>HG993151.1:2417500-4817500 GCA_905231865.2 Boloria selene | reverse complement strand
TTGCCTGGAAGAAATCACTCTAAGTGATAAGGCCGCCTTTACATCAAATCGTGTTTTTTTCTGTATGATATACACATTTACTGTATCTTTTGTTTTTTTTTGGTGTAATAAAGGATTTAAAAATAAAAATAAATAAGATAATAATAAATTAAAACACCTAAAGACCGTCGCTGTTATTCTGTATCAGGGGTCAGTTCACTTAGACCGATTAAACCCACGACTTACATATTGATATTATGTAAATATCCCCATGCCAATTATCGTAAAATCCAAACTCCACATGAGTAAATATTTCTTGTTTTTGTTAAATATCTTTTCATCCATGAGAATACCCGTATTATACATTTAAAAAAAATAGTATAATTTGTAGATAAGCAAATATTAGCAATACAAAAGAATTACTTGCAGGGTAATCGTTAAATATTTCAATACACGTTTTGTGTGGTTTGTAGTGACCCTGCTTTCTTGCGCCAGCAATCGCGGGTTCGAGTCACGCTGGGATCATTCATTTGTTAATCTCGGACGTTTGTACTCCAGTCGTGGGTGTTTATATTTATAATATGTTTGTACATATTTCCAACACAAGCTGTGTAGCTTTACGACAAACTAGGAGGCACTGTGTATAATAATGTACCAATAAATTAAAAAGAAACATACATATTATATTAATTTTGCAATAACGAATAATAATAAGTTATATAATGTGTAGTGTATCAATTATCGGGTATCCGTAACACAAGCCTCGTAGCTCGTGAGTGTATGTGACACAGAACTAGATAGCGCTGTGTGTAATAATGTACCAACGTATTGCACTTACAACGTTCTTTTGATAATTTACATTCAAAAATTATGAGCATTTAAAAAAATACAATTTGTGTTGACATTTCTTCTAAGAGACCTAATATAACTTAATAACTTGTTAGTAAAAAGACTTAATAGTTTCTACTTACTATCGCAATACATATAACATACAAATTGACATACAAAATTAATTTTTGCATATATATGCGTAACAGTAGTGAAGCGAGTATGGTAAATAAAATCTAACAATCCTGTCGGACGATGGTACATCAGACCATGTTAGACAAACTCGCCTGTACGTCGTGCGAACTCAGCGTCAGTCTGATTGATTGATGAGGCTAGTTCGCGGTTGCCCCTTTGTGACCCAAAACTTTTTGTTTGTACAATAGCGTCGAAATTCACAGTTAGTTTACTTTCAAGAACTTTATTTAGGACTTGTTAAAAACTTGAGAGGATAAACTTATTTGCTACAAATTGACAGAGTTACAACTTTGATTTAAGATTTACCATCGAGAATAGCTTCATTTTATTTATATACTAGTAGTCCTGAAGTCCTGAAGGTCTCCTGGAGGTCTGGGATAATTTCAAACAATATTTTGAAAGATGTTATTGGTATAGTTTGCATTGGATTCTTTTAAGAAAAAAAGAAAATTAGTATTATGCCCCTATCCCTTAGAGGGCCATCAAGTCGTCGATCCTGCGTCTGATATTTATAGCCTAATTTTAAGGCATTTGCATTTTTGCGATGGTATATTTGAAAAAAAAAGAGAATGGTAACGATACTTATTTTTGTAAATGACTAATTTTGCAAATTACTAAGACTACATTAACTAGATAAAGAGTGTTAAGAAACTTATAGCTACACGTTATCTACTAGGTTTTAATATTTTTACTGACGTATAATTTTTATTGTCTTCTATGAAACCCAACTTTTGTTTGTTTATATGATTGTAGACAGTAGAAGCCTAGTGATAACGCACTCGCTTGGAAAATCGAGTACTTCTCTCACTGATATTTTCATGTACGAATCATTTTTTAATCGTAATCATTTTACATCTGGGACCTGAAGTTAAGTTAGTTAAGAACCTAGCAAGTTTTCAAAAGAAATGAGAAGTATGCACTGTGCTGTGCAGTCCGCCAATCCGCACTCGACTAGCGAGGTGGACTATGGCCCATTCTCCCTCTGCTTTCAGTCCCGTCCCTGGGCCTTCCGTGTCCATCTGTAGGACAATGCAAAAGGTTAAATATAATACAAAACATATAATTGGTATTTACAATTTAATAATATCTAAAATGCTTATCAATCTTGGTTTAGAGTAAATAAAATAAACTTTCTATGTAAAATAGTCTGAACTCCACAACCTCTCATACTTCATAGTGAAAAGTTACAAAATATTTCATACTCCTTCTTGTCTCTGTTAAATTCGCTACTTTATTCGTGGTTTCAGTATTTCCTCTAAAGTATGCCCATATTTTAGTACGAATGCAGTTTAAGTGAATCGCGAATCCCAGGTTCTCTGGGAGAATCTTCAAATACCTTTATTCCATAATTCATGAACATTAGTCCTTGTGAAGGTAACACAAGACACTAAAATAAATAACTGTAATATCCTTAGGGAATAGTAGGCCTTAATGTTGATGAGAGTTGCGGTAATCTTTTATAGATACGACCTTTTTAGTAATTAAATTGTAACAATACTTTCTTAGATCCATGCCAATATAATATTTTCATTAACTTAAGCTTTTTGCAAAATAATATTAAGTCTTATATTTTGTATTTATCCTTTTAATATAGTTTAAAAAAAATACTAAACTTATTGTGGCAATAGATACCGAGCGAATAATCTCCGAAACGGGTGAATTGATTTTGACAGGACTTTCACTGGAAGCTGGATAGCTGATGTTATAAGTCATAACTAAGGCTATTTTGTTTTAATAAAAGAATTAGATTTCCTATAAAAAAACGTACCTAAAGACTAACCCGAGTGACACAAAGGCAGTAAAAACATAGTTTCTAATGATAAAGACGATGTAATGAAAATAATTTACTGACCACTAATATGTTACATTTAATAGTTAATAGGAATTACCTACGTGAAAATGACTCACTCGTTATTATTACATTATAATCGTGTATTTAGAAATTAATGAAATATAAATGAAACAATTATAATTAATTCACTTTTTTTTTCAGATACGTTTTTTGTTAAAATATCTTTTCAAGCATACTTAATAAGAAATCTAAATGTGGCCTATGTTATACTTCAGACTAAAAGCTATCTATGTAAAAAAATTGTCCAAATGCAGTGGCAAATATATTGATTTAATTAAAAGGTCCTTGGCTTATTGTCAGGCTAGTTTCTTGTCCATACTATAAAATTATAATGAACCTATGAATATTTCTGTTAATTAATGAAAAATTTTAGTTAAAAATCGACTTCGTTTTATACACTTTTCTTTAACTAATTTATACAAATAAAAAATCTTATAGTTAATTTCAACAACTACGACTGGCGTGTTCAATATTTAGTAGCAGAAGTGTGAAAACTTTCAAACATTATATTTAGTGGCATAGTTCCTACAATTTGTGTATCTTTTTATTACCATTCCTACAGCTGAGTTTGTTCGTAAAGTTAGTTATATTAGCATCATTAGATAAATTGGAGATGGGTCTTTAGAGACGAAGAATATGATCCTCAACTATGATGGTAAAATTATAAGAGCGAGTAAAGTTTTCATTACCGTTTAAAGCAAACTACTGTTTTAAAGATGAATTAATAAAGAGGGTGGAATAAAATTTGATATATAAAATTTGCTTTAAATCTCTTCAATATGTTCACGTTTTAGGTCCAAGAAAATTAAATTTTCCCATAAGCTTATATATTTTTTTATGTTAATATTAACACACAACACCATCTAGGCTTCTGTTATGGATCTCCCCAACGTGCGTTCACCTTGACGTGGTAAGGGGCTCAGTAGGTAGTCCGGCAACCCGGCCGGGCTTGAATCCCAGATACGGAGGGTCCACTTTGGTGGGCAGTGTGTCATGCGAATTGCTCCTGGTACTCGTACGTCTCTAATTATAGCAAAGTGTGATAGATAGTCAAAACATTACAATATCTTCTTGAAGCAATGCCTAAACTACGTAAAGTACCGTATATACTTTCATATGCATTTAGTGAAAAGCTGTTAATTTGAAATTAAAAACAGATACTTCAATTTTATTTTAAATACTGATTTTAATTGCAACTACATGTTGTAATATTATTACAGTCATTTTTAATAGAAACTATATTTTGTCATCGATGTTAAATAATGTGCGAATGTGACATACTCTTGGCTAATGTTCAAATGTTGACTGCACATTTATTGCGCTTAAAATGCTTGTTCAATACGTTTTGAAAAAACGTATAATAGATAGTTTTATTTCATAAAAAATCCGTTACGAATATCCGCAATTTTTGGTCTATTTTTCTAATTATTTCCCAAAAAACCTTATTCGGACTAGTATAAGAAATGGCATAATGATAATGTATACTAATATAACACTATAAAAGTGAAAGTTTATACTATGTTTGAATGGATGTTTGTAAATGAATCACAGCAGAACGGCTGAATATGAAATTTTCCACAGATATAGATTATGGTTTGGAATAGCTTAATTCTCTCAAAAATATCTCTTCTTTGCGAGGGATAAACCAACTTTTTTTAACTTAATACTTATTTATTTAAGGGAAAACAAGTAAAATCGTGCAATGCAAAATTTCTCTGTATTTAAGGATTAATTTATTTTTATTATTTATTTATTTAGAAAAACAATACATAAAAATCCTTATTTTTAACTTATAATCTAAGTACACAGAAAAGCGAGCAGCGCTTTATGCGTGTACCGATTGCCGCGCAAGTCGATCCATCCATGCATTCATAAAGCGTAAGTTAATAAATTACCATTTGTACTAACAGAAGGAATAATACGCCAGTGATACATAAATGATAAAAAACAGTGATGTGTGTGGGTGAGCAAGTTCTATTGTGTGTATGGTTGCGTCGAACCAGTCCGCAAATCCACGCCTGGCTTTATAAAGTGAGTCTCACACACACATTTGTAATTATCAACAAGACAGTATTCTCAAACAGGTTATTATTGTTGCGTACGCTTGAGCTTATACAGAATGATTATCTTTGTTTGCAAATTAATAATTATAATAATTAATCATTAATTTAGAATAAGATTATCTAATATAGATAATGTAATATAAATGTTAGGTTTTTTTAAATATAAGTTCAAGTTTTATGGTATGTATGTAAATTAGATTTTATATTTTTAATTAATATGTTAAGTTGTATTCTACTTAGGTGTAAAATGTTGTTTTAGTTGACTTTTTAAGTTACGTTTATTGATGTTCTTTCTTATTTCTAAGGGAATTTTGTTAATAAGTTTGGGTATTAGTACAATAAGTGTTCTACTTCCGTAAAAATTATTGTATCGCGGAACTGCTAAGGTTTCGTTATCAACTGTGCGAGTTACATTTTTCTGCCGCGATATAATTTGTGTTTCAGTGTTAAAATATTCTTCTAGTAGCAGAATATATTTCGTTTTTTCATGAACAGACATTATATTACAGTGTGCAAAGAGGTCCTGGTAATTATTTCTGAATTGGTGTTTTACTTTTGGAGAAACAATAGTTTTTAAAATTCTTAATTGAAGTTCATATATTTTGTCTAAATAGGTTTTGAAAGTTCGCCCGTAACTGCTAAGGCCATATGATATGATGGACTCCCCTAGAGCTTTGTAGAGCATAAGACGTGTGTGATATGGTGTCTTGTGCTTAATAAGCGAGAATTTAGACAAAAGAGCTCGAAGTTTGTCGCAGACGTTGTTGATGTGGTACTTCCAGTTCATCCTGCTGTCGATCGTCAAGCCGAGGTAAGTTTGCTTATCAACCAATTCTATGGATGGACAATTACAAGAGATCGGATTTGCGTGGAGACATGCGTGATCATGTGCTACGATAAGCTTTGGTACTGTTGATATATTGTATCCTGAACTTATGTACATTAATTTTGTTTTTTCAGCATTAAGCACAAGACCAACATCATGTGACCACTTGTTTAATAGATCGAAGTCGTGTTGCAGCCGTGTAAGTGCTACATTTGGGTTATGGTCAGCAGCTAACAAGCAAGTATCATCGGCGTACTGAAAGAGTTCACATTTTGTTATTAGGTTGGCAAGATTATTCACATAGGTAAGGTAGTGAAGGGGACCTAACACTGAACCTTGAGCCGTGCCCTCAGTCACTTTGATCACATTGCTTGAAGCGTCGCCGACTCTCACACAGTAAGATCTATTATTCATGTAGTCTTTACACCATATTAGGGTCGGCCCACGGATACCATGGTCTGATAGGTTTTCTGCCAGCAGATTATGACGTAGAGTGTCAAATGAAATAAATGTAATAAATGTAATAAACCGATAAATACTGTCATAATATTTGTTTCTAAGTACCTTCATATTTAAATAACTTTAATGGAATTTCAGACTGTTGCATTTCCCAATTAATTGAAAATTCAATTAAGGATTTAACACATCCAATAACGGTTTATCGGCTTGCTTTTCGGTTGTTCCAGATATTACATTCTCAGTTTTATGCGGACTACTTTTTGAATTTGTGCCAACAATCGTCTGGAAAATCGACTAACTAGCTGTAATCAGTCAATGGTATAATTAAAATCGATATGAGAGTATCAATGACTTCCATGGAATCAATGCTTTTTATTTTTATTCTGATGTACATATTATACATGTAGTAATAGTAAACTTTAATATATGAATTGAATATGTATATTACTATCAGTACCCGCGGCTTTGCACGCGTTTAGATCACCCGATAGGCTATGTAAAAATTTCATTCAAGTCGCTCCAGCCATTTAATATCTAAATTTTAAATATGTAACACATATAATTTATAATTTTTATATATGGCACCGTGTCATAATTAGATGTACTTTAATATTGCGCATTCCACTATTAGGTACAGAGAGTCCCACTGCTGAGGACGTTAGGGATGGAGTATAGCCTACCATTTTGTCTAAATACGGGGAAGACTTCTTGTTGTCTTCGAAACGAGTTTCTTCGAAAAGTTTTTCTAATATTCCTTAAGTTATTTTTCTTCACTATATAATAATAAAAACATACAGACTCGACTCCACTACTTTCCACAAGATATCATATATCGCAGTGCACCACGATAGTTGTCATCATTTCAAACGACTTTACAAAACCTATTTTTATAGAAATGTTCTGATGGAGCTCTGCCAAACGATGCTTCATCTATACGTTACGAATTCTACTCGTAGCTTTGAAACTGTTATTTTAGACCGTCTGTTTCGAATATGACTGTATAATTCTAACAACTATGAACATAATAACCAACGATTATAATCCTCAGCCCTTTTGAACGTCCCACTGCTGGGACAGGCCAGTCTCTCGGTACGAGGGGTATAAGAACATAGTCTATCACGCTGGCCTAGTGCGTGTTAGGTTAGCGGACATGAAGGTTTCCTTACGATGTTCAACAAGACAAGTGGTAATCATAATAGAAATGATTCGCACATGAAAATATCAGAGGTGCGAGACCCGGATTTGAACCCGCATCACTCAGTTTTCCCAGCAAGCGCGTTACCGCTGGGCTTCCGCTGCCTATATTTTTTTATTAGTATAATACTAGCTTTGAATTTGCTTAGCTTTGCTTCTTAGAACGATTCACGAGGTAAAACAGACTTTACAATATATTCAACATTATATTGTATTTATAAAGTCTTTATTAGTTTTTTTAATGCAATTGCAGGTAACGTACGTACATACATACATACGAGTTGTTTTCTGCTTAGACATAGTTTTATAACAAAGTGTTCGATTATTTTATGCTACTTATAAGTTTTAGATATTACAATACACAAATCTAAACTTAACAGTAAGCAATGTTTCTTTCTGTAATATAGTTTAAATTGTACTGAAATACTACTCGTAGTTCATATCTTACCTAGAGCCTTAGCTAGAGCTATTTAAAGAATTTATCATGCCTTGTGAAAGTTTCTTTATTTGAAAAGCTTTTTTTAACACAGTGATATAGTACCTGTTAGTTGTAGAGTAACAAAGCGTGAAGCAACTGTCCAAAATGTAGAAAACTAAAAAATTGAACCGTCTATCATGTAGTCATTGGAGCTTTAGAGAGTTATTATAGTGTGCAAGTAAAAACTTACTAAACATACATTAAATTCAGTACTAAAACGGTATGGTTTTTATTACTTTCAATTGAAAAAATAAACTTTTAACCAAACAAGATAAAATTCTTTTTATAGTCGATCAAAACATTAAAGATATATATCAGATAATTTTGTATAAAGTTTCGGAGATTTTTTGCTTTTCTTGTTAAGCATCTGTTTGAAGCTCCTTGTACTATTGAAATTGAATACATTTTTCTTTAGATATAAATGTTCTTTATATATAAGATAATTAGAATCATTTTGAAAATTCGAGGAAAACTTATGTGGAATAACATTATGCCAGTATTTTTACTGATTCGATCGTCAATGAGACAATATAGGTCAAAAAAATATAACTTAAGTCCTTTTGTATTATAGTTACATTCGTTTTAATCTTCGTGAACCCTGTTGACAGCTTCCTAACTTGCAAACGCCAAATATTGGACAGGGAGTAAACGCTAGTGTTGAGAAAACTTGTACTGAGTGGAAAGTGTTTGACTTTCCTGCGCAACAAAGCTGTTCTTAACTTATAGTTTACATAACTCTTCTACTCAAGTTACGTTTATTATAATAGGTACATAGTAGTAAGTTTAACAATTAAATTAAAAAAAAGTTATCGCATCTTCATCTTTTGATACTTCACTTGGTCTAAATTCACTCGTATTATTAATACAATTTTGTAAAAAATGTGATCTTTAGCTTTTTTAAATATTACTAGTGGAACCCGCGGCTTCGCTCGCGCTAAATCAAGAGACGAACCCGAGCGAAGTGAGGGCGAGTCGCTTGTTACATTACATATTATGTGTAACTCAAGCGGTTTAGGCAGGGCACGCTAGAATAGCTCGCAGATGGTAGATTTTTTACTACTTACTTGACACTTATCGTCATATTTTGGACAATTCATACAATATCTTTATAAATAGTAGCCTATGTGCTATTCTGATGTATAAGCTATATTATTGTAAAGTTTAATTAAAATCCATTTAGTAGTTTTTACGTGAAAGAGTAACAAACATCCATACATCCATACTTACAAACTTTCGCGTTTATAATATTAGTATAGATTTAGCAGTAAAGTTAAAGTAAGTTTAGAATGCTTTACAGCAATCATGGTCACGAGAGACGTCTCAGTGGTTTATATACTTGCTACAGACAGTGCCTACCCACAATTTACAAAAAATTAAAGATGGATCCAAAGTACCTACCTTATAAAATTGTATATCTTAATTCTGAACATTATAAAATTTTAAAATAAATCTGAAGATACGTAATTATTATTTATTTCTGATAATGGGTAAAAGTTGGGACAGGTTCTTATTAAAAATTCTTAAGAAAAACTATGCCTATGTGAAGCATAGTTTTTTTAAGAATGCAATTGTTTCATGATATCAATAATATTATTATAATAAGAAAACACAAAAATGTGTGTGTTATACTTTAAAACTATAGTAGTTTAATTTGTTGAATGTTTTTTTTTAATATTCGTACATATTTGAAAAATGTCTGGGCTGTTGGAAATTGTATGAAATAGTCGAGCTTTTAGACTTTTTTGAGAACTTTTGCATGATTTTGCCTACAATAATTAAAAGTTTACTTCGTATGTGATATGTCACATGAAAATATATAGCTTTGGGGCATTTATTATAGAATCAATTTGAAACGTGACTAAAGTATTTTAAAACTTTAAAAAGATCGAATGTATTTTATATAATAAGGGTATTTTTATTTATTTATTTATTTATTTATTTATGTACCACACAAAAGAAAAAGAAAAATACATAAATGAAGCGGAGACATTGTGTACAACGGGTGACTTATCTCTTTAAGAGATTTCTTCCAGAAACCCTTGAGCGTGAGAAGGACATAGTTATCAAGAAAAAGGTGCAGTGCAAATTACAAACGTACATACATACATATATACATACATACGCATACATACATACATACATACACATAACATACATAAATACATAAATACATACATACGTGCCTACATACATGCATAGGTATATCCAAAATAAAATAAGAAAATTATGTTGTTTGATTCAGATAAAACTCTTTCAAGCGAGTTTTAAAGACTTTTAGCGATGGATTATCATCAATAATCACATCGGGTAGAGAGTTCCAGAGTCTTGCTGCTTGAACTGTGAATGAATTCTCATAGAAAGTAGTGTTAAATGGTGGTATGTTAAGCTTTTTTAGCCTAACGCATGACCGCGCAGGTCTGGTTCTGGGGATCGCCAGCTGAAAACGCTCGCGTAAATACGTGGGGGACGAATTATATAAAATTGTGTATAGGGTCGTGAGTATGCGCATATTCCGACGAAGGCGAATGGGGAGCCACTTCAAACGAAGACGGAAATCGCTTACATGGTCCAGTTTATGTAATCCATAAATAAAGCGTATACATGAATTTTGAAGTCTATCTAACTTATTGAGCAGCTCCTCGGTAGCATCTAAGAAGCAAACATCAGCATAATCTAAAAGAGGAAGTAGTAAGGATTGGGCTAAGGAAATTTTTGTTTTAAAGGGAAGGAAACTTTGTAGGCGTTTGAGCGAGTGAAGCGAGTAATGCAGACGTCTGCTAATATCATTCACGTGCGCCGACCAAGACAGATGGCAATCCATAAGCAAGCCCAGATTTTTAGTCTTTTCGGTGAGATGTATTATCGTACCCTCATAAGTGATGCAAGGCAAGTTATGGAAGTTCACTTTGTTCCGTAATTGTCTGCTACCGATAATGATCGCCTGGGACTTATTTGGATTAACAAGTAATCCAAAAGCAGCAGCCCAGTCACTGATTCGCGCCAGGTCTAAATTAATGTTGTTAATTTCAGTAGAAAGGTCATTGATCGAGGCTTGTCTGTACAACTGCAGGTCGTCAGCATAGAGATGGTAGGAAGAAGGAATGCATTTAGCGAGCTCATTTATAAAAATAGAGAATAATAACGGAGATATTACACCGCCTTGTGGAACCCCAGAACTGAGATCCGCCCAGTCAGAGTAAGTATCTTTATAGCAGACCCTCTGCCGCCGCCCTGTGAGGTATGACTTAAACCATGCGATAACACAAGGAGAGATATTAGTAGATGATAGTATAGCCAGTAAAATATCAAAGTCCACTGAATTAAATGCACTACTAAAGTCAAGCATAATGAGAATCGTGAGTTTCTTATTGTCCATACCATAGCGAATATCGTCAGTAACTTTTAGTAGTGCGGTAGAAGTGCTATGTAAGGGACGGAATCCAGATTGATAGGGACGTTATTCTTTTGTAAAAAATGAGAAAGTTGCTTGTAAATGCAGTCTTCGAAAATTTTCGAAATGTAGGGCAAAATGGAAATTGGCCGAAACTGGGAAGGGAGGGAAGCATTAGGTGACTTGGGTAGAGGGAGTACATGGCCAAATTTCCAAGCTGTAGGAAAAGTTTTAGAAGATAACGAAAAATTTAATATGTGTGTGATGATAGGGCTTACGTTATCAATAGCTAATAATAGCATATCTCGACTGATATCGTCATTGCCCACCGCCTTGGAAGTTATGGATAAGATCCCATTTTTTACGTCAGTAATTGTGATATCGCGAAAAGTGAAGACTCTATCGCTAGGTTGAGTGAGTAGAGGTATTATTTAGTGATTGTAAATAAAATAGAAATAGAAACGAAACTGCTAGAAATTGAAGTACACAATGGTACAAATTCTACTACATTATAAATCGAGTAATAATCCAGCCATTGTGACGCAAGTAATCATATTGATGCTGTATAGAGGAAATATCTTCTCTTATCGCGTTTATTTGTTCATAAAAGTTTCACATGCGAATGCACTATAAAAGTTTTCACAATAAAATTTACTATGAACTTTCTTGGGATTAGTGATATCTCAAAAATATTGCGTTTGTATAACTATTACAATTATAAAACTAGTAACAAGTTATTTATTTTGCGGTATACTTCCGGTATATTTGAAACGAAACTTAAAGAAAATGTTAAGTTAAACGTTAAACAGAAGTTCTTATTAACCTTTTTACTTTTCTGTGTACTTTTATTTTTTATATGGTAATTTTCGGGGTTATATATTATCCCTGCCCTTATCATTCGTGCGAAGCCCCGACAAAAAACTAGGCCCACAGAAAAATAAATGCAGTGTTTTGTTCTGGACACTTTGCTTCCTTCATAAATATGTTGGGATATTATTACACGCATCGCTATCTAGTTCCGTGATAAGCTTCGAAGGAGGCTTGTGTGACGGATACCAGATAGTTGATACATAAGATTGAGTTTACCATAAGATTGCCCTCAGAAGATCTCGAACCCGCGACCGTTGGCGTAAGAAAGTAGGTTAGTACAAACAGCACAAACAACACATATTATTATAGTATTCTACATTAATATTAAATATATATTTTTTAAAGTTTAAAAATGTGGTTCTATTCATATCACAAAATTACGACTAAATCAAAGTTAGTACAGCGCGACCGCGGCTATGTGTAACGAGCTTAGCTTAGAATTTAATCGTCTAACTTTTTAAATATGCACTTCTAAATGGTACGATAGACTATGGTAGCCATATTAGATGGAATTTGTACGTAGTCGTATGATTACGAACTTGATTTACTATAACTCAATTTAGCAAAATATTATTAAAAACGTTAATTTAATTTCTATTAAATATTTTGTAACTTTAACTTAACTTTTGTTTAATTTCCTTTGAAAGTGAAGAAGAAGTACATTAAGTGAAGTGGGTTCAAACCCCGAGTGTCATACCTTTTATGTTTTCAAGTGCAAATCATATCCAATTTGGTTACCATTTGTCTTACGATAAAGAAATGCTAGATTCTACCATTTACATCTATCTGGTACCACAATATTCTTCTTCTTCTCAGCCCATATACGTCCACTGCTGGACATAGGCTTCCCCCAAAGATCCCCACCACAACCAATCTTGCATCCTCCGCACCCAGTGGGGTCCAGCGACTTTAACCAAGTCATCGGTCCACTTTCCGGGAGGACTGGCCTGCTTTGAGTGCCATAATATTACTATTTAGATATTAGATATAAATAAGCTAATTTATAGCTTCATGGTCACCCTCGTGGTGAATTCGTGCGGTAGTTATAACGAGCTATATATGTCTGTATTTGGCTTGCGGCCGGAAGATAGTTTGTGGAATTGTTACATGACGAATGAGGGTAAGAGGATTCTATAAGAGAATAGATTTAGACAAAATACAATTATTTATATGCTTATTGTTGGGCAACTTCTTAAAATATGTGTTACATATTATGTACCGGATGGTACCATTTTTAATATAATATATTGTTTTGGTAGTTCTTCGCGGCTTTTTTATTTCTGTTTGCCGACATTTTGATTATTTTGTCAATCATGGTCTGGTGCAACAGTAACGGTTCTTTTTAACTAATAAACTATAAGATTTCTAAAGTGATTAACGTTAGAATTACCATTTGATAGGTAGGTAATAGTGAGCACGCGCTCGTAAGAGTTTATGATCAAAGATAGACTTAATCCATCTACACCGCATGTTTTTGGTAAATAGATAAGAATATTATCAAGATTTGTAAATGTAATTGGTTTATATACTACTAAATAACGCGGCTTCATTTGCTTTACTTTTAATAAAACCTGTTCAGAGGTATAGTGGGAGATAATTACAAAAACTCAGCTAGTTTAACACTTATAATATTAGTCTGGCCATAAAATGATTTGGTGTAAACTAATTACACTAGTTAAACGGAACAGCACTCATTCCCTCTGCTGACCAAAGTTTGTTGCAATAAGCTTTGATTTTAATAGGCATTGCCAGCTACATTGTACAAGCGGGATAGTTTCTATAATTAGATATTTGTTTAAGTATATTATGTATGTACATACATATATATTAAACATATATATTTGTAATGTAGGTAACAAAATGGAGTATTTTTTGTACGCTGTGAGAAGGTTTTTTGTTTTTTGGCTGGACCGATTTTGATGCGACTTTCACTAGCAGATAGCTTATTAGCAGTAACTTAGGCTACATTTATTTTATTATAAAATTGTAAGAACTGCTTAATTTATTTTACCATACGCCCAGTGGAAAAGAAAATCTAAGAAAGTATTAAGTTACTTTATTACATGAAATTTTTAAATAGAACAAAACCTATTTTTATATATTATAAAAAATAATATCAGAAATGTATATAGTAAGAAAAATATTGAATACCCAACTATCTCTAATAAATATTAGAGAAAGTTCGGCCCTTCGGGTAAGAGGAAACGGAGGTTACGTGACCGTCAGACTATTTAGCACCTTGTCCAAATCATTAGTGCGAGGCTCATTTCCGATGGGACTCTAAAGAAAGCATATAAGAGGTAGGAACTTTTTTTCCTTAGATCGTACAACAATAGGATCAACATTTATTTAATGAGTTACGAATACATAGACATTGAAAATCGATGGCAAACTTATATACTTCTTAGGTTTAGGCGAATAGTTGACATTATAAATGAAACTATCTTTTCGGATTTTGTCGCGGATTTATTTGGACTTATTTGGACCGTGATTGCTGTAAAGCATTCGAAACGTCGGGAACCAAAAATCCAAATAAATACGCGACAAAATCCAAAAAGATAGTTTCATTTATAATATATACAATGACTTGAATGTCATTGTAAAGGATTTATGTGCATATGAAAATGGCATAAAATCCAGAAACTTAAAACTAAAATCACTGAGTAATCCCATAGTTAGATAAAGTAAACTACTGCTAACTCAGTGATCGAAATTCAGCCATCATATTTTTTTAAAGAAAAAATAAATAAAAAGAAAGTTAGTTGACAAACATAGAAGAAAAAGTGTTGTTTGTGCCTATTTAGGCATTTATTTATATATAAAATAACTGTGTAACAGAGGATGTAAACGCCAAGTTAGGCGAAGCGAAAATAAATTATACGAAACATTTAAATTCATGTAAATTTTATTAATAAAAGCTTGTGTATAGGGTCTGGTATAAAAATGCGATTACTTGGAACACGGTCCCCAGTGTGACCCAAGTTTTATACTACCGCTTTATTAAGTGAAACATATAAAATAATAAATGTATATGAAAAAAAACACAGTTTTTTTTTTGAAGCTCTATTTAATTATTTTTTCATTTTTTTTTGTAATTTTCGTGCTATACCATTATTGCATTATAAGGCAGTTGTAGCTCAGTGGTAACGTGATCCTTTAGGAAACCTAGTGAAGCAGCTTCATATCCCTAAATTAAGCAACTAGATTAAATCAATCATAAATAGAACCGTAAAATAAATATCGTATTTAGCTATCGTATATACCAGTGATAGTCCAGCGGTAACGCGTCGCTTGGATAACCGAGTGATGCGGGTTCAAATCCGTGTCTCGCACCTTTGATTTTTTCATGTGCCAATCATTTATATCATGATTACCACTTGTCTTACGGTGAAAGAAAACATCGTGAGGAAACCTGCATGTCTGAGAAAACCTAACAAGTTTTCGAAAGGCATGTGAAGTCCGCCAACTCGTACTAGGCCAGCGCGATGGACTATGGCCTGATCCCCCTCGTACTGAGGGAGGCCCGTGCCCAGCAGTGGGATGTTAAAAAGGGCTGATGTAGATATACCAGATTGTTACAAAGCCATGGTCAATGGTTATAAACTTTTATAAAAACACATACACGCAGACAATTTCTATAGATAAAAATATAAGCCCATAATTTAATCTACAACTTACGATGTCATAGGTATTTCTCATGAGAAACGTGTCACGTTCTCCATGTCATAAGACTTTTATCAAATTTCGACCGTTCCTTTTTCTATAAGATAACATAGGTACCTTCAACATGAATTTGCAAAGTATAATTTCAGATGGGATAAAAATACAGTTAAAATGCTTTGAATACAGAAAATAACACATAAACATGTTGGGACATTATTATACAAAGCGCCTTCTAGTTCCGTGCTAAGCTACGAAGGAAGCTTGTGTGACGGATACCAGATAGCCATTATACCATACCGTTATTGTTAGATACCCAGCGGACCTCGAACCCGCGACCGCTGGCGCAGTAAGTAGGGTCACTACAAACTGCGCCAAACGTGTCGTCGAATCATTTATTTGAAAGCTTGACAGAAAAAAATCTCGCTAAGCTTTTAATACAATGCACCAGTGCCAGTTGTTTAGAAGGGAACTATTATAATAAATTCCATAGCAACGTTGTTTTCACACTCATTCATTCTCTTTGTCTATGCGTTGCGAACATATAAAATACTATTCTAATTTAGTTGGATTTTCGTATATTTTTAGTCAAACTGTAACTCAAAATAAAAATATATAAAAAAATATAAAAGAAGCTGTAAATTATTATTATTTTAGTTTAAAACAATGTCGTTTATGCATTTAGTTTCTTAATCAATTTTAACGTAAGTTCAACTTAACGTACCGTGAATTTTTACGTCAGTTTTTATCTGTAAATGCGACTGTAATAATACTTTTGTTCTTTTATATAATAATTGTTAAAGAATGTTGTGACTAGCAACATTAAAACCTAGTATGGCATAATATTATTTCTTTAAAAAAATTAATGGAATTCACAATAAGTGATAGTAATAATAACAAAACAATATGCATTTTAATATCAAAGCATACAAAGTGGTAGCATACCTTTTGATAACTTGCTAGGTTCACGTATTTCTTGATAATGTTTTTCATGTTGTAAAATGTTCAGTTTTACTCGGTTTCGCAACGCGTTATTACTGAGCTATCACTACCTTATACGTATATTGTTAAGATAATAATATTTACATTATACTAGCGACTCACCGTCGCTTTACTCGGGTTCGTCTATAGGTCCTTTAGTATAAGTGTTTTACAAACTTTGATTTTTTTATTAATTATTATTATATATTTTTATATATTTATAGTATGAATGTATTTAAACTTATATATGTCGTATGTTGTAACTATCTGGTATCCGTAACACAAGCTTCGTAGCTTACCACGGAACTAGATGGCGCTGTGTGTAATAATGTCCCAACATATTTACTGTCTATATGTATAATATGTATATGTATATTATGTATATGTATATTATGTATATGTATATATGTATATTAAATAGTCTATTTTTATTAGTTTAGTTTGGTATCCACATAATATTGTTAAGGCTATATCGCTACTTTACATATTTGCTCATTCAAATAAAAGAATGCACTTGCGGACTTAAATCTAATATAATTGGAATGTTAGCTGAAAGGCGCACGCCTCGTCGAGACGACACAGCAAATTTCAAGAATCCTTTTATTATCCAGCAAAGGAAAATTTAATCGGAAGTGTTGCTACTATTTTAGAATTTTCCATTACAAGTCTAATTTATGTACTTACTGTTAGTAATTGTATGTACTATTACCTATTTTAACCTGATTTTGCTGTTAAAATAAAGACAATTTTATAATATACTAGCAATACGCGCGGCTTCGCCCACGTTCATATTTTTAATCACTACTAAACTTCATTCGATCACTCGCTGGGTCGAAAATTTTCCAAAATTACTCCAGCTTTAATATACTCCTGAGCGGCGCGGCTACCTATTTCATATAATATTGTGTGTGGCGTGCACTCCTCCTCTCCTGTTATTGCAGTTTTAGTAGGAAGTCTTTTTTTTTTCTTGCAATTAAAATAGCCTATATTCATCAATGATAATGTAGCATTCAAATGGTGAAAGAATTTTTAAAATCGGTCCAGTACTTTTTGAGCTAATTCGTTACAAACATACTTACATACAAACCTTTCCTCTTTATAATATTAGTATAGATAAAGGTACTTAGATTTAATAAAGAAAAATACATATAAATATAAAATTTGAAAATAAATATACATACGTACATCTTCATTTTTTGAGAGGAATCCTAGTTCTTGGTAAAGTACCCACAAAAATGTCTAGCCGTTTAAGAGATTATGGGGACAAACAGACAACAGCGCGTAACTAATATTTTATTATGAGTGAAATTGCTATTCTCGCAGTTGTAAAAGAGGAATCTTGTCCATTCGAGATTCAGTGATCCCAACAATCGACGTAAAGAGCACTTAAGCAACCATTTTCTAACACAAAAACTGTTATTCCACAATCAGAAATGTTTACAAATGAAAGCCTTTGGATATAACTCAAAATGCTCACAAACGGTGAGGTCAACTATAAATCTGGGAGAAGTCAACTGTATAATCGCACTGAGCCAGGTTTGTATAAATCATGTTGTGGCTAAAACCTCCTGCCCATTGATCATCACAGATTTCTTTAGGGAATTTCACGCGATATTAACACTCAACTTTTCTAAAGCTAATAATTTGTTGTGGAAACTCTAACCCTTTGGTCTAATTAATAGCTTATTAGGGTAAGTGGTCAAGTTTGAGTGAGTAGACTTTAATTAATTTTGGCATAAATTCAAAATATTATTCTTTCACCTAATAATTTACTTTTGTTTGAAATAATAAACTATAAATAGAATCCTTTAAAGAAAATAGACAAGTTTTATACGAATGCTTGCTTTTGGTTTAAATATGACATTATTACTCATAGCGCCATCCAGTTTAGTGCAAAGATACGAGGCTTCTGTTACGGTTACCAAATAGTTGATACACTATACATAATATATTTATAACTTTAAATACATAAATATTATAAATGAATATCAACCTTTCATCCTAATTTATATGAAAAAAGAGCATCACGTGACTAATAGCTGTATTAAGGCTGTAAATATTACTATAGTAGTCCTTATCACTACATAGTATATAAAATAAAGTTGCCTCGCTGTCTGTCCCTATGTATGCTTAGATATAAATTATCAAATATAAATTTATATTTTTTATTTTTTTATGTTTTGGCATCAAAAAAAGGCATAAATATTTTTAATAGTGGTTAGAACGCAGGTGAAGCCGCGGTAAATACTAGTAGTTATATAATTGAGAAGTTACATGGATAGATTCATTCATTCATCAATTAAGCCATAAGGCTGAACAAATATGGATGAAATTTTATATATTTGGTACAGAGTAGTCTGGAACAGCATAGAGGTTACTTTTTCTCGTAAAACTGTACGGTTCCCTTGAGATAGATTGTATTCGATCACTAGGGCTAACTATCCGAGCGAAGCGAGGGTTGACAAATTGTATCAGTAAGTAGAATTGCATGTATCATTTTATATTGTTTGTGTGTATTAAGTTTCAATATTCATTTTTATTTCATGTATGTATTAAATTTTTATTTTCTCCCCTTTATGTCAACCCTTTTTTTGTTTACTTTTGGTATCAATAAAAAATAAAAACGCCCAGCTTTTAGGGCGAATGAAGCTAACCCTAACACTGTCCCACAACCTAAAAATATTGTGGTACACTTTAGTGAAAAATTATCACGCCTATAGATTTGTGCTTTAACATAGTAATTTGACTTCATATCTAGATGTGTTATCTGCCAAACAAAATTTAATTTTACAGCCTTTAAAAAATTGAACATTTGTTAATGTTCATTTTTTGGTTTTGTGTTTATTGATATAAATTAATAATCCTATATAAAAAATAATACCTTATTTAAAAAAAAATGTCTTAAAAGTTCTCAGCCCAACTTTTTGCTAGCTTAAATAATATATTTCTTTTGATCGAATTTCGACATATATTCAAATAAATCAAAAAAATTCTGTAACGGAATGAATAAATGGATAAGTTTCCATTTAAGTAGAAACCTCAGCATAATCCTAGATCAGTGTCGGTATACAAGCAATAAAATAATAAAATTTCAGTAAATCCCGGGAATCAACAGCAATCCCGGTGGGATAATAGTTTAACTTTAATGTTATTTTAACAACACTTACCAATAATGCTGCGGTAAAAAGCTGAAAGAAGTAAAAAATATAACAAATAGACATACAATATAACTTTATTAGATACTAGCGACTCGCCCTCGCTTCGCTTGGGCTTTTTCCTAGATTTAGCACAGGCAAAGCCGCGGGATCCGCTAGTTATGTATATAAACCTTCCTCTTGAATCACTCTATCTATTTAAAAAAACCGCATCAAAATCCGTTGCGTAGTTTTAAAGATTTAAGCATACATAGGGATATAGGGACAGAGAAAGCATTACGATACGCAAATATTTGACATTATAAAATATGGTAGGTCCATATTTTGGGATTTTGCTTTGTTAACCCACAATTTTAGAAAATGATTTCAAATATGGCATCTAAAGTACCATACAAAGGTTATTGATTTTAAATCTTATTTTAAAATTTAATTTTTAATTTTAAAAATTTAAAATAATATTCATTTAATTTTAGCTGTTATTTTTTAATTTTTAGTAACAATTAATACTTTTTTGTTAGTAATACTATTTAAGTGTTGCTATACTCGTACTTAAATAAAAGTTTAAATATAAATTTTAATTTGATTTTATATAATATAAGCATGTATGTACTGCTTATGTGCTCTTCAAACTTGTATTTTTGTGTAGTTAAGCCTGACTTTTTATTTTAGTTGGATTAAGCATAATTAGCAAGAATTTAATCAGAAAAACAGTAAGTATTTTACTTATCTCATGTAAAAAAAATGTAGTTGCGATTATACGTGAAGTAAAATGATGTTTAATAATATAATAATACCTGTAATTTTATGGTAAATGGAACAATTGCTTAGAACGTTTATATTAAAGCTCTAGTACCATAGCTTTTTTAAAGATTACGTTTACACATTAACTTTAAAAAGTTTAGTGAGTAAAATACACAAAACATTTCCACTCCAATAACATTAGATGAAAAGGCAGGTAAAATAAAATCAATTTACCTGATGGAAATAAGTTATCGATGGAATACGACGGAACCGTTCACAGTGTAGCTTTTAGATATTCTGCAAATGTAAACAATGAGAGACAGTGGAATGCTTTGGTTTTTTGTAAAGCAAAATAAAATGGGTTCAAGTCTCAAGCAGCATTTTTGTGATTTTAAATGTGGATGTTTAATAATGATTAGACACATTATTAGGTGTCTAATACTAATTAAATGAAATGCACAAGGCATGTACTCCCTCTGGTGGTGTAGTAGCTACCATGTACGGTCGCACACCGAAAGGTCCAGGGTTCGAGTCCCGGGTTGGGCCAAGTCTAGTTATTGAGACTTTTTGTTTCGTAAGTCTCAGTAACAGCCCGGAGTTTAAGTTGGCGGTGTTTCACCCCCGTGCCTCGGAGAGCACGTAAAACTGGTCCTGCGCCTTAACTCTCACTGGTCGTGTCGAGCAGTCGTCCCACCGAATTATGAGAGTGATAAGGAATAGAGAGTGCACTTGTGTCTTCGCGTACATGCACTATAATACCTCCCACGCAGATGACTAGTCTCAATGAGATTGGGCGCCGATGCCGTAATCGGTCGGGAGGACAACAAATGAAATGAAAAATTAAAGTAAAAAAAACTTGCTTGAACTGGACTTTTCAATGTAGATGTTTAAACGTTAATGGGCTCTAAGTTTAAAAAGCCTGCTAAGTGCAAAATGGGAATTAAAGTAGGGCTTGGCCTACTTAATTTTATAGCTAATATTTTCATAATACTACATACTACATAGAAGGCACGTTTTGCAAACTCGCTTGGATTTTTTATGTTCTTAAACTTAAATGTACACATATTTACTACATTTTTTTATAAATTGATTAATTTAAAAAGCAATTTTGTCAATCTATAAAAATGGTAGCAGTCGTAAACTAATAGTGACGCCTTGCTAAAATATAAACGGGCTACAACGCAGGCAATATTCTGAAACATTTGCTTGTCACTGGCGAAAAAATATTTACTTTTGGGAAATGGAATTCTAAATTTTACGGCATTCATTGGTGTATCGGCTATAAGTGGTTTCGACAAAATGTATGAATAATTTTAGACTTAAATTGTTTGGACAATGTAATTCTCTATTTGTTTTTAGGGTAATCCAATATGAATTTATACGTAAAAAACGTCTGCCAAATATTTTATTTGGCAAATTTATTTTAAGTGTTGAATGGTCATGACCATAATCAATTAAAAAGAAAAGAAAATATCTCATGTCAATAGTATATTCGTACACCTAATAAGAGTTTCTATTTTACCTACCTATATAGTATATAAAGTACTTATATGTTTCATATTGATAAATAAAGCTCGTTACGAGCTACAGAAATATACAAATATCAAACAAAGAGGAAAAACATATATTTTTTCAAATATTACCAAGTACTAATAGCACCCAGAACCATGTCGCGTATTTTAAAAGATGACTTAGGACTTGTAGCCTATAAGAGACGCACTGGTCATTTTTTAACTGATAATTTAAAAAAGAATAAGGTGGTAAAATCGAAAAAACTACTGAAGCGGTAAGCAAAGGGAGGTCACAGAAAAAATTTGTTTACGGATGAGAAAATCTTTACAATTGAGCAACATTTTAACAAACAAAATGACCGTATTTATGCTCAAACCTCTAAGGAAGCTTCCCAATTAGTCGGCAGAGTGCAACGTGGGCATTACCCGACTTCAGTGATGGTTTGGTGGGGTGTTAGCTATGAAGGAGTGACTGAGCCATATTTTTGTGAAAAAGGTATCAAAACATCGGCACAAGTGTATCAAGATACCATTCTTGAGAAGGTAGTTAAGCCCCTTAACAACACCATGTTCAATAACCGTTAAAAAATTATGGTCAGTTTTAGAGAGTACGGCTTGCTCTAAACGCCATGATAATTTGGAGTCCCTAAAACAATCCATACGGTTGGCAGTGAAGAATTTTCCCATGGAAAGAGTGCGTGCTTCTATTGATAACTGGCCTCAACGTTTAAGGGACTGTATTGCAGCCAATGGAGACCACTTCGAATAAGCTTTTTATATTTTAAATTGTTTTATATTTATGTATAAAACTAACTCACTGTAAAAGTAATAAATATTATTTGCATTAATTTTTTTTTCTTTGTGACAATATTTATGGCAAGACTAATAATGAAGTAGATATATAATAGATACATAATAGTGAGGTAGATTAGAACAAACATACAACAGTATGGGAGACGAACTATGGTTTATCTATAGATATTTTAATTTGAGGACACCTTATACCATAAGCAATATTGTTTTAAGTACTGTCTTGAAAAATAAAAAAAGCTCTCATATTATTACTAAGGTTAAGGTCAATCCGAGGGTAAAAGGCTATGGCCGACTCTGCTGGCCAAGTGCAGATTGAAGTCTCATACCTTTCGAAATCTTAATAAGCTTTTTGCAAACTTGCAGATATTTACTGCGACTGATATTAATTAATTATTTAATTTTACAAACAAATTAAATCATCGAAGTAGGCCCACAGTTTGAACCCACTTCATTTGGGTTTCTAAGATTCCCTATCTTACTAGGCTTATATGATATAAAATATTATGAATTACTACGAAAAGCTACACGTATTTAAATTGCACAAAACTAAAATGTTCATTATTAACTAATAAGTTATTTTATTTTTCAATCTTAACGAATGTTTATGAACGGTTTTTTAAATCTAACTTCAATGAAAATATTTGTAGTACTTTCCGTTGAAAGCTTTTCTATTTCAAGTGATCGTTAGAACGTTATTGATGTTTATATAATTAGCAACTATGTTTGAAAAATTATATTCTTATAATTCATTATTATATTATACTAGCATTTCCCGCGGCTCCACCCGCGTTTTAAAGACCGGTAACAAAATATTTTTCACATACCGTGTTACGTTTTATAGCCGGTTTGTAACGATTAGTTGAAATTTCTCAGAAATGAGAAATTTTCCCGCAGTAAAAAGTAGGTATCCTATGTACTGGCCCGGGTAACCAATTATCATCAAACAAAATTTCACCAAAATCCGTCCAGTTGTTTTCTCATGATGCAAAAACTACATATAAATAAAATTATTTAATAATGTCTATTTCATTTAGATTTTCCAAAAAATATTTAATGTTGTTCTGTTAGAACCTTATTATATGTATAGGAGATAGATTAAGAATTTGTACATAGTTTGGTGCATTGATCGAATATCGAATATTAACTTGAAGCAAGTTCAGGCTGAATTTATAGTGTTTAGACTAACCTCAAAACATTTTCCTCTTAATAAAATTCATAACTATTAGTATTATTTATTTTGTAATTAAACTGCGTGTTTTCTTTTTTGAGTTATATATAAATACTAAAATCTTAAACTTTAATAAGTTAATTTTTAAATATTAAAAACAAAGCTAACTCGAAAAATTACATTCACCCGTGCAATTTCAACATGAATCGTCAACATTTGACGCTGCGATTTGATTCTTACATCCAAAGGAAATACAATATAAAACAAAACATTTGCTTAGACATTTCGCAACTCGTTGGTCCCGGACGAAATCCCATTATGCAAATATGTAAAGCTGGTTGTATCGATCGGATCTATATTGGCATTTGTATTCAAAACAAATTCACTTTTTAACCGACTTCAAAAAAGGAGGAGGAGGTTATATGTTCCACTGTAATTATTTTTTTTATGTATCACTGATTTCTCCGCCAACTGTGGGCCGATTTAAAATTTTCTTCTGTTCGGTAGGGTATAGCTCCGAGGGGGTCCCATTGTCATCAAGTCAGGATCTGATGATGGGATCCCAGGGAAATCGAGGGCAGATCTCAAAATGTTTAGGCACCTATTATGTTTTTGATATATTTTCTAATTTCAAACAACATACAACAATATCTTTTTGCAAGAAAATAACGAAGATCAAAACTTAAAAAAATTGAAATGCCCGATATGTCTTCTTTGCCTCTAAATTAACTCCCGTCTATAATTTATATTAAACACTCATTTTAATGTATTCAATGGTCTGTCGGTTCAGAAAGGAGTTTTTTACGAACTGCTTGTTTTAACGGCTTGGTTTCACGGTTGGTATAATGATAAGAAAAATAAAAAACTGTTCCCAATTATTTTTTATTGATGACCAAAGCTCGTAAATAGCCTTTACGTTTGTCTTATTTATATATCTATATATACATATGATAAAATTCTAAGTGAGATACATTAATATTTCTGTGGAAAATCTTATTGAAATAGTCATTATTATTAATGCAGTGGTCAAATATATAGTTTATAGAATATTTGTCCGTCCGTCTGATGGACAGATTTTCATGAAATTTAGCATAATGTTAATTGGTTATCCGGAATCCTTTGTTATTGTAGGAAATATCACAACTCTAAGAAAACTATGCACTATCATTAAAACGTGCCTAATATTAAATACACTGCTCGTGTTAGGATTAGTCGCTAGTAAATTATAAATAACATAAACTATCTCGAAACTAAATTAAATTTAAGTAATTACTCTAAAAATTGGTTTAAAATAACTAAGTATAAAGCTTAAACATTTGATTATACAAATTCTTTTGAGGAAAATGAAACGTCATACACGTATGTAATCCTTAGGCGTTTTCCCTACATAATGGAGAACAATAAAAACTTTTCTGTTTAAAACGTACGCCGAGACGACAAATAGGGCTCTGAAGTTCAATAAAATCTTTATAGGGTTCTGTTTTGAGTGAAAACCGTAAATCTTTTGTCATGTCTGGAATTGAATTTATGGTAGATTTACCTTACGAATGTTACAAGGGAAGTATTGGGAGTAATTTGATGTAATAAAAGGAAGTAATTGAGCTTATTTGTGAGCTTTTAATAGATAGAATGGTTGTTGCTTCGATTTTTTATTAAGACTTTTATTGCTGGACGGACTTTTGAAAGTTATGTTGTAAATATTTATTCCGCTGAGTAATGTATATATACCCACATATTATTGATATATATTACTACATATATATTACATTATATTACGTATATTTTTCGCGCAGTTTGCAGTGACCCTACTTTCTTACGCTAGCGGTCGCGGGTTCGAGTCCCGCTGGGGGCATTCATTTGTTAAACTCGGATGTTTGTACTCCAGTCATGGGTTATATTTATAATATGTATGTATTTAAACTTATATATGTAGTATATCAACTATCTGGTATCCGTAACACAAGCTTCCTTCGTAGCCTACCACGGAACTAGATGGCGCTGTGTGTATCAATGTCTTAACATATTTATATAAGTATTTCATACTTATATACATAGAAATTGTAGTACAAAATATTAAAGTTATAATATAATAGTTCAGGCATTATATTACCTTGTCGTAAAAACCCCATATTTTTTCCTATAATATTAATATCTCACGGCGAAGTTTATAGATAGAAGCAAAGAGGATTACCCTCCCAACCAGTAGCTTTCTATGGGATTGATACCTACCTACAATTTTTATAAGATATGGGGGTTATGTATAAAAAACATAAGAAAATCATGTTATTTATATTGTATATTATATAATTTACGCGAATATTTGACATTTTAAAAAAAACTACCTTTTCCCGTGGCCCTGATTGCTGTCAACAATCCACTGCTGGGCAAGGGCTTAACTCTATTACGATAAAGATCTCGCCATATCACTCGTATTTCGAAAATTTGTTAAGTATTTCAAACATACAGGTTTCTTCATCTAATCATATTGGAAATGATGCGCACATGAAATTTTTCAAAATTGAGAGACTCAGGATTCGATCCCGCTTCACTCGGTTACCTGAGCGAGCTACCACTAGGCTACAACTGCATAACAAATACAATTTTAATTATTATAGTTGTCGAACTAAAAAATTTCGCAGATTCCAAATGATAAATGTAGATCCTCGTTTGGGTGAATTTTTTATACGTGGGTATGTGGTCGGGCACCAGAATCTCATATTAAATGTTACTTTAAGCGGCCATGATTTGGAATTATCCTTGAGAAAACATTTTGTGTTAAGTATTATTTACGTAAGTATCTGTCACTTAAATTACTTGGTAGAAGCAGATTAGTTTACCATTGGGGTTTATCATCTTATATCCATACTGTACCTTACAAAAGTTTACTTTTTTATAATACTCGAAGATATCGGAGATACATAATACCTGAGCATTATATTTTGTTTGTTCACAAACTATGAGTAAACTAGAGCACTCATACACTCTACTTTTTGTAAAATTTTCAATGCAACGGGTGAGCATATGCAAGATCTGACGAAGACGACTTGAAGAAAACTGAGTTTTAGTCACAAGACGATTATTATATACTTTTATCTTTTGATATGGCATTTAAGTTATTATAATACGTACTATGTTCGACTTTAGTCTCGTAAACACCATAAACAACTGTTACTTACCACTAAAATATGCCACAGATTCAAAAAAATAGATGCCTCAGTAAGCTATCTGTAGACAAATATTTAAAAAAACCTTAGTAAAAATATGACGTATTTTGCCAGATCATATATCAGTGTTAAAGGTATTATAACTCTAACACGTGAAAGAAAACACATTATGAATCCGCAGTAATAAATTACTTTACGCGTCGACGCAAACAACGTAGCTTTCATGTTATGAACAACAAAACTTTACATTCATCCATATAATAAAGATGAACTTGTATACAATTATGTACTCTTTGTTTAAAGGAATTAGGTTTGAAATTGTACTTATTTTTAAGTGCACAATTCTCTAATTACATATTAAAATTAGCAAATACATTTCAGGCTAGCGTTTTAGTGTGTGAATGTAAGTCCTGAATCCGTCATAAAATATAAAGTATTATATATATATATATACCTTAATTCTATGTATGTTTAGATGTTACAGACATGTTTCTCGTTAATATCACTATAATATATTATGTACAGACAGAATGGAATGGTACGTGTTATAACTATACAAAATATTTTGGGACACTAACACACAGCACCATCTTGTTTCATGGTAAGAATTACGAGGCGTGTGTAACGGGTACCAGATAGTTCATACACTACACATAATATTATATAATGTTAAATACATACATATTATAAATATAAACTGCCATTACTGGAGTACAAACATTCACAACAAATGAATGACCCCAGCGGGACTCGAACCCGCGAACGCTGGCTCAAACTTCAGGGTCACCACGAACTGAATCAAATGTGCCGTCAATTTAGTGAAATTATAAAAGAAATAGGGGTGGCACAACGTACTTGTAAGTGAGGGATAAAATGTACGCGATAATATTATAATACAGGTGTAGAAAAGAATGAATTTAAGAAATCGTAGGATTTTGCTTTCTTTTCATGGAAAATCGTGAATATGAAAGAATTAAAATACTACTGAGTTATACAACAAAAATGTCCTGATTTAAAACGACTATTAATCGTAAAGGACAAAAGCTCTTTGAGTTATAACGTAGAGGCAGATCTTTTTTAAAAAAACGCCGAGGATTTGTTAGGATAAGAAATAAACAAATAAATAAATATAAACATGTTGGGACATTATTACACACAGTGCCATCTAGTGCCGTAGTAAGCTACGAAGCTTGTGTTACGGATACCAGATAGTTGATATAACACATATGTAAATTTAAATACATACATATTATAAATATACACACACATTTAACAAATGAATGCCCCCAGCGGGACTCGAACCCGCATCCACTGGCGCAAGAAAGTAGGGTCACCACAAGCTGCACCAAACGTGTCGTCAATTAAGGTTGTTTTAACATATACTTTCTATATAGATACACTAAAAAAGAACAAAATATTTCTTCTCGATCCTATCTACGACATTCTTTTCATCGATAGAAAGGTTTTAACGGTTGATATAAATTTTTCAGAGAAAAGATAAAAAAAACTTATTAAAATTTTATTAATTGAAGTATTATAAGACGAAAAAGTTCTTGTTATATAGTAACAAGTATTTATTTTTATGAGCCAAGATATTTTATGAGTAGTAAAACTGATGCAATTTGAGCTTTACTAACTTAAGCACCATTAAATACAAACATACTATAATAATGTTACGCGACAAAGTAAGTATATTTTCTTCCTTACTTGTTTCAATCCTTTGTCTTATAATACAGGCATATACAATCACTTTTATTTTTCCTAATCAAATTTTAAGTATGGAGAGCAAAACAAATGTTTGGGAGTTTGATAGAAAATTACGTTAAAAATATTGAAAGTATTGAGTTTTACTCAAAAACCATTCATTCCTTTATCTTGAAAATTAAAACATTGATGTTATTTTTATAGTATAGGAACAATATAGAAGCGTCCAGCAATCCAGCTATCCATGAAGCAACGACACACTAAAAAGTATTCCACTATGGTATACAATAAGGGATACTTTTTTGGTTGCAATACCATAGTTGTTTTTCATTCGTTTCTTTCGATTGAGAGCTTAAGTTATTCTAAGACGTCTAACGGGTTGTAGCTATATCAGTCAGATTTTAGTGGTTAGTAGGTACTGGCTTTTCTGGTCAGTGAGTCCCATTTTATGCAGGTAGTATACGAAAATTAAAAAAAAACCGATAGTGGCCAAAGAATTTCAGCCAACTTAGGCTTTAAAACATTTATATTAAAATATTAACAGAATGAATAGGACTTGAATTAAACATGATATTTTAGCTCGTAGCAATAACATTGCGTCAAAGAGCTTTTATACGGTATAAAGTTCAGAGCTAGAGCTTTATACTACACCATTTACTTTATGAGAGCAAAGTAAGGGTGAGGTTTCAGTATATATTAATCAAATAAACATCTACAAAGCTACGCGAGATCAAGTATTCTAGTCCGCCATATATACCCAGTAATTCTAACCAAAACGTTCCGACCCTACAAAGGTACTTTAACGATATTTTCACAGGAGTTATGGTCACTAAGATACAGTCAAATGAAAACATTTGATGTAAGGGTTAAACACGCTCCCTGTAATACCTGTCTAATTGAGAAGACCCCGTTTTCATTTAAATCCTACCCTTATTTAGTATTATAAACGTGAAGTTTATGAAAATCTACATATAGCTGTTGTTGAAACAAATATTTATTTACTAACACTAACTATATAATATAGACAGGGATTTTTTTGTATGGCACGCGGAGGCACTTAGGGCCCTCAAAGAAAATCGTATTAATAAAAATTGCAATAAAAAGTAAAAATTGAACGAATCTGAAAAAAAAGAGTAAAAATCAATTTTGTAAATTTTACAAAAAAAGTTTTTCCTAAGAGAGTAGCAAGGGGTTGGAAGGGTGTACAAAAAATATAGGCCTTAATATATGTACTATATGTACATCTTTCTTATGTATTTTAACTTAAATAAAACAGATTATAAGGTTTTGAAAGTGTTGAGGGGGGAAAAAGGGTTGTAAAACAAATAATAAAAATACAATATCAGAATTACATTAATGTAAATACAAAACGGATATGAACCGTTGTATTTAGCCCTTTTTAATGTCCCACGGCTGGGCACGAGCTTTCCTGCAATGCAAGAGAGATTAGACCCACTACACTGGCCAATCGTACGTAATCGTAGTCGTGGCTGACGGACTTCATAATACACTTATAATTTTATAGTTTAAAATTATAAAAATTGATGATCTAACCGTAAAGAGTTTTTTCATACGTTTGTATAAAAGTTCTTATTATTAAGGTTGAAATTTGTGTGTTTCAGAATAAATTTAATACACGTAGGAAATAGGCAAGTAGTGCGGCCATTGGTATTTAATTCAAAGCTGAAATACCTAAAATATGCATGCAAACATTAAATTTTGCACGTCTTAACTAACTTAATATATTGAAACTTCATAAATTTACTTCAAGTCTAGGATTCTCGCTCCAACAATCCAGTACTTCGCTTGATTAATCTTTGGAAACTGATCGATGTTCTATGTCAGCGCTAATTGATTCTAACCCGGCTGTGATTCGGCTTGATTTAACAGTTTAGTCTTAATATTATCTAAGTTTGATTTAGTTTAGTGCGAAATAATAATCGTATTGGTTTACCTTTTCGCATTAAGCTAACTTATATAATATAAAAATATTTTGTTATTTTTAAATTCGAATCATTTTTAAATTGATTACTACTTGCTTTATTGTGAAGTTATACATCGTGAGATAACCTGTATTATCTGAGAGAACCTAGCAAGTTCTCGAAAGACATGTGAAGTTCGCTAACATTCAAACTTGCAAAATACAACATACTGTCCGTCTATTACTAGAAAGAGAAACGTGATTGTGTTCCCATATAAAATAAAATAAAAAATGTTACTTTTCTTTCCTATGAGCTACAAGCCTACAAGCCTTTTAAATCACTGATCATTTATAGTGAATTTTTAAGTAAAAAAAACAAGCAAGCATGTGTTCAGAAAACTCTATAATTATTTCCATAACAACCAAACAATAACCGTTAAAATTAAACTATTTCTACACAAAATTTTAATTTTACATAACCTCATATTCAAAGAAAAACATATGCATGATAACAAAATATTCAATTTAATCTCGTACGCTCACGTTTAATAGCGCGGTCTACTGAAACCGAGTGCTTAAAGACGCCAATTTACTTTCAAAATCACGTCTCTTAAAAATAATAATGCTGTATATTTAAATTAATTTTCTTATCACGACATCTGTACACATAGGCCCACCCTCGTAAGATCAGCATTTACAAGTTATTTTCCATCTCCTTTCTTCTGCTGCTTCACCAATCATGCTTAACTCCTCGCTCCCATATCCCCTATAGTTGATTAAAATAAGGCTGAATTAAGATGGTTGTCGACGAAAATGAAAAAATTAAATTACATAATTTTACATTTTATTCGGGTTTCGCATACATATTTATTAGCGTGTTCGCTGTTTATTTAACAAGGAAAATTAGATTTTCATAATTATTATAATCGTCCTATAGCTTTTTCTTTTAAGTCTTTATTTCGTTCTAAAAAATATACAAAATACGTTACTTTAGCTCTACTGAGTGAATGAGTGAGTAAGTTAGTACTGAAATTTTATAGTGAATCTTTTAAGAGTTAAAATATATATTAATATACATTAATATCACCTAATTTCCTAATAATTTTAAAACTAATATTCGAAATGCATTCAGACTAAGGAATTATATGCATGTAGTCTGCCATAGTCCGCAGGTTCGTTTTCCGTTAGGGCATTCAAATTTCATTTATATGATAGGACAAATATTTGTACTGTAATTATAGGAATTTATATTTATAATACATACGTATAGACATACGGAGCCGAGACGTGGACACTGACGGTGCAATTGGTCCACCGGCTTAAGGTCGCTTAAGGTGCTATGAAGAGGGCTATGCTCGGAGTTTCTCTGAGAAAGAAAGAGGGATCGGATCCGGAATGAAGAGATCCGACAGAGAACCAAAGTCATTGACATAGCCCAAAGAATTAGCAAGCTAAAGTGGCAATGGGCTGGTCACATTTGTGTAAAGTGGAGACTATGGCTCGGCAAACGCAGTGTAGGACGTCCTCCAGCTAGGTGGAGTGACGATATACGAAAAGTGGCTGGCCGCAGTTGGATGCGTAGAGCTGAAGATCGAGCTCAGTGGCGTGCCATAGGAGATGCCTATGTCCAGCAGTGAACGAATACAGGCTGAATATGATGATGATGATGATATTTATAATATCAATATATGTAAATTTATACAAAATATATTATGTGTATAATTAAAAATCTGCTATTCTTAGCACAAAACTACCTTACCATGAAACCACATAGTGTTGTGTATTAATGTCAACTTATCTTACGGCGAAGGAATACATTCTAAACTTGGAAACCTGCTGTACGAGAGAATCTAGCTTCAAAAAAACCTGTGAACTCAACCCGCACTTGACCAGCGTGACGGTCCTATACACCTGATACCCCTCACACTGAAGGGATGCCCTTGTCTTGCAGTGACACGTAAAAAGGGTTAAATGAAAATTATTGCTTTACACACCTTTCTTGTTTACATAACACAATAATCGTTAATAATAATACAATGTTACCACTAAAGTAAAATTCTTTATGTATTTAAAATGTAATTCCTGAATTACAATGATATTAACTTTAAACTGAATGGTATAGCGAGATACTACGAGAAATGCTTGGTCTTAGCATAAAATAACCGTAAAATTTATACGACTATATTTTGTGGCATTAAAATTAAAAATAAATAGCGCAAAGCAAAAATGTTATTCCAGAAAGCATATATATGTATTATGTGAACTATAAGAGATAATTATTGTGTACAACTCAAGCGTCAAGCAATTATTTCTTCTACAATGTCATATTGTCACAGTGTATATTATTTATTTCATAGTCATGATTCTTTGTAATCCCAATTTATTCTGCCCTGAAAAATATTTAAACGTTTGTATGCTACAGGCAATAAAGTAATAGTGCGAATAAACCTTTTATTAATTTTGGTAGTATTTGGAACCCGCGGCTTCGCCCGCGCTAAATCTAGGGAAGAGCCTAAGCGAAACGAGAAAATGGTTATTGTGAGTTATTCGTAAGAGATAGATATATGACATCCTGGACCTTTTTGTAGAACTTTTTAAGGTGTACAATACTGTAGTACATTATTTTGATCTATCTCGTAGAGTTTAGCCAGCGTTCGCAATGTAAGCGCAAAAAATGAGTTTATTTACGATATCACATTAGAAACCTCTAAAATTATCTGTTTTTCTCTACTATTTTATGCATGTATTATACATATAAGCCTTCCTTTTGAATCACTCTATCTATTAAAAAACCGCATCAAAATCGGTTGCGTATTTTTAAAGATTTAAGCATACATAGGGATATAGGGACAGAGGAAGCGACTTTGTTGTATACTATGTAGTGATGATGTAGTAGATACCTCTTTATATCCTTGGAAAATGCATTAACGCATACCACCTATGGAAAACAGGAGGTTATGCGGGACTCACAGACAAGCCAGTACTACCCACTAAAACCCAAGCACCTATTTCTCGTCTTAATGTGGTACGACGCCCCGACGGCCTGGCAGGTCTGCCAAGGCAGACCACACAGCCAAGAGGGTTGCTCCACAGTTTACTTTGCTATCCAGAGAAGTACCTGGAGCTACCCACATGACACATACCGAAGTGGGCCCATCTTGCGCGTTTCTTAGCTTCGTGCCGGCCGGCTGCCGGATGCTACTTAGGCCCCCTACCATGGCAAGGTACACGCACGTTGGAGGGGCATACAGTAGATACCTGTTTTATATTAATTTAATTTGACTTTCTGTTTTTACTACATAGGCCAGTAAATAAAGCATTTAATCTCGCACTAAATTTCCAACTCAATTTCCGTTGACAAAAAAAACGGCTTTATTTACTGTACTAACATGTTTCCGCCATTTTCAAGATTAGTCATGTTTAAATAGTAGTTCAATCAATGCAGTAAGTAATATAAGCTAGACTTTAGTTATTTTATGTAACTAAAGTTTTGTGAAAGGGTCTTTTAACGTAGAAAATTACACTCGCGTATTGAAAGTTACGGTTCTTGTAGTTTTGAAAGAAAATGTCTCAATCCGGAGGAAGGAACTCGACGAGAATATTGATCTTTATTGTTTTATTTTTATTTTTTACAACTTAACATTTCTTTTTGATCTTTCTGTTGATCTTATATTTGTCAGATTAGCTTAGTTGTTATGTACTTGTTGGTTGGCGTTTTATTAGGTATGGTTACGGGTTCAACTCCCGCAATAGGTATTTTCATCGTTATTTTCAAATTGAATATAATATTTAGATATAGTAAAGCGTTTATCAAGCCTTAGTAAGCCTTGGAAGTCTTTATCCGAAGCAAAATTTCTTAACAACTATCGATGCGTATGAGTTTAAGTTTCCTAATCTTTGTATGATAGTATTTATACATTTTTGATACTATATTTTTTGCTCAAACACGTATTTAATTTTTTTTTATTTCATTTAATATTATAGTTAGTGCCTAATTTTAGATTATTAGTATGTAACATACTAGATACTGTAGTATATAGATAGTTAAGTTACCATATTATGCTTATATAATTGTAACTGAACAAACAACGTTTAAAGTTTTAATGGGATGGGTTCGCTTAGTTATAATTTCCCAACTTTTAAGACTTAAAGTTGAAATGTGAAATGTTCCAGATTACTCACACTACTTCTTTATGTTTTAGGTATATTAATGAGAAAACGTTAAGAGGTAACTTTGAGGCTGTTAAAAATACTTCCTTAACCAGGTTTGCAAAAGTGAGTTCTAATTATGAAACTATCTACTTCATAATCGATGTGTAACTGAATCCATTCTTTCATACGATGTTAGTAAGTTATGATATTTTACAAAATGCCTAAAAATAAATAGAATATATATAAGATTATGGTAATTTGTAATCAATTTAATTTCTCGGGAATTTTTAAACAGTATGGGCAGACAGTACTACATTGGGCATTTACTGTAGGGCTGGTTCACACTTTCTCTAAAAAATAGCACTCGAAACTTAGTCATTCAGGAGTCATTTAGTCAGTCAAGAGATTTGAAAGCACATCGCGTACATCATCACTGACATTGAAGTGGAACAGAGCTGGTCTTCAGGCGCAAGCATATTCGATTGAGCCGATACGTGTGAGAGTGTAGACCGCTTATCTTAACAAGCATGTAGTTAATAGTGAAAAACGATAGATAATGGTCCTGTAGGACTGCGATGATAGTCGCTATTTGAAGTACATAGCTCTTGTTCTAACAGTATAATTACCAATATTCTGATGTATAAATATAAATAAAACCGGCCAAGCGCACGAAGGGTTATGTTGAATGGGAGCCTCGCTTAAATATGTATTTAATTTCCACCTAATTATGTATTTTTAAAGTAATTAAAAATAAAAAATTCTGTAATTATTTCAAGCGTCTACATGTGGCCGCTATTAATATCGAGCAAAGCGAGCAAAAAAATCACGTTTGTTGTGTATCGGAGCCCCTTTAAATATATAGATTTTTTCATAGCGGCAACAGAAATATATCGTCTGTGAAAATATCAACGGTCTTACTATCACGGTTCATGATATACAGCCTGGTAACAGACGGACCGACAGCTGATAGAAAGCGGAGTCTTAGTAATAAGGCAGGACCTTTTACCCTTTAAGTACGGAACCCTAAAAACAATTGTACAATATACGAGTAAGTATATTTATGTATTATAATACATTCAGCAAAGCTCTGCGAAACCCAGCATCATATATAGCTTAAACAACACTTATCAAAACTTTACTAAATGTACGGAGTTTATAGAATAAATAACTTACCTGCTCAGTCCTTATAACATTAGACCCTTTAGAATTTGCATTAATTATGCATTAAAATTCAGAAATGAAATAATTAAGTTTCATAGTAGCTGTTTTCTCAAATTTTGCTGTTCAAGTATCGTAGATAACGATCTAAAAGGTACTCATATAATTGTTCTCTTAAAAGATTACGGTTTTACGGCCATAAATATGTTGTTATTATGTAAATAATAAGGTTTGTAACACGCTATGCTTGTGTAAATATAAGGAGGCTCTTAAGACAAGTCTAATTTAATAATCGATTTCGTAAAAACTCGAGGAGCTTGCTGATGCAACCAAGAGAAGTGGGTTCAAATTATAGGCGTCGCACATCTGATACTCTTATATGTAAACTAACGACTCACCCTAGATTCGCTTGGGTTCAGTATTTTCAGCTTAGGCGCGAGCGAAGCCACGGGTTCCGCTAGTTTATTTACGTCGCATCTATAAATGATAATACTTCCATAGAACTGTCATCCCCCCTTTCAACCCCATACAACCCTTTCTTCAGCATTATCAAATCCTTATGTGCTCTCTCAGGCTCTAGACTATCTGTGTACCAAATTTCATTTAAATCGGTTCAGTAGTTTTGGCGTGAAAACGCAACAGACAAACTGAAAGATAGACAGACAGAGTTATTTTCGCATTTATAATTTTAGTAAGAATCTTAACCACTTGTACTACGAGTAAATTAAACAATTTTTTTTGCAACATCGATTAAAAATGATAATATTATAGGTTTAAATAAAATAAATTGAATGTAAATATTAATATAAATATTATTAGATTAAAATGAAATAAATAATTACTGAAATATGACAAACTTTTATAAACCAACAGTTAATTTAACAATATTAGCGCGTAAGAAATCAAGTAAATAAATAACGTAGATAAATTAAAATATTACTAGAAGTATGTAAATAAAGGAAAAAAACAATAAAAATTCAAACATTTTTAAACGCTACGAAGAAAGTATTTGCACAATCGGCCAGAAAGCAGGTCGTTTAGTGGAGTTCAAAAGATCTATTGCTGGCTTGTGTTCTGGAACTTAAGATTGTGTCTCTTTGGAAATTTAAAGATCCGTTCAACTAGAAACGCACTGATAAAAGAACTTTGTAGTGAGTACTTGTGAAACCCTAATCGAAATGGTTGTCCACTGTATTTGTAAAGAGTAAATTTAAAATAACAATATTCTATTTACTTTATGTACGTTTAGCTTTAATAATAGGTTAATGTAAGTTTAATTATTTATTACTTTCATAGTCGTCCTCTATTAGTTCATTAGTTCATATAGAACTAACGACACATACTCGCTTCTTTCGTCCCTAGATTTAGCGCGAGCAAACCCACGGCTTCCTCGAGAACCAACCTATCCATTGGTGAAAAGAGCATAAAAATCGGTGTAGTAGTTTTTGAGTTTATTGCGAACAGACAGACAGACTCGGCGGAGGACTTTAGTTTAGTATATGTGGTGATTGTGGTTCACTCTCGTCCCAGTACGAAATGCATTGTAAAACCATAATCTAAGACACAGGTTTTAACCTAGTTTTGAAAAAATGTAGACGCTGATTTAACTATCCTAAAATATAAATTGATCTATTAAGCGCTTAGCAAGGTTTTGTGTAGTGTATAGCTCCTAAGACGTAGTTAGGCCTTCGCTTAGCCAAAAAAATGTATGTGTGTTGGTATGTTTTAAAAGAACTGGTGATTACTAACAAACTAACTTCAAAATTATACGATTCACGTGATTCGAAAATATACCCTTATACTCGCCAGTCGGATCAAATTGCCGCCCTGTCAGATTATGACAGCAAAAAAGATAGTAATTCTCTAGCTTTACTACGCTTGCTCGCCTTGACCGTAATTCGATATGGCTGACGTATTTATGTATTTTATATGTATATCAGAGAGTACTTGACCTTGAACTACTGTATAAAAAGATATCATTTTTTCATAGTAATATAACTTTACATAAAGCTAATTCACTCTCGCTAAGTTCGGGTTTCTTCTAAGTATCATGGATATCTCAGTGATGAGATATTTTTTCGCTATATAAAGTATCCTATCCAAAGAAAAGTAGCATAACAATACATAAAATAAAAGTAGCATAAGTTAGTTTTTATAACATTAATTACTAACTTATAATTACTTTTATTTATACTTTATTTATTATAATTATTACTTTTATGTTAGAAATTTTATTTACTTTAATTACGCGACGGATTTTTGTGCTACAAACTTGAAATTTAGGGTGCTCCCTAAATTAGCTAGCTCTAGCGCTAGTTATAAAATATATTATTTATTAAAAAATAAATTCCAAAATTTATAAAATTACGTGTCTTATCCACAAAAAAAAAGAAAAATAAACACCTCTTTTCACATAGTGAGTCAAAATCAAAAATAATACAGATCAGTGTACAAAAACAAACAGTACACCTGAAAATACCTTAAAAGTGTTGCTTAATTCAGCTAATGACAATTTAGCCTTAAGAACCAAATCCCGCCTACGGTGAACCGCAGGATTAAACAGCAATAAAATTTAATTTGCTCGCTCTAAAACCAATATCGGCCGTTTATACACAGATGATCACCGCCCCCTATAAATAAGGGGGCTACAATTACTTTCTGGGCCCGCTTAACAAATGGCAGTCGAAACGTAATGAATTGAAGCAGTTAAGATTGTAATGAAGGACTTTGTAAACCACAAAACTGTGTTAAGAAATATACTTAGATAGGTGAGTAATGTTAATGGAGTAAAACCAGAAATTATTAGTGAAAAGTACCTATTCGAAGTTGAAGAAATACATATAAAATACTATACATTTTTTAAATATGATAGTATGTTTGTTAGTTCATTTATCATTCTTTCACGAAAAACAGAGAGACGGATTGTATGGGGAAAGTTGGGTCGCATAGGTCAATTTTTGCTATTGGAGATTATCTAATTTTCACGCTAAAACACACATTATAATACTATATTATTACATTGCTGCCTCGGTGGTGTAGTGGCTAGCATGTACGGTCATACATCGAGAGGCCCTGGGTTCGAGTCCCAGGTCGGGTCAAGTTTAATTATTGAGTCTTTCTGTTTAGTAAGCCTCAGTGATAGCCCGGAGTTGGGAAGTTGGCAGTGAGTCACACCCGTGCCTCGGTCCTGCGCCTTAGCTCTCACTGGTCGTGTCGGGTAGTCGTCCCACCGGAGTATGAGAGTGATAGGAATAGAGAGTGCACTTGTGTCTGCGCGTACACTTGTGCACTATAATATCTCCTGCGCAGTTGGCCAGTCTCAATGAGATTGACCGCTATGGCCGGAATCGGTCGGAGAACAATATAAACTAAACAAACTAAAAAATAACAAATCAAAACTTGATATTAAAAGAATACCCTGAATGATACAAAAATGTACAAAAACTGAAAAAATACTTTTCTCATATAATACGCGTATATCAAGGAAAGTATTGTAAAAACTTTATTTCTCAACTAGCATTTCCCGCGGCTTCGCTCGCCTTCTAAAGACCTGAAACCAAATTCTTTCTAAGTCGCGCGGTATGGTACCTCGCAGAACTAACACCCACCCTACCCGTTTTTGCAACTTTTTCATTGATGCTCCGCTCCTATTAGTCGTAACGTGATTTAATATAGCCTATAGCCTTCCTTGATAAATGGACTATCCAATACAAAAACAATTTTTCGATTCGGACCAGTAGCTTCTGAGATTAGGGCGTTCAACCAACCAAACAAATAAACAAACAAACATCAAACCAAAAAAGCTTTATAATATTAGTATAGATATTGCAAAATAATATTTTGTTTTGCTAACTAATTAAAATGGTTAAAACTTGTTTAAACTGTGCCCATCAAAGAGGTTTCGATAACAGAAAGTTTTTCCAAATAAACACGTTAGGAAAGTTCAGAGTAATTAATCAACTTTAACTATTTACTTGTTAGAGGAAGTTTCAGAAAGCTTTAATCTATTTTATAAACGGATAATCAGTATTTTAGCTTGTATGTTAAAATAACTTGGTAGTACATTATATAAGTTCGAAGTCACAGGTTCGATGTTGCTATTGTATGACAATGTTATTTGAGTTTTGAAGTGTCAAGAAGTTGTCAGTAATACCCAATTTGAGGTTATGAAGTTGGTATTTGGCATCATGGTGATACTCCTATGCCTCGTCATCTCACTAAAGGACACCAATAGAGAGTGATACTTATGACTGAGCGTACACTTGTGCACTATAATTTCCTGTGTAGTTGGTAAGGCACCTGTGATATTGGCCGCCGTAACCGAAATCCGTCAAACCTTTTAATACCTCTCACGTTTATTTTAATATTGTATTTTACTACCATTAACCTAGTTTCTAATAAAATAACCAACAGAATTACGACACCGACTTATCGTACTTTTAATATCCTGCCCTATTATCGTAGAAACTCACGGCCTGCTCTACTCTATAAGGAAAATGAACTAATGTCCTCTAATGTAATCCTTTGCCTAAAATGCGTAGAGTGTATAACACGGGGTCTTAAAAGCGTTATTTGTCATCTAGCAAAAAGCCTTGCCTCGTTACGTGTATTGACGTATATAGTTCACAAGTAGGGGCTTAATTTTGGTATTGAATTATTCTCATATTATAAAAATATTTTTGTTAATGTATGTACGTTGTACGTATTGTTGTTTAACGTCCCGGTGCTGGATAATGAAAACTTGCTAGGTTCTCTAAGACATGCTGATTTTCTCACGATGTTTTCCTTCGTCGTAAGATAAGCGGTATCATCTATACTAATATTATAAAGCTGAAGAGTTTGTTCGTTTGTTCGTTAACTTGTTTGGTTGAACCCGCTAATCTCAGGAACTACTGGTCTGAATTGAAAAATTCTTTTTGTGTTGGATAGTCCGTTCATCGAGGAAGAGGAAGGCGCATCAATGAAAAATGTTGCAGAAACGGGAGAATTTTTTTTTTATTATTTTCATAATTCACAGATGAAAATATTCGAGGCGCTAGACCCGGATTTAAACCCGCATCAGTCGGTTATCCAAACTATCGCGCTATCATTGTGCTACCACTGATTTTTGTTGATAATAATAACTTGTTTTGCTTTTTAGATGCGTCTTTAAGAAAGTGAAGTTACAACATAAAATATTTTACTTTTTTTCCTACTAGAACTCGACTCACCTGCTCGAGTTCGTCTCACTGTTGGTAAAGATTACCCTGAGATGTTATATTTTCGCGTATTAAAAAGTATATGTTGACCTGGATAACTACTTGTTGACATATCATATTTCATCAAAATCAAAAAAATAATAATAATGGTTTCATCACGCACCATGAGAAAACCACTTAACCTATTTTGATAGAATATGCTATGGTCATAGCTGGTTATTCGTGTCACCACATTATAGGATACTTTTTACTGCGTAACAATATCTCTTCTCTGAAAAAACGATACTAACCCTAAATCGTAAGTACCTGAAGATGAACCCTTATGCCAATGTAAATGCTGTTTAATTGATATAAATCCTAAAGACCATCACACCTAGTCTAATTGCCTCCAAAGAGCGGTTTCATTCCCATAAGAATCATCGTTGCTAATTAACATTAACTTCAGTGAAAATTCCTGCCACTTTCTTTCTTTGTAGATTGGACTTCTTGCTTAGAATTTTTTTTAATCAATGAGGTAGTTAGCTTAACGCGTTATTTTATACGATGGAGACGACTTGATCGATGTGATCCTAAACATACGTCATTGTCTATTATGTTGTTACATGCGTATGTAGTATAGTGGCTAGCACACCTGGACAAGAGCAACAACAACAAACAACCTGCACACCAAGAGGTTCTGGGTTCGAGTCCCGGGTCGGGCCAAGTTTTGCTATTCAGTCTTTCTATTTCGTAAGCTTCAGTGACAGGCCAGATCTGGGAAGTTGGCGGTGTTTCACCCCCGTGCCTCGAGGAGCACATATAGCCGTCGGTCCTGTGCCTTAACTCTCACTGGTCGTGCCGAGCTTGTGTTTTCGCATATGCTTGTGCACTATAATATCTCCCGCGCAGATGGCTAGTCTTAATGAGATTGGTCGCCTGACCGTAATCGGTTGAGAGGACATCATATCACGAGATGTACGTTTTTCGAATATCATATAATATATAGTAGTTATCTGAGGTTGATTCCCATGGCAATATTATAATACGTAGTTTCCCTGTAAATTGTAGTTTATCAATTTTTAGTACTCTATTTATCAACACAAATAAATTAATAATATGTTATAGCAGTTCCGCTAGTAAATGTATATAAAATCTTGATAAATTATACACAAAAACTTTTTTCAAGAACCACTCTATCCATTAGTGAAAACAGCATGAAAATCGGTGTAGTAGTTTTTGAGTTTATCGCGAACAGACAGACAGACGCGGCGGAGGACGTTGTTTTAGTGTGTGATATACTATTATAAAAATTATAGACATCAAAAACTTGCCCTAACGATAGCCTGAAAACGTACCCTACGTGTTTCATGTCTGAAATATAATAGTTCAAGCTGAATGTCTGAGAGAGTCTTATTTATTTCTAAAAATAACTTCACTTATACTACATCAAAAGCTTTACACATACTTTTGAGATTATGTGACTTAAGAGACAGCTGGCGATATCTGACGTGACAGTTTATTTTAGCAAGACTATAAATATCTTTTTGGCTATCAGTAGTTCTCAATAACTTTTATATCTGAAGCTTTCGTTACCAGAAACAGAAGTTGACATAAGCTCTATATAAAATATTTTAATTTTCTATCGTTATTAAGATAAACAACAGACAGATAGTGGGATGGTTCACTTTTAAAATAATAGTTTGAATTCTTGCAATTAATTTTAATAATATAGCTTAGTTTATTTCATTTCATCTTATTCAGTTCTTAACTCATTCAGTTTTAAATTTCATACCATTTAAATTAAAAATAAGTAAAATATTTTTATTATCAAACAAACACTCCTCGTTGGACACAAAAAAAATAACCCAACCCACTTTACACTAACTCAAAAAAAATATATATATTTTGTCTTCTTCTCTGTTTTTTCCTTGGACATATTTTGATGGGACTTTCACTGACAAATAGCCGATATTACAGTATTAACACTGGCTCCTTGTATTTAAAAAACGATAGTATAGATCTATAAAAAAAGATAGTATTTTCATCTGATACAGCATTACTGATTCCGGTCATAAAAACAATAATTCTTTACGGTATTGTACTCCAGGGCCTTCTTGTAACATCTGTTTGGCAAACTAACACCCTTATAGATTTATCACTTATTTCTTCAACTTACTAACTAACGGCAATGATAAAGTCAGTTAAATAGAACTTATTGTCAACTTAAGTGAGTAATATGGTAGTTTAAGTTAAATGTAAAAACTTTTTAATGGATCTTGACGCTTTTCTAGATTTAGGTAACCTGCTAACATAGTTTCATATTAGTCTCAGTTTAACCGACAAAAAGAAAGAAGTATTTGAGTTGTATTTATTTTATTATATTAAATTTATGTATAATTGTTACATGCTAGTGGGATTATTTTAATGAGGAAAGAATATGTCGAAGTTGATCCCAATTTTAATATAAAAGCAAATCGTTTAAACATACAATAAGTCATAAGTAAAAATTTGTTTGAGTCCATAGTTTAATAGTAAAATATTTTAATTACTTTAGAAAATACGAGGTAAAACTTATTGAAAAAACATTTGAATTAAATAAACTGTCGACACGACACGACTCACGACGTGCAATAAAAATGAAAGACGTCGATGAGATTAAGCGACCTCAGATATGTAGTGCGGTAAATCTGACATGACAAATTCAATGGATTCACGAAATCAGCATGAAAAATGTAAATGAATCACTGTTGAAAGTTTAAGATGCACGACAGAAATTAACGAGGCAATGTGCGAATAAATTATACAAGTTTGTGACATTTACAGAATAATTATCATCTCAATATACACTAAAGACAGTGGTAGCCCAGTGATAACGCGCTCGCTTGGAAAACTGAGTGATGCGGGTTTGAATCCGGATCTCGTACCTCTGATATTTTCATATGCGATCATTTCAATTCAATTCTCTTGTTAATGGCGTCAAAGCGTGCCAGTTGAGCACAAATTATTTCGCCAGTGTCACGTAGAATGGAGAAGACACGAAGGAGATTGGTCGGTAACATAGAGTCAATAAGTTTATTTAAATTATGAAAGTATAAGGGAAGTAAATTAAACCTACAACAAAAGACAGCACAGTTAGTATTTACACAAACACACAACAAAAAATTGCTTAGTAGATACCGATCATTTCTATCATGATTGCCATTTGTCTTCAATGAAGAAACATCGTGAGGAAGCCTGCATGTCTGAGGTAGTATCCCTCAAGTTTTCAAAATAAAGTAAAAATGTCAAAATATAATACTCGTTAGTACGTGAAAAGATAAGTACCTATCAAGAAAATTGGTATAACTTCGTTATTTTATGAAGTACTTTCAAGTAAAAATCAAATTCCATGAGAGGATTACTCGTATGTAACGTAAGATATATATTATATAAAGTAGCAAATTTCTTTAAAAATCCTTAGCTTCATTTTTTGTGAACATACTAATGGTTGATTGAAGTTGTTTGATCTCGTAACTTTTTACTGCGACGCAATCTTGCCTTTTTCGTAATATATCATTTAAGTGGAATTTACTTTATCATTAAGAAGGTAAAGGTTTCTCTTAAAATTTTTTTTACAATTAATTGCGTAAAAAATGATGAAAAAAATTATTATTATATAACTTTTCAAAATTTATTTTAAAAATATACTTGTCTAAAGTAACACACGTAAAAATGTTTTGAAATATTAAATTGAAAAAGGACACAAAATCAAGCTCTAGTAATTACAAGTTTAATAATACATTGGAATCAATTTAAAAAAATATTCAATACCTATTTTTATTTAAATATATCAGTAAATGTGTGAGATTTTGATGATAGGCAAGAATATTTTAATAATTTAAATTAATGAGTATGAACTACTTTTTAATCACGCTTCCTTTCGAATAACAGTGCAGAGTGTAGCTACAGGTATCAAATTCGAATAAATTGTTTAATAAAAAGTTAAAAAAAATGGTATTGAATATTTAAATGTATACATTTGATAAAAAATCTGAGTGTGAGTGACGATTGAACGACTCGTTTGGCTCAGTTGGTGGCCCTACTTTCTGCGCCAGCGGTCGCGGGTTCGAGTTCCGCTGGGGGCATTCATTTTTTGAGCCCGAATGTTTGAACTCAACTCATGGCGGCTCCACTCATACCTACCATGAATGCCGTTGTTACATATTATTATAAATAAGTCCCAACATGTTTATTATTATTATTTATTATTAAATGTATAAAATTATTATTAAATGGAAAGTCTTATTGAGAATTGGAAATAAAATATACACAGAGCCCGAATCAATAGGTTTAGAATTTTGACAGGTTTTTATGAGGTATGATGTTGATAAAACATACTATTTTTATTTCTACTCTGAAAATGTATACTAACCATGAGATAAATCAACATTTTTGTTTACTAAGAAATGTTTTCCCAACGCCCACTTCGTTGGTTTATTTTGTTATTGTTTATTAGCACATTACTTCGGTAAATAAAAGCTTAATATATTATTTCAATAGAATTGTTTTTATTTTACAGATATTTAATCTATTAAAACTCTTACTTACGTACGTCAATTAGTTCAGTAAATTCGATACGTGCACAGTAGAAGTACTCACTATGCTCAACTATTTAATAAAACGTTTACAGCGAATAACTCCCAGACAACACGATTTATCACATAGCTTGAAGTACTGGTAAAGAACATAAAATTCACACATTTCCTTATGTAACAAACCTAAGCATGAAATGCAAGTATGGAATTTAGAAAATTTTTAACTTCTTAAAATAACGTTCGAGATTTGTTGATAATGTTTTTAATTCAGTTTTTTTTTTTCAGTCTATATTTCTGTAATGAGAATCTTATTAGTTTATCGCCGCCAAAAACGAATTCGCGCTAATTAGGTTTGTATTTAGGCTTATTTAATGTAATATTGATAGCTACAAGCCTCACTTCAGTCTTAGGAAAATTTTGCTTCAGGGGGATCCACCACGCCCATGAGGCTTGGCGGGTTTCACATGTCTTTCGAAAACTTGCTAATTTCTCTCAGACCTAGAGGTTTCCTCACGACACTTTCTATAATCGTAAGATAAATGACCGCCATCTGTTAACGATTTGCACATATTTTTTTATAACGGGATTTGAACCTGCTTCACTTGGTTTCAAGAAATAAATCGCCAATGAGCTATCACTGCTTTAAGCCTTAGTTCTGAAAATACGAAAAAACCAAGTAAATTGCAGCACAGACACTAATATTAGAATAAAATAACCTCGAATGCTTACACTTGTGAAGTTCAAGTATACTATAAAAGTTATGTCTACATTGTCTTTGCTTCAGAGAAGTCCTACTTTCATGCTAATCAACTGAGGATATGCTTAGGATGTAACCTAGATCCTAGGTTTGAAATTACAAACGGTCTCCAAGTATAATCTCAGAGAGCATGTTATATAATACACTCTAGTATTTTCTTAGACATTCGCTATTTTTCGTACAATGTTTTTAGTTTTACATATTTTTCTGCATAGTACTTTGATTTTATAAAATATTATTCTTTCCATTTACTATTACTTTTAGATTGTTTTTCATGATGTTTCTATTGATATTTGATATTTCTAATCAGGGCTCAGGCTTTTTCTTCCTTTATTATGCCTTACTTGATAAAAGTTTAGTATTGAATTAAATATATTTTTTTTATTTCTAAATTTTTAAGGGACTTGAATTAAATATTTAGAATTTCAGCTTGAACTTGAGATAATGTTACATGTCTATGTATTATAAAATATAATGTTTTGTTTGTCACTTTATTAAGAGACATTCCTAATAGTTTATATAAAATTTCGAATTTGACCAGTTCTTAAAGATTGCAAAATTTTATAAACCCTCTATTTTGTTAAATCATGGTTTTAAGAAGATTTTTAATTTTAATTGTCTATAAACTCAATAGCCTAATGTAACACGAATATTGCTATATTACCATAAAAGTATTACTAAATAAATAGAACGTGTATAATAATATAAATTTCAAATATCTAATGTATTTGAAGGTAAATTAGAAGACCACAAAAGATCTAGTTCAGAATCCACAAACACTAATCACTAGGCAGAATCGAATGTCTCAGCGGTTTTTGCTCTTACTAATTAAGCTAAAGCCCATTGTTACTGTGTTTACGTTTTGTCGGTTCTAATCATTACTACAACCTTACACCGAGCTTAAAATCTTGACTACATAGTATAAAACAAAGTCACTTCCGCTATCTGTCTTGCCCTATGTATGCTTAGATCTTTAAAACTACGCAACGGATTTTGAAATTACAAAATAGACTTTACCTACCTTAAGAGGGATAGTTTTCATTTTAGCTGTAACTTAAAAATAGTCTAAGATATAGATCGACATACAAACACAAAAAATACAGCCAATTTAAGTACCGCCTAAATGTAAAGTCAAAGTCAAATTAAATTATTTCAGTATAGGCTATTATATTATAATTTAACTAATAACGCTGTCTTAGCTTTTCTTAGATTTTTAGTATCGGAGGGTACTCATTACGTTCGAAATCTACTGAACTGTTGTCCTGAAATTATTTATAAGTGGGTTTAGTCTTTACTCTTGTCTTGTTCCAATCTACCGCAGTAGGATGACGAGAAGAATATATTAACCTCAATACTTGTGTGAATCTACGACAGTTGGCTAAATAGCCAATGTATTCAGGAAATCGCACTACCAATCAGATTAATTGTAATGTATTGTAAACTAGGTCCCTAGGTGTCCTTCATAAAGGATCTTGAACACTAAAAAAACTAATGTTATGAATTGCGATTAATTATTACATTTAAAATTTATATTGCTGATTATCTCGTAATGGCTTACGTTAGTACTTACTTGCATTATGATAGTATAAGGGAAATAAGGATTTACTTCCCTTATACTATCATAATTTAAATAAACTTATTGACTCTATGTCACCGACCAATCTCCTTTGTGTCTTCTCCATTCTACGTGACATTGGCGAAATAATCTGTACTCAACTGGCACGCTTTAAAGCCATTAACAAGAGAATTGAATTGAATAACTTGCATTTTCCATCTTACGAAAATCGTAGACCAAATAGTACTTTATTTGTTAAATTTTGAGAGATACTTTTAACATAGTAGAGAGTAGCTTTTAACATAATATGTGGAAGCAGATAAATTTCGCAAACGCAACGCTTGTAGAATAATAATCCTTACTAATGGGGCTTAAAAAGTCACTTCTCGAGGCAATTTAAAATATCAAGATACAATACGCAGTTAAACCAATGTGTTCCAACAAATAATCCACAGGCATAAAAGATGTATAACGCGACTTGTTATTTGTTACGGTACAGACCCCTTTTCCACGTCATTTATTTGAGGGGACCTATTTCGTGCAACGATACATTGAACCAAAGATTGAGTATCCAATTTGTTAACAGTTTACAAGAAATTCTCACTGAACATCAAGTAACGTTTATAATATAGAGCAGTTTCTTGAAGGAAGAAGGTAATTCAACATTGGAAGGAAGTACAGAAGAATAATGGTAAAAGGTGTGTTGATCTTTCCGTACTCCTTGCACAATTTTTTTAGTAATATTATAGGTAAGTGTGAATGTTATAAGTTTATAGGTTTGTTCTACTTTGATACAGTTAACTGACTAGAAAATGAAAGAAATTGAACACATAAGGGTATGCTCAGCTGATGCTGACATTTCATTTCTTTGTAATTAATCCAAGAAGTTGATTTAATTAATCTTTTTAATGTTTAACATTAACCGAACTGTATTAGCTAGGAAACATAATATTTATCGGGATGGACAATGATATCGATATTCTTAAAATTTATTCATTTATTTATACTGCTTTCCACAATATCAAAAGAAAAACTAAAATAAACAAATTCATAGTGAAAATGTATGATTATCATATTGTTTAAAAATACTGACATAGTTCACATATTGTAATTACAAAATAATCGGTATGTAAGTAAATTAATAAGCCTAACACCAAGTATTCTTTATTATCATTAAATAACAGATGAGGGGATAGATTTCTTATATCCGAGTCCTAGACCAATACCTATTGGTTTCGTCGTATTCAACAGAATATTAATGTATGTTGTATTGCTCGTTCAATCACATGTTCTTTTAAACTTACTATTAGACCATGACACATTACAGATAAAAAAACATTAACATGAACTATATAGAAACTCCTCTTTTAAAACGGTTCAAAGAAGACATTATGTAAATTATTTAGTTACATAATAAGAACTAGCGCTAGCGAAGCGGGTTTCTCTAGTTATACACATAAATCGTCCTCTTGAATCACTCTATTAAAAAACCGCATTAACATCCATCGCGTAGTTTTAAAAATCTAAGCATACATAGGGACAGACAGACAGCAGGAAGCGACTTTGTTTTATACGAGCTATGAAGAATCTTATAAGTATGTAAAGAATTTCAATGTTTTTCCGCAGAAATGTTTAAAGACTAACTTTTTAATAAAATGTAGATAGGATTAGTTTCACGAGAACCTCTGAAAAAGTTACTAAAGTACACTAGTATTTTTTTAATATTTGTTCTTACAAAAGTTGCATTTATTAAAATATTCATTTGTAAAGTAAAGAAAACTTATATTTAGTTATATAAAGAAAATGGATACCATTTTTTATGTCATCTGCAAAGAAAAACATCCAAACTCTACGATGAAAGAAACTCTAAACTAAGTTAAAGTTTGAAAATGTCATTAAGTTCTCTTAAGTTTATTAAGAAATAGTTCAAAATAAAATCTTCTCTAATAGATGTATTTACGATAATATAATATGGAAATGTGTATTGTGTTTCAATTCAATTTTGTTGTTAATAACATTTTGTGCTATTTATACGAATATATCACGCCATGAAGTTTGCAATTATCATATCGTCGTTGTAGAGTGAAAACCTCGTATGTCAAAAATGCATAATATTTATTTGAAAAATCAAATGAAAATTACGTATTACATACGACTACTAGTGCCATATTTGGAGTAAAACGAAAACCTCTTGTTTGAAAAACATTGACAAAATGAACCATTTTTTCGTTTCCTGTAAAGTTTGGATTTCTGGACATACGAGGTTATCTTCCTACAGCGATGATATGTCACACAGATATAAAATAAATAAATAAATATGTTCGGACATTATTGCACACAGCACTATCTAGTTCCATGGTAAGCTACGAAGGTAGCTTGTGTTACGGATACTAGATAGTTGATTCATATATAAGTGTAAATACCCATGACTGGAGTAAAATATCCGAGTTTAACAAATGAATACCCCATCGGGACTCGAATCCGCGACCGCTAGCGCAGAAAGTAGGGTGACTACAAACTGCGCCAAAAGTGTCGTCGATATAATAATATAGGATCTAAGCAAACAATTTAAACATTGTGTTTATTTTAATGTCACATTCGAGTATGTATGTAAAAAATATTGTATTTTTAGTGAAACTTTACCTATACTAATTACTATCATATAATGAACTACCTTTCAATATTTCCAATAACTAATATTATAGCGTTATTGATCCCAAAAAAGCACTTATTACTCAGAATAAGATTCTTACTCAAAATCGCTAAGTGTATTACGATGTTATTTCTCATAAGCGTCGATATAACGACTTTAGCGGCGTGTCTTACCGAAAGTGTTTTGAGGTTTAGTATAGAAAATTAGGGAAATGTATTTATTTTATCCTTATTTTGTACTCAGAATTAAATAATAACTATTTAGTATTCTTAGACTTTGTTATTATTAATATAAAATGTTTTATGTAATATTTTATTCCAAAAGAGTCTATAGCATATGATATGGTATATTTTGACGTATAGTTTATGTGTTTGTGTATGTATGTATGTAAGTATGTATGTACCTATGTATGCATGTATGTATGTATGTGTTTATCTTCATTGTTTTTAAATTTTTAAATAGTAGCTTTTCTCAACAACGTAGTCTGCCTTTGAGTAGTTATATGAAATGAATCAAATACATTGAATTGTCACTCCTTTATCGTCGGAAAAAAAAGTACCTAAATCATCAATTTCATAAAATACTACCTACAATATCAAAAATATTTAAAACTGTTTTAATTTTTTATTGTAATCTATAGAAAGGAACCATATTCATAATAATATAATGTTTTTTCTCTCATCAGTACAATGGTGCCAATATTCTATTATTACAATAATTTTTTGCTCACCACAGATATAAGAGTACCAAAAAAATGCTTAACAAAAGACAATTGTTCCGCGGCAACTCTCTAAATAGCGGTTGAAAGTATTTTAAAATATTTTGGAAAGTGTATGGTCCATGAGCAATGTTTTAAAATAAAAACTCTATTTACGTGGGGCTTGAATGTACGAAATAAACCAGGGCAACTATTGTCGCTCCCAAGACAATATGAGTTGGTTCATTTTGTACAACAATCTCTCTTCATGTTATATTCATAGTCCGCTATACTCTATAGAGTTTGAGAGGGGATTGAAGCGATTATGCGCATATAACAAGTATGCGCATATTAAAATGAACCTATTACGATTTTAAGTGGAGGAACGTTTTAAATATCTTATTAATTGGAAATTTTACTATATTAGACAATGAAAAAACAAGGTAATAACTAAAAAAACTGTATGTACTAAGAAAAATTAATATGAATATGTGTCTCAAGCGGGAGTCGAACCGTCATCTTCGGTAAGAAAACAGATTCTCAGTCATGAGGACATAATACGTTCTAAGTTTTTTTCAATATGTAACATCCAGTTACAAATTTTTTTTATAATAATAAAATGGCAACAAAAACTAAAAATCACGATAGGTTTAATTCTTAACATATTATTCATATTACATCATATAGTCGAAAGGTTTTGTGACAGACTCAATATTCTATTTTGGCGGCTTAACATTTTATTGCATATTTATATCCCTATAACAGTTGCCTATTTCGTGGTATCTCTGATAATATTACGATCATATTGCCATGTAAATAAAATAAATTCGAACCTCTTCATAAGGAAGTATGTTGGGAATAAAATATAAATATAGATGAAATGAGATTATTATGACTGAATTCAGCTTTCTTTATAGACGTTTTGGATAAGTTCTAATATAAAATTTTAAGATTTTCAGGTACTAAAACTTTATTCGATGAGAACTCTTATTGACTTCATACTTTTGTTAGAAAAATGTTAAAAGCGTTGTAATCTCTACATTGAAATTCATAAGTGGGTGAAAATATTAAACTTAAATTTATTTTACAAAACATTTCCCATGTTTCGAGACCTAGACATTAATATGATCGTATATTTTAGGGGCTAAATAAACTTATAAACGTTATTTTAAATTAATTTAATACAATATTAATATAATATATATAATATATAATATATATTTTCAAAGTGGTAGTGCCATGCTTGTTACCGTCGTGTAGGCTTGGCACGCCCCATATAGTTCATTAGTACCACTCTCTCACAGAAGACCGGCGTGAAGTGGCAGCTATGCTGTCGCGTTTCGACCGGTGAGTGAGAGTCCGGGAGGCCCACTCTCCTTCCCCCTCCCTCTTCCCATCATCCTCCGCCTTCGTTCCCCCCTCCCTCCCACTTCCCTCCCTCCTCCATCCCTCCCTTTCCTGAAAGGCCGGCAACGCATCTGCAAGCCAGGCTTGCAGATGTCCATGGGCGGAGGTGATCACTTCCCATCAGGTGAGCCTCCTGCCCGTTTGCCCCCTTTTTACCATAAAAAAAAAACAATAAATAATATCAAATTACTTTGGAAATAAATCTGAAGATTTTTCTTTACATCTTCCTAAGATACCCTTTTTTCTAATACGTGGGCTGAAGTTTACCTGAAGAATTCACAATGATTGTATACAACAAAAACACTTGATTTTATTCCTTGTGAGTATTCTCACCTCAAAACTAACAGCAAACTTGTTAAGTATATATATTAATACATAAGGTAATATAAGGTAACATACATAAGGTTGGTATTTATGTTTATATTTCGTCAAGGCCGTACTCCACGTGCGAAGTCAGAACAAATATTTCCTTGATCGTATTACACTACAAGAGAATCGAACATACTACAATATATTAAAATTATTAAATTATTATAAAGCTTATTTATTTAAAAAGTATTATATTAAAAAGTAATTGTATTTATTAAATATAATTATATGGATATTAATGAATAATATTTTTTTTAAATATTATTCGGGGATAATATTAAATATCAGATGTTTTCATCGATCATTTTCATAAAATAAGAACATGAAGTAGTATATACATATTATAAGTAATTAAGTAATGAAAAACGTAAAAAGTAAAGTAGTAGCAATAAAAAGTATTTAATTAGTCGAAATCCGGTTACAACCGATGATCTTTAAGAATCAGGATATTTTTTACTTTATTATAATATAATCATTATGTTGTCTCACAAAAGATTGCCTGCGCAAGAAGTGAAGCTACGACCTCTAGCCAGTGTCATATAAATAAAATCACTAATAAGTAACCTATACTATTTCATCATCATCAGCCCTTTTTAACGTCCTACTGCTGGGCACGGGCCTCCCTCAGTACGAAGGGGATCAAGCCAGAGTCCACCGCGCTGGCCTAGTGCGAGTTGGCGGACTTCACATGCCTTTCGAAAACTTGTTAGGTTTTCTCAGACATGTTTCCTCACGATGTTTTCCTTCACCGTAAGACAAGTGGTAATCATGATATAAATGATTCGCACATGAAAATATCAGAGGTGCGAGACCCGGATTTGAACCCGCATCACTCGGTTATACTGGTTACTAACCTATACTATTTACCTTCCTTATTTGTTTTTATACTATAAGGCGTTTCAACTCCCGAAAACATCACGTCGCGTCGTTAAGAAAATAAATTAAGTTCATATTCTGCCCCACTTATTTGCGAGTTTATGCGCATTATGAGAGTAGATTTACATAATTATCTCACTTAAGTTCTCAAGTCCAACTTTGGATTTTAACCTTAATAGGAGTAAAGTTGTAAAATATGACTTTAAAGATATGGGGATGACCTGCTTAACCGGACTTCAAGTTTCAGGTAAATTGACTATCCTTTCGATTACATGTATAAACAAAATGTTGCACTTTTGTTATATAGATGGAAGATTTATAATATGTCACCGTAAGATTGTAAATACCGTCAGATAATAATCCATTGCAGAAGATTGTAACAGTCGGAAGATTGCGAACCGTTACCTCAGTATGTATAGAATTTCTCTTCGATAGATCATTATAATTTATCGAAGGGAAACCTTGAAATTGTGATTTTTTTTCCGACGCAAGGTCGGAACGCACCCTTGCACGATGATGGCGTAGTCATATTTGTTTGTTTATTCGTTTAAAAGTAAAATGAATCTGTGATTTACCATAATCACAGATTCATTTTACTTCCACAACAATTTTATATGCTAAAGCTTCAAGCTTCAGCTTCAAATGCTAAAGCTTTGAGTTATTTTCAACACGAAATAAATTTACAATCACCAAAACACTGTTTACTTACATTTGACAACAAACGCATTAAGTAAAAATAAAAACTTGACGGTAATTAAGCTTCTTATTATTCAAGTAATTTACAGGATCAAATCAGTAGTTTCAGAGATTAGAGTTTAGATTCAATTTTAAAAACATACAAGTGTAGATTATTACTAAAAATTAATGGAGCACTCGATTAAATATCAAAATTGCATAGCGCTCAGCCTAACGGGTCACTCAGTACGATTTGGCAACCATCCAACGTACATTAGTGTCTTAGCTATATTTCCCTAAATTTAAAATTTTCCAAATACAATCCAATGTTATAAATACTGCCTCCACTTCTGTATTGTGCCAAGTTCCTGCAGTTCATAATATTTCGAGTATAATTAAATTTGTTTTCTCTCAGTACCCAGTAGCACTTAGAGATATTAGATTTATCTAAATTAGCTTTAATACAGGTAATCTATGATTTATTTTACCTGTAATAAAGGTGTAGGGTTAGGATTGTCTGGATGAGATAAATACAAAATAAAAGATAAAAAAAAACAAATATGTTGAGACCACGGAATAGGTAAAAAAACGTCTTTTCTGTGGTTAAGACATTACCATACATCAACATCTAGTTCCTAGTTCTAACTTGTGTTATGGATGCACTGCAAATAATATAACTTTTAAAAACATAATAAAAATATAAATACTTATGATTGAAGTACAAACATTCGTGCTCATGACACATATGAATGCCCCCGGCGTGGCTTGAACCCGCGACCGCCGACGAGAGTATTACAAACTAAGCCAAACGTGACATCTTATGAGATATGCCCTTAGTTACCTACCCCCACACACGTGATTTGCAAACCGAGTAAGCTTCATCCTCGTTAACATTCTCTTGTATAAAATCGATTGATATCACAAGCTGTATAATATTTCAATTTTATTTAATTAATAGAGGTTTTATTTAATGTTTGTAAATTTTAAAAAACCATATATTATGCATATGCTTATGAATAATGTATTTAAAGTTTTGGAACTTAATTTGAATTCATAAATTTTCACCAGGTTACCACTTTATTTATGGAATTAGAAAATTTTAACAAGAAAAACCGTGATATCATAATATAGCAAATGCTTGCAGTGGTACTCACATGTGAATTTTAATTTTTAAAATTAAAGGAATACTTTATAAAAACCTATTTCAAGGATTTGTATATGTTTTCAAACCTTTTGACATTCCTTTATACCAATTTCATTATTCTATTATATTAAATAAGTAATATGAAAACTAATATGCTACTAATACCAGCTTATGTTTGTTTGTCTAATATAATAAATAACTACAAGTATGATTAGAAAAAAAATTGAATTATAGAATAGAACCTACTTATTGGGGAAGGATTATGAATATTTAGAGTGAAGTAATTATAAATAAAGAAAATGATCGAGTGTAACACCCTGCAGATGCAAATCTACAACTAAAACCTATTCCGTTAATAGAAAGGTGAGTTCATATTTTGTAGGGTAGAAGTTAAAAAGAAAATAAAAAGTAACCAATTTATGAAATATAAACTTAGAAAGTAAAATATACAATTTTGTTACAATGAAACATTACACTAATATGGTTTTAATACCATGCCTCGGGCGAACTATTATGCATTAACTGCTCAAACTAGATAACAACTTAGAAGTTTTGTCCAACGCAACGTTGTTGTTCAGACACTGTAGCATATGCAAATAAACTTTTTATTTGTTTATTATTTTAGTACTTTGCCGAGTTTTATTGCGACATGTGGGGTCTTGCACAAGGTGGACTGACGATGGAACAAGAACTATGTCGTGCAATTGAAGTCGTTAAGTGGAAATAAGAATTGATGATGCCTTTAGTATTACTCTACAGTCTGTATTTTTTTTACAAAAAAAAGGATCGACGAGAAAACATTATCTTCATTAGGTTCTCAAGCTTACGTCTAAAAAATAAGATTCTTCATAAAATTTCTATCATCTATTTTTTGTAGTACTGACATTGATAATTTACATTTACATAAGATAAAACGTAAATTCCAAGAGCAATCAAAATATTCAGCCAAAATTATTTTTTACAAAATTACAAGCATGAGAAAGTTATATACCTACTATGCCGATAGTTTTTTTTGTTATTTACAAATGAAATGAAATTGTAGGAGTCAAAATAAAATTAACCGCGCAAAAAGTGATTAAGTTCAAAAGGCTAAAAATTAGTAATTTTCATAAAGGTTCAGCCACACTTAACAAATCTATATAAATAAAAATGATCCCAAGTAAACCAAGTGAGGCAAGGCGGCAACGGCTAGTATAGAAATAAATATTATAATGTATGAATAGCAATCAAATAAAATACTTGGAAAACGACCTCTCAATAAAGCTAGATATTCCGTGAGCTCATCGATATAAGAACAGATTTAGCTGCAACTTGGCTCGCAGCCGGGAAATGGAACAAAATCAAATGAAATTTTAATTTCACCAAGTGATTCTATATCAATTCACTCGCAAAGGAATTCAAGAACGCTAAAAGCAGTTCTTTCATAAGTTTTGAAATACTCGCAAACTTTCCAATTGGTTCGGTTTGGATATTTTTTATCGTGTGTTAATGGACTTTTCTTGTGCTGTTATTTGAAACGTATTTTAAATTATCGATGCTCTAAATATAGCATGTTATGTTTTAAGAGGTGTTAAACTCAAAAACCACTGGATTGATTTTTATGAAATTTGGCAACATGATAAAATATAAACTATATACTTTTTACCCCGAGAAATCTATACTAACTAGTGAAACGTACGTAGGGACGAACCTAAGACTGTAGGTGAGCCGAAATAATAATAATAATCTGCAAGTCATTGGCATAAAGGTAGCGTAAGGGATGATTATATGTTAAATGAACGTGAAAATGAAAATAGACAAGAATACAGGGAAAAACACTCCACCCTGAGAAATTCCAGCATGATTCGAGAATTGCGCTTACCACAAACCTTAACATCATACTGGCATATTATTTTACAAACAAATAAACATTTGGCATGAAACAGACATTGATTTTAAAATCATATTTTTGTTCTACATATAAATAAATAAATATGTTGGGACATTATTACATACAACGCCATCTAGTTCCGTAGTAAGCTACGCGGCTTGAGTTACGGATACCAGAAAGCTGGTATACTACACATATATGACATTTAAATACATACATCTTATACATATCAACACCCACAACTGGAGTACATACATTCGTACAACAAATGAATGCCTCCAGCGGGAATCGAACCTGCGACCGCTGGCGCAGAAAGTAGGGTCACTATGTACTATGATCATTTCTATTCGGTTGGCGCATTTCATCAATATTCGATCTTGCAGGTCTTACTCAAAACTTATACATATGCAAAATTTGTGGAAATCTCCAAAGTGCAAGTAAGCTTACCGTACTTCGAGCCACTTGAATAATTAAAGTTTGATATTAAATTACCAGTTGTCTAGTAATATTGATCTTTAAAATTTTATTTACTTCATAGATTTTGTAATAATTTTTAGTATTTTTTTTTCATAATTAATATTTAGAGGGTAAAAATAAGCTCTTTTCAGGAAAATTAGTTCTACATTTAAAGTCATACCATTTATCTCTTGCTAATATTAATTTTAATGTATTGAAATTTGTTTTTGATGTGCAGATTTTAGTTCTTACTTTCTAGTACGTTATTTTGTCATACAAATATTGAATATTCATGATTGAATATTCGCAAAAGCTACCTTTGGACATTGCTACCATTTAAAGCATAGTCCAAACTGAGAAGTGATTAATTGACTATTTTGGCTTATGACAGGGGAATATTCTAGCAATAGAGATACTCATATATAATACATCTAATCTGAACATCTGTTATTGTATTTATCTATACTAATATTATAAAGCTAAAGAGTTTGTTTGTTTGGTTAAACGCGCTAATCTCAGGAACAATTGGTCCGAATTTAAAAATTCTTTTTTATGTAAGATAATCCGTTTATCGAGGAAGGCTATATAGGCTATATTACATCACGCTACGACTAATAGGAGCGGAGCATCAATGAAAAATGTTGAAAAAACGGGAGAAAAATATTTCATTTGATTTTCAGCATTTAGAACGCGAGCGGAGCAGCGGGAAAGGCTAGTATTATTATATTTACAAACCATAAAAGATAGCCTTTGTATAAATAACTATCTTTTCCTCTTCGGTTTGACGTCACAAACATTTTTTTACTAATAGTAGTATTTATCGAGAGTTGTAAAGTATATTACAGCCTACAGGTTAACAAGATGATTATCTATACATCTCTACATACAGATAAATAACATATTTTAACTGCATATGAAATTATGTACGGTACCTACTTATAATTTAAAAACAATTTTGTCAGTCAGTTCGTTCCGGCTTATCTCAGAAACGGCTACGCCGATTTTGTCAGGACTTTCACTTATAGATAGCTAATTATTAAAGGAGTAACAGAGGCATATATTTATTTCAAAACAATAATTAGGGCTCCTAAAATAAAAACAAAGAATAAATGAGGGTTAATAGCTTGTACATAAATAAACAAGATAAGCAGAGCCATCAGCAAATCGTAGTACATAACATATCTGGAATGAACTTTAATTTCCAATCATGCGTACTGGGATATTTATGGTAACAAAGGTAACAATGTCTGACGCCTAACAATAGATACCCTGTGATACAATCGGATTGTGAATCGAATCGCAATGAAGACCCTTACTAAAGGTTTAATTGCTAATCGTATGATAAAATTCAAGATTAAGCGCACATTTGCTTTAAGCCCTCTAGGTAATGTATTCTCAGGATATACACGATTATAATCTTTATATAAAAACAAAACAATTCTGTACCTTTTTCTCTTCTTTATCAACAAATTATTTTTCTTTAGTCGTTATTGACGAACTTCACTACTTTTCATATTATATTATATATAAAGATAGGTTAACTTTTTTTCATATACCTATGTTTTTTCATGTGATAATTACTTTATTATTGTGATTAGTTTAGAATTCGCAATTAGTACCACCAACTTTTAACGATGTACCTGTCGCGAAAGCGTAGTCGTGGATAAAATGAGTAAGTACGAGTAGGTACATATTATTTAAATAATATATGACACTTTAGGCTCAGTGTGTGGCCTTCTTGCTGTACCAGCAGTTGCGAGTTCGAGTCATTTTGGGAGCATTCTTCTTTGTGATCAGGGATGCTTGTACTCTCATGGGTTTAAATTTATAATATGTATATTATATTAAACTTATATAATATGTAGTGTATCAATATTGTTTGACGACACGGTTGGCTCAGTGGGTAGTGACCCTGCTTTCTGCGCCAGCGGTCGCGGGTTCGAGTCCCACTGGGGGCATACATTTGTTGAGCCCGAATGTTTGTACTCCAGTCATGGGTGTTTATATTTATAATATGTATGTATTTAAACTTATATATGTGTAGTATATCAACCATCTAGTATCCATAACACAAGGCTCGTACCTTATCGTGGAACTAGATAGTGCTGTGTGTAAATGTCCCAATATATTTATTTATATTTATTAATTATCTGGTATCCATAGCACAAACCCCTTACGTTACCATGGATCTAGATGACTTAACACACAGCACCTTCCGAAACCTATATTTTTTTATTTACTTTTTTACGAACGACGCGAAAATATTCTTTATTATTTAATAACGAGAAAGAAACAAGGGGCCGAATCTTAACGTCGAAAAAATAAAACAAGATTGTTCAATGAAATTTCCTGTTATTAAATATTTAATTAAGTATTTTAATTTGTTGACATGTAATACACAAAAAAATAAATTACGTATTCAATATACAACTTAATTGTTGAAAATCTTTTTACGGAACGACATGAAGTAATTTACTGATGGAGAAATATGTTTTCCTTCTTAATTTCGCCTTTTACTTCACCATAACATTATGAAACTAATATACTAATATACTAGCAAAAAGTAGAGCTTTGTGATGGCTTGCGTAGTTTTTCTAACGGGTAATAATTTTTAAGATAGTTGTTAATATTCCTTTTTTAATGGTTATAAAATTATATTTTTTTGAGTGATAACACATCTGGATATGAAGTTAAATCACTAAGTTAAAGATCAAATTTATAGGCGTTATAGTTTGTCCTTCCTTCGTGCTTATGGACTGACATATAATATGATTTAGTTATTGAAAGTGATTGTTCAAGCTAAAAAAGTATTTTTTTATTAAAATAATAACTTAATTTTGTGTTTTTACTGAGAAAGTGTCCGTTTATAATTTTAAATAAACAGCTTTTCAATAATGCATATAAAATATCTAGGTACGGTACTTACATTAAAAAATCAATTTTTTAATTTTTTGTCTGTCTGCATGTGTGCCTGTTTGTTCCAGCTAATCTCTGAAACGGCTAGACCGATTTTGACGGGACTATCACTCGCAGATAGCGAATTTTATAAGGAGGAGCTTAGTCTACTTTTATTTTACTTTATTTTAACTAGTGGAACGCTTGTCCAGTTTTGCTGGCACTATATCGCTAGTAATAATAAAAATATCCGTAGATAATTCAAATTTAACGAAATTGTTACAATAAGAGAAAAAAATTCTGTCAAAATAATTTATTTTATAAAAAAATATATTAAAAAAGATAGAACTTATTAGAAAGTTGTGTAAAAATAAGCTAAATCGATTATTTACAAGATAAGTTTGCTTCAAATACCCTTCGAATTTCGTGAACGATGGCCCAAATGTGTTATCGCAAAGAAAAATTGCACCCCATTTTTGTAACATGATCAATCTTACGACAAATTCCAATAAATATACCTATAAAATATTTATGTAATAAAAATTATTTAAGCTTGTTATCAGTTTTTTGAACTTATGTTTAAGGATAGGTAATACTGAAATACGTGATCGAGTTTTATTAATTTCGTTAAGCTACTGTTTCGTAGGTTTAGATGTTAAAATAACATAAGGTCTTATACTTAAATTACTTTTGTAAAAGTTAACTTCTGTGAATTTTCTTCCGCTATCATCAGTCTGGCTCAACGGCTTTGTTACTTCCGCCTTTCATTAAAACTTTGTACAAAGTGATAATGTATTATGTATATACATTTTACATAATTAGTACATATAAATAATATTGATTGACTTGAATTGACAATCTTTCACTCGCATATAGCGAATGTTATAAGGAGTAAGTTAAGCTTTAATTTATATTAAGTTTAATTTATATTAACTTACGCCCAGCGAAGCGGGCCTATTTGATTTGATTACCTAGGTACCTAAAAATATTGAATTAAATATAAAGCAGAAAGCTTAAAACGCAAAAGCTAATTTCTTTAGACATTAGGAAGTTAATTAGGTACATAAATATTAATACAATAAAAACAATACACTAAAAATATGAGCACTATGTTAAAACGCTTAGTAAATATTAAGGCATTTACGACATTCTAACTCATATACTAGTAGGTAACTACCGAATAGAATTAACGGAATTTATATTTATTTCGTTAAACTGATTGCTCCATAGGTTATGTAAATCACGGGACAGGGTAAATATAGGGTGAACTGAAAAACGGTAAAAGTTATGCTTTCTTACGGTTCAGAAGTCATTTGAGGTACCTATTCAAACTTTCATTCTCATTTGAATAAAAGGAAAACCGTATTTTCTTTGTCTTTTCGTCATTGTTTAGTCTTGTCCCCTGTGTTTCGTTAATGGAATTGCGATGTTTTTTTTTATTTATAAAATGGCAAATCTACTTATATATGGGTCTTATTAAATTGAGATTCGAATCGAGGTTGAATCAAATTGTATTTTCACAATTTAACCCAAATCAATGGTTTACTTTTTATCGTTAAATGAAATGAGAATAAAATGAACCTTTACATTTATAAGATTTTCAATGTAACCAACTTGGGAGTTTGGAAAGATCGAATAAACTCGTTTAAATGAAGTATCATGAATTTTGCAATGAATGTAACATTTTGAGGGACAAAATCTTCGTAAAAAATTTTGCAGAACCGACCTACACTTGAATTTTAGTGAAACATATTATTACATATATTTTTATTGCACTAAGTATAATATGTATAACTTAAACAGAACTTAAAAAAGAGTTATTACAGTGAAACCTGGTTAAGTGGGACCTGGATAAGTGAGAAACCTCCATAACTGAAACTCATGCTGAGGTCCCAACACTTTGACACTGAATTACCCCTGTTAGTGGGACGAGCTAAGCCTCTATATCTGGGATTTGTTCTATATATATAGTAAATTTTATATAGTAAATTTTATATGGATAAACCTCTGTAACTGAGATAACATTGTTTTGTTTGATCGCACCTTTATAACTGAAATAACCTGTCAATAACCTCTATCAATGGAACCCTCTGTAAATGAGACAGATATTTATTTATACCTGGATATCTGAGACACTGGGTAAGTGGAATACCTCTATAAGTGAAATGATATTGCAGGTCCCTTGATGTCTCACTTAACCAGGTTTCACTGTATATGAAATTAAAAGTTGGCAAATGATGACTTACATAAAAGAGATCTTTTCTAGTCAATACATAAAAGTGGAGGTTAGTGGAATATCATGTATATTGTACAATGCAATATATATACATTATACATATGTATATGTGTATATAGCTTCCGAACTCCTTCGGTGGCCAAGTTTGGTTTGAATTGAATCATTATAATATTGTTTAAAAATGATTATTATTATGTTATCTACTAAATAAATCTCTTTTGTTTCAGGAAATCTTACACTTCTCTTGTTTATATTGGTAAGTAGAATTTTAGTATAATATTATTAATATTTAATTATTTTTTTCAAATCATTTATTATTATACTTCTCCTTTTTATATTTTACTGTCCTTTTTAATATAAAAATTATTTCAATCATTGCTATAAAGCACTCATATGAAACGAGATACCTATGAGTGGAATTTATACTTATATAATATTATAAAGCTTAAGAGTTTGTTTGTTTATTTGTTTGTTTGTTTGTTTGTTTGTTTGTTTGTGTGAACGCGCTAATCTCAGGAACTACTGGTCCGAATTGAATTTTTTTGTGTTGTACTCGTATAGTCCGTTTATCGAGGAAGGCTATAGGCTATATTACATCATGCTACGAGTTACGACCAATAGAAGCGGATCATCAATGAAAAATGTTGCAAAAACGGGAAGGGCGTTAGTTCTGCAAAGTACCATACGGTGCGGCTCAGAAAGAATTTGAAAGAAATTGGTTACCTCTCTTTAGATCGCGTGCGAAGCTGCGGGAAATGCTAGTAATAAATATCTGGTATTACCTACTTAATAATAAGATGTAACTTTAATTGAAATGTTTGCATAAAACGGCTAGAATGTGGTGTGTATTGTACAAATCTAATACTCGTTTAATCTCAAGTCCGGGGTCGCAATTTACTTGTCAAAGGGTGTCGGTCCAGCCGGCGGCTTGCAAATTGCCACCCCTTTTACCGTTAAGAGTGGACAGGATAACCTAAGCCAATATAGCATAAATAGTGTTATAAACTGAATCATATTATAATAAAATGGTAGGAGTCTGAAGTTGTATTATATTTATGACTTAATTTTATGATTTAAAGCGTGCTTAAAGTTTATTTATAATAGATTATTTTGATTCGATGTAAGAATACTGAAGCTGAAGACAGTTTATGAGATCTTGTATAAATAGTTACAAATTCAGTTAACCGCTTTGAGAGTTGCCAGAGTTTTGTTCGTCTCATATCTACCATACCAACCATATCAACAAATGATGTTTGAAAATTACTTAATGATAGTGAAAACCATAGTAAAAATTGGTAATTCTGAGAGACTATGGCTAATATCAAATGTGTATACATATTAGATATGAATTAAACCGAAGTTATCTAACATTATATTGGTGTAGACATTACATCAGTTAACTGTCATTTCACGTTGTCAGTAAACTGTAGTAATCATAATACGTACCATATATGTGAATGAATGCTTATTATACACGAACATACCCAGCGTTTACACTATAATAAAATTAATTTAATAATAATTATACCGTCAATAACGAGCGAAAATGATTAATATTTAATGTTTTAATTATTATTTTTATTATTAATGTATTTATGTATGTAACTATTATATTAAAAATATTAATGGATACTTAGTTTTTTTTAAATTATTATTTTTATAAGAAAAACAACAGCAATACTAACTTTTAATTTATGTGCATATGTATTGTCAAAAGAAATTAAACAGCCTTCATTAGCCATCGAATATCTACTATACATTTTTAGAATAATCGCTTGTGCTTTCAAACATTAAGACTTAAGTTTAAGTCTTACAAAGTTGAGCTATTTTAAATTTACACCAAACAGTGTAGTTCATAAGATGTAATAAACTAACCCACGAAATAACATTTATTTTATGAATATAAGGGCCCTCAGAATCCAAAATAATTTCAGTTACCATCACGCTCTATCAGGCATTGAGTAACAATAGCTTGGGGCAAATTCAGATGATCGAATACCTTTGTTAACAAATACTATCTGCTAATGAAAGTACGATATATTGAAGCAATTGTACGAGGATATAACTTCGGTATGAATAATGTTTATGAATCGATGGACTGAAAGCTATTTTAACTATTCCACTAGGTATATTGAACCGCTTTGTGTAATTATTATGTGTGCTTATTCAAAATAGCACCAACTTTTGTCTTCTAAAGTCAACTTTCTTCTTCTTTTCACATCTAATTATTATGATACTAACGACTCACCCTCGCTTTGCCCGAGTTCGTCCCTAGATCTAACGCGAGTGAAGCTGGGAACCGCTAGTGTATTATACATATAAACCTTCCTCTTGAATCACTCTTTCTATTAAAAAAACTGCATCAAAATCTGTTGCGTAGTTTTAAAGATCTAAGCATAAATATGTACAGGCGGACAGCGGGAAGCGACTATATTTATACTAAATTTACAATCCTTTTTAATAACCTAGTAACTTTCATTGCAATTTCATAATGCAAGTTTTTATTGTAAAAACGCATATATATGCTGAAAATTGTGAAACGTAGTGTTATTTAAGTCAATGAAGTGAAAGGAAAGGAAATCAAAATAAATAAAAGCTATTTTTGAAAAAAATATTTTTTTAATTTACTGTTGAAAATGAACGACGTATTTTACAAATCACTACATATTGTAAATAAAGTCCTCCCCAGCGTCTGTCTGTCTGTCTATTCGCGATAAACACAAAACTGCTTGCATTCGTGCTGTTTTCACTAATAGATAGTGGTTCTCGAAGAAGGCTTATATAGTTATAATATATATATAGGGAATATACTTATATAGTTTTTATAAAATAGTTTATGTATAATTTCTATTACACCATAAAACTTTCTATGACAGTAGAATTTATTTAATTTAAATTTTACATTTACAACTAATATTTTCAAGGCACAAAAACAAACTTTAGCATCTGCAGTTACAAAATCTTAGCGAATTTCATCTCGAGTTGAGTCAAAACATCCAACTAAACCGGTCCACGTCCAAAACAATGGAATAACTTAAGACACCTATCAAGTTCTCTAATTAGTATAACCCTGGTACATGTTGAGGGAGATTTAAATAACACCTTCTGGATTGTATGTAGATGATTTACTATGTAAAGGTAAATTAATTCCAATTCCTTATTTATTTTCTTAATACTATTTTGTTGATGATAAATCAGATCAAACCCTCAGATTTTTAGTTGTACGATTCATAAATATAACACTACGCAACCACTTACACTAGAATACCACCACTTTTAACAGAAATCCCAAAACTGACTTATAAAAGCACTTATAACTAATTACTTACAAATAGTGTAATATAATAATAAACAATATATTTATATACAAATATGTTATAAAATAATACTGCATAATAATTTAATTCAATAAATCGAAAAAAAGGAAAAAAATGTTCATATAAATTAATTACTTGACTCTACATAGTACATGTTTTATGCATGATGTAAAACACGAATTACAAATTCTACACGTCCCGGTTATTCGATTATCCAGAAAAAAACGCTGTTTTTTGTTGTGTAACATCGTTTATTAATTTTAAACAATGTTTACGTTTTGGCATTGACTGTAATCCCAGAGGTACGAAGTAATTTCGCTAATGTGCTCAGTATAAGGCTGAAAATATGTTTTTTGTAACTAAATAGAAGTAAATAAATTATAGCCTGAAAGCCGTCTACTGATTACTTTAGTCTCGGTTTTCAAATGTAAAAAATGAAATAGATAAAAATTATACATTTATGTACTAGTAGGTACAATGTATTAATAGATAATGATATAATCTTTATTTATATAAATAAAAAATGTATCTCCAAAATGTTTATTTACGCGCATAACTTCCGACCAACTGCACCAAATCGGATAGTTTTATATTAAAGAAAATTTATAATATCGAACACATTAAAAATCTTTTAATATATGTTGGGACATATTTACACAGAGCGTCGTCTAGTTCCGTGGTAAGCTACAAAAGAAGCTTGAGTTACAGATACCAGATAGTTGATGTACCTACTGCATAATATATACGTAACTCGTAAGTTTAAATACATACATATACATATTATAAATATAAACACCCATGACTGGACTACAAGCATCCGAGTTTAACAAATGAATGCCCCCAGTGGGACTCGACCCGCGACTGCTGGCGCAAGAAAGTAGGGTCACTACAAACTGCGCCAAACGTGTCGTCTAATATGAAAAGTGAATGAGTGAATGAACCAGTAGACTCTGATGGATCTTCAATATATTGACTTAATATCATTGATAAACTAACATTCAGTCTGTGTATCTGTCTGTCTGAGTAAGTAAGTAGATTCAAGTAAATAAATTTTAATAACATTTGAAGTACAAGTAAGTTTTTACATTGTAATGGCTTAAGTAGGTACATTAAAATATACTTACGATCAAGGTAAATAAAGTAAACAAACATAACCGTAGGCAATAAATCGATATGAAATAATAAAGCCATATTATTTAATGGTAAAGTTTCGATGAAAAAATGTTTAAAAAAGCGTTTTATTCGTATCCGTTCAGTGGCCCGTGTTTACATAAAGACCGAAGCAACTTTTCGCATAATTTTATTTTTCAAGTTTTCCGAGCTTCAGTAGAAGTTCTTGGTTGATTTCTCCTTTGGCAATTTCGCTCACTATTTGCAACGAAGTTTTGTGGGTTGGACACAATAAATAAAGTTTGCCTGAATGATTCTTTCCAACTTCGCAGTAGTTGTTATTATTTTTGTCTTAATAATGCTTAATAACTAAGCAAACGACTTCCTATAGACTAAAAAATTCAGATTACGATTGGAGCAAAAGAAAAGATTAGATGTTTATTCCGTGAGTATGTTTGTAACTCCATCACACTAAAATAGCTGACATATTTGGATGAAAATTTGTACACTAGTGTCTGTTCGATTACGGATTGGAGCAATTGGGTAAAATGATTCCTAATTAAAAAACAATAACGATAAATATTTTTTTCAAATGCCTTTAAAAATGATTTGATCTATAATTGATATCATTTCAATGTTTGGGGGACCGGGAGACCACAAGCTTCTAATCGGCTCGATGGTTTTGGGTTAACCCTTAGGTTGGTGTCAAGCGCGCACACTATCCAATTAGTATCGGCCGCCAAATATCGGTGGATGTTACATTTAAGCTTCTTTAAAACATCTAGGTTTAGTAATCGCAAATAATGAAATTTAATAATTGACTTCGTTTCTTATTATAATGTTCATGCTAAATTGTAGGAAAAAAACCAGTCTTAGGTGAAATGTAGTGTGTTTACACCGATCTATCGACTAATTATGATATCAGCCCGAACACAAGATGTGTTACAGTTTCTCAGAGATATTGTGATATTTTTCCGCAGTAAAAACAGCTATTATTATAGCAAACCTTATCAAAATATGTTCAGTAGTTTACCAAAAATTCTAAAAACCATAGATATAACCACACTTTTTACCTATCTATTCCTCACACAAATAAACATACGGAGAAATTTTTAAGCACACTATTTTAGTTATTTTCGAAATTAAATCTTTAAAAGAATGTAAAGATTGATGCACTCGAAGGGGAATCTATTAAGCTCAATGGGGATCTGACGTAATGAATGGTAGGGTCTTCATCGGACATCCACAATCTAAAACGATAGTCCATTTCCAGATGAAGCACTTCAGATAAGAGATATGTGATTGATGTACTTAACTACCTTTTAATTAAGATTTATTTCAAGATGAGAAATTCGGACTTTTGCTTTTGCTCGAGTTCTATAAAAAAGTTTATGACAATTTTATAATTAGACTTCTGTTATAAATGCGTATATTTTGGTTGTTTTGTACTGCTAGATTGTGTTGATGTATTTGGATGAAAGTAAGTATAGTACAGGTAGACTGAAATATGGAATATGGTATAGGGTATTGCTAGTAATACGGTTTTTGTCTAAAGGTAGCACTGCCTTGTATATCAAAGTAAATATTTCATAATATTATAATGAATGTACTTAATTATTATTATTTAATTATTATTTATATTATAATGAATATACTTAATATTCTAAATACAAAATACGGTCCCGAGTAAAATGAGGACTAGTTGCTAAAAAGAAATAATTTCGTTTACTATTAGTGAAGGCAATGATTCTTCTATTTGAATTTTTAAATAAATAAATGACCTAGATTTTAGTTTAATTCCTACATCTTCATTGAAAACGTTTAGAAGAGTTTTTTTTTCTTAGAACTATATTAGTTTTGTACGTTTTTGAAGTATTTCTGAAGAAATAAAGTAGACGGAAAAATTGTGTCAATAGTACAAAAAAATATAAAGTCTATATGGAAATCATTATATAGACTTTGTATATTTTTATTATCTCTCGCTATGATTTGGCTTAATACGATGCTTAAATTACTAAAGTGTTTTTGATGAAATACAACGAAATATATGAAATATGTCACATTTGGCTCAGTGTGTAGTGATCCTACTTGCTATGCCAGCAGTTCGAGTCTGTTTCCATTGGTAAATCTGGTATCCATAAAAAGCCTCGTGCTCACGTGGAACTAGATGGTGCGGAGTTATTGTCTCAACATATTAATTTATTTTTACTTATTACACTAAAGTAACAGGGTTCGACGCATTAACACACTATTAATATATTATATACTAGCCTTCACGTTCTAAAGGTTGAAAATCAAAAGAAATTTTTACATTGATGCTTCACTCCTATTGGTTGTAGCGTGATTTAATATAACTTATAGCCTTCCTCGATAAACGGACTATCCAACATAAAAATAATTTTAAAATTCGGACCAGTAGTTCCTGAGATTAGCACGCTCAACCAACCAAACAAACAAACAAACTCTTCCGCTTTATAATATTAGTATAGATTTAATTTTGTTATTATAAGTTAGAATTCACTAAAGAATAAAGCCAAACTATCTATTTAAACCTTATTTTATCTAAACGGTTTAAGCTCGACGTATTTCAATATTTACCAAACTCAGCCCTTTAATCGGTTTAGGTTTTCATTAAATTGAAATGATCTATTCCAACGTTGCAAACGACAAAGACTGAAAGAAGTCTCTACCAAAAAAGTATGAAAAGCACCTTATATTTGAATGCCCCAAAAATTCTTCTAAGCTTTATTATAGGAAAAAGTTTAATTTAATTTTTTTATATGAAAGAGGCCATTTGAAATAGACGTATTATTTTTAAATTTATTAAGGCAGGGGAATGAAAATTAATTCATTGGAAAGAGAAAGTAAGTGACAGTATATTTCAGCCATTTTAACGTCCCACTGCTGGGTACGCGTTTCCTTTCAACACAAGGGGACCATATCCCACCAGGTTAGAAAATGTGGCTTGGTAAATTGAACTTCTTCTAATAACTAGCAATAGAAATTAAATTCTTTCGATTATTTTCTATATTAACAAGTAAGTTAATAAGTTAAAAGTAATTTGAACTAAAAAAGTATAAGCAGTGCGAGACCTTTATGTGAACCTTGCTTCACTTAGTTCTCGGAGAAAGCATTCGGCTAGTTCTTAGTACTATAAGGCGTGTTACTCTTAGAATTTTTGTATGTATGCGATCGCATCACTAAAATCACTGTACAGATTTGGATGAAATTTGTATGATAATAACTGGTTGTCCGGGTCAACATTTAGGATACTTAATACTTCATCTGTATATAGTATAGTATATAGACAGTGGTAGGCCAGCGGTAACGCGCTCGCTTGGATAATCGAGTGATGCGTGTTCAAACCCGGGTCTCGCACCTCTGAAATTTTCATGTGCGAATCATTTCGATTATGATTACCGTGAAGGAATACATCGTGAGGAAACGTTAAAAAAAGTTTTCGAAAGACATGTGAAGTCCGCCAAGACGTACTAGGCCAGCGCGGAAGACTATGGCCTGATCCCCCTTGTACTGACGGAGGCCCGTCTCCAGCAGTGGGACGTTGAAAAGGGCTGATGATGATGATACTTCATCTCTAAGAAATGTATACACACGTACGTATGGACGAACGAGTGTGAGTCGCTTTAATATTTATAGTATAGTATAGTATATTATGTTTTTAGAGAAATAAATATACTTTAAGAGTTTCTGTGAAATATTCCCTTAAAATTACGTTAAATATTTTCCCAAATAAAATTAAATCACATACATCTATCGTAGTAATAAAAGTGTAATTAATATTGTCTGTGGTTTAAATTCAATCAATTATGTCTGTAAAGTAACGATATTAAAACTGCTTTTCGCTCAACTAATTGGAATTCATTTGATGACACATTTGGCGTGGTTTGCAGTGACCCTACTTTGTTGCGCCAGCGGTCGCGGGTTCGAGTCCCGCTGGGGGCATTCATTTGTTAAACTCGAATGTTTGTACTCCAGTCATGTTTGTTTATATTCATAATATGTATGTATTTAAACTTATATATGTATATCAACTGTCTGGTATCCGTAACACAAGCTTTATTCGTACCACGGAACTAGATGGCGCTGTGTGTATTAATATCCCAACATATTTATTTATTATTATTATTATTTACTTGAAGAAAAATAAACATTTAAGTTCTCAGCTACTGATATTTTTCAAAAAATCCTCGCTGGTACGTAAGTATAAAATCATTGGAGGATAAAACAATAAATATTGCTCGTTTAAAAACGTTCTAGTACAATAACTGGTACTTTCGTTCTGTAGGTAACTTACGATCGGAAACTGTTTTGAAATTTACAATGTAATGTATTTTATTATCTTTCGGACAATTTAACAGACTCGGGTTGTTACAGTTGTTTGCACTTTCTATATGAAAGTATAATAAATATAAAATATATGTGATAGTTCATTCTGACTGAAAATTTAAATATGAGCGCTTTTGAATTTATTTGAGTCACTATAATGATTTATGGTTGGTTGGAGATAGATTATTATAATATGTCGTATGTTACAGATATCCTATTATCAGATTCGAGTCCTAGGTCGGGCTGAGTGTTGTTATTGGATTGGATTATAGACAAAGATGGCTTATTCCTTTTAACATTTATAGTCAGAATTCCGAACATAGGATAAACGACCAGAGCTACCAGGTTCGCTCGTGTTTGTTTTTTTCGTACGTTCTTCTGATCATTTAATATTTACTTTGGTATTCGGTGCCGAGTCAAATCCAACAAATTAAACATCAAAAAAATCGGTTGCGAGAAGCTTAAAGTTATAAATTGAAATTTAATTTTAGAAAGTTAATATCACGTTATTAAAGAAAATATTAAAAACGAAACACTAAAAAATATGAAGATTACTAATTTAAATAACGTCGAATTCCAGTATGATGAATTAATGAAGATTATTTGTTCAATTCAATTCAATTCTCTTGTTAATGGCTTCAAAGCGTGCCAGTTGAGCACAAATTATTTCGCCAATGAAGATTATTTATAATCTATACAAACATATTTTTTTTTAAATAAATAATATATTTGTAAATGAGGAGGTAATAAAATAACAATCAATAAATATTGTGTACTTTTCTACGCACATCCATTTAGTATAGGCAAAGATAGATAATTTAAATTTTTTTATACTTTAATACTATTTCCCCAGCCTGAAAAGCGATTTTTCTTTGTGTGGCTTTATATTAAGCTATACGAGTATAAAGTGATAATGGTCGAATTTCAAACTAACTATATTAAAATCTGAACTAATACTAAAAATTAAGAGAGGTTAAATATTTTAAATCTTAAAGCATATTAAATATTAGTTTATAAATTATTCGTTTACTAATGGTGGTCAGATTAAGTTACAAACGATATTCGATAGTACAAAATTAATATAAGCTATAGAATTTTCCGAACTACGCAAAACATTCCAAACATGTTTATTGCACATAGTTCATATTTCCGATCCCACAACCCAAACTCATAACAACATCGTGTACGTTATACGATTTTTCCTTAAACCAAGCGTTTTATGAATTCCAAAACTGCCTAAAATACCATCTCTCGTAAAAAACGAATTAATCAAGTTAAAACGCAACAATAATAACAGGCTCTAAAACCAATTTCGAAGTTGCTTTGAACATGGAAATTTCTGGCTATTGTTGGAGAGGCAAAATTGAGCGTAAAATTTAAATCTGCTTTCTACGGGTAGCTGAGAACTTGGTGGAATTTTCTCAGGTAACCTTGTTTACTTATGTGAATTGGTATGTAGGTTGGACGGTTTCAATGCAAAGTGGCTTATCCAACGAGTTTTTAGCTATATAATATTTTTACTTTTTTTTTATATATTTTATAAAATTAATCTATTCATATAATAAAATTCTAATCGAGTTAACTCTGTACATAAAATATTTTTGGGAAAATCTTATTGAAATAGACATTATTATAGATACAGAGGCCAAATCTATTGTTTTTAGAACGTTTGTCCGTCTGTTTATTTGTGACCGCATCACGAGAAAACCACAGGACGGATTTAGATGAAATTTGGTATGATGATAGCTGGTTACCAGGTTCAATATATAAGGTAGGTACGTTTTACTGCTGGAAAACATCTCATTTCTGAGAAATTTCAACTAACCCTTATAAACCGGCTATAATGACACTATAATATCACAAGGTATGTGCAATCTATTTTGTTTCCGGTCTTTAGCATGCGAGCGGAGCCGTGGGAAATGATAAATGATTTATAAGTTTATAAGTTCTAACTGAGTCGAATCTATTGATTAACTTTTAAGGTTAAGAAAAATACTTCGGAATTTATGATTAGAAATTTTAGATCTTTTTAATTTTACATTTTATTTCTATCTGTCCGGGATTTCATGTCTGTCCGAAACGCATTACGAGAAAATCACTGGAAAGATTTTGATGATTAATGATAGGCGGTTATCAAGGTCTACATAATATATCTGAGTCTGAGAAATATATGATATAACCGTTAAATGTATACATAGGGACGAATGTAACATACAGAACGTGAGTCGCTAGTGTATAGTTTTCAAGTTTTAATATTTAAACTTTAATTATTTTATTCAAAATCTTCAATCAACACTTATTTTATAAATAAATTTCTCAGTCTTTAAGTTCGGTAAAATATTGAATCCATTCTATAATATATATATATATATAAACCGAGTGCTTTAGACTATTTTTTATTTCAGTTTGTACTGTTAGAAATAAAATAAGTTAGAAAAACTACTCGCTACGTTATAACAGAGTTTAAGCAGCTACACTGTTTGAAACACATCACAAACATTTGTATAAAAGCTGGTTGCGAGTTATAAAAAACTATTTTTTTTTCTGAATTAGTTATTTCAAGTTCAATTTAACAGTATTCTTGTTTTCTTGACATTTATTTGAATTAATGATATCTTTAAGGCATGGAAAAGTCCGCCAACTATGATATTCCGCCATATTATATAGCGTGGCTAAGTGTATTATTTCTGATGTATTTTGCATTTTATGCTTATATATGCTGTCTGTTTACCAATTTACTAAATAAATAAATAAATAAATATTGGATTTAGGATGATGTCGCGTAGCTAACTAGCATTTTCATCCAAACTAAACGTGTATGGAAAATTTCAGGGAGGTCAATTAGCCGGTTCAGCAACAATCGCTTGAAGACAACTGCTTTGGAATTCAGTTGCAAAAGACCCGAACAAACATGTAAACATTGCTAGTTAAATAAAAGCTTGTAAAGTAATGGAATGTTCATCCCATTTCACCTCTACATAGTACCGAACAAAGTCGCTTCCCATCGTCAGTACACTTAGATCCTTAAAACCTCGTTACGTATTTTAATGCGGTTTTCATCGATAAACAGTGATTTAAAAATAAGGTTTATTATGTAGTAATAGCGACTCGTACTCGCTTCAAATCAAATACTCTTTATTGCACACCATTATATAACATGACATAGTAGATACATAGAGAAGAAGTACAATAGGCGGCCTTATCGCTATGAAGCGATCTATTCTAGGCAACCTTTGGGTAGAGAAAAAGAAAGAGAGAAGGAAGGGGTGCAAACAAACTAAGAATATTTACAAGTGAATATATAAACAGACAAACAAAAAAAGTATATTATACATATAATATATATTACTTATATACACGTACATACATTCATACATACATACATACATATATTATACATAATGGTGGGAATCGCTTAAAAACTTAAACTTATCTTTAAGATATTGTGGTGAAGAAGGATTAAACAGAATATTGTATAAAAGACAAAGTATGTGGGTATTCCTGCGAAGACGGATAGCCACTTGAGCTTTTTACGAAATTCGGAAACATGGTCATATTTACGAAGTCCAAATATGAACCGAATGCGGAGATTTTGAATTCGCTCAAGTTTATTTAATTGCTCCTCCCTTAAATCAAGGTAACAACTATCAGCATAATACTTTCTTAGGTTTACGCGAGTGTTTGATATCACCAATTCTTGACTATCAGCATAGTCAAGAATTGGTAATAGGAGGGTGTTAGCCAACGCAATTTTAGTGGAGATGGGTAGAAAGTTGCGTAAACGGCGTAACGATGCTACGGCAGTAAACATTTTCCTGCTCACTTCACCCACCTGCGACTTCCAAGATAATGCTTTAAAGGTTATATACTAATATCTTCTCTTCTTTTTCTCATTCAAATTCTCAAAAATCTCAAATCTCTTCCTGTTTTACTATAAGAAGCATGGTTTTACTATAAAATGATATAGACATGTAATCTATTATACTTTAGCTAACGAATGTACACGTTCACAAAATTTAACAAATAAATCAAGATATCGCATAATCTGATCTCAGAAATAACATCTGTTTCTAACAAGACAATAAACTTCTCCCTATTAAATTCAATAACACAAAACAAACGCAAGAAATAAATAATAAATCCAATGCGAAGGCAATGATTAATATCGTGGGAGAACTCCGGCTCTTATCGGGTGACGCAGGCGGATAAGAAATACAGTAATACTTTGTAATGTAGTGCAATCGAAGATGTTTAAATACTGAAAAAGACAATTGGTTATAACTAATCGTTTTTAAGACCTTTTTTATCTACTACTAATAATGTCCTGCGACGAGGGTACGTCACTACACCACAGAGGCACTTTTCAGTTACTATAAGCTAAGAAGGTGTCTATTTTCACGTTTGTTTATACGGATCTATGAACCTATGTATTTTTTTGCGACAAACAAACACTTTTAGTTATAGAGGTATTTTATTTATTTATTTTTTCCGGCAATGAAAAAACGTGAAGGAAGAAATTTAAAAAGTCAAATATTCTAGCAAATCTAAAAAAGTGTTGCAAAGCAATTACATTTTCGTATTATTACTTAACTTAGTATTCAGTAATAACATAAGCCTCATCCAGTGTATTGGTTCTTGAATAGCATTGAAAATGTGGCGATTTTATTTATAATAAAAAAAGCTCACGCACGATTTATTCAACTAACTGGAGGAAAATAAAGCATTTTCGTCGAAAACAAGAAAGTGGAACCATTTTTTATCGGCTTATTTGTGCTAAGCGCGTTACAGCGTGAAAATAATGTCTCTTACGTATTGAGTCAGAGAGCATATAGCTTAGCGAAATTTCGTTCTGGTACTTGAACTGTATTCTTTTTAAAGACTTACCTTTATATTTGTTTTAAATATTTTGTACGTATACTTTTTTTCATAAGTAAAACTCGTCTCTCGAAGGGTTGGTTCATTAGTACCATCATAATTAATTATATTGGCATGGTCATTTAAAATTCACCCTTTTGGGTTTTTATTGATTGTTATAGCTGCAATAGAAATACAGACTCTTTTAATGAGATACAGCCCGATGACAGACAGACAGACGGAGCTAGTGATAGGGTCTCATTAGCACCTTTCGGAACCGTAATAAATAGTTTACAAACAGTTTGCCTATTTAAGTAAAGATAAATGTAGTAATGTTGGAAAATTAAAACAGACAAAAAAGATGGGAAATTAATACGAGTAAAAAACGTCAGTGAATTACATTAGAGACAGTAAGAGATTACGTGAGTAATTATTCATTTCCCGACCTCAATTCGATTCAGCACAAATTATAATAATTAACAATTTGCGAACAAACTTTAGGGACAATCCATCAGTTCGCGGGGAAATTCTAAAACCAATTGTGTGACAAAGAATGAAGCACTTTGTAACTGTTCGAGTAATGGACCAAAAGTGTTGTTCGGAATGGATGTTTTTTGAGTTTTTCCCCTTTTCTTGTTTGCTAGAATTTTAACTGGTGTCAAACAAAAGAAGTGTATTTTGCTTTTAAAAGTTGTTTTTTGAACAAAAATTTATTAGGGTTTTGTAAACGTAATTGTGTGGAAGTTCATGATTTTATTATTAAAGATTGTACTAATTGTGTTTGTTTTAAAAATATATATTTTCATAATTTACTCATTCCCAATATCATTATCACATATTACACCTGGTAAGACGAAGATATATGTATTCAGGTATTCATAGCTCATCAGTGACCTACACTTATTATCAGTGTTAGGAATACTTCGTGCAAGAATCGAACACGTACCCCACAAAATAGTTGCTATTTTGTGGGGTACCTGATACCTGACTTTTAGCAGCACTAGATTGATATTAATTTTACGACATATTAATTTTATCCGGATTTGTCACTTACATCACGCGTAAAATAGAAACTTATCTTCAAAAAATATTAAAAAAAACCGACTAATAAAAGCTAACTAAAAAGATCAAAACAAGTTGACAAAAATATATAGCATTATGAAGTCGGACATACACATTTCATCCTTGTCGCGAGATGTACACAGATACATACCCTCAAAAACATAACCCTCCTTCTGGCGCAGTCGGGTAAGTAGAAGAGGAATAGATAAAATGTATAGAGACGTCGGTCAATAGAATGTACATTGTGTCACCGTCAGATGTCTTGTAAGGTCAATTTCCTTCGACACGACAGAGCTAGCACCTATTACAATATAGTATTGTCATCAGTTACTGTGCAAGCGGTAAGCGACTTTACGAACATTGCACAAAAGATTTCGAGCGACTTTGATGCTATTTATAAGTACTTAACTATTTAAAAAAAAACTATATCTAAACGATATAACTCAGTTTTAATCTTACGAGTACATTTAAATAAACTTTTAATATATTTAACTTCTTTGTAATTAACATATTCGAAGTTTGTTGATAACGGAAAATTTTACATGTTGTAAATTCGTACTACCATGTTACCAATTTGTCGAACGACACGTTTGGCGCAGTTTGTAATGAGCCTACTTTCTTGCGCAAGCGGTCGCGGGTTCGATTCCCGCTAGGGGCATTCATATTTTAAACTCGTATGCTTTTACTCCTGTGATGGGTGTTTATATTTATATTATGTATGTATTTAAACTGATATATGTAGTATATTAGATATCTGGCTTCCGTAACACAAGCTTCGTAGCTTACCATGGACAAGATGGCGCTGTGTAATAATAATGTCCCAAGATATTTAATAAAATACATATAGTCTTATTTTTGCACTCGGAAAACTGGTTCTAGAAAATCACAAGGATCTCGTTTAGCTTGACTCTTTAATTGGAGAGATCCGCAGTTCTACAAGCAATTATTTAATTGCATCCATGTAACATAATAAAATACTAATATAAATACGATATCCTTTATGTTTGTGTGTCTATTAAACATATATTATTGCTTTACTTTTTTGAATTTAGTCACCAGATAAATCCAAATATCTGGAATAACACACATTCTTCACATTCTTTTGACGATAAAATTTGCTAAAAGATAAAGAAGAGATAATATACTAATATTATAAAGCCAAAGAGTTTTTTGTTTAGTTGAACGCGCTAATCTCAGAAACTACTGGTCTGAATTGAAAAATTCTTTTTGGAATGGATTTTGGTTTCTTGTCCTTAGAACGCGTGCGAAGCCGCGGGAAATGCTAGTTTAACATATAAAGGTATATCTGTTTGTTACTTTCATTTATTTAAAACTGCTGACCAGATATTGAAAGAGAGTCAAGAAAAAAGATTGTATCTTGAGAACAGATATAGGCTATTCTTGATGAGAATCCATTTAGAAGAGGTTCTATCTACAACGCAAGTATAGTTACGGACAAAAGCTAGTAATATCTTAATATATAACACAATATAAAATAGCAATAAAGCAGTAAAATAGAATAACCTTCTCTAAGATGAATAATAAATAATAATGAATGGACCTTGTCTACTTCAATAAAATATCTTTCATGTAGTTATTAAGATTAATGGAAAATAACCAGAAAATGCTGGTATTTACGAAATGAGTTTTATTCAGTAACTATTACAAAAAACATTACATACAACCGATAACCGAGTGATGCGGGTTCGAATCCTGGTCTCGCACCTTTAAGATTTTCATGTACCAATCTTTTCTATCATGATTACCACTTGTCTTATGGTCTGAGAAAACCTAGCAAGTTTTCGATAGACATATGATTTCCGCCAACCCTTACTAGGCCAGCACGGTGGACTATAGCCTGATCACCCTCTTGTTGAAGGGATACCCATGCCCAGCAGTGGGACGTTTAAAAAGGGCTGAATACAATTCAGTTTAATATCATTTGAAAAATAACATCTAACATAATGAAATCTCCAGTCACAGTGTTCGTGGTCGCACTCCTCGCGGCCGATTTTAATGATTTTTTTAATATATTTCGTAGGTGTGAATAAATCATGAAGTATTTTTCAGCGTCCTACCCCCCTTTTATATCTCACAGAACAACATTTGCCGGTATATTAAAGAAATTGCCGGTAGTAAATAGTTTTTCAATACTGTCATTAAATATCATATTTGTTTCTTCCATCCTCGGATATCATTTTCCAACTCGTCGACCAGTTTTATTCCGATTTCAATTCATCTTATTATGATTACTGAGAGTAAGAATTTTTTATCCTATTCAGTAAAGAAAAAGTACTCAATTTCTCATTAGTGAAAGATTTTCAGATCGTATCTGTCAGATTAGTTTCAGATTAACTCCTAGATCTAAACTTACAAAATAACGAATTTTCTCTCCGTATAATATTAGTGCATAAAAATACAAAAATAAGTCTGAACTTTATAAAATTATATGTGAAATCTTTCTCGGTCTATTTAAATCCTTAAACGGGATAAAACATTCTTCAGCGATACTGGCGATATTATTATAGATCTCCATACTCACTGATTTGGTCTTAACGTTGTTATGTCCGTCAGTCTTAAATATTATTGAAGAATATTATTATATGAAGGTAGCGTACAGGTTTCTCATGTATGAAATATTTTCCCGCATTAAAAAATGAGATCAAAATCTGTTTAGTGATTTTCACTTGATGTACAGATTTGACTTCTTTAAAATTTTATATGTTTATAATTGGAATTATTTTAGTATAATAAGTTAACTCTAATTATTTTTGTAGGTATAATAATTTATAACTAGCGACTCCCGTCGCTCCGCTCGGTTTAGCCCCTAGATACGTTTTAACGTTTAGTATTGATTACTCAGAAATGATATATTTTTTCAGAGTAAAAAGTTATTCTTTATGATGCCCCGGATTATCAGCCAACATTATCATCACGCCAAATTTCATGAAAATCGTTTAAGTTGTTTTCTCATGATGCTGTCATAAAAGATGGACAGACAAAATTTCTAAAAACCATGGATTAATTTCGACATCTGTATCATTAACAATGATTATCTCAATAAGATTTTACATACTATATTAACGTGGAGATTCGACTAAGTTAGAACTTATTATTTTTTTTCTTTTTAACGTCCCACTGCTGGGCTCGGGCCTCCCTCAGTACGAAGGGGATCAGGCCATAGTCCACCGCGCTGGCCTAGTGCATGTTGGCGGACTTCACATGTCTTTCGAAAATTTGCTAGGTTTTCTCAGATATGCAGGTTTCCTCACGATGTTTTCCTTCAATTTTACAAGTGGTAATCATGATAGGAATGATTCGCACATAAAAATATCAAAGGTGCGAGACCCGGATTTGAACCCACTTTACTCGGATATCCAAGCGAGCATGTTACCGCTGGGCTACCACTGCCTGCCCATTTATTTAATGTACAGATAACATTTTTTTAATTGTCTTTTATTTTATTATTTTGTCTTACTATTGAAACCTACAAACAGTAGGTTTCAATCTTACAATATTTCTTATACATAATATATACGAACTGTTTGGGATTGTTCGAGACCTTGCAAAGGCAATCAGTCAAACTGTATCTTTCGAACTATTTCTCTCTCGAACCTTAGTAACGATGTTCAAAAGAAAAATGGCCCTAGAAATTGAGTAAATCTCGTGAAAATTCTTTTGCACCTCTTTATCTACGTGGTTTAAGTTTAAATTTCAATAAATGTGGATAAAATATAGAAAATATCTAGTATAATATATGTATTTGTAATTAAATTGTATTAAAAAATGATAAAAATAAGTTGAGAGATTATTACACACAGTGCCAGAGATTACATATATAAGCTTAAATCATACGTATTATAAATATAAACACCCATGACTGGAGTACAAACATCCGAATTCCGAGTTTAACAAATGAATGCCCCCAGCGGAACTCGAAGCCGCGACCGCTGGCGCAAGAAAGTAGGGTAACTACAAACTGCTACTGTATGTATTTACTATTATACTAATGTTTAAAAACTGTTTTTCATATAAGGCCTTACATACATACATCTATATTCTATACGAATAATAAGATTCTGAGACAAATCTGTACCTTTTACAATTTTCGTGCAAAATTATGAAATATTCATTATTATTGATACAGAAGTCGAGACTATAGCTTTTCGAATTTTCCTTTCTCTGCCTGTCAACGAATTGCGATAAAACTGGGCAGATTTTGTTGAAATTTTGATTTGATGGTTATCCAGGTGTATAGGATTCATTTATTAAGCGATGATAAAACTATGAATGATGATTACTGGTTATAATTAAAACCTCCGAACAGAGATAGACGAGCTAGTTTTTTAATACTTTTAAACTTAAACAAATAAAGAAATAAACTCAATAATAAATTACGGCGTCTTAAATTAATTGTAATATTATTCTCGCATTTGTAATATAGAGATAGTCTAGACTGTTTAGAAGTTTAATTTATATACGTACGTTTGAATATGAAAGCTACTTCAGATTGAAAACTTTCGTTAACTATGTTAATAACGACCCTTGAAAGTACTTAGTATCTGTAATTGTGAAATTAAATATTTTATATGTTCATTTATTTAAACTTGTATTCGAAGTTACTCCATTCAGTTTAGTTATATTATAGCAAACACAATACTTTGATCTAATCTCTTAGAGGTCACATCGAATAAAAACAAAATAAAATTTCATTTCATTTTTCTATTTTCAATTTGTTGTTTTTTTTTGTTTCAATTTATTATTCTTAATTAGGATATTTTATGTTACTACTAAGAAAGTTGTGTTAACCTTTAATTGGTGTATAAAAGATGACCCCTTATTTTTTAATAACTATTATTTTTTAAACAATGTTACTTTTATACACTGTTGGTAATCCTATTTCAATAAATAAATAAATTGTTGTCAAACCTAAGTTTGAGGGTATAAAATCAGTCAGGATATGTATACTTATAATAAAATATAGCTACCAAACCACGCTTCACTTTGGTCCGTCCAAATTAAAAGCAAAGATAAATCTATCGCCAGGGAATCGTATATTTTTCCAGGAAAAAGTAGCTTACGAGAATGTGCTATTTCAGGCTATAATCTATCTCCGAGCAAAACTTCATCCATTCAGTTGTTCTGAGTAACACATATTCATCTAAATATCTAACTTTTAATATCTAACCTTTAATATTTAATTTTCAATAACATTACAGTAGAAAAAAGTAAACAGTATTTATTTCGCAAGAAGATATGTTTCACTTAAGATTTCTAGATTTGATAAGACAAACATCTCTTGTAAAAAAGTTACGATCGGCTAGTAAAATTGATACATACGAGTATAGCAAGATGAAGTCGTTTAATAATGAATGACCAACTTCGGTTATAGATGGCCGTAACCTTTTCGTAAAGGCTCTCGTAAAATGAAAATATAACGCAGCATTTTCATCGTTTAAACAGTTTATCTTCTATAAAAAGTCCAAATGTTATGACAATAATAAATTCGTTTTCTGTTCCTCCATTTTGTGTCGACACATAAAAATGTAATGCTCTGAATAATAACCATTCAGATTCAATGTAGTAAAAAGTATTTGCCTTGATGAAAACTTTGAGAGAATGAAGATTACTCCACAGATAGAGTCTTTATTATTGCAATAAAAAAATAAAAATACTTTTCTTGGCAATTCATTCGTTAATTTACGTTTGTTGTACTCGAAATAATTCTAACAATTAAAATTATCATTGGAATTCGTTCTTTTATTACTATGATGTCTTCAATTATTATTAAAATTAAAAATAAAAGGAATACGAACTTACAATGAAAATGAAAATGTTTCAGAGATTCTTTTCATAAGATATAATATATATTACCATCTCTGATCATAAACTTGGCGCGTTAAAGATATGATTTCGCGACTAAAGAAAATTTACTTTAAAAACACTATGTGATAGGATTCATGTAAGCTGCCTAAAGTGCATCTTGTTATAAAATGGTTACTGCATATTTTAAAGACGCAGATTGCTATATTAAGAACGACGACTTACCCTTGCTTGGTTTTAATTTTTTTGAGCTCCACCCTTTCTTTTGGTAGTCTATTATTCCTTACAACATCATCTATCTGCCAATGAAAGTCGCATCTAAGTGAGTATAGCCATTTCAGATATTAGTCGGAAGAAATAGACTGACAGACCTACAGACTAAAAATGTGAAAATTATATCTTTCTTATAAGTTCCGTGTCTGGAGATATTTTGATGACATATATTTTTAATGTTTAAAAACACATACTCGTAGATACATAGTAATAGTCTAAACGCATACTTATAATTCAGATGTCTTCCACCTTCACCGTATGTACACAGGATATATAAAAATATGAAAAATAAATAAAATTAGACAAATCGGACCACCGTACTGAGAATTAGACGCCACATTCATTTGTATTTTTTAATATGGAACACACATTCTACTTCATATCACGTTTATTCAATATCTACTCTACTGTTTAATATGACGTTTATTATTTTGTATCAAAATTTTAGTTAAGCTCTAAGTAAAAGACACTTTCCAACCTTAAAGAGGTAATAAATTAAGGTTGTCAATACCAATCAGGCGCAGCATGGAAAGCATTACGAAACTTCGATGCCAAATCGGAAAACTTTTTACTTCAGCATTATGTGACAGGACAATAGAACCCAAAAACTATTTTGTCAACCTAGGAATCGAACCCAGGATCACACGATCTGATCTTGATTAAGAAGGGTATAAATATAAACTCTTTTAGGGACATAGTATATCCCTTTATTTGATATGTGATATGTATATAAATATCCTACGAAGAAGGAAACAGGTCAACTTTAATAGATTATTCATGCTCACAACGTCCTAAGTAAATATTGAGTATTACGTAATCAAGCACCCTTCAAAGTAACGAGAGATGTGAATTATGACCTTCAAAGGTCTTTATAGCTTTATTTTAGAACTCCAGTCCACTTTAGTTATCTTACGCTTATAGTTTAGTTTTAACTTATATTATTTTAGGTCTTAGTATTTCAAATAAGTTCACTACGTAGTATAAAACAAAGTCGCTTCCCAGTTCCCGTTGTCTGTTTGTGCTATGTCCTTATGTATGCTTAGATATTTAAAACTACGCAGCGGATTTTCATGGGGATTGTTTTAAAAGGTTTATATATTTAACTTGCGAAGGATGGAATGAGCCTGAGCGAAGCGCGGGCGATAAAAAATGTCAAAATACATGTAGGTATTTATCATTATATAATACAAGATGAAGCAAATAACATTTACTTATAATGAAAATGCAAAAAATTGAGAAATTATGTAAATATAAAAATGCCCCATTTCATAAATATGTGATGCTTAAATGGATCATACTGTTATCATTTTCTCAGGTTAGGATTACAGACGTGTTTGCTTTCGTTAAAAAGCAGTTACTCTTTATTCTTACCACGTGTGTCATTTAACATGGATGTATCAGAAATATATAAAAAATACAGTCATGTGAAAAAATCTCTATACCTTATAGTAGAAAACCAGGAATACTATCTAAAATGATGAATACATTCTTATATTGTCTCTACCAAAAGCCTTCCTTAAAAAATTGCTCCCTACAGCATAAGAGGGAATAAAACACGGATATACGGTAATATTTCAAAAGTTCATGGGCCACACGAGAAATCCAGTAAAATGCGTTCGCTTCATAAGTTTTGTCAAAGGTTGAATGTATACCGTTTGAAATTAGTATCTGTCTCCATATAAACCACCTCATTGTGTACTATTGTGTACACACAAAAGGGAATTTTGTGGTAACATAACGTAGTTTCAACCATTAGGTTAGCGACAACGGCGTTTACTCTTCTTCTACTTGCTATTGTAAGAATTTTCTTTCATAAAGCTTCTAAGATTTACATTATTAATCAGGTTTATTTATAATATTTATTAAAGATAGTGATAGCACAGTGATATTGTGAAACTGTGTAGCGTTCAAATCCTGGGTGTCGACTCTGATATTTTTAGAAAACTGCATTTTTAAGAGAATCCTCAAAGTTTTCAAACGACATGTGATGTACATCAACCCGCACGAAACCCCCAGCATCTTTCAACAATATCTGTGACAGACTGGCAGAGATACAGATTTATTTTAATATTTATAATATTAACAAATTCATACAGAATTTGTTAAAAAATGTTTAAAAGCGTATGTGAAATATATATAATATATTAATAATCTCTACGTGAAGTTCAGTTAGTAGGTACATTAAAATAAAAAAAAACAGCAATTTAAGTATTTTTAAAAAGGTATATCAAATATTCATAACAGAAGCAAGAAAGGACGAAATAAAGCTTCTAAATTGATAGCCAAAACACGGTTCTATATCACTTCTCGAAGTTCCCTTTGAAGAATGTTCCGCGCTCCTCAAAGTTTGCTTTACATTTGCTCGCTTTGGGGCTCTTCGGTATGAAAATGTGTGAATCAAATAATCTCGGTTTATACAGAATGTCAATATAGTCTACTAAAACAAAAAATACTGTGAATTAAAATGATTATGATTCTACTACTACTGAGAATCAGGGTCACTCTATCTATTAAAAAACTGCATCAAAATCCGTTGCGTAGTTTTAAAGATCTATGCAAACATTGAGACAGACTTCCCGCTGGGAAGGGACTCAATTTATACCGTATACTGGGGGGGTCATCAGAATGATTTTTTTTATTTAGAAAGAAAATACAAATTGATATAGATCGATATAAATTCGCCAAATGTTTGACTCGTCTTCTGTAAAATAAAACGAGTTTCTATTGTTTCTATTTCGTGTAACGTACATTATACAATGAATAATAAAACAATATGTGTCCAATGAACAGTTATTCAAGTTTTTAATGTGTATTTTACCTTAAAAAACTTAATTTATGGCGGACCAAAAATACCACATACCACAAAAACTACCTTCAAACTTCTTTAACTCTTATTATTATCCATGTTAATCGTTAGCTCCATTCCTAGAAGCGTTATCTAGTGTTAGACCTAAGACATGTACTTTTCGGATTTGAGCTAAACCAGCCATACCAAAAGCCAAAAAGAAAGAGAGAGGCGAATATGACGAAGATAAAAGTCGTATTCACCCTTTGTCTATGGAGCACTAAAGGATGCTGTTTTTGAAGTTAAAGTGATATTAAAATAGGATTGTCTTGTAAGGCTTTGTGTAGTGAGAATCAAAAGCTCATTTAATTAATAATAATTTTATTTAGACCACTTTGGTGTCACCACTGCGTGTTATTTAAATAAAAAATACCAAAAAAGCATTGTTTTTAAAATATTTGTTGCTTCAGAATTAAACCTTTTTAATGTAATTTTATTTTCATTAAGAACGAACGAACGAAGAACGTCAAAGTTACAATAGCTAATTTAAGTTTTTTTGGTTCTGTTAATTTTATTTTTTTTAGCTGTAGGTATATTGTTTTCACAAATTTGCTAAGTTCGCGTTTAATGTTTTTGATACGTAGGTAAATTATGTACATATCGTGGGTAATGCTTGAATTAATGATTTATAATATACATAATAAGGCAGTGGTATTTCAAAGTTAAGGTGCTTTCTTGGCAATTAAATTATCAACTCTCAAAACTTTGTGAACTAGTTTAAAAAACATGAGAAGTTCGATTTAATTCTTCTTACAATTTTCAATTAGAGGGAGGTTTCTAGGTTGCCTTGTATGCCAAAAGGACTGATTAAAAATAATTATTATATTTAGTAACTAATTTTCATTATGATTTATGTTTTAGAAAATCTTTTTACCTTTTCACACACTCTCGTATTTTTCGGATTCATGCTATATCCTTACTGATATTATAAATGTGAAAGTAACTCTATCTGTCTTCCTGACTGTCGCGCTTTCACGCCAAAACTACTAAATTTAAATTATATTTGGTACACACATAGTTTAGAGCCCGAGAAAGGACATTTAGATTTCGAGACGAAAAAAGGACTGTAAGGGGTTGAAATAGGGGAAAAAAGTTTTCCCTCCAACACTTGTTCTATGTTGTATTGAAACGTGTTTTTCCGTGGGAACAAGATAATCAACAGCTTTAAAAAGTATACGAATAAGTTTATAGAACTTAAGTTTTTATACGATAAAACTCAAACACTGTACTTTAAACACCAGTTCTATTGCACTTTGCATAGCTTGTACTTTAACGAGTATAACGATATTCTATTTTATCTCTTGGAAAACTTTTATCTAGTCTACATGATTTCAAATATAGGAGCAAACGCAAATCACAACTGCAGTAGAGGCAGTTCACATACATTAGAAAATATCATTTGCCTAATATTTCCTCCTTCCTACGTAGTATTAAACAAAGGCTTAGATCTCTTAAACAACGCAACGGATTTTAATGAAATTTTCATCAATAGTCAGAGGGATTGAAGAAAAGGTTTACATGTGTATATAAATTATACTAGAAAACTGTCGAGAAAGTATCTCATTTCTGAAATATCTACTCTTATCCATAAAGCGTATATGTTGATACATATCAATAGTAAAAAAACCATACAGTTCAATATATATTTTCTGAATTTTTTTTTGTTTAGTAGCTTTTGACAACCTTTATTAGGGTTTGAAATAAGTTCCACAAATTCTATACTACATTGAATAGGTATACGTTTTCCAAAAATGTTCCATAATGATGGTCGAATTTCAACCACTAGTATTTTACTTCAAACTATTTAGATTTCATCTATTCAGTAACTAAAGCTATTGCATGAATACTAAGTACCATAAAATTCTAGCAAGAGATAAAAATCCACAATTTCTCTTTAAAGATAGCTTGGACACATTAAATTTAACTTTTAAAAGTAGGGTTTAAATTTTAACTTTTATCCTAGATTTAGCTTGAAAGAACAAGTAAAGTGAATAAAATATGTATAGGTACTATACTGTCGTTAGTAAAACTGCTCGTAAAACGAGTTGTATTGCAAATTGTAAATTGTATGTAATAAACAATTGTATTGTTACCAGTTACATTCTATCTTGTTATCAACAGGTAAATATTAGGAGTGTAGCGAAATCAGGAGGTGTTCAATGTCTGTACGGGGTTAGAAACCTATGTACAGAAAAACTTAACTTGTAAATGTACATAATAATTATTATATATCGTCACATATGAATAAAATTGAAGTGTCTGCTTTTAATTTGAAAGTAACAGCTTTTAAATAAATGCATATGGAAGTATATACGGTATATACATCAAAAAATCAATTTTTAAATTTTTGTCTGTCTGTCTGTTTGTTCTAGCTAATCTCTGAAATGGCTGGGCCGATATTGATGGGACTTTTACTAGCAGATAGCGAAGGTTATAAGGAATAACTTAGGCTACTTTTATTTAATTAGAAAATTATATAAACCATTTAATTTATTTTAACTTACGCTCAACGATGTTGGCCGGGTTTGTTTGTTAGTTGTTTATATTATATGTAATGGTACGTTGTTGTACATTATTATGTAAATATGCTACGTTCCGAGCTTTCTCTGTCAAGACATTCTCTGTAGATTGGAGCGAGTGTAGATTGGAACGTAGTTAGCGGTGATACTTACATCTCGGTGTCGAGAAAGCATGTTAAGCCATCGTACATTTCATTTCTCACCAGTCGTATCTTATCATCTCAGCAGGGGAATAGAGTAAAATGAATAGAGATTGCACTTGTTTTTCCACACATATAATATTATGTGCATTATAATTTTCGCCCATAGCTAATGTCAGTGAGACTGCCTACTGTAACCGAAATCAATCAGGAGGACATTACCCATAAAATATCAGAACACTAACGGTGTATATTCACTAGAAGGGAAAAATTAAGAGGAACACAAGGAGAGTGAGGCATAAATGCATAAAAAATTAAAATTTTAATCTTAATCTATACCAATATTATAAAGCTGAAGGGTTTGTTTGTTTGTTTGTTTGGTTGAACGCGCTAATCTCAGAAACTACTGGTTCAATTTGAAAAAATATTTTTGTGTTGCAGGCATTAGTTCTGCAAGGTATCATACCGCGCGACTCAGAAAGAAATTAGTTTCCGGTCTTTAGAAGGCGTGCGAAGCCGCAGAAATGCTAGTACATAATATTTAAAAAAATATATGTCGTAGTTTCCTTATTATTACTCTTTCAATAGCTCAAAACAACAAATAAAAAACTATAAAATTTTCACATAAAGCAATTTTATAAGTTTACAATGTAACACATCGCAAATTCATTTTTCACGCTCGCGGTTATCTCGGAGCAGTTTAGTACCAATAAACCCGTGAACATGCACCTAGGAGAGATTTATAGGACAGATCGTTGTATGAAACTCTACGTATGTAGGAATAGTAGTCACTTAAAGATAGGTGACCTAGTTGTGTCTGCTATCGATTATAACAATGTTTGGCATTATTTTGAAGCTGAATGGCTTTGTAATGACAAAACTATTATATGAGTACATGTGGAATAGTAGAAGTATGTTTATTGAAATATTATTGATCTAGGTTCGATTTTCATCCTTTGTGCATCTACTTATATGCATAATGTATACGTATATTGTATGAAGTATGTAGAAACTATAATATTTCGTTTACTCGTACGATGAAATAATATATACTCGTATTTTTATAATAAGAAAAGGTTTATTTTATATTATTTTTGTTTCTAACAATATTAATAATTCTAAAATAATGTGAACGCAAAAATATTTTACTTTTCCGATATATATCTTTGACTTTCAAGTGTCATGGAAAATCGATCAAGTGCAAATCGAACTCGTACACAGACGTATCCGTACTTAAAGACAGGTAACCAATTTCTTTCTGAGTCGCGCGGTATGATACCTCGCAGAACTAACGCCCGCCCTTCCCGTTTTTACAACATTTATCATTGTAGCTCCGCTCCTGTTGGTTGTAGCGTGATATAATATAGCCTATAGGCTTTTTCGATAAATGGACTATCCAACACAAAAATAATTTTTCAAATCGAACTAGTAGTTCCTGAGATAAGCGCGTTCAACCAAACACACAAGCAAACAAACTCTTCTGCTTTATAAAATTGGTATAGATTACCATATGAAATTTATTATTTTTACTTAGAATAATCAAAAGAAAACCAAATAAGATTTTAAGTGAACTGAGCTGCAATGGGATTTAAATCGCTCCCTAAGCTCGATGATCAGCTGTTATAGGTAAATTCAAAGACAAATCAGTTGAGGACCTTTTTCTTTCCTCTCTCAAACGATTTAGTTTTTATCACCATATTTATATAGGTATATTATACTATAAATATAATAAGAATATTACGAGTATGAAGAACTGTAAATACATCACACGACGACGCGTTTGTCGCAGTTTGTAGTGACCCTACTTTCTTGCGCCAGCGGTCGCGGGTTCGAGTCCCGCTGGAGGCATTCATTTTTTTTTTTTTTTTATTTTATTCTGAATTAGTGCTTGACTGCGTTCCAACTGATGGTAAGTGGAAACGCAGTCGGAGATGGTAAGTCGCACTAATTCAGTAGCCACCTATTCACTCTTGCCTTGAAGACACCCATATTGTAATCGGACGGAAACACTGACGCAGGCAGGTTGTTCCAATCTTTAGCCGCACGTATAATAAATGACGAAGCGAAACGCTTCGTCCGGACGGGTGGAATGTCCACGACATAAGAATGGAGACCAGCCGTTCGTCGAGTCGTCCGATGATGGAAAGGGGATGGGGGAATTAAGTCGTGTAATTCCTGCGCACACTCTCCGAAATGCAACCTATAGAATACACAAAGGCTGGCAACCCTACGTCGGTGATCGAGGCTTTGTAAGTTGGCTTTTACCAGGGTAGGGTCACCAATAAGTCTCAGCGCACGCCTCTCAATTAAGTCCAAGGCTGACAGATGGCATTTGGCAGCACCAGCCCATATGTGACTACAGTATTCCACGCACGACCGGACTTGAGCTTTGTATAGATTAAAAAGCTGTCCCGGCGTGAAATACTGTCGGACCTTTGCGAGGATGCCAACTTTCCTCGCTGCTACATTAGCCTTAGACGCGATGAACCGCCCGTAGTTCATGTTGGGGCTAATGTCTATTCCCAACAACTGCAGACGATCAGTGTATTCTAGAGGCACATTTCGGAAAGTAGGAGTCAAGGTAAAAGGACTCCTTTTTGTGGTGAACAGACACGCCTGTGTTTTGGTGGCGTTGACACTCACAAGATTGGCATCGCCCCAAGTGGAGACTGCCTTGAGTGTGAGATTTAAACGCTCTACCATGGCCTCTCTTTCGGACTGAATTTGATCTCTACTGGCCCGAGCACTCGGCAGGTATCTCTCTACAACAGTGCTGTCATCTGCGTACCCATAGATACCGGGTATAAGCAGATCGTTAATATGCAGCAGGAACAAGGTTGCAGAGAGCACAGATCCCTGAGGAACTCCAGAGTTGGTCTTTAAGGGTTCTGATGAACAGCCTTCAACCACAACTCTGAGTGATCGGTCGCTCAGGAAGTCTTTTATCCAGCCGATCAGGCCAGGAGATATGCCATAGGCTGAAAGCTTGCTTATAAGACTAGCGTGCCAAACCCTGTCAAAGGCTTTTGAGACATCGAGGGAGACAGCAATCGCCTCCCCACTTCGCTCAAGAGCTTCGCCAATGGTATGGTTGGCATACACTAGAAGGTCCCCAGTCGACCGATTCCGGCGAAACCCATATTGTCGATCACTGAGGAGATCGTTCTGTTCTAGGTATGCCATAAGACGAGTGTTCAATACACGCTCCATAATCTTGCAGAGTATGGAGGTGATTGAAATTGGACGATAATTCGCAGGGTCAGCACGGCTACCTTTCTTGGGCATAGGTTGCACATTGGCAAGCTTCCAGGATTTAGGCACTATTCCAGTCTTAAGAGAAAGGCGGTACAGACGTGTCAGTATCGGAGACAACTCGGGAGCACATGTTTTGAGCACTATCGCTGGTATACCATCGGGACCACTGGCTTTATTCACATCTAGACGACACAATATTCTCTTTACCTCCTTATTAGTTATGGATATTTCGGGCATTGAGATCCCGCAGTGAGGTAGATGTGGTGGAGTAGTATTGCCAGAGTCTTGATATGAATTTTGGGCAAAAAGCGAGGCAAGTAAAGACGCCTTCTCTTTTGCCGTATGAGCCAGGGATCCGTCTGATTTTACCAGTGGTGGCAGTGAAGGCCGACAGAAGTTCGTCTCGACCGCTTTGGCAAGGGACCAAAAAGCTCTGCTACCAGATGGTTGGGCAGAGAGCTTTGCGCCAAAATGTGTAATTCGGTCAAGACGAGCCTTCTTTAATGTCTTTTTGTAGGACTTGGCGGCTAAGTTAAAGGCTCTCTTCTTAGGTCTTACATCCGGAGCTTTGCGGTCTCGAGCATCAACCCAGGCAAGGTAAGCCGACTGCTTACGCTTTTCAGCAAAGATGCATTCGGTATTAAACCATGGGCGAGCTTTGCCACCAACGGGTACATCAGAGAATTGGATAAAATATTCCATCGCTTGATGTACCACATCAGTTATAGCATCCGCACAGCTCGACGGATCGGAAGAAGAGAAGCAGACCTGCCGCCAAGGAAAGGATGCAAAAAAGTGTCGCATCGCATCCCAATCTGCTGACTTGTATTGCCATACTCGTCTAACACCAATAGAGTCGTTACCAGGTGGAGAGTAAGGCAATACAGTTTTTACCAAACAGTGGTCAGAGCTACCCAATGGGGATGAAACCTGGATGTTATATCTGTCCGGATCAGTTGTCAGCAGAAGGTCCAGACAATTAGCTGTGTGGCCGTCCACATCGGGTACTCTCGTCGCTTGGTCAACCAACTGGGAGAGTCCAAGTGACACTGCGAACTTCCACGCCTCTCTCCCAGCATGGTCCGTCTTCTGGTATGGGAACAACCAATCTTCATGATGGGCGTTAAAGTCCCCCAGAAAGACAAGCTGCGCGGTGGGGTACCGTTGGATGGCTACATCAGCGGCCTCACTGAGATGTCCAAATAATCGAGTTGTCTCCTGGTCACCTGTGTGCGATCGGTAGACACAGGAATACAGGATCTTTTCGATTCCTGTATCTACGATAACCCAGATTGTAGAGAATGTGGGGTCTTCAAGGTGGCGGAGACGCTGGAAACAGAGGTCATTTCGCACGTACAAACAGACTCCGGCCCGCGAGCTGAAGTTATGCTCCAACGTGTAACCGGGATAGTCCAGGTACGCAGCGCTTAATGGACATTGAATCTGCGTCTCCGTCAAAAAGAGCATGTGTGGCTGCGCAGTCTCGAGATGGAAGTGGACCGATGAGAGGTTTGTGTGCAATCCTCGGATATTTGTGAGGTGCACATTAAGTGAGGGGGAGTGCAGCCGCTTAAAAACATTACCCTTTTTGTTTTTAACCATGAAAGTATTTGTAATGGAAGAGTGAATAGGATAGAGAATGGCAGTTGAACGAGGTGTTGCACGAGCCCGGCAGTGATATCGGGGTTGTCATGTCGTTGAGGGCTTAGTCTGGAGACTGCGGGGACGCCCGAACCCCCCCAGGGATCGCCATCGGGCCCCCTCCTCTGGTCGCCAACCAGCACGATGGAGCCACCCTGGGATTTTTTACAGATGGCGGGGCAGCCTTTCATGGGTGGCTAGCCCACTAGTTGGGCCCCCAACTGTCTGCGGTCGGCCAGCGGCAAGCCGTGCTTCGGATCCCGCTACCCTCCGCGACTAAGCTCTCGACACAACAAACAACGATCCACCACCAACACGGCTACTGTGCAACACAACTATTCAGACCCATTCCCCATACGGCTTCATCAGCTCCCACATGCCGGAACGCGCTGTAAGGCGCTTGGCGGCACGACTTCTGCTGATGGGTGGTAACTCTGCCGTCGGCTGATGTTGGAGCCTACCACCGAGACTACCATGGTGTTCGGTAATTTTTCCCTTAGTCGCCTTTTACGACACCCACGGGAAGATATGGGGTGGCCATATTCTTCTTGCCGTAGCCACACAGTTAATTTGTTAAACTAGGATGTTTGTACTCCAGTCATGGGTGTTTATATTTATAATATGTATGTATTTAAACTTATATATGTAGTATATCAACTATCTGGTATCCGTAACACAAGCTTCGTAGCTTACCACGGAACTGGATGGCGCTGTGTGTAATATTGTCCCAACATATTTGTCCCAACATCACATTTGCAAATAAATTCAATATAAAATAATACACATTCAAAGCATTCTACAATGTATTTTATGACCCTATTATTAAAGCGAAATAAAACTGTAACTATCAAATCATCATACTTGGTATAAGCAGTATAAGTCACTTATATAGGATTCATATTATATAAAATATTATGAATATTGTATTACTGGTACATATTATTTTAATTGGAATTGAGATTATGAATAATTATGTAATATTATTTAAACTATCTTTTCGAAATTTGCACTATTTCTAGATGTTTCGAATGCTTTACAGCAACCATGGTCACCTCTTAAAGTCATATATTAGTTTAGTAGGTATATTAGTGTAGTATATTTATTAACAATATATTCGACTACTTATAAAACTTCAATTTAGGAGGAACGATAAAAAATTACCAAAAATATTATATAAAAATTAAGTTAAAGTTTTATTATCAAATTTTATTGTACGAAATATTTTTCTGGGTATTTCAAGTAAAGGTAATTAGATAAAGTAAACAACTATTAATATAAATATGTATATTAATTGGTAGCATTTGTAAAATATGAAACCACTATCTAATCGCGTTGATTTTAAAATATTATAATTACGAGTAATAATTGAATGCTACATACTAATAAAACATAATAGCTACTGTTTAATTATAATATGATTAAAATTAAAATAAAAAACTTCTATCGTTTTACTCAAGTCGTTTAAATTCGTAACGATAAATGTCTGGTTAACTCACAAAAACTAAGTGACTAACTCTAATTAACTAAAAATACTTCTACATATTTTTAGTTGAATAATCTTAGTATAGTATAGAAATGAATATAAAATTAATTAATAAATAATGATCTATTCTTGTTACAGGTGTCTTCATGATGCTGAAAATAATCTCTCCAGTAACGCATATTATTATGGTAAGTATGAAAATTTAATTTAATTGAATAGAAATTTTGTGTTTTGTTCCCGACATTTCAAGTATCGGAGATTAAAATTTTTTAAGTCGAAAAAATATACTTTAATTGAAACTTTCCCTTTTTTACCTTTTTGCGCATAAATCGAAAAAACTTGTGTCAACGTTCAGAAGTTCTCTAGCTATTTATTACTTTTGTTATTTTGTCCATTAATCATTTGAAATAAATTTTATTTAAATTAATATATTTTTTATTTAGATAGAAATATATACATATAAAAAAATTGACGTGTCTGTCTTTAATTTCAAATAAACAGCTTTTCTCGCGATAAATCTAGGGACGAACTCGAGCGAAGCGAGGTGAAGCGCTATTATAGTTATACAAACTCAGACGATATACTTACGGTCAATTAATCGCATTGAAGGGTCCGTTCCCAGCAGTGGAAAGCTAAATAACGATAACACTACTAATATAGAAACAATCAAAATACAAAACCTTCTTTTCTAAGGTGGATAAAAATTGTAATAATTACCTCGAACCGACCTCAACTTACTGGATAATATCCTGACCTCAGAATTTAAAAACATTACTGCCCAATAAAAATAACAACAAAAAAAGAAGAATGCATTATGTTAAAAAATACCTACTATAATACGTAAATTAGACAAAGGAGTGGATAAAACATTATAAAATTTAAGAAATGAGGGTAGAAATAAAATATGAATGAGAGAAGTGAAGCCGTACGTAATTTATCTAATTAAGCACATGGGTCCTGATAATAAACGACCGGAATAAAAGGTGTCCCAAACCTTACCTGAGTATGAAATATTTAATTATAATTTTTAATTTTAAGTGGTGAATTGTTGAATAATGATTAAATTCATATTTTCATTGCTGATTTTAGTATTTAAACAAATTTTTCTAGAAAAATATGATATTATGAAAGTGCATTACAAAACAAAAAAAAGTGCGTGTGTACAAAGTACACATGTCAGAAGTAAAACTTGAATTTAAATTAAGGCTAACTCTTCCCCGTCTCTGAGCACCTGGAAGTTCCAGGCTGGAACTATGGACTTATTTTTTTCGTTTAATCGAGTTTGAAATCACTACGATTCTAAAGAAGTTTCACTTCAAAAAATATGTCGTATTGCAAAATAAAGTCTCAAAGAAACAAACAGACATACTTTTCGATATGTCTTTCTAATGTTAACATTTAAGTTTTTAAATCCTATTAATTTTTAAGTCTCACTCTTAGTTTTTAAATCCTATATTTTTTTCATTCTAAGGTGCTAACTCTATAATTTTACATAGTGGTTTACAATTATTATAACAGTTCAAACGGTAACTAATCAAAGCCGATAGCCTAACTAGACCACATATTGGTGACATAATATAACGGATTAAACAAGTTTGTGTGGAACTAAAACTATTGTAATTACACTAATCAAGCTTGTTCATCATCAGGTACCGTCCGCAAAAACTAATAAGTCATAGCATCGGCAAGCCTCGTTGCTTACTACGGAACTGAATGGTGCTGTTGTAATAATGTCCGAACATATTAATTGATTATTTATTTATTATATTTTTTATTGGTTTTATTTTCAATAAAAAGCCTGCTTAATCAACACTTCCTTTTATAAAAACAAATATAATTTTTATAGTTTTTTTTTCAAAATGCTGGTTGTAATTGATATTAAGAACCTGCATGTTGAGTTGAGGAAACCTACATGTCTGAGAAAACCTAACACCAACTCGCACTAGGCCAGCGCGGTGGACTATGGCCTGATTCCCCTCGTAACTACTGAAGGAGACCCGTGCCCAGCAGTGGGACATTAAAAAGGGCTGATGATGATGATGATGAAATAAAGTTGAAGTGTTTGTTTTTAATTTCAGAATAATAGCTTTTCACTAAGCGCATAATATGAAAATATTTTGAAAATGTATGTCTGTTTGTCTGTCTGTTTGTTCCGGCTAATCTCTGAAACGGCTGGACCGATTTTGACTTTCACCCGCAGATAGCTAATGTTATAACTTATCCTAAGTAAACTTTTATTTTAGAAATGTTACTTATTTTAACTCGCGGCTTTGCTCGCGCTAAATCTCTTGTAGAAAATATAAAAAAACCATTAAATAATTATTTTGGTACTATGCATTTTTTGGCATTTGGTACATATTATATTACGACGTAGGTACAATATTTATTAAAAAAATTATAAACTAAAATATATTTTTGTAGACCATACAAAACCAACATCGAGATACGAAACAATACACTGCTAATTAGTGGTCGAAATCACAACAAGTGTCGGTTGAAAACGTTAAAGCAATACTAAAAATTTTTCTATCTCTCCTTTAGATAGACAATTTAGTGTGCTATATTTTTAGTTATTTTCTAAACTTGTTCTTATTAAATTTTCACTTTATATAAGCTAGTTGTATAATAAAATAAATAAATAAATAAATGACTATGTTGGGACATTATTACAACATCGCCATCTAGTTCCATTGTATTAGGCTTGTGTTACGCTACGGAACTCTAGGTATTCAATTTAAACTCGTCCTATATTTTTATTAAAAAAAATGAACCGCTAAAATCTATAGAAAAAAAGATATTAAAAATGAAAATAGCAATCTCTAATTTTATTTTAAGTACAACTCATACACTGCCTTTTCGTTAAAGAATATTTTTACAAAAATACTCCACAAAAAATAGAAAATTTGAATATTTCAGTTCTTCGAATAACTTATTCTAACCTTACTTGAATTAATTTTCGGCTAAATCTTTAATGGGGTCGACATTGTTATCTTTCTTTTAAGCTGTTTAATTTTATAAAATTGCGTCTCTAAAAAATAAAATTCCTAAGTTATAGTATATTAAGTAAACGATTTAATTGCTTTCTTTTGTAGAACTTATCTCGGCTTATTATAACTACTTGTATATGTTTTGGTTACTATTAAAATTATGACTTTAGTTAAAAATAACTGCTAAAAATACTTAAATTATGCCACGATAGACACGTGTATACATAATTATAATAGTTTTTATAACATTGCCGACAAGTTTTTGTAATTTTTTTTAACAATAATAGTATTTGACGACACGTTTGGTGCAGTTTGTAGTCACCCTACCTTCTGCGCCAGCGGTAGCGAGTTCGAGTCCCGCTGGGGGCATTCATTTGCTGAGCACGAATGATTATATACTCCATTCATGGATGTTTATATTTATAAAATGTATGTATTCAAACTTATATGATATGTAATATATCGACTATCTAGTATCCGTAACACAAGCCTCGTAACTTAAGACAAAATTAGATGGCGCTGTGTGTAATAATGTCCCAACATATTTATTGAATTGGGCTTAAAAACTATTGGTTCAGATGTAAAATCACCAGTAAAAGCTACAAACAAATAACTTGAATAAATAAAGCGAAACCACATATTAAAAATGTTTATTTTAAAGCTACATTTTGTATTTCAAATAACTCGTAAAATCATAGCATTACTGTGACACTTTCGTATCCTTTGGAGTTACACAATTTTCAATCTTTTAATACATTTATAGTTTATTTGTGCCATACAGGACATTCGACAGGACGTTGATATTTCATTTCGGATTATGTTCTTTCCGCTGTCGATGTTTGTGAAGAGGGTCCACCTTAGGTATTTTCAAGTAATAACTGGATAACTTTATGTACTGATCAATTTAAAAAATATATATTCTGTGGTGTCAACCAATAAATTACATAGAATGGATAGATTATAGAGTATGCTTAGATTTAATTCGTCAACATGTTACTGAAAAGGTGCTTAGCCATTTTGTATTTTTAAGAACATTGAATAAATTTTAAGGATACTTACTCTTTGTAACGTCCCTCCCTTTTTCATTTATTTTATTAGACCACCAACAAAGTACTTAATAAACATAATTGAAGTAATTATATCTAATCAAAAGCATAAAAACAAAGTTTCAAGCTTCTAGCTTTATAAATGACGTAATTTCCATACAAACTTTCATCCCCTATTTCAACCAATTTTATAATAATTGAATAATTATGATGAAGAGATGAGAAATATTGAAATAAAGCCCACTATCTAGTAACAGCTAACGTTGATCTTGGCGTAAGAACACCTCTACATAAATATGTTGGGACATTATTACAATACCAGTGGCACCATCTAGTTCCGTGGTAAGCTACGAGGCTTGTGTTACGGATACCAGATATTTGATATACTACACATATATACATTTTAAAAACATACATATAATAAGTATATAATGCCAAATTTTAATACAAATTTGGCAAATAAATAGCTATTACAGTTTCAGTAATTTTCTCTTAAATTATTGAGTTTGCTTCGATTACATAGAGCAATTAGGATTATTATTATTTATACATGCGTGTAAGAATGAAGAAATAATATGAAATAATAAACGTAAAATTTAATCTTTTTTTGTACAAAATATACATGAAAATATATGGTTAAGAAAACCATAGTATGTATAATGCAATAATGTCCTCCCGACCGATATGCGCAGACACAAGTGCACTCTCGATTCCTTATCACTCTGATATTCCGGTGGGACGACTGCTCGACACAACTATATAGAGTTAAGGCGAAGAACAGACGGTTTTACTCTTATCTTCCTAACTCAACTCGGGGCTGTTACTGAAGCCTACAAAACAAAAACTCAATACTTGGCCCGACCCGTGACTCGAACCCAGGATCTCCCGGTGTGTGGCCGTCCATGCTAGCCACTACACCACCGAGCCAGAATGTATAATGTATATAGATATCAGCTCACCCTTGTCCTTCAGGCGCCCAATTTATTACGTGAATATCAAGTTTTCGTTTTGAGTTATTTCATAGGCTTACAATGTTTTAACTTGCACTTTATATAATATTCTAGTATTGAAAGTTTAGCGTCCATTAAAGCTTGCAACATTTTATAGCCTATATTTTAATTGTTGTTATTATAATATAAAATTGGTAAAAATGATTTTTGTAATTCCTGAATTTTTATTCAAATATAAACAGTTTAGTATTACTTTAGTACAACTTTCTACAAAACAAAATTACAATATGGCAACTAAAAATCTTTAAAATTAGCTATTAACATTTTTATCGGTAATATGTGTATGTCCAAATACCTTTGCGAAATACTCGTACCAATATATGTAGTTGTTGGTTTCCTTTTTAATGCCTTTACTAAAAATAATATTACAAAAAAAAATAAAAACAGATCACAAAATAAAATAAGACTTAAGAGGTAAAAATAATATTGATAGTTTGCATTAAATTTTACTTCCAACAATTAATTGAAAGCATAGAGTACAAATATACAAAAGACTTTGTCATTTATATAGATTTATCAGTACATATTATAAAATAAAGTCCTCCGTCGCGCCTGTCTGTCTGTTCGCGATTAATTTAAAAATTACTGATCCGATTTTCATGCTGTTTTCACTAATGGATATAGTAGTTCTCGAGAAAGGTTTTAATATACAGCGAAACCCGCGGCTTTACTCGCGCTAAATCTAGGGATGAACCCAAGCGAAGCGAGGCTCACCCTCGCTTATGTAAAAATGAAATACGTTCTATAAAAACTAATATCTTTACTTTCACAAATAAAACGAATGTATACATTAAATAACTTATTGAATCAGTCTCTCCGCACTCCGACTAGCGGTAGACGGAACAGTTTCCTTGGGGAGGGAACAATAATCAATCCATCAAAGTATCAATTTTCTCGGCCTTCGCTTATAAGGTGTGAAAATGAGTTTTGCTATAAAAAATATAATAATATATTTTTTTATTCATGACGCGTTATCAGCGTTCATCTTGCCTCGAAATCGAACCAACTGTACGTGTTTGGAAAGCGAATTTATAGTAGATTTTCTTGAAATTTGTAAGAATAAATATGCATGTTATTTTTACATATAAAAGGTAGTGTTTGAGGAACCTCATATAATATTCGGTTAGAAATCTGTATCTTTAAACAAAATACATGCAAAATATAATGAATTCATCAGTAATCATTATTTGATTACTTTATTCACATTATATAAATTAAAAAAATACGTATACGTACTCAAATAAATATTAAAAATGTTTTACTCTAAGATTTTAGTTTATCAAAATTTATTCCATACTAAAGACAACATTTTAGCCGTACATTAATCAATCACTTACTTCATTTTTTCATTTGTCATTCATTTTTCGTCCGCCCTAAAAGACTTTGAAAAATGGCTATCCATTTAGGAAGGAGGAAACTTTTAATACAGCTTTTATATTATAACATATTTTTTGTTACAGATGAAAACCAAAAGATAATGTCATCACCAAACAAAGTTGATAAATAAAAGACGAAAATGGATATCAACCATGTAGTATTGGATAAAGAAGCCATCAACCGATTCGAACAGTATACGTTGGCAAAGCCCGCTCTCAATGGAGGTATCCCTTTGGAGAAGTGCCAGGATGCGGATTCGATGGCGTCTAATAGTAGAAAGAAAGTACAAACTCCAAGGCAGAAAGTTGTTTGCTGCTTTTGTTTTAAAACAACTAAGTACAGACGAAAACAATTCATTATCGGCTGTCTTACAAATAGCGTAATATTTTCAGTTTTATTGGCTTATACGTTTCTGGGGTCAGTCATATTTTTAACAATAGAAGGTGGGGCCGAAGTTCCGGTCCGACCTAGAATACTACCAGATAAACAAAAAATAACACACAAAGATAATAATCCAAATAAAAAGGACGTAGAGTATGATTACGACTATGGGAATTTAACTTTATCCGCTAACTATTTCTGGGAAGCGAGAAGCAGAGCCGTTGAAAATATTTGGGAGATAACAGTATCATTAAATATTTTGTACAGAGAAAATTGGACACGGTTAGCTGCACAGGAAATTTTAAAGTTTCAAAATGAGTTGATGCAAAGGGTTACGACAGAAATGGCGTCGCAATATGGCGTCAGTTACAGAGAAATGGCACTGGGCGAATTTACTGGGAATGACATTAGCAACCATTACGAGGAACACGAATGGAATTTGGCGCTCGCATTTTTCTACTCTTTAACAGTTCTCACAACAATTGGTAAGTTTAATAAACTTTTATTGAACTGAAATTTATAAAAATATGTCCTGTATTTAATATAATTAAAAATCAAACAAGTGTTTTTAGTTATATTACTTTCATCTATAAAATAATAATTATGCTAAAATTAATCGTCACTTGATTGCGACAAAATCCAAATATTTTAGCAGTCGTACATTTCATCGTAGCATCTAAACTACTCTATCGATTGTGTTGATTAAGATCTGAATCGATTGCTTATTGTCCAGGTCATTATCATATTAATTGAGCTCTAATTGAACGTTCTCGTCTCCGTTATCCGGTGTTGTTATTTGTACAATCTACTTATACAAATATTATTTTATTTTAGTCTAATCTGTATATTGAATTTTTTTTGGAAAATCATATTATATAGATACAGAAGCCGAATCTGTAGATTTTAGAATTTGTATTTGTCTGTCTGTGATCGCATTACAAAATCACTAAACAGATTTTGATGAAATTTGGTATAGTAAAAGTTTGTAATCCGTGTCATATAGGATACTTTTTAGTGCAGGAAAATATATCATTTATGAGAAATCTATACTTACAGTTATTATATATAATTTATACTAAAACGTATTCTTTTCTCTAATAATATAATATAAAATCTACGAACTAGGTTTTGCAGCCTTAAGAACGTGGGTGGAGCCGTGGGAAATGCTAGTTTATTATAAAAATATGGATGTTAATTACAAAGTGTACGTAATAATTGAAACGTGAATAGTGAATCAGCACCTAACTTGCTAATTTAAGATCATTTTAATAATGATTGCTCTATCAATTTTATTTATACCTATTCATCTCGTAATTAGTAAAAACAGAGTTTTGTTTCTATAATAAAATAAATGACTGCTCATTATTTTTTCATTTAATTACGTATTTAAACACAAAAGAAGTAATTGAAAAGTTATGTAAATATATTTTTTTTATTATTTACAGGTTATGGCAACATCGCTCCGAGGACAATATTGGGAAAAGGTATTACTATATTATATGCCCTCTTTGGGATACCATTAACACTTGTATATCTTTCAAGTGTCGGATCACTGCTATCTAAGATGGCACGTAGTGTCTTCAGTAGAGCTCTTTGCTGCTGTTTATGTTCTAACTGCGGCTATTGTTGCTACGATGAAAGAAGAATGGCTGAAAAAGAAAGGAGAATGAAATTGAAAAGACAGCAAGAAGAAATGCTTAACAGTCAAAATACAAGTAAAACTCCTACAGAAGAATGCTATGTATTAAAAGCAGACAGCCAAAAAGATTCATCCATATCAGAGAGACCTACTACTAGTACAGCCAAAGATGATGTTATTAGTTGGCCCGATACTGATTCTAAAGTATCAATGCATGGTTTAAGCATATTAGCTCCCGTATTGCTGTGTCTTGCAGCAATATTTATTTACATAACAATAGGGGCTATTGTATTATTAAATTTAGATAATATGAGTATTGTAGATGGGTTCTATTTCTGTTTCATGGCATTAAGCACTATTGGTTTCGGTAACATTATACCAGGAATGAGTTACACCACTATCAATGGAGTGAGGTACTACACAATAAATTCCACAGTTTTATGGTTTTGTTCTGTTTACACCTTAACGGGTTTAGCATTAACTGCCATGTGTTTTGGCGTAATACATGATGAGATTATTTATAGGATAAAACACCAACAAAAACAATGGTCACAAAAGAGTAATATTGTTAATGATGAAGTTAATATAAGTGAAGCTTATTACATGAGCTCTTGACAAATGTATAAAGGTAAATCTGAAAATTTGTACAGTATTATGGAGGATAGTTCTACAGTAGAACGAAATAGAGTTGAAATTGACAATAGGGAAGTAGTTTTAAGTGTAGATGAGATATCATTAGCAATGGATCCTAATACAGAGTTCCCACCTCCACCTCCAGAAGAAGAAATCATAGCTATTGTAACTAAAAAAGAACCAAAGAGTTCCTTAGGTAATATGGTTGCATACAATGCTCTACCAGAAATGCTCGAGCATGTTAATACCTAAATAAATATCTTAGTGCATGTTAATTATAATTTTTACTATTTCTCTTTATCGTTTTTATTCATTTACTGGCTGTGATTCCAAAACAATTAACTAAACTATTATCATTTAATGAGAATACTATATCTGTACCTGTCGAATTTATTTTCAAAAGTGTACGTAATAAATGAATTGTAAATTTCTGTATATATGATAATGTGTAAGCTAGAATAATTCTTATACGTCAAGACAAGTTTTATCTGTAACTGATTGTCAACTGTTAATATTTAAATATAGATGTAACTTTCATGTGAATATTATCTTTGTAAAAATATCATTTTATTAAAAAAATAAATAATAAACGAATCTATGAGATATTTGGTGGTGATTTTATTTCTTATACCAATATATTAATAGTATTCATACATTAATCTATGCATACATAAAATAAAATTGAAGTGTCTATTTTTAATTTCAAATTAACAGCTTTTCACTAAATGCAAATGAAAGTATGTATGGTAATATTATAAAAAAATTGACTCTCTGTCTTAATATCTGTTTGTTCCGGCTAATCTCTGAAACGGCTGAACAATTTTGACGGGATTCGCAGATACCTAATGTTATTAGGAGTAACTTAGGCTAATTTTATTTTAGAAATTCTATTTATTTTAACTAGCTGAACCCGTGGCTTCCTGTTTTTTCTTTTTAAATTCCTGTGCTGAGATACAAGTATTTATTGTAGTAATAATCAGCTCAGTTTGTTGTGCCTTACTTGCTGTCCCGCGGGTTCAAATTCATATATATGATGAACATGACTGTTTGAAAAACAATCATGAGTGTTTTTTTAATAAGAATATACTTGGATAGGGCAGTGATACACTATCTGGTATCTGGTAACAATTGATTAATTATTAACACAAGTCTCGTTTACTGTTGAACTAAACGACAGGTGAAGCAGTGTGTTAGTGTTTAACATATTATTCATTTATTAATTGGGTTTCTTGCGTAAAAAATATTGAATTTACTTTCATCTCCTTATATAAGTTGGACTATAAACGTATAATGCCACTATATCTTATATTTATATAATAATAAGTTAATTCTTCCAATATGTAGTCAAAGTGTATTTAAACATTGCATCGCATTGAAAAATCGAAATTTCGTTTTGTAATCCATGTTGAGAAAATCTGTATAATAAATGTATTGTAAGAAAATGATTAAAAAGTATAAAATAATTTATAGTAATTATTTAATTTAGTATATTGACAGATATGATACATAATGTAACAATTGATTTCAAAAGCTTAGGCAGATATTACATGAAAATGGGTTATGGAGTCCAAACTTTTCATATAAATTGAGATATTATCTTGCGAAGACTGCTTATTATTTTCAACCACAGTCTTTTATGGGATAAAAAAGTGGCTATAAACTTGGCATAACGGGATATTTTTTTCATATAGTAGGCAATTTCTACTGTTAAATATTTAAATCACTTTATTACGTACTGAATAAAAATAATAACATATACAAAAATTATTTTTAATTTCATATTTAAAATGCTGTGTGGGTTGATATCCTTTCTTTTACAGTCATGCATTAGAATATTGCTTACTGAAATGCTAAGTGAGAGGCTGCGAGCGACTTGAAGAACTTGCGAATCGACGATACTTTTTTCTCTGTTTGCATTGTCCTTCAAATCAAATCAAATCAAATCTATACTCGTAATAACATATATAAATATTTTTAAAAGTATTACCTAATTTTGAAGTAATCATATTATTATTAAGGCAGTGGTAGACCAGCCGTAACGCGCTCGCTTGAAAAACCGAGTGATGCGGGTTCAAATCCGGATCTCGCACCTCTGTTATGTGCAAATCATTTCTATTATGATTACCTCTTGTCTTGCGGTGAAGAAACATTGTGAGGAAACCTGCATGTCTGAGAAAAAACTAGCAAGTTCGAAAGACATGTGAAGTCCGCCAACACGCACTAGGCCAGCGCGGTGGACTATGGCCTGTTCCCTCTCGTACTGAGGGAGGTCCGTGCCCAGCTGTGGGACGATAAAAAAGGGCTGAAGACAAGACAATCATATTACATCGCATTAAATTTAAATCTTTTATTTATACTAATCTACATGTTACTTGAGCTAAGGTGAATAATAAAATAAAATAACACCAAGATATTGTTAACTGAGTTAAAATATTCTGAACGTAAAAAAAACAATGACAAGTTTTTCCATTTCATTTGAAGTAAACGCTAAATAAAAAAGTTTCCTTACAAGACTTACAGTCTAAAACAGTATTTTTATAATATTTGTACTACTAGAGAGCAAGAATGTAATAAAAATGTTTTCACCATTTGACAGAGAATAATCCCCAAAGCGTCGTATATCGCCCAGTTCACTTCCGCATTCTCAGGTAACATATTATTATACATCGTTTTCATAAAAATACAATTGTTGCTCTCAAAAAAACATCTCTCAAGACAAAAAACACTTAAATGTTATTATCATCATCAATATAGTTTGTAGCGTAAATTTTATATCTTTATAAGTTACTTTAATAAAAGCGGTCTAGTACTCGAAAATATCACGTCGCTCATTTAGTATTTTTGCTGTCCATTATTTAGTAATTTAAGTACCTTATTGATATTACTGCTTTTTGCAGTTCGTTTTAATCATTTCTGCTAATTAGCACTTATTACCGAATTTTCACGCAAAAAGCATCTACCACTTTTAAAAGTCGTCTCGTCTAAAGTAAATGTATAATGATAAAAAATTAACTATAACTTTCTTACTTTAGTTCAAGTCACGTATTAATTTTAGCAAAATAGTACGTATTATTTTTGACTTATACATGTATTATTTTCAATTTACTTATATTATTTTTAAGTTCAACATACATTAAACATGTAGAAAATATGAATTAATTAAAATAATTAATTAAAATTCATTTTCAAGAATACTTTTAAAACTTGACTTGAAGTTTACAACAAAGTTCACTGCAAACAATTTATACTAACTTTGAAAAGCTTTGGAACAACATTAAATTATGAAGTTTCATGTCAGTGAGAGACACATGCTGTATGAGAGCACTTTACAATACTTACTTTGTGTGTTTCCGTATTTATGAATATGAAACGTTACAAGACTCTTCTTTGATAGCGGGAAGGGCATTCTAAATGATAAGTCTGTGACTGTTTGTATACAACTAGGCGAAACCCTTGTTTGCCGATGTATAAACGATTGTAGATAGATAAGAATCCATCAAAATTGAGCAAATTTAAAAAATATTTATTAAGTAACATGTATGTCTTTTGTATTTCTCTATACTAATATTATACAGAGGAAAGATTTGTATTTTTGTATATTGTAACGAATAAACTCAAAAACTACTGGACCGATTTCAAAATTCTTTTGCCTTTAGAAAAAAATAATAAACTGGATATTGCTTTTAAAAGCGTGCAGTAGTGATAACACTGTATAGTACTTTAACGATTTTTTGAATAGTACAATTCAACGAAACGTGTAAGAAACATTATAATAACATACAAACTTCTCGTTGGATCTTTATGCAAAATTTTATAGATATATCCTTCAATATTTGAAATAATATTTCATTTTGAAAAATGGAATTTCCACGAAATAATGAATGAGAGAATACATAAACTATTAAAAATATATATAAACTACTTACTCGTAGTGCAGTCCTACGGTGTCTTTGCATTAGATAAATTATTATAAAAATTAAATAATATGCATGTAATTTTTATTATAGCGACCCACTATCGCTCCTCTCGGATTTTTACCTAAACCTTATACTAGTTAGTGTAGATTTATTAGAAATAAAATATTTTGACTTCCGAAGTTAAGACTTTACTTACTTCTGAACTTTCTCGTTATGGTCATAGACATACATACCTATAAACAGACAAAAAAAGTGCGTGTGTACAAAGTACACATGTCAGAAGTACAACTTGAATTTAAATTAAGGCTAACTCTTCCCCGTCTCTGAGCGCCTGGTACTATGGACTTATTTTTTCGTTTCATCGAGTTTGAAATCACAACGATCCTAAAGAAGTTTCACTTCAAAATACTAAAAACTATAGATTCGGTCTTTGTATCGATAATAATAATGAATTATTCTAACTAATTCGACTCAGGTAGAATTTAAGTATAGAAAATTATAGGTCGCTTAATTTTATACAATTTCAATCTGAAACCTTTTCTGTTAAAGCCGGGACAAGAATTACTTATATAAACAAAGGTAAGGTATTAAAGGGTAGAAAGTAGAATGTATAATAATTAAATACAAAAAAAAGAACTGCTTTTAAAAAGGATTTAAAAACAGAACTTTTTGAGCAACAAATAAAGTATTCGTAGTCATATCATGTTTGAATTTGAGAAAAATATTGTTGTAAGTAATCCTCAAAAGGCCGCTCAAGGCTCTATCGATTTTATCACATATATTTTTCCACTCTACTTATGCTCCACGGAAAATGAGGGTAAATATGGTTGCAGATAGACCAAACCCATCTAAGTAGAAAAATAGGGACGAGCCTTAAGGAAAATGATACTTCCGTTGTGACTCAATGGTGTTATTAACGGCGTTTTTAATATGCCTAAAATGAGATCAATGGGAATTTTTCCATCGCATAGGTAATTACTCAAAGTCAAAAAATTTTGGAAAACTGAACGTGCTTCAACAACTTTTTTTTTCTATATTTATCTATGCAATATAATAAATAGTGTTACGTCGATATTAAATATCTAACAGTTCTAATTCGATTAAGAAATATTAAGCTGACTGTTGTTTCTTAGTACGCAATACTTTAAGTACTAGTAGAAAACGGAATGCTAAGTTAGAAGTGATTATTTTATGTAATTTTTTTACCCAAGAGACTAACATTTTGGTTACGGTTTAAATTATCAGTTAATTCTAAAAAGAAATAAATTATACACGCTTTTTCAGTACAATGAGACCAAATTGTTGGACCGTAAAGTCTTTGTAATGCGAGTAACATATTTCGTTGCATGTATTTCTCTATTCTATTTAGAACGTTGAAAATGTGACGAAATTTTTCGGACATTTAAATGTAATTTATGTTTTGTAAAATTAAATTCAAGTTTTACTGACGAGAATATTTCATCCAAATTCAGAATATGTTGTAAGTAAGGGATGAACATTTGATGTATACATGGATGTAGTTTTGAGTAAAGAAAACATCTACTCATAATATGTCCACATATGTAAACATACGTGACTGCAATAAGTATCTACCATAGTATTTTAAGATAACATAAGCCTCTTTTTAATAGGAAATGCATTTACGCACACCTTCTGTTTATATAATATGTAACAGGTGTACACAGATGTTGGTATAGGACTCATAGGCGAGATAAGCTAGTAGTACTTACCAAAAGAGGCATGATGGTCTTAATGAGGCATGACGCACCACTTGTCTTTTGCATTTAATCATGTTTGGTTAAGGAATTAACGACAGGTCTGCCGTTTCCCATGTTTGGTTAAGGAATTAATGACAGCCAAGCGGTCGCACACTCTCTGGCCGCGGTGGTCCACTAGAGTAGACTGATCTTCTTTACCATCAGAGAAGTACTAGGAGCAAAGAATGCAACCACTATGAAATCGTATAACCAGGTCTTGGTTAACGATGAGGTTAACTCTTTTCTTTTAACACTTTGCTTAATTACCTATTTATTAACTAAAAAACGCATCATTCACATAAACATAAGGAATTAAAGTATTCATTTCATTTAAATTGTTAAAATAAAATTAATAGTAAACTGCTTCAGATTGTTTGAAGAGTTCTATTTAAAATTAAATTCTATGATTCAGGCTCTGTATTAATTATAATGATAGTGGCAATAAGATTTTTTTATTGAATATAATATATTTTTTGTATATTTTAAATATATATTACTATATAAATCTATAATTTACAGATTTGATTTATTTAAAAATCTTTAACATGTATTAATTTAACTTTTTTATTTAGCAATAAAATTTGTTATTTTCACATACTAGTCCCAAAATACCTTTCTAACAACGTAAGCCTAGGCGTTCTCATAAAAATAATGAGGCCAAAAGCATAAGGCGTAAATTGTGGAGGGTAAAAAGGCAGGTAATAAATAACGGTATCTCAAGGCGCTCAGTGCCCTCCGTAAATTGATAACGATTCGAATAAAGTTTGTAATCAAATTTCACGATATCGAATTTATATTTTGTAAACGACTAAAACAGACTAAATTGGGGATATATAAGGCCATGTGCTTTCTGTTGAATATCTCTTAAAAATACAACGTTCAATGTTCATATTTTGTAGAAAAAAATTATAAGGGATGTTGAAAACACAGTGGTATCAGTACATAATAAATATAATTAAAGCGTCTGTTTTTAATTTCAAATTAACAGCTTTTCTATAAATACATTTTAAAGTATATAGCCAGGCCGATTTTGACGGGACTTTCACTCGTAGCTGATATCTAATGTTATAAGAAGTAATTAGAAAATTATAAAAACCGTTCTATTTTTTTAACTTAATCCCAGCAAAAAGGAAATTTAAATGTCCTTTTTTAATTTCAACTTAACAGCTTTTCTCTAAATGAATATGATAGTATACATACGGTACTAACATCAAAAAATCTTTTTTTTAAATGTTTGTCTGCCTGTTTGTTTCGGCTAATCTGAAACGGCTGTACCGATTTTGACGGGACTTTCACTCGCAGATAGCTAATGTTCTAAGAAGTAATTAAAAAACTATAAAAACCGTTTAATTTATTTAAACTTACACCCAGCAAAGCAATATAATATAATATTAGAGATTACACATTCAATTTTGAGCAAGGCCAGGTTACATGGACCAAGGAAATAGTAAGAGATGAATTAAATGCCATCTCCTTCGTGGCCTCTACATTCTACGTAACATTGTTTAAAAAACAATTGAAGTGAGACGAATTTACTTTACCAATATTATTTAAATTGTATTCAATAAATAATCTAACGTAAATTTTTTCAAAAGGATATTTAAAAATACCTATGTAAGAATAAATATTTTTCAATACTTCTAAAAATAATAACTTACACACCCGAGTGGATAGACAAAAATTAAATATATGCTATACCTACTTAAGAGCCTATTACTGCGCAGTAAATACTGTCTTAATACTGTGTAGTGTAATAAGCTCTATAAAGATAATAATAAAAAATAGCTTTGTTAATAATATATTATATGGTAAGATCATTAATTAAATAAAAATCTTTTATATAATCTTTATTAATCTGGCTAATGCGTAGGTACAATGTTTCATTACATAGAATTAAATTAATGATTTATAATTTGCTTTATATACCTAATTGTTTTTCATATTTAATTGTCCATAATTACCTAGTTTTTTCTAGCTCGTATTACAAGCGAGGCAGGGAACAAGAACACTCTATGTCCGACTAAAGATGTAATCTAATGGTTAAATTTTATTGAAATCCATTCATTATCTTTTATTTAGAGCGACAAAACTCAACTTCTCACTAAAATACTGCGGATGTATCATGTTGTTATCATGACGTGCTTATTGCAATCAAGTGCTTATTGATTTTTTTTCAATTTTCAATTTATTTTATTTAGATACATATATATATAAGGTCCGCAAACTTACATTCGGAAAGTGTGCTACTGCCTTATTCTGTCATAAAAGCCTATAATACCCAACACTAAATTTATTATTAGAAAATGAGAATGCGTCTAAATAGGCTCTGCGTAGGAAACCCCATAAATGACAGCCTACAAAATAAATTCCTACACTTACAATTCATGAATATCACAGTTGATATTTATGGAAACACATACTGAAGATAGAACAGAAATCATTACGCGTCATGATAAATCGTAACCGACGTCTTTTATTAAAAGAGAGCCTGAAGAAATTGATGCGCCCATTATTCTCGCAAGAGATTTATTGCAAGACAGAGCCTGGCCCAATTAATTTGCGATTCATATAATTACAGTGCTTTAGATTAACCCTAATTAGGAGTTGGGTATCTTTGACTGTATTATTTCAGTTTAAATTGTACGCAACAGACGGCGATTTATAAATTAAGCTGTTCTAATTGACTTCTAAAATATTTGATAGAGGACTTGAAAATTTAATATCGAAATATGAAAATGAAAATTCAATAACTACAAGTGATATCTCTATTATACATACCCCTGGTACTAAAGTAAATAAGGATCTAATATATTAAATAAAAACAGAATTTCGATTGTATATAATAGGAGTTTTTACAAAGAAGAATTCACTTTTTGGGGACACAAAGTTTAAGGTATAAATAAAAAAAAGTAACATTTATCGGAGGATAAGTGAAATCACAAATTACTGTCGTCATAAGTATACACCTCTTTAATTATCGCCTAAGTGAAATTACAATAATAAAAACCCGACTAATTAAAAAGTGAACTAAAAAAATTAAAACAAGACGAAGGAACTAATTCCGCAGTCGAAGACATACATATATTTAAACGACTGTATAATATCAAATCAAAACAAATCAAATCAAAATATTTTATTCAGCATAAAAATTGTTACAATTTCTTACTGAACGTCATGAGTCTAACACCAGTTCGGAAAGAAGAAACCTCTGACCTGAGAAGAACTGGCGAAAGAAACTCAGCGGGACTAATATTTTTTTTTATATTAATCTCATTCTTTTTTTTAAATTAAATTGTATATTAACAATAATTCTATATGTTGAAATAGCCTGGCGGCGATCACATCATTGCCAAGGCGTACTGTCTTCTAAAAAATCGTTAATCGAAAAATAACCTTTAGTACACAAACGTTCCTTCACTATTTTTTTAAATTTGGCAATAGAAGCTTTTTGAACGTTAAATATTCCCTCCCGCCGCAGTAGAATAAAAATGCTAAATAGGTATGTTTAAAATGTAATGAATTGGTTATTAGAAAAGTACACTGTTGCTATCGTAATACTTAATTTTAAAACAGAAAACGAAAATGACTATCCAATATAAAGTAAACAACGAATGCCGACACCAGTACTATACTAGTATTCCGCCTACTTATAGGTCCCATTCCCTAAATATACAATACATGTGATATGTTTGCGAACGAAATCCTTACGATTTCACAAATTGTATTAACACGAATATCCCTCGGCTGAACGATCGTAATAGCAAATAACAAAAAACTTTCAATAAAAGAACAACTCGATACATAAAAACATCCGAGCCCATATGAGCTGACTTATAAAAATTCTTCCCAATACAGTTCTGGAAACGACAAATAATTGAAATGTCAGCACAACCCTTGATTTTGATAAAATGTTGTTTGGAAAAATGGAAAAACTTGACTTCTCTTCTTGAAGTGAATAGGGATAGGATATTGATAACAATAACCGGCGTTGAAATTTAATAGAAACGTGTAGATTATTTTAAATACAAATAACATTTGATAAACGGAAAAAAATATTTAAGTACTTTTTCAATAATAAAACATAAAAATTGTATAATCTAAGTAATCTATACTAATATTATAAAGAGGAAAGATTTGTATTTTTGCATGAAACGAATAAACTTAAAAACTAATAGACCGATTTCAAAAAATCCTTTGCCATTAGAAACCTACATTATCACTGAGTAACATAGGCTATATTTATTACTAGCGGAACCCGCGGCTTTGCCCGCGCTAGAGGTAGCTGTTTCCTCGCTAGTTCAATTCAATAGTTGAAATAAATCTTTAAGTAACAATTTCACCCTTGATGTAAACATATAAAAATTATGAAAATGTATAGTGAGTTGTATATATTATTGAACTAACTATTGCATGTGACTCTCTGTGAATATTTTGATTCAGTAGAACACTAAACATCACATCATATAACGAGATATGCTCGAAGAAAGCTGTACATTTACTAAACAGTTTAATCGCATCAGCAATAACCGTTTTTTATGTTTTTATTATAATACTGTAAATTGTATTGCATTGCATTAAATAGGCTTCTACATCCTCTTGGGTATCCTAAACTTGAAGGGCTTATTAGCCATAAAGAGTTCCGCTATCTCATGGCTCCATCATCAGATCTACCCCAAGATAGTATTGTCATCCGAACTACATGTTACAAATGTTTTTAATAAGACCCTTTATAGTAGGTAAAAAAAGCTTTGAAATTATATAATAACATTAGTCCTTATTAGTGAAGCTTAAATACACTTGTTAGAAGTTATTTTTTTCCACAACATTTTACCCTAATTCTAACAAGTACAACATCTATGTCTAATTATTGTTACTTCAATATAAACATGTATTTTTATATCTTAAATTAACAGAAGCCTTCTTATCTACACAAAGGCTCGTTTCGCTCGTCTCATCCTTGATAGTGTAGCATCATTCACACGATTAATCTTACTTCGCTACACTAGGCTTAGACGAAAAAGATATAAGGTATATACCACCGAAAAGTAAAACCTATTGTAACCTTAATCAATAGAGTGGGTTTTCCATTGACATAGAAATTATTCGCTAGTCTTAACAATATTCTTGTGTTTGGTGAGAACATAATAGATATGAAGCTTGACCGCTATGTCTGTTCGTAAATGTCTAGACCAATTAAGAGAAGAGTCATGTATTATATTAATAATAATTAGGATGCACTATCCATCATAATAAATTAAAATAAATTGAATTATTTAAATTTTATCGAAATGCCTTTTATTTTCAGTAAATATAGTATATAAAATAAATCTTCATACAATTTCTGAGCCATAACATTTTTTTTTCAATTTTGTTCTTTGTACGAGATATCTTAGAACAAGTTTCTTTCCAACAGTAAATAGTGTCCCGGTAACAGTAAAAGTTGGCCCGGATAACTCACTACTCACTAGCTATCATCATAACATTAAAATCTATTCGGTAATTTTTTCATGATCCAGTTATATACAGACAAACATAACAATGGATTTGGCTTCCATATAGTTATTAATAATTATTTCAATAATATTTTCCAAAAAATATTTAAAATACAGTAACTAAGTTAGAATTTTCTTATATGAATATATTTAAGACATAATAATGTAATAGAAATTTTCATACATGCAATTTAAACAAGAGTGTAATATTTTACCAAAAAAAAAATAGACTACGTAACTTTAAAGTAGTACCTACAACCTGAAACAAATGCTTATTATTCTTTATCATGTTTAATTTTTTATCCAACGTTCATAAAAACTTTTAACATTGTTTATTTTTTTTTCAAATTAAAATTTATAAAGGAGTAATTTTTTAATGTGCTGCTGTTGAATAATATTTCACGGATCAGTTATAAATGACCTTACGTACCTACTTATTTTAACAATAAGGAATATCTTAAATTGTACGTCAGTTTCAAAGAAGTTAAGTTTTAAGTTTTCGAGTGATTTTAATAAGATATTTTACTACATTATACTGATACGACACACAAAATGTGATATTTCAACTGAATGAAAATTTCAACTTTTAGTTTTGATACCTATTAACACTATTAGTTTACAGAATTTTTTTTAGGGTTCCGTATCTCAAAAACAAAAAACGGAACCCTTATAGGAACACTTTGTTGGCTGTCTGTCTGTCTGTCGAGACCCCTTTTCTCAGGAACGCGTGGAGGTATTTTCTGAAATTCATATTAAATACTAAGGCCTACTGTCTCTTGGAGCTGTGAAAAAATCAAACTTTTAAGCCAACACAATCAAAATATACAGCCGTTTATGCTGCAAATTTTCAACACTCGCAAGTACATAGTTCACGCCAATTGAGATGTCCTCTAAGTTGTATGGGCGCTCATACAATTTAGAGGACTAGCTTAATTGTTATAGATAAAAGTACAGAACCTTTCGTGCGTAGTCCGACTCGCACTTGACGAGATTTTTTTTAAATATTTCAGGCTAACGACGGTATTTAAAGTCTAATACTTATATCAAGTACAACGGAATATGTAATTGATAAGATTACGTATCAAAAGCAGAAGTTCGTTTGCGCACAAATTTTACAAGGTACCAACCATAAACGTAGCTTTCAACTATCTTTTCAATGAGCGCTCGTAATTTCGCTGCGGTAACACAATTTATACCCAAAATTGCCACTTCATTACTATGCGGCATAGCGCACATTTAATTTTCATTTCTTGTTCGATGTTGAGCCGAGACAAGTAACTTACCAAGTGTGAAATTAATATAAGACTAACTGAAAACTTAGATGTAACTTAGTCAGCGACCTAAACTTAGCTTGTGACCAACAAGTTCAAACTTGAGAACATAATATAATAGTAATTATATTTATGTATGGCAAATGTAAATTATGGCAGTTTAAGATGTACTTTCCAAGCTTAAAATCCCTTTGTTTTTAATGAAGCAAAATTTTAATAATTATTAGGAAATGGTACCTACGTCTATCTATCTGTTTAATAAATCAATACTAAAATTTAATGACCAAAATAATGATTAGGTATATTATACTCCTTGAACTTGAAAATTAGCATTTAGTATTGCTTTATTTAAACGACGAGCTATTTGCCATGTTAAAAAGGTAACGGGTTCGAGTCCCGCTTGGATTACTGTCTGTGTATGTATGTATACTGTATAAGATAGTATTTTGTATTAATTAATAAATGTGATAGCTCCTATAATTTAAAATTTATAAATAAAAATCACTTTTTATTTTTAAAATTCAATGATTTATTTTGGTATTTGAACGTTCTCTCATCCAAATCAGTTCGGTCGGAGATCTAATCAATAAATATTTACTTAATTACTTCTGCAATTGCAATATGAGAATATCATGTAAATCTCATAAAAGAGAGAAAAAAAACGTGAGAACTTACAGTTAATTAAATAATTGTGTAATATTTATTTTTCGAAATATGTTCTTCAAAATATGAATACAGAGACTAGGTCATGACGTCATAATATTATATATTATAATTTACTAGCACTGACTATTATTACACGTAAAATGTAAGATGAGTTTTAGTTGACTCTTTTTCATAATAATCTTGGGATTCATGGTTTGACTCTCTCTTTGGTTTGGATTCTTTCTCCCTTTTTCTTCTCTATCCTCAAATTTAGATGATGTCCTCCCGACCGATTCACGGCGGCCAATCACATTGAGACTAGCCATCTGCTAGATATTATGTGCACAAGTGTACGCGCAGACACAAGTCTCTATTCCTTATCACTCTCATATTCCGGTGGGACGACTGTTCGACACGACCAGTGTGAGTTAAGGCGCAGGACCAATGGCTTTACAAGCTCTCCGAGGGGGTGACGCACCGCCAACTTCCCAACTCCGGGCTGTTAATGAGACTTATGAAACAGAAAGACTCAATGAATAAACTTGGTCCGACCCGGGATTTGAATCCAGGACCTCCTGGTGTGCTACCGTACATGGTAGCCACTACACCACCTAGGTAGTTAATCTCTCAAATTTAGATATTAAGTAAGACCAATTATTTTATGATTTTTTTTGTCTTACTTTATTTTCTCCTAAACTTCAAAGATAGATCTGGTAACCTCTCTTATAGTGAGTAATGACGGAACGCAAACTAAGAAATATTTAGTACTAGATTTGCACTTTACTATATTAGAATAATTTATATCGAGACTGTATCCTTTGTTTAATAAATGTAATTATATGCTGTTGACAACATTATTATGTTCCTCTTGCCTCATAATAGGGCTTTATTGCTACCAGTAATATTATTATTTCGCTTATTCCACGAATGAAGACACATGTACAACATTTACGCAGTGGTTTTATCATTATTATAATAATGATTGTAGGATATTTTTGTACATTTATAGGTAATATTATTACGTTTGGTTGGTAGCTAGAGTGTTTAGTTAATAATAAATTTGGTTAAAACTATTCCACCCCACTTTTCGCATTTTTAAGTTCGGCTGTCCCCTGTCAGTGGTGATGTCATACATAGTCATACAGCGAAAGTTAACAATACCTAAAGGACTACTTCCTCATTTTTCTCTAACGGCTTGTATTAATGAATAAGATTCAAGAAGTTTCTGACACAGTCCTCACAGAAAAGTACCAGATCAACCCGTATGGGGTACTCCCCACTGAGGTGGGTCGCCTCAAAAAACCCCCCCTTTCAAAAAAGTTTAATTTCATGAGTATTATTCTTAAGACTTAAGCACTTACTAATTAAGAATAATTAGTAAAAGTAAATTACATTATTAAGTTATGTTTTGCAAACAACATAACCCAAAGTATTGTTGCTGTTCCTTTTTGTTAGAAACAGGCTATTTACAATTTATCTTTAAACACAAATTCTCCCTTTTATTTTAAAAGAAAAATGTTTTAAGATAATCTCTGTTTCGGCGCTTTATCTTAATTACATAGAGGTGTAAATTTTACGAAGTTTGAATCTGTTTATATTAAATAAAACAACAGATAAGACTCGTTTAAACATTTTTCTTATCAAATTTACGAGTATTTTCGTGTATTTCGTTGAGAAAGTCAAGGAAAGTTGCTGTAATCAGGTTATTATTGCTTTAAATATTATATCTTTACTAATATTATAAAGCTGAAGAGTTTATTTGTTTGTTTGTTTGGTTGAATGCGCTAATCTCAGAAACTACTGGTCCAAACTAAAAAACATTTTATGTTGGATAGTCCGTTTATCGAGGAAGGCTATAAGGCTATATTACATCACACTGCGACCAATAGGAGCGGAACATCAATGAAAAATGTTGCAAAGACGGCAGAAAAATATTTCTTTTGATTTTCAGCCTTTAGAACGCGAGCGAAGCCGCGGGAAAGGCTAGTCTTAAATATGATTATTTTATCAAAAGACACCTTTAATCACATTGATGTACTCTACGATATCTTTATAATTATTTATGTACATATAATATGGCAAAGGCAAAAAATTGCAACGCAATTAATAGTGTATTTTAATTGTACCTACGTAGTACCTACTGAATTAATAATATCACTAAAAACATTGTGTAAAAAAGTCTTAGTAATTGTTATAATAATTAAGCGGCCAAAATTTAATATAGGTAAATATTTAATTCTATACTAGTGACACAATCTCTTTTCGCTCGGGTTCGTCTTGGTACGTTTTTACCTTTTGAGCAAAACCCTAATAAAAAAAATATCAAATAAAAACTACTTAAGTTACTCCTTATAGCATAACCTATCTACCAGTGAAACCTATCAAAATCTGTCTCGCCACGTCAGGGAGGGAGATCAGCAGGGACAAACAGATGGACAAAAAATCGCATAAGATTTAAAATCATAATTAATAAAAAATATTAATAAAGTACAAGGCATTATTCTATTTTCAAACGATTTTTTGGAAACCTGCATGTCTTAGAACACGTAGCAAATTTTCGAAAGCGTGGCTGCACTATGACCTGACTCCCCCTCGGTTTAATGGAAGGAAGAGACGAAGTAAACCTACTTCGACGGTGTTTTAGCTGCTAAACTAAATATTAAATAGGACGAGTGTTGGCGCAGTAATCGAACTTGAGTATTATAATCTTTTTTTACAGCTCGGCAATATGTAGTTACTAAAGAAAAAGAAAATAGGTTGACAAACAAATGAGAAAAAAATAATAATATTCTAATCGATATAAAGCTACAGTTAAAAGATATCCAGAAAATAGCTTAAAAACGTACTATTATAAATTACTCTTGCAACTTTCACTTCCTTTAGGAATAGTCTAATTAACACAGTATTCTCGAATGTTGCGGTTGTTGCCTATTTCGTTTGATCTTAAAGCAATTACGGTAATTACCCAACGACCAGCCAACTTTACCATTTAAATAAAAGCGATTCTAATTTATACTATAACTAGCGGACTGGGATTTCCTTTAGCTAATTTTACAGTGAATTGTTTGAATCTTTAATTTTGTGTCTGTAATTACCATTTTTATTTACTTATGCTTATCATCATCACTACATACTATAAAACAAAGTCGCTTTTTCTGTCCCTATATCCCTATGTATGCTTAAATCTTTTAAACTACGCAACGGATTTTGATGTGGTTTTTTAATAGATAGAGTGATTCAAGGGGAATATTTATATACATAACTAGCGGATTCCGCGGCTTTGTCTGTGCTAAATCTAGGGGAGAGCCCGAGCGAAGAGCGAGGGCGAGTCGCTAGTTATTGTAATATAGCGACACTACAACTACACCTCGCTCGGATACGTGCCTTGGTACGTTTTAATTATTTAATTTTAAATATTATTTACCAAAAATAAAAGTAGCCTAAGCTTATACCCCTATTACCTCTTATAAAATCAGTTAGGACTTAGAACCTACTCACCTCAAAGGTGTAATAATATTGTCGCGGAATATAGTGCGAACTCGTCATAATAGCACGCTTGTACCATGCCTTACAACAGCGAACGTCAATTTCTAACTTTTGACAATTAGATAACAAGAACAGTTTATTACAAATTTTAATGTGACAGAAAGAGATAACGCATTTTCAGGAACAATTTGGAAGTTACTAGAAACATTTTGAATTTTCGATACTAGAATGTTCTAAATTTACGCATATAAAAAGGCCGGCAGTGTGTCGAGAGTTCAGTGGAAGTTCGGAGTTGAGTGAAGATTGCGAAGAGATACGAAATAGTGGAAAGGTGAAGAAGAACATAGTGAATTATTAAAAGTGGTGGTTTATAGTGCTCAGAGACTAAATTAAACTAGTGTTGTGTACAAACTGCGCGTGTATATTAAGTGTAAATAAAATAACTTTAGTGCGAGAACGCTTTTAATTTCCGATCCCGAACCCGTAGAACGTAACAATTGGTGTCAGAAGTGGGATCGGAAATGCCGTTAGTACCGAGGCACGAGAAGATAGGAGTCACTACACGCGCAATGGCGGAACAGCAAAGGGAAGATTCTGGCCCTAGTACATCGAGTGGAGAGTCCGCGGCTCAACAGATTACCACGCCAGACATGAACGCCCTTCTGCAACAAATGGCGTTCATGATGCAAGAACAAACGCGCCGCGAGGAAGAACGTGCACGCCGCCAGGAGGAACAGCTGCGCGCACTCCAAGAAGAGCAGGCTCGCCGCCAGGAGGAACAGATGCGCGCACTCCAAGAAGAGCAGGCTCGCCGCCAGGAGGAACAGATGCGCGCACTCCAAGAAGAGCAGGCTCGCCGCCAGGAGGAACAGATGCGCGCACTCCAAGAAGAGCAGGCTCGCCGCCAGGAGGAACAGATGCGCGCACTCCAAGAAGAGCAGGCTCACCGCGAGGAAGAACGTGTACGCCACCAGGATGAACAGCTGCGCGCACTTCAAGAGGGCATTCACAAGGATGTCATAGCCGTTCTTCAACAGAATACGGAAAGGGTAGAAGCCGTTGAAAGAGAAGTTGAGGGAATAAAGATGACACTCGTCACACACGGTGAAGTTTTAGAGGAGTACGACTCAAAACTCTCTAAAATGGAGAAAAGGATGGATTACTTAGAAACTCACAAATTACCGCGTAGTGCTGACTTTAGCTCATCATCAACAAAGAGCTTTAAAGTCCCTTACTTCGACGGCAAATCCTCTTGGGCTGCCTTTAAGATCCAGTTTGAGACTGTCAAGGAGACGAGTGGATGGACAGATGATGAAGCTCCATCTGCCCTTACCGTCGCACTTAGAAAGGAGGCTCTGAATGTATTGGAGGCGCTTTGTGCTAGTGACCCTGGCAGGAAGACCACATACAGTGAGCTACTTAACGCTTTAGAGTCGCGGTATGGTGATAGTCATCTAGAGCACGTGTACAGGGCTCAAATTAAAGACCGTACACAACGAGCCAATGAAACCCTGCAGCAGTGGTCCATAGAGATTGAGAGGCTCGTACGGAAGGCATATCAATCCTCGCCATCCGCTATAGAAACCATTCTTCTGCAGGCTTTTGTGGACGGGATTCGCGACTCGGAGGTACGTGCTGCTGTACGCCTAAGACACCATACAAGTCTCAGGGAAGCTGTCGCTCATGCTCTAGAGATTGAAGCTGTGCGTCATGACTCTAGATCTTGGAGGGTGCAGGAAGCTACCACGGGAGGATTATCCGTCCGGAGACGTGTTTTTAACCCAAGGTGCTACGAGTGTGGTGAGCAGGGCCATCTTCGAAGTGACTGCCATACAAGGAAAAATGGTCGACTACAGGCAGATGTTGGTGTAGCAAACTACGATCAAGTCAGAGGAGAATTGATCTCGGACAGATCTAGGAGGTGGGCGCTGACCGGGGGATCTACAACCCCACCGATAGAAGTAAAACAGGCAATAGATGGAAACACTTTGGTTATACAAGGCGCTATTAATGGAGTGACATGTAAACTGACACTGGATACCGGAGCTTCACGAACTGTCATTAATAACCGAAAGCTGAAACACATTGCGGACAAAAATTTGCAAGATAGAAAGCACATCACCCTTATGACAGCCACCGGTCAGCGCATACCTGTTTGGGGGGAAAGAAAAATTGCTATAAAAATTGGGGACCACATCTATTGGCATAACGCAATAGTTGCAGATATCGTGGATGATTGCATCATTGGATTGGACTTTTTTCAAAATTACCAGTGTACGATTGACATGAAATATGGAGTTTTAAAGTGCGGAAATAGAGAAGTACCGATAAGTGGTGGAGTTCAGGGGAAAGTTTGTTGCTTAAGAGACACTGCTCTTCCGCCAAGATCACAGACTCTAGTACCTGTCGCTTTACCTCAGAACAAGTCAGGTAGTCAATGGTGCTGCGCTATTATAGAGAAGTATGAAGATGAGAGCTCGTGGATCCCAGCAAGAGTTGTAGTAGGTAAAACTTCGACATCCATGGTTCCAGTGCTGAACACCAGTGACGATACGCAAACTATTCAGAGAGGGGAAGTTGTGATGGACTATTTTACAAAATGGCCAGAGGCATTCGCCATTCCAAATCAAGAAGCAGTAACTATCGCAAATACTTTGGTAAAAGACGTATTTTGCAGATTCGGCGTTCCGTTAGAAATGCACAGTGATCAAGGAAGAAACTTTGAATCGCATATATTTCAGGAAGTATGTAAAATCATGGGGGTGCACAAGACTCGAACCACACCACATCATCCACAGTCAGATGGAATGGTTGAAAGGTTTAACCAGACTTTGGAACGCCATCTAGCTAAGGTTGTGGATAAACATCAAAAGGATTGGGACGAGTTTTTATCACTGTTCCTGCTATCTTACCGGACTGCTGTACACGAAAGCATTACCATAACACCTGCTTTTGCAAATTTCGGAAGAGAATTACGGCTACCAGCGGATCTATTAAGTGGTTGCCCGCCGGATACTCCCAGTTGCATCACCGAATATGCCAGCGAACTAAGAGCGAAAATGACTAGTGTTTATGAGCAGATACGAGATGCAGGGCTACAAGCAAGTGAACGCATGAAAACTCGTTATGACCGGAAGGCGACAGGAACGAACTTCGAGGAAGGCTCATTGGTATGGCTGCATAACCCGGTGAGACGAAAGGGTAAATCGCCTAAGCTACAACCCAGTTGGGAGGGGCCCTACAAAGTTATAACGAAAATTAACGACGTCACTTTCCGAATTCAACGTACATCTAGAAGCCCGGCTAAAATCGTGCATGTGGACCGATTAGCCAAGTATCACGGTAACAACGATGCTCGAGACGAGCATGTCTAAGGAGGGGGTAGTGTCGCGGAATATAGTGCGAACTCGTCATAATAGCACGCTTGTACCATGCCTTACAACAGCGAACGTCAATTTCTAACTTTTGACAATTAGATAACAAGAACAGTTTATTACAAATTTTAATGTGACAGAAAGAGATAACGCATTTTCAGGAACAATTTGGAAGTTACTAGAAACATTTTGAATTTTCGATACTAGAATGTTCTAAATTTACGCATATAAAAAGGCCGGCAGTGTGTCGAGAGTTCAGTGGAAGTTCGGAGTTGAGTGAAGATTGCGAAGAGATACGAAATAGTGGAAAGGTGAAGAAGAACATAGTGAATTATTAAAAGTGGTGGTTTATAGTGCTCAGAGACTAAATTAAACTAGTGTTGTGTACAAACTGCGCGTGTATATTAAGTGTAAATAAAATAACTTTAGTGCGAGAACGCTTTTAATTTCCGATCCCGAACCCGTAGAACGTAACAATATAATAGTTATATAATGTCATCAAAATATATATAACATTAAAAGTTATATGTCGTCAAAACGGGTCCAGCCCCCGAGGGCACTTCCGTAGGTCTTCAAGAAGCCGAAGAAGCTTCTGAAGTTTTTCGAAGAGCTGGGGTGGCAAGAATAATTAATTTGTGATGTACCCAATAGTGTTAGATCAACTTAAGTAATTGTTAATTTCTCATATAAGTGAATTGTAATATTCTTCTTGAGAAATAAATGATCTTAAACCTGAATTAAGGAATATTCCCACACACGCAAAATAGGCGCAAAGTCTTCGAGTTGCGGAAACTAGCCTCTGTTTACCATACCATACCAACGAGTCTAGCCGATTCGGATTAGCCGGAACAAACAAACAGACAGGCAGAAATTACAAATAAAAAATCGTTTTTCTCTGGTAAGTACCGAAGATATTTGCATACCTATGCATTTAGTGAAAATTTACTGAACCTATGTACGAATAGATGTGTAGAGAAAGATTTTATGATAGTGAACCTTTTTTTTCTTTTCTAAGCTTTAAAAGGAAAACACAAATCTAGTTTGTCTAGACATCAGGCTTGTCTCTACATTCAGTCACACATAATCTATTTTCTAAGAATATATCTCTTGAAAGGAGACGAATACACCTTTATACTTTACTAGCCTTTCCCGCGGCTTCGCTCGAGTACAAAAGGCTAGAAACCAAATACCTCGCAAAATTAACAAGTATATAACTTGTCATGAGTAACTTATTTATTTATAAGAAACCTTAAGCAAATAATGCAATATCTTTAAACGAATTTAATTACCATAAAAATGTTATAGCGAGTTTTGACTTAAGAGATAGACATATGCTATCACAGACTTTTCTTTAGAACTTTTAAAGGGGGATAATTCTGTCATACATAACGCACACGTCACGTACACGACGGAAACTCTCAAAAGAAATGTTTTTCTCTCGTTCTTGCAATATTTTTCATTGATGCTCCAGTCCTATGTCTCTCCCGTGACCATGATTGCTGTAAAGCATTCGAAACGTCGGAAACCAAAAATCATAATTAATCCGCGACAAAATCCGAATAGATAGTTTCATTTATAATAGTAATTTGACTTCATAGCTCAATATAATTAAACGGTTTTATTTAGCTCACCCCGTTTGTTTTATTTTTTATTTATTATTTATTCTTGGGTCAAATTTAGTAATTCAAATTTCACCCTTTTCCTGTCAACCGATTAATCTGAAATTTTGTATACACTTTGGATTTTGGTGACAATACAATTATGTTTATTCATTATCATTATAAATTCAAGATGGCCGCCGCTACAAAATGGCGGATAATTTATGTTTTATTAATCCCATCAATATGGGTATCAAATGAAAGGGCTCAACAAGCAGAATACAATATACTATAAAAAATTGAAATCCAAGATGGCGGCCGCTACAAAATGGCGGATAACGTAGGTTTTATCAATCCCATCAATATGGGTATCAAATGAAAGTGCTCAACCAGTAGAATACAATGTACTATATAAAATTAAAATCCAAGATGGCGGCCTCTATAAAATGGCGGATAACTTAGGTTTTATCAATCCCATCAACATGGGTATCAAATGAAAGGTCTCAACAAGTAGAATACAATTTACTATGCAAAATTGAAATCTAAGATGGCCGCCGCTATTAAATGGCTGATAACAATTTTTTATCAATCCCACCAATATGGGTATCAAATAAAGGGGCTTGACAAGAAGAATACAGTGCACTATACAACCTCAATATTTAAGATAGGCGCAACCACTAAATGTAATAGATATAGGCCAACTGCCTAACGACGAATTAAACGATTCTTCTATCGCACATTAAGTCGATAATTTGTAGACAATTGACGTGCCCCACGGTTTTATTTTAGTCTAGTCTATGCATATGTTTATAATTCCCACGGCTGTATCTATTTTATTACTTTTTGGTTTTTAGTACATTTATCTTAAACATTGCAATGTATGTTTAACATAAAACCGTTTAACTTAAAAAGTTTTTTTACCTATTTTTATTTTATAACCATAAAAAATGAAATTTAACAATTTTGTGTTCATTGTATAGAATATAATTGTACTACTAACAAAAATAAACATATAAATAATCCTATATAAAGAACAATAATTAAGAAAACTTAAAAATTATTACTACGCGAGCCCTCACAAACTCAACTTTTTGCTAGTAATATTTATTTTAACCTGTTATTGATAATATTTCCTACCAAGGTGAACAAGTTATATTTGTTGTTCATAATTGTAACGGCCCTCTTTGCTATTTCTCAGTTAAATTACTATAATGTAAGTATATGTATAGTATATGCTTAAATTAATTATATCAATAAACTTACGTCATTTTATATTTAGTCGTAGTCTTGATATTCTACGAAGCAGTCAGTTTAAGGTAATTTAACTTTGTGATTTTAATTTATTTTTGATATAAAGAAGGTTTAGTGAATTATAAAAATGAACATAATTAACTTCTTTAGTTATGACAAATTAATCTAGTCATAAAAAAATTAACGTGTTTGGATACTTGAGGTAAGTTTAACGTTGTGTGATAAAAGTTTTAGTTGAACCGTTTATTTGATAGGGTTGTTAGGGTTAGTTGTAATATTATTTATATATTAGTATATAGTTATATTATATATGAGTGTTTGCATTTGTAATGGCTTAAAAGCTTTATATGAATTTTAGTTTTTAGATAGACTATGATTTTTTGTACGTACATTTCATTGTATTCTAAGACGAATCTTTAGCCTATTTAAAAAAAGAAGTTATTAAAATAGTAATTGTAATCGGAGGTCAAAGCTGTAATTTTTAGAATGTATGTCTATTTGTCAGCTTGTCTGTTTGTGACCGCATCACGGAAAAACTACTATTTTTTAAACACATATTTACAAAATACCATGTCCGTGCGAATCGTCTAGACAAGAGTTACATAGCTCATTAGAAGCTGAACGTAAATAAAGTGTACATTTGTCATCTGAGAAATAAAAGCTGCTAGTGATTATAGTGCGATGTATTTGGAAATAAAATGTAGGTAAGGTGTAACGATATAATCCTTAAGCTGGAAAAACGACACGGAATCCATGCTTTTTTTATCTTTGGAAATACATTTACGCTCCCACCTACTAAGTCTAACAAAACCTCCCAAGTCATAATGGGGCAAAGGGTCGTTTACGCATTCAATCACGACGCCCTGACAACAGGTCTGACGAAGCACACCTCACAGCCAAGGGATTGCTCCAAAGTCTTCTCTGCTGTCAGAAAAATATCCAAGTCTAACTCAGGGCCTTTCTAGGGAATTGTTAGTAGCCGATTATCATCACTCACTGATGCTTCAGCATCGGGAAATTACTTAAATGCTTAGAATGTTTGTTATGTATAATACGAGTTAGAAATGTAATTAGTTAGTCACTACATTATTATAAAACAAATTCCTTCGCCGCGTCTGTCTATATGTTCGCGATAAACCCAAAAACTTCCATATCGATTTTCATGCTGTTTCATGAATTCACCAATAGATAGAGTGGTTCTCGAGGAACGTTTTAATAGGTATATATAATTTGTCAACTTTTGTATACATTAACTAGCGGAAACCCGCGTCTTCGTTTACGCCAAATCTAATCGCTAGTATAAATATATTACTCAGAGAAAATATATTTTCTCGCAGTAAAATTATCGTCGAAAATCGACTTCACGAATGTGCCTAATGAATAACAAACACTGGTAGAAACAATTTTTATGTTTTTATATGACTAATGTAAATTGTCATTTTTGGATTAATTAATATTAAAGCACTTATTAATTTTTTACAGAAAATGGAGGCTACCTTGCTACAAGTTACACCGGAAGAGATCTCTACGACACGTAAAGCTTATAATTTGGATGAACAAAAAATAAAAGACTTTATCGCTGCAATTAGGGAATGGTGCGAAAAACAAGAACACTTGCTAGAAGCAAGTAAATATCTATGTAAGTAAATTTAACTAAATAATTCACTAAAAACTAATATCAGAAAAACTAATGTAACTCTAATGTATGTCTATTACATTTTCATGCCTAAACCGTTTATAATTATATTCATTTATAAATCGAAAAAAAAGAACAAAAGATGTTGTATTTTAATTTTAATTTCAAAGTTTTAATTTAATTTTGCATGTATAATGGCTTTGAAGTGTTCCAGTTGAGTGGAAATTACTTAATTACGCAGAAAATAAAGGTTACTGGATAAAAAATGACATATCTATATACATAAAAATGAATGTTGCTAAGCGCAAAACTCGAGAATGTCTCGACCAATTCGGCTATTTTTTTTGTATGTTCCTTAAGGCTTACGGAAGGTTTTAATAATAATAATAATAAAAAAAGTTTGTAAAATACTTATACTAACGGGGGTACCTAGAGACGAACCCGAGCGAGGCGAGGGTGGAACACTAGTATATTATAAAATTAAGGCAAGTGTTGGTTTTTCAGATGATGACATAATAGAACGGCTGATCCTTCAGTCCAGAGGTTCTCTTGAAATGACTAAAGCAAAAATTGACACGCTATTGACAGTAAGAGGATTGCAACCGCAATATTTTTCCAATAGATCAATTGAAGAATTTGATGACTTACTAGAAAAATTGTATGTATATGTATTTTAATACTACTTGAAATAAGTAATTTGTTTTTATAGCTTATTTTTTATTTGTTTTATTATTTAATCATAGAAATTCTAGAATATTCTACTTTAATTTAAAAAAAAAACATTATTTCAACAAAATATGTATTACTATTTTAGTAAACAGTTAAGTATCTTGCAAATTTTAGGTCTGATACTACAACATCAGACCCAACAATGTCATAAAAGTAACGGGATGCCAATTTTCGAATCGATAACATTTAAGGAAGTTGTTCATAACCTTTTATCGTCTAGACAAGAGCTGATAGCTCATAAGCAGCTGAACGAATCAAACCAACTAAAAAAATAATATCGGTTCCGTGTACGAAAAATTTAGACAAAACTATATATTGCATTACAGGTAACTTTAGTCAAAAAACTTAACAAATTATATATTATACGAATCATATCTGCGCGGAATTTGTGGCAAGAATGCTCGCCGCATTCCGTTGCTGTATGGCAATGCCGATTCGTCCGCCAAAAAACAGTCAGCTCTCTAGTCACCGGTGGAGGTTATATAAACGAATGCATTTTGCATGGCATATTTTACCTATTTTAAGTAGATAATATTATAATTTCAGTGCTTATATACCATTACCTAAAATGGATAAAGACCAGACTAGAGTGACTATCATAAAACATTTGAAAGAAAACTGGACAGACTTTGATATTGTAACTTTTATGAGGTATTGTTTTTTGGTAAGTTGCAACTTTATTATAAAACAACTTAATTTCATTTGTAATATTGTCTCGTTATGCAGAATGTGTGTCTTTGTGCATCCTTGCGTTAGGGATTTACGTATGTACGGTTATTTTTTTTAAATACAAGAATTCACGATCTCCAACGTTTTCAACGAGGGGCCGTAATATCTTATGGTCCTCCTCATATTAATCCATTTGTACTACCTACCTACCTCCTCATAATTTTGAATACGTTAATACATTATATTTTCATAGATAATGTTCACTTCTGCTTTATTTTTACGTCTTATTTATATATTTCATATCTGATGCATAATATGAACAGTTTCATTCGAGTTCCAAAACGTACGGTTTCGTTTAACTTTCCCACATTTCAATTTTTATATTATTCAAAGCGATATTTCATTTAGCAATAATACCTATATTTGTGTTCTATATTCTTCTGTACTTATTATCTTCTTTTTAAGCATAAAAATATATATTGTGTAAAATTCATAGTAGATGTAAATGTTTGGGATTAATATCTGGTCGGGTCTCACGTAGGATAAATAGTTACATATTGTATTACAATATTGTAATCAAATATTTATTTTTTAAAGAGCAACTGTTGAGTTCCTCGCCGGCTCTTCTGAGCAAAACAGTCCTTCGAGCCGGTGGTAGCTATCTGACAGACTTACATACTGACATTTAATTTATTTGATTTGATTCGAATATTATTATTCTGCGATTCCAAGTCACTTTGGAGCAGCACTATTTTTTAGATAAAAAGAGAATAGATGTACGCACCTTGGTGTCCCTTCTACGTTAAAATTTCTACCGCAGCCTCTTATAAATACTATTCATAATATATATTGTTTCTTCCTCATTTGTTTGTTCACCATAGTTGTATGTCTTAAGAAAAAAATGTAAATTAAATGATTTTCAAGAACTACGAACTCTTTTACTTAGTAAATTTTTGTATAATATGAATAAATTTCACATCAACATAATATATAAATATTAAAAAAAATTACAGATAGGAGAGTACAGGTCAAAGTTCGAATATTGTTTACATGATATATTTATAGTGGACTTCAAAACCGTTGTCGTGAATGATATAAGAAAACTTAATCCTGTTGTTTTAAAAGACACTGACATTTTAGCAAGGGTAATAATAATTTTAATTTAAAAACAAGCCTTTCCTATTTTTCTTCTTTGCTTTTTTTGCAAAATTATTTCAAATAATTCATGACAAATATACATATTTTAATATTTTTATTGTATATTTTAGAAAGTTTATGGATTAAGGATAAAAGGTATTCATATACTTAATGCTCCCTCATATGTGGATATGTTTGTGTCTATATATAAACATATGGTGAGTGAAAAACTAGCAAACAGAATATATGCCCACAATTCCTACGAAACAATATATGATTATGTATCGAAAGAGATTTTGCCTGAGGACTACGGTGGTGATGTGCCAAGTGTCGCTAAATTAAGAGGTAAAATGCAAAAAATATACTCAACAACTGAATTACATACATATATACATACATTATAAATTTTTAGTTTATAATGTCAAACATTCGCGTAAACCTAAGAAAGTATTATGAATTATACATGTTTAAAATTTTAAATTTTTTGAAGTGGATTGTGACTTTAATAATAAAGCAATCACTATTTATAGGACATACAAAAATGGTGGCTTTTTTTCGCTAAAACAGCAATTTATGCCAGGCTATCTTTAGGGGTAGACAATATAGGAAAATTTGAAGTGGAAGAGATGTGAACAATTATCAGTTATAAATACCAGCTATATGTTGTATGAAAAATGGAATTGTATAATGTCTAGTCCATGTGTCTTGCTGCTTTACTGTCCTAATGATTATTATAATAGCTGCCTTTAATTAAAAAAAAAAGAATATTCTTGATTATATTAGTAGTGCGGCATAGATCTAGTCTAGTTGATACCTAAACTTATTATAAAATTTCGCCATTCTGTTTAGTTTTAGAGTTGGTCTTAATATAGGCTCACTAGTATATCGTAAGATTTGTTGAATAATTATGAAGTCAAGTAAGCAGATAATATATTCGATGATATTTTTCTAGAACAATGGATAACGTACTTAAAGTCAGATGAAGGAAGAAAAATCGTAGAGGATTCTAGCCACCTTCAGAGTGACGAATCAAGGCGTAATTGTGCTAAATTCAATGAAGAATACATGGGAATGCCAGGATCTTTTAGGAAACTAAACGTAGACTGATCAACAATGCATATATAGAGACAAATACAAAACAATTCAGTTTTTTTCCTTCGGTTTGTCAACCGATTTTATTTGCTTTTATTTAATAGCTAGTAACATGCATTGGTGGTTAATATAATTGGAAACAAAGTATTTTACATGTATATTGTATATAGATAAATTTCTTTATAATGGGTAGAAAAAATATAAATCAAACTATAGATTTGTTTGTTTTGACCTAGATATAATTTGAGTGATACACATCCCTGATTGTGGGTCAAAAATACTTCTACGAAATTGCTATTTTTCTTAAAAAATATTATAATTTTTTTATTTCAATGAATGCAGTTATTTTTACATTTCATTTATAAAGAAAATTATTATAATAATTGTAGTATTCTTAATTTGTATGATGCCTAAGATAGTTTTGGGAAACCAAGTGTGTTAAGCCCTGGATCTTACATGGAGAAGGAAGATACACAGGAAATTTAAAAAAAAAAAGAAGAAGATCGCCAGCCCACGATTAACCAAGTGGACTAAGTAACTAAAAGTCCTATTTATTTGTGAATATGATTGTGTAATAAATATTTATCATTTTTTTATTATTATTTCATTATATTCACTTATTGATTTTATGTACATAGTTAAATACAATACTGTTTACTATTGATAATTAAAACGCGTCTTCTGTACTCTATATATGTTGTATTCTATGCAGACATGTATTGACTGCCTCGGTGATGTAGTAGATAGCATGTACGGTCGCACACCGGGTGGTCCTGGGTCCGAGTCCCGGGTAGGGCTAAGTTTAGTTATTGAGTCTTTTAGTTTTGTAAGCCTCAGTAACAGCCCGGAGTTGGGAAGTTGGCCGCGGTGGTTCACCCCGTGACTCGGAGAGCACATAAAGCCGTCGGTCCTGCGCCTTAACTCTCACTGATCGTGTCGTAGTACCGGAACCAGTAGTCGTTCCACCGGAATATTATAATAAATATTTATTAATACGGAATATTATTATAAATATTATATATAACCGCATACAAAAGAAATATTTTACATCAACTTTAACTTATAGCAAATAAGCAAATGTAGATTATATCTATGTACTTTTTTGTCATTATTCTATCTGATGCATGTTTTGTTTACCTTCAAATAGTTTTACAATTTACAATTATTAGTAGTGATTTTTGCAGTGATTGAATGTATTAATTGTTAAAATATATATAATAAATAAATAAAATTAAAAAAACATGAGAGTGATAAGGAATAGAGAGTGCACTTATGTCTGCACATATACTTGTGCACTCTATTGTTAACCTCCTTGACGATTTGGCAATAATAAAAACACCTTTACTTGCAATTCTATACATTTATTAACAATACAACACTTTTTCACAGTATTTATCCTTTAAACTTTACTCTTCAAAATTTGAATTACCACTGAACTGCCGTAATACAGTGTCACCTCTTTTATAATCTCGTCGAGACACTCAATTGACTTAGATCTTATAATATACAGCCAACAAATCTTACAACTTAATAATTTAGATATTTATAAAAGCAAGTTTGCAATAATTATTTAATTACATAAAATAGTTATAATATAATAATTTATATTATAATATAATTAAGTCTTATATTCATATTTTATAACCAACACAATTGACCAAGATCATTCACAAACAGTCAACGAAACATTTAACTTAATTAATTAACTCTTTTAAGAGATATGTTTGCAATAATTATTAACTTATATGAAATAATTGTAATATAATAATTTACTGTATATAATTAAGTGTACATCTTATATTCATATTTTATAAGCTAACACTATATGTAATATCTCCCGCGCAGTTGGCTGGCAAGTCTCAATGAGGTTGGTCACCGTGGCCGGAATCGGTCGGGAGGATATCATCATCATCATCATATTATGTTATATTACTTCTAGTTCGCAACAGTTAGTTATGGTTATCAATATATAAGAAGTACATACACAGCTGGCTAAATTCAGTGTCTGATACTGAGTCTGAAATAAATATTTTTAACACTTTATGCCTTTAACATACTTTATGTTTGTAATTCTGCAGCCTGCAGTATTTTAATATTTTTTTATATGCATAAACCAAGAAAATTCTTGTATTCGAAGTTTCTAATCTTTTTTATATAGAACAAAAAACAGAAAATACGGAATAGATAAATAAATAAGTATATGTAGGTACTAATATTATGATGAGTATCTTTATAAATAGGTACTTACTTCGCACCGGTATGTATTATGCGAATTAATTATTATCAATGTGCGTACCATGGTGACTGTCATAAATCATAATATAATTCATCAAAATTAGTTAATTTTATTAACGAGCTATTCAGTATCAAGACAGTCTTATTACTATTTAGCGTAGTGTAATCAGAGGTGGGGCGCAACGGCTTTTTGTTGGCTATTTTTAGGGGTGCTCGTTATTCTAGATAGCTGAAAAAATAACCTGCTATTTATAAATAGCATGCTATTTATAATAACCAAATCGCCTGTTATTTATTTCCAGAGGCAAGCGCTATAGCTATTTTTTAATTTATTTTTATTTCATATAATATGACCACAACAAAGAGAATGTAATCACTATGGACGACAACTGCCGCGCTTGACACTTCGTGCTAGCCGTATAATATTTTTGTCACGAGTCGTGTGCGCTAAATTATGCGAAAATATATAACGTATAAATATATTATAGCGTAAAAAATAATAGGCATTTTAAAAATAGCGTATTTTTTAACTCTTTATCAATATATAGCCGTTTCGTCCACCGCTACAGTTATAACAGGTTATCAACATATAGCAGTTTCGTACCTCTTGAGTGTAATAAGAGTAAGCAAGTTAGTCTGTCCGTGTGTCTTCCCATGACACCGCGACAGCCGACAACGTCACCGGCTACGTACGCCTTGCAAAATATGAGTTTGCATGCGGTATTTCGAGCGGTGTAATAGAGAGCTTGTCTTATTACACTTTAAGATAGTTCCAATAAGACTATCTTATAATACTGCGTAGTTTTTCTTGAATTATCTATATTTCCGCGCCACTTTTTTTGTTTTTTTTTTCTTTCATAAAAACTTTCCCCTAACAAACATAACATTTTTGCGAATTTCGATCACGGAAAGGGAAATATATTAAATAATTTTAATGTAATGATGGTACACACTCCACTACGTGACAATATTTTAAATTCACGTATCGGAAAAGTTATGTACACAATAAATTTTTAGTTTACAAGAATCTCGTAATTCAATCACGCTGAGCGAGGCCTCTTTTATATATTCATAAATTGTTCCCAACGGGAAAACCGTTAAAAATACACGAAAACAGTGTTAGAGGAAAAAGTACTAAAGTAGTATATACCTACTAATTTTAGTGCCCTTTTTGAAAAAAATTATAATAAGCTAATGCTAAATAACAAATGCTATTCACGCGTACCTTTTTAAGACTTTAATAAAATTTAATTATTTTTTATTTTAAAGATATATATATCTAAAAACGGGTTTTAACTGTAACATTTTTACCACTACGCAATTAAATCACCAACTAAAATTATTATGTAGTTACTGATTGCGTCTTTTAGTGCTTTTGCGTCTTTTAATATATTATTTAATTCCGTTGCTATTATAATAATAGTTTATTAATTATTTATAACTACAATAGTTTATTATAATTTAAATAACATTTTTTTTGTACGTTTTGTCGAGTCAGTGTTGGAAGAAAACAGTAGATATGATATTTGGAGTATTCCCTCGGATGATATAGTATTCTTAAGTCATTTCACACCAAAATTGTTGTAGTTTATTCTAACAGAATTACAATTTTAGTTCAATATTTTTAAATAGAATCTTCAACTTTGTGATAATCAAAATATTCCTATAAAAGTGATCTTATTTTTAGCAATCTAAAGGGAATTCGTGGAAAACAATATAAATTGTTGGTAGCACAAGCTAGGGCTGACCTTCACCAGAAAAATAAGGAAAGTTTAATATAAGATGGCCTTATACTTATATATGTGTGTCATATTCTCTTGGTAGTATTTCTGTAAGAAATATTTTAATATAATATGTTGTTTAATTTATAAGCTGCCTTGGGAAAGCTTCCAAGTTACCCTTGTTATTTATAGATAATTACTAGATGGTAAAGAGAAGAGATTTTGAGGGTGAGGACTGGTGTACCAAAAAGTCACCAAAAGCAAGACAAAAGTGAAAATTTCACGCCCAAACGGTACAAGAAGTTTTCCATCTGAATAGGTAGAAATTCAATAATTGTTTAATAATAACTACGGTCTACGTATATCGTACTAAAATAAAGTAAAATAAAATGGCTTTTCTCATAAACACAATTCATATTATTTAAATTTGTTTATAAACTAAAACCGAGTTTCGTTTTGAAAAAATATATTTGCAAGCTGATAAAACGAGGAAAACCATGTATAGAATCCCAGGAATTTTCCATCCACTTCAGAACTTTCTGATTATACTCGGTATTTGCACATGGATTTTGTGATATGTACATTTGTCACTTATCATTTTCAGATACATCCATGGGTTCGAGTCCCGGGTGGGGCCAAGTTTAGTTATTAAGTCTTTCTATTTAGTAAGTGTCAGTAACAGTCCGGAGTTGGGAAGTTGACGGTGTTTCACCCCCGTGCCTCGGAAATCACGTAAAGCCGTCGGTTCTGCGCCTTAGCTTTCAGTGGTCGTGTCGAGTATTTGTCCCAACTTCCAGCTGAGTATGAGAGTGATAGGAACAGAGAGTGAACTTGTGTCTGCGCGTACACTTGTGCATTATAATGTCTCCTGCGTAGTTGGGAATCGGTCGGAGAACATTATTATTATTATTATATTATACGAGTAGGTATAGAATTTATAAAATATCATATTTTAGATCACCCGGCAATGTCGCGACACGGGTAATGGCTATTCTTTATATAAAAAAATAAGAGAAAATTTAAAAAATAAACGTAAAGGAAATAAGGACATACTTACAAGTCATAACAAGAAATGTGATATCCATAACATGTGATCTCTACATGTTGCTTTATAACCTTATACTACGCCTATGAATATAGTCGTCATAAATTATAATGCAAATATTACGAAACCACATAAAATACATCAACAAGCAGAAGTTATAGTAGATGAGAGCTACAATACGTATTTAAGTTTTACATAAAGTTGCCGTTGCGTGGTTACTGAGTGAGAAAGTAAATATTTATATTGATCATAGACATATTTGCTATATGAATACATAAAATTGTGCGAATGACATTGAGAATGCTATTGTCTTTGAAATAAAAAAGGTAATCATACTATCTTTAGGAATTACCAAATGTGTATGAAAATATTATACGCCCAGCTGAATGCGAAGCTAGAATACGCACAAGGAGGTGGCCCTTCGGTGGACGGACTGAAAGGTTGGGGTGACTTAAGATAAGATTAAAAGGTGTTGTTGTGTTTTAATGCGAAGAACTGGCTACTCTTAGAGTCGATAAGTCCCACATAAACAACTGGTGGTATGCGTTAATGCATTTGCAAAAGTATCCTTGAAATTGAATCATGCTTTTTCCATATATAGGTATTTTTCTCCTCAATCTTAATACAAACAAATCTTAAATAAACTAAAAACTTGTTGAAATAGCATTCTTTGGGTATATATTTCAATTTAACAAAGTTGTAATCTAAAAGAAAATTAGTGTGAGGCAAACTTTTTGCTTATTTTTTTTGTTATTGTTAAAATAAATTATAAATATATCGATGTCACGTTTATTTTTAAAATGTTTAGTACTTTACATTAAAATATAGAGACTGTGCCGACTTCCGCTTCTGAAGATACCGAGTAGTGGACCGACTATTCGGCCAAGAGAATCACGGTTAGTAAAGAATCCAATTCAGAAAAATAAGAATAAAAACAATAAAATAAATAATTAATATTAATTTTTGATTAAAGATCAAAATGTTATTTTGTTTGTTAATTAAGATAATCATTTAAAATTAGTTTTTTTTTGTAAATGTCATAGATTATTTAATTACAAGTAGTTGTAGAGACTGATCACCAAAGACAAGGTTGCTTTATTTCAAAATGTGTAAAACTGATCAAAATTTTTATTAAGTGCAATTCCTTCTACATACAGTTTATTGAGAAATACTTTTTCCGAATAATCGGACAGCTTTACCGACTAGTCCCAACATCTCTAATTCAATAATTGTGATTGATTTAATAGAATGTGATTATCATATTTAAGTAAATTTGTTACCACGTCTGGACTACCACTGCTACTTAGTAGATACTATCACAAAAGCAGACGTTTAGACAATTGACGTAAATTTTACATATAAACAATAAACATTGCACGTTATATGTGTTATATCCTTGCTAGCAAACTCTAATGGCTTGTGTACACTAAAGCCTTAGTCGGTTAGTGTTGTTTCCACCAACTGGACACTTACAGGTAAATATCATTTATGTAATACCTTAATATATCTCGAGGTTTGCATGTCATGTTGTATGGACAATATACTTATTTTTACAATATATGTCCATTTTAGCTTATTTTTTTTATTTTTAAATGGACTCCATGTGTGAAATTAAATTAGAAAAAAAAGTTTGTTGTATTTTTTTATTAATATGATTTTAATTTCCACATTATTTAATTCCAAATTTTTTAATTTCTGTGATTGTTCATAGATAATCTATCTATCGCGTTTATTACAATAAAGACGCGTAATATAATGAAGAAGCTAAAACAACATTTAGCTTCTTTTTTATTTACAAATATTTAGCAGTCATATATTTTTTTAATTATAAATGTTCTAAATGAAACTATGTTTTCGAATTTTGTCGCGGATTTATTTTGATTTTTGGTTCCCCATGTTTCGAATACTTTACAGCAATCATGTTCATGGGTGAGCCTAAGATATTAGATGTCTCAGAAGTTTATATACTTGTTAAAGACAGTGCCTACGCACAATTTACAAAAACAAAAAACGTCGGGATCCAGAAATCTAAATAAATACGCGACAAAATCTGAAAAGATGGTTTCATTTATAATGTCAAATATTCGCGTAAACCTAAGAAAGTATTATAAATGTTATGTTATAGAACATTTTTAATGAAGCAATGCATTTAAATAATAAATATTATAATTTATAATAACATTATATTATGTCAAGATCTAGAAATATGGATAGAATAACTTAGATATTTTGTCTAATTATGATTTCGTTTAGGGCCATTTAATCCTACCAAACCGTGTAATTTATTGTGTTATATCTCGAACAAGTTAACGGCTCGAAACAAAATTACTTTAAGGTAATGTTTTGAATTGCAAAAAAGCTGTACCTTAAATTCATTCGTTTTTTTAATTTCAGTTCTTACCTTATATGGTTAATTGCTTAAACTTAAGAGATATATCAAAAATATGTATTACAAAATATAGATCTTAAGAAGAAATGTACAGAAAACTTTGTAAAATTTCTGTCTCCTAAGGTACCTACACTGGCAATTACTATTTTGATAACTATATTGATAATAGATAATTTAATTATTATTTTATAAAAACAGGAACTTAGCTAATCGATGCGCGCGTTCACACAAAAAGTACTGAACCGATTTTAACTAAACTTTTTGTAGTGATAAATTATTACTTGAGTCAATATTTTGGATACCATTTACTACAGTAAAAACATCAGTGGTTCTATAGTTCTCATAAAAGAGGGGTTAAACTTTAATATATTTAGGTTTAGTCGTTGGTACATAATAAAAAAATAAGTAGTTAGTAAACTATAAAAGCCTTAATTTTCTTAATTTGCCCTTTTCGCAAAATCCGCAATTATCTCCTTCCTACTTACGAACTGGTACTGCTTCATTCGTCAAGTAGTTTTCTAGATTAATGACTGATATTTTGTTACAGCCAACGTAATATATTGGCCGGTATTATATACAATAACTATAGCTGGTTAAAATAAGATACTTTCTCTATTTATATTTCTCTAGATTTATTTTAAATAGTAATAAGTGACTAAAATGAATACAAGCCAGCTTACTATGAAACTACATACAACATACATCCTAATTCTATAATTTCCATTGACACATCAATTTCGAACGTCTGTTAAGCTAGCAAGGTCAATTAGGCAAAATTACTTAAAATTTTGCAGTAATTAAATGCTCATTTAGTGCTAAATAAATGCTGCAAAATCAAATTTTTCACTGCAGTAGATTGATCAAAAAATAGAAAACTGCTAGCTTTTAATTAAGCTACCAGCGTCTGCGTCTAAAAAGTTAACCGCGTGACTCAGCATCAAATCAATCTAGCATTAATTGAGTGCTCAATTACTATGAAGACAAATATATATATATTTTATTTTATTTTAATGTAATAGAACCTGCTAATTTAACGGTAAAGGGTTCTCACGGCGTCACGATTGGCAGCCATGAGCACTTTCAGATAGGCAAGTAACTATAGGCATATTTGTTTATAAATTATATTCGATAAAAAATATGTCTCATCTGGTTATCAGATCGGTGAAGGTCGATCTTCCACGGTCTCCTCTACCATTAGACAAAGTTTCATTGCTTAGTCTATGCGAGCAGAGTCCGGATCTCTTACCGATCGAAAATTCGACTATCGAAAAACTCAGTTTCAAAAATAGTTTTTAGATTCTAAATAAAAAAGTAATTATTATCTAGCATTATATACCTACTAGTATGATTTAAAGTTAAACCTTTAACTAGGTATTTAAAGTTTGTGTAATCGTTTCATCAAGATGATGTTAATGCAAAGATTAAACAATTTTATAATTCCAAGGTCAAAATTATCAGAAAAAATAAACAGAGCAACTGTTTATTTTTTCTGATTTCCTTATTTTATGTGCGTGAAGAATGTCATTTTTTAAAGAATGCATAATTAAAATTATACTTTGTCCATTTTGTTAATGGTTTTTTGACAGCTCACGCCCACGAAGTTTCGTATTTAATAGTTAGCCATTAAAGTTAAAATGTCATACCCATTAATATTGTACTTCATGGACGGGCACCTCCCCCTTATTGCTGTGCCACACATAACGAATACTACGATTGTGCCACAGATTACAAATAATCGATAGAAATCAATGCTAATATGTAAATAAGGTGTAATATGTTATTTAATAAGGAACACAAAAAAATTTTAAGATTTAAACCAATAATTTAAAATATTAAAGTTAATAGTAAAGTTTTACTTTCTTCTTAGTATAAGGCATACAAATAAAACAACTCAAACAGTTTAATTCCTTTTATTAACATGATTCGTCAAAATCATCATTTATATTAGATTTGTCCGATGAGGAGTCTTCAGTTATATTAATTATTAACTCTTGTGTGCATAAATTATCAAAATATGTAATGTCACGGCCCGAATCACATTATGATTGTCTTAGTTCTCTCCACCACACTTGATTTTTACGATAATAATATTTATTTTCATATTAATAAATATAAAAATAAATATTATTTTATACTTAAAAAAATAAGAGAAAGCGATTATTACGTCCTTTTGTCATCACTATAGCTTGTCAGTCGGCGAGCTGTCAAAAAACCATTAACAAATTGGACAAACTATATATATTATTATCTTTAGTCTGAGCCCTGACGTATGCGATTACTATATGTAATGGAAAAATGCGAATATCTAAAGAACAGGTGTATATAACCTTGACAGTAACAGCCAGCAAGTAGTGTCATACCGACGAGATTAAATCAGGCTTAACGGAGGAAATAAGGTCAAGTATAGTACGTGATATATATACTTAAGTTATATTAACTGGTTAAAGTATATTATAATAAATGATATACGAATTGAAAGTAAGGAATCAATTCATTATTAAACACGTGGATAGTGTTTTTACTATGGTAATTAAAAATTTAATGCAGGTTTCTTATAATAAAAAATAATATTAATAATTAGGCCGAGCGAAGCGAGACCTAACACTATCCCACAACCTGAAATTTTGTAGTGTACTGAAAAACTATCACAGCTATAGATTTGTGGTTTAACATAGTAATTTAACTTCTTATCTAGATGTGTTATCTGTCAAAAAAATATAATTTTATAACTATAAAAAAATGAACATTAACAACATTAATATAACCTCCTCCTTTTTTGAAGTCGGTTAAAAATAGAATGTTATTGTAATACTTTAACGCCAACCGTTACAAACCCAAACATATTAGTAATCATATTATATAAAAAATAATAATAAAAAAACTGATTTAAAAATTATTACCCGTTGGTTACCACAATCGGGTAGTCCCCGATGTGTGTTGCCTGCAAAATTTTCCATTATTTCGCACCTGGGTACTTAATAGTACATAATTATGTATACTTGACGACACGCGTGGCGCAGTTTGTAGTGACCCTACTTGCTGCGCAAGCGGTCGCGGGTTCGAGTCCCGCTGGGGGCATTCATTTGTTAAACTCAGATGTTTGTACTCCAGTCAAGGGTGTTTATATTTATAATATGTATGTATTTAAACTTATATATATGTAGTATATCAACCATCTAGTATCCATAACACAAGGCTCGTACCTTACCGTGGAACTAGATAGATATGTGTGTAAATGTCCCAACATATTTGCACCCTCTGCGGCCTGAACGGCTCGACAGATTTTACAGAGCTTGAGAGATGTCGTTAGATTCGTATTTACAATGAGAGTGATACTGGGTATATATAATAAAAATGGTGGATTCTTGGCGCCAAACTCAAATGTTTGCTCGGTGGATTTTAGCTTAAAATGTGACACCGGGTATAAATTTTTGATCAGAACACAACATGCTTTAAGGTATTTTCATTTCCAAATTTCACAGAAACGCAGTCGGGTTTTTTTGTTTTTTAATTACACTGACTTGTTTAATATGTATGGATGAGCAACTGCTCTGAATGGAAAAAAGATCAGTCATTACTATTACGGTTGCATTTTGGTTTCTAAATGAATACTATAAAAGTTAGAAAAAAATAGTAAAGCTAAACCATAATAATCAAGTTAACTTGCGTACCTAATTGAGTTACTCGGTATCGTAATGATCCTCTTTAAGAATGTCATAGGTCTTATATAATTGCATTTATAATGAACATAAGTAACGATATTGCAAGCATTTACCGTTTAAATATGTAAATAATACGAACCAATTTTATGCATTTATTGTAAATGCTTATTATTTTTTTATGAGTTATTATAATATAACGATTATTATAAAAAATGGTATTTTGACTTCTCGTTAAGGTAAATTATAGAAACTTATAAGTTTTACTTGTATGTTATAGAATTGATTACTGCTTATTTTGAACATTTTTGGAATACTATCGCGTATGAAAAAATATGTTATTTTTTTATATTATCTAACTACCGACACACTCTCGCTTCGCTCGAGTTTGTCCATATGTGCTCCAGTTTGTAGCCGAAAAGCGCTTAGACCAAGAATCGAAATCTGCCGCAAAACCTCTACAAACTATGGTGTACCTCCCTGCCAAATTACATCTTTATACGTGTACCTCCCTGCCAAAATGTATTCAGAAACTTGACATATATACTAAAACCTTCCCCGAAAACCACTCTATCGATTAGTGAAAACAGCATGAAAATCGGTGCAATAATTTTAGAGTTTATCGCAAACAGCCAGACAGACGCAGCGGATTACTTTGTTTTATAATATGTAGTGATATGTTTAGGATTTTTAATTAATCTTGAGTTATTTTTCTAGGGTTTAGGAAAATGGAAAATATAACGCATCACCCACTTATAAATGTAACTCCAGAAGAAATAAAGAAAATTCGACAAAACTTTAACTTAGACGATGTGCACAAGATACGAGAGAGCTTGGAAGCGATTGAAGAGTGGTGTAAGAAACAAGATCATTTGGCGACGGCTTTTCAATACTTAGGTGAGTTTCATACATAATAGATAAATTAGATATGGTATAGTAATCTCACAACTCTACATATGTGTTCGGAGATTTTGAGACGCTAGGGCGAAAATAGGATAGTTGTTCAAAATTTAAAATATATTATTCAGCATAAAATTATTACAATTTTTAAATTATTGAGCGTCATGAGTCTATTACCAGTTCGGAAAGAGCCTCTGACCTGAGAAGTATTACTGGCGAAAGAAACTCTGCGGGACTAATATTATTTTTTCTCTTAATTTCTTGTCTACATAATATGTCCTTTCACAATTTTTAAGGGAATATAAGGTATTTAAATATGAAAAAGTGATACAAAACCCTAGCAAACTGCCAAACTTTTTTTTTAGTATATTAAAATTATGTTTAATTTTCAGATAGAGGTATGCTAGAACGTTTTCTCTTTTTATCAAGAGGCTCAGTCGAAGCCACTAAAACTAAAATTGATAAGTTATTTACGATGAGAAAAATGATCCATGAGATAAATGTAAATAAATCGATCGAAGAATTTGAGAATCTCTACGATTGTGTGTAAGTATGTTCCTTCTCCTCCTACAAATGTATTTTACAATTTTGCATTTTTCATTATAAATTGAAGCAAGCCATTGGAAACGATGTATGTAATATATTTTCCATATTCAAATTCCATTTAAACCTTAATTGAATGCCTCGAAGAGCACGTAAAGCCGTCGGTCCTGCGCCTTAGCTCTAGTAGTTCTCGAGTATGAGAGTGATAGAAACAGAGAGTGCACTTGTGTCTGTGCGTATGCACTATAATATCTTCTGCGCAGTTGGCCAGTCTCAATAAGATTGACGAAGGTAACAAGCATGGCACTACCACTAAAAACAGTTTGACAGTTATGAGTTACGAAATCAATTATTTATTATTTTTCGTCAATATTTTCAAATGTTTTCAATAATAATCTGCTATTCGAGTCGGAGACACATATAACAAATCAAAAACCATGAAAATTGATCCAGCCGTTCTCTTTCATTATAAGAGTTCGAATAAACCGAACTTTGTTTTACATATTAAGATAACTTATATTGCGTCTTTTAAGTGCAAGCCAGTCCAAAGAACAAGTTTTACTTTAAGACATTAAGCATTAAAATTATCACATTTTTGCAGCATATATGTACCGTTACCAAATCTGTGTCCAAGTGATCAGTCGAGGGTTATGGTAACGCGACCCGTGCCCGGAAAAATAGATGAATTCAATTTACTGTCTTATCTAAGATATTGCTTTTTGGTAAGTAAATAAGAAAGAACCAAAAGCTTACATAGAAATTATGTAACATAATATAGTATATACCTACAAAGTGTGATGCGGGTTCAAGTCCGGGTCTCGCACCTCTAATATTTTCATGTGCGAATCATTTCTATGATTACCACTTGTCTTACAGTGAAAGAAAATATCGTGAAAAACCTGCATGTTTGAGAGAACCAAGTAAAATTTTGATAGGCGTGTAAATTTTAGTTCCACCAATCCGCACTTAGACAGCTTGATGGACTAATGCCCTCATACTTCTTGTAGGAAAGGGATGCTCGTGCCCAGCATTTAGTTCTTAAGTTTATAATTTTTTTCAGATAGGTGAATACAGATTGCATTACGATTACTGTATATCAGAAAGATATATACTGGACCTTCAGTTTGTTAATTTAAATATTCTCACTAAGCTTAATCCAGTTTTTTTAAAAAAGGCAGAAGTTATGTGTACAGTAAGTATTTTTGCATATCATTTTCATATTATTCGACTCCTGGTGACTAGCATAATATAAAATTAATAAAACTTAATATTTACAATGTTGTTCTTTGAACACATTTGGCATTCATTTGTTGAGCACGAACGGTTGTACTCCAGTCATGGGTGTTAATATTTATAATATGTATGAATTTAAAGATTAGTTAGTGTGTCAGGTATCTGGTATCCGTAACACAAGCCTCGTAGCTTACCATGTAACTAGATTGCTCTATGTGTAATAATGTCTCAACATGTAAAATTTTTCATACATTTGGGAGATTTTTTAACAAAGAAATAATGGATTAAAGAGATACATGCAGCTGGTACTCTGTTTAGTTTTTATTTTTGTTTGTCATCTTCTTTCATTCATTCAGTCATTTTATGCATATCATAGAGGTCACAGTAATGGCGATCAAATTAATTGAAAACAAAAAATCCCTGAGTGTAGACTAATATAATTGAAAGCTGCTTTCAATGGTTTAACTTAAACAATATCCGTAAATTTCAGGAAGTTTATGGCACTAAAATCAAAGGAATTCATATCATAAATGCGCCATCATTTGTAGACAAAGTTGTATTTTTAATTAAACAAGGGCTCAAGGAAAAGGTTGCGAGTAGATTACACGTACACAACTCTTATGAAGATCTACATAAAGAGATTCCCAAAGAAATTCTACCAAAGGAGTATGGTGGCGATGGGCCTAGCTGCGAGAAATTAGCTGGTAAATTTTATTTGTTATTAACATAGTCATAAACAAAGTCGCTTCCCGCTGTCTATCTGTCCCTATGTATGCTTAGATCTGTAAAACCAGCGCAGCGGATTTTGATGCGGTTTTTTTCAATAGATAGAGTGTTTTAAGAAGAAGGTTTATTTGTATAAATAACTAGCAGGACCCACGGCTTCGCTCGCACTAAATCTGAGAAGAACCCGAGCGAAGCGATGCTGAGTCGCCAGTACTGTAATAAATTACAGGAAATCAAATTTTGCTTCAAAAGAAAACATAACAAGGATTTATATAAATTATAACATATAAAAAAGGCAGTGGTAGCCCAGCGGTAACTCGCTCGCTTGGATAACTGAGCGATGCGGGTTCAAATCCGGGTCTCGCACCTCTGATATTTTCATGTGTGAATTATTTTCTATCATGGTTACCACAAGTGTCTTACAGTGAAGGGAAACATCGTGAGGAAACATGCATGTCTGAGAAAAACCTAGCAAGTTTCGAAAGACATGTAAAGTCCGCCAAGATGCACTAGGCCAGCGCGGTAGACTATGGCCTAATCCCTCAGTACTGAGGGAAGAGGGCGTTAAAAGGGCTGAAGATGTAGATTATAATATATTCTATTATATTTATATTAATAGAATATATTATATAATATATATTTTCAATAATTTAACGATAAAGACAAGTTGTTTTTATTCCATCTTTTTTTTATTTCTCTCCAGGTCAATGGAAAGATTGCCTCAAGTCAAAAGAAGCTAGAAGAATCATAGACGACTGCAATAAACTCATATCAGATGAGTCTAAGCGGAGTAACATGAAGTTCAACGAAGAGTACTTAGGAATGCCTGGATCATTTAGAACACTGAGTGTAGATTAATTTAAAAAGGGTAATTTATAAATATAAGTGAATTATGCGTTTGGTGACCTGTATAATTAAAGCAAATGAAATATTTTATATATTTTGAATCAGCGAAGTTTTATTTTTATAACCTCTACAGTATTACATTCTGCGGTGAAAAGCTTTTCTATTATTTAAAAGTTTTTTTTTAATATTAGTGCACATTTTTGAATTTAGCTTATAGTCGATTACTTATTATTTTCAGTACACGGTGTTTGCAAGGAGCAATTTCACTTAATCAACAAATATTGCTCAGTAAATTTTAAACAAAATAAAGAATACGTCCGAATGCTAGTTTGCTATTTTTCATAATATAAAATTAATTATTATTAAACAATATTTTAAGGATTTTCGCGGATTTCTTCAGGTGGTTTCAGATATTTAAAATAATTTATCTTTGACGTCTTTTAATATTTTAAAATCACTTCTTTTTCTTTTATTCAAAAAAATATTCAGATAAAAAATATAAAAAAAGTAATTTTAATTCTATTAGGTACATTTTTAACTATTGAGAAATTTAATTCTTACTGTTCGTCTTATTTCGTCAAGATACATATCCACCATGATACTCTTACATACAGGAAACATTTCTTTCATTTTTACTGAAGGTGTACTCTACCTTCGTAACAAATTTCATTAAAATCGGTTCAGTAGTTTATGCGTGAAGGCGTGTTATAGACAAAGTAACTTTTGCATTTTATATATTACAATTTTAGTTATGATTGTATGTATGCATTTTTTCCTTACAAGTAAGTTTATCGATTAAGGAAATTAAACAAAAGACATTAAAAGTAGAATAATAGAATATTAATGAGTCTTTTTTCTTTAGTTATTACAATAGATAGAATATAAAAGTGTTTATTTTATACATTTTATATCGATTTATATAAGTAATTATTACTGACAGCAAACAATAGTCATTTTTTGTCACAGTATTTGTAACATTTAGAAATATAGCAATCTTTATAAAGATAATATTAAGAGTTTAAGTACTATAGTAAGTAGTGAATAATAGTTTCTCTTAAAGATAAATAATCTTAGAAACAGGTGTATTTCTGTTACCAGCCATTTTTTGACAAAAAGGAAGGGTTATAGTTTTAGCAGTCTTCAATACAGTTAAGTATAAGCTGCCTCGGTGGTGTAGTAGCTAGCTTCGACAGCTCTATATTAGGAGATTATGAGTTCAAGTCATACGTCGAGCCTAGACTGTCCTATACGCTATTTATTTATATATAAAAAAACATTCTTTCTATAAAAAAACTTCTAGTAACAGCCTAAACTGTACTCATCATTAATACTACACCAAAATAACAGCAAAATTAACATAATATGTATCTATCACAATAAAATAAAACAAAAATAATTGATTGAAACGCAATTCATTTTCGTATGGAATATTGATATTGGAGTGGTTTTTTCTATGCATTGGTCCTGCTCCTCCTTCTTAATATAAGACACTGTCCAATTTTCCTGCAGCAGCCTGTCAGAAAGTAATTAATATCAGTATACTAGATACCTGAAGGGGTTCAGAAAATTCGATAAAACGACCAAACGCAATTTCATACGAAAAGCGAATAACATACTTGAATTTAGGGAGTTTTGGTGACAGCTCCTCTGGGTCGTTTATTATAAAAATTAGTTGAATACTCGGATAACATTATTATAAAGAAGACTGAATTTATCAATGTTATATAAGGTATATCAAGACTTTCTCACACTACCAAAATTTGCACAAATATGTTGCTTGAAAGTGAAACTAATCACGGTCGTTTTAATATAAATTATTGATGTCACAGCGATGGAAGCACTCATTAATTTTTCCTGGGAAAATATTATTTGGATGGACTATAATATATGTAATAGCTTTTGACGTTTAAAAAAGTCGACTAAATCTAAAAAGATATTTTCATTTAAAGAGTAAGCATACTACACATATATACATAGTACCATTTATTTTGTATGAATAAAAATTGGTTATTTGATAATTTAATTTAACAGGCGCAAGAAAAAACATAATGTTATAATTAAATACTTAGACTGGATTAAAAACATTCGTGCTGATCACATATATGAATGACTTCAGCTGGACTCGAACCCGCAACCACTGCACCAGCAAATAAGTAGAATTACTATATTATGCTGGTCAAAGGGAGTAAAACTGGATTTTAGAGATCGTTGTAGATTATTTTTATTTTTTGTATAGTTTCGGTATAAACAGGTACAAGCGATGTAAATTAATTATGCCATAAATCCGTAAACTCTTTGTCATTTTTGTCTTTGCTATGTTGCTATGCTAATGCTACACGCATTTGATCACATAAAAAGCTTATATACAAATTTTAATATAAATAATCTATCAAATGTAATTTTATAATATTTAATGTCCAAGGCACAAGACATGCAATCTGTTAAATAGCCCAGCAGCTTTATAATAGATTTTCCACTTAACTAAGCCGAAACGATTAAGCTAACGATAATATTAAATGAATTTATAAGTAATTCTCCTATTGGTTCCATCATAAAAGAGAATACTTTGATAGGCTATGCCGGCCATAGATAAAATACAAATCATTTATATTATAATAAAATGAGTAATAATGTTAAATATTATGTGTTCGTACGTACAAAAGATGACTTACCTACTTAAGAAATTTCTACCAGAAAACCTTGAATGTGAGAAAAGAAAATAATAATAATAAAAATTAAGTGCGGTGTAAGTACAAACTACAAGCAATAATTAAATAATTACATGAATATACAAAACTATAAAGATAAGAAAGTATGCGCATATTACGACGTAAGTGAATAGTGAGCCACTTTATTCGAAGACGAAAAGCACTTACACGATCAAGTTTATGCAAACCATAAATGAAAAGGGTGCATAAATTTTGAAGTCTATCTCATTTATGGAATAACTCCTAAATTGCATCTAAGCAGCAAACATCGGAATAATTTAAAAGAGAAGGCAGTAACAATAATTTTACTGGTATTATCGTGCCCTGAATACACTTTGTTTTTGCTGATAATAATATGAGTGACATGATTAACCTTTAAGTATTCGCATGAGTTCATCCAAAAACTGACGCCTGGCAATACACATTAGTTACACAGTGATTCCACGTTCTTGTTAGCTTCTTGGTTAATCCCACAGTCGCCAAACTAGTACTATTCGGTAAATGTCAACGCCTGCGCCTTCAAATTAAAATTAGAAATATTTTTTTGGGATTAACAAAAATCGCGTGCGACCACTTGTATGTTTTTTTCTATGCGCACTATTAAGGGTTAAGTTAGTGTAATACGGCGCAAAGCTTGGAAACCAAATCCACAGAAAGCAAGCAAGCACGGCTAAACCCACTCGGTCTAATAAGACATACTAACTTGCTTACTCTTATTATATACTACACTAAAACTTAGTAAGATTATTTTGTGTAAGAAGTTCTTTAGTATAATGAAGTAGAAGACACTTTAAATCTTTCGAAGTGTCTATTCATCCGATAAGCGGACGTATAAATTAAATATTATTCGTCCGACAATTGGTGTTTGATATATCGCGACTGAGAATTTTTTGCTTCTTAAATGGCTCAAAGAGAAATCAATTTGTTTTTTAAGTTTTAACATACTCGTGAATGCAATTGCGGACGTTTCTGTAGTACTTTTTACAAAATACCATTTTCTTGTACAATTGTTTTGATGTAGGTACATACTCTCAGGGGGTGTTAGTAACGTAAATTTCATAGGACGACTCTATAGAGCCAGCTCTTTTACATATAAAAACTCTTGGACTTATTAAAAGTGGGTGGGATCTAAATAATAAATTATCAGCTCGGTAGGTTAAGGTTATTTTTTTTTATTTTTGGCATAGGTATATCCTGCACATAAAATCGCTTATTTTATATTAGAAATCAAAGAAGTGATAGATATTCGTACAAACCGACAGTAGTCGGACGAATAATATTTTTTTTTTATTAATACGATTATCGGATGACTAGCAACAGCCTTTAAAATAACTTAGTCATCCAACAATTGTTGGACGACTAAATTATTTTACTCGTCCAACTAGCAGACGACTAGCATCAGCCTAAATCTTTTTGTTTACATCAATAAAGAAGAAAAGGTTTTATTAATTTGACGATGTATTGGCTTGTTACTTGAAGCCATGGCGGCGTCTGGCATGATTCTTTAAGTTCCAAATTTTACTATTGAAATTAACAAAAGAAAAATATTGATTATTGTAGATTATTGTACTGATTACTAAAATTTTAATAATTTTTGGATATTTTCTGCAAATTAAACAATTGAATCTTTCTTTTTACTTTACATACCATTTTTTCGTATGAGCGAAATCGATAAGGACTGGTAAAATTATATTCTTACTTGAAGTAGATTGTTCACAAACTTACATGTCAGTCTCAGCAGCTAAATGTGAGTCGTTTAAGCTGTCCAAGTATAAGTCGTTAGCTTGTGGACGCTTAGGAGGATGTTTTTGGCTGCCAATACCAGGAGTTACCGCCTGGCTTGGGGCCCTAAATTACATCGTGAACACCGTGTTGCTCGACTTTAGTTTGCTTTTCTGGAGGACTGGATTAAAGTATTGTTTACGGATGAAGCTAGAATCTCTTTGTGTGGAGAGGACTGACGCCGGCGAGTATTGCGAAGACCACGAGAACGCTATGAGGAAGTGTTACAATTAAGTTGTAGTTTTCATAGTAAATGGAACATTAAATGCACACCGATATATAATGGAAGTCCTAATTCCATATGCACAAACCACATTCACTGCACTTGGGGAAGATTCCATTTTTATTGACAACAATGCTCGCCTGCACCGTTCTTGCGACGTGGGAGCGTACATGCAAAAGTTGGGATCCGTCGTTTAGATTGGCCAGCTCGAAGTGCTGACCTCAATCCAATTGAGCATGTCTGGGATGTTGTAAAGAAACGGTTAAGATCAGTGCAACCTGTTCCACAAAACATCAGTGAGCTAAAAAGAGTGATTGCAGAAAAGTGGAAATATATTCCACAAAATGTTATTAAAAACATCGTGGAAAGCATGCCCAGAAGGATTCAAGCTGTGATTTTGACAAGAGGAGGTCACACTCGTTATTAGGTTTTTACATTTGTACTACTACAACTCTAATTAATTAAAAACGTAAAAAAAAATCTTCTTCTCTTTTTTGCCGACCACTTCTTATAGTTTGGCCGTGTACATCGGTTTTAAAGAAGTCATTGATTTTTTTTAAATTGCCAGAATTCACCTCACTTAATTTACACGATTATAAGTATATAGACTACGTCAACAATTAAATTCCGTTCAATTAACTCAAATTGACCTTAGAACGTAATTTTCCTTATGAACGGTTTTTTAATACGCAAATACGTTTATTTTAAATTCTAATATTTTTTTAAATAAGTGTAATTTAGTAGTTTATTTGCTAATTAGGATCGTATTTTTAACTACTAACAGTAGTAGTAGTTCTTAAACAGCCTTGTCATTAAATGTTTCTTTGCTTAACAGGAAACTAAGTTTTATAAATAAAATTCATAACAATCGTGTTAATGTAAAATTAACTCATAATTTTTATAGACTTGTTTAAGTTCAAGTTAGAATGGCAATAATTATTATCTTTTATTCTCATTTATATATCTAGGTAATTACTACTTACACAAAATTCTTCCTGTTAATCAATACTAATCACATTTTACTTCAATTATAATAAAGCATCTTAAAGATATACTTCACTTGTAACCACATTATACTGCGCAAAGAAAACGTTGAAAGTAAACAAAACACCAAAGAATTATATTTAAGCAAACTGTTATTAAAGCAAAAAAATAAAGGTCTACCAGAACATTAAAAATGACGTCAATGGGCAAAAGTTTGAGAAAAATAAGCGTGTACATTTGTTTGCTTGTAAAATGTTTAGGAATCTTCGTTGCTTGCAATAAAAGTCACTTAAAGCGAGTTCTCTTCTAAATTAAGGTGAAATACCCCGCACAGGCAAGATTGAAGAGGGTCTCATTGCGAGATGTGGCTGAGGCACCATTAATTAATTCTGCATTCCGACGATGTAGATAGAAAGCTTTACTAGAAATATTTGTCTTGCGGTAGGTTACTGTATACCATATCCCCCCAACGTGCGTGTTGCACCTTGTTGTGGTGGGGGAGCTCAGTAGCGTCGGGCAATCCGGCACGAAGCCATGACACGCGCAAAGAGGACCCACTACAGTGGGCGGTGCGAGGAAGGCCCACTTCAGTGGGCAGTGTGTCTTGCGGGATGTTTCTAGTACTTCTCTGGATAGCAGAGTGGACTGTGGGGCAACCCCCGTGGCTGTGTACGTCAGGGTGTTAGAATACGCAACCGATCGAGACGGGTGTGGTCTGTTGGGTTTTAGTAGGTAGTTTTGCCTTTTCTGGCTGATAAATATGTATTTAATTAAATGATATGAAAATCTTATTTTTTATCTTTAATCTATACTATAATATTACAAATCAAAGTTTGTTTGGTTGAACGCGTTAATCTCAGGAACTACTGGTTCGATTTTAAAAAATATTTTTGTGTTGGATAGTCCGTTTATAGAGGAAGGCTGTATTACATCACGCTACGACCAATAGGAGCTTCAATGAAAAATGTTGAAGAAAACGGGAAGGGCGCTAGTTCTGCGAGGTACTATACCGCACACTCAAAAAATTTTGTTTCCGGTCTTTAGAACGCGTGCGAAGCCGCGGGAAATGATAGTTAATACATAAAATTGCCTTGCAAACAACCTATCATTCATTATATCAATGATCACTTTCAATATTAACGCTCTTATCTTTCGTTACCTTGTCGAATACGACACTTGTTTACCTTGTTCCCACTTGTATTGCTAATGTCATTAAAATAAGCCATTTATTAGTTTATTTACATTATATCCATATATTTATAGAGTATACCCTATAACATTCGTATTACTGTGATGTATAAAAGAACTGTATAAGGTTATTTATGTCATAAGGTACTAGTATATTTCTTTAATAAATATATTATGCTAAAATAAAAAAAAATAATGACAAAAAAACAACTACAAAACCACAAATTAATTTGGTTGACATTGCTGAATTATATTCTCACAGGCGCCTCCAGTAGTTCAACATCTCTGATTTTATGTTTTACTGAATGCCACGGTTTCCTTTACTTAATTTTTTAATGAAATCTTCTATCCATCATTATTAATGCTAATCATAAAAAAAAGTATTTACACATGACTAACATCATACTGACTACAATAAATAGAATACCTAAAAATTTGGTTTTTATGTTTGACTCGTTTGGCACAGTTGGTAATGACCCTACTTCCGGCGGTCGCGGGTTCGAGTCCCGCTGCGGTCATTCATTTGTTGAGCACGAATGCTTGTACTCCAATCATGGGTGTTTATATTTATAATATGTATGTATTTAAAAGTTATATATGTGGTATATCAACTATCTGGTATCCGTAACACAAGCAGCGCATACCTGGAACTGTACGGTGCTGTTGTAAGAATGACCCAACATAAAAAAATCTTACGTTAATTTTTAATTTAATTTTTAAAATTACGTTTATAATTTGGAAAAATAAAAAGATGTAGATACTTTAATATATTAAAAGATAAAAATATCTCTTTGTAAGAGTATCTGAGTAATTATTTTACTCAGTTTTTTATACTGGTACAGGGTACTTATAATATGAAGTTGAAGAACTAGTTTTTTACTGTTTCTTTCACAGAAAAGATGATTTACATATTCCGTTGTTTCTTTAAAGACATTTATAATATACTGTACTAGATGTAGCGAAGTATTATACATATAAACCTTTCTCTTGAATCACTCTATCTATTAAAAAAAACCACATGCGTAGTTTTAAAGATCTAAGCATATATAGGGACAAACCATGGGACAGACAGACAGCGGGAAGCGACTTTGTTGTTATACCATTTTATACATGGTTTATTAAGGAAAATTTTAAACTAAGGCCATCTTGCGCTACATTATATTAAATTAAAAAACGCGGACACTGCCACGAGATAACGTGGCTACGATATTTTTGTTAAAGTTTTTGTATGTGCTCGGATATTATATTACTAGCCTTTCCCGCGGCTTCGCCCGCGTTCTAAAGGCTGGAAACCAAATTCTTGCTGAGTCGCAGTACCTCGTAGAGCTAGGGCCGGCGTCCCTTCTCTTCACGACCGTCCGTCCGTCTTGCACGCGGTGATCGTTGTTTCGATGCAGAGTTATGTTAAATCCATGATATCTCGTAAGGTATTCATTGAAATCAAATGATGCCAAGAGCAATTTTGTTCAAAATTAAATACTTGGGATGAGTAACTTATTTGGGTAACGATCACTATCATGTTTATAAAACACCTTCGCAACTTATGTATTATCTTAAAACAAATTTGATTACAATAAAATAGGTTATAGCGAGTCAACTTTAAGGCTACGTTCGCACAGACAGGCGGCTCTCCCTCACTTCCTTTGGTTCGCCCACATAACTATACAAATAAATCAAATAAATAAATCTATAGGTAAGTACATATCATATATTGTAACTAGACATATAAAAAATTTTTGGAAAAGCAAAAAAAAATTGAAATAGTCATTATTATCGACAGGCCGAAATTATAGTTTTTGGAATTTTTGTCTACCTGTCTGTGACGGAATAGCAAGAAAACCACGATAGATTTTGACGAAATTTAGCATGATAGCTTATTGTTCCTGTAAACATAATATGGGATACTTTTTACTGTGATGATGATAACATTTTTGAGAAATCAATACTGACTAAACTTTAAAACGTACCTAGGAAAAGAACCCCAGCGGAGCGAGGGTAGATAACTAGTAAAAAAATTTTTTTTTTATTTCACGCCACATGTACGCAAGTGTTTAAAAACTAAACAAAAAAAAAAGCCAAAATATACCCTTTTCCCATTCTTATAACCAAAACCTTAGTTAATATTTATTTTTCGCAATATATTAAGCCATAAAAAAAGGTTTAAGACCACTGGTATTTCTATCAATAGTTTTGCATAATTAAAAAAAAACCGGACACTGATTGTAGTACTTTATATTATGTAAACGACGCGGACGATCAGCTTTACCTATTTTAATAGTGAATCTGAATCATACTTATAGTAAATACCGCGAACGTATCGGACAACCAATTGTCTTAGTTCTATCGAACGGAGCGGTTATGGAGGCATTACATGAAACACCGATATTAAAATTTAACCGAGATACTTTACAGTATCTAAGAAAACAATATGATTTGGATAAGCCGGAGAGATTGGAAGAAAGTATTAATCATTTGATCGATTGGCTAAAGAAACAAGACCATTTATTGAAGAAAGATTATTGTAAGTACTATATAATATATTTACTTATTCCATTTATTGGTAATCTTATTTTACTCAAAGATAGAATATTTTTGTATAAGTAAGAATAAACAATAAAAAATCTCGGATTGAACTTCGTCCTGGGGTAACTATATGCCCAACTGTGCTTTCCCTGTTCATTAAAACACCATTTGTAGTGAAACCAATAATAATACGTACATAAGTTATTTTTTTAATATAAAAATATTTAATCTATATTAATTTGTTAATATGGATAAAATAATTAGGGAAAGACAAAACGTTAACTACTCCGATTTTTTACATTTTTTTTATTAAAATGTAGAAAATAATTTTTAACCACTAGATAAACCGAACAGTTGATTTAAAAAGTATTTGTTTTATTTTTTCTGAATATTTCGACTTAAATTAATTGGATTTGTTTTTCACTTTTTTCTTACAATAAAAATCCCTAAAATTATTTACTTGTAACTTTCAAATGTTTGCCCTGTTGTAACTTCCCACTGCCGTGTGTTGTTACTTCGAAGGGCATTAGGCCATAGTCCAAGGGCATTAGGTTGCCGGACTACAAACTAAACTTACTGTACAACCTGATTGTTATATGTATTGTTATGTGTACAAAGGTGGTACGCAAAAAAATGTTATATAATATAAAAATATAATATGTATATATTATAATAAAGAAGTCCCTGTTATATATCACAAATTGATAACTGTTGATCTAATATTATATTATTAAAATAAAAATATATATTAATAATATAATAAAAATATAGTTGAAGTTAATAATTTTCATTAAAATTGTATTTATTCCCTTCAGCCAGGGAGTATTTGGAGAGGACACTCATATTATCTAAAGGTTCCATAGAAAAATCAAAAGTGAAGATAGATAAAAGTTGCACGTATAGGAATTTGGTACTAGAATTTTATGAGAATTTTGACCTCCAGAATTCCCAATTGTTAAATGAAAAATTGTAAGTGTTTTTATATATTTTTTTTGTTTTCATGACCATTTATTAGAAAATAAGTACATACATGACATCATTTTATATAATATCATTCCCTTTCTTCTTCGCTTCTCTCCATTGCGAGAAGGAATAGACCATATTTAAAAATCTTTATCAACTGAATGATGATTTCTATTTCTTATCTTTCTTTTATCAAAAATTATCTTCGCACATGAAAATCTCAGAGATGTGCGGCACGGAGTTTGAACATGCTCAAGTTTTTTTCTAAATGAATATTCTCCCTCACTTTCCTCGCATACATTATACACCAGACAACACCGTTTCTTGAGCACACAAATATAAATTAATATTTTATCAGTTTAAACGTTTTCCTGCAAGAATTTAATCTTTAAACCAGAAATGGTATTTGGTATTTTTTGTTGTGCACATTACACACAGTGCTAGTTCATGAATATCTAAAACGGGACTCGAACCAGCGCCCACTGCGCAGCATGTAGGGTCACTAACACACTGATTTCATGACTTATTGATCGTGACGGTTATTAACAAGTAAAATATAAAAATAAAAACAAGCAAGTACCTAAGTAAGTACAGATTAACTGATACCTGACGCTTAAGAAATTTTTTTCTACCACATTTTTTTTTCAAGAACCTTCTATTTTGATCGTGTCTTAATATTGCTTTTTTATCTTCTTACAGAAGTTGTTTCTTCTTACCAAAAATGACGAAAGACTATTACAGGGTGTTTATGTTTACTGACCACGGACAAAGTTTCGATGATGGTATGCTAGATATTTATAGATACTTTATTATGGTAAGATACTGGCAGAATGTGTATATTTTATTTATTTTGCAAGCAAATTTTGTGTTTATCTTAAGATCTTTAGTTTTATGGCAGCTTACATTTTTCAATGACATGATGTGTCTGAGGCTGAATAACCCTCACTTTTATTCCATTGACATTGAAAATCATTGCTTATTATTAAAATGGTCTAAAAAAACTAGTATAAGATCTGACAAATTGGTTATTAATATAAATGGATAATGTAATTATTTTACCTTTTTTCTTACTTCAGATATGTGAATATCTTCAAGCTAATGATTACTGCAACGGTTTAATAGGAATTTTTGACTACACTAATACCAATATCATGGAACTTCTAAAAGTCATTAATTTGGTCGAGTTACGAAAGATTTTTTCAATTGTAATAGTAAGTGCTATATTACAATTATTGTACTCGGTATTCCTTAAAAGACTACAGTAAACATACATTATGACTAATATTATTAAGTCGATGAATAATATTGTTGTTTCTTGGCACTTGACTTGGCGGGGCACTGCCATGCCCCACGATATTGATACAATATTGTCCATAGGTGTATATTATATTAAAAAATATTTTCTTGTAAAACAAGGTAATAAATTTTAACTGCAAAACAAAGTAAGAAGTATAATATAATCATTAGGTATTACATTGTGCTTAATTTTAATAATGTCATGAAAGCAGTGGTAATCAAAATACAAGTTATATCAAAATATTTTTAGGAGTATTTTAACTTAATTTTTTACTAATTCAACCACTTAAATTATTTTTGATTATTCATATTCGATATGGCAACTTAAAGTAGCAGAGTGGAGTACCGTTGAAAGTTATTGCGTCGTATAGTGCAACATAATAAAGTTTACATTTAACGTCGCTCTAAAATAACATAACAGTTGAAGATGAAGAAGTTTTCATAGTTGCAAAAATTTACTTTTTTTCGAATACTTGACTCTATTACGTTCGATCGTTATCAAATTTACATTATATACCAATTGCAAAAACAAGAATATTGCTCATTACATGACTAATTAATACGTTTTTAGATTTATTGCGAATATTTTATTTTAAAAAAAATATATATTTATTGGATTCATTCGAGGATTATTTTTACTACTGGCTACCGAACTTCGAATTATTTACAGTAATCAAGGTCATAAAGATAATGAACAATCAAAATTAATAAATAAGATTTATACATAAGAAATCAACGATAAAGTTTAAATATGTAATTTTATTTTTACTTAAATGTAGTACTTCATTATTTCTATAACGAAAAAATTATGATTCTTTCCAGGAGGGTTATGGGATGAGATTAAAAGGCTTATATTTTATAACACCTTCAAAAGCAATTAACACATTTGTTTCACTTGTAAAGCAAGCTGTAACTTCTAAGATATCCCAACGAATAGGAGTCTTCAAAGATATGGAACAATTACATAATATAATTCCGAAAGATGATTTGCCAAGTGAATATGGTGGCAAAGAGGAATCTATAAAAGAACTTAGTAGTAAGTATGCACATAATATCAGAGGTGGTCCATTTTGCTATATATGCCATAGGCGATATGCCATAATTAATGAGCTTGACATAACTAATATAGATTTTTCAGAGATGAGAAATTTTCTTGTACTAAAAAAGTATCTTTTTAACAATTTCATCACAGGGTCCAGTGGATTCCATAAAATGAACTTAATTTTTTTACCGAAAAAAGAAGTTCATACCAATCTTATTAGATTTTAATAAGTTATGGCATTTTCTAATGCTATTTTTCAGGATGACTGACTGCTTCTAATACCTCATTTCATCCTTCATAGATAAGAAAAATTTAGTCTCAAATCTAAAAAAAATTCTTTATATATACTATCTATCATTAGGTTATAACAGTTAAATCAAAAAATATTAAAAACAGATAAAAATTGTAAGAGGCTCTTGCTGTTATAGTAGATAACAGCAAGAGCCTCAAACGTTTATTATTATTATTACTTTTTTACCATATTATATTATTTCAGAGAAACTTCAAAACGAGTTAAGTTCTAAAGAATTTAATGATTACTACGATGAAATGAAAAAGGCCACCACAAATGAAACTTATAGAAGTGAAGAAAAATTCAATGATCAATGTCTGGGAATGCCGGGCTCGTTTAGAAAATTAACTGTAGATTAGGAAAACTAAAAAACGTTGTTCATTTAATCATTATATTTAGCATTTTAAACAATATTAATTATATAATAGACCTATCAAAAGTATATTATGTATAATTTTACATCATTTATATTACGTCGCGAAGACGTAAAAAAATATTTTATGCTAATAATGCCTATTAGGAAGGGTACTGTAATATTTTACTTTAAACAAGTTTACATGACAGGTAAAAATTAATGTGTTTTCCAAAAATTTATTGGCTATAAAAAAACTTTGTCATAATATTTATAATATTCACTTGCAAGAACCAACATTGTAACTGTGACATAATATCATAATAAACATGATATTTTTTTTAGTTTTTTTTTAATTTTGTCTAAATTCATAATAGGCTAATGACAAAGTTAAAAATATTGTATTATTAAATACAGTTCGCGTCATGTAAAAAGAACGCTGGAAGAAAGTGGTGGGGGGTGTGTTTGCGCATGGGGACATTCGCACACGAAATTACTAAGCCTATTCTTTTATTTTTGAACTAACCTTTCGTTCGTGACGTATAATGGTTATTGGTAGGTACGTTGAAAAATATATTAGGTAGAATGTCATTAAACAGAATTTAATAAATTAATATAATATGTTTGATTCATTGCAGAATTTTTAATCTACTTACAAAAAATTAAATTAATTAGTTTTTATATATTTTTTTATTGTTAACTGCATTATTATCAGGCTCTCTCTTTATAAAACAAAATGCGTCAAAAATATTATTTCTCTATTTTTGATATAAAATCATTTCATAATCAATAACTTTTGTGTGTGCGATGGTATTTTGAACTGACAAACCAATAGCGAGCCGGAAAGCATGTGACGCGTGCACCACCGCCCCGCGCCCCGCGTCTTACCACCAAATTGTCCGATAAATCGCCTCTGCGCAACTTGACAGCCAGCGTTCTTTTTACATGACGCGAATTATACATATGTATTATTTATTGAGATCCATCGTTTACTGGTTTTAAAAGCGATGCATATACCACGTGACCGAAAATGATTTGGATTGGTTGATATGTAAAGACGTCACAGGGCAGTTAACTGTAAGAAAGTGAGTAATGTAATACAATCATAGCTATGTTTTGGAAGAAATACTACATAATATTATAACACTTTGTAAAAATCCATCAATTCTATATTTAATAATTTAATAATTATTATAAAGTTGAGTAAAAATGCAGCTTTAACACACAAGTCAATTTTTAATAAAATTATAAACATATTATAGCCGGTATACATCGTTGGGTTGCATTTATTATGCGGAGTTTATAGTTTTATGTTTGTATGTGGGACCAATGAAAGTACTAAGCGGGCTTTTTATCTTCTTATTTTCTTAGTATAGTATAGAACCTTCAGTATTGGTAAGGAGTAAAGGTAATTTTAAGCAACCAACGAGCAGAACCAGATATAAATTTCTTCATTTTTTTATTTTTATTACTATAATAAATGTGCTCTTCTGACGTACATTTGTTTTTACTAACGCCATATTTGCGCACTTTAATTAAATTATAACTATAATATAAATTTTTATATACAAAAATAGCTTATATTTATAGCACAAAAGTACAATATATAAATTACTTATCTCTTGAAAAGACCTCCACCAAAATATCCACTTCTGAGCGTGAAAAAAACAAATAATGAGATGCTGATAGAGATATTTTATTGGTAATTGTAAGAAAATCGTCTCTTCACGGATATTACTTAGATTTACACTAAAATTTTACATTTTAAATACAATCTTCGAAACTTGATAAACCTAAGTACTACCTCCGTTGAATGCTGCTGGTTGTTGTATGGCGCCATGGTAGCATGGTGTGCGGTAAACTATTTAAGACGGGGGAACCAAAAATCAAAATAAATCCATGAAAAAATCAGAAAAAAGAGTTTTATTTAAAACTGAAAGAAATCAACATATCCTTACAAAATCGTTACTTTAATCGCAAACCATAAGTTTGTTTTATTGTATTACTAGCGACTCACCCTCTTTTCGCTCGGGTTCGTCTCTAGTTTTAGCGCAAGCGAAGCCGCGGGTTCCGCTAGTTATATATATATATACTAAAACCTTCCCCGAGAATAACTGTATTTATTGGTGAAAACAGCATGAAAATCGGTGCAGTAGTTTTAGAGTTTATCGCGATCATACAGACAGACAGACGTGACGGAGGACTTTGTAATGTTTTTTTTTTTTTTTTAATAATAATAATAATATAGCCTTTATTTCCAATCTTCAATCATTAATTTTTTTTTTTTTTTACAATATTGCATTTCTACATGTCATGTTTAACTTTTAGTAAAAAATTAATAAAAAATTACAATAGTCCATTTGCATGCATGTCTTAATTAGTATAAATGTCATTTTACTTCGGTCAATGTGTGTGTTCGTCATTGTGTGTGTTCGTCATTGTGTGTGTGATTGGAACGCCCATTTTTGGGCAAAGGCCTCCTCCATCCTTCTCCATGCAATACGATCTCTCGCCAATCTCGTCCAGGCAATCCCCGCCGCCTCGGCAATGTCGTCGCGCCAGCGCCGCCGCGGCCTACCTCTCGGCCTGCTCTTGTCACGAGGGTACCAGTGGAGCAGTCTTTCTGTCCACCGTCCATCAGTGCTTCTCGCAACATGTCCGGCCCACCGCCATTTAAGAAGACATGCTAGTTTTGCCGCGTCAATTATTTTTGTTTTTGATCGTATAGTTTCATTTTTTATTTTATCCTTGAGTTTTAGGCCTAGCATGCTCCTTTCCATTCGTCTTTGGGTAACCTGTATCATGTTCATATTTTCTTTAGTTATCTGCCATGTCTGGCAGCCGTAGAGCAGAGTCGGCGTCACTACCGAGTCCAATGCTTTCTTTTTCAGTTTAATGTCAATTTGTGATTTGAAAATATGTTTAAGGGACCAGTACGACGCCCAAGCTTTTTTAATTCTTCTTTCTATTTCATCGTTGTAGTGCCCTTTGAAGGATATGCTCTGCCCTAGGTATACGTAGTTGTCAACGTACTTGATAGTTTTCCCATGTATCACAACTTTAGAGTGTTCTCCATTAGACATTACACATGTTTTTTCAGGGTTCATCTCCAGGCCACACTTTCTACTTTGCAAATCTAGGGTTTCGAGCATATGTGACAGCTGTTTTTGGTTTTCGGCTAATATGACGATATCATCTGCGAAGCGAAGATGGTTTAGATATTTGTTTAGGTTAGTTCTACTATTTCTCAATAGATGACGCTAGTAGTCTTTTAGATCACGCAAGCGTTACGTTCTGTTGGGAATCGGAGTGTTGTTTAGGTTAGTTCTATTTCTCAATAGATGACGCTAGTAGTATTTTAAATCGCGCAAGCGTTACGTTCTGTTGGGAATATATAAGATCGAATGTCGATTCGACCAGGTTAGGGTTGTCAGTTCTGTAGGTTTAATTGTTAAGGTTGTCAGTTCTGTAGGTTGAGCTCGTACGGTTGTTGAAAGTTTTGTAGGGTTTTCGTTGTGGTAAAGGTCTATGTGTCGTTTGTATCGTTTGTGATAACTTGTGTTGTGGTATATTGTGTTGTGTCAAATTGTGCTGTCAAAATTAAAAAAAAAAAAAAAAAAAAAAAAAAGTATCGTACAAAATTGGTCCTAATCGAGTCGGATACCTCGAGCAAGTAGTCCACTGGGGCGAGTGAAGTTAGTCGCACCAGAAAATTGTGTGCTCGAGTCCAGAAAGTTATAGTTGTACAAATAATACTCGTGGTATTTCTGTCCAATCCGTATATATTTTCGTTGTAAGGAGTTCAATAAAGTCGTTATGGAAAATAAATACTTACTACAAGAAAACATACTGGAAGCAATATCTAAGCTTGCAGTAAATTTCAAAAAGACGCCTAAGTCTAGATTATCGAAGTCCTATTGTGAGATTAAAATACAAACACTTGATCAGTACTGGGATTCCTTTAGCAATGCCCATTTAGAGATATTAAAAACAGCCAAAAAGGAACAGAAGAATAAAGATGAATATTTTATTGAAGATTTATTTTCAAAATGTGAAGATGTGTATACATTTGCAAAGTGTGAAATGTTGGATGTATTGAATTCTTTTGAAACTAAAAATGATCTAACTAAACAAGTTGCAGCATCGTCCAAGGAAGTAAGGTTGCCTAAAATTAATATACCCTTATTTAATGGCAATTATAATGACTGGACGACATTTCATGATCTTTATACGTCTCTTATCCATACGAATACTTCGTTGAGCAATGTTCAAAAGCTACATTATTTAAAGGGAAGTGTTACAGGTGAAGCTGAACAATTATTGAAGCATATTCAAATTACGGAGAAAAACTATGATTTAGCTTGGAGTACTCTTAGAAATAGATACAACAATAAAAGAATTATAGTAAATACTATCTTAAATAGATTTTTTGGTCAAAAGAAGCTTTTTAATGAAAATGCAAAGGGCATAAAGGAGTTATTAGATACTACAAGTGAATGTATAAATAGCTTAAAAAATTTGAGTATTAATGTGGAAAATTGGGATCCTTTAGTGATACATTTGATAGTCCAAAAGTTAGATGTAAATTCACATAAATATTGGGAAGAAGAACTAAATGATTTACCGATAGAAGATTTGCCCACATTAACTAATTTTTTGCAATTCTTAGAGAAAAGATTTCGAGTTTTAGAAATGATGCAGATTAATCACCCCACTACCTCTCGTCAAGTTAGCACAAAGAGCTTTCACGTCTCGTCAGAGTCCAGTGATGTTGTCTGTTCCTATTGTAAAGGAAATCATTATATTTATAAATGTAAGGATTTTATAGAATTGAATGCCGAGGATAGGTCTGTTTTTGTTAAGAATCAACGTCTATGTTTTAATTGCTTGTGGCCAGGACACGGGGTAAGAGAATGTCGTCATAAAACTGAATGTCACCGTTGTCAAAGAAAACATCATACGTTACTTCATGTAACGAATGAGGCTAATAATACTGCTAATCATTTACTTACCAACATTGAGAGTTCCGATAGTTTAAGCCCAGGCGCGGAGCACAATATACTTACTCATGTGTCCACTCAGGCTCAAGTGACATTACTGCCCACAGCCTTAATTAATGTTCGTACTGGGAAAGGACTACAGTTAATACGGGCTTTGATTGATCCTTGTTCTCAAGAATCGTTCATAAGTGAAGCGGCTATTCGAAGACTACAGTTAAAATGTATCTCAGTAAACGGACAAGTAACTGGAGTAGGGAAAATGGCTACTCCAATAAAAAATGCTGCAAAAATCGAAATATCCTCGAGACTTGACAACACATTTTGTAAAACAGTCACTGCTTTTGTGATTAAGCATATCACAGATATTATACCGGCAAGATCAATTAATGTTGATAAACAAAAATGGACACATTTAAGTAATTTACAACTTGCTGATCCAGCCTATTATGCCCCTAGTAATATTGATGTTCTCTTAGGAGTGAATATTTACTCGGAAATTATAATGACGGGTATAATAAGAGGTGAATTGAATAGCCCAATTGCTCAGCAAACACATCTGGGGTGGATTGTTTCTGGAGGAATATCAGATAGATCAGAAAAGGAAATCAGGACATTTGTTACAGGACAGGTAAATTTAAATTTAGATCGTACATTAAAAAGATTTTGGGAAATAGAGTCCATGGAGGAAACAAAGAATTCGTTAACTCCACTAGAAATGAGAGCAGAGAAGCTTTATAGTAGTACAGTGTCTAGAGATGAAGAAGGGAGATACACGGTAGCCTTGCCATTTTGCACAGACATTCCGGAGTTACCGAAAAACTCCAAGGAAATTGCTACGTTAAGATTTCAAGGTCTAGAAAGGAGGTTGCATAAAAATAAAGAGTTGCAACAAGAGTACAATAATGTCTTAAGAGAATATCTTGAACTCCAACATATGGAATTAGTGACAGATGAGAAGGATAATGATAATGTTGTATACTTACCGCATCATGCAGTAGTTCGAGAGGATAAGGATACAACAAAGGTTCGTGTGGTGTTCGATGCTTCTTGTAAGGGGAGCAACCATAAATCCCTCAATGATGAACTTCTTGTAGGACCTTCGTTGCAAAAGGATCTGAGAGACATTGTGTTGAAATGGAGACTCCACCAGATATGTTTTATAGCGGATATAGTAAAAATGTACCGTCAGATTAGAGTTAGAAAGGAAGACACAGATTTCCAACGAATTTTATATAGATTTAATGAAACTGAAGATATTGCCACTTATAGATTACTTACAGTTACATTTGGAACAGCCTGTGCACCATATCTGGCTATGAAAACCTTAAAACAGGTTGCATTGGATGAAGCGAAGGATGGGAAGTTTGCTCTAGCTAAGGACGTAGTCTTAAACGACTTTTATATGGATGATGTTTTAACTGGATGTGACGACGAAGAAACTGCTATTGAGATGCAAAAACAACTTACAGATTTACTAAATTTAGGTGGTTTTGAGTTGCAGAAATGGTGTTCTAATAGTGAAAAATTTATGCTTACGATAGATCCGGATAAGAGAACTAATTTTAGTGAAATAAATTTATACGAGAGAAGTTGTGTAGATGCTCTTGGTATTCAATGGAAGGTCAAAGAAGATACTTTAAATATATCACAGAAAAAATTTATGAAATTTAAGACGCATGTGTTAACTAAAAGAGTTGTTTTGAGTCAAATAGCCTCATTATTTGACCCTATGGGTTGGTTGGCACCTAGTATTGTCTTATCTAAAATGTTTATGCAAAAATTATGGTTATTAAAAACAGATTGGGATGACGAAATACCTGATGAGATGAAGGAGGAGTGGCGGAAGTTTTGTGAAAACTTACCCATTCTATCTGACGCAACCATAGAGCGATGGTGCGGTTATTCGGCAGAAAATACTTTAGAGCTTCACGGATTTTCAGATGCATCTGAAAGAGCTTATGCAGCCGTAGTGTATGCTAGAAGTATAGACCATAAGAGGAAATTAGTGAGAACTTCTATTTTAATGGCTAAAACTAAGGTTGCCCCACTGAAACAAATTTCTTTACCTCGACTGGAACTTTGCGCTGCGTTATTACTGAGTAAACTTATAAAACATATTCAAGATGTTTTGAATCTTACAAATGCTGAGGTTTTTGCTTGGACAGATTCAAAAATAGTCCTAGCTTGGATACAAGGAGATCCAAACCGATGGACGCCATTCGTAAAAAATAGAGTAATAGAAATTCAAAATTGCAACTTACAGTGGTATTATGTTAAATCGATAGATAATCCTGCCGATCCCGCTTCTAGAGGTGTCTTTCCAGCACAGCTGAAAAACCTTCGTCTATGGTGGAACGGTCCTAATTACTTAAATTCCTTAGAATTTGTTGTCCAGCACCCTAATATTCCGGAAACGAATTTAGAAATGAAAAAAGAAATAATATGTGCAATTAGCTCTGTAGACAATAATATAAATAATGAGGTACTTACCTTAATAAGTAGATGTTCTTCACTTGATAAATTATTACGTATAGTAGCTTACTGTAAGAGATGGTTGAAGATCCTGAAAAAAGAAAAAAACATTAAATATTTACATATAACATGGGAAGAAAAAGAAGATGCACTTACCTTGTGTTTGAAGTTATCGCAAGCCGTAGAATTTACCGAAGAGATCGAAGCTCTGAAAAATAAGAAAAATATTAAAAAATGTAGTTCGCTGTTACCATTAAATCCATTTTTAGATGCAAATGATGTGTTACGTGTTGGTGGAAGGTTAAAACATGCAGATATGGAATTTATTAAAAAACATCCCATAATAATTACTAAAAATAATACACTCTTACCATTACTATTAGATGAAGCCCATAAGAAAACTTTACACGGAGGACCACAATTGATGACAGCTTACCTGAGGAACCGATATTGGATTATAAAGGGAGGACAAATCATAAAAAGATTTTATAAAAAATGTTTCAAATGTGCAAGATATAATGCAACACCTGCAAATCAGATTATGGGTAACTTACCTGACGTGAGAGTGAATCCGTCCAGGCCCTTTTGGGTAAGTGGTGTAGATTTTGCTGGTCCACTTATGTGCAGGATGAGCAAAGGTCGTGGCGCTAAAGGCTACAAGGCGTATATTTGCTTATTTATATGTATGAGTACCAAGGCAATTCATCTTGAGCTAGTTAGTGACATGAGTTCCCAAAGTTTTATTGCAGCCTTTAAACGATTTGTAGCGCGTAGAGGACATTGCAAAGAGATATGGAGTGATCACGGAACAACATTTATAGCGGCGAATAAAGAATTATTAGAGATGTGGAGAGAAGGTCGAAATGAGTTACCTGAAGAATTAGCACAAGAATTAGAGAATAAGGGCACCCGTTGGGTTTATATACCACCTGGAGCTCCTAATTTCGGAGGATTATGGGAGGCAGGTGTAAAATCAACCAAATATCATTTAAAAAGAATAATTGGACAATCTACGCTTACATTTGAAGAACTATACACCTTATTGACTCAGATAGAAGCGTGCCTTAATTCTCGTCCACTAACACCACTAGGAGAGGATTTGGACTATCTGTCTCCAGCACACTTCCTTATCGGTGAATCTTTAATTGCAGTACCAGAACGCAATATTGACGTATCGGAATTGACTCCTTTAAGGAGATGGCAAACTATGCAACAAATGGTGCAGAGTTTTTGGAAGAAATGGAAATCGGAATATTTATCGAGATTGCAAGAAAGAACAAAATGGAAATCAGCTCAGAGAGAATTTTCGGTAGGAGAGCTAGTTCTTTTAAAGGAGTTGAATCTGCCACCGGCCATGTGGAGGTTAGGAAGGATAGTAAAGGGATATCCCGGCACAGACGGTTATGCCAGAATGTACGATGTTCGTACCAAGTCGGGATTGGTACAGCGCCCGGTATCTAGATTATGCCGATTGCCAGAATGTTGCTAGGACATGTTGTCCTAGGGGGCGGAGTGTTGTTTAGGTTAGTTCTACTATTTCTCAATAGATGACGCTAGTAGTCTTTTAGATCACGCAAGCGTTACGTTCTGTTGGGAATCGGAGTGTTGTTTAGGTTAGTTCTATTTCTCAATAGATGACGCTAGTAGTATTTTAAATCGCGCAAGCGTTACGTTCTGTTGGGAATATATAAGATCGAATGTCGATTCGACCAGGTTAGGGTTGTCAGTTCTGTAGGTTTAATTGTTAAGGTTGTCAGTTCTGTAGGTTGAGCTCGTACGGTTGTTGAAAGTTTTGTAGGGTTTTCGTTGTGGTAAAGGTCTATGTGTCGTTTGTATCGTTTGTGATAAATTGTGTTGTGGTATATTGTGTTGTGTCAAATTGTGCTGTCAAAATTAAAAAAAAAAAAAAAAAAAAAATTTATATTAATTCCAAGGCCTTCCCAGTCTAGCCTTCTAAATATGTGTTCTAACAGAGCAGTGAATAGGTTAGGGGATATCGGGTCTCCTTGTTTTACTCCACGTCGTACGTCAAACATTTTGCCTCTTTTTTCTAGCTTTATAATTGCTTTGCTCTTTGAGTATATCTCTTGGAGGATGGTTATGTATATTGTGGGTATATGTTGGTCCCTTAAGGCAACCCATAGTGCCTCGTAAAAAATTGAATCAAAGGCCTTTTTGTAGTCTATAAACGCTACATATAGCGTTTTTCCATACTCTACATATCTCTCAATTACTTGCTTTAGAGTGAATATATGGTCTAGAGTAGAGTAGTTGCTTCTAAAGCCGGCCTGTTCCCGAGGTTGTTGTAGCTCGAAGTGTCTTTTTAATCTTCTTAGTATTATTTTTGTAAATAATTTGTAGGTTGTCTGAAGTAGGCTAATGGGTCGATAGTTGCTTATGTCCTGAGGGTTACCCTTCTTATAAAGTAACTTTATATTTGAAATTTCCCATTCTTCAGGTATTTTCCCTTGGTTCATTATGTCGTTAAATAGTCGAGTTAATATGGGTGTTATGGGCTCTATAATAGCTTTGATGGTTTCATTTGTTATAAAGTCTTCTCCTGGGCTTTTCATTGGTTTTAAGGATTGAATAGCCTGTCGTATTTCACATTCTAGGAATACAGGGAACTCTACATCATTTGCATCTTGATTTGTAAACTGTATGTCGGTTGGAAGTGGCCTGTGATATAGATTTTTATAAAATTCCGTAGCTATCTCTATAATAGTGTTTCTATTCGTAGAGACCATCCCCGTTTTACCTTGTAGAGTCGGTATCCACTCCTTGGAGTTATTTAATCGTTTGTTTCCTCGTTTCACAGAACTCCGTCTTTCTAATTCTTCTTCAAAAATTTGTAGTTTGTAGCTTTCTTTGTTTGCTTTTATTCGTTTCCTGATTTTTTTGTACAAGTTTTTTAGTCGTTTCCTGTCATATTGTGTTTTTATTAATTTTTCCTTGAGCTCGGTCCTTTCTGTTATTAATTTTTTTATATCTATAATGTTTACGAAAAATTATTGCCATTGACATTATTTTCGAATAACCAAATAACTTCGAATAAGTAACCTTATTATTAAATAAATTTGATTGGCGTGTGGGCGACATCACTGACTTGGATGTAAATTATTTATTATAAAATAATAGTAGGCAGTAGTATAAAATGCATTCGAAAGTGACGAAACAATAAAAATATTTAAATAGTACTGTACTATCCCACCTACTACACGAACGACCATGACTATAGACTTGAAGAATATAAACTTGTCGATTCAAAGACATATCCATACTTTGATCAAATATAATAATAATGTCTTCTTTCTCTGTTTGCTAATGAATATGCTAATATTTATCAATTATTCATAATAACGATGTTATAAATAATATGCGTTCGTCAATGAAAAGGTTATAAAATAAATAAATATGTTGGAACATTATTACACACAGCGCCACCTAGTTCCGTGGTAAGCTAAGCTTGTGTTACGGTTCCCAGATAGTTGATATACTACATATATAAGTTTAAATACATACATATTATAAATATGTATATACATCCATGACTGGAGTACAACTATCCGAGTTTAAATAAATGCCCCCAGCGGGACTCGAACCCGCGACCGCTAGCGCAAGGAAGTAGGGACTCTACTAATTGCGCCAAACATGTCGCGTACCTACACTTATGAAAATAATATAATATTATATTGAGATAAACTTACAAAGTTTATTTGTGTATAATATATAAACTATATATTAGTAAAGATGTATGATGTAAGATCTTTATACGTTACATTCTTTATGAGAACGAAGCCTTTGAACTTTTGGACGCCAGACGTACGTCATGTTACGGTAAAAAAGCAACTATTGTAGTATAAAAGCATGCAAAAAGCCAAACTTGTTTAATGATTTTGAAATAAAGATGTTTTACCACTAACAGCTAGTTCAGTGCGATTAATACACACTTTTTACGGTACCTAATATTATATTGAGAGTTATATTTAAGTGATTTTTATATATTTAAATTGGCTGATGCTAGTCGTCTGCTAGTTGGACGAGTAAAATAATTTAGTCGTCCAACAATTGTTGGATGACTAAATTATTTTAAAGGCTGTTGCTAGTCATCCGATAATCGTATTAATAAAAAATATATTATTCGTCCGACTATTGTCGGTTTGTACGAATATCTATCGCTTCTTTGATTTCTAATATAAAATAAGCGATTTTTATGTGCAGGATATACCTATGCCAAAAATAAAAAAAAAATAACCTTAACCTACCCAGCTGATAATTTATTATTTAGATCCCACCCACTTTTAATAAGTCCAAGAGTTTTTATATGTAAAAGAGCTGGCTCTATAGAGTCGTCCTATGAAATTTACGTTACTAACACTCCCTGAGAGTATGTACCTACATCAAAACAATGTACAAGAAAATGGTATTTTGTAAAAAGTACTACAGAAACGTCCGCAATTGCATTCACGAGTATGTTAAAACTTAAAAAACTAATTGATTTCTCTTTGAGCCATTAAGAAGCAAAAAATTCTCAGTCGCGATATATCAAACACCAATTGTCGGACGAATAATATTTAATTTATTCGTCCGCTTATCGGATGAATAGACATTTCGATTTAAATTATTAAAAGTCCTTAACATATACTAGGTTAAATTATCTTGGAGAAATTTAATTATCATTTTCAATAGGATATATGTATAAACTCACAAACCATCACATTATGTGGTAGTGCCATGCTTGTTACCTTCGGGTAGCAGCCGAATGGACAGGCATGGCACGCCCCGTATAGTACTACTCTCTCACAGAAGACCGGCGGCGTGAAGTGGCAGCTATGCTGTCGCGTTTCGTCCGGTAAGTGAGAGTCCGGGAGACCCACTCCCCATCCCACCACCTCTGGCTACAATTTATGACTTTCTATCTATCACGCAACTGTAAACTAAAACAAAAGCAAATCCTTTACACGGTGTGGACGATCAGCTTTACATATTTCAAAAGAGAATTTATTTAAATACTAATGTGTGTTATACTATGCAGTACTTATATACGGACGTATCGCCAAGAAACTGACTGTGTTATTTAAAAGTGCTTTTGGAAAAGTGATTATGGAAGCATTACACAAAACTACGATAATAACATTTAACGAAGATACTCTACAGTATCTTAGAAAACAATACGATTTAGACAAACCGGAGAGATTGGAAGAAAGTATTAATCATTTGATTGATTGGCTTAAGAAACAAGACCATTTATTAAAGAAAGTTTATTGTAAGTACCACTTATAATATAACGACTTGTTACTGGGCAGTGCCTTCCTGCAATACGAGAAGTATCAGGAAATATGCCTCCACGCTGGCCAAGTGCGGGTTGGCGGACTTCACATGTTTTTCGAGAACTTACTAGGTTCTCTCAGACATGCAGGTTTCATCACGATGTTTTCCTTCACTTCTTTCTTTTCTATCTTCGAAATAAATAATAATAATTGAAAATCATTTTATTCCTTTCAGCAAGAGAATATTTGGAGAGAACACTTATAATATCTAAAGGTTCCATAGAAAAATCAAAAGTGAAGTTAGATAAAGTTTGCACATTTAGAAGTTTAGTACCTGAATTTTATGAGAATTTTGACATCCAGAATTCTAAATTATTAAATGTTAACATGTAAGTACGTAAAGTACAAAAGTTGTTTAATTCAGAATTATAATCATTATCATACTTTTTGTTTTCGTCTTTATGTGTTTCAAGTAGAATTTTCAAGAAGATTAGGTGCCATGGAGTGAGTTGAGTGACCCCACATTTAATTCAAAAATTGATTAGATTATCTTAAGGATGTAGGTTTATTCATGTTTTTCGATAACCATTTTAAACTCTTCATCAAATTCGATCAATTTATCATATCAAAAATTATATTCGCATTTGAAAATCTCAGAGGTGCGTGACCTAGTGTTTAAACCTTTCTTCCAAAATAACTGTGCTTCTAATGAATTCTTTAATTTCTCGTACATTCTTTGCTTACATTTGTACACACCAAAAACATTTTTATGAAAGAATACAACACAGTTCCTTAAGCAAACTAATATAAATGTAAAATCAGTTTAAACGTTTACGTTTTATTTACCTACATGAATTCTATCTGCGCCTTCTAATGTCATATTATGTCACGATTGATCATCTATTACTTCGAATTACAAGTCATAATATGGTATTTGGTATATTTAAAAAAAATTACGCTGTGTCACCATTTTATGGGTTGAAATGAGAAAACTCTAGGCATCATGACATGATTATTGACCGACTAGCTGACCCGTGTCCACTTCGTTGGGCATAATGTTAATAATTTTTTTTTAGTACAGAGTGTTTAAATAATTTAAATTATTTTATTAATATTAAAAATTAAAAATTAAATTATCTATACTAATATTAAAAAAACTACTTTTTGTAACTTAAATATAAAAGTTAGACATATGCTGTCGTTGACTTTTTTGTAGGCATTTTCAAGCTCCACATCTTTTCTCTAGAACTCAAAAATATATCTTTCATAGTTAAGGCAGCGTTCGTAAGAAACGCTTTCATTCGACCGTTTTTTCTCCGATTCACTTTGCAAAACGGACTACCACGTAAAAGCCTTTTTATTTTTCGGTTTTTTATATAACCTATGACACTCAGCAATAATGTGGCTTTCTATTGGTGAAAGAATTTTTAAAATCGGTTCAGTAGATCCCGAGATTACCCCTTACAATTTAACAAATAAACAAACTTTACTTCTTTATAATATTAGTATAGATTAGTGGTCTAATCACTAATCGGTGGTGTTAGTGGTAAATAAAATATAAACTCTAACTTCTTAGGTTTGTGCGAATTTTTGACATTATAAATGAAACTATCTTTTCAGATTTTGTCGCGGATTTATTAAGGTTTTTGGTTCACCGCGTTTCTAATGTTTTACTGCAATCATGGTCACGGGAGTTCTTTAATAGTTTTAAATATTTCAATAGAACAAGTATTTTCTGCCTTCCAAACTCGGATTTCCTGTTTTGATTGTGTATTTTACCTTATTTTTTGATCTTTTTACAGAAGATGTTACTTTTTACCAAAAATGACGAAAGATTATTACAGAGTATTCATGTTTACTAACCAAGGACAGCGTTTTGAAGATGGTTTACTAGATATTTATAGATACTTTATTAGGGTGAGATACTGACAGAAAAAATATTTTTTATTTATTAAGGCAACCAATATTTGTATTATCTTTAGAATTTTTAGTTTTAAGGCATCATTCATTCTATCAATTAAGTAAAATAAATATGTACTTAACATGGTTAAGATGACATTCTTTTTTATTATTTAACATTTACATTGAAAAGAATTACTTAATAATGTTCGATATCATTGATTAAATTAAACTAATAAAAATGTAAAATATTTAACCGATATAATTAAGTATTTCAATATTTAATCTTTTCTTTACTTCAGATATGTGAATACATTCAAGCTTTTGATTATTGCAACGGTATAGTAGGAGTTTTTGACTACACTGACACCAATATTATGGAACTTCTAAAAGCCATTAACTTGGACGAGTTACGAAAGTTATTTTCAATTGTAATAGTAAGTGTATAATATGTATATATGCCTGCTGTTTTTAATATTGTCACAGTCATTTTTATACTTTGGTAAAAATTGTAGATAACTCATTTTATTGATGGTACTCGTAATTTTTCGCGCATTAATTCTAATATTATAAATATTTATTACACTATAAAAATCTGGTATTTTTAATGGTTTCTAGCAAAACAAGACATAAAATTTTAACTGCACTAAACAAAGTAACGAAGTAAAATGTATATAATTAACATTTCCTTTATATGTTACTTTAAATACTTTAAAAATTTTGAATTCACCCATCTTGGTCAAAAAAGTTATTGCATTGTCAAATCAAATCAAAATCAAATCAAAATATCCTTTATTCAAATAGACTTTTACAAGCTCTTTTTTTATTATTAAAATTAAATGTCAGTCTGTAAGTCTGTGAGTAAGCTACCACCGGCTCGGAAAGCTGTTCTGCTGAGAAGAACCGGCGAGAAACTCAACAGTTGCTCTTTTCAAAAAAAAATATTTTATAACAATATTGCATTACAATATTTATCTATTATCCTACGTGAGACACAACCAGATATTAATCCCACACATTTACATCTACTAAGTATTCCGTAATGGTGTAATAAGCCTTATTCAGTAGCGTATTTTTAATTTTAGATTTAAATTGCTTCAAAGGCAAGTTCAATATTGACTGTGGAATTTTATTATACATGCGTACACCTTGCCCCATAAATGACCTATTTACTTTTTGTAGGCGAAAACTGGGTGTTACAAGTTTATCCTTATTTCTTGTATTTATACCGTGTTTTACGCAGTGCCTTGAGTAATTGAATATAAGGATTACAAAGCTAGTCTATAATATTATTATAAAGCCTATGGTAAACAAAATACAAATAAGTATGTTAAAATAAATAAATAAATATCTTGGGACATTGTTACAACAGCGCCATCTGGTATCGTGGTAAGCTACGAGGCTTGTATTACAGTTACAAGATAGTTGATATAGTACACATATATAAATTTTAAATAGATACATCATATTTTAAATATAAAGACCCATGACTGGAGTACAAATTTTCGAGCTCAACAAATGAATGCCCCAAGCGGGACTCGAACCCGCGGCCGCTGGCGCAGAGAATGAAAGTATTACTACCAACTGAGCCAAACGTGTCGTCAAAATGTTTCAAAAATAGTTTCTTGTTAATGATTGCCGCATAATGTACTATATCTATATGTATTTGTCCCAAAACTGACTGAATATATTTTATTATTTTTATTATTTTGGTAGATTGAAAGTAAAAGAACTTTGTTCATTTTTGACCAATTTATTTCACGTTGACAAATAATGAAAATAATTATTATTTCCAGGAGGGTTATGGAATGAGATTGAAAGCTTTATATCTAATAACACCTTCAAAAGCAATTGATTCATTTGTTTCAATTTTAAAGAAAGCTGTAAGTTCTAAAATATCCCAACGAATATGTGTATTCAAAGATATGGAACAATTACATAATATAATTCAGAAAGATGATTTGCCAAGTGAATATGGCGGTAAAGAAGAATCTATAAATGAACTTACTAGTAAGTATACTCTTTGTAATTATAACATGTGACTAAATTATTAAGTTTTTTCCCTTGACATAAAAAAATCACTTTTTATTAGTGTTAACTTCAAGATTTTTTAGTATAGTAATAAGTGTTAAGTGTAATACCTTATTATTAAGACTGGTTTATCAAATGAAATCGATATAGTTGCATACTTTTTAGAAAAATGTTTTGGTAGCATTTTAATGAAAAAGATTTTCGGGTTTGTATGCTTGTTTTGTATTCAGTCCTTTTTAATGTATGTACCAATGCTCAGGCAATATAAGCTACTTGCACAAGTCCTGTTGAAATGTGTACAGATTCGAATCAGCTAGAATTTTATTATATTATATAAAGAGTAGGTACATGGATTACGTTACCCAACATTATTAGCACTATAAAAATATAACGATGTAATCTTGACATTGTCTTGATAATTACTTATTTATAAGATATATATGAATTATTTCTAAGAAGTTATTTTAAATACTACTATAATTAAAAATATACATTAAAATTAGCTGCAATTTCTAACAAAAAGTGAGGAAAATCCAGTCTTAATTTTGATACATTTCAATACATTTAGGCATATTTATAAGTGCAATTTGCAACATTTTGTCTTATATTGGACTGTCTTTGGCTCTTTCTAAGGAGGAAAAATAAGAAAAAAATTGAATTCAAATTTTAAGAAGATTTCCACCTTGTAGTAATTAAATCAAAACACATTAGTTAATCGAACAGTCTAAAATCGTATGGGCAATAGCCGAAAATGTAAAAACATATATTTTTTTCAGAGAAACTTATGAACGAGTTAAGTTCTAACGAATTTAATGATTATTTTAATGAAATGAAAAAGGCCTGCACAGATGAAAGATATAGAAGCGAAGAAAAATTCAACGAACAATGTCTGGGAATGCCGGGCTCGTTTAGAAAATTAACTGTTGATTAAGAAACCTTAAAAAGCATTGTTGATTTAAATGTTCTCTTTGCTTAGTTAAAATAATACAAAATAAATATTCAAAATAACTGATTTTGACTGCTATTTATATTGCAAACCTTAGATATCTTGATTTGGTTTGACTAAGTTTTACATTAAGTAATAGTATGTCCAAAGGTCATTACTATAAAGCATCAAGTATACTGTAGATATAGTTTTGTTTATTGGTGAAATAGGTAGTCATTTTTATTAATTCGTATAAAATGTAATGTTTAATAAAATGAAATATAAAAGATTATACGTTTTTTTAATATAACTTCTTCAATTATTTCTTTTACTAAAAGCGGCGTTTTATGCGTTAAAACTATTACAAATATTGATTTTCAAACGTGTGATTTCAAATGTATGCTTGACTCGCGCATCGAGCGTACAGTACTTGTTTTATTGCATTACAATACATTCATATTTTTTACACATATTACAGAACCTCTATCCCATTAAAATCGATATGGCCGGTGAAATTTCACTAAAAGTCAAGTGAAGCCAAAGACATTAGTTTAGTATTATTTAATTTTTCTTATGAAAATCAAAGAAAGCTTTGTCAGAATAAATAAGCTTGCCCATTCATTAATATGAGTTAATATTATTTTACTTTTGATAGAATTCTTTTTCAGGTATTTTCTTTTCTTTTTTTTCCTATTATTCCTTTAATATCTAATATACTATTAATGTGTTTTCGTCTACGAGAATAAAGTGCAGCTTTAGCTAAGACATTAAATTTTAAATATCGAAGAAGCCTTTTACTAAAACGTTCTGAATTTAATGTGGAATTTTGTAACACTTTTATCAAAGGTTTGGTTAATCATAAAAGCTCTTTTAGTATCCCTAAGGAATGTGGAGAATGTTAACGAAATAGTTAAATAGCCTTTAAATAACCTAAATGGCACTAGAGTTAATTTTGTTTAGGTAATTTTATATACTCTTATTTGTTACTTAGCATACGTGATGAATCTTTGTGTAATTTCTTACATATTGAGATCATCATTATTATAAGGCACATACATTTTGCGGACTGAAGTAAAAGAACAATGTTTTTACATGGTTCTTTTTCTTGCTATATAAAACATATGCCTCGGTGGTGTAGTGGCTAGCATGTACGGTCATATATCGAGAGGTCCTGGTTTCGAGTCCCGGGTCGGATCAAGTTTAATTATTGAGTCTTTCTATTTAGAAAGCTCAGTCGGATATATCGGTATAGCCCGGAGTTGGGAAGTTGGCGGTGAGTCACCCCCGTGCCTCGGAGAGCACGTAAAGCCGTCGGTCCTGCGCCTTAGCTCTCACTGGTCGTGTCGAGTAGTCGTCCCACCGGAGTATGAGAGTGATAGTAATATAGAGTGCACTTGTGTCTGCGCGTACACTTGTGCACTATAATATCTCCTGCGCAGTTGGCCAGTCTCAATGAGATTGACCGCCTTGGCCGGAATCGATTGTTTTAAAAACGCAATTTATATTGCATAGATATATGTATTTATAATAAATTGATTTGATTTGATACATAATATTACGTTAACACTAGCTAATCAACCTCGCTAGATAAAATAAATAAATTTTCTAAAATAAAAGTAGCCTTTATTACTCTTTGTAACATAAGCTATCTATTAGTGAAAGTCCCTTCAAAATCGATTCAACTGTTTCGGAGATTAGCTGGAATAAACGGACAGACAGTCAGACAGACAAAAATATTACAATTGTTTATTTATGTTAGTGTTCTTTCATAACAGCTGTTAATTTAAAATTAAAAACAGACTCTTCAATTTTATTTATATGTAAAGATTACATTATGTTATCTGTGTAGCTGTAAATATTTACCATAATCATATGAGGTCGACCTCATAATAATTTTACTGTCTTAGTCAGAGAGATAAAACCTGGTAAATTGTTAAAAATGTAGTAATGTATAACACAAAAGGATATGATTCTCTTGGACTTCGTAGAATGTAATATTTCGCTAGAATCTACCCTACATTAAACTCATAAAATACTTATTGCTACCCCATATTAAACTCACAAAATGCTTATTTGCATGAAACCAAATAGCTTCTATTTTTACTACTTGTGACAATATAGTAATGGGTAAAGTAATAGGACTTTCGGTCAGAGAATATGAAACAACAACAACACTGGCAACACAAACACAGTGAATTCCCGAATTCGTTTCTAATATTCGGATCAAATATTGGATAAATTTCATATAAAACATACTACTTGACACACTCACGTTCTTATGTTTTTTGTTCGGAAGAAAATCCTCTTTTTTGACAAGCCACAGCTGTACAATCGTAATGCTGAACAGAAAAATCAAAAAATGAATTGTCATTCCGAATAAAGCTATCATTTTGAATGCATATAGAGTTGGACGGGTAATTTAATACGGAATTGCACCAACCTTATTTCATTCAAATTCTATCACAAAATCAATCAATGATAATAGTATCATCCATAAGAGTGACTACGATCGACGCATAGTTCCAAAAAGAGGGAAAGAAGTTTAAACATTATTTGTGTTTATGGAAGTCGAATTAGGAAACCATGCATGTGCCGCCAATTTTACGATATTGATATCACAATATCTTTAGGATATCCTAATTCTAACATATAATACAACAATATAATACAACAAACACCTTTTTATACTGATTGACAGATTTTCTTTAAATACAGCTATTGAAGAAAAAATCCATATTATTATATTAGGTATAACTTTGTTTTATGAGGAAGTCAATCTTCCCGTACGTCATTTCAGACATTGTGAAATATTAAGCATTAGTGCAATCTCTATGTGCATGGGAATATGTATTCTAAAGTTCCCTTCCTCGGAAAATTTGTTTTATCGAAATCCATACTATGCTAAGTTGATAGGCGCATAATTTTAGCGGCACGATAATTTTTACAATTTTCAAATAAAAAAATAATCTTTGAAATAACATTATAATGACAAAATTAAACTCCTAACAACAGAAAAAAGTATGCAAAAAAGCTATCATGTATTTTGACTACCATACTCGCTAGCTAGTGCCGTGTCCAGCTGGTAAATGAAATAGTGTTGCTTTGTTCTGTCAACCTAATGAAGAAGTATAGCTTTAACTGAAGTTTGATATTCAACAACTGTGCGTAAAATGAAAATGATTTTTTTAAAGCTAGTTACTGCTCGGCACAAGCTTCTCTTCAACATGAGGAGTGTCAAGCCATAGTCCACCACGGTGACCAGTTCTGGGTCAGCCGACTTCTTCTTCTTTGTACGTCTGATTTTCGCACTGAGGCAATGAATGCCCGTTGTGCGTGAGCTTGTGCTGATCGTGTTAGTCTATCCATCCCAGGGCGTTCCAGTATTCAAGCAGGCTGCTGGTATCCTGAATGATTTCCTGAAGTGTCCTACTAAAGCCTAATTTATCTTTGCGCAGGCATTAGAGTTCACAGCATTCTAGTAGAATGTGAATCATGTTTCTTCTCCCAGGAAACACTCTCTGCGTAGGGGCCTATCTGTGATACCTATATTAAACAGATGTTTATTCAGTCGCAGTGTTCTGTTATGAATCCCACCACCGTTTAGAGTTTAGTTCTGCTTAGGCGTATAAGTTTTGATGTTAGAAGCTTGTTTGTTTAAGGCAAAACTAATTTGGACTGCCAACTGTCACTAGTAGCTTCCCATAATAAGTTCATTTTTTAAATAATAAATATGTTGGGACATTATCACATACAGCGCCATCTAGCTCTCTGGTAAGCTGCAGCTTGTGTTACGGAATATAACAGACAGTTGATACACTACACATACATACATTTTTTCGTTTTTGTTTTAAATGTTATGTCGCGTAACCATGTTTTGTATTCACTGAAAGAAATTGGTGTTAGTGGAGTAGGGCCCTGTGTAGCTATATAATAGTTTTGAGACTTTCTTGGCTAATTAATTTGCCGTTGTATTACCTGTATTACTTACAAGGGTCAGCTGACTTCACAAGTCTGTCGTAAACTTAAACAATAGTTAAAATGTTTTCTTCCTTCCTAGGGATAAACCCAAACGAAGTCTGGGTGAGTCTCTAGTAAGATAATAATTGCTGTAAATCATTCAAAATGTCAAGAATAAAAATTCAAAACGTTAACACAAAAAAATTAATTAGAAATTTGAAATTGGTCTTTCTAAGGATGCGTAAATGTAATAGACATAAATATGTATAATACCTCAAATAAGGATGTAATATTAACTATTTTATTTTCAGTCTTAGGTATATAGATTTTACAAGCACTTTAATTGCAACTTCAATTTTTTTTATATTGTTTTTTCAATTTATAATAAACTAGCATTTTCCGCGGCTTCGGAAACCAAATTCTTTCTGATGTGGCACCTCGTAAAACTAACGCCCGCCCTTCTCGTTTTTGCAACACTTTTCATTGATGCTCCGCTCTTATTGTTCGTAGCGAATTCGAACCAGAATTTTTGAATTTGGACCAGTAGTTTTTTTCAACCAAACAAATAAACAAATAAACAAACAAACTCTTCAGCTTTATAATATTAGTATAGATGTCAATACCTAAGTATAATTCGCGTCATGTAAAAAGAAGCTTGGCTGTCAAGTTGCGCAGAGGCGATTTATTGGCCAATTTGGTGGTAAGACGCGGGGCGTGGGACGTCGAAGCATGCGCGGCATGCTTCCCGGATCGCTATTGGTTCGAAAAGTTCAAAATACCATCGCGCACACAAAAGTTATTAATTACGAAGTGATTTTATATAAAAAATAGTTAAAAAATATTTTTGTCGTATATATATATATTGTTTTATAAAGAGAGAGTCTGATTATAATGCAGTTAATAATTTAAAAAAAGTATATTAAACGAAATAAATTAGTTTTTTGTAAGTAGATTAAACATTCTACACTGAATCAAACATATTTTATTAATTAATAGAATTCTATTTAATGACTTTTTCAATGTACGTACCAATAGTCAATATACATCGTGAGCGAAAGGCTAGTTCAAAAATAAAAGAATAGGCTTAGGAATTTCGTATGCGAATGTACCGATGCGCAAACACACCCCCCACCACTTTCTTCCAGCGTTCTTTTTACATGACGCGAACTGTATGTGAGGAAGCTACCATACGTCTTATGATTGTTTGGGCTTCTATTTTTTGTGGCAGAGCATCCATCTTTTTAGTAAGTAGTATAGTGAATCAGAACATTTAAATATATAAAAGCGAGAAGCCATTTGCTCATCACGAAATATCAAGACCCACTTCACGTATAAACATGTCATTTGGTAGGGAGGTAGTTTATTTATTTATTTATTTAATATACATGTATAATAGAAACAACATAACGATAATAACTGCATTAGTTTAAAATGTGTCGCAGTAATTAACACCCACCTCGCAAGCATGTATGACAATTTCTTACACATATTAAACAAAAGTAAGAAAACATGGAAACTAAAACTGGAAGAAACTAAACTGGAAAGAAAATCGAATGTTGTGAAATGCCGCGTGCGCGCGCGCGCGTGTGTGTGTGTGTGTGTGTGTTCTTTATTCATTTTATTGTAAAGGGTGGAGCTAAGATAGAAGTAATGTCGATTTGAAAAACGAGTTCTACGAGGTTATATTTGGCAGACTTTATTATTTGTTAAATTAAATTCGGATCAAAACAAGTATGTATATAATGAAGGACAAACAGTTGTCGAACCGGTAGTACTTTGGATATTCGATATAGTTCGGCTGTTGGAAAGCGAATATTATTTGTTGTCATACATTTTTCCATTTTTCATTTTTACTTTCAGTATACATTTTTGTACTCTTTCTAGTTGAAGCAAGACTGATTTATATGCACCTCCCTACGCTGTTATGCAATAAGTAAGTAGAGATTGTACAAGGGCAAAATAAATCATCTTAACTAGGTATATGCATATTAGCACCAGATCTAAGTTTCTTAAATATGTAGGCATGTTTTCGTAAACGAGATGCCATAACTTGAACATGTGCTTTCCAGGTGAGATTTTCATTCAGAAGTACACCGAGGTACCTATTTCACACTTCGAGAATGAGTAATCCTACTACAATTGCAACCATTGTGTAGTTCTTGGCATCTATGAGCAACGATAGTAAAAGTTTCTGGGGTGAAAGAAGTTTTGTGGCCAAATGTTAAATAGTGTGTTTTATCTAGGTTAAAGGTTAATAAGTTACAAAGCAACCACTCCAGTGCAATAGCAAGGGCTTGCTCACTACGCACTGAATTCTTTCCAAGTGCTACCCTGAACAAGCAACGCAGCGTCATTAACATAAGAGACGATATTCCAATTAGGTATTTTAAGTTCGCAAAATTAGTTCATATAAATTAAAAAGAGGGTTGGTCCCAATACGCTACCTTGGGGTACTCCATATGTGAGGTTCTCTACTCCACTGAAATTTTTATTTATGATAACAGCTTGAGTTCTCCCCGTTCTGAAGAGATTATGTAGAAGAGGCAGAGATACTGTGTCGAAGCTTTTGATAAATCTAAAAAGATACCTATGGTCTTTTTTTACGAATATTTTGGACAATATCGTCTACTAAGTGTGTGAGTGCGTCCTCGATTTCGCAACAGGGCTGGATTAAGGAGGTCTAAAAGCTCTCCAAAGTTTCTATGAATGTCCTTTATTTTAGTGCTACAAATTTTAAATTTGTCGCGGAGCACCAGTTAGGGATGTTGACAGTTGCAGCCCAGTGGTAACGCGCTAGCTTGAATAACCGAGTGATACAGGTTCGATCCGTATTTCGCACTTCTGATATTTTCATGTGCGAATCATGATTACCACTTGCCTTATAGTGAAAGAAAACATCGTGAGGAAACTTGCATGTCTGAGAAAACCTAGCAAGTTTTCGAAAGACATGTGAAAGTAAAGGGAGGCCCGTGCCTAGCAATGGGAAGTTATAGAGGCTCGAATATACCCTAACCTAACCTAACCTTAACCCGAGCAAAGCGAGGATAAGTAGCTAGTACATTATAAGTAGGTAAACATTTTACTGTAGGGACACACTTAACTTCACTAAACGGTTTTAATCCTTCCCTATCTTAGTCACGTACACACATCAATTCCATCTTATGGTAAATTATGAATATCCTTAGCCCTTAAATTATACAACAAAAAGTGTTTGCTAGTTTGCCGATATATCCGTTCGACTTTTCTATAATTTATGGGTTGGAGATAAGTCAGGGAGTAGAGTTAAACATATTTTCATATTATTCCTACTAGTTCCTCAAGTTTTATAGTATCTCAAGATGTATAAGATTTTAACTTTTAGTTCATATTATAAAAGCGTAGAAATTGGACTATAAATTTAAATTGGATAGACTGTGACTGAAGTAAGATCATACCTAGGAATTTTCCAAGCAAAGTGTGATTAAGTAGGTAGCTGGTTTAATAATAAAAATAATAGAATAGAATTCCATACTTACACACATGTTGCATACAAGTAAACATGAAAATAAAAAAACTTTAACTGTGTATTGTACACGATATTATTCCACAGCCATTGGTGTACAGAAATTTTAAAATTTGTATTACGAATAATAGAATCATCACATTTGTACCTATATACCTACAATTACGCTTAAACATAGATAGATAGATAATCAGTCGATTATGTAACACATAGGATGTGAGCAATAAAGTTGTCCCGAAGGTCGTTCTACTATATGTATAATACTAAAAAACTATTGCCTTAATAATAATAAAACAAAAGACTAGAAACATATCAGCAAACCACAAAATTTTGTACTTGAATAATTTCATTAAAAAAATAAATAGGCCAAAAATTGCGTTCACATTGCTATAAATGGAGCACAATCTGATAGCGATGAAAACTTCGATTCTTAAATAATTATATAGGCGTGCGTATCGCGAACAGTTCATCAGTAAGAGTCGTGTCGTGCGGTCAAGAGTGTAGATAATTAAGAAACATTAAGTTGTAGATAACAACTTCGATATGGACTTCATTCCGAAAAATAAAATATTGGAATTTCGGCCAGACACTATTCAAGTAGTGCGTAAACAGTACAATTTAGATAAACCTGGCAGGATGCAAGAAGCCGTCACTATTCTAAATGCATGGGTGCAAAAACAAGCGCACTTTAAAAAAAAGGACTTTAGTAAGTATATCTTCATTCATATTATACTAGTTTTGATCCACAGTTTTGTTGTGGAAAATCTACGGTTCACAAGATCCACGGCATTTAGCTACAAATTTGAACTTTCTGTTCTTTGAGATGTGTCATGCGAATTTAATTTAAGACCATTTAAGATATATAGGCAAAACTGTATGCTTAAATACGTCATTTTTTAAATTTAACTAAATATTAAATTGGTTTTAAAAATATAAAATATTATATTATCTAACAATATGTTTAAAGAAATATAATAATATGAGTTATAAACAAAACCTTTTTCACTATCTTTTCAAATCTCTAGTGAATTGCATGCCTGTTATAATATAAATAGGCTTTGGGTGGGATCTTTAGATTGGGTTGTAAAATTTTCCATGTCTATAAAATTAGAATATCATTTTAGATAACTACTAACTTTTTATGAATAAAGCCATTAATTTAACTTTTACATTAATTTTAATTGGTGTGGTATGATATATACTAGTTATTTACGTTTTTCTACTAACATCTTAGATCAATGACATTAAATATATCGCTATTATTAACAAAAACTAAAAATGTGTAAAAAGCCGATTTCTTCTTTATTCCCCAATATCTCGGACAATTTTTCTAATTTTCCCTAAAAATGTATTAAAATATTTACAAGAACAAAATTAGTCAAATCAATCAAGCGATGAATAATTATTATTATTGTAGAATGCATATATAATAATAAATAATTTCAATTGCGGATAAAATATTGATTTTATTAGAATCAAAAATTATTCTTTCCACTTTTCTATTAGCAATATCACTTGTAGACAATCATTTTGGCTAATTAGACATTTAAATTGTTGTGGACAAATATTTTTCAACATAGCTAAAAACATCCATTCTTAAAGAAATTATGATTTTTGAAATTATTCCTGAATGCAAAAAATATTATAATATTAATAAACAGAATATATGAAAACAATGCCATTACAAGTTACAAGTCCACAACTTAAAATTATGAAAGTACATGATATATTAACTATATCTTATAATTTTTGCGGTATTATTGCACATTGTAATAAGGAATCGAATTGAGATCCTTTTTTTTTGAAGTCAGGTAAAGCAGCGTTGTTGCGAACATATATTAGATATTGCGTTTGAAAAGAAGTTACGCATCCTTTTTATAAAAGTGATTGCTGTGAGTGCTTTCATGCGGCATTTAGTCAAAAAGCCCCTGCGGTATTTTGATTATTTTGCCATAGTGCGAAACGTCAATAAGTCGTGGGTTCTTCTGTGCACAAAAACTTGTATTAAAATATATTCTAATTAGTATAAATTTAACTTCCAGACCAAATTTTGGCCTACGGTGTATAACAATGTTTCATCAGATGGACGCTTGGTCAAAATTATACATTCATATTAGATTTGCTATTCGAAATATTAAGATATTTTACGAAAATTATTTATTATTATCATTTTCTATTCTACTATTTTTTTTTGATATTTTATTTAATATTGCGTAAGTTAGTAAGTAAACAAAATTTGGGCTAAATCAAAAATCGCATACAAGTTATTATCAGTCGAGAATTAATACATTTAGATAAGTGTACATAATATATTGACGTATAGACAGATTCTATTCGTGGATAATTTCGTGGGTATGGATGTGGATTGGATCTCACCTGGCTTAATCAAAATAGTAAAGGTTTTACAAAACAATAAAACTTGTATTATTAAGGAGAGACGATGCACAGCATCTGTGAGAGGGCGTTGTATACTTCCCGTTCATTAGGCAATCTCTAACGACTTCCGCGTAATATTTTCGACCAGCCAGCGTCTTGATTGTAGCCATGTGGTCCCAGGTGGCAAAGCGCTAAAGATGAACGTTCTCACCTCATAGAAGTCTCTCACCAGGAGAACTCCTAGGACTACAAATCACAATGATGCTTAGGACGTGAGGAAAACAATAAAATTTGATGCTTAAATATTCAATTTACAAGGTTAAGACTGGAATTATTTGTTATTAAATTCACAACAATTAAGCAAGAATTTTAATTATTCTATTATACTTTACTATAATTAATAGGAAAAAAATATTTTAAGTATTTATATTAAACTGGTTCAAAATTATTTTGCAAAGTTACAGTTTTTGCTCTGCTTATAATTTGTATAAATAAAATAAAGCAAATGTAGTTTTACTCTGCAAATTACCACGAGTACTTATTTATTCTACTCTATCCAGCAAGCTTTAAAAAGAGAGTTTTCCCTTCTTAACCCAGCTTCGGTTTCCTCAGCCCAGCTGCTATCTTCCAGATATCAAGATCCATGTACTGAACTTGTGGAGGCGGGAGGCCGGATATCTGATCTATTAGTACTTGGTGAAGCTTGGTTAATTTATTTAGCCAGTTCAGAGCTCGTCTTCGAAGACTTAATAGTCAATAAGACCTCTTCCACATATGGGGCTGCTAAAAGAAATGTCCCTCTAGCGGTATTCAAATTGTGTAGAACTCGAGGTAGGCATGTTGGCAAGAACACCCACGCCAGCTGAAACGCCCACACACGATTGAATGTATTTTAAAATTGTACTGATGAGTCCAGATAGTATTTAGTAATATATTTCTCCACAACCTTTGCTTCCTTGCTTGCAAAGAGACCCACCCTTTTGCAGTACCCCAACCTCTTGGAATACCTCCACGAGAGCTGGCCGTAAAAGTTACCATTCCGATATCCTTTTCCCGAGGAATAATCCGCAATACCGTTTAATTTTCCAGAAATGTATTCCAGCTGTTAATGAAATGTTTTCTTTGTCTATGACGTCTTAGCGTTGGTAGGTCATATCAAGCATTGCTGTCGAACGCGTCCCTCTTACTTTTGAACATATTAAATTATTATTCGATTGTCCGATTGCAGATTCAGAAAAAAACCACGAAGCTAATTATGTAAATGGTCGACGACAGCTGTTGAGGAAAACATTTCTTTTCGATTGGCGTGCCAGTGACTCCATCCTCTTGATAGGACTTGGTCGTCCAATTGTAATCACAACCAAACCCCCGCCTCCACCGTAAACCGGAATTTGGTCTTATATAATAATAGATCGTAGACGTTGTTACTGATTTACGGTTGGATAGGAAGTGCATCGCACCTTGGATCGCAGGTACTGTGTTATCCAGTTCGTTAGAACTGGAAAGACCTTGCATGTACATAACAAATCAAATCAAACAGCCCTAACAGAGGTTTTTTTAATTAAGTGGACTCATCCACAGGCGTGAAGCGCCCGTGCCTTTTGGTTTTTATTTACTTATTATAGTGTTAACGTTTTACAATTCTTAAGAACTTAAAACTAGCGATACATGCTACGAACTTAAACTAAGTGGAACGTCCTCCGGCGCTGATTTATTATTATTATTATTTTATGTATAATATTATCTTAAGCTATGAATGAGATACATATCTATTTATATGAATGTTATACTACAAGTTTTAATAGCCTTAATTATTATGTTACTTGATATAAAATAATATAGGTACTTACATTTTTAAAATGTCTACACAATTTAGGACTTTAGGACCCTGCCCCATCCCGCAGTTGGGAAAGCATAGCCTCCGCTATTTTGAGGCAGTGCTGCAGCATGTTCTTTGCGGAGACCTCCGCCGGTCGTCGAATAAATCTGCGATCGTATCATCACCGTCATCGGAGTAGTAGACACATAAAAATAAATAAATAAAAAACACGCGATCCTTTGCCGAATCCATATTCTTCGTCCATCAGGAGCTTCTTTTCTTCCTGAGTGTGGACCAAGACGAAGGGTTTGAGTAGATGGTATTTGCGCGTCACCTTTTTATGGACAGGGAATGGATGGTCTGGCTAATTGCATAGATATTATCGCTGATGGCATTTGCAACGTCTATGGGTTTTTATGCGTGCAAGACGTGTGATGTCGGTCACCAGAGCAATACCTTAGCTTAAACAGATTTTCTCTGTCGATATAAGGCAGCTGGTTTATGAAGGCCATGGTACGCACCTAGGTTTTTAATTTATCCCAAAAGCGTTCCACGAGCTTCTCCCTTAGGTCCCTTAGTCAACTGTGATGGTGGCTACTACTTCGTTGTCCTCATCGAAGTGTCTGATGATGTAAGTTGTTTCGTTACATCCGGGAACCCCATTTGTCTAAGTTATTTTTGGTAGTTTCCAGTCGGCTAGAGCAGTGCCGGTATCAACTTCTCCAGATATGGTTTTGGTCATTTCGTCCAGCATTAGTCTCGTGTACTTAGCTACTACCTCTAATGGATCTCCTGTAGGTGTATTACATGGTAAGTCATTGTCGTATATAACCGCTTCAGCTTTTTTGAGTTCCATCTCCAGCAGCCTTTTGCCTGCATGATTTTTTTCATAGTGTGATAATCCGTAACGATCCGCTACGTCGCCTCTTACAGAGCCTACCCTCATGGTGTCCACGCTGAGCTTTACGTCGACCATGCTTGTGAGAAGGCGGATGCCTTTCCTCATTCGAAAAGTGCGATCACTTTACTCTGTAACCGCACTACTCGGTAGAGTTGGTTGTCCTCCCTCTGCAAGTAAGGAACCGTCTTTTTGGTTAGGGCTGCCATCCTGATTGCCCTGAGTGTGTTGATCTAGTCGAAATGTGGAGTAACTTGTCTCACTTCCCTCGTTCCACCACGTTAGGACGTTAGCCCTAACAGATGTTAGGTCATTTGCATTATCACATTGACGTAAATGAGTCTAGGAAACCGTCACTTATTTCTTGTTACGTTCAAATGAAGGTTTACCGACAACAGGTCCAAACTCATCCAATTTTCTCTTTGTAAGAAGTGAGGTATTTGTAAGTGAGATATCAGTGAGATATATTGAAAGTGTTTGGAATTATAAAATAATTCAGTTGCTTTAGATTGAAAGTTGTAAATTTCGGATCGATACCTGTTTTTTTTTTCAAAATCATTGTAAGCGCTTACGACCAAATAAATGGCTTTGCATGCTTACCTCCATTTATTTAAGGTTACTCTGATCGATGCTTACACCACTGCACTTATTATGATCACTCATAACTCACGCATTTTACCACTATTTAAATATTATAATGCTAAACACGTGGTTTTTTTACATTTATTTAAATCTTTCTCTTTTATTAAAGACTTTTTACACTTATTAAGATCTGTGTTACTCGCTCGGAAAATAAAGATGTTATTAGGTGAGAACGTTCGTCTTTGGTGCCCTGCCGCCTGGGATCACGTGACTATCGTCGATAATATTAGGCGGAAGTCGTAAGAGATTGGGTCCTAATAAACGGGAAGTACACAACGCCCTGTCACAGATGCTGAGTATTGCCACATCCAAAATAATATAACTTTAAAAGGCCGTGTGGTCGCGAGCAAAGTAGAATAGTCTTTCATACCGAGATCTCGTATAAGGTAGTTTAAAGAGTCGCTCTACGTAAGCTGGTACAAGTAGTTTAATAAAGTAGTATTTATTAAAATATAACGCCTGATGAAAAAGGTTGGCAATCACTTCATCTCTGATTTGTTACGATGTAGCGCGCAGACAGAACAGATTTCTTACATATCCTTATTACGAGATAAGTTTCATTACTAGTGAAGGAAAAAATGCTGCCCAAATGATGTATATCATTTGCTTCTGTCTACAAAAAAAAACAATTTCCAGATATTAGAACACAAAGTAAAAAATAACTGTAAAAAATATAAAATAACTGAACCGGGTTATCATTTAATAAAGATACCTAATCAGATATTATCGAAGACTACTCATCCTTTCCAAATCAAATCAAATCAAAATGTTCTTTATTCAAATAGACTTTTACAAGCTCTTTTTAATCGTCATTTTTACGTTATTATTAACTTTAAATTAATTGTCAGCCTGTAAGCCTGTGAGGAAGCTACCACCGCGCCGGCTCGGAAAGCTGTTCTGCTTTCTGTCAAATTATTACATTATTTGTGTTTAATACAAAATAGAATATCAATTTCTTTAACATATTATATATGTATGTATATTTGAACTGACACCGGTAGCCCAGTGGTAACGCGCACGTTTGAGTAGCCGAGTAAAACGGGTTCAAATCAGGGTCAGGCATCTTTTGTAATTTCATGTGCGAATCGTTTCTAACATCATTACCACTTGTCTTATGCTGAAGGAAAACATAAAAAATCAAACAGGAAACCTACATGTCTAAGAGCACCTAAAAAATCGGAAAACGTGTGATTTTCCCAAACACACCACACACTTGAGTATTGTAGTGGCGACTATGGCCTGATTCCCTTCGTATTGAAGGGACCCATCGGTCCCTTCAATACGTATAGGATAGTAGTAGGATAGGTCACCCATGCCCAGCAGACGTTAAGAAAATTGAATGCATATCTACATATTACTGATAGTATTTATTAATGTTTTTCCTGAACGAGAGATACCCATTGCGAAAACTCAGTTATATAATTCGAATACCTACTTGACGAAATTAAATGGACGATTTTATCGTATGAATATAGAAAAGTAAAACTGAATACAAACTACAAAATTAAGTTATAGATAATATTAAAAGGTTAAGACTGCACTTTTTTATTATTATATAAAATAAATAGAATACTCATAAAACTAAAGGTGAGGAAAAATAATTCTAAAAATATAGTTTCGTTGAAAATATTTTGGCACATAAACGTAGAAAATGGGATTATAAAAACATTTTGTATATAAAGAATCACTGTAAAAATGATTATTATATTAAATCTAAGTCTTAAAAATCTTAGTTTCGACAACACGCTTAGCGCAGTTTGAAGTTATCCCACTTTCTAGCGCCAGCGGTCGCGGGTTCGAGTGCCATTGGAGGCATACATTTGTTAAAATCGGATGTTTGTACCACCAATCATGGATGTTTATATTTGTAACATGTATGTATTTAAACTTATACTTATATGTAGTATATCACCCATCTGTGTACATGTCACTAATTGTATAACCTTTTTATCATTCTCTAGTAGTGCTAATGCTAAACTACTAGGTAAGTATATTAGTTAGCATAGATATGTGTAGATTTAAGAAAATAATGTTTGATTAACTTACAGAGTGACATAGTCTCCTTTGACTAAGCTCTTAAAATAAAGATAAAAAAATCAGATTGAATTACATAAGACATAAGAGAAATTAATGAAAGAAACATGATTCACATTTAGGGTCTTGAAGTGATTCAAACGTTTTTCAGTTCTTAATATATAATTATTCTTAATATTATATACACTTAGGTATTTATGCATCGTTCTTAACGAGCTCAACTAATGGGTTTAATAATCATATATACGAATTTAGCAGTCTCATATAAAGTAATAAACATTTTTATAATATAACAAAAACTTCTTTATATATTCTAAAAAACCAAAATGTAAAAATACTTATACTTAGTAATAATAAAATATTAAATAATTTTGTGGATTTTATATATCCACGTTGATTGTAAAATTGCGCAAAGAGCATGGTTTAATCTTAGTAAAATCTCTTTAATACCATGAACTGTGGAAAAGGAGAAAGACTGCTTCAAAGAATTTAGAATCAGATATGGCTGCCCCAGGAATCGAATCTTAGGAGAAAAAGACACCCTTTAAAGCTTTTCTGCCTACAACATATTCATCATAAAAAAATAGTTTAAAACTTAAAAATTAAATAAAAATAAATCATATCTTGCAACATTCGAAACGAAACAATCAACAATCACTTGTTACGATTCAGTATCTATTGCAAACCCTTTTGTACCTTTTCATACAATAGGTGCTTTTGTAACAGGAACTGAAATGATCAACTAACAAAAGATACACCTCAAATAAGCAATTTGTTTGAACGAACGGTTGATAAATTGATCTGTAAATGCTAACGAAAGCCTGGCCTAACCTTTATGGTCATAGCTTTATACCCTAATTTAAGAGTACGAAAACATTTTCAAATGCACTTATAGCATTTTTATATTATATCAAAATAACATATTATATCAAAATAACATATTATATTATATTTATAAAAATTTATCTGTGAATAATCAATACTATATAAAGCATAAAAATTAAATTGCGAAATCCAACAATAATAGAAAGAAATGTTCTCCTGACCGATTTGGGCCACGGCGTCCAATCTCATTGATCTGAGCTCTGCCCAGTAGATTATTATGCACTAGTGTTTGCACAGACATAAGTGTACTCTCTATTCCTTTCACTCTCATACTCCGATGAAACGAATACACGACATGACCGGTAAGAGTTAAATCCAGAAGACGACTTACGTGCTCTCGGGGAGACAGTGCTTAAACACCGCCAATTTCTCAACTCCGGACTCTTACTGAAGCTAACTAAAATTAGCCCGACCCGAGACTTGAACTGAGGACCCTGGTTTTGCGACGTGCTAGCCAATATACTACTTACGAGATAATTAAAACCAAAATAAAACCGACCACAAACAAAACCAACTCTAAAAAATTAGATGAAGCAAGAACATGTTTTTCATCAACTTTTTATTTCGTTCCGTTTCGTTTAAGTTATTTATTTACACTGGAGATATAATATCCTCAAATAATAAGTTTCGAACGAAAAATATTTGGCAATGAGGAAAATTACAAACCAAGAAAAGTTAAATTTATTTCGAGTAAGATGTAATTTTAAAGTTTGAAATAAGAAAACAGCGTGTCTAAAGCGAAAAAATAAATGAAGGGACTTATTTACGTCAAATAAATCAAAAGTTGTTTATTTTTAAAGGATGATATATTCTTTCGTATCCAGTCACTACAATTTTCTCCTCTGTTTCATGACCGATTTGTCTTTATATTCATGGTAGGTACAGAAAAGCTTTCTCAATAAAAAATTATCGAACTCCACTTGTTTGGCACTAGTTGGTTAAAAGAATTTTAGTTGGACTGCGCTATATACCTTTTTGTCATACGCAGGACGTACTCTTAATTTATTTTAATCAGTTTAAACGGTACAAGTTTTTTTTTTTGAAGAAATAATACACTTGTCAATGATCTATCAATAGCATTATCTACTCGAGTAGCTTAAATTACTACTCTATACTATACTCGAATAAGTTACACTTGAACCGATCAATTAATTGAATACGTTATATTACAATCTAAATTTATACTAATATTATAAAGCTGAAGAGTTTATTTGTTTGTTTGTTTATTTGATTGAACGTGCTAATCTCTGGATCTACTGGTCCGAATTGAAAAATTCCTTTTGTGTAGGATAGTCCGTGTATCCAGGAAGACTATAGACTTCTCAGGTCAGAGGTTTCTTCTTTCCGAACTGGTGGTAGACTCATGACGTTCAGTAAGAAATTGTAACAATTTTTATGCTGAATAAAATATTTTGATTTGATTTGATATAGGCTATATTACATCACGATTTGACCAATAGGGGCCAATTATCAATGAAAAAGGTTGCAAAAAAAAAAATATGATAAGAGCGAAAGGTCAGTTTCCGGTTTGCCGTCGTAAAGTAAACACAGTTGCACTTTGTTTCTCTAAACGAAAATTAAAAACTAAACAATTAGCTGAGTGATCCCTACAAAGCATACGTAACACTTAGTCTGAAACTGCACAGTAACGTCATCACTGGTTTTTCTGCCCAAATAACGAAGAAAATCAAGATTTTCACCATAATATTATTCAAGGATTTCAAGATAAGATTTTAAAATTTGAAGGTACATCATTGTTGACAATAATTAATTAACAGGTCAGTGACAGCCATAGAGTACACTGCTAAGTGCTAAGTACTACATATGTGTGACATTGACAGTTGACAGTCAAATGACTTGATACCAACATAACAATGATATAACAAGTTTCGTTCAGAAATCATTTCAAGTTGCCAAATTTCAAAGTTGCCAAAAACAAATTAGAGTTGCCATATAAAAATCAGGGTTACAATCTGAAGATAACATAAATAATTAAAAATTAAAATGGATATGGAAATTTTATTAGAAAAATTAAAAGAACAAATGGAAATTCAATCAAATAGAATAACAGAAGCTGTCACTAATAACGTATCAGCAAATATTGATAAAAAACTTGATGTAATTATGGAGGAGAACAAAGACTTGAAACTTCAAGTAAAACACCTGCAGGATAAAGTGAAATTTCTTGACAACGAAAGGAGAAGGAACAATCTTATATTTTTTGGAGTACTAGAAAACGAAAGAGAACGTTTGATAGAACGTATGAAAACAATAATAGAAACTGAAACAAAATCAAAAATCGAGCTCTACGAAATAAACAAAGCCTATCGCTTGGGTGTCAAAGGCACAAAAACCAGACCGATACTTGTGAATTTTACTACCAGCTGGAAAAGAGACGAAGTTCTCAAGAAAAAAATAAAAGCGAACACCGGCATTCAGATTAAGGAAGACTTTAGTAAAGAGATCTTGGAAAAAAGAAAAGAACTATTGCCCAAGCTGCAAGAAGAAAGGGATAAGGGAAGGCTTGCATATCTAAAGGGAGACAAACTGGTCGTCAAAGAAGCCATAAGAGTAGGCATTAGAGATACAAAACGGAAAAGGATGAGCCAGGAGTCGCCTCAAAAATCACCAACTTGTTCACCTTCTGGGATGCCACATAAAGAAATTTCTCAGGCTCCTCTAAAAATCAATAAAACCAGTATGCTCGACTATTTGGCAAGAGGCAGATCAGCTTCACTAGGATCCGAAAAGACAAAAAACAAGTAACTGACATCGATAACCGGAAACACAAAACACTATTTTATTCAAAACAACAAAAACAAAAACAAACTCCTACCCCAAGCCGGTTAGTCACCGTGGGGTACGATGACTATCACCCTCCAACATCCTCAAGTCAGATAACAGCATCTCATTCATTCAAACAAAGGAAAGATAACATATATATTGCCACTTACAACACGCTAACACTAAGGACAGACGAATCCTTTCTCGAACTATTGATAGCACTAGAGAATATAAAATGGAACATAATTGGACTTAGTGAGGTAAGGCGACAAGGAGAAAAAATAGAAGACCACGGACAATTTCTATTTTACTACAAAGCAAACACAGGGACAGTATGGAATCGGATTTCTAATAAAAAACAACTTAAGGGAAAACATTGATGAAATAATTGGTATATCGGACCGTATCGCCATACTAAATTTAACAATACCCCACCAAAACGAAATGTGGTCCATCATACAAATATACTCTCCTACAGAACAATCAAGTAATACCACAATAGACACATTTTACCTAAGCTTAAATAAAACCATAAGAAACAATGCTCATAAAAACATTATAGTTATGGGGGACTTCAATGCACAAGTAGGAAATAGAAGATCAGGAGAAGAATTGATATTGGGTCCATACTGCAAAGGAAAAAGAACACGTAACGGAGAAAAGCTTATATCCTTTGCACAAGAAAACAATTTGATGATACTGAACAGTAAATATAAAAAACGTTTTCAGCGCAAATGGACATGGATTTCTCCAGGTGCTCTTTATAAAAACGAAATAGATTTTATTTTAACTAACAGACCTCATTTATTCATGGATTGCAGTGTCGTAAATAAACTAAACTTCAACAGCAATCACAGAATGGTTAGAGCAAAAATGAAACTTGAATCCCCAAACAAACAAAATAGACCCTTCAAGTTCAAACACACGGAACAAAAAACTTTACTGCCATCTGTTGTAGTAACAAATCAACTGAAAGGCTTTAATAAAACGACAAAAGAACTCCACGTACAAGACAAAATTAACGAACTACTGAAAATAATTAACACCAAAAAAGAGACCACAAACATGCAAATATACAAAGATAAATCTAAACTTTCTGAAGAAACAAATAAACTTTTAGAAAGAAGAGCTGAAATTATAAACCTAAAAACAAAATCAAAAGAAACAAGACGAAAAATATCCGAACTAAGCAAAACGATTAAAACGAGCATGAGAAACGACAGAAAAAAATTAAGGATGAAAACATTTGAAGAACATATAAGAAAAACAGGTGGAGTGAAGAAGGCTCTGAAACAACTAGTAAAACAAAAAGAGTGGATACCAACTTTAAAACACTCAGGGAGACAAAAGACAAGAAGGCAAGACATAATTTCAGAAGCAACAAATTTTTTCAAGGACTTATATTCAATAAAAAGTACAGAAGATTTTAAGCAAGATTGGAAAAAGAACGAGGATGAAATACCAAAAATTCTAGTACGAGAAGTAGAAAAAGCCATAGAATCACAAAAAAGAGATAAATCACCTGGACCCGACAGAATAAGCAACGAATTCCTTTTAGAAACAAAGATGCTAATTGCCCCAATACTCACAAACATATTTAACGATGTTGTAACGAGCGAGTATATACCTGAACAATGGACTATATCAACCATTACACTTCTTCACAAAAAAGGCGACAAGAACCAAATCAACAATTACAGACCAATAAGTATAATGTCAAATATATATAAAGTGTTTGCGAAGGTAATATTAAATCGAATTACTAAAATATTGGATGAAAATCAGCCCAAAGAGCAGGCAGGATTTAGAAGTGGCTATTCTACACTGGACCACATATTTACTGTCAAACAAGTATTCGAAAGATGCAGGGAATACAACATACTTTTCTATTGTTGTTTTGTCGACTATAGTAAAGCTTTCGACTGCCTAGAACACAACAAAATTTGGCAAACACTTATAAGGCAAGGAGTCGAACCAAAATATGTACGGATCATCAGAAATATTTATAAAAACAGTACAGCTAGGGTCAAACTGGAAACGGAAGGAGAATCTATAAAGATACAGAGGGGCGTGCGCCAAGGAGATCCTTTGTCACCTAAACTTTTCACAGCAGTTTTAGAAGAAATTTTCAGGCAACTCAATTGGGAGAATTATGGGTTGAAAATAAACGGAGAAAATCTAACACATTTAAGATTTGCCGATGACATCATTTTATTTTCTTCGGAGAAAGACGAATTGCAAAGAATGTTATGCGAGCTTGACAACGAAAGTAAAAAAGTAGGACTGGCCATGAACGTTGAAAAAACTAAAGTAATGACAAATAGCGTGCAATATCCAGTTATAATTAATGACAGGCAAATTGAGTACACAAACGAATACAGTTATCTTGGCCAAATAATATCACCTGCTGACACTATGTGCAAGGAAATAGAAACAAGGATAGCCAATGCATGGAGAAAGTACTGGGAATACAAGGAAATCATGAAAAACAAAGATATTAACATGTTCTTTAAAAGAAAATTATTTGACACATGCGTACTTCCAGTCTTGACCTATGGATGCCAGACCTGGGCACTTACTAAAGCCCATAGCCAGAAACTAGAAATCTGTCAAAGAGCTATGGAAAGGAGTATGACCAACAAGAAAAGAGTTGATCGAATTAATAATAAAACATTGAGAAACCGGACCAAAATTAAAGATGTAACAGTGTGCGTCAAAAAATTGAAATGGAGATGGATAGGCCGTACCATTCGAGGAACAGACAAGTGGAGCAAAAGAGTAATGTATTGGTACCCTACATATATGAAAAGAAGTAGGGGACGACAGCACAAAAGATGGGAAGATGAGGTTAAGGAAACAGCCGGGAGTACTTAGAGCCGGAGAGCATGGAACAGAGAGGAGTGGAGGATGTTGGGGGAGGCCTTTGCCAAACAAAGGCACACAGATACGGTTGTCGATGTCAATTTTCAATAGTTTAACTAATTTAATAAGTGTACTTTGTAAAAATGTATCTGAATAAAGGCTATAAATAAATAAATAAATAAGAGCGAAAGGTCATTCACTCATCACAAAATACCAACGTTATTAACTGCCAGTTTCTATAACCTATCTACCGATAGACCGGTAGATACTTTCATACGATTTTGACAGGTTGTAACTTTTAATGTGTCAAAATAGTATGAAAGTAACTACCGGTCTATCGGTAGATAGGTTATAGAAACTGGCAGTTAGTCGATATTTGGCAGGAAGACAGTTTATAGTTAGTAGATGTTCGCTAAGAACGGATTTTACGACAGGGCCTGAGTAAGGAGGTCTGAGTACCCTAGCAAGTTTGTAATTTGTAATATCGACTTGAAATTTAGCCAGTCAAACGGACGAACCCGAGCGAAGCGAGCGCGTGTCTCAAGTTTAATATAGATTCAAAGTTTTGTGTGTAGCTAAAATAGTTTTCACATAAATTTTATAAAAAATGAGAGTGTTGCGCTTTTCATGCCTATAATAATAAAAATCTAAAAAGTATTGAAAAAATATCGTAATTTAAACTATTTTTTTGTATGCTTTGTGTGTTTTTTTATATATAAAATTACTAGCGAATCGCCTTCGCTTCATTTGGGCTCGTCTCTAGATCTAGCGCAAGCGAAGCCGCAGGTTCCGCTAGTGTATTATACATATAAACCTTCCTCTTGAATCATTCTATCTATTAAAAAAAACGCAAAAAAATTATACCTATCAAATAAAAACATATTATTTAAAATGCAGCTTATTTAATTTAAATTCACAGAATTGTACGAAACAATGTATTCAATAAGTCGCAACAGGAAACACTGTGACAAAGCTGTGTCATTGACATGGGTTTCCAAACTTTCAACTGTAAAGTAAATTGTTTGAATTAATTCACTAAAAGTTTATATATTAAATATATTATGTTACCAGCGATTTAGCGCTAGCGAAGCCGCGGGTTCCGCTAGTAGTGTATACAAAACCTTCCTCGAGACCCACTCTACCCATTGGTGAAAACAGCATGGAAATCGGTGCAGTAGTTTTTGAGTTTATCGTGGAGTTTTGTTTTAAAATATTATGTAGTTAGGTATATAAGTTTTAAATAAAAATATCATAATAAAAATATGAGTTCTTATTGCATAAGATTGGTATCATACGATTTTTTATGATTGAATATAATATTACAGTATAATAATATATATACATATAATATAAATATATAATATAAAATAATTATAGTCGTTACTTAAGTATTATCTTTTAAATTCACACAATTTTTAGTATCTAAGCGAAAAGCTTCAGATGTAAAATGTATTTTTTTGAAACTAATGACTCACCCTCGTTTCTCTCGTCCGTAGGTAGGTACGTCTATATATACGTACAGATATACAAAAAAAAACAAAACAAAGAAGAAAACAAAAAGCAGATTCGTCATTCGTCTTATTAAATTTAAAATACCCATCACCACTAACTCGTTTTAAGGTAAAGGCACCTAATTCCGCGGTATTTTCACCTAAACTAGAAAGAACTTTATATATTAAGCATTTACTATATCTTTCTGCAGAATTCGCTATTTTTATCAGAAGTATTATTTATCTAACTCTTGAAATACACTTACAGTTTAGCAATAGAAAATTTTATATTATCTTTAATTAATTAAAAATGTGAAGAAGTCGAGAGCACCTAATTGCGATGTAAAAATCCTAATTCCGATGTATTTGGTTCCTAATTCCGAGTGTTCAAAATACAAAGAAATGGAGGTGGGGAGAATAATACATAGTGTTCAAAAATCAAGTCTATTTATTTACTGTGGTCTTTAAATCAGTCTTCAGTCTTTTATGGTAAAATGACACCACAACATGTAATTTATTTAGATTAATAATATTATTCTAAGTAAAAATGTAAAAAACATAGGAGTAACTAGTAACTATATATAATTAATTCGTTAACAGTATTTTTTGTTTTCTTCATAATATTACAAATAGATACACTACTACCCTCATTGATTGCATTTCGGTCTTCGATCGATCTTCTTCCGTGTGTTCTTTTGGCTTCATTATCCTACAACAAAAAAAATAATAATATCAATATTTAAAATACTATGAGCCCATACCTTATGAATTTCTATAAAAGCTGCGTAAGATAATGTAACAGGCAGTTTTTCAATGTGTCATGATAATTGATTTTTAATTTGTTAAATAGGCAGCGATTCGAGTACTTAGAACTATAATACAAACATTTGTGAGAGCAATAAATGAGATTGTTAACTGTTGAATATTGTTTTCTGGAAACTCTTCTGAACTTTTTAATAATTAACACACTGTATTTTACTTGTGTCAATACCACGAAATTAGGTGCTCATAGAACCTTATTCCGACTTACATACATCGGAATAGCGTTTTATAATACCATATCACATTTTTTAACTCCGATTATTAAAAACCAAGAGATTTTTCAATATTTTATAAATAAATGAATATTTAATTGCAATATCTTCGAAAAAATACATAGAACACAAACAGAAATATATCAAATACATTAATAATACAGTTTAATGTTATTAGTCTTTCCATATAATAAATTAATAAAGTACCTAAATAGATAATCTTTGATCATGTATAATTAGCGAGTTTGACGCCAAAACATACATCGGAAATATATTTTTATATTCATTGGCCATTTAATTAATCAAAACCAAAACAGTAAATTTTGAAATTATAAAATTACCATCAAAATTTAAAGAAAAGAAAACGTCTATAAAATCGCAATTCCGTGGTATACATCGGCATTAGGAACCAACTAAAATATTTGGCACCTAATGCCGTGGTATTTTTAAACTTTATTTACTCTTAAATTGTTAAGAAAAATACACAAATATTACGTGTTTTAAATAAAAAATATAACTCTTCTACTATTTTAATCTAAACACGTACTCATATAGCATTAAATTATCATCTAAAACACTATTTAGTAAAACATAGTACTTACGTGCGTAAGGTCCAAAATGTATGGAGCGTGCGTTCAAGTCAGCTGCTTGCGCAAAATTTACGCATTATTTTAAAATGTACGTCACATTAACACACTCTTTTACTCATATAAACACGAACAGATAAATTATGAATTCAATATGGTATCTTACACACAAAAAGAACTTGTAGATTACTTGAAATCACTGTTTGTTTAAATACCTCGGAATATGGTGCCATTTTTAGAACCCCTCGGAGTTAGGTGCCTTTACCTTATAATCTTTTATAGTACACAATTTAGTTATTCTTTTGAAAGAAAATTCATTCTGTATTTTAAAATATTCAATGCACAAAATTGCTTTCTAACTATAATCTCCTACACCCCGACCTCCTCAGGTGCGAGATTAAGCACCCGGATCACTTTGGGCGTCGCAAAGAAAATGTCTCGTTAAAATTCATGAGGCACAATTGTTGAGTTTTACCTGACTTGAGTGATATTAGATTTTTCATTGAAGGTACCGTTTACTCGGTCTACCCTTTGCGGCTACATACCTGTTCCGTCTCTATACGCTAACGGAATTTTTTCATGGCATGCTTGGGTCAGGCCTTTACATTTACTTACATGAAAGGCTCGTTTAAAATACTTTTTCCTCTAGATATATTTTGTAAGAATGTACTAAGGGACGTAAATTATGGAATAGTAGCAACCAGAACACGATTTGGCAGTACATAGATTATGTACTTGAATGTGCAGTCATTTGCTATGTTCTTGTCAGAGTCGGTTACGTATAATACGAATATAAGATAACAATGTAGGTATATACTCATTTACTTCTAAAGAGTGGAATATATTGATGGATTATGGGAGATGGAAAATAAAAACTTTAAATATTGTTATTATTGAGATTTACTTAAATAAAATATAGCCTTGTTTTAAAAATTATAACTGCTTTAACAAATTAATCCACACAGTGCATAATGAAGATGAAATATCTCAAAAAAACATAATGCCTTACAATTACTGTAAAATTGTAAATGCAATCTATGAATCTCACTTCATCATATAAAACAAAGTTCCCCGCAATCTGTCTGTCCCTATATACTCTTAGATCTTTAAAACTACGCAACGGATTTTGATGTGGTTTTCATTAAAAGATACAGTGAATCGAGAGGAAGGTTTATATTATTTATAATACACTAGCGGAACCCGCGGCATCGCTCGCGCTAGATCTACCGAAATACAATTTAAAATTCGACAAATACTTTAATATTTATCCTCAATTATATTTAATATTTTTATTAGTACCTACTTCACTTTAGCTACATTACACAATACACAATTTTTTGTTAAGTGTACAGATAAACTACTTAATATGAACAGAGTAATTGCTCTAGCGCAGAGAAGATAAGTAATAAAAGGAAATCTTCACACATTTTGTTATTTACATTTTATTTTACAAATATATAGTATCGAAGTATTCAAAAATGTCGTAGTGCAGTAGTCTTATATACGAGTACGCCCAACAAGTCACTGTTCTTACAAGTTTGATTCCCAGTTATGTCAAATATTAACATCATCAACAACACGAGGCTTATCTCGTTGCAAGCCGAAACTAATGTCGATCTTCAGCTCTACTTTTCATAATATGTGTACTATGTAATATTTTATAACATTGGTACCAATCACTAAACCTCGTTTTCAATACTAAAATGTATGTTGGATACTTGTTATGTTGACCAACTATCATTTTAAATGAAACTATCTTTTCGGATTTTGTCGCGAATTTATTATGATTTTTGGTTCCCGACGTTTCGAATGCTTTACAGCAATCACGGTCACCGGAAAGACTAAGGTATTAGACGTCTCAGGGGGTTATATACTTGTTACAGACAGTGCCTACCCACAATTTACAAATATTCAAATTGATATCAAAGTAGATTATAAAATAGAAAAGAATTTATTTATAATGTCAAGTATTCGCGTAAATCTAAGAAAGAACTATAATTTTATCAAATTTTATCAAAATTTGTCCAGTAATTTTCAAATGTAACTCATTTTCAATATTATAATTTGTATTTACTATTAAAATGCTTTTGTATTTTTTACAGCCCCTCATTTCTTAGAGACGACAATCGTTTTATGCAAAGGATCTATAGAGAGAGCAAAGTCCCAGCTGGATAAGGCTTGTACAATAAGGACTTTAATGCCTCAGTTTTTTGGTGAATACAACGTTAAAACCGACTTTGAAAGATTAAACAATAAGCTGCAAGTATATCTTTATTTTAACTTAATTTATTTTTAGTTTATATATAAAAACTAGCAATACACGCGGCTTTGCCCGCGTTCATTTTTTTAATTGCTACTAATCTTTATTCGATCACTCGCAATCGGTTGATCTGTAGATTGCCTGAAAATGCTCTACAATCACTCTAGCTATTTTAGAATCCATCCTTAATATACTCTCTCCCGCTCTTGAAATCCCTTCCCGCTCCCCATTGCTCACTGTGCTGCACTTTATTTTATAATAGCCCTTACACCACCTTAATCCAGCCCTGTAGAAAAAACGTTTTAGCGAACTTTCACCAACAATTAACTACCTTCCTACCAAACCAAGGAGTTTCAACAGCATTGTATAGTATCTGTGTGTTTGTCTGTGAAGATGAAACAATTTTAATTTATTTTAATATATTCGAGCTACTTAGGCAGTATTAACCTAAGTAACGAGTTCACTTGTGAAACTGAGTTGTGCAGATTGGAATCCCAGATATCGCTCCTCTGATATTTTCATGTCGAATCATTTTAACCCTATAACCACTTGTCTTACGGTGAAGGAAAAATATAGTCAGGAAACCTACCTTAAAGAACCTAGCAAGTTATCAAAAGAAATGTGAGTCCGCCAACCCGCTCTAGGCCAACGTGGCGGACTATGGCCTAAATTCCTTCTAACTTAAGAGAGGTGCCCAGTAGTGGGACATCAAAACCGAATATATCATTAATATAAATATGTTGGGATATTATTACACATAGCGCCATCTAGTTCCGTGGTAAGCTACGAAGGAAGCTAATGTTACGGATACCAGATAGTTGATATACTACATATATAAGTTTAAATACATACATATTATAAATATTAACACCCATGACTGGTCATCATCCGAGCATAACAAATGAATGCCCCCAGCGGGACTCGAACCCGCGACCGCTGGTGCAATAAAGTAGGGTCTTCAATGACATTTCAGTGTAAGGTAAGCTGGGCCTAATACAGCAGCGACATCACGAATCTACAAATTACACAACTACAAAGATCCTATAATCCATTTACATATTTAATATTAATTACAATTTGCTGTTGACAATACAGATTTTTTTTATTTAGATGCTCCATCGGGCTGCCAAAATTAACGGAAGAACACCAAAGAGTTTTTATAAATAAAAGCAGAGACGGTCCGGAGAACACTGCAGAAGTCATGGATTATTTCAAATCCAATATAATTGTTAGTAAATACGCTGTCATTTACTTAATTTTTTAGCTTTTAGTGTTAATAAAAATAAGTAAACCAAACAAGTGAAATTTAAAGTATATTTTTAGATTAGATTGATCAATAAAAATATGAGTATTAAGTATTATTACTACTATAGCAATGACGAATATCAAAACATTTGTTATGAAAATATTGTTATTAAAATATTGTATGCATATTCAGATCAGGCGCAGTAGGTATCTAATATGCTTTCAAGCACGTATCCAATAAGTAAATTTGGACCTAGGCCTCGGACTTATTATATAGAAGTTGTCCTGTCCACATTGAAAAATGAAAATATTTATAAACTTTTGCTTCCGGTTAAACGTTTTAGTACTCAGGCGCATGATAACATTGACTAGCATCGACTTATTTGTAATTTAATATGTAATTTTTTGTCTTAATGTATAAATAACTAATTATTTAAAAATAACATTTTGTAGTAGACCGAACTGTGAATCTAAACCATTCTGGAATCCAGTCGAATACAAAACATTTCATCAAAATCGATACAGTCGTTTAGGATGAGTTCAAGAACATACACACGCATAGAAGATTTTTATATTTAAAGGTAATATTATTTTATTACAGCTAGCAGAGTATTTGAAAAACCATGATTATGTAAGTGGTTTTATATTAGTGCTAGACTTCGCGGAAGTAAATATCATGCAGTTAGTTACAACACTGAATCCTACTGATTTAAGGCAGGCTGTTTCAATTTTTTTAGTAAGTATTTTTCTTTATATCTTTTACCGGTATACTTAATTATCTAAGCTATTTTCACTTGAAAATATATTTTTTATAAAAGGCGACTTTTCCTGAAATCGATCATGTATAATTAATTACTACCAAACGCTGGGCGTAACTTAAGTAAATTCAACGGTTTTTATCTATACTAATACTAATACTAATATACTAATACTAATACTAATTACTAATTACTAATTACTAATAATAATAATAATTAATAATTAATAATTTAATAATTAATAATTAATAATTAATAATTAATAATTTATAAATTAATAATTAATAATTAATAATTAATAATTAATAATTAATAATTAATAATTAATAATTAATAATTAATAATTAATAATTAATAATTAATAATTAATAATTAATAATTAATAATTAATAATTAATAATTAATAATAATATTATAAAGAAGTAAAGTTTGTTTATTTGTTAAATTGTAAGGGGAAATCTCGGGATCTACTGAAAAGATTTTAAAAATTCTTTCACTAATAGAAAGCCACATTATTGCTGAGTGTCATAGGTTATATAAAAAACCGAAAAATAAAAAGGCTTTTACGTGGTAGTCCGTTTTGCAAAGTGAATTGGAGAAAAAACGGTCGAATGAAAGCGTTTCTTACGAACGCTGCCTTAACTATGAAAGATATATTTTTGAGTTCTAGAGAAAAGATGTGGAGCTTAAAAATGCCTACAAAAAAGTCAACGACAGCATATGTCTAACTTTTATATTTAAGTGACAAAAAGTAGTTTTTTTAATATTAGTACAGATAATTTAATTTTTAATTTTTAATATTAATAAAATAATTTAAATTATTTAAACACTCTGTACTAAAAAAGGATTATTAACATTATGCCCAACGAAGTGGGCACGGGTCAGCTAGTAATTTTATAATATAACAAAAAGTAGCTTAAGCTACTCCTTATAACATTAGCTATCTGCGAGTAAAATTCCCGCGAAAATCGGTCCAGTCGTTTCAGAAGTCAGTTGGAACAAACAGATAGACGTTTTTTTTATGTAAGTACTATATAATATACTAATATATTTAGTGAAAAGCCGTTAATTTAAAATTTAAACAGACACTTCAATTTTATTTAAGTATATAATAATACTGCTGTACTAATATGATAAGACCAGTACAATAATCGACTCCTTTAAATTGTAAAGGAAAGTTACTAATGATAACTTGCTTTTTCATCAGCTGCTTTTGGGTTCGGCTTACTGTTATTATAGACTAGCTTTTCCCGCGGCTTCGCACGCGTTCTGCAGACCGGAAACCAAATTCTTTCTGAGTCGCACGGTATGGTCGCAGAACTAACACCCGCCCTTCCCGTTTTTGCAACATTTTTCATTGATCATGCCTTCCTCGATAAATGGACTTTCCAACACAAAAAGAATTTTTCGATTCGGACCAGTAGTTTCTGAGATAAGCGCATTTAACCAAACAAACAAACTCTTCAGCTTTATAATATTAGTATAGATTTCTCAACATTTGATATTTTCATTAGTTGTTCCTATATTATGTCGCTATCTAGCTAACGCTAACTAGCTATCATAATTTCGGATTTCATCAAAATGTATCCAGTGGTTTTCTTATGCTGTGGCCGCAGACAGATAAACAGACAGATAGACTGACAGACAAACGTTATAAAAACTATATTCGGCTTGTGTTTCACTAACAATGACTATTTCAATATAATTTAAAAAATATTCAATGTTCACAGTATATACGACTCACTTAGAATTTAACTGTATTATAAAAAAAAATTACATTAATTACAGGAAGGCTACCAAATGAAAATAAAAGCAATTTACATAATATCATTTTCGAAGTTCTTAGACGCATTTCTTACGATCTTCAAGCAAGTACTTAGCTACAAAGTAGCTAGTCGTATTCGTATATTGAATGATAAAGACGAACTGCAAAATGTAATATCTAAGAGTATACTACCTAAAGACTATGGAGGTGAAGAAAGATCTGTAAAAGAGTTACAAGGTTCGTTTTTTACATACCTTTGAAATTTAAAAAAATATCTATTTTAGATTAGTTTATTTTGACGATAACTTTGACACAGTTTGTTAGTGATCCTTGTTGTCGGTTGCGGGTTTGAATCCCGGGGGCGGCCTTCATTGTATGATGAGCACGAATATTAATTGTACATTAATGTTTAAAATATTTTGTAATATATGTACACTGTGCAGTTTGTCAACTTTCTGGTATCAATAACACCACTCTAGTGGCTTATGGAACTAGATTTATTGACCTATTGTCCATCTCCCCCAACGTGCATTCACCTAGTCGTGTAATGTCGTCCGGCAATTCGGCCGAAACAAGAGAATAGTGATGATGAAATAAAACAAATTTTCATATTCATAGTCACAAACTATGATAGTTATTTTTATGTTTTTCAGGAGAATGGCTTGACATTCTATCATCAGAAGAGCATATGAACTACATTCGAGAAATGAACACTGCTGTAACTGACGAATCGTTGAGGCCACGAGACCAATTCTCAGAGCAATACGCCGGCATGCCCGGTACTTTTAGATTGTTAAGCGTTGATTAATAATATATTATATGATGTTACATTAATTTAATGATTTAACATTATTTTCATTTTAAAAGTTAACATTAATTATAGTCTATATAAAGACAAATATTAAATGGCTGGGGGTTGTAAAGGTTATTTAATTGTATATACGAGTGCGTATGATTAAATTATATTATTTACTAGCGACTCGCCCTCGCTTCGCTCGGGCTCTTCCCTAGATATAGCACAGGCAAAGCCGAGGGATCTGCTAGTTATGCATATAAACCTTCCTCTTGAATCACTCTATCTATTAAATTAAACCGCATCAAAATCCGTTGCGTAGTTTTAAAGATTTAAGCATACATAGGGATATAGGGACAGAGAAAGCGACTTTGTTTTATACTATGTAGTGACGTATATATATTGTTAGTTTCTAAAATCCTAATTTAGCTTTTCAACATATTAATTTAGAAAAAATGTATACATGATTTAGAATCACACAGTTTAAAACTACTGTAGTCTTTATCGCACATAAAAATATAGTTATTTTAAAAGCGTTGCCAATAAAAAAAAATATTTTACATGAGCCTTAAAATAATAAAAAATATAAAACAGATGAAATGAAAGAACGCATTTAAGAATACTGGCTTATATCGATATTAAAATCGATTGACTTAACTTTTTTGCTACCTATAAAAATGATATTATTTTTAGATTATAATAGTTTTTCCGGTTAATCTGATGCACAATTTTGAAACTTTACTTAGTAATTTAAAATAATTGTAATTTAAATTTAAATAATCACAGGACTTTAACGTTTGTATATAATATAGAATAGAGTTCGTAATTTCTTAACTTTATTAAAATATTATGTTGTTTGGATACGTTTGAACATAATTATTACACGATGTCATGAAAGAAATAAAAGCGCAACTCTTAGAATTGAGAGATTTGGTATAAACAATCATCTAATAAATTATATGATATATGGGTATCTTTAAGACAAGAGTGAATAGGTTGCTACTTAATTAGTGCGACTTACCATCTTCGACTGTGTTACCACTTACCATCAGGTGGAACGAAAAGAAAAATAAAATAAATAAATATGTATATTGTATAAAACGTAAGCGTGAGGGAATATTATATGTAATGCAATGATATGAAAAAACCTCGAATAATTAAATTTATTATTAATAAATTGTGATAAAATAGTGTTTTTATTCTACTTAAACCCTCAAACCCTTTAGAGTTTAGTGTATGTTACACGAGATCTGATTGGCGAAGGAGTGATCTGAGAGGCATAGTGACGAAAACGGCATGTCTAGGCCAACCTAGAATGTTAAAGAACTTAGAACCTAGAAAGACATGTGAACTCCGTCAACACTTCTGAGCTAGCGTGGTTTAGATTGGCCCCAAACCTTAATCTTCCTCCGTCGAAGAACGGCCTTTTGTGGCTAGCCGTGGAAGACTGAATACAAATAATATGTTGGGACATTTTACACACAGCACTATCTAGTTCCACAGTAAGGTACGAGCCTTGTGTTATGAATACTAGATGGTTGATATACTACACATATATAAGTTTAAATACATACCTACATATTATAAATATAAACATCCATGACTGGAGTACAAACATTCGTGCTCAACAAATGTATGCCCCCAGCGGGACTCGAACCCGCGACCGCTTGCGCAGCAAGTAGGGTCACTACAAACTGCGCCACGCGCGTCGTCAAATACATAATATAAATAAATAAATAAATATGTTGGGACATTATTACACACAAGCCATCTAGTTCCGTGATAAGCTAAGAATGAAGCTTGTATTACGGATACCAGATAGTTGATATACTCCATATATAAGTTTAAATTACATACAATAACATTATAAATATAGACACCAATGACTGGAGTACAAACATCCGAGCTTAACAAATGAATGCCCTCAGCGAGACTCGAACCCGCAACCGCTGGCGCAGAAAGCAGCCTTTGCACATTATGAATTGCTTTTCATGGTCGTATTGTCGTTTTGTATCTTATCTTATAGAATATAATATATTATCTTCTTCTTTGTTATCATTAAATAATATTGAACGTTTTGTAACTTATATACCGCCATCAAATTCGCCGTTTTAATTTATTGAAAATATTAGTATTTTACTAGTATTTATTGGCAATCTGGCCGGACGAGAAGCCAAAAAACGCGCAGAGAGCGTCCACTTCTGTGGGCAGTGCAGGGTTAGCCAATTTCAGTACTCCTGGTACTTCTCTGGATAGCAGAGTGGACTGTGGAGCAACCCTCTTGGGTGTGGTTTGCTTCAGCAGCTGTCGGGGAGTCGAGGCGTCGTGGTTGAATGTGCAAGGGATCCTGCGACGCCCAAAAAATTTAAATTTGAGTGTCTGTGCCTTGCATTTGCAAAATGTAATTTTGGGAGACTAGAGTTTCTTCGATGTTTATAAATTTTATCTGTTTATGCATGCATCTGCATCTACACATACACATCATTTCAGAACATTGTGTTAACATTTATCTTTTTATTTGTTTTATATAAACTACTGTAGGCATATACATTTTATAAATTAAATGAGGAAGTCACTGACTCCTACAATACAGTTTTTACTAGCGCAGGAGCTCAGGGGTTTCAATTGAATGTAGGTACTTGTAAAATATGTCAATAAACTATTTTTTATGTCTTATTGCAGGTAAATGTTGTCTAAATTGCTATTGCAATTAAACAACTCTTGAAACTATTGTGTATTTTCCGGGTACTTCCTCAGCTCTGCCAACATTGCCTACAGAGGCATTTTTTTGAAGGTATCTTAGCGATATCTCTGTTATCCCTAAGCCACACTTCTCTCTAGGAAATCAAGTCTGAGGGCCCTCCCTTTACAATGAAAGAGTTTGTACACTCTATCTATCTGGTCGGGCAATTTTTGTTTTCCTGACACCGACACAGCAGTAAATAGTTTTGTCTCACAACAATTAAAGACAATAGTTTATATATTTTTATTTTAAAGGTTTAGATAGCTATTATTTACACCTAATAAAAGTGTGACTACAGTTTTTCATATTCGTCGTGGAAATATCAGTGAGAAGCTTCAGAACATCGTAAAATGTTAGTGAGTCATCTACATTAAATACCATATTAGTAAGTGTGACGTCATTTAAATATAAAGACAAGAGATTGTTATTTAAAACTAGCTATTTCCTACGGCTTCGCCCAATTATATTTTTGCATATATTTGTAAGCTGGGTAATGGTGGTCTTGTTCGAAAAATGCCAATGGCAAATTAAATGTGATGCTTCTTAATTTTAAGCACTTCCTTGAAGGTAAGCAATGTGGGTCAGCTCGTCCTTCTCACTAGGAAACTGTAGATCTGATTTTTTCTCATAGCTCAAAGGCCATGCTTAATTCAATTTAGTTGCTGTTGAACCATTTATCGTGTAAGGATTCTCATTGTTGAACGATGTCTCACAAACACATTCGAGCGATTGATTAATTTCTCAATAAATAATATTTCACGAATATATAAAATAAATATAGGCAGTTTTATAAATATTGGCTGCTGTCAGTACGCTGTCTAATTAAAGTGCGTTTATAAAATAACTAGTTTTTACTAAATGCATGTTTTTATACAACATGCATAATTATGTTATTGTATACGGATATGAGGAAAAAATATTTTTTAACATTTCAAGTTTGTCTGTTTGTTCACGCTAATCCCTGAAACGGCTGGACAGATTTTAGCGGGGCTTTAATCGGCTGATAGCCAATGTTATAAGGAGCAAGTTTGGCTACATTTATTTCACAAAAAGAATTAAGAAGTTCAACTCAAAAAAATTGAATTCTTAGATTTACAAAAATATTTCAATATTTGAATTTAACTATATAGTCGGCAACTAAAACATATACAAAAAATTAATTGGCAAAAAAATTTGAACCTATAGTATTCGTACTTACCAAGTTAATGGCAATGGCTGACGTAGGTAATTCTCACGTTTTTCTTTGTTTTCAATTGTTTATTCATTTTAAGTATTTGTTTATTCATTAATTTGAAATTAATTTTCATGAATAAAATTGCGAAATTGCACAATAAAAAATACAGAATTCAATTTTTTAAAACGATATCATTGGCTCAAGAAAAGTAATACAAAATTATTGAATAAAAATAATATATTAGCTAATTATACTTTCTCGATTAATTCAAACAGTAATTATTTTAATGCAAACATACCACATTTAGATATTTTATATTATATTTGTTCTGAAAAATATTTCACAAGGAAAGCATGGTCGTTTCCTTTGAAATATATATTATCTATATAACACTGAATTCTCACCACTTGCCCAATTTTAGGCATAACTAGCGCCTTTTTGCGACTTCGCCTACATTTAGATTTTATGGAATTATCCGCTCTCATCTCAGTTACAGTGTAAAAAAAAGTAAAAATAATTCTTTATTGCATATAAAAAAACATATGTATTTAATTATACAAAAATTGAGGGCAAATGTGGTCTACATATTATATAATCATAAAATTTCAAACCCCCAAAGATACAACGGTTTGAAGTCTTCTCTTCTTTTTAAACTTTTACATCTTTAAATCTTAATTAAAAAAAACCGACTTCAAAATGTTACAAACTGAAACTTAAAAGAAATAAATAATAATTGTAATTAATTAGTTATTGTTGGAGTAGTCGGTGTCACTTGGTGACAATGGAAACATCTATTAAGTATCCGACCCGACTAACCCTACTGAACAAAAGAAAAATTTTTGAAATCTTCCCATAGTTGGCGTAGAATTCAGTGAACATACATAAAAAATATATACAGTGGAACATATAACCTCCTCTTTTTTTGAAGTCAGTTAATTAGTATACATTACATTAATTACCTATATAACATACAAATCCATATTCACAGATTTCAAAAAATACAACTTTTTCATTTGTTGACCTATAGATCATTGTCAAGTTTATTCATACATTATATAACAATAATTCACATTGTAGCCATTTCTTTTATGTGGTTGGTTTTTTAATATAATATAAATTAACGTTAGGAAATGACAGAAGGTCGAACGAAACTCGTTTTTTTCTTACAAGCTTAGGTTTTAAAGGATCGCGTTCATATTTTAATAAATAGTACGTAGAAGCGCGTCTTTGTGCAAACAAGTAGTGCTGTATAAATAAAGGAGCTGATTTATATTATTTTCGAGGTAAGACATTGTTAGAACTAAACATAACAAAATAAATATTATAAATAATAAACAAATTATAAGTAATAAAAATCAATATTTATAGTAATAATAGATAAGTTTGGACATTAGTAAAAGTTGTGCTCTAAAATAAAAAATAAGCTTATTTACTTAGGACTTGGGGTAAGCTTTAGTATGTATTTCATTTTTAATTATTATTCAAATATATTATATACATTAAATAATAAGTGCTTCTCAATAATTTAGAAGGAAAATAATGAAAGAGTGTATGTAGTTTTAAAAGAACTTAATTGTTTTGCAAACAAAAACAAATAAGTAATTGTCTCTTTCTTTTCTTTATTATTTAATAATTTACTTATTATCTTGTATTCTTCTTTCGATTATTATATTACTTTGGGGCAATTTAGAAAATTCTGGCGACTCTAGCTTCGCTCGTATGTGTAGTTAAATATCCATCATTTTTAAATATTTTTGGGGAGATTTCACTAAGTTGTGCTATAACGCCTAAACTTTATTTCTTACGAGTATACGAGTAAGATGAGAAGTGTCTTGACATATTTTGTTAACTATTCTAACTTTATACACATAGTGAAGCCAAAAAATCTTCATAAGTGTACAAAAAAATATAATCACTACATAGTATAAAACAAAGTCGCTTTTTCTGTCCCTATATCCCTATGTATGCTTAAATCTTTAAAACTACGCAACGGATTTTGATGCGGTTTTTTTAATAGATAGAGTGATTCAAGAGGAAGGTTTATATGCATAACTAGCAGACCCCGCGGCTTTGCCTGTGCTAAATCTAGGGAAGAGCACGAGCGAAGCGAAGGCGAGTCGCTTGTAATATTATCTTTTAGTAGTAGTTAATATTATTTATATGGATAATATAGTAATTTTCTTAACCAAAAAGCGTCCAATAAACAAAACAATGAACCATTTTGTTTCACTACATGGTGTTAATATTGTAGTTAATAATGTAATGAAAGATTCGTTGAACTAGTGAGTCACTCTCACTTCATTTGAGTTCGTCCCTAGATTTAGCGCGAGCGAAGCCGCGAATTTCGCTAGTAAACATATACAAAAACTTTACAAATTATACATCTTCCTCAAGAACCACTCTATCCATTGGTGAAAACAGCATGAAAATCGGTGCAGTAGTTGAGTTTATCGCGAACAGACAGACGGACAGACAGATGCGGCGGAGGACTTTGTTTTATAATATGTAGTGACAACAGTAGACGTCAATAAATCAAAATAAAATGAATTACTTAGTAAAAATACATAAAATTACACTTACACAAAGTTATCTTATTACAACTTTTGAGAACGATTTGCGATAAGCAAGTACTTTACGCATGTTGCGGAAATTAATTTATTTTAACTTAAATTTTAAATCAAATATAAAAATCAAATATAATAACAATAATAACAAATAAAAAAATCAAATTATTCTTATATTTATCATAGTCTTTTTGTGTTGTATTTCGATTGTGCGTTGTCTTTATTAGAAAACAAAATTAAAATGAAATAAAAGAAATGTAAACTAAATATTATGTAGTTGGGACATTATTATATACAGCCCCTAGCTCCGTGCAAAGCTATGAGGTTTGTGTTACGGATAAACATAAAATATAACTAATAAATACATATCATTATATTAAAAATAAATACTCAACAAATGAATGCCCCCAGCGGGACTCGAACCTGCGACCGCTGAAGCACAATGTAGGAACACTACCAACAGAACCAAACGTCGTCCAAGCCAAAACATGCCTTTTGCATTTTAATTATTCACACACTCGCTTCCTTCAAAGTCCATTATAAAATGTTATTCTGTTGTCTGAAATTATTAACCAAAATATACATATAAATTATATTTATAATATACCCAACAGCAATATTGAACTTTTCTATATATATTTCTTGAAAATTCTATTTGATGACAAAAAGTACTCTATCTTCTCCTTGAAAGTCCCGTTAATCAGTATAACAAACTTATTAAAATTGTTTAAATGGTTTAGAGAAGGTTTTCTAGACGAAACTTAATAAACCGACAGAAGATAAAAGCAGAGTAAAAGCTTTTTTAAGAGAAAACCTATATTGTTACCCACTACTGGGCACTGGCGTCTCTTCAATACAAGGGGAATTAACCCATAGTCCACAACGCTTTTTTTGTTATGCTGAGAAATATGTTTACGCATACTTGTTGGAAGCAGGTTATGTAGGGCTCACCGGCTAGAAAAGTCAGTACAACCAACTGAAATCTAGCAAATCATCCTTCGTCTTAAAGGGGAGTTGCAGGATTGCTAATACACCACGACGTCCCGACGGTTGCCAAGGGGTTGCTCCATAGTCCACTCTATACTATAAAACGCTTTTTTTGCTATCGCTGGAGGAAACTCCCATAAGGTCCCACCAGTGCGTCAACCAGTAGGAACTGTGAGACTCTTACTCACTAAAACCTTCATCGGAACCCTTCGCCGTAGTGCAATGGGACGTTACGGGGTTAGTTATTTGAATTTTCGGACCATCTTCTGATAGTCCTACTAATCCAAACGGAATACTGCCACAGTTTTTTTCAATCTTTTAAGGCAGGACCTTCTGTCCGCCTCCCCTCCCGGTCACGCTGTTAAGGACAGTAGGGCCAACAGCACTTGTCATTCAGAAAAAAAGGAATTTTCGGACGAATCATCAGCGAAGTACGGGTCGAAAAGTTATATACTAATAAATGTCTTGTTACAGATGTATATAATTGGTCTACATCCATTCTATCAAACCACAGAAGAAGAACGTCTTCTAATTCGAAAGGAGCTTGGGTTTAAAGACAGTATATTACAAGAAGATATAGATGCGATAATTGAGTGGTTTTTGAAACAGCCACACTTAGCACACGCACCTATAAGTTAGTTTATTTTAACTTTTTATAACTCACTATAGAAAATACTTATGGATTACTGACAATTCTGTAGTTTTAGAGTTTATTGATTGAAAATTAAATATATTTTATCCTTTACAATCTATTAATAGTTAATATAGAAATTTAAACACTATAACATAATAATCATATAAGTTAAAATGAGTTTGCTACGCAAGACGTCTTATTTCATGTGCCTAATAATAATCTTTACATATAAAGTATTTTTGTGCGTGCTAAACGGCTGGAACGTTTTTGATGAAATGTTTTGTGTATGTCAAATCAAAATATTCTTTATTCAAATAGACTTTTACAAGCTCTTTTTTTAATCGTTATTTTTATATCATTAAAATTAAATGTCAGTCTGTAAGTCTGTGAGTAAACTATCACCGGCTTTGAAAGCTGTTATGCTGAGAAGAACCGGCGAGAAACTCAACAGTTGTTCTCACAACTCACAATTCGGTCCACTACAAAATGTGTCTTTTTTAAATAATTAGTTATATAAACATTTAGACAAAAAATGAAATATTTGATTATTATAAAGAAGTTGTCGCTAGGCAACATTGTTCTGTGCATGCGTACAGGACAACAGGTCCGCTAGCCTTTATATATTAGGCTCGCATGTGTGTATGGATTCAATTAAATAATAATTCCTTTTCCATAGATCGCGACTACATAGAAAAAGTGTTGATTTCAACAAAAGGTTCACAAGAAAACGCTAAACGTAAAATCGATAACTTCTACAAATATAGATCCCTAGCACCTGAACTTGTGCAACAAAGAATCGAAGACCTAAAAGACCCTGATTTCGATCCATGGAGCAGTTAGTAAGTACCATTACAGTATTAGGTATTAGTCATACAACACTTTGTGGAATATTTTATATTTTTGTTTATGTCATTTATTTTTTCGTTACAATATAGATCTGCTTGTAATTTTTCCTTACAATTAATATTTAAGTTTGTATTTATTAACATTAAATAAATATATTCTGTTCAAATAATAGACAGTGGTAACCCAGTCGCTTGGAAAAACGAGTGTTGCGAAGGTTCGTAGCCGCGTCTCGCATCTCTGACTTTTCATGTGCGAATCATTTCTAACATGATTACCACTTTTCTTACGGTGTTCCTTCACCGTTTTCGTAAGATATGTGAAGTCTGCCAATCTGTACTTGGCGAGCGTGGTGGACTATGTACACACCTTCGTATTGGAAGGAGGCCCGTGCTGTGTGACGTTAAAAGGGCTGCAGAATACATTCAATTAATGAAATGAACTAATTAAAATTACAACAACATTAACTTTACCTAAATGTAATTACTTGGTAAAACTTTACCTACATTTATTTACAATAGATATATAATTTCAAATATTTTTTTGTATTGGATGGAATCGCGTTAAAGGCGCAAAAAAATCAACTACTAAACATAATGAGGTACTGTAAATAATAGATGTTATTACAGTTTTGTATTAAATTTAATAATTATATTTTTTTGTAAAAAAATGTATAAATTTTAGCATAATTTCTCTTTTTACACATACATACCAACAATATATTTTTAAGTAGGTACGTACGTCGTACATACATCGAAGTACGTTATGTTTCATTACCATTATGCAGATCACTGCTGGTTCAATTCCCCTTGCCTTTATTTGTCGAAATGTGAAGTAAACAATACTCTGGTCAAGAGCATTGGAAATTACTCAAGACAAGTTGGTTATATTCAGAATAAGAGATTATTTCCTAACATTATTTTTATAGAACGACGCAATAAATTAAATTGCGTAAGAAAATGTGTGACGGCTGAGCTTCTGGAGGCGGGAGAAAAACCGATCCTTAAGGCCCTTCAGAAGCTATTTAATTTTGCCATATTCCAAGGTATTGGTATACCCAACGAACATGGTGCAGAAGCGTTGTGGTACTGTTCTTTAAAAATGGCGATAATGTCTGGCTAAAGAACTACTGACCCATAGGGCTTCTGTCCCATAGGGTTTCTGTCTACAAGCTGTTTTCAAGGTTAATTCTCATTACGAACAGTTTTGAAACTAGGTTTGATGACTTCTAGTCTCAAAACAAACATGGGAAAGACGAAAATTATGTCAAATATCCATGTTGCAACTACTCCAGTTTCTATCGGTGACTTTATCCGCGAAGTTGTTGACGAGTATGTCTATCTATACCTAGGACAAACTGTACAATTAGGTAGGTCCAACTTCGAGATAGACAGGTCAATCGAATCCCACTGGATCCTGAGGGCCCAAGACTGGTTGTTGTGGGGATCTTTGGACAGGCCTAAGTCCAGCAGTTGACGTGTATGTGCTGAGAAGAAGTAAATGTGTGCGAAAACAATAAATTTTAATTATTTTTTTTTGCAGTCGTCAAGCCGCCATGTTGAAACTTTACAATGGGAAGAGAATTTCCGTGTTTAAGTTAACAGAACCAAACGCCAGTAAAGTGATGATTGATGTTATGTTGAAGACCACTATAATGGTATGTCATTTTTTTTTAAAATAATGGTAATTTAAGGTCTATTTTCGTTTTTTAATGCACTTTGTTTTAGCCAAATAGGATATAAAACATGTTTGAAAAAATCTATTTTCCCTAAAAGAGGTTTAACAATTTTAAAACGATATATTTCGCGCTTCGTGGATTTTTTGCAAGTAGGTACGAGTATATGGCAAAATTCTTGTAGTTATACCTAAGTAGGTTTTATAAAAGATGAAAATTGATTAACATAAAAAGTTCAATGCATTTGTCTCCTTTGTTGCCGATTTGTTAATAGAAATAATTGGTAGAAAATACTTATTTTAAATAGATTTTCAACCACACACTCACAAACATACACGCACACATGCGCACATACGCACACACATACATCATACACAAATTGAACATTATTATATAAATTAGTTATAAATAACGTAATGTCAGTCAAAATTCAATGACAACTTCGAATAAAAGATAATATTACATTTACTACATAGATAGCTTAATATTTATGTAGGTATTGAAGTAGGTAATTAAACATTTTCATTGAATACATTATGTTAAAAATTATAAATAAACTATTTTAATTTACAGAAAGTGCTATAACTTTCTTAAATCCTTGACTTTAAATTTGGAATTATTTTTTTTAATAATTATTTTCATATTATTACTATTAATTGACGACACATAGATTTATTTTGCACGTGTCAATAATTTATCCACTTTGTACCCGATGGGACAAAATTACTGTTTTACTATTTGTATATAATAATAATATACATTATTGCACATCACAAAAGAAAGATAAAATACATAAAAAACACAAAAAAAAGATGCACATCAGGCGGCCTTATCGCTTGAAGCGATCTCTTTAAGGCAACCTTAAGGTGGAAGGGTAAGTTATTATAAAACAAAGGACGGTGTACACGCTTTGACACGTTACAAATATAAATACTTATTATACATAAATAAATTCATATATAAATTTATACATACATACATACATACATACATACATACATATATACATAGATACATATATAAATAATAAATAAATAAATATGTTGGGACATTTTACACACAGCACTATCTAGTTCCACGGTAAGGTAAGGAGCCTTGTGTTATGGATACTAGATGGTTGATATACTACACATATATAAGTTTAAATACATACATATTATAAATACATAGATACATATATACAGACAGTAACACTTATATGTATGTTGTAATATGCACATGTGTGTAACACCACAGCAGAGGCAAAAAATAAAAATATAGCCAAAATACTGCTACTTTGTACGCTTACTAATTACCTACTTGAAAATATCAAAATGTACATCCATATACAAAAAATGTCTTATCATCTTTATTATCTTTAGACTTATATTATTCTTTAGATGAACGATCTTTTTTAAGAGGAAAAATCTGTAATTCTTTGTTTTTATATACCTTTATTAGTTCACACGAGCCGCAGCACATTAAGCTCCCAATCAGGATGATTTTTCCTGACATTTTCAATAATTATTGTAATACTAGCGGAACTCACGGCTTCGCTTACGCTAAAAGTAAAAAAAATTGGCTTGAAATACCTATAATGTACCAACCATTGATTCCCTTTTAGTTTAGTTTAATTCCACTTCTCGTTTCTAAAAACTACTCTAGAGAACCACTTACTGTATATTCCTGTGAGAAAAAAACTTGTACTAAAGGGTATTCTAAATATTAACCCTAGTAATAACCACTAAACAAAATTTGGTTAAAATCGGTCCAGTACTTTTGTGTTAAACGATAACATACAAACAGACAAACGGACAAAAATTTTAATAACTATTTTTTTGGGGGTCTCTATTCAATACACAATACGTTACAGTCGTTGTTTTAAAGAAAATTTAATGTACAGATTTTTTCTAAGTTACTGTCACCATGTATTATAAAACAATGTCCTCCGCCTCGTGTGTCTGTCTGTTTGCAAGAAACTAAAAAATTACTGCACTGCTTTTCATGCTGTTTTTACCAATGGATAGAGTGGTTCTCGAGGAAGATTTTAGTATATATATACATTTGCTAGCGGAACCCGCGGCTTCGCTCGCGCTAAATCTAGTGACGAGCCGCTAGTTTTATTGTAATGTACGGATATAACGTGAGAACCTACTTAATGCAAAAAAGCAAAAAATATGAGATTATAATATGTAGGCGTAAAGCTATCTCATTATAAGATAAGAGATACAAATCTTAAAACCCTAAAAAATTGTAGCCCTAACAAGCTATTCTTATACGTAAAGAATCTATCTAATCATGATAGTACCCTATTAAAATAGAGCCCTAAAAGATAAGCTCCAGTGGCGCAATTGGTTAGCGCACGGTACTTATAAGTCAGTGTACGTGAGCGATGCCGGGGTTGTGAGTTCGAGCCTCACCTGGAGCATATTTTGTTTTAACACTTAAAAGTTCATTTAAATATTTATTTATTAAAGCCAGTAAATTTTATTGTAACTAATTCAAAATTTATTTGAATTACTAAATTTAGGTATAGACATATTAATTTTTACTTTCTTAGGATTACGCGAATATTTGACATTATAAATAAAACTATCTTTTCGGATTTTGTCGCGGATTTATTTTAATTTTTGGTTCAACAATCATGGTCATGGGAGGGAAACGTCGGGAACCAAAAATCAAAATAAATCCGCGACAAGATCTGAAAAGATGGTTTCATTTATAATAATATAAAATTTTTGTTCATTCATAGTTCCTGAAACTTTAATGGGCTATTTTTGCAGGATTATACATATTAAAAATAAAGTTTTGTTTCAGCTGGCAGATCTACGGCTGAAGTACGATTACATGTTAGGAGATATCTGGATTTTAGATTTGCAAAACGCTACATTAGGACACTTACTGCGATTTAATTTACTAGAATTCCAGAAATTCGTAAACATTTTACAGGTATGTTGTAATAATTTATTGTTAATTTTTATTTAAAGAACGGACTGCTTCGTAGTATAATATAATTATAAGCAATAGTTTTTATGTGTGTTTGTTTGTTACGTCTTTAAGCCTGTTCAGAGAAAATTATCTGTTGCTTGTGACCAGCATAATAGACCAGGAATGGCCGCAGTAATATTATAATACAGTCGCTGCCTCCGCAGAAAGACAAAAATAAAAATGATTTTCATATGAAAATTAAATATTATGAAGTTCACATACCTATATTGGTAGTACGAATCCCTCAATGTTTGAGTGTAAACCGCAATTAACTCGTTTATTCACCTTAATATGATTTACATACATATAACATAGGTACTAATTGTAATATTTAATAACTAACTGCGTCATAATTAAATATTGTCTGATTCTTGAGCAGATTTTTTTTTTTGTTGTGAATTAAGCAAAACACTGAAATTGAATAAGTAATAATTGGTAGCTTAATTGCGACGCGCTTGCTTGAGAAAGCGATGAAGCGAATTCAAATCCTGGTCTCACACAACTGATCTAATTTCTAACATGATTACCACTTATCTTTCGGTAAAAGAGAACATCGTTTGAAAACCTACAAGTCTGAGAAAATAACAAGTTTTAGAAAGACATATGAAGATTGCCAACCTGCACTTGGCCAACGTTGTGGACTACAGTCTATAGCCTTACCCCCTCGTATTGAAAGGAGAACTGAGCTAATCTTGTCACGAACTCAGTTATGTGAGATTAGTAAAAATCTATGATTTCAATCACTTATATCGAAATAAGACATATTATTATTCTTTTTAGGATGGGGTTGGCTTTAGGATGTACGAAATCCACATAGTAAATACGACGTCGTTTAATCAAGCCTTTATTAATCTTGTAAAGCAATTCGCGAAGCCGAAAATTGTTGGAAGAATTATAGCTCACAATACAATAGAGGAACTACAAACATACATTCCGAAATCCTACTTACCAAAAGACTATGGCGGTGATCAACCATCCTTAGATGAATTTAAAGGTATGTATAGTTTCTACATATCAAAAATTTTTAAAACTCCGAAATTCTCAGCAACCACCTCGGTTAAGAAGCAATAAGAGGCTACAGCGGTCAAAAGATATTAATGCCTGGTATCACAGCCGCTTAAAGCTGACACACACTCTATAATATAAAAAGTTCTTATATATTTTATTAAATAAATAAATATATATTTGGGGCATTTTTAAAACAGCGTCATCTAGCTCCGTGGTAAGCTGCGAGGCTTGTGTTACGGATTCCAGATAGATGCTATATATACCTATACTACACATCACGTATATATTTTTTTAAAATGCATACATGTTATAAATATAAACACCCATAACTGTAGTACAAACATTCGTACTCAACAAATGAATGCCTCCAGTAGGACTCGAACCCGCGACTGCTGGCGCAGAAGGTAGGGCTACCAGTAAGGCACTACCAACTAAACCAATTCTTCACTTAATAAACGTAATTTGTCGAAACAGTCAAAAAATAACTGACTAAAGCAAAAAACTATAGCAAATTGTGCCTTTTTAGAATTGTATCTGCGTGAAATAAGAAAAAGCCCAACAAAGGATTGCCTAATAGACTCTTGTCAACAAATTTCTGATGAAAAGAATAGGCCTGGAGATTTCCAAGAAGAATACCTCGTGGGATCATTTAAGCAATTGGAGTTTGATTGATTATGAGTATACGCTTTTATGTAGGTAATATAAACAATTATTGTATTTGTAGTAATATAGCTGTATAACGTAAATTATTGTGAAGATATACTGTAATTTATTGCTAAATGTAATTATATAGTGCTGTAATATTTTATAAGTAGTTATTAAATTTAATATACATATACAAAGTTTAACATTTTGTTTTATTGCATAATATTTATAAAGAATATAACAGTTTTTCAAAGTTCGCAGTTTCTTTTTTTCGTTAAAAATATTTTCTGTTGGGATATTGTTAAAAAATTTCAATCTGCACATACTTTACACTCCATGATAGGAATGTTTGTAAATATTTTTGCAAACGCGTGGTCAGTGTCCTTTTGATAGCCATAAACTGGTTGAAAGGCAAATTTTTATGCAATTTATAAATATGTTAGGACATTATTACAACAGCATTATCTAGTTTCGTGGTAAGCTACGAGACTTGTGTTACGGATACCAGATAGTTGATTATACTTACATATATATAAATTTTAAATACATACATATTATAAATATAAACACCCATGACTGGAGTACAAGTATTCGTGCTCAACAAATGAATGCCCCCAGCGGGACTCGAACCCGCGACCAGTGGTGCAGAAAGTAGGGTACTACCAACTGAGCCAAACGTGTCGTCAATTTTAAACATAAAAATAGAAAACTTTCAACCTTTTGTGATTCACACGAACCGGGTCGTGTTGTGACAGCTGCATCATGACTGAGTGTCTCTTTGTCAACGAAGGCGGGAAAAAATAATTTTTCTTTAGATTTTTCGCTACAAAAATATTTTCAGCACCGCACAAATATTTTAACTGTTTAAACTTGCCATATTTTAATAACTGAAACTTAAAATTATATAATACACTAGCTGTTTTGGTAAACTAACAAAACCATCTATTTATCTTATTAAAACAAAATATTCAAGCTGTACTTCTGTTCAAGACAATATTTAACTTTTGAGCTTACTGATTCATTGTAGGCAGAGAGGTAAGGTACATCAAGGATAAAATTATCCTCTACTAGCAGTACCCGCGGCTTCGCCCGCGTTCATATTTTCAATCGACCTTCACAGGACCACCTGCTAGATATCCTGAAAATTTCATCAAATCGGTCCAGCCGTTTCGGAGTGTATAGGGAGCATACGCATCGCCGTTTATATACCTAATACTAGCATTTCCCGCGGCTTCGCACACGTTCTAAAGACCGGAAACCAAATCTGTCTGAGTCGCGCGGTATGGTATCTTGTAGAGCTAACGCCCTTCCCGTTTTTCAACATTTTTCGTTGATGCTCCGCTTTTGGTCGTAGCGTGATGTAATATAGCCTATAGCCTTCCTCGATAAATGGACTATCCAACGTAAAAATAATTTTTCAATTCGGACCAGGATTTTCTGAGGTTAGCGCGTCAAAAACTCTTGAGCTTTATAATATTAGTATGGATTATCTTAAAACAGTTTAGAATCTGTTCAATGTACTTATAAAAATCAAAGAAATCTAACATAATATTTTTATTTAAATAATAATCACTTTATGCCACTTAAGTCGGACGTCGGAAACTACTTAGCTTTTATTATACAAAATACACTAAAATAAAGAGCTAGAATATAATAACATAACCTTCCATGCGAAGTTGATGAGACTTAAAAATGGTTTTGTTTTTGCTTTTTGCTTGAAAATGTTATTTTTCGTAACACAGTCGTCGATTACGCAATACATAGACTTAGAGATTCCGACTTATGATCAAACTTGCACCTTATCCTAGCTTCGCTCGTCTTCGTCCCCGGGTACGTTTAGTGGTCTAAGATCCGAACCTAAATCGACCTTCACCGAGCTGATAAAAGAATAAAACTTATTATATAATAAATTTAGTACATTAAAAATATATTAAAATTCCAGATTTTTTTAAAGCAAACCCATTTTTAACATATTTTCTAATATACTAAATTTATTATAAAATAAGTTTTATTGTATTATCAGCTCGGTGAAGATCAACTTAAGTTCGGATCTTTTAGTATATGTTTTTTTAGAAGAACTCGATCATTTACCAACCCAAAGTAGGATCTGTTACTCCTTACAGCAATAGCTGCCAGTGACTCTCGTCAAAATATTTGCAGCCATGTCTGAGATTAGTTATATTAAAATTGTGTTTTCCTTTTAAATTGCCATATAAAGTTGTTATTATGATGTTACAAACACATACTTACATCAATTATTCTTATATTAACTGGAGTAAAAACACTGTGTAACTGCGTGTAAGTGACTAGTGCGTAATATCAGATAACAGAACAAGTTTACATGAATTTCGAAGATGTTATTAAGAATATATTATGTATGTATTTTAATCTTTATACATGCGTATTGAACTTACCTCGCTCGATTGCTAAAAGTCGTCAATTTTCATGAAAGTCATTATGTACTTACACTTACACTCTTTTCTTAAGCCAACGAATATGAAACATAATCTCTCCTTTCTTTTCAATAAATAAGTCAAATCTGTATATTAAATATTTTTTGTAAAATTTAATTGAAAGTACTCTCTTTCAGAGGTCTGCTTCTCTAAACTCGCTTGGAGAACTGAGTGATGCGGGTTCGAATCAATCTCGCACCTCTGATATTTTCATGTACGAATCATTTCTACCATGATTACCACTTGTCTTAGGGTGAAGGAAAACATTGTAACGAAACGTGCATGTCTGAAAAAAAACCTAGCAAGTTTTCGAAAGACTTTTACGAAAGAAGTTCGCCAACACTCACTAGGCCAGCGCGGAGGACTATGGCCTAATCCCCCTTGTACCGGATTTTCAAAAGAGCTAAAGAACATTTGCTCTTGTTCCACTTGTTTCATCATGTTTTTAATTTAAAATGGTGATAGATTAAAGCTGAATAATTATACACTCATTTCAAAATTAACTCGTCACGCAGCGAAGTAAACACTGCATTATATAAATACGTGGTATTTCACTGGCTTGAAGTGGAAAATTTAGTTTTCAATAAAAATAAACATATTTATATAGTGAATTATCATTAACAAACAAAAAAAGAAAAATTGGTCAGGGACTGAATTATAACGCTAAACAACTGAATCAGTAGAATTTTCTAAAATAAGATTCTAAGTTCTAGTAAACTTAGCTCCGCCGCCTTTGCACTTCCGACGTGAATACTGCCCAACTTATAATATTTAATTATTGTCATAGTATTTTATCTTTACTGTTGCATCACAATATAGGTAAATTAGAAATAAGCTTGTAACGCCCAGATTTCATCTTCAAAAAGTGATTTAAACTTAGTTTTACCCCATCAACATTTTGAAGTTAGAATTACAAATATATTTATGAGTTAATCATATACCTAAACTGTACAAGAGTTTCTTTTTGATGTAAATACTCATATGCGGAATTTTATTTGTAAACTTTAAAAAACCTCTTAAATAAAGAAAAAAACTAGTGTCATAATATGCGGTAATATGTATGTAAAAAGAGCCATAAAAGAGCAACTTCTGAGTTTTTTGACGGTCCTTCTTAGCTGAACTGTCTTCCCAGCCGGTGGTAGTATCGTCACGTAACAACTACACTAACTAACTTTAAATTAATTTACGATTCAAAATCTTGAACGATTCTAATTAAATAATTTGATTTCCATTTCAATAAATAATATAATTTGCCTTAATTCTTTGGAATATACTTATCAGGATCACACCTTTCGCTACGCTATTTTAAAAGTGCAACTGTTGAGTTTCTCGCCGGCTCTTCTCAGTAGAACTAGCCTTTCGAGTCAGTGTAGTTTTCTCACAAGCCACATAGACATTTAACTTAAATTCAACATTTTAATAGGGTCTAGCCTACGTTGGCTAAATTCAAGTTTACAGATTTCAAAAGGCTTTTGAAAACTTACAAAATTCTATCAGACCTGCAGGTTTCCTCACATTTTTTTTAACTCTTTATTTGTTAATGATTCACTTAAGTGAGAAAAAACAGTTAATAATATATACCAAAACCAAGTACGTTCCAGTTATATGAAATACATAACAAGTGCGTAACCCTTGAAAAAAATGTTAAAAGTGACCAATTAACGAAACAATACATTGCGAAGTACAAAGTATAAAGTAATTTTGCGATAATATTAACATATTTTAATAAAAGAAAAAAATACATTGAATTCAACTTACATATTATAATCGCAGTAATTTCGAAGTTTATTTAAATTATTCTTATTAAATTGCTTTGTTCATGGTATCATACCTACTTATACGTAGCTTGCTTTAAAATTCTGCCTTATAATTTTTTGCTTTAAGCAGCTACATAATCTGTTGTATGATTTATTTTATTTTTTTTATTTTATTTTCATAAGAGTCTCCAACAAGGAATACATACGTTACTTTAAAAAAATACAAAGTTATTATAAAACATAATAAACATGTGTGCTCCTTCAATTATAGGAGACTGCAGCTTGCTTATTTTTATATTGTGACTAAATAAACAAAAATAACTTAATTAAAGTAATAAACGAAAGAAAAAAAAAATTAGTCAGAACAAATATAACAATGAATAATTATACTAAGGTTTACAATTTATAAAGTTGGTAATACTTTTTTTAAATAGAAAAAAGTTAGAAGAAAATACATGCAGTTCTTCGTGTTCTTTAGAAAGTGTATTGTACTGTCTACAGATCCTTGGTATAGCGGCGTGATAACCAAAATTCGTTCTACATGTCGGAGTATAAAACAAATTATATATACCTTTCCGGGGCATGCGAGAGGGTATGTTAAATTTAATCAGTTGTAGTAATTCACTACAGTCGATTTTCGAATGAATAATTTTATAAAGTATTATAGTATCAGACATTTTTCGACGACACGCGAGCGACATCATCTTGTAATGTGTTAGTCTATTGTGATAGTTAGGGAGGTTTTGTGCCATAGCGTCACTGTAAGAAAGGTGGTAGAGGAAATTTACTCTTATTTATAAGCTAGTTTTGTTATATTACGTATTAAATACAATTTAGTTTTTTTTTATTAGAACCTGCCTACCTTATAAAATACTCGTAACTAGACAAACAAATACAGTATGTTCGACAGTCTTCCTCCACATATTAAAGTTTGTGCCAGAATTAGATTGTAGTCCTTAATTTCCGTATTTGTTTAATACAATAGTCTCAATTAGATATTGACGTACAATGCAATCTCGTGACATACCTAGTTGCTAATGGCTTAATTAGAGCGAGTCATCAGTCAATGATTGAGAAAGCTCATATCGTAGCGATCATCAATCATCTGATACATAATAATAGGCTTATAATATACAGCAATCCTATTTTCTACACAAGAACATAATATTAAGTATTATAATAGCACTTTTATTTAACTTATATATTTAACAAACTAGCAAACTGAGCGTAAGTTTACACAGTTAAAACACATAGTTACACAGTTAAGTAAAATTAAACAGTTTTTATTATATGTAATTATGTAATAAAATAAAAGTAATCTAAGTTTCTTACCAGGTATCAGTGTAAGTTCCGTCAAAATCAGTCCAGCCTCTTCAGAGATTAGCCGGAGCAAACAGACAGACGGACAGACAGACAGATAAAAATTAAAAAAAAAAATTTGTGAATACCGTATATACTTGTACTTCCATATACAGTTGGTGAAAAATTGTTAAGTTCAAATTAAAAACAGACACTTCAATTTTATTTATATTTTACGTACCTACAGGGCCTCAAGTCTACTATTTTAAATGAATTGTCATTATAGAACAATGCAATTTTAATTCAATTACCATTAGTCAAAAATTTCGTAGTCTACTAAATTTACAGTGGTCGATCAATGGTCTTGTCATTTTGACAATTTTGTCAATTGTAAAAGCGTTCGTAAAACGTTTATTTAGGCTAAATTCGATTATATATGTTATCAATATATGTTTTAAAGACTAAGCATTATGTAAAATGATCATACAAGGCCAAAAAGATAGATTAACAGACTACGCAATACGTTTGATCATTGACGTACGGGACTACCAATTATTTGCAAAGTGTCATTGAAGTGTCAGTGATACACCATCGGAAAATTGCAAAAAGTAGCAATTACGATGTCATTGATAGACAATTGTAACACCATTGCAATAGCAGACTTGAGGCCCTGATGTCTTGATACTGTCAACCCACGGTTTCACAGTGAGCATATAATATGTGTATTAAGCCCTTTTGAACGTCCAACTGTTGCGCATGCTTCTTCCTTTAATACGAGGGGATCTGGCCATAGTCCATCATGCTGGCCAAATGCAAGCCGACCAGACATGTCTTTCGAGAACTTGTTTGGTTCTATCGGACATGCAGGTTTCGTCACGATCTTTAATTCACCGTAAGACAAGTGGTAATCATGTTGAGAATGATTTGCACATGAAAAGGTGCAAATCCCGGGATTTGAACCCGCTTCACTCGGTTATCCAAGCAAGCACGTTCACACTGTAATATTGTGGAAATTTTATGTTTATATAACTTCCTAAAACCGTTTCCTTTACTCATATATTTTAGTGACTACACATAAGAGTTCGTAAAGTGGAGTCTATATTGTTCTTGATGAAGATGGTGACAAATAAAATGAAGTGTTTGTGCTACTGTATATCTACTGCAACTTTATTGACGATTTTTTTACATGCAAACATTTGTTATTCATACTACTTGGAACAATAAAACTACACACAAAGATATAAAAAAATACTAAATACTGTATTAGTTAATAAATTTTAATATTATAGTAAGCCATAAAAATGTTAATGATACAAATTAACTTATACTGTAGAAACTGAAACAATAATAAAAAAAACTAAATTAAGTATCACCCATGCGTGACTATTGACGTCAGACCAAGTATGTACTCGTAGCTTCAACATAAAGATTGAATTTGACGACACGTTTGGTTTAGTCTATAGTAACCTTACTCGCTGTGACAGTGGCCGTAGGTTTGAGGTCCACTGGGGGCAATCATTTGCTTGATGAGTACAAAAGTTTGTACTCCAGTTATGGGTATTTTTTATAATATGCACATATGTATTTAGAGTTATAAGCATATGCCTAGTGTATCGTAAAAATATTAAATAATCGTAAAAATATTAAATACCGTTAGATTAAAATTTCACAGTTTGCAATGTTGCAAGATTGTAGACTATCGAACTGAAACATACTGCTTATAATTTAACGCATTATTCTTAGATGGGTAGTCTAAAAGTAGTTAATAAACATGAAAGATCAACACAAAATAATTTGATTAGTTAATTCGACAACAATCTAATTAACTAGCAAATATGGTGGTTCATTCAACCGATCAGCATTAGGTGTGTTCTGCCGCATGCTTCTTAACAATTTGACGGTTTCACTTCGATAGATTGTAATCTATCGAAAAATAATGCATTGAAAGCAGTGTGTTATGGTTCAAAGTCCTTCGACAGCTTACAATGTTGCAATTATCTAACATAACTTATAATTTTACTGTGACAAAACCAACAAATTGGTATCTATTGTAAAAAATTATATGTTAAAATGCTATTTTGTGGGCAAAAATAACTGTATAATCTGTAGCAGACGAATACTTCAATTTTAATAAGTAGAAACAACTGTATTTTGCATTAATAATGAAAATCCCGTTGTGATCCCACGATTGTAAATGATTTTTCTTCTGAACAAATATTATTGTTGTGTAAGTTGATGGTTGTGATTAATTACGTTTGAATGTATGCATCTTAAGCAATAGAATGCTAAGATTAATTATATATCATTAATTATTATAATATATTCCTTAGTGCTATGTTACGAAGATTTCGCGGTGGGCTACTAATTTAACATCAATGAGCATACGAGGGGGGGGGGGTGTTCACCTTGTCGTTGTGGGGGGGGGGGTCTGTAGCATCCGGCAAGCCGGGCGCGAAGCCCAGACACGCACAGGAAGGGCCCACTTCGGTGGGCGATATGTCTTGCAGGTTGCTCCTGGTACTTCTCTGGATAGCAGAGTGGACTGTAGAGCAACCCTCTTGCCTGGTCTGCTTCGGCAGACCTGTCGGGCCGTAGCGTCGGGGCGTCGTAGTAGAATGCGCAAGCGATCCTGCGACACCCGATTAAGATGTGATGGAAGCCGGCTTGTCGCTGAGTCCCACATAACCACCTGTTTCTTACAGGTGGTATGCGTCATTGCATTTCTCAAGGATAAACAAGGGTTACTTACTTTAGGACGCTAACTAAAAACAGAAATGGCCTAGTTCACTATTTGAAATAATCTATACTTAATATTATAAAGAAGGAAGATTTGTATTTTTGTATATAACGAATAAATTCAAAAACTACTGGACTGATTTCAAAAATTCTTTTGCCATTAGAAACCTACATTGTCACCGAGTAGGTAACATAAGCTATATTTATTACTAGCAGAACCCGCTTGCGCACTAGCGACAAACCTGAGCGAAGCGTGGGTGATTCGCTAGTATTACAGTTATTTTTAAGTCGCATTATTTTTTATGTAAAAAAGTTCTAAACAATAACAATTTTCTTAACTTACTTGCTGTTCTTGCAAGTAGATATTATATATGTTTTTCTACGATGCTTTTCTTCACTGTAAGACAATTGCAATCATGTTACAAACGATTCGCACATAAAAATATCCGAGGTGCGAGACCCGGATTTGAACCCGCATCACTCGGTTACACAAACGAGCGCGTAACCATTACCACTGTTAAGATTCCATAATTAAAACTAAAATACTTTGTCGTAGTATAATTAGTTATGTTGTGTAAATTAACTGAAATATTATCTAGTGCCTAATTAGCTTTATATTTTATGGCATGTTAAAGTTACATGTTATTTTATGCATTTCTCACAATAATAAATAAATTTCTCATTAATCACAATAATAAGTAAGTATGAAGTAAGTTATGAAAAATTGATGAGAGTGAAATTTTACGATGCGCGCGCACAGCGAGACACAAAATTCTCACGGGAAGTTAGCTAACAGTCAACAGTTTAGAGGACTTTTTTTTTTCAACAATTACATGGGTGTCATTTTCGAGGTTTCTCGGGGTGCTAATTGCGAAAATGAGGTCCATTTTCAAATCCAAGATGGCGGACATCCGGTTTTTTTTCAACAATGACATGGGTGTTATTTTCGAGGTTTCTCGGGGTGCTAATTGCGAAAATGAGTATGTATTATTTAATGATGCCAAAGAAGTATAACTTCTAACGCGTGTACATCACACACACATTTTTTTTTATTTTTAGACCAAACTTTTTTTTTATTTTTTATGATTTGGTACCAAAAATACTTATAACCATAAATTTTCAACCAATTCCTATTTTTTGATAATCAATAGAACGCGGGCGGAGCCGCGGAAATTGCTAGTTATTATATAACTATTATAATATATAGATCACGTAAAGTCGTCGATCCTGCGCTTCAGCTCCCACTGGTCGTGTCTAGCAGTCGTCCCACCGGAGTATGAGAGTGATAGGAATAGAGAGTGCACTTGTGTCTTCGCGTACTATATTATCTCCTGCACAGTTCAGAACCGAATAAAATATTGTCTATCTGATAAGTAATAATAATAACATAATAAATAACTATTTGTTTATGTGATCCTTTGTTTTTTAGAAATAATTTAGATTTTTTTAAATAAGGTAGATAAACAAACGATATGTCATCAACAGGCCAACGGTATATCTATATAAATCATCAATTTAGTAAACAACTGCTACCGATGAGGCGTGGCCAGTGTGAATTATGACCTTAGCAGAACTGCCTTCTATTGTCTTTCCGTCGTTGACCGCAGGCATTATTTTATTGCCATTGCGATACTAGTATAAGATCCGGAGTAGGATAGTCCATCGCTCATCTGATTGTTATTATTACAAAATACTTTATATTATGTATTAAAAAGTAATATATAATAAATAACAAATAAAGTAGGTATAAATCAAGGAATATGCGTGTCATAAGTGCACATTAGACCGAGCAAACAAGTTTCTCGATTATATTTTATTATGTATGTACATAATATATACATGCATAATAAGATATAATATACATTTAATATTTAAAAATATATTAACTGTACCAGTCATGTTTTCTTCCGGAAAATATTACTGGTTGAATGACTTCCTCCGGATCTTAGTCTATACGTTTTTTATTACATACTAATCGACTTTATAGTATTTATATAGTTTTAGTATAAGAGTTGATATATTTCTCCATCCAGGTTATTATAGATAATTTAGTTATTTACTATACTTTATATTAGTTTAATAAATAATGTTTGCGATTTTGCAGGTTTGTAGGGTGAAATGAAATAGCCTATGAAATTATATTTGTAAACCTACATAACTTTCAGAGTATATTACTTAGTAGGTATGCTTATGATTATAAAAGCTGACGGTGCGAATATCTACGAGCCGATTGATGTTATTCAGAATGTCAAATTATTACATATCTACTCGTATACAATATAGATATTACATGTAATCAGCCCTTTTTTAACATCCCACTGCTGAGCACGGGCCTCCCTTTAGTACGAGTGGAATCAGGCCACAGACCACGGCGGATTTACATTACTTTTTCTTATCTGCTTGTCACCCGATTTTCGTTACTTTTTTGACAAGTAGCTGACGAGGTTTAGTGTTATCAATAAATTAATTACTTGATTCTTTTGCGTATAAAGATAAATTAAGTTTATCATTATAACAAAATTTAAGATTAAGTAAATTGTACAAAACCTAATTGAGTATGTTTTCCTCTTAGTAATAATTTTGGTCGAATTTTCACCACTAGGTAAGCATACGTAAGCATCTTTTTATTTAAATGTAATTTTAATTATGTAATATTTTGACTAGTTTGTTGTGTCTATCATTTAAGAACACGTTATTAATGTGTTTTGATTTTTATCTTAAAACATGTAAAAAATAATAACATTGTGCAACATATTATGTACTGTAGTAATACATTCATAATAATACGATAATAAATTACCGTCTATGATTAGCTATAAATTATATAAAATGATATTTTATAGTATACTAGTGACTCACCCTCGCTTCGCTCGGATTCGCCCTAAATCTAGCGCGAGCTAAGCCGCGGGTTCCGTTGGTAATCAATTTAGCCTTTGTAACTCAGTGATAATGTAGGTTTCCTATGGAAAAAGAATTTTTGAAATCGGTCCAGTAGTTTTTGAGTTTATTCATTACATACAAAAATACAAATCATTTCTCTTTTAATATTATGTATAAGTTTTTTATTAATTTCGTTTTATAACAGCGCAGTTGATTTTTATACTTTTGTTTTGGTATGAAGCAACTACGGATTTTTTTAATGTTTTTACAAAAATTACGGAAATTGTTGCGTACATCAGTATATCATGTTTTTAATGTTGCGAAAGGAAATACATTTCCTTATAAGTCTCTATTTGATAAACTTTATTAAGTAGGTACTAATATTTGGTAATTTTGCAACACAATGTAGGTAATATAATAAGTACCTACTACATACGATGTGCGCAGACGCAGGTGTTTTTTTATTTTCTGCTAACTATTACTGTGATCTTGACTTTAAATAATAAAACTAAACGTTTTATATACAAATTATATTGTAAAATACTGAGAAAATAAGTAGTTTTTATAACTTTAATTAAGATTAAATATCAAGCCCGTATAAAACACTGTTTAAGACTTTACTTGACTATGATTTTTAAAGCAAGGGTTGCCAATATTAACTATACGATATATATTTTTTAATATATTACGTATTTTTTTACTTACTACTTAATATAATATATCTGCGTAGTTACGTGGAGAATATTATTACTAATATACAATTATTTTGAAGACTATAATATGGAACATGTTGAAATATTTATTGCTCACGTATAGATTTAGCGTATTTTCTATACCATAAGCCCCAAAAAACAAAAAGCTTCTGATTTTCATAAAACTAGATAATTTTTATTTTGCGATATATAACAATAAGAGTAGTGGACATCACTTTTATGACCTATAAATCATCAGTTTAATCAAAGAGCCTTAGAAAGCAAGAGGTAAAATTTTACCATCATTCAATATTTCATGACAAAGTGACGTGCAATCTAGGGCTGTATAAACAAAAAAGCCGACCTTGTAAAATATTTACATGTCTCTTGCCTTTTCTCTCTGTTATTATATATTCAAACCTCGTACGCGTCGAAAATTGTTTGTATAAAAAATGTTTACAAAATTTGTGTCCTTTTATAAGCTTCATTTTCAGGTATTTACTTCAAATGAAAAATCTTGTTTGGTAAAGTTGTAAGTCTTAATTGATACCTTGTTATTCTGTGATGGTTCTTTAGAGACTGTTTAAATACTCATGCCCTATTTTTTAATTATTTGTGTACCATTTAATTTTATATATAGCGAATTATATATATAGCGTGTACCATTTAACTATATATAGTAGCATACTTTTTATAACGGCATACACTAAACGCAAACGTCATACAGTATATAAAATCCCTGGTTGATTGCAGTTGAGTGATCTATTGTAATATACAACCCCCCCCCTTGCCATGGTAGGGGGGTTTACAGTGACATCCAAGCCCTTTAACTAAATACTTAGAAAAATGTTTTTGAATTCACTTCATTTCAAATGCAATAGCGAGATTAATTTCATAACGAAACTATATCAATTCGAAGTCAAACCGATATTCTACATATTAACTGATCCTATCTAGAGTATATCAGCGTTACTCACACCCCACGTGTCAATCAATATCTTCAAATATTGGAAATTATCTATTATTAACTTCAATCGTTTTCAATTCGTCAGATCACAATTCACAAGTAAAAAATCTGGATTTTGAGAGTGGAAGAGAGTGTCTGTTATTTTTTCACGCTCGATCGTCTTAACAAAGCAGGGAGTTCGACATATAAATAGCTTTTATTAGCAAAAATGACTAATTATTGAGCAAAAATTATAGTATTATATTTATTTATAGTATTATATTTATGTATAGTATTATACATAAATAATAATATTTAGAACAAATTCCTAAATTGTGGTGAAATAAAATAGAAATGTATTATTCAAGTTGCAAGTCAATAGACAAACTACATACCATTTTCGCTATATTTGATACTATTAGAATAAGTAGAGCACTTGAATACTAGAAAAACTTCTGTAGACATAAATGAATTGGGTTTTGTCCAGATAAAATGTATTATTTGGGAATTGTCAGTAGGTACTGTTCTCGAAAGCCTTAGAGAATGAAAAAATTGACAAAAAAGTGTAAGATTTTCCTTTACTTACTTTGTATTTTACTTATGCAAATATAATTTATACAAAGTATTTAAAAGGTTTCTGATAGTTTACAAGTTAATATTTTATAGCAGACTAGCGAATCTCTCTGTCTCCGTTCGGATTTGTTACATTTCTCAGAGATGGGTCATTTCCCTGCAGCTATAATCGTACAAAATTAAAAAAAAACTGTTTAGTGGTTTTCTCATGATGCAGTCAAAGACAGACAAATAGAATCTGTATTGATAATATTGACTATAAGATTTATAATAAGATTATTCCCAAAATAAAATCGATCAAATAAACGGTACCTCCCTCGTCTTGCTTACACAGTACGCTGAGTACGTGTGTACCACGACACTCTGAAGGCAGATCTGTTGAAGCTGACCATGAGAACCATGAGGCTGCCCCGACAGTCCACCCTACTATCAGTAAAGTACCTGGAACAACCAGCTGGGCACACCGTTCATTAAGGTGAGCTGCCTTACAGTGCGTTTCTTCGCTATGCGCCCCGGCAACTAAATGCATCTAAAAAATCTCATACAGCTGAAAAAATGATTTAAAAATAATTCAAAGTACAGGATAGGAAAATAATGCAAGTTAAAAGGTATAGAAAATTAACTAATTTTTAAGTTCTTCTATTATGATTGAAAAATTTTAAATATTAAAATATTAAAACTAATTGCAAAAACAATAAGACTCTTCGTCGTTATAGTTGTTTTGTACAAAAATTATATTATTTAATTCTACGTATCTTTTATAATAATAATAATATACTCTTTATTCAAGTGACCAGTGACTCATTATGGTTAGTAAACAATATTTCTTAGAGGCTAGATTAGTTGATTTATTACTTTTTTTTAATTATATTTATCTTTACTAGATTTTTTTTAATAGAATAACGTTCGTGACAAAGCATAGTTATTTTTTAATCCAGTACATAAGTCTCTTGAAACTTCTCCTTGTACTCATCTTTAGAGTATCATTGTTATCATAAATTTTAGATGCCTCGTTTGTGTACTCTACATAAGGCATGCCCTTAAAACAGAAAGGCATGACAAATCTTTTATTCATAAGCCTGGCGATGTCATTTCAGCTCCCGTATTATAGTACTTAATAGTTATTTTTAAAATTCGCCCATTTGTTTTTAATGTTTATGGAGAAGCAATAATAAAAAAAACGTAACTCAAACTCGCGGCCTCTGAAACGGCAAGTAAATACACTTGAGAAAAAAAATCTATCAATCAGCCATTAAGTTTTTCCAAGATGATATTAAAATTATATACCATAAATTATTACCGTATTCGTTTTCACATAAATCTGTCTAATAAATAACTAGAGAGGGTTTTCCAAGATTTTTTATATATTTTACATATTTTTGTTATCTTTATAATTATCATTGTTGTTACCATTAAGCTACTGCTACTGCTAAAATATATTCTCCAAATACGTTTGTTTTTGTCATTTGTACCTACATAAAATACCTACATAATATACTTCTTATTCTTATATTTTATTTTATTTTTATTTTTATTTTATCGAAGTGGTCACGCCGTATAAGCAAGTTTCAGACAAAAACTGTACAGAGAGTACCTGTTCGGATGCTTTTCTTTATGTATTATAATATGTCCAAGGCTTCGCCTGAATGAGAAATACACGCGTTAGTAATAAGTAGCCTAGGTCAATAATTAGTTAATAGTAGTCTGTTTCCATTCCAAAATCTATCAGCCCACGTGGCTCTAGAGCGTATGTTTGTTCTTAATCAATTTGCATTCGGGTGATAAATACACATCCTAGCAAAGGTGGTAATTTGCTAGTTGTAATACAAAACTCGAACTGAAGTAAACTTAAAACCTGCAAGCAAAAAAACTCTGCTGAATAAAAACCCAACTAAGAAGGTGGAACAAAAACATAATATGGTAGTCAATGTTATGCTCAGCTAAGCGTGAATACTGAAGAAACTAGAAAGGAATAATTTATAAGCGAATCACAAAGATGTAGTGTAAAAGGTGTTTTGAATGATTTTGTTAATTTCACTTCTATGCATCTAGCAAATCCTTACTCCTTACTAATATTATAAATTCGAAAGTAACTCTGTCTGTCTGTCTGTTGCGCTTTCACGCCAAAACTACTGAACCGATTTAAATGAAATTTGGTAAACCGTAAACCGATATCTTAGAGTCTGAGAAAGGACTACGGTTCAAAGTATAAAAGGGCTGTAAAGGGTTGAGAGATAGTATGGAAACTACGTCATTTTTAAAGCTAGAAGCTTGAAATTATTTTTTAGGCATTTGATTAGATACAAATAACTAAGACATTCAGAGTTTGTAAAATCTTTATCCATATGGTACTTAATTAGGATAAGTCAGTACTCTGTTTGCAAATAAAAATGGTATAATAAAAAGTAGTTAATTCACCGAGAAACTTCAGCGTAATAAAATAAAATTGTTAATTATCTTTCCATAACGTTCTAGACCTGTTTTTTTGAATAATTTGTACAACAGTGTATTTAATAAATAATATTTTATTTAAGGAAGCATCTACTTTGTTTATTCATTTAATTTGAATGATTATTAATTTAATTAACCTTAAAATATCTAATTATAATATTTAAGATGACATTAATTTCTCTCAATATACTAAAAACGCAATGAAAAATTGTAAGAGACCTTTCAATAAACTTCCATTTATCTCAAATAGATCTGACTGTAAAAAGAACGAGTAAACAAAAGTGGTCCCAAATTAGTATAAATCGCAGAAAACACCAATTGCCTAATATGAGTTCTGACCTAATCTGCCTTTAATACTAACTTCACTATGAAAATATTATAATATTATAGATTAAATAAATGTCTCGCAAAACAGATTTTGATGAAAGACAAAGAATATTTTGTACTTTCATCTTTGAGAAATCCAAAATATGCAATTCGTTAAAGCGTACTGATGAACCTGAGAGGACCGACGATGTTAGGTGAGTCACTGGTGTATCTTATATTCGTATATAAAATCGAAAGGTCACACATTCATTCATTCACTCATCACGAAATATCGAAAACTATCGAAATATTAAATTGGGCAGGGAGTTAGTTTATAATAAGTGAAAGTCCCCAATTTTTGCGAAACGGACTAAGGAGGTCTTAGCTCTCACAAGTTTAAAATAATGTTCTTAATTTTTTGTGCTACAAACTGTAACAGGGCCGGTTTAAGAAAGTTTCGCAACCCCATGTATTCAACAAACATTAATGAAGACATATTATAATATGACAAATAGAAAACACAACTAATTTAAATTTTCAATATTTTAAATAGCACTTTTTGAATTCAAATCGGACTTTTAATTCAAAAGAAATTGCGATTTTAAACTAAAACGCGGTGAGGGAGATTGAGCCGAAGTGCGGAAGAGAGGCGTTCCTACTCGTAAACGGTAAAACGGTACCCGCGCGGTTCACAATTATATTTTCGATGGGTTCTGAATCAGCTGGAGCAATTTTAATGAAATTTTCAAGGAATCTATAGATAATCGCAGCACTGATCGTGTGAAGTTCAGTAGCGTTCGAAAACATGAATGCGGGTACTGCTATTAATAAAAATAAAATTATATCGATTTATTGCTCCGTAAATACCCAAAAATTGACAATTAAAAAAGTAAACTTTCAGATTTATAAGATTATGTTAAGCAAGATTAATTAAGCTACAACATTTGCATTGTAGAATACCTACCTACATACTCGTATGTATATTTTCAATGTTTTAATTAAACCAAACCAAGGGTAGTTTGCTTAGGACGCCTGGTACGTGAGATGTGACGCCTAAAAGTTCTTTGAAGCAATCGTCTTCTGTACGTTTATACTATTTGTTGTAAATTGGAACCTATAAAGTAACTTTATTTTATTTAAATATATTATTTTTTTGCTTTAATTTGATTATTCTTATAAAAAATGCAATGAAATATATAATTCAGCTAAAAATTTGACTCAAAGTGGCAGAGGTTATCGTGGTATATATTATTATATTATGTATACCTACGTAAACGAACAAAGTTTTATAAAAATAAGCATATAATATTATAAGAACATTCTGAGTTTTGGAGTAGATTCATTTATTATTTTTACTACATTATTATGTTAAATTATAATTTTTTGCCATGATTTTATTATTTACTAGATTTCATCTTCACTTCCCTCGGGTTGGTACGAGTACCTAGGCACGATTAAGCGGTTAGCTTAGACTATGTTCGATATGAGATATTTTCTCACAGTAAAAAGTTTTCTATATATTGCCCCGGAACGCCACACTAAGTTACATCGAAATCTGTCGAGTGTTTTTCGCGTGATCACATTTGGCTCAGTTGGTAGTGACCCTGCTTTCTGCGCCAGCGGTCGCGGGTTCGAGTCCTACTGGGGCATTCATTAGTTCAGCACGAATGTTTGTTCTCCAGTCATGGGTGTTTATATTTATAATTTGTATGTATTTAAAAGTTATATATGTATATCAACTATCTGGTATCCGTAACACAGGCATCGTAGCTTACCACGTAACTGGATGGCGCTGTTGTAAGAATGTCCTAACATATTTATTTATATATTGTAAGATTCGGCTACAATAATGTCTATTTCAATGAGATTTCCCTAAAATATTCAATTGCAGATTCGACTCAGTTAAATACTTATTTAATGTTTATAAACTACCTTTATACCTTCTACATATATTTTACTCATAGGTTTTTTCTGTTCCATTATCAATCATGTTAATATAATACTCCAACAAAGCTAAAAATAGAAACGTTAATATTTTAGTAACAATATTTTCTCCCGATCTTTAATGAGTTGTCATATTATATTCGTTATTTTTTGCGTCCATAAATTGTAAGTAATGTGATGATGTCTGCTATATTGCCCTGAGAGGCTATAAAAGCTGGGAAAAGATGGCAATGACAGAATTCGGGTGATAACGTACCAAATATATACGTGATAAGAAACTATATGGGTATAATAATAATAATCGACGTAGAAAGTATAGGAAATTTATTTTCTGTAACTTAATAATAACCTGCTTAATAATTTAAAAATATTTTTGAGGAAGAAAATAGTTGTGGTTTAATTATTAATAGGTATTTTATTCAATACTTATGGTTTAAATTAGTATACTTTCTGGTATGTCTAGATAAACCTAAATAACTTCAAAACTACGTCTATCAGGCTGTTTTTGAATACGGCACTGCTACTTAAATTCAGACATAAGTAATTAATGTGTTTTAAGTTTAAAAAAACAAAAACCAAAAGAAAGCTATTTTAATGTGATATCGTAATATTATATTTATTTAAAAAAAAATATTAATCGGGAGATAGCAATTGTTGTATTATCGGTTGTTTAAACACTAAGCAAAATTGTTGTTATAAATTTTATAGCAATAAATGTTTTTTTTTTATTTATCTAGACGCGTTCGCGGTCTGCTATATGTACATGCACACACTATAGCTGCGTCTCGTAACGGTGTCGCGATTCTAGAGATTTCTAGAGATTTTACCTCGTCTAAAATATACATATAATATATGCATACCGCGCTAAAAGAAGTTTTCAGTCTCGGCTCTAAAGTGTATAGGAATCGTTAAAACTTGTAAAATGAAACAAGAAATATTTGATTAAAAATAATTTATTAATACTAATAAGTAATAGAATTTTTTTAACACAAACATCTAAAGACACAGGTGCTTTACATAATAAGTAAACACAAGGTAATATCGAGTATCTTAATATTTTACATATACTACAATGCATAAGAAGAATTTTGCACCAAAAAGTAGGAATTCGCTATGTTTTAAATTATGATATTTCCTTATTTAAATCTGGTTGTTTAACACTTTTTCTTATTTTGGTGTCTTTCTCAGCTATTTAAGAGTGTTTTTATTACTTTGGATTAATATTTAAGTTAGTAGAAAACTAAATATTGAGTATTGAAGTAGAAGATATGAGATGGGTACGTTTGAAACAACTTGTATGCGGATGTTTGAAACGTTTCAATCGTCCGTCATCATTTTTCGGATTTTTACCCGACAGCACAGAAAAGAGTTGTGTTTTCTAGAGTGTAAATAATGTATGTTTGTAAGTTATGTTGTGTTAAGCTATGTATAACATTTCAGGCATAGTCACCACTGCGCTTCCCCGAGCTATGACTTTAAGTAACATTCAAACTAAGTTTCGAGTTCTGGATTTATCCATATAATACTCAAATATTCAGTGATTTGGATTTTGCACACTCTTATACCACGGACAGACCAAAACCTAATATTCAGGGTTTTAGAGATTTCAAAGCCAAATTCTTCTGCTGGAACTGAAATTCCAGTGCGATTAACTTAGACAAGCTTGACGGCTCCACGACCAAATTTGTAATATTTAATGGGGAACACCTATCTATTTGTATACTAGTTTAAGAGTATTAATTCCCAAAAAGTATTTTACTTTTAAATACCAAATAATAACTAAATTGATTGATCTTCTCTGAAAATGAATGTCACAAGAAGAGTCATATGTATTAAAAAAATAATTGTTATGTTTGAAAAATTTTCTTTTTTATGGTAAAAAGGGGGCAAACGGGCAGGAGGCTCACCTGATGGGAAGTGATCACCTCCGCCCATGGACATCTGCAAGCCAGGTTTGCAGATGCGTTGCCGGCCTTTCAGGAAAGGGAGGGATGGAGGAGGGAGGGAAGTGGGAGGGAGGGGGAACGAAGGCGGAGGATGAAGGGAAGAGGGAGGGGGGAAGGAGAGTGGGCTCCCGGACTCTCACTCACCGGACGAAACGCGACAGCATAGCTGCCACTTCACGCCGGTCTTCTGTGAGAGAGTGGTACTAATGAACTATACGGGGCGTGCCGGCCCATTCGGTTGCTACCCGAAGGTAACAAGCATGGCACTACCACTTAAAAAATTGTCATGATTAAAACATTGTTATGATTAGAACGAGCTGTTTTGTATGAAACTGGATTACCTTTTTTTCTCCTTCATGTAGTGCTATTACAGCATAGTAAGATATTAATTTTGTTAATTATTTGAAATAGTAATAACTAGCATAAATAAGATCACTAAAATGATATAAATAAAATATATACTGAGTTATTTATGTTAAAGATGTTTTTGTCTTTATAATTTTTGAAAATATAATGTTACGTTGACGGATTTGGCAAGATCTTAATAAATAAAGTAATGGTAAGGTAAGTTGTTACGATTGATTAAAAACCTTTAGTATTTCCTGAAATATTTTCAGTGTTTCAATTATCCCTATATAGTGTTTCAACCGTCCTTGGGGTGGGGTCAATAGAAACAGGTCCCCGGTCTTCTTTAATAGGGGATTGTAATTTGTACGTTAACTATTCCAAATAGAGTTATAAATTACGTTTAATTTAGAAGCCAGATAACGACTCTTTCTGTTATAAAAATATGAGACATGTGGATACTATAGATACTTCACTGCACACGGTTGAAGCAATATTGTTTCATTTGTCCCCGGTCTACCCTACTTTAAAATTAGATATTTAGTTTGTTTGAATTCAAATTATCAATTACTAGCGACTCGCCCTCGCTTCGCTCGGGCTCTTCCCTAGATTTAGCACAGGTAAAGCCGCGGGATCTGCTAGTTATGCATATAAACCTTCCTCTTGAATCACTCTATCTATTAAAAAAACCGCATCAAAATCCGTTGCGTAGTTTTAAAGATTTAAGCGCACATAGGGATATAGGGACAGAAAAGGCGACTTTGTTTTATACTATGTAGTGATTAACATAATAAATAAGTGACGTCATAAAGTTGCTATTGTCATACAAAAATGTCGCGTTTTGACACCACATTAGATGTGATAGTCGACTGTTGGTTTCAATATGGCACTATTAATCCACATTTAATGTTCTAAAAGATCCTGGTACTCCCATACATCGGTCTTCATCTGTTACCAAACGTAATTCTTCATTTGTGCACGCTTTGTTCATTTCAGTCAAGTATTCTACACACTCTTTTGATGTCAAAACATCTAAAAATCGCTCTGTGAAATAACCATATATTATTAAAAATTAAGGCACTTGTTAAAAGTAAACTAAATTTTATATAAGAGCGAATTTAAAAATTACATACTCTAAAAAATTACAACACAATTCACGTTTCTGTTTAGATTGAAGATCACTAAGAAAAGCAATTTACAAAATACTTCGACCATAGTGTCGTCACGGCCATGATATAGTTTGTATGATATGATATAGTCAGTTTATAATATAAAAATAATAGTTATTTAATATATGCATGAGGAGTGTTGACATACGGTACGGTATACGGTACTAATAAGACCACCACAATTTTTAAACTTTTATATCTGTCTTTCTGTCTGTCTGTCTTAGCTAATCTCCGTAACAGCTGTACCGATTAAGGGTTACCAACGCTCAAAAGAACGTGTAGGTAGTGACGTAACGTATTCTTGATATAGTAACAGTCTGTTAGTAAAGAACGTTTTTTTCACAAGCCAATTTAGGCAAGAAAAGTATTTAATGTCATTTGTATCAAAATTTTGCATAAAACACCGTCTACATGAATATATTATACAAAAAATCCATATGAAAAAAATGTATGTAATGTGCAAAATAGTTTAGTACATTAATTCTTCTCTTTTATTTACCTGAGTTTCTTTGTTTTTGTTTGGTGTAGACGATCGTTAATGTTATATATATATATATATATAAAATTTAAAATTATAGTCTAATTTTCTTCTTCTAGGGCTAGGCGAATACAAACTAAGTTAAACACAAATTAAGTTAAAAAAAGTAATGAAGTAAGTATGTAAATAAAAATAAGTATTTTTTAATTACCATGAAGTTCAACCAACGGTTTTTCATCACCACCATAGTCTTTCGGTAAAAGATGTTTAGGAATATAGTCATACACCGTATCCATAGTTTTGTGAACTACTATACGTGATGCTACTTTCCCACCAAAAACTTGTTTGAGTACAACTACTACTGCATCTATAGCTTTTGATTCTGACAAAATATGCATGCCCTTGATTCTCATTCCGTATCCTTCCTGTAAAGTATATAAAATATTTAGTATTGTGAAAGTTAATATTTATATTTGCATAATACCTACCCTTATTAATGAATATTTAAAATTATGTAACCATAACACTTAGACCAATAAAATACTTTTTTAGTATTAATAGTTTTTTTTATTTAGTACAGAACATTGCGCACATATAGTGAGGCACGTAATATGCAGACGATTCAACCATATGAAGACGGCCGCTCGGTAGTCTGCTGAGTGTGAGTGAGAGCGCGTGACGTACTTTTGGTGAAATAATAATTGCGAAATTATGCCTTTCTGTATTATAAACTGCTGCAAAAACAATTAATGTTTTCAAAAAAAGTCTTCTGGGATTACCTTTCACAAATTTTGTATAATTTAAACAAAATCACAATAAAAAACAAAAAAAAATTTTGAAAAAACCCACGACGCGACGGTTAAAAAGTAATTAAAAAAGGATAAAATAATTTGAAACCCCACGACTTAAAAAGTAAATGTAACGCGAGATAATAAACGTAAAAAGATTATATAAGTAGAGCTGATCTCTCTCGACCTAATCAGGTCATAAGTTCTGTCACACAATAAAAACTTTTGAACTTAGAATGCGGCCACAATAAAGTTTATTGAATTCGAATTTCGAATTTTTCATGAAAATAAAAATGTGTACTTTTTAGAATTTTCCACATTTTTAAATATGGAGTGGACACTTAAAGAAGACCTTGTCGCGGTTATTGCGTGGCACCGTTGCGGTCACGCGCCAATTCAGATTTTCGACTTACTGAAAAATTTGAATATAACCAAAAGATTCGTTTATCGTACCATAAAACGATACAATGAAGACTCTAGTGTAGATGACAGGTTAAGAAGTGGTCGACCTCGCTCTGTTAGGACTCCAGCAGTGATAAAAACTGTGAAGGCGCGAATTCAAAGAAATCCCATACGTAAGCAGAAACTGTTGGCCCTTCAGATGAGGTTAAGCAGGACTACTGTGAAAAGGGTGTTAAATGAAGACTTAAGGGCTTAGGGCATATCGAAGAAAAACAGGACATCGGTTGGACGCTCGTTTAATGGACCTGAGACTGAAGAGATGCCGCGCTTTGTTGAAGCGGTACGCGGGAAAAAAGCATCAGAAATTCTTTTTTCGGATGAATAAATTTTCACCGTGGAAGAGAGCTACAACAAACAAAATGATAAGGTGTACGCACACAGCAGTGAAGAAGCAAACAACCGTATTCCGCGTGTCCAACGAGGTCATTTTCCATCCTCGCTCATGGTTTTGTTGGGAGTCTCTTATTGGGGCTTAACTGAGGTACATTTTTGTGAGAAAGGCGTAAAAACAAATGCAGTTGTGTATCAAAATACAGTCCTCAAGAACCTTGTGGAACCTGTTTCTCATACCATGTTTAATAACAGGCGCTGGGTATTCCAACAAGATTCTGCGCCAGCTCATAGAGCGAAAAGCACACAAGACTGGCTGGCGGCGCGTGAAATCGACTTCATCCGGCACGAAGACTGGCCCTCCTCCAGTCCAGATTTGAGTCCCTTAGATTACAAGATATGGCAACACTTGGAGGAAAAGGCCTGCTCAAAACCTCATCCTGATTTGGAGTCACTCAAGGCATCCTTGATTAAGGCAGCCGCCGATATTGACATGGACCTCGTTCGTGCTGCGATAGACTACTGGCCGCGCAGTTTGAAGGCCTGTATTCAAAATCGCGTGGGTCATTTTGAATAAACTTTATTACCATAAGAATCTATGTTTTATTCAGTAAGTTCATTTTGCTATATAAATGGTTACATAAATAATAAACATGTCTAAATTATTTTATATTACACATGTGACAGAACTTATGACCTGACTAATGACTATGTATATATACATACAGTGGTAGCCCAGCGGTAACGCGGTTGCTTGGATATCCGAGTGATGCGGGTTCAAATCTGGGTCTCGCACCTCTGATATTTTCATGTGCGAATCATTTGTATCATGATTACCACTTGTCTTACGGTGAAGGAAAACATCGTGAGGAAACCTGCATGTCTGAGAAAGATTTCGAAAGGCATGTGAAGTCCACCAACGCGCACTAGGCCAGCGCGGTGGACTATGGCCTGATCCCCCTCGTACTGAGGGAGGCCCGTGCCCAGCATTGGGACGTTAAAAAAGGGCTGATGATGGTTCAATTTTTATTTATATATTTACATTACCTTTATTACGCCTACAGCGTTTCGCATGTCAGTAAGAGCAAAAGCCTTCAAAGTTTCCATCAAATCCGATTCTCTATAATCCATAAAAACGATTACCCCGCTACAATAGTCATAAGCTTGGATGTATTCACATTGCTGAAATGATTTATATTATATTATAAATGTTATTATATTACAGATATTAACACTGGTCTGATATGAATAAATCTAAATATAAAAAAGCGAATGTAACTCACTAACTCACTCATTACATCAAATATCGAAAACAGCTTGACTTGAAAATTGAGGAGGGATGTAGTTCATTAGCACCGTACGCTAAGTACGGATTTTGCGACAGGGAGGGATATATATCAAGTTTGTATGAAAGTCCTTCATTTTTTGTGATACAAACTTTCAATTTGGCAGGGAGCACCTAGGACGAACTCCATCAGACAATTTTTTTAACCCTTAAACCAGCCGTTACTTTTTTACCTTGTAAACAATTTTACAGCACAGCCATTTACTTCAGATTTAAGTATTCTTTAGATTTGAAATGAAAAATCTTACCATAAAAAAGTATTTATACATCTCTCTATACCCATTAGGATACGATTTTGCTTCATTATTTAAGGCGTATATTCTGTAATGTTCTTTAGTGAGTTTTGGAAGAAAAGAACCTTTTCTAAAAACCAATAACAAAAAATATTAATAATAACAGTCTAATACAGTGGTATCCCAGTGGTAACGCGCTCGTGTCCGATATATCCGAGATCCGAGATATCCGAGTGATACGGGTTCAAATCCGGTCGCACCTATGATAATATTATCACATGTGAATCATTTCTATCATGATTACCACTTGACTTACGGTGATGGAAAACATCGTGAGGAAACCTGCATATCTGATAGAACCTAGCAAGTTCTCAAAAGACTTGTGAAGTGCGCCAACATGCACTAGGCCAGCGTGGTTGACTACGGCCTGATCCCCCTCGTATTGAAGGGAGGCCCGTACCCAGCAGCAGGACGTAAAAGGGATAATTACAAATTATGATTCATTATATCAATACCATAGCAAAATAACATGAAATCTTAATAATATAAAATAATATTAGGAAGTACTTACATATCCTTAAGCAGTTCAAATTTCCTAACATCGTGCACTCCAAAGAAATATGGATATAATGTTCTAAATGTACATAGTCTTTCTAATTTTCGTTTAGCTCTTTCCACTAAGCCTTTGCTAAGTATAATAGTTCTCTCAAAATAATCTCTTGCTGAAAATATTAAAATTAACTAAGAGACTTGTATGATGTTTGTACTTAAATTATGCATTTATATCTTCCTTTACAGGATACAGTCAGTTTTTTAGACAGTCTCAGTCCGTTAATTACAGAGATAGTCAAAAAAAATATTTTTAACTCTATCTTTCAGCCATTTTTATGGATAATGTTAAATTCAATTTAAAATCTAAGGAAAACAAAATTACGATATCTCATCTCTTATAGAAAAAATATATTACTATTACCAGAATGATAGCAAAATATAGGAAAAATATCGAAAAATATCTGCCATAAATAAAAAAAATTAGTTAGTATTCACTAACGAAAACTTTTTACAACAAAATGTGGTTGTTTTTTAATCCATTCTTCCAACAAATCGATTGCTTCTTCGATCCTGCCTGGTTTATCCAAATTATATTCGTGTCGTAAATATTGTAACGTATCGGAATTGAATTGTAGTATTGAGTTCGTTGGTATTGACTCCATTGCTGCGATGATTGAGAATACTCGAACAACTGTCTGTGGGAAATGTTTTACTTATTTATATAGAAAGATTGGAGATAAAGGTAATTGTCCACTCGTTACGCAATGCTATAATATTATATTCCTTGCACAAGGTTTTATGTTGTAAAGCTTCTTTGTGTTGTCAGAATAATATTATATTGTAGTCATGTATATATTTAACATTTTTACTAGAATGTGCTGTACTTTTAAACAAATAAAATTATTGGATTTATTTTTATTTTATGTTTTTATAGCTTTTCTTACCTCTTTGACCCGCAAATATTTTTCATTTTGCAATAGCATCTTTTCATTATTTATTGTCACTTGTCAAATAAATGATCATTATCATCTTTCATAACATTGTAATATTTCTTAATTTTTAGAAAACAAAACTATAAATATTTTTATTTTTATAAATTTTAAACAAACATTAATTAATGAGGAATCAACTCATGTATTATCTTTTGATATTTATGTGAATGCGTACCTACTTACATATTATAAAATTGCAATTGATGCGAATCCGTATATTTTTTTAAAATCTTATTGCAATAGTAAATTTTATCGAAACTAAGGACGAATCGAAACCCCAATTGCATTTAGTATATTTGATACGTAAAAATGCAGTGTTTTTAAATAAATGCATATAAAAGAAAATCACATCTTTTCTTTTTATATTTTTTGTTTCTGTCCTTACCACTTGTCTAAGATTAAAGGAAAACATCGTGAGGAAACCTGCATGTCTAAGAGAGAACCTAGCAAGTTTTCGAATGACATGTTAAGGCCGGCAACCCGTACTAGGCCGTACTAGTGTGGCGGATTATAGCAGGCTTAATTAGTCTACCACACTGGCCTAGTCCCCTTTGTATCGAAGGGAAGCCCGTGCCCAGCAGTGGAATGTCAAAAAGAGCTGAATACGTAGTACGTAGCTTTTGTTTATTTGAATATTATAAATTTTCTTCTAATAATAATAATATAATATAAAAATTTATTATATTTCAAGTAACTTAGACTCATTTTTTGTTAGTATACATTATGATTATTCTTACTATCTATGTTAGTACTTACATTTTAGATATACATATATTAGCACGAAATAACACAACAATGATTAATATATTATATTATACAATCCAACCTACTAGCAATTACCTTCATAATGCTGTTGGTACTGCCCCGCAATCTATTCACCAGGGATCCACATCTTTTTCGCATCGTGGCATAGAAACAATCAACCCTCGCTGCTGCGAACATCCCTGATGCACTACAAAAACTGGGCAATCCCAACAACACCCTAAAGGCATTATTATATTGAACACGGAGCGCGTTATATGATTTTTGAGAGTACTTGGCCCATATATTGCACGTGTAAAAAGTTGTACAATAAGCTTTGAATAAGGTGAGTTTAACACTATATCAACAACGTACAAATCTACGGGCCAGCATATTCGCTCTCACTGACAACGCCCTTCTTTCTCTTTCTATATCCGTGTCGTCTTTGAGGTCGGGGGTCAATATATGTCCTAAGTATTTAAATTTAGACACCATTTCCAATGTCACACCATTAAGGGCAATGGATGGTACATTAAATTGCAATTTACCTCCGGCCTCAAAGACCATTACTACACTTTTTTTTGGTATTGTAGATCAATCCACGGTCTATATCTAAAGTCTATTCCCAATATACAAGGCCGTTAAATATAATTTTTAAATTCTGATAGTGATTGAGATTATCTAATTATATAACTCTCTGAGTTCTGAAGTAAAACTTACATAAGTTAAATGAAAGATAAAGATTCTCCAGCTTCTCCTTTCTCCTTCTAAAGATACTCCGACTTCAAAAAAAGAAGGTTGTTCCACTTTATTTCTTTTATGTAGGTAAGTTCACCGATTTCTCCTTCAACTGCTACCGGATTTTTGTTCGGTCAGGTATTTCATTATGACCAATTTTCATTGTCACAAGTCAAGATCTGATAATGTGATCCCAGGGAACGACTTTCGGATCCCAACTCTCAAAAAGTATCATTTTCTTTATTAGTTTAGGTTTGTATATAACTACCTAATATTGGTTTTTATTTATTTGTTTCGGTTTTGATGATTTTATTGTTTTAATAAGTCATATAACTACTACTAATATTATAAGCGCGAAAGTTTGTAAGAATGTATGAATGTATGTTTGTTACTCTTTCACGCAAAAATTAATGGATGTTGATAAAACGTTACAATAATATAGCTTATATACATTATACATACATATACATTAGAATAACATATAGGCTATAATTTATAAAGTACCTACTAGCGGATCTCGCGGCTTCGCTCGTGCTTAATCTCGTACCAGCGAATTACCAAGGTATTAGGTATATTTAGCCAATTATTGTACCAAATTTTTATCAAAATCTAAGGCATTTAAGCTTTGTATAATGCCAGTATGAGATAATAATGCATATTATGTTAATCAGTAGTATTTTCCAAATATTATGATATAATATACAGATGCGAAACAGTAAGAATTCTGATTAAAAAACTATGTATAATAATAATAATAATAACCCAAATGCCAACCCCACCTGCACGTGGTGCACCCTGCCACTAACTAACGAGGCTCTGGCGACCGTTTGGTAGCGGGATATCTACCAATATAAGCTGTCTAAGGCTCAAAAAAAACACCCACATGGTGTTTAAAAGAGGCGAAGACAGAACAATCGTCATTAGTGCAGGATGACGGTTTAAGGCGGCAGTGGAGGAGTATCTAGTATACCAACAGTGGCGCCTACGAGCTTAATAGCTCACTGCACATCCTCGTGTCCTGGAAAAGCACGTTGGGTTTTAAATTCCAAAAGAAACGTATGAAGATGCAACCAACAGCCCATCCCCAAGTACCCGGGGACTCCGACAGGGATGCCAATGATGGTAGGCAGGTACCTGGAGGGGTCAGGGGAGAGAAGAATCTCCGGGTGGCGGTCTCAAACCATCAAACGACTTTTGCTACGCCCATGGACGCTGATAAAGAAACTGATAGGAAGAACGACGAACAGCAAATTAGGATTAATCAGGCTACACGATACAATCTAAGAAAAAGAAAAATAACCCCCCAGAATATAAAAAATAGTCTTAAAAAAACTTCAGGAAGTATGGAAATATTGTCGTCACCTGTATCATCCATTCAAACTATCCCTTCTCCTACATCATCAATACATCTTTTTGATTTACATGATAGCCCGAGCTCTTCATCAGCTATTTCTGATGGTTCAGAGGATGTTGTGCAGATGGCACCTGCTTTAAAATCTGCACCCACCACTGACCAAAATCGTACGCGAAAAAAGTGGAGTTCAGATATGAATAAATTCATATGGCGTACGTACCTTTTAGTTACAGAAATAGAGACGAAGATACGTGGACATTTAGATATACTACATAAAAAATTTATAGAGAAATATCCAAATTACGATGTCTCAAAACAGAGGATAGGGGACCAACGTAGGGCTATTGTAAGAAATAAACTATTACCGCAAAATATCCTAGATGAAATAAGGCAAGAGGTAGAAAAATCTCTTTGTGTACCCAGTTCTATGACATCTTTATTACCCGATAGTGCTACACCTACTACTGATTCATCATCTACACGAATAAGGTGGACAGAAGACATTAACGAGGCTATAATACGTACATATTTTAAAATAACTAACCTAGATTCAAATAGATCATTTTACCGAAAGCCCTTACATACTATAATAACTGAGCTATTTCCACAAATATCCCATGTGTCTGAACAACGAATTGCAGACCAGAGACGTGTGATTGTAAACAATCGACTTTTACCGCCAGCCAGGATAGAAGAAATTCGAAAAGAAGTAGAAAAGACATTAGATACAACAGCAGAACATGCAACAATAACTTTCACTGGAGAAGATACCAGAGATCAGAGTCCTCTAACTTCAAATAATAATGATCAAAACTCAAATATAAAGTACATTAAATCACATAATTCGCATTTAAATTACCAGACCTCATCAGAATTTAATAACAAAATACAGGAAACATTTCAAACATCATTAAACAATTATGAAAATACTGATCCGACTAAAAGACCATTTATTCCAAAACAAAAAACATCGAAAAAATTTACATATATTGTTCATTATCTAAATAATCAAATTATCCCACAATATATTAAAACAAACGATGATTTTAAAACACTACATACAATAATTTACTGTGCAGCATACACCGCCGCAGTCTGCAATGGTTCTAAAATTAAAAATACACAACCCTCCCCATTAAATGATAAACAAAAAACAATACCATCTTGGAAAATAAGACTACAGAAGAAAATTGAAGCACTTAGGGCCGATATAGGTAGAATGACCCAATACATTAGAGGAAATAGAAGTAACCGGCTTATATCACAAGTAACGTATATTAAAGAAAAATTTAAAGTACATTCACGACATGAGGAACCGAATATTTCAAATGAACAATATCTTGATAGCTTAAAACAAAGACTCTCAGCTAAGACTAGTAGACTTAGAAGATATGACGCTTGCACTTTAAGAAAAACACAAAATAGACAGTTTGTTAATAACCAAAAAAATTTTTATAGGAACTTAAATAATAACACTAACAATCTACAACAAAATATATCATCAAATCGACTTCCTACAAAAGAGCAATTCCAAAATTATTGGTCAGGTATTTGGGCAAACCCAGTACAACATAACAATCAAGCTGACTGGATACAAACACTTTTAAAAGAAGAAAACAGAATTCCTCAAATGAAATTTGAGGCGGTACCTCAAGAAACATTTGAAAAAGTTATTAAAAAAACACATAATTGGAAAACTCCTGGCTCAGATCACATACACAACTTCTGGTATAAAAAATTTTCGACTTTACATCCACTATTATTAATTCACATAAATAGGTTCATCAAAAATCCAAATTCTACACCACATTTTATAACACAAGGCGTGACATTTATGATAGAAAAAGACAGTGGTGAAACCCAGAACCCAGCTAAGTACCGGCCTATAACTTGTTTACAAACATTTTATAAGCTCCTGACATCATGTATTGCCGCTCTTTTTAATGAACACGTTACTAGCAATAATATCCTTGCTAATGAACAGAAAGGTTGTCGTAAAAACAGCCAAGGCTGTAAAGAACAGCTTATAATAGACTCAGTAATAATGAAACAAGCCTACGCAAATAAACAGGACATATTTACTATGTATGTAGATTATCAAAAAGCCTTTGATTCAGTACCCCATAGCTGGCTTCTGGAAGTTCTCCATCTTTACCATATAAATCCAACACTAATCACTTTTTTATCACACGTAATGAAGCAATGGCGAACTAAATTAACAGTACGAAATGAGATTGAAACAGATGAAATAATAATTAGACGTGGTATATTCCAAGGAGACGCCTTAAGCCCTCTTTGGTTTTGCCTCGCTTTAAATCCTCTTTCACATTTATTAAATAAAAATAATTTTGGCATCACAACTGCAGCAAATCAATCACTTTCTAATCCGGTTTTAATTTCACATTTGCTTTACATGGATGACATAAAATTATATAGCCATAACATAAATACCTTACATCAATTGGCAAATATAACTAAACAATTCTCAAATGATATATGTATGGAATTCGGGATAGAAAAATGCAAAACCTATTCTTTTTGTCAAGGTAGACTTCAGTTAAATGATTATGTATTAAATTCAGAAGAAAAAATTGACCCATTAGACCAAAACGATTCATACAAATATTTAGGATTTCAACAAGATCGGCAAATTCTTCAAAAACATACGAAAACAGAACTTATCCGTAAATTTAGACATAGACTTTGTTCAGTATTAAAAACGAATTTAAACTCTGCTAACACTATAAAAGCTATTAATTCGTACGCTATCCCGGTACTCACATATTCATTTGGAATCATATCATGGACCAAAACAGATTTAATAAAGCTACAGCGTCTAATTAATACATCAATGACAAAACAACGTAAGCATCATCCAAGATCTTGTACACAACGTCTGACACTCCCTAGAGAAGAAGGAGGTAGAGGTTTAATCGACATTTCCAATTTACACAATAAACAAATAGCTACATTACGACACTTTTTTCACGAGCAGGCAGAACAATCTACATTACACAAAGCCATAGTAGAAGCAGACAAGCGCTTTACACCTCTTAATCTACAGGACAGAAAAAGTCAAACATCTCAAACCATAACTACAAACAAAGATAAAATTGCAGCTTGGAATGAAAAGTCTCTGCATGGAAGACATCGCCACGACTTACAGCAGCCACATGTCGATTTAATAGCGTCGAACGCCTGGCTAAAGCGAGGTGATCTTTTCCCTGAGACTGAAGGGTTCATGATCGCCATACAAGACCAAGTAATAGATACTAAAAATTATCAGAAATATATTATTCGAAGACCAAATATAACAGATATCTGCAGGCATTGTCATAGTAGCTCTGAAACAATACAGCATATAACAGGTGCCTGCAAATCCATAGCACAACATGACTACAAACATCGTCATGACCAAGTAGCAGCCATAATACACCAAAACCTAGCTTTTCAGAATAACTTACTCCCAAAACAAGTACCCTATTATAAATATGAACCTCAGTCAGTATTAGAGAACAATAAATGTAAAATCTACTGGGATAGAACCATAGTCACAGACAAAACAATACATTTCAACAGACCAGACATAACAATTTTGGATAAGGAACGTAATTCTGTATATTTTATCGATATTTCGATCTGCAATACACATAATTTAGCTTCAACCTATACTGAAAAACTAGCAAAGTACACAGATTTGGCGATCGAGATCAAAACCCAATGGAAAGTAAATACCACTAAAATTATACCTATCGTTTTGTCTAGCACGGGAGTTATTCCAAAAACATTACACCAAAGTCTTAAAATTCTTAATATTCATCCTTCTACATACATACTTCTCCAGAAAGCAGTCATCTTAAACACATGCCGATTAGTACGAAAGTTCTTGTCACAACCCTAGTTACCGCATAAATTTCCTATTCCCTTACTATTAACACTTGGCTTAGGCCCGTGTATAGTAAAACTTACCTTCGTTATTGAAGAGATTTTAAAAAGTTGAAAAAATAATATAATAATAATAATAATCAACGTTGAAAGTATAGGAAATTTATGTTATAATAAATTAAAAAAAATAATTTAAAAAAACTTTTAGGGACGAACGTTTTTTATAGTTGTGGTTAATATTATCTTAATATGTATGTTAAAATGAGGAAGTATAGTTTCACTTCTTGTATGTTAAATGGTTTAAATAAACCAAACCTAGATACATTGTATTCAGTTGAAATGTTTATCTAGCTGTTATGGAGTAAGGTCACAGAATATATAATATAAGGCCCGGACACATGAAAGTCAAATATATCTTTATATATAAAAATCTCCTGTGCGTGTGTATGTAATTGAACTCCTCTTAAACGGCTTCAAATAAATTACACATTCAATTAAATGACATATTCAATTCAAATAAATGACATATTCAATTATAAATAACTACCTATTTAGCTAGGCAACGTTGTTTTGCGCATGCGTACCAACACTTCACCGGGAGCAAAAGTTTATAATTTCAATGTGTACAGGACATGTCTGTCGGGTCTGCTAGTATATTATAGTTTAAGAAAAATTAAAAACACCTTTTTACAAACTAAGGCACTGTAATGAAATTATTAATAACTCACTTTAAACGAAACTCATTCCAAAATTCGGCAAATCGTTTCAGCCGTTTTCGAGTTTGTGTGACAGTAACAAAATATCTTTTTTTGCATATAGGTTTTAATACACGCTTCTAAAGACTCAAGAAGTCATTCAAATATATCTTCAATTTCTTAATTTCCAAAGTAAGTGTATAGTACGTATTTTGCAAATGGAACAATTTTCAGATCTGCATTTTTTACTTAACAAAAACGTTGCTTTTTATTTTATATACATGATAACATACTATTTCCTATCTCTGAAAGCTAAATAATAAAAGCTATTAAAACAGTCAACAATCTTTATTTTACAAAATTACAACAATAATAATCAAACAAAGAGTACCCACTACCCTAAAACGTCAAAAATAAGTTTGTAAGTAAAATGTTCCAACAATTCCAATAATGGTTTAAACACTGATACTAAAAACCCATTACTTGTAAATTTTAAACACAAAAATTACATTGTTAATTTCTTTGAAAGATTAATAATTAATTAACGTGACAAATAAATGACATCACAAGTTGCTATTATCATACAATATGGATTGAGTAGTTGCGTTTTGAACGATTTATAAAACAGCAAATAAAAAGTATGACAAATGATTATTGGTATCAATTCCCAGTTAATCCACACTTAAAGTTCTGAAAGATCCTGGTACTCCCATACATCGCTCTTCGTCCGTTGCCAACCGTAATTCTTCATTTGTGCACGCTTTGTTCATTTCAGTCAAGTATGCAAGATACTCCTTTGATGTCAAAACATCTATAAATTGTTCTGGGAAATAACCATACACTATAAGTAATAATAAACTAACTGGTAGAAGTTAATTTTTAAAAGCGTTTTAAAGTATACACTCGCTTGCAATAACTTTAGGCCAAGCTAGTTGCAACACAACTCACGTTTCTGTAAAGGAGATTGAAGATCGCTAAATAGAGTAAGCAATTTACAAAATATTTCGACCATGGCGTTATCATTTACGTGGAAAATTTTACGTGGGATAAGTGAAATTTGACGAGTATATTTGTAATGCAAATTATTTATTTTAGAAAAAGAATTAGGGTGGGTTACCGTGTAGATTTGTTACGTATTTTAAGGTATTGTAACAGTCTTCAAGCATAGAAAGTTAATTTACTAGTCGAAATTTTAGTAATTTTTGAGAATAAATATTTTGCGTCATATGCATGGTCACAAAAACGTTAAATGACCTCGAAAATTTGCATAATTAAGCATCTATTACATACACATACTCGTAAGTATAAAAATAGGCAAAAAATCCCTGCCATTTAACTGATTTTTCTTTGTTGTACTTTATTATAGTCTAATTAGATATATATTTATAATTACAGTCCAATTTCGACCTCTATGTGAACATTTATAAAAATCATATAAGTATTAGCTAAAAGGCGGATATAAAAAGAATATATTTTTTATTTACCATGAAGTTCAACCAACGTTTTTTCATCACCACCATAGTCTTTCGGTAAAAGATGTTTAGGAATATAGTCATACACCGTATCCATAGTTTTGTGAACTACTATACGTGATGCTACTTTCGCACTGAAAGCTTGTTTGAGTACTACCACTAATGCATCTATACCTTTTGATTCTGATAAAATGTGTACGCCCTTGAGTCTCATACCGTATCCTTCCTGTAAAGTATAAAAAACATTAAATATTATGAAATTTATTTATATTTGCGTACTATATTCCTTCATATTTATGTTTGAATACGCTTATTAAATACAAAAATAATAATTAAATTTAAATTATAAAGTATTAAATTATGATATGTGTGTACCGGAAAACGGATAAAAACTTAAACGATATTGCTGAGCTCAAATATCACTTAAGTCTCTATCCGTCATCCGTTGAAAAAAGACGGAGATCCTTATAGATTTGATTTTACTAATTAGAAATTTAATCAAGGTTGGGTTGTTTCATTTGAAGTAACAAGTAAAAAATGAAAGTGTCGTTAAAAAGTCTTACTAAAGAATTAGATATTAAGCAAAATTATCAAAATTTTAAAGCTTTTTGTAAACAAGAGTGTAAATTGAAGTTTGAATTTCAACACCATTCGTACAATCAAAACTCAAAATAAATTCAAAACAGCCCGATAAAGTATTTATATTTGAAATTTATTTTCGTAAATATTTGAGTATGTATATGTAATAAAATATATTTTATTTTTTTATTTATATATTCACATCACCTTCATTACGCCGTTTATACCGTTCTGCATATCACTCAAAGTGAACGCCTTCAATGATTCCATCAAGTCCGATTCTCTATAATCCAGGAAAAGTATTAACCCGTTGCAATAGTCATAAGCTTGGATGTATTCACATTGCTGAAATTATTTTATATTATTAGAATTTTTATGCCCGCGCTCTACCGGAAACCAAGTTCTAAAGGTCCCAAAATACCTAATAATATTTAATAAGACTTTGAATGTCTTATTTATTTATCTGTATTCAAAAGATTAAAAAATAAGTTTCAAACTTCTAGCTTTACAAATGACGTAATTTCCATACACACTTTTATCCCCTATTGCAATCACTTACGGCCTTTTTTCGCCTTGAAAAGTAGCCTATGTCCTTTCTCAGGCTCTAGACTGACTAGACTGTGTACCAAATTTCATTTAAATCGTTTCAGTAGTTTTGGCGTGAAAGTGCGACAGACAGACAGACAGAGTTACTGTATGTGTGTGCGTCTTTGTGAGATTGCTTATTATTGGTTGTGGGTGTGTGTGGGTGTCTATGTGTACTTTAAAAAAATAACATACTGGTCTAAATCTAATATAAATAAATGTAACTATAAAAAGCTTTTAATTGAGTAACGATAAAAATAATAATTCTAAGCAGCAGTTACTACTTCATTCTCTTGTCAAATATTTTTAAAGTAAAGCCATTAAATCTACGAATAGTTTAAAGACAAGTTACTTTAATTTGTTCTAGCTATACTAGTAATAATTTTAATTCTCAATAGATAGAAAAAAAGAATAATCTTACCATGAAAAAGTATTGATACATCTCCCTAAATCCATTTGGATACGATTTTGCTTGATTCCTTAAGACGTATATTCTGCAATGATCCTCAGTGAGTTTTGGCATAAAAGAACCTGGTCTAAAAGCCATAATCATGTATAATAATAAAAATACAATCTCATTGAGACTGGCCAACTGCACAGGAGATATTATAGTGCAGCGCGTGTACGCGCAGACACAAGTGCTCTCTTTGTTTCTCTATTACTCTCATACTGAGGCTTACTAAACAGAAAGACTCAATTATTGAACTTGATCCCGACCCGGGACTCAAACCGAGGACCTATATATGGCCGTGCGTACTAGCCACTACACCACCAGGCAGTATGTATAATATAATACAAATAAACCGATTAAGTCCGCGATCCCACTCGAATATAATTCTTGATTTAGTTTAGCTTAAAGTATAAGTTTTTATGTTTTTAAAGCATATATTTTTTTAATGTGTTATATATAAAATACCTACTAGTAGCAAGTACTTACATAACTTTTAGAAGTTTAAGTTTCCTTACATCGCGCACTCCAAAGAAATATGGATACAATGTTCTAAATGTACATAGTCTGTCTAATTTCAGTTTAGCTCTTTCCACTGAGCCTTTGCTAATAATAATAGTTCTCTCTAAATAATCTCTCGCTGAAAATATTAAAATTAACAAATAAATATTAATGTTTTTGTACAGGTTAAAAAATGAAGTAATATATTAAAAAGTTTTAAGGAGTTAACGGTTAAACTTAAAAGACTGTCTTTCTAACGGACCCTTTTATCGTTTCAATTGCGTTGGTAAACCACATTGAGTATGGCCGAATACACTTATGGTATTTAGTTAAAGAGATAGTTAAAAAAAGTATTTTTAACCCCCATTCCAAAAATTTCATTTCATTCCACAATCCAAAGTTGGTCAATTTTTTAATGCCTTAAATTATGCCGTGTACGCCAAATTTATGACAAAATTGTTGGATTCCAAGGTATTGAATAAATTAACCGTCTTTGTCTTACATTAGATTGTTCGCGGTAGAAGAACTGCGTTGCTAGACTTGCATTCAATTAATATTATTATGTTGTTCATGGGATCTTTAAGTTTCATTAAAATTTTCTCTTAATGTCTTAAATATCTAAATCTCTCTATAAACTTAATCTTTTAGATATATTAATTAAATGAAATACATTTTTATCTATTTTTGTAATAAAGACATTTTTTATACTATATAAAACTGCTGAATGGATTTTAAGGGCCATGTAGGGCCACCCTTATCACATAGCGGAATAAAGTTTTAAAGTTAAGTACATACTAGGAGATTTGAATTTACTATTATGTACTATAACGATAACGTAATTTATCTGTAATCCCAGTAATAGGTATATTAACTTGCAATAAAATTAGATTTTTGGAAGGATTCAATTTTTTTATGGCTAACAAGTATTATGTACCTTCAGTAGGAAATATTATTTTGGATCCATTTTTACGAATACTCCCAGAACGTACATTTTCTTGGAAATTGAAATTGTTTGAATTGCGATATGTTCAAACGCAGTCAATCTATTTTTTATTCGGCATAAAATTTTACGTTCATTTGGCGAAAATAATTGGCTCTGTGATTTATTCAAATAAAAATCTCAATTTCATGCACTACAATATGTGTGCTGAGATAAAATTAGGACACGAATAAATTGTGACCTGGATTAACATATCTATACTATTAACATTATAAAGAGGAAAAATTTGTATTATAGTATGTAACGAATAAACTCAAGAACTACTGGAACGATTTCAAATATGTTTTTCCCATCATATTAGAAACCTACATTATCACTAAGTAACATAAGTTATATTTATTACTAACAGAAACTGCTGCTTTGCTCGCGCTAGTTGAGGTTGAGTCTCTGGTAGGTAATATTCTTAGGCCCTTAGGAACACACCTGAGCGAAATTAAGTTATGGAAAGGACTACTAATAAAATATTCTTTGATTGTATAATAAAGTTTCCAACAGACATATTTAAATATCTATAATCTATTTATTGTACAAGTATATACAAAATATATTTAACTAGCATTTCCCACGGCTTCGCGCACGTTCTAAAGACCGGAAACCAAATTCTTTCTAAGTCGCGCGGTGTGGTACCTCGCAGAACTAACGCCCGCCCTTCCCGTTTTTGCAACACTTTTCATTAATGCTCCGCTCTTATTGGTCGCAGCTTGATGTTATATAACCTATAGCCTTTCTCGATAAACGGATCATCCATCACAAAAAAAATTTTCAATTCGGACTAGACTCCTAAGATTGGCGCGAAACAAACAAACAAACAAACTCTTCAGCTTTATAATATTAGTATAGATTTTGAATCTAAGAAAAACAAAATCAAGATACCCCATTTTTTATGATACACAAAAAATATATTAAAATGATAGGAGTTAAAAGGAAAAATGTAAAAATATATCCCATAAACAAAAAAAGTATACTAACGATAACTTTTTACTACAAAATGTGGCTGTTTTTTAATCCATTCTTCCAACAAATTGATTGCTTCTTCGATCCTGCCTGGTTTATCCAAATTATATTGTCGTCTTAAATATTGTAACGTATCGGGGTTAAACTGAAGTATTGAGTTCTTTGGTATTGACTCCATTGCTGCGATGTTTGAGAATTTTCGAACAAGTGTGAGTGGAAAATATTTTACTTCTTTATATAGACACTAAGAGATAGAGGTAATTATCTCCTTGTTAAGCTATGCTATAAAGATTTTTTACATATACAAAGTTATAATATGATCGGTCGTCTTAAATATTGTAACGTATCGGGGTTGAATTGTAGTATTGAGTTCTTTGGTATTGACTTCATTGCTGCGATGATTGACAATTCTCGAACAAATGTCTGTTGGAAATGTTTTACTTATTCATATAGGAGATAAAGGTAATTATCCATTTGTTACGCAATATTATATTCCTCGCACAAGGTTCTATGTTTTAAAGCTTCTATGTGTTGTCAGAATAATATATTTTAGTCATTAGTTTTATAGATATTTTTTACATTTTTACTAGAATGTGTACTTTTAAACAAGTAAAATGCTTGGACTTATTTTTATTATAATATAGTACTTTTATAGCTTTCCTTAACTCTTAAGCCCGCAAATATTTTTCATTTCACAATTGTCATTATTTATTGTCACTAAATAAATGATCATTATCATCTTTCACAACTTCGTAATATTTCTTTACTTTTAAAAATCAAAACTAATAAATCTTTATATATAAAAGAAAGTGTTAGTTACACTATTTATAACTCAAGAACGGCTAAACCGATTTGCTCGAAAATTGGTGGGGAGGTAGCTTAGAACCAGGAGACGGACATAGGGAGACGGACATACTTTTAATCCCGTTCGACCGCGTTCCCGTGTGACTTGACATAAAACGTCAAAGAGAATACAAGTCTCTATCGATAAAACATGGAATAACATCACAGCAAACATCACGGAGTAGGGTTGAGAATGAAGCCGGGGTCCTGTCTTACTCACTATTGTTACCGTTTTCGGCCATTTTGTTTTTCGTTTATTTGTGTATCGATCGCATCAGTGACTGTTATACGTATTATTTTAATTTTTCTGTGAAACTCTCATGTTAATTTTACACTCATCTTAAATTTATCATTAACTAGCGACTCGCCCTCGCTTCGCTCGGGCTCTTCCCTAGATTTAGCACAGATAAAGCCGCGGGATCTGCTAGTTATGCATATAAACCTTCCTCTTGAATCACTCTATCTATTAAAAAAAACCGCATCAAAATCCGTTGCGTAATTTTAAAGATTTAAGCGCACATAGGGATATAGGGATATAGGGACAGAAAAGGCGACTTTGTTTTATACTATGTAGTGATGATGATAGTGATTTCCAGTGCAATAATTATTTATTCACAATTTATTAATAACTGATAAAGACAGTTTTAACTATTAGTTAATCCATTAATAACGGATTTTGTTATTAGGCCGGATTGAGGGGCCGAGATCTCGCAAGTTTGTATGAAAGTCCTTCATCTTTTGTGCTAGAAACTTTAAATTTGGCAGGGAGGTTGTTTAAAGTTAGTTAATGTCCCTTAAGAACGGATTTTGCGACAGGGTCAAATTAAGGTGGACTAAGGGCTCTTGCAAGTTTTACGAGATTCCTCTATCTTTTGATCTACAATCTAAAAAATTGGCAGGGAGGAAGTTAATTGTTAGTAAACGTCCGCTAAGAACGAATTTTGCGATAGGGTTGGATTAAGGTGGTCTAAGAACTCTCGAACGTTTGAATGAAAAGCTTTATTTTTTTGTGGTACGAACTTAAAAGGCAGGAAAGTAGCTTATAATTAATATGCATCCACTAAGACAAATTTTGGGATAGGGCCGGATTAAGGAGGTCTAAGGGCTCTCGCAAGTTGTATAAAGTTCCTACATTTTTTGTGCTACAATTATTTGTCAGGAAAATAGTTTATACTTAGTAGAAATCCGCTAAGAATGAATTTTCTGACAGGGCCGGATTAAGAAAGTTCAAGGGCTCTTGCAAGTTTGTATGATTTTTTTTTATTTTTGTGCTACAAACTATTTGGAAGGAAAGTAGTTTATAGTTAGTAGAATTCTGCTAAAAAACATATTTGATACAGGGCCGGATTATGGAGTTTTAAGGGCTGTAGCAAATTTCTATGTAAGTCCTTATCTTTCGTGCAACAAACTTTAAATTTGGCAATAAGGTAATGTGTGGTCAATAGACATCCCATAAGAATGGATTTTGTGACAGAGCCGGAATAAGGTGGTCTGAGGGCTCTTTTTATTTTGTATAAAAGTCCTTCATTTTTTGTGCTACAAACTTTTAATTTAGCGCAGAGATAATTAATAGTTAGTAGACATCCGCAAAAAATGAATTTTGCGACAGGACCGAATCGAGGAAGTCTTATGGCTATAGGAAGTTTGTATGTTGTTGCATTTGTAAGACCTTCACCCTTTGTGCTACGAACCTTAAATTTGGTAGGAAGGTGGTTAATTGATGGTGAAAGTCCGCTAAAACGTTTTTTCTACAGGGCCGGATTAAGGTGGTGTAAGGGCTCTTATAAAATAAAGGGCAGCACAGCGAGCAATGGGGAGAGGGAGTGTGTTCCAAGAGCGGGAGAGAGTATATAAAGGATGGGTTCTGAAATAGCTAGAGTAATTGTAGAGCATTTTCAGGCAATCTACAGATCAACCGATTGCGAGTAATCGAATGAGGATTAGTAGCAATTAAAAAAATGAACGCGGGCGAAGCCGCGGGTATTGCTAGTAGACTTAGAATAACCACTAAAATTATTAATTTTTTTAAGGACGATCGTTTTGTGTAGTTATGGTTCAATATTTAGTTAATATTTATGTTAAAATCTTGTATGTCAAATTCAGTGCAACTTGATATTTAGTTGAAATGAAAATCTTGCTGTTAGAGAAAAGCTCGGACACAATGAAAGTCAAACATAATATTATATATTCATATAATATATAATTTAAATAAAACTAAAAACATATTTCTGTAAACTTGAGCTCTGTTATGTATGGAAATTAATAAGTTACTTTAAACAAAACTTTATTCAACATTAGACAAATCGTCAACCGTTCTCGAGTTTTTGTGACACCAACAATAAATTCATTTTTTTCTACATATTATAGATTTTAATACATGCTTGTAATGACTCAAGAAGTCATTCAAATATATCTTCAGTTTCTTAATTTCCAAAGTAAGTCTATAGTACGTATTTTTTTACTCAATAACGTTTCTTAGCCCAGACAGCGGTAGCCCAGTGGTAACGCGCTCGCTTGGATAACCGAGTGATGCACCTCTAAGATTTTCATGTGCGAATTTGTTCCACCATGATTACCACTTGTCTTACGGTGAAGGAAAACATCGTCTGAGAAAAATTAGCAAGTTTTCGCAAGACTTGTTGACGTGAGGCCGGAGGAGGAGAGGAGGAAAAGGGCTGAATACGAATACAAACACATTTCTTTTTATTTTATAAACATACTTTAACATGCTATTTCTTTTCTTTGAAAGCTTGATAATAAAAACTATTAAAACAGTCAACAATTTTTATTTTACAAAATTACACCAATTATAATCAAATGAAGAGTTCCCACTACCCTGAAACTAAAACGTATAAAATAAGTTTGGGTTATTATAGTGAAATTTTATTGAGAATGGTTCATCAGTTCCATTTATGGTTTAAACACCAACACTAAAACCCATTACTTGTAAAATTAATTAACGTGACAAATAAATGACATCACATGCTGCTATCATCATACAAAATGCATTAAGTAGTCGCGTTTTGAACGATTTATAAAACAGCAAATAAAAAGTATGACAATTGATTATTGGTATTAATACCCAATTAATCAACACTTAAAGTTCTAAAGGATCCTGGTACTCCCATACATCGGTCTTCATCTGTTGCCAACCGTAATTCTTCATTTGTGCACGCTTTGTTCATTTCAGTCAAGTATGCAAGATACTCCTTTGATGTCAAAACATCTAAAAATTGTTCTGTGAAATATCCATACACTATAAGTAAGTAATTAATTAACTGATAAAATTGAATTTATAAAAGTGCTTTAAAGTATTCCATTCTCGCTTGCACTAGAAATTTAGAAAGAAACCTTTCCCTAAATATCAAACCTCTAAGATAAAAATTATATATTAATTATCTACAATCTATTTCGGTATCAAATTCTATAGGAATCAACAGCACAGATGCGAAAGAAATCAAAACTATTAGTACGGGTCTAAAAAGCAGCTTTGCTGTAGGTTGGGACGGCATACCATCCTTAAAGGCGCCGTTCATAGCTTGGCACAGGTGATGTTTTTAATTTGTGTCTGTCTAGTGGTGTTTTTCCAAAAGTGTTTATAAAAGCTATTCTTCGTCCTATATATAAGAGTGGTTCTAAGGATTGTGTAAGCAACTACAGACCAATCTATTTTAAGTTGTTTATCTAAAGTACTTGAAAAAGTCTTAAATACTAGATTATTGTCTTTTATTAACAAAAATATTTTTTGGAGGAAAACCAGTTTGGATTTAGAAGAGGCCAATCAACAGAAGATGCTGTCATGTCTTTGGTTGATACTGTAACCCAAAATTTTGACAAAAAGATGTAGTGTATTGGCTTCTTGCTGGATCTATGGAAGGCATTTGAAACTATCTCAATTCCCTTTCTCATTCAAAAACGTGAAAAGAGTGGGATCAGAGGCACAACCTTGGATTTATTCAGAAGTTATCTCAGTGATAGATTACAGTGTGTTGATATGGAAGTTTTCTCAGCTCTGAAGAATTTACAACTTTTGGATTCCCTCAGGGCAGTGTTTTGGGTCCCACCTTGTTTTTGATATATGTGAACGAGCTTTGTAAGTTAAAAATATCGAACTGCAAACTCGTATCTTACGCCGACGATACGGTTTTACTTGTTAATGGGAACACTTGAGAAGAAGCTCATATGTTTAGCGAAAGAACTCTATCCGTAACCATGAACTGGCTCTCTTGCAATTTACTAACTCTTAATTTAGACAAAACGCGATATGTGATATTTAGGCAAAGCTCATCTTCATCACCTGAATCAATATCCATTATTGCTCATGAATGTACTCATTTTATATACCCTTTTTTTTGGTTCTTAGTGTTCTTTTCCTTTTTTCATATTTTTTATTAATTGTATAACTATTAGATATGTCTTTTTAGTTTTTAAATACACGTTGCATACAATTGTAGCCTGTTTGCTAGAGAGATGGGCGTTAATAACTGCGACACAGTTTTTAAACTAATGCAGCTATTAACGTGAAAACTGTTTGCTTGCACCAATAATGAAACGTTTTTAAAAAAATAAATAACTTTAGGCAAAGCTAGTTGCAATAAAACTCACATTTCTGTAAAGGAGATTGAAGATCGCTTAATAGAATAAGATATTTACGAAATATTTCGACCATAGCATTATTATTTACGTGGGATCTTGACAGATGAGTGAAATTGACGAGTATGTTTGTAATGTCAAAATAACAGCTATTTACTATATGCATGTGAAATGGTCTAAGAGCCGGTGGGAGATCGACCTTCATCGATCTGATAACCAGATGAGACATATTTTTTATCAAATATAATTTATAAACAAATATGCCTATAATGACTTGCCTATCTGAAAGTGCTCATGGCTATTTTTAATTAAAATAACTTTAATCGATTTTTTTTTCATCACTTTCATTCTTTTGATAACCAAATGAATTTTATTTCACTGTTAGTTTTTAACACACAGAATATGCCTCAGTAGGCTTGCCTACTCATTTTTGTGTTTAGCTACCTGGCAAGCCGATGTGAACAGGTAAGTCAATATAGGTGACTCCATCGTTCTGCTAACTTATCGAAAGTTATATCAAATTTTAGATCATTTTATTACAAAATCAGTCATATAGACTTGCCTGCAAAAAATCATACTTAAAGCACTGTTGCCTAGCTAAAAATAGCCATGAGCACTTTCAGATAGGCAAGTTATTATAGGTATATTTGTTTATAAATTATATTCGATAAAAAATATGTCTCATCTGGTTATCAGATCGGTAAAGGTCGATCTACCACGGTCTCCTCTACTAAAAACACAACTTTTTAAATTTTTGTATGTCTGTCCTTCTATTTGTTTGTACCGGCTAAACTCCGAAACGGCTGGACTAATGCTTATGGGAAAATAACCAATGCAATAAGAAGTAACTTCGCTTAAGCTCCATTTAATTATAGAAAAAGATATAGGGTGGGTTAAAGAAAGTTAGTTTCAGAGTCGAAATTTTAGTAAATTTTGTGAATGAATATTTGTTAAATTTAAAAAAAAATCCCTGTCATTTAACAGATTTTTTTTTTGTTTAAGTTTATTATAGTCTAAATAGTTGTTATAAATTTATAATTAGTCCAATTTCGACCTGTAGGTGAACACTAATAAAAAACCATAAGTACAAGCTAAAAGACGGATATAAAAAAAAAATTTTTTTATTTACCATGAAGTTCAACCAACGGTTTTTCATCACCACCATAGTCTTTCGGTAAAAGATGTTTAGGAATATATTCATACACCGTATCCATATTTTTGTGAACGACTATACGTGATGCTACTTTCGCACTGAAAGCTTGTTTGAGTACTACCACTAATGCATCAATAGTTTTTGATTCTGACAAAAGGTGTATGCCCTTGAGTCTCATACCGTATCCTTCCTGTAAGGTATAAAAACTGTGAAATTTATTTATGTTTGCATACTTTATATCTGCATATTTATGGTTGAATACACTTATTAAGTACAAAAATAATTTAACTTAAATTGAAGTATTAAATGTACCGGAAAACGGTTAAAAACTTAAACGGCACTGCTGAGCTCAAATTATCGTAAGAATTACATATTAAGCAGAATTTTAAAGTTTTTTGTAAACAAAAGATAGTACTCGTAAGTGTAAATTGAAGTTTGAAATTCAACACCGTTCGATATTCACAATCAAAAATCAAAAAAATCCGAAACAGCCCGAAAAGGTATTTATATTTAATATTTATTTTCGTAAATATTTCAGTAAATGTAACAAAATATATTTTATTTTTTTATTAATATATTTACAGTTCTCGAGGCATAAGCTCAGCTTTGCATTTGTGTGAGTGCAGTGTACGGATAGGCACGACCGAAGGCGTAGCGCGTTGTGAGTTGGTTTAAACCTGTTTTAACTGGTTTTTGATGCGCGGCTATTGGCTTTTAGCTATCACTCACACAAATGCAAAGCTGAGCTCACGCCTCGAGAACTGTACATCACCTTCACTACGCCGTTTATAGCGTTCTGCATATCACTAAAAGTGAACGCCTTCAATGATTCCATCAAGTCCGATTCTCTATAATCCATGAATAGTATTAACCCATTGCAATAGTCATAAGCTTGGATGTATTCACATTGCTGAAATTATTTTATATCATTAGCATTTAGTGCCCGCACACTAAGGACGGGAAACCAAGTTCATATATTACACTAGTGACTCAACCCCTTTAAATAATAACATACTGGTCTAAATCGAATATACATAAGTGTAACTATAATATTAATAGCTTTTGATGAGTGACGATAAAAAAAAATTATGCAGCTACTACTTATTATCTAGTCAAATATTTTTAAGCAGTTTAATTTTTTCTAGCTATATTAGTAAATAATTTCAATTGAACTTAACAGATATAAGAAATGGAAAATTTTACCATGAAAAAGTATTGATACATCTCTCTATATCCATTTGGATACGATTTTGCTTGATTCTTTAAGAGGTATATTCTGCAATGATCCTCAGTGAGTTTCGGCATAAAAGAACCTGGTCTAAAAACCTTAATTATGTATAGACATGCATAATATGTATAATACAAATAAATCGTTTAAGTCCGCGATTCAATTTTGTCCAGTGTCATCTTAATCCTTTAGTTTAAACTTTAATTAGGCGAAACAAATAGACAGACTTTTTCATTTATTTAATATTGTACATAATATATGTACACATTGTATATAAGTCATCATGTTTAATGTACACAAATTTATTAAATTTTCATAGCAAAAATACTTGAAAAACATTTTCAATTAAATTTTCTCATAAATGTACTTGTGCATTGAGCTGTTTAAAATTAAGACAACTCTTGACTTGTGTATAAATAAATTACAAAGTAGAGTTAGCCTCCATTGATGTTATTGAAGAGTTTTTTGGGTTTGAAAATTAGACTTATTTTTGTTATCAATAAAAAAATATAAGTAATATGTTCACATCGTTTCACGTAAAAATAGCTAACGCTGTAAAAATTAATCGTATGAGTATCTACGCTCTTATAAATAGATGATGGCAAATATAATTATGCATGCATTATGCAATGGCAGATAATTTGATTTTTTTGAATTATTTATTCTTTTTATCATAATGCTTAGTTTCCTGTACTTTTTTTGTTTTTAGAGCCAATAAATTGTAATTAACAAGCTTCACGTCTTTGAAAATAACTAACGATGTTATTGTGATGACATGATTAGCTATCACTAAATTATGTTTCTTTGAAGCATATATTATTATCATGTGTTAAATAATTTTAACAATATAAGATAATAGTAGCAACTTACATAACTTTTAGCAGTTCAAGTTTCCTTACATCGCGCACTCCAAAGAAATATGGATACAATGTTCTGAATGTACATAGTCTGTCTAATTTCAGTTTAGCTCTTTCCACTGAGCCTTTGCTAATAATAATAGTTCTCTCCAAATAATCTCTTGCTGTAAATTAACAAATAATAGTTTTTGTGCAGGCTAAGAAAATGAAATATTATAAAAAGTTTTAAGGAGAGTAAGTAGCTTTATGCATTTATCTTTCCCTTGAGAGTGGTACCCTCACAAAAATACGATGAACGTTAAAGACATTAGATTGTTTGCGATACTTGCATTTTTTACATATTATGTTTTTCGTGGGATTTTTAAGATCTGCGCTAAATTATATGATGATGATTCGTTTTTTTTAATTCGAAAAATTAAAGACAAATTTAAATACCTATAAAAAAACAAAATTAAGATTTTTTCTGATAAAAAAATATGTGAAACGATAGGAGATAAAAGGAAAAATGTAAAAAAATATATATCCCATACACAAAAAAGTACACTTACGAAAACTTTTTACAACAAAATGTGGCTGCTTTTTAATCCATTCTTCCAACAAATTGATTGCTTCTTCGATCCTGCCTGGTTTATCCAAATTATATTGTCGTCTTAAATATTGCAACGTATCGGGCTTGAACTGTAGTATTGAGTTCTTTGGTATTGACTCCATTGCTGCGATGTTTGAGAATTCTCGAACAAGTGTTGGTGGAAAATATTTTGCTTTTTTATATAGACAGTAAGAGATAAAGGTAATTATCTCCTTGTTACGCTATGCTATAAAGATTTTTTTACAGATACAAAGTTATATGATCGCAGAAAAAGTGGGACGACAACACAAGAGAAGTGGCAGTTGCGTAGCTACAGAGTAGGTCTAGAAAGATGAGAGTCGAAGAGGATGGAGAAGTCCTAACAGATCTGCAAATGATCAAAAAGCAGCAAATACCAGAATTTTTTTTTAATTTAATTTTACTTTAGGTTTTAAGTTTGCTGGAAAATATTGTTATTAGGGTAAAGTTAATCTGAAATAAAGGCTATATTATTATTAAAACTTCGATGTATTATCACTATTAGTATAGGTATATAATATAACATTTTTTTTATTTTGTTCGTAAAATGTGTTATACTTTTCAACAAACAGCCAGCAAAAGTCTTCGATTTACCTACTTCTATATTATACTTTTATAGCTTTTCTTAAATCGTATATAATGAATATATTGCTTTACTTGGCATTGTAAGTTTTCTCCATTTATGGTCACTAAATAAATGATCATTATCATCTATCATAACGTTGTAATTTTTCTTTACTTTAAGAAAAACAGAAAATATATCTATATTTTTATGAATTTTAGATAAACATTCATAGGAAATTACCACATTTGTATATAGCTATTTATTGTTTTTTTACCAACTTAATTTGACGCTGGCACCTATATAGTCGGCAGAGATCTCGCTTTTCGACAACATCTAGAAGATTTTTCGTATTTGTATCGATTAGGTTGGTCTTGATGACAAGATTTAAAGGTTTATTTTTAAAGGTCCGCTACTAACTATTCCATCTAAAGATCAATTAAAACTTCAAATTCTTTGGTTACAATTAAAAATAAGGATTTTCATTGATCCATAGATCACTGGTTCGATTTCCAGAGCTGAATGTTTATAATTTATTTTTATCATGATATTTATTTAGCGATCATATAGTAATTAATATGAAAATAGAAATGTTTGTTCCACTCTGTTAATTGAAAAACATTGTGTTACATACTCGTATTAGACGTATTATTAGTCACGCGTACAGGAAGCGGATAACAGAGTGATAAATAATGAAATTATCTGGCTACAAGGATATATGCGAAAAGATCAAAAAAATGGCAACATATGTTAAAATAAATATTATAATGGATTATGTATGATGCACACAAATTATATAAATTTACTTAGGCTTTTTAAATTGGTAGAAGCAATTACAAGATCTTAATTTAATAAACTTAATTTTTTTTTACAATTGGCAAATAATCATGAAAATAAATTTTAAGTTTGAAATAGTATTTCTTTATACTGAGCAAAATGAGTTGAATCTGTACAGGAAATATTTTTTGAAAAATCTTTATATTTTTAGAATTTTTCTCTATACTACTCGACTGATTTTGATGAAATTTAGTATAGTGATAACGTGGTATCCGGGTCATCACGTAGGATCTTTTGACTGCTCGAAAATATTCCATGTCTAAGAAATCCTACACTGACTGTTATAACGTATTTAGGAACGAATCCGAGAGGAGCGAGGGTATGTGACTAGTGTATAGATAAAAATCATAGCTTACGACTGTAAAAGAGACTAAAGTTACCAAAAAATATTGCACAAAGTACAATACAGATATTAGTTTCAAAAAGTATTAAATACCTAAGTACCAGGGTCACATCAATCTATTCGCGAATTCCAAGTTTACAAAATCACGTTTAAACCAAAACACTGAGTACTAGGCTTTCAGAATCATAGAGGAGTTACATAAAATTACAATATTCGTTTGTTTGTGACGTTGCATTCAAAAATCTACCCTATTCCACTCAAAATAAGTTTAAATTTTAGTTAATAAAAAAACGTCTCTCTCTAAATAGGTGGTTTGAGATTTATAAATTATTGATGTGTATACGTTTATTGTATTTGTCGATACACTTAATTCAGTGTACAGGTGACCTTACATGCGGTGCCTGCGGTCGCGTGTTCGAGCCTCGCTCGGGGTAATCATTGGTCAATGAACACGAATGTTTGTTCTTTGGTCATCAACTATCTGGTATACACAAGCCTCCTAAGTCGTAGCTTACCACGGTACTAGATGGCGCTGTGTGTAATATAATAAATAAATAAATAATATGTTGGGACATTATTACACACAGCGCCATCTAGTTCCGTGGTAGGCTTCGGTTCCTCCGTTGCGGCTTGTGTTACGGATACCAGACAGATGATATACTACACATATAACTTTAAATATACTACATATTATAAATATAAACACCCATGACTGGAGTACAAGCATCCGAGTTTAACAAATGAATGCCCCTATCCGTTCAAATGTACCTAGTGTAAAAACGTCTAAAATAAACCTTAATTAAAGACAGATATTATTACCAAACATTTCTTTTTATTTTTTTTAACTTTTCTTAATCTAATCGACAGTTAGTTTTTTGAAAGACCCAGGCATTCCAAGATATTCTTCATTAAACTTAAAAGAGCTTCGTTTGGATTCATCGCTAAAGAGTTTATTTGTATTTCGTACTATCTCCCTAGCTTCTTCTGTACTCATATTTTCTTTCCACAGTTCTGTAAGAAAATTATAAAAGTAAAAACTTCACTTAAGTCATATACCAAGAGAACATTTACAATAAATATTTTTTTAAAACAGAGAATTATAAAAACTTGTATCAATAAAAACGACAGAAAATATTATAAATATACAATATTATATGGAATACAATATTGTTATAAGTTATTTACATAGAAGAAAGTTCGAACAGACAGACAGGCAAAAATAAAACAGTGTATATTTCTTCTTTCTTCTCTTTTTTCCTCTAACCGTCAACCATATTTTTTTTTGTTAAATAGCTATTGATGAGCTTTAATGTCATCAATACAAAAGAGTGGATAAAATGTCTTTAGACACATAATGGGTGGCTTACTACCTACCTTTTTCTTCTTAATTTGTCTAATAAAGTTTTTGATTTATTGTTTACTTTTAGTTGTTAATAAAAAAAATATCGAATTTTGAGCACTGGACTAAAGATAGCAATCATTAACTTACCAGACAATTTTGAAACGCTAAATCCGAGTCCACCGTAGTCCTCAGGCACACATTCTTTTGGGAGTACCTTAAGTAAGTCTTCATATGAATTGTGGACATGGACCTTTACAGCCATACTTTCTTTCAACGCCTGTTTAGTTATTGATAGAAGTGTGTCAACAAATGATGGAGCATTCACTAAGTGGATAGCGTTTATATTCTTTTTGTAGCAGTCCTAAAAAATCCGTTTGTATTAAAAGAGCAATTCTTGTAATATATGTATATATTTCGTCGTATATAAATGCGAGATGGATAAATAAAATGACTGCACAGATCTGGATAAAGTTTGGCACAAGAATAGGTTATTGTTTGGGATATCACATAGCTTAGCCCCGGAAAAATATACGGTTCCCGTGTGATAGTTATATTTATTTACTAGCAAAGAATTAAGAACCCGAGTAAAGCAAGAGCGAGTACTGAGTCAAGTCAAAATAAACATTAAACACTCAAATACTTATATTAAAAAAAGAAAATTTACGTATAATTTGCAAGATTTCCACTTAAAATAAAACCACCAGATGAAGAATCAAAGAGAATTGAAAATGAAAATGTGAATTAATCTAATACAATATAATATTGTTAGACGTTTTTTTATAAGACAAACCAATTAAAATAATTGGTATGATCTAAGCTCATGTTGGATTAAAAAGCAGCATTTTATTTGATTTTCATCAAAGAAGTATTGTGCATTCAATTAGAAGCATATTATATTGATATTTATTGAAATGTTCAAACATGCTTAAAACTTGATTTTAGATTTCCATTCTAGTCAAATAAATACATTTTCAAGACTTTAACATTACTGTCCAACCAGTCAGTGTATTTTAGAAACTATAAAACCCGGCTGCGTTTCTGTGAAATTTGTAAATGAAAAAACCATAAAATAAATAAATATCTTGGGACATTATTACAACAGCACCATCTAGTTCCGTGGTAACCTACGAGACTTATGTTACGGATCCCATATAGTTGATATACTACACATATATACATTTTAAATAAGTACATACATATTATAAATATAAATACCCATGACTGGAGTACAAACATGCGTGCTCAACAAATGAATGCCTCCAGCGGGACTCGAACTCGCGACCGCTGACTCAGTAAGGTAAGTAAGGCTCAATAGGGTCACCTATTGAGCCAAACGTGTCGTCAATACACAATAATAATATGTTATGTTATGATTCAAAATTTATACCCGGAGTCACTTTCACAATTAATACGAATCTATTGACCACTTTGAAACTAAAATCGAGCCGTTCAGGCCGCAGAGCGTGCCTAATCATCATCACTACATAGTATAAAACAAAGTCGCCTTTTCTGTCCCTATATCCCTATATCCCTATGTGCGCTTAAATCTTTAAAACTACGCAACGGATTTTGATGCGGTTTTTTTTAATAGATAGAGTGATTCACGAGGAAGGTTTATATGCATAACTAGCAGATCCCGCGGCTTTACCTGTGCTAAATCTAGGGAAGAGCACGAGCGAAGCGAGGGCGAGTCGCTAGTAATTATACAATATACACTCTCGTAAAACATCACCCTCCTTCTGACGCAGTCGGGTAAAAACTTATAGTATAAAATAATACGAGTATATTATGTAAGTACTTTTTAACAAGTATTTTAACAACCCTTATATGACGAATGGTACAATTAATAATATTATTTTTTAATATCGTACAATCATCTATCAAATATATATCTTATCAAATTTGATGATTCTAGGTTAACGGAATGTTCCGTACATGTTTTGTTTCCCTTGTGAGTAAAAATATGCTTCATTAATGGCCGTATCTTTTATTTTCTAAGAGGTTTATTTTTTTACAGCTCCAACGGCTTACGACTGGAGTATTTTATATTTATTTCAATTTGATACTCGTAACTCCACGTGTTTTATATATAAACAGACATACAAACATCAAAGTGATCCGATTAGGTTCCTTATTTCCTTTTAGGATACGAAAGTCATTTTTAATTTCATTTATATTTTGTTGTACTATAAGATTGTTGTAATATAAGATTTAATAAATACTTACCACAGCCAAAGTTTCTCCTTTTTTTATTACCATTGGACTAAATCTGGTCACGTCATTAAAGCGTAAACTCTTGAGATCTACAATGAATGTGTCCGACAAATTATAATCGAAATGCAATGTGTAGTCGAGAAACTGTAAAAGACAATTGTTTTTTTTTATATATCTATTATTACTTTAATATTATAAGACACTAGCAACCCCGGCCCACCTGGCTAGGCGTAAGTTAAAATAATTTAAACTGTTCTTATAATTTTTTAATCAAATAAAATTAAGCATAAGTTACTCCTTATAACATTAGCTATCTGCGAGTGAAAGTCCCGTCAAAATCAGTCCACCCGTTTCAGAGATTAGTCAGAAAACAACATACAGACAGACAAAAATTTAAAAAATTGGTTTTTTGATCTTAGTACCGTATATACTTTCATGTGCGTTTAGTGAAAAGCTGTTAATTTGACATTTGTTAACAGACACTCCAATTTTATTTATATCTATAGAAGTTTAGCTTAAATCGAAGAAAGGAATGGGAGTTTACACAATTTTAGAATTAAATTGTATAGGTATCACTATCACTACTATTAAATAATTATCATATATATATATCATATATATAGAGTATCAATGGCAAAAAAAATCACAATGAAAATTGCTCTGTTGCGTAACGGAAGATCTACGCACGTTCAAATTAACATTAGCTGATTTCCGAGTGGTCGAAATTCATCCATACATTGTTGTACATTTGAGATAATTTATATGTAAATAGTAGAGTATATATAAAAAGCATATTTATTTCCAAACGTTTTCAAATATTCTGTTATTAAGAGAGAGAATGAGGTATTGAACTATTTTGTTTTTGCCTATTTATTAAAGCGACCAAAGCGAGTCCTAAGTTCTAACCCTATCCCACTACCTGAGCATATTGTGGACTCTTTACTGAAAAACTATCATGGCTATAGATTTTTGTTTTAACATACTAATTTAACTTCATAACTAGATGTGTTAAGTGTCAAAAAATATACATAATTTTATAACCATTAAAAATCTGTCTTAAAAATTATTACCCGTTAGAAAAACTACGCGAGGCCTCACAAAGATCAGCTTTTTGCTAGTAACTATGTATATGTATAGATTAAAATTAATTATCAACAAATATAACACAAACAAAATAACGTCAGTCGATTCATAGTTCATAATATAACTAACTTACCAAGAAAACATATTTTACGAAAGTTTGAAAATTGTAGTCATCCCACTTTCCTGTTTCAAATCGTATCACATTAACTCTAGATAGATCGGGTGTTAACTTGGGCATTGGAACAAAATCGCTGTGAAATTAATTGTTATTAGACCTAGTTGATTTTCATAAATTGACTTTAGGTTTTTTTCATTAAAATAAATTATAGCTGTCGTCCATAACCGTAATGAAAATCAAATTGTTGCTTTAAAATATTAAGTATACGTAATATAAAAGTTTCAGATAGACCTCGTTAGCTTAGTAGATAATAAGAAAAAAAAGTTAACAAAGTTCCCGCGGCTTCGCACGCGTATTAAAGACCGAAACTAAATTGTTTCTGAGTCTCGTGGTAATGTACCTCGCAGAACTAACGCCCGTCCTTCCCGTTTTTGCAACATTTTTCAATGATGCTCCGCTCCTACTAGTCGTAGCGTGATGAAATAAAGCCTTCCTCGATAAACGGACTGTCCAACACAAAAATATATTTTCAATTCGGACCAGTAGTTCCTGAGTAGTTCCTGAGATTAGCGCGTTCAACAAAAACAAACATTTGTGCTCAACAAATGAATGCCCCCAGCGGGACTCGAACCCGCGATCGCTGCCGCAAAAGTAGGGTCACTCCCATCTGAGCCAAGCGTGTCGTCAGTCTATGAAACAAGAAATTTTGCTGATGTCGGTACAATATAATGTTTCATGTTGATTTTAACGATATCATTAAGATTGAAGTAGTCTATACAAATATTGTATTCCACCAATAATTTAAGATTAATTTATATAGTAAATAAATTTAAATTAATGCATGTATACTTTGAATTCCACATACAGTAGTCTACTTAATACAATAAAAAGTACTTAAAAGGACTTCTTTTTCGATAGTTATAATAGATAGATCGTAAAATATAATGCTTATACTTACTTTTACTTAATACGAACTAGGTACATGTTATTAATCAATAGAAAGTTACAATGGTTGTGTTTTGCGGTACATGAAATTACTTACATATTTTCTATAAGTTTCTTGAATTCGTCGAAAGATTGGTTTAATACTAACTCCGGTATCATTCCTCTCATAGTAAATAACTTTTCTATTATATTTTTTGTGTTTTCTACTGAGCCTTTTCCTAAGAGGTAAAAGCGCTCTAACATTTCCCGATCTGTAATTTAAAAAAAATATGTACATTGGCCTAGCAGAATGGGCCGTTCGAGTCTCCTAATTGGGGATTACATCCGTCTGTTAACGTTATGTGAAAAAATACGCAAAAAATATGAGTCTTAGCTTCTTTCTTTCTATGTGGGTTTTTTAATATTACAGCCTCTGTATCTATTATAATTACTTTTTTAATGAGATTTTCCAAAAATAGTTAATATAAGTGTAAGTGTTTCAATACATTCCAAATTTCCTAAATACTTTTCGTAAAATACATACTTACGCAGGTATTTCATGGCTTCCGCCAAATGCTCTTGTTTCTTTCCCCATTCCTCTATCGTTGCAATATCTTGTAATATATCTTTTTTATCTACATTGGAAGATTGCCGAACTTTTTCCATTTCTTCTTGACTCACTTCTAGAAGCGGATGTTTTGGAGCATGGTCCATTCTGTCGTTATACCTAAAACATATATAACATGTTTACATTACACAAAACACCATCTAGTTCCGTGGTAAGCTTGTGTTACGCATACCAGATTGTTGATATACTACATATACATATACTTACTTTTTTATATTATACATATACATATATCTTATTTACTCTTAGGTCAGAACTGCTAATCTATACTGATGACAGGTTTGGCTCAGTTGGTAGTGACCCTACTTTCTGCGCCAGCGGTCGCGGGTTCGAGACCTACTGGGGGCATTCATTTGTCGAGCACGAATGTTTGTTCTCTAGTCATGGGTGTTAATATTTATACTATGTATGTATCTAAAATGTATATGTGTACTATATCAACTATCTGGTATCCGTAACACGAGCAACGTAGCTTACCACGGAACTAGATGGAGCTGTTGTAAAAATGTCCGAACATGTCCGAACATATACTAATATTATAAAGCTGAAGAGTTTGTTTGTTTGTTTGTTTGTTTGTTTGTTTGTTTGTTTGTTTGTTTGTTTGTTTGTTTGTTTGTTTGTTTGTTTGTTTGGAAAAATATTTTTATGTTAGATAGTATCGAGGAATGAGGCTATATTACATCACGCTACGACTAAAGGATCAATGAAAAATTATGCAAAAACGGGGGCTATTTGGTTTCCAGCCTTTAGAACGCGCGCGAAACCGCGGGAATATCATATAATTCGGTACATATGTACGTAATACGTACAAAAAAATGTTGATGATTTATTATAGATAATCTACACGTATACAATAGAATAACAATTTTGCAACAATGTATCTATCAGTAATTAAATACTGATATAAAATATATAGGGTAATGTATCACATTGATAAAACTTCATGATTATAATCTTAGAGCCTAATATGTAATTTAATCTAATACACACAAATTATGCAAAATGCGTGATTTTGTAATTTTATCAGTTCGTACCTAAGGAGGTCATTTAAATAAAAATTACCTGTAAAAATACAATAGATAACATGTCTATAACAGTGAGTGTAGTAGTATTAGTAATAGTAATAGTATTAGTAGTAGTAATAGTATTAGTATTAGTAGTAGTTTAAGAAGTAGTAGTAGTATTAGTAGTAGTAGTAGTTGTAGCCGAGTTTAATGTTATTTAACATACCAATTGTAAATCACACCAATCACATTATCAATTTCTATAATTTGTTAATTAGAATGTAATTTTATATCAAAGTGATTAGAACCCAAAGTAAGAAAAAAATATATATATATAAAATATAAGTATTAAAAATAACAGTATTTTAGATTTCTCAAATAAAATATAAGCTAAACAAATTATCATAATTGCATATTTTTATTTGGTTACAAATGTACATTTAAAACCGGCAATTATAGACTAAAAAAGTATAAATATTTAGAAAATATTATAGGTAAGTATTCAACTTTCATTTCAAATATCATCACGATCTGTACAGTGGAGTTCTTGTGATGCGGTCACAGACAGACTGACAGACATACAAAAATTCTATACATTTGGCCTCTACATCCATAAAAATGACAACTTATTTCAATTTCGATAAGATTTTACAAAAGAATTTAATAAATTAATATTCAATTTACAGTTTCGACCAAGTTTAAATATTATTATAATATGTACTCGTATGTAGAAGAAACCACAGAGCAGATGAATATAGATATATCTAATTCGTGGAAGAAACTTTATTACATAGAAAAGCCGACTACTCACGATTCTCCACAGAGTCGCAGCATTTCCGAATTTGAAAGACTTAAACAATTGTAATAAAATTCACTACTTCAGCTACGTTTACATGGAAGCAATATACAAGTCCAAATCAATATATTTTCAATACATTATCGTGAATTGGTTTTTATCTTCTTATCTTACGATATCATTTTCTAGTTACACTATTTTAAGGAGATAACTTTTTATAGATACGGCATAAGAAGATGCACTCAATTATCCTTGAGTTATTTACGTTATTAATTTTTTTTTAAATAACGAAGAAAAAAGAAAAATACTAGTCAAAATAAAACTATATTTATTTCAATTACAAAACTACATAATATTATACTAGGTACTTTACCAAAAATAGTAAATACAAAATGTTTAAAACTAAAAACTACAATATTCTTAAAAAAACCGTTTGTGATCTCCGCTTTATATAGAAGTGAGCGAGGTTAAATTCTAAAAATGGCTGTACATTATATGATCATTAGATGATCTGACGAACTCGTAGTACCAATTACGTTATAAAAAATGTAATAAAACAGTCATTACCAAAACCAATATAATAACTATCAATTTAAAAACTTTTTAGTTGAATTTCATTTTGTTTCAATTTTTTTTTAAATCACATTCTTGATGCTGTTGGTTTTAGGCTATAATCCACCACGCTGGCCAAGTGCGGGTTGACTTCACATTACTATCGATAACTTGTTAGGTTCTCTCAGACATGTAGGTTCCCTTACGATGTATTCCTTCACCGTAAGGCAAGTGGTACCTCTCTTACACTCATGTTAATGACTCTCATGAAAATATTAGAAGTATTGACCCAGATTTGAACCCGCTCCACTTGCTTTCCCAAACGAACGGGTTACCACTCGGATTCCGCTGCCTTAAACGCTTTTCCTTGTTTTTTGTGCTACAATACAGTGCTGGGTTAGACTTTACTATTATGGATTTAAGAACAGAATAAAAAATGTATATTTGGTTGGTTCATATGGACCTATTAAAGATTAATGTAATTTGAAATCAATCCTATTTGGTGTTTATTTAGCTTAAATTTACTTCCCTAGTTATTTCATTTTATCGCTTTATTTTAAACTGACTAACAGCAAGTACACATTAGGCCTCGGGGGAGATGCTGACAGCTGACTCTTACCGGGCGGGTCCTCCTGGTGGCGGATGGGAGGGACGCCACCCACTCTTCCTATCCAGTCGAGCGGGTGGTAGCGGGGAAACTCGCCTCGGACCAACAGCATGGGGGGTATCATCACCGCGGTCGGACCCCACGGTGAACGGGCACCTCCCTGGCGGGGCCGCACGTCGAAGCTTCGGCTGAGACGTTGCGACCGCTGTCGGTGCGGTGTCTCTGGCCGTTTTCACGGTAGGAGGCACTACGCGGGGGCCGCCCGTCGGGACTAGCTCGATGGGGGGCGGCCGGGAGTGGAACTGCTTCGGTGGTTCCGCGACTGGTGAGGGTGGCCGGCAGCACTTTCAGTCAGGATCGTGGTCGGCCGATAGGGTGGACCACGGGGGGAGAGGAGTACCGGTATTGCGGTGCGCCGCTCGTCCCTACCCTCCGCGGCCCGACGGGGCCGTCACCGTGGGATGGTGGACGCGGTGGGCCCATTTCGGCGGGCGTTTGTGTGGTGGATCCGCTTCGGCGGACGTGTTGGTGGTTACCCGCTTCGGTGGGTGGGTGGTGCCGCCGACGTCGTTTTCATGGCGGAGGTGGCAGGGCTGCAGGGGGTGGGTAGTGTTGGTGATGGGCCGCACTCCCTGGTCTCTGGAGCCGGTGGGGCAGCAGGGGGTGGGGAGTGTTGGTGATAAGCCGCACTCCCCGCCTTCTGTGGTCGTTGGGGCAGCAGAGGAGAGGGAGTGTCGGCGTTGTCGCATCCTTGTCCTCTTAATAGCGGCGCATGTAATGTATGTATGTCGCCAAACGGCCAGTTTTTTTGGCGACTTCAATGAATTTTATTTAGATTTTTCCATAAAATACTCGTTATAGTGTGAACTTCTGGCGACAAACACATTTTTATCCGAATAAGAATAGCCAGAACTGAAAGGTAATGTATCTTCCTATTAGGGACTAGAAGTTTCAAAAATTATCCACAACAACCAAACCAACAAATTGTGGCTCCGTATCATATCAGTGTTGATTAGGTATTACATTCATTCATTCAAATTAGGTAAAAACTAACTTAAATCTTCATCAATCGTTATCAATAGGTTCCTTACAATAGCTTATATAATACATACTTCAGCCTTTTAACGTCCCAATGATGGTCACAGGTCATAGTCCACCGCGTTGGCATAGTGCGTGTTGGCGGACTTCACATGTCTTTCGAAAACTAGCTAGCTTTCTCTCAGACATGCAGGTTTCCTCATAATGTTTTTCTTCACCTCAAGACATATGGTAATTATGATAGAAATGATTCGCACATGATATCAGAGGTGCCAGACCCGTATTTTAACCCGCATCACTAGCTTATACAAGCGAGCGCGTTACCGCTGAGCTAACACTGCTTATACAATATTAATAAAAAAGCAAGTTTTTAATAAAACGGTTCAATATTGTACAATAAAAGGTTTTTGTACAGTATTGAACATATTGTGATGTAATATGTATTGTGTATGTATGATTGTTAGCTTTGTGAAATCAAACCCTCGATTTGGATGAGCATCCAATCAACTCCTTGCCAATAAGAATAAGAATTCGAGTGAATACAAATTTTATTCGAGCGTTGAAGGGATATACACAACGACGTTCTTAAGAAATAATTTTGGGAAGCAATTCTAACGTTATTTAATACTCGTATAATATCTAAGTTAAACTTTTAATACTACCATTTTTTGTAGATACGTTTCCTTAATAATACTTTGTTAGGTTTACGCGAATATTTGACATTATAAATGAAACTATCTTTTCGGATTTAGTCGCGGATTTACTATGATTTTTGGTTCCCGACGTTTCGAATGCTTTAAAGCAATCATGGTCATGGGAGAGACTATAAAGAGGTCTCTCCCGTGTAATGCAAAATCAATTGCAATGTTGTGATTACCTTTAGAAAGAAATACAATGGTACTGTTTTCAATTTATTATTTATTATACCTTTGTATTACTGTTGTCATTTCTGTTGGTATTCCTTTTTAATTTCACAATTATACTATTAGTAATTTATTTAACTCTTGTCATGTATCTCATTTTAAAGTACTGCTTAAACATATATTTTGTATACAGTTCGTAAGAAACATTCCATGAATTTAAAAAGTACTGTAAAGTTTATTGCATCTTTGTATATGCAAAAGCTAGATCAGCGTTACTCTTACTGATTTCCAGCTCATGAATTTCAATTCGACGTCGCCCGCAGTAAGCGATGCCTCGTATTTTCCTTTGTCACAGTTATTTACTCGATGCCGATTTGCGAAAATTTACAAGTATTGTGTATTCTGTTCTTACTTGCGTATCGACATATTGGAAAGGAGACAAATTAATATCTTCCCTTTTTTAAAATACTATTTCAATGATAGAAAATGACGCTACGGGGATTGTTTAAAAATTGATTCTTTTTCGTATTGATAACTAAAGGTTCCGCAAGTTAAAATAAGTAAAATCTCTATCTCCTCATTTTTTGAAGTCGGTTAAAAAGTAGCCTAACTTACCTCTTATAACATCTGCAAGTAAAAGTCCCGTCAAAATCGGCCCAGCCGTTTTCGAGATTCGTCGGAACAAACAGACAGACAGACAAAAAATTTTAAAATTGTTTTTTTTTTGTTTCTAGTATCGATATACTTTCATATGCATTTAGTAAAAAGCTATTAATTTGAAATTAAAAATGACACTCAATTTTTTATATGTATAAATAATAATTATATTTTAATTGGGCAAATTTCTTTATTGAAAGTATAATTTGTGTCGATAGCTTTTAATCAAGACAAAATTAATTTCAATTTGTCCAAGCTTTCAACAGATGGCACATTTATCGCCTGACACAATCAGAAGAGCAAAAGTGTTAATATGAAACATTCAGTTGAACCTACCTGAAATATTCGTTATAATTTCGTATCTTATTCGTTATTTTAGCTTATTCAATATTTTTACCCATTACTTCCTTCCATTAGGCATTTAACCATTTGTATTCCAAATACACAAATCAGCGTATTTGTGAAGCATAACTGGATTTGCAATATCACAATAAGTGACAGGTACCCGAGTTGGGATTCAATTTGTGCATAATATTCCATTTGGACCCGTCAAATCTGACGAGTGCCCAACATATTGAATCATCATCGCCAGTTAGGTTATTTACATTTTGACATATTAGGTTTCCAAAGATTATTATAAGATGTGATGAAATTCTGAGTCGAATTTGTACAATAAATATTTGTTAGAAAATCTTATTAAATTTGTAATTAATATATCGATATGGAAACTAGGTGTATAGTTTTAGAATCGTTGTCTGTCTATCTGTGACCATATCACGTGAAAACTACTGGTAAGATTTTTTTTCAAAAAAATTATTGTCTGAACAAAACGTATTTTGAAATATAAATTTTCCAAATAGCTCAAGAAGTTGAGACCTAGAACGACTACCAGTCAATATTTATTAATATAGAAAACAAGACCCTAAATTATATTATAATAGTAGGATAGTAATATATATTATAATATAATTATAGAATAGAATTATATTATAATAGTGACTCAATTTAGCTTCGCTCGGGTTCCTTCCTAGGGTTCCGCTAGTTAAAATAAACAAAATTACTAAAATCTAGCCTCCTCCTTTTTTTAAGTCGGTTAAAAATGAGTCTAAGTAACGCCTTATAACATTAGCTATCTGCAAGTGAAAGTCCTGACAAAATCGGTCCAGAGATTAGCCGGAACAAACAGACAGACAGATAGGCAGACAAATATTTTAAAAATTGTTTTTTTGATACTAGTATCGTATATATACTTTCATATGCATTTAATGAAAAGCTTTTAATTTGAAATTAAAATCAGACACTTTATTTTTATTTATATGTATAGATGTATAGATAACAAAATGGACCACAAAAATTATTACATTGTGGTCCATTTTGTGGTGCATCTTGAAATGCAGAAGTTCATTATCACTTGAGAGTGTTTTGCTCTGTACAATGGAGCTTTCAAAGTTTGGCTTCAGAACAGTGTAACATAAAAACGTTTCAGTGTATTCCAGCATTTTGCATCACAAACTCTCGTAACGCCAGTATCATAGCTAGCTAAGACATTACTACAATGTTCGTATACTGAACTTCTACCGCCTTATTACAAAACAAAGACTAACGAAAGTACCCGGTTTAATCCTTGGACCAAAAACAAATCTTATTACAAAACGAAGTTTATCGCTGATTCGAGGATCATCTATGGTACTAAAGATAATCCTCTGAAGACCCTAGTTTAACTATGGTACTAACGTCAAATTAAAGCCAAAAGTAGTCTGTGGCCATCAATTTCGAATTTGTTTGGTTGCCTGTTGATTGTTGAGTGTGTTGTTGTGATTTTGTGGTTTTTATTTTTTAAATTTATTTTTATATTTATTTTTATTTATAGTTATAGTTTAAATTGTGCAGTAGGTAAGTGTTAAAAAGATTATACAGAGCATACCTAATTACAAAATTAATAATAAAATAGTACTTAGTGTATAAATTTGAAAAATAATTATAACTCACTTTCTCTTCAGAACTCCAATTTTTACCCCTTTCTTGTTTTTTTTGATCCATTATGAGTGACAACAATGGACTTAGTTTCACAAGCACTTGAAATATTCTCCTATGTTACGTAGGTAATTACTGAATAGGTCAACTTTGTTTATTGTAAGGTGAAACTTAAAACAATCAAATTGAAACTACGCGCGTCCCGCTATATCATATTCACGTTCCGATTCTCGCAAGAATCGTTTCCTAGTGATAAAACTGTTAATTTGAATTATCGTCAATAAATACACATATTTTATGTAATTGAATAAGTATTGATCAATACTTATTTAAATAATTCGTTTACGAAAGTATTAATCACATATTTTTGACGCAGGACGAAAATTGTAATTCAATATTGAAAAGAAACGGAACGTTGCGAACGAACATGATTAGATGAATGAAAAATATTATTATTAGTCTGTGGAAAATAATTAAACTAGGGACAATCTTTGGTATCAGCTGGTCCTCGATTAGTTGATGATTTGTAATAAAGTCTTTTAGTACCGTAACAAACTCGGACGTTTTAGTTCGGGTTTAAACCAGGACTTAAATACATTTTTGTAATAAGACCACTAATGTTCATTATTTATTGAATTCTTGCAATTAATTAATTAAATTATTATGTTTAAATAACATAGATTCTTGAATTATGGAGATAATATAACATTCCTCGGAAAGATTTAATTTATAAAAATAAATATAAAAATATCTCATTTCTGACAAGTCACGAGTTCATTTATAAGGTTTAAAATCTACCTTTAAGCAACATAATATTATAAATTATTCTAAGAATTTAACAACATTGCTTACCTAAAGAATGAAGTGCGTAGGTTGTGTCATAAGATAACAATTTCATCCTCGGAGCGTTACATATAATCCATGTAATATATTTACGGAATATTCCCTCCTTATTCTTCTTAATTTTGCCTTATTTTACTTTTGCTGCCACTAGTTCACTTTTGCTACTCCGCTTGTCTAATAAATTAATAAAATGGCTAATCAGTTATCAGGGATGCAAGAACTACTTAATGATGAAAGAGTTTATAAAAACTAAATCGCACAAATCGCAGCATTTGTGCCAATGTTACTTAATATTTTACGCAGAAAGATGGGGGGTGTCGAAGTAAATGCAGTAAGCATACGCTCTCAGGCACTTTACCGAGACACTTTAGCTGATCAAAATTGCAATACGGCATCAATTGAGCGCAAATGGTTTTTAAAAATGAAGAAAAACGTATTCGAATAGTTTCACTACGAAGAATAAACGAATGACGAATAAATGGATAGTACAAAAGTAATGGAAATTGAAGTAGGGAAAGCCCATCAAAAATTATGAAGAAAAAGAAATAAATATTAAAGGTTCTAAGTATGTTAAGGTATTTTTTGTTAAACTTTCTGTTAAAAAAGAAACATATCGAAATTTGGAATATCTCTTAATGTTCTAGATTATTCCTCCTAAGATCTCGATAAATGATGTCGTGACATTTACAAATACACTTCCATTTATTCTGACTTAATATGTCAGGGACGGTCTAGGTTCCACAGGTTACACTTTTTGTTTTTTGGGGAGAGTGTAAAGCACTTAAACATGCCATTTGCTAGACTCTTATCGGTATTTAAAATTTAACTAACGTGTATACGAGATAGTAAATATCAGAGAAATATGTTATCTGTGTATTAAATATATACAAGACCAGAGCGAGGGGTGGTGTCTACAGTCCTCGCGCCTTATTCGCTCAGCTGTGCATTTGTGTGCGTGCAATGTACTGATGGGTACGGCTGATGGCGTAGCACATGGTAGCACGTTGCGAACTTGGTTTAAACCCGATTTAACTGGTTTTTGATGCCCGGCTATTGGCTTTTAGCTATCACTCACACAAATGCAAAGCTGAGCTTACGTCTCGAGAACTGTGCGTATATAAATAATAATTTAATTCGGATATTATCTTAATAAATCTTCTTTTTCTTTTTATAAATAAAAGAAACCGCTATATATCATAAGCCCTAGCCCTCATTAACACCTGCCACAGCCTGCCTCACTAAGAAGATTTAAGTCCCTTCTACAATAAACTTTTAACTAACAATGACTTTTACAAATCGCTATACTTAATTAAAGTTCTCACTTTCTAAGCACTAACTATAACATTACAGAATTGTACGAGGTTATTTTAAGGTAATAAAATTATAAGATGTCAAAAATATAACACACGTTTGGCTCAGCTTCCAATAACACAACATTCTGCGCCAAGGGTCGCGGGTTCGAGTCCCACAGGGGGCATTCATTTGTTTAGCGCGAATGTTTGTACTTCAGTCATGGGTGTTTATATTTATAATATGAATGTTATATGTACTTAAAAGTAATATAATGTGTACAGGTGTAGTGTATAAACTATCTGGTATCCGTAACACAAGCCTAGTAGCTTATCGCGGTACTAGATAGCGCTGTGTGTAATAATGTCCCAACATTATTTATAATAAAGGTATTATTACAGTGATACTCGTTCTTTTATTTTTAATATAAAATTATTATAATTAAATAATTCTCAGAATATTTTTGCTAATTGCATAAACTACTTTAGGTTTTGAATCTTAGTCAGCTTGACCTCGTGCTAAAAATGTCGTCCTAAAAATGAAGACAAGCTACTAAGCAAAATTTTATAACACAAGCCAATATGCAGTCGTGTTAAACACGTACACAATGAGTTTGTAAATACCTATTTACTTGCTGCTTGTAACCAGTACATATACCTAATCACTTTTAAGACCTCTATAACTCAGTCTTTCTAATAACTATGGTTGATATTTAAAAGGTTTTTTTTTATGGTAAAAAGGGGGCAAACGGGCAGGAGGCTCACCTGATGGGAAGTGATCACCTCCACCCATGGACATCTGCAAGCCAGGCTTGCAGATGCGTTGCCGGCCTTTCAGGAAAGGGAGGGATGGAGGAGAAAATAATTGCGCCATAAATATAAAAGGGTAGTTTTTAACTTAATTTAAAATGTCAAATATTTGCATAAATCTAGGCAAAATGTACTAAAATCCTACGAAATTACCCAAAATTGTTTCCGTATAAAGGTTTTAATTTAAACACTTCCTGCCATTCAGAGATAAGACAAACTAAAAGCCCCTTCTTCTTAGTCTTCTAAATTAAGCAGATTTTAAATATATTTTCTGAAACAAAACCTATGACATTATCTCATAAACATAATTTTAATTAAAACAGGTTGTAAAGTTCCAAAGTTGTTTTGGCGACGCTACAATGGCTTATAGGAAATTAATTTACTTTGCCATGTCCTCTTTATCAAGGCTTTAATGGAATTTTGAACTACTATAATCCCGCTAACGATATTTTTTTATAATATTCGAGGCTGCTTATATTTTTTATAGTCACTTTTTCAGAGCAAGTCTTTTCACTGGCTTTTTTTTAACTCTCTTGGTCTTGTTGCCTTATTTTAGGGAAGCTATGGTGCCCTTCTCTGTCTTTGTATACAGCTGCGTCGTGTTTGGTGGAGTCATTTTGGGCACCCAATAAGATCTGCCACAGTACCCTTTTCGCAACCCATTCTCATAGCGTCAACACTTATTGTTCGGGGGATATAATTCGAGTCTATTTCCCAAATTCCCAAGTTTTACTTTAAAAAATATTTTTCTTTAGTCTTTCAGGTGACAATGATTTATGTAGGTCTAACCTACTCGTTAGACGTGGGTATCAAAAATTTAAAAAAACCGCCAATATTTTGTTTTTTTTTTCAAATTTAAAATTTGTATAATATCAGTCTCATCAATTCCTATCAGGTGAGTCGAAATGCGAAGATATCAACTAATAAACTTATAATAAAAACTTGATACAAATTGTACTTTATTTATTTGAAAACGAGAGCCGGTTTTAATATATTCAAACTTTAACTATTCTCCACGCCTTCTTCAGTTAAACTTCAGCTACGACTGGTAGTTGATACACTACACATATAAAACTTTATAGTTATAAATACTCGTATTATACACACCTATGATTGAAGTAAAAACATTCGTGAATCACACCAATGAATGCCCAAAGCGGGACTTTAACTCGCAACCGCTGGCACACCATGTATAACCATTAACCACAGGTATAACTACAAACTAAGCCCAATGTATCGTTAAGCTTTTGCTTAAGACATTGTATTGATAATAAATTTTTAGTGTGCAAATAATACTTATTTTTCTATATATTTATAAAAGTATATAAGTATATATAACGATACTTACAAATTTTTTTTTCTTTTTTTCCGTTTTTTTTTTCAAGGTAATCTTTGTTCTACGCTAAAAAATGCCTAAAACTTCAATTTTTTTAAACGTACTTTGAACGCGAAAAGAGACGAAGTCGCTACTAAAATAAAATCATTTATTTCATTAATTTTTATTGTAATGTTCGAGTTCATGATTTTGGATGTATTAGATATTAGTGGCAAAACTAATTGCGATATGCCTTCCGCTTCCGCGCCTCTACTTTGCTAATTAAATAAGATTGTAGAATGTTAGTTAACATCCGATGAAGTTTAAGTTTTAAGCTGTTAATTACTATTTTACATTGCCAACTTCAAAAAAAGGGAGATTATATGTTTTTATATCTATTATTACATGTTAAATGAATTATTAACTATAAAGGTTTTGCATGCAACAAAATTGTAAGTAAAATAATCTCTCAAATGTGAATCCGACTCACACATTGTTAACTTTTAAGCATTTAAAGTCAGTAATTAGTGACTTGAATGTTAAAGTTAATTCAAATATCTGCCTAATTTTTAAAAACTCCACAGACCCATACCACAGAATAAATAATATACCCCATACATGTAATTACAAACTACAATACATACGAAGTGCCACTCTATTTTTTATTTATAATAATAAGACTGTTATTTTTTCTATCAGTTCAGGTAATTTGCCTACCAAATAAATTTCGACAACATACATCAATCGTCATCGATAAAGCTTTAAAAAAATTTATAGTTCTAAAACATATGAATGAACCCCTGAAATAGTACAAAGAAAAAATATTAGAATACAGTTAATGTACGAAATATTTTCTTTCAAAATACAATATTTACAATACTTCACCGATGGGTATTTATCAAATAGGCTGAAAATTAACTAATCTACAAATTGCAAGTACCAATTTCAATTCGAATTTCGTTTTTAAACAATATTAAAAAAATCCTCGTTTAGACCCAGAAGACACGATTATTCGATCCCAACAGGGAAATGTCGATGGAAAATTTTGCTTTTAAAATTCACGTGGCAAAAGTAACAGTATGTTATATATTAATGTATATAATAAATAACAAGTAATCAGAGTGATTGCACTAAAAATATTTACCCTCGTCTCTTGAGTCCTATTACTCTCCCAATTTTCTCCTTTTGAAATATTCTTACAGCTAAGTTTAGTGGAAAATACGAAAATGGAAGAATTTTATTTCCAGTTAATAAGACTTGCTGCCTATTTTAATTAACTATACAAATAAATTTGTATATCATTCAATTTTTTTTTATGGTAAAAAGGGGGCAAACGAGCAGGAGGCTCACCTGATGGGAAGTGATCACCTCCGCTCATGGACATCTGCAAGCCAGGCTTGCAGATGCGTTGCCGGCCTTTCAGGCAAGGGAGGGATGGAGGAGGGAGGAAAGTGGGAGGAAGGAGGGAACGAAGGCGGAGGATGAAGGGAAGAGGGAGGGGGGAAGGAAAGTGGGCCTCCCGAACTCTCGCTCACCGGACAAAACGCGACAGCATAGCTGCCACTTCACGCCGGTCTTCTGTGAGAGAGTGGTACTAATGAACTATACGGGGCGTGCCGGCCCATTCGGTTGCTACCCGAAGGTAACAAGCATGGTATTTTTTTCGCGTCTGACTACAGGGCACGGGACTTCAATCCGAGAAGATAGCTCCTCATGCTGGCTAAGTGTGGGTTGGTGGACTTCAAAACTATTAGGTTCTATCAGACATACGGGCTTTCTTACGATGTTTTTCATTCCATACTACAAATGAGTATTATTTGTGTACTCAATATTATTGACATATGGAAATCAGACGTGCGGGACCCGGTATTTGAACCCGCATCACTAGCTTTCCCAAGCGAGCACGTTACCACTGGGCTACCACTGCCATCAAATTACAATATTATTTATTAAAAAAAACTGTTTATTTTATTATTATGATCGTTTTATACATTTTTACTATATTTCATATAAAATGTACTACCTATAAGTAAGTAAACCGTTATACCCACTTAAGTTCTTTCAACCGTACCACGACTTAGTCGCTATTAATTATACAAATGTACAACGAAGCCTAACCGTTTCCTATAAAGGATCTTTATTACGTTAAAACGGATCTCCAAATTGCTATTACCAATTCAAAGGCATTGTCAATGTATGGATTCTATTAGGGTATTTTCAGACTTGCGTTCCTATGACTCCATTAACCGGAAAAATTAAATTTACGCTAGAAGAAGAACAACAAAATATAGTTACAATCTTACGGGTTCGAGATCGAAGATTAATAGCGTCTCTTGCACTGCATATGATTTAATTCTTCGAAATAAATTACAAGCTATTCACTGGCTAGCGCAGTTTATACACAGCACTAGTTTATTTTAGTCTCTAAGCACTATATTCCACCTCATGATATTCTTTCACAATAACTTCACCCAACTCTTTTTAACTCTTACACTCTCTCGTGTTTCTTCTTAATCTTCAATTAACTCTGTAATTTAACTGATCTCTCGACACAATGCCGGCCTTTTTATATGCGTAAATATAGAATTTCTGTGTCTAGTAATTTCGAATCCTTTCCTGAAAATGTTTTGTCTCTCTCTGACAAATTTAAATTTTCAATAAACTATTATTGTCAAAAGTTAAAATTTGGCGTACACTGTTGTAAAGCATGTTATACTTTATTTATTTTTATATAATATATTTTGTTAAAAGAATTAAATATACTATTTTGAATTAGTTTTATTTATTACGAATTTTACGTTGATAATATCTCACAATATAAATATTTTTAAATAGTGTTATATTCACATATTTATTGTTAAAAATATAAAATATAAAAATAAATTTTAAATATATATATATTGTAAAAATGTAAAAAAATAAATACATTCGAATTTAAGAAAAAAAATATTTTGTATACTTGTACCGACTTATGGCTTTAAACAAAATGAATTTAGTTTTTCAAATATTAACAGGCAGTAACTATTTTCTATTATCATTATTGAGTTAGTAGTAGTTTAGTAGTTTAGGTAGTTTAGTAAAAAATCATTTAAAAGCATATTTACTCGCAAATGAGTTAATTATTCACGAAATAATAAGCTTTGTGTGTTCGTAATTTAAACCTTTCCGGTCAACGATCTAACACGTAGGCAATGAAGTAGTTTTGTAGTTTGTTGGAAGTCAACATTAAAAGGGTAAACGGATACCGGAAATTAAATATCAGTATATCGTAAACTACCGTATCACGTATGTAAGACAATATGCCACAATGTAATGTCATATTATATAATCAAGTTTTTATAATACCTATTTTGTCACTTTTGAATAGGTATCGCTTGTAATATACTGACGAGCGGCGGGGGTCTTTGCGAAGACCATCCACGTTCTTAAAAGTTGTAAAACGCCAAAACAATCATAAGTAAATAAAAACTAAAATAATATTATAAATATAAATAATAATAAATATAAATAAAAATAAACTTAAAGTGGTAGTGCCATGCTTGTTATCTTCGGGTAGCAGCCGATTGGGCCAGCACGCCCCGTATAGTACCACACTCTCACAGAAGACCGGCGTGAAGTGGCTATGCTGTCGCGTTTCGTCCGGTGAGTGAGAGTCCGGGAGGCCCACTCTCCTTCCCTCCTCCCTCTTCCTCCTTCCCTCTTCCCTTCATCCTTCGTCTTATTTCCCCCTCCCTCTTCCCTCCCCCTTCCCTCCCTCCCTTTCCTGAAAGGCCGGCAACGCATCTGCAAGCCTGGCTTGACATGCTTGCAGATGTCCACGAGCGGAGGTGATCACTTCCCATCAGGTGAGCCTCCTGCCCGTTTGTCCCCTTTTTACGATAAAAAAACCAAAAAGCACGGGCGCTTAACGCCAGTGGATGAGTCCACTTATTAAAAAAAATTGGTGTCACTTAAATTTGACAAATGCAATAACTTTATGTTACCTGCTAATTTTATTCATTCAAGCTGATTAGGCTGTATCTGTTTTATTCAAAGATATAAGACAAAGATATAAAACGTCAAACCTGTCTAACGTTTTTCGCGCTATTTGTTTGAAAATCCACATTCGCATTCACACATTTTTGATTTTGGAGATGAATATTCGCATTCATAGTCACATTGTGTACACAACAATATAGCTGTTTTTGAACCTATACCTTATACAATAGGTGCTTTCTGTCCAAAAATAATATAAAGCAGTAAGTAATTTTTTAGGTTAGTGGCAAGTGTTTAAACAAACTTTTCTCTTAGTGGATGAATAATTGAAAATACTACTATCGCGAATTTCTCAAGTATAAACTTTGGGAGCTAATTAAAATTTTGCGATGAGGGTCTGAACACGCTTACAAGCGGTAGCGATTTATTTAAGCTTATAAATAAGTACACATTATTATGATTGATTTCTAAAAATAAGAATCTTATCTCTGTTCGAAATTACCTTTTGTAAACCTCATATCTATTAAAGTTCGTTATATTAAAGTCAAACAAATACAAAAAAACAACAAAAAAACACTTTCCAATAAAGTAATAACTCTATACTAAATATATGTTAAATAAATACTCTATATTGACTTATATATTTCTTAATTAATTTGTACAAAAAAATTTATCGCTTACAAAATAAAAAACTAAAGATATTATTTAATTTTCAAGTAATTATTATTTTAATTATTAAAATCTATTAATAATCAGCAAGCGTAAATATAGTAATTTTTGTAAGAATATTTTAAGTTCGGATGAAAAATTACCCAATCCTAACCAAAAAGCAGAGTTTCCTTCCGCTTCCGCTCAAGTCGCTGTCAGTGACACAAGAAATGATTCAAGGATCTCAACTGTGAGACCCGGATAAGTTACTAAGTGAATAACTTTCATAACATTTCTGAAAATCGTGTAATTACAGTGCGACTTATCACTTAAAAGAATCGATTAAAATCATTTTAGTTTAATTATTCGTAATATTGGTTAAAGAAGTAAAATTATGTAGCATGAATTTTATGTAAAGACCCACATGTATACATACAATAAAAATGTAACTTAGTCGAATCTGTACATTGAACATTTTTTGGAAAATCTGATTAAATCGATACAGATCCCGAATATCTGTGACCGCATCACAAGAAAACCACTGAACAGATTTTGATGAAGTTTTGTATGATGATAGGTGATTATCCGTTTAAGTGCCTACCACACTGTCTGTAACAAGTATATAACCCCCTGAGACGTCTTATGCCTTAGTCTCTCCCGTGACCATGTGCGCTGTAAAGCATTCGAAACGTCCGCGCCGCGAACCAAAAATCATAATAAATCCGCGACAAAATCCGAAAAGATAGTTTCATTCATAATGTCAAATATTCGCGTAAACCTAAGAAAGTATCATATCTGAGAAATATTATAAAATCGTAGAATTATGTTTCTGGTCCTTTGAACGTGGGCGGAGCCGCGGGAAAAGCTAGTTTTATAATAAAGTGATGGGAACATATATAAGGTTAAATACTTGTTTACTTTACAATGTAGTTAAGATGTAATAATATAATTGGCAATGAACCTATATGCTTGATTTTGTATAGAAAAATTGTCACTTTTTGATTACAAAACAAACTAAGCCAATAATATTCATCTTAGTAATAATTACATTAATAGATATTATTATATAATTTAAACAGTCGCGTAAGAACAATTTAAGCTATGTATTTGTTATTTTTCTTGGTTCCATGACACTGAAACTTTTTTAATACCTTTTACTTTTGGAAATTTTTTCATTCACATGGTAAGCTGTAACTCGTTCTATCGAGCCGTGAGTAGAAATTATCATGGCTTACGCTGGCTTAGGTACTCGACCTACTAGATTTCTTCTAGGTCTTAAAAAGTACTACAGAAAACTACAATATCATAATATTTAATGTCTATCTTTTTTTTTTTTTTTTTTTTTTTTTTTTTTTTTTTTTTTTTTTTTTTTTTTTTTTTTTTTTTTTTTTTTTATTCTGAATTAGTGCTTGACTGCGTTCCACCTGATGGTAAGTGGAAACGCAGTCGGAGATGGTAAGTCGCACTAATTCAGTAGCCACCTATTCACTCTTGCCTTGAAGACACCCATATTGTAATCGGACGGAAACACTGACGCAGGCAGGTTGTTCCAATCCTTAGCCGCACGTATAATAAATGACGAAGCGAAACGCTTCGTCCGGACGGGTGGAATGTCCACGACATAAGAATGGAGACCAGCCGTTCGTCGAGTCGTCCTATGATGGAAAGGGGATGGGGGAATTAAGTCGTGTAATTCCTGCGCACACTCTCCGAAATGCAACCTATAGAATACACAAAGGCTGGCAACCCTACGTCGGTGATCGAGGCTTTGTAAGTTGGCTTTTACCAGGGTAGGGTCACCAATAAGTCTCAGCGCACGCCTCTCAATCGAGTCCAAGGCTGATAGATGGCATTTCGCAGCACCAGCCCATATGTGACTACAGTATTCCACGCACGACCGGACTTGAGCTTTGTATAGATTAAGAAGCTGTCCCGGCGTGAAATACTGTCGGACCTTTGCGAGGATGCCAACTTTCCTCGCTGCTACATTAGCCTTGGACGCGATGAACCGCCCGTAGTTCATGTTGGGGTTAATGTCCATTCCCAACAACTGCAGGCGATCAGTGTATTCTAGAGGCACATTTCGGAAAGTAGGAGTCAAGGTAAAAGGACTCCTTTTTGTGGTGAACAGACACGCCTGTGTTTTGGTGGCGTTGAAACTCACAAGATTGGCATCGCCCCATGTGGAGACTGCCTTGAGTGTGAGATTTAAACGCTCTACCATGGCCTCTCTTTCGGACTGAATTTGATCTCTACTGGCCCGAGCACTCGGCAGGTATCTCTCTACAACAGTGCTGTCGTCTGCGTACCCATAGATACCGGGTATAAGCAGATCGTTAATATGCAGCAGGAACAAGGTTGCAGAGAGAACAGATCCCTGAGGAACTCCAGAGTTGGTCTTTAAGGGTTCTGATGAACAGCCTTCAACCACAACTCTAAGTGATCGGTCGCTCAGGAAGTCTTTTATCCAGCCGATCAGGCCAGGAGATATGCCATAAGCTGAAAGCTTGCTTATAAGACTAGCGTGCCAAACCCTGTCAAAGGCCTTTGCGAAACCCATATTGTCGATCACTGAGGAGATCGTTCTGTTCTAGGTATGCCATAAGACGAGTGTTCAATACACGCTCCATAATCTTGCAGAGTATGGAGGTGATTGAAATTGGACGATAATTGGCAGGGTCAGCACGGCTACCTTTCTTGGGCACAGGTTGCACATTGGCAAGCTTCCAAGATTTAGGCACTATTCCAGTCTTAAGAGAAAGGCGGTACAGACGTGTCAGTATCGGAGACAACTCGGGAGCACATGTTTTGAGCACTATCGCTGGTATACCATCGGGACCACTGGCTTTATTCACATCTAGACGACACAATATTCTCTTTACCTCCTTATTAGTTATGGATATTTCGGGCATTGAGATCCCGCAGTGAGGTAGATGTGGTGGAGTAGTATTGCCAGAGTCTAGATATGAATTTTGGGCAAAAAGCGAGGCAAGTAAAGACGCCTTCTCCTTTGCCGTATGAGCCAGGGATCCGTCTGATTTTACCAGCGGTGGCAGTGAAGGCCGACAGAAGTTCGTCTCGACCGCTTTGGCAAGGGACCAAAAAGCTCTGCTACCAGATGGTTGGGCAGAGAGCTTTGCGCCAAAATGTGTAATTCGGTCAAGACGAGCCTTCTTTAATGTCTTTTTGTAGGACTTGGCAGCTAAGTTAAAGGCTCTCTTCTTAGGTCTTACATCCGGAGCTTTGCGGTCTCGAGCATCAACCCAGGCAAGGTAAGCCGACTGCTTACGCTTTTCAGCAAAGATGCATTCGGTATTAAACCATGGGCGAGCTTTACCACCAACGGGTACATCAGAGAATGGGATAAAATATTCCATCGCTTGATGTACCACATCAGTTATAGCATCCGCACAGCTCGACGGATCGGAAGAAGAGAAGCAGACCTGCCGCCAAGGAAAGGATGCAAAAAAGTGTCGCATCTCATCCCAATCTGCTGACTTGTATTGCCATACTCGTCTAACACCAATAGAGTCGTTACAAGGTGGAGAGTAAGGCAATACAGTTTTTACCAGACAGTGGTCAGAGCTACCCAATGGGGATGAAACCTGGATGTTATATCTGTCCGGTTCAGTTGTCAGCAGAAGGTCCAGACAATTAGCTGTGTGGCCGTCCACATCAGGTACCCTCGTCGCTTGGTCAACCAACTGGGAGAGTCCAAGTGACACTGCAAACTTCCACGCTTCTCTCCCAGCATGGTCCGTCTTCTGGTATGGGAACAACCAATCTTCATGATGGGCGTTAAAGTCCCCCAGAAAGACAAGCTGCGCGGTGGGGTACCGTTGGATGGCCACATCAGCGGCCTCACTGAGATGTCCAAATAATCTAGTTGTCTCCTGGTCACCTGTGTGCGATCGGTAGACACAGGAATACAGGATCTTTTCGATTCCTGTATCTACGATAACCCAGATCGTAGAGAATGTGGGGTCTTCAAGGTGGCGGAGACGCTGGAAACAGAGGTCATTTCGCACGTACAAACAGACTCCGGCCCGCGAGCTGAAGTTATGCTCCAACGTGTAACCGGGATAGTCAAGGTACGCAGCGCTTAATGGACATTGAATCTGCGTCTCCGTCAAAAAGAGCATGTGTGGCTGCGCAGTCTCAAGATGGAAGTGGACCGATGAGAGGTTTGTGTGCAATCCTCGGATATTTGTGAGGTGCACATTAAGTGAGGGGGAGTGCAGCCGCTTAAAAACATTACCCTTTTTGTTTTTAACCATATCTGTTGAGTTACACTCTCAATACTTATTTTTATATTCTTTCAGGAATTTTTTTCATTCCTACGGAAAAACAGATTAGCTGATTCTATGGAGATCTGATTAGAAATTTACTATTGCTCAAACTTAACAGGTACATCAGAAGTAAGTACTAGAAAGTTTGCAATAGGATAGGCTTATCTTACAGCCCCCGCAAACAGCGGAATTTGGGTCGGATAGTTTGGTCGGGTAAGCGCACACTGGCCCGACTAAACAGTTGGGTTTAGTGGGTGCGCACACTAGACAAACTATCGGCCGACAGCTAGCCTAGGATCCCATCGTAAGATTCTACTATTTTTTATTGAAATTGATTGATTGAAATCAATTTTTTATAAATTATTATAAATAGGAGAATATGGTTTGGCCAGTTTGCCATTTAAAATTTGATCGCTAGTATTTTTAATAAAAATAATATATAAAAAATAGACTTTAATGAAAAACGCGCTGAACGTAGAAATCTTGCGGTGGGATCCTAGGCTATAAACTTGACATTCCGGTGTCAAAACTTGAAAAAACTGAAAGTCTGGCCGATTGATCAGTCCGTAGTGTGCGCGCGTGGAAGCCCGCAGTACTGATTAAGCAGTTGGCCGATACTTGGCCAACTGTTTAGTTTGAAGGCGATCGTATATCACATCAAACTTTTTAGTCGGCCGTACCAAATCGTTCAAATGTGCGCAAATTATCGGCCGATCGAAAGTCCGCTGTTTGCGAGGGCTCTTAAGGGCACACTCGCAATGACTATACTACAAAAAGTACTGAACACTTTTTAACTAAGGTATTTTTTTGTAGTTTTGTAAAGTTAAAAAAAAGACAGTGGTAGCCCAGCGGTGACGCGGTCGCTTGGATAACCGAGTGATGCAGGTTCAAATCCGGGTCTCGCACCTCTGATCTTATGTGTTATATCATGATTACCACTTGTCTTACGGTGAAGGAAAACATCGTGAGGGAACCTGCATGTCTGAAAAAACCTAACATGTTTTCGAAAGGCTTGTGAAGTCCGCCAACACGCACTAGGCCAGCGCGGTGGACTATGACCTGATCCCCCTCGTACTGAGGGAGGCCCGTGCCCAGCAGTGGGACGTTAAAAAGGGCTGATGATGATGATGATGATGAAAGTTAAAAAATAAATTTAATAAACAATATTTTCACAGTAGTAAGTACTTTTAATGTTTGTTTAAAATTATTCATACAAAATAACATTTCCGTAAAGCACGGTCATGGACAAAACATTCTGATTAAAGATATGTGGATGAATGAGCGAGACAACGCCATATAAACATATTCCTTTTCTTTCTAATAAGAACTTCCGCGGTTATCGTTCGACAATCAACGGTCGCTTATTACGCAAGCTCACTTTCTTCGATCGTCAGACTGTCAGTACGCATGCGTAAATTGTGTCAGGTGGTGTTTCATTTCGTAATTGTTATAAAATAAACTGAAAAAATGGATATTTATGAAGTTTTAGAAACATTATGTACAGTTTACATTTCAGTATTGCTATTTTATGCACTTAAAAATATATATCATTTGGTGTTCACTTATATTATTGGACCGAGGACCAATAAAGTGGATTTTACTTCCAAGGGAAAGTGGGCATGTAAGTACGATCCATATTTAATTTTTAATATATTAATATTATAAAAGTTGCTATATCTCGTATAAAATTAAAAAAAAATGTATTTTTTTAAAATAATTGTTTTTTATTCAAAATCAAGTTGAATGTCGTTTTGAATTATAGTTATTTCACCTTTCACACTACTCCATTTTGGTATATAATTAAAAAGGTATTAGGTTAACAACGTTCATGTATTAAGTACGTGATTAATTGAATTTATTTAATTTAAAAAAAATCTTCACATTATGATTACGTGTTGTTCTTTCTTGTAACTTAATTACTCTAACACATAACTTCGACTTCACTATTTATTAAGCTTTAGATATTAATTTATATATAACTAGTATATAAATATATATGTAATATATACACAAATAACATTAATCTCATCCGATCATATCTAGGTCATATTTTTGATAACATCGAGTTATCGATTCACAGTTCTTAAGTAAGTTTTGACGGTACTTATTATTATGTTATACATTTTAGGTATTTGGCGTAAACAATATATAGATAATAATAAAGAAAAAATAATAATCTGAAAACGTCATCATTGTGTTATTTTTCTTAAAGTTATTTTTATGGAGAGCCTACATTCCATAGTTATTAGGCACCCTAATTATCTTATTTTAATGGCCTAATATCATATGTATATCACCGTATGTAATCAAAATATTTTTTAAATAGAAAATTAATAATAAATTATTACTTATTGATAATTGAAATCACGCATCGAGGTAGTACGAAAGGTCTTACTTTACTGATAATAATCATATTATGTTTAAATAAAATGTAAGTTGAAACTGATACTGACTTGCACTAAAACGATTTTAGCTCTTTATGTGTATTTGTTATAAAAATATATTTTTATAAAAATAAGATAAGATATATTAATAAGATTTTCGAATCGATGCGTGAATGTCATGCAGTAATCTGCCAATGTCTTAGACTTTACTTATTATCAAAGTAACCAAATGTATGGGAACTAAGAGTGTCATGCGTACCCGCAAGTTTAGGTCAACGGCCAATAAGAAGTAGCAGATGCTAAAGTTCTTTAAAAATACCTAGTATTCACTTTTTTTAAAGTTTCAATGATGATTTTGACGTATGTTTTAGAGAATATAGTTTAAATTTATAATGAATACTGCCAGACACTTGTCGTCTTCAGTTATTTACATCAGACATCATTTATATAAGACAACTAGCGGACCCTACAGACGTTGTCCTGTACATATAGAAAATTTTTATAAACTTTTGCTCCCGGTGAAATGTTTTAGTATGCATGCGCAAAACAGCCTTGCCTAGCAACGACTTATTTATAATTGAATATGTCATCTATTGTGCAAATGTATAAATAACTAAATAATATAAAAAATACATTATCTAGTGGACCGAATTGTGAATCTAAACCATTCTCGAATACACTCGAACACACACAAAACATTTCATCAAAATCGGTCCAGTCGTTTAGGAGGAGTTCAGTCACATACACACGCACACAAGAAATATATATATTAAGATATTCAGGGAACTACCTATTTGAATTCTTTTTGTATTCAGCCAGGCCAATTGAATGGGTGAAACATCCTCCAAAACACACAGTGTTGCTATGAGTATGAGCGGGAGCGTGATAATGGACCGATTTGTGTATGGTCCATGTGTGTAGTCAGATCTTTTACCATGCTCGGGTTCGATGCTCCTTCGGGTTGGGGGACTTATGATGTCTTTCGAAAACTTGCTAGGTGTTCTCAGACTGCATTTACATAATAAACATGTTGAAAATAAATCACACAAGAAACTATCAGAAGCGTGAGCCCTAGATTTATATCCCGCTTCATAAGTTATCCTCCCTTTTGAGGTTGTAATATTTTTATTATTAATAAGAACGTCTGCAAAATGTTACTGTAACTGTATACCTATCTACGAAATGCAACTCTATAGGCGAGTCATATCGCATATTAGATAGACATTATTTATATGGTTTGATACGAAAAGTAATCAAATGTATTTTTCCTATCTTCTCCATTCTACGTAACATTGGTGAAGTCTGTGCTCAACTAGCACGCTTTGAAGCCATTAACTAGAGAATTCAATTGAATAAGAAATTCATTTTAAGTTGTTGTTTTAAATTACTAATTAATGCAACCCCTTGGTCTTGTTGATTTTTAATTTTTTTTATTACATTTTTTGCTCACACGTTTTTTTTATTCACCTTTTGTATTCAGACTTTATCCTTTGAATAAGTATAAGATAATATGTTTATATTAAATAAATTACGATACATAAATATGGCGATTTATCATAAATTTTTAATACTCAATTAGAATAATCATTAAAAACAAATTATAGTACGAGTATGCCTTTATTGTATTATTATTTACGTCCTTAACAGTATAATATTAGTTTTACTAGACAATATTCCATAGTTTCAATGTAAATTTTTATGCAAGCTTTTTATAATGTATGTCGTTACAAAAATCTATAATGTTCAGGTTTAGAAAGTGGTGTACCTATATACATATTTTGAGCTAGGTTTAAATGACACAAACAATTTTAGTTACAAAATTATAATGCTATTATTCTATCTTCCTTTTTCCCTCCCTCTAAGTCTTGGAATCTAAAGCTTTAGTTTAGTATAAATATGACGAGAGAGATGGACTCAGAGACGGGAAGAGTTAGCGCCACCACCCCTCAGACGGTCAAGATGCGCAGGTCGGGTGTCTCGCCCACCGCAAGTCAGTGACATTTCTAACTCTGTCTAACTCGTGGGTGTGACCGTCGCGCCATCTCCCTCTCTCAACAAGCTTAGACGGGGTTAGTTAGTATAAACGTAAATATAAGCGAGATTTAAAAATTTGTTTGCCAAAGAAGTTTTACTTCAGACGTGTTTTAAGGAGTTTAAAGGGTAGGTAAGGTAGGTTAAGGGTTTAATAATCAATCGTACCTATCTACATAGACTACGCAAACGGAGCCGTAGAAAATGCAAGTATCGTTATAATATTATGAAATCACTAATGACGTTAATGACTTTTATATAATGAAAAAATAAATTAACTTTAGCAAATTAACATTGTATTTGTAAACAACTTGTTATATTATTCATGTATTTTCCCGTGTCGGAGACATAATTTTTGTAAATATATATTATGTTTATTACTACATACCTACTTACTATGCTACTAGATTTAGTGCGAGCGAAGCCACGGGTTCCGCTAGTACATGTATACAAAAACTCGACAAATTATATACTAATCCAATGGATTTTGTTTTATAATATATAAACTTTCCTAAGCTTATAAGCCAGTTCACAACTCACAACGTATGGTAAAACCATTATTAAATCACCTGTTTAATATAGGGTATAACTTTAAAAAATAATGTTTCCTTCGATTTCTGGACTGGCAAATCCTAAGATAAGCTCACTCACACACACCAAAAATATATAAAAAATATATCCTAATTGTCTTGTTTGAGCAGATTCTGTAATAAAAATATCAATTCGTTTTTAGTACCTAACTTATTTGCAAATGGCATATGTAATCCTTTAATTTATCTTCTCCTTATATACTAATTTATTGATTGCTTATGATCTAAAAGAAGTTATTTAAATTAATATAAAATAAATAAAGGATTAAGCCATTTTGACGTCCCACTGTTGGGCACGGGCCTAACTTCAATACGAAGGGGATCAGGTCATAGTCCATAACGCTGGCCAAGTTTGGGTTGGCGTATTTCCTCTCGATGTTTTCCTTCACCGTCAGCTGAAGTATGAAAATATGAGGTAACGTGGTTCACCTGGTCGCAAGATCGGCCACGGCGCGGCGCACCATTAAGACGAATGATGGGTGCTTGGGTGTTAGTCGGTAGTAAGTACAATATTATTGTAGTAGGTTATAATATTTAACGTATGTAACATCACATAATTAGAACAAAAGACGTTTCAAACATAATATAATGTTATGTGAATATGGATATTATTAAATAAGTAATCTGAGTAAGCATTGAAACAAAAAATATGCGGTATTTTAATCAGAATGCATAAAAACAAGATTTCTGGTTTGAAGTATAATTAAAATGTTTATTGTTCAGTGCCTTTAGAGTTTCCTTATAGAACTTTGACTTAGGCTTATATGTATTTAACTTATTTTGTATGATATATTATTTATTTCTTTATTAACTTACTTATTTGTTTGTTTATCTTTTAAAATGTGTATTTACGCTAATATAAATATGGAATTAAGAACTACACCAAAATGTAAATGATTACTTAGAATTAAACACAGCATGCACAGAAATACAGTTTTATAATTGTTAAACAAAATATATTTTGGAAGTTTCCGATTTTTTATTAAATCGATTAGGTATATTATTAAAATCCAGTCAGTCCAGTCTTTATAAAAATCAATGTTCATCCGATTGCGGAAAAAATTCCAAATGACGCACTTGCTCGAAATTTATTCGCATATTTTGAAAAAGCTTTCTGTCTTAAAAAAAATACAATGTTGGCTTTTTAGAGATACATCAAGACAATGTTTGAGAAAATTATAGGTCTTCAAGAGGCCTTCATTGAAGCATTTGTCTACATATACTATAATATACTTACAATTAATAATTTAAAAACTCACAAAAAACTGGACATGGCTCTAGTTCTGTCTGTAGTTAAAAGAATAGACGAACGGCGTTTCTTTCGCCTGTTCTCAAGTTTAAAGCAATCATTTTTCTGACTATTAGAACTCAGATATTTCGTAAAAAATATAATGCAGAATATTTTTAAAGACTGAATCTTTATATAAATCAAAGGTTTAACAAAATTTTACATAGATATCAAAATTAAAAAAGCTGACAGTGTTTTTGCGTTACTAATACTAATCTTTGGTTCTAATTTCTGGGATAATTATACCAAAGCTTACTCATATAATTAAGTAAATCTATTTACGATCAGAAGAATTAGTAACACGCACCAGTTATCGAACCTATGGCCTTTATAACGCTGCTATTGTACCTACATAGTAGAGCTTTGATTCGACCCATAATAGACGTTCAATGAAGACCAGTTTCTATAATAGATAACCTAATAGACATACTAGATGAAGGCTATAAAACGAGCTTGCACTGGTTTACCCTTATATTATGTTCTTAAGGCTAAACACATGTCGCGTCCTTTTATTTAGATGACCTCAACGCCATCAATCCCATTCAAAAACTGGTACTGGTCGTCATAGCTTAGCTTCGTCGTATCATAAATTGAGCACAAGAAGAATCTGACAAGTGCCTGCTATTTTTTGTAATTACAATTGCGTTTGTTCATGATTAGTCGTGTTTTTATTAACTAATTATGTACATTAATATATTTTTGTTTAATTTTTTTACTATTTGACGTAATATGATTACGATATTTTATATATTATACTAAGTAATTCAATTCAATTCTCTTGTTAATGGCTTCAAAGCGTTTCAGTTGAGCACGTATACTAAGTATAGTAAATTTATAATATGTATTAATTTAAACTTATATGACATGTAGTATATCAACTATCTGGTATCCGTAACACAAGCTTCGTAGGTTACCACGGAACTAGATGGCGCTGTGTGTAATAATGTTCCAACATATTTATTTATATCACTACATAGTATAAAACAAAGTCGCCTTTTCTGTCCCTATATCCCTATATCCCTATGTGCGCTTAAATCTTTAAAACTACGCAACGGATTTTGATGCGGTTCTTTCCAATAGATAGAGTGATTCAAGAGGAAGGTTTATATGCATAACTAGGCGATCCCGCGGCTTTGCCTGTGCTAAATCTAGGGAAGAGCCCGAGCGAAGCGAGGGCGAGTCGCTAGTTAAATTATATATTGGATATATATGGAGTAGATACATGGGCGACCAAACAAACAAACAAACAAACTCTTCAGCTTTATAATATTAGTACGTATAAATCATACAATGGACGAATTCCTCATTTAACATTATAGCATAAGATACGAATACAATAAATTATACTCAACTAAAGTAAAGTGAAGCCGTTAAATTAGATACTATGATGCATACTAAAACGAGTTTTGAGAACTTGATTTTTTTGCATCTAATTACTTACATAGTAAGTTTTCTTGTACATTTGGCTCGATTAACAGACGAGCATATTGCTAAATATTGTATTGTAATTTAACTTATATTAAAACTTAACATAACAGCTATAATGGTTTAGTTACCATTGGCTAACGCATGTTCGATTTCCGCATATGTCAAATAATGTATAAAAAGTGATAAAAAAGATGAACTTATTTTTAATATCTAGGTACCTACTACCTACAACAGAGAAAAGATCAAATTGTTAAAATTTCCGCAAATTTTGATACAATTATAACATAACACTGGCAATCACATTAGATTTTTTAGAAAGATATGAACAGGAGTTTTTTTTTATTAAATGCTTTGCAAAAAATATATAATTTAGTTAGTTAGTATTTACCATTATTAAAAAAAACCATGTTCTAGTAAAGTTATAGACACGTGTAAGTGTAATTATTGTGCTCTTGGACTTGGCGTTATAAGATTTACTTAATGTTTAAGAATAAGGAATTACCGCGGCATATCCGATAAGAAGTACCTGCATACATATCTATACTATATCAATATTTTATATTATAAAGCTGAAGAGTTTGTTTGTTTGGTTGCACGCGCTAACCTCAGAAACTACTAGTACGAATTTAAAGATTGTTTTTATGTTAGATAGTCCGTTTATAGAGAAAGGCTATAGGCTAAGTTACATCGCGCTATGACCAATAGGCGCGGAGCAATGTTGCAAAAACGGAAAGGACGGGCGTTAGTTTTGCAAGGTACTATACCGCGCGACTCAGAAAAAAATGATATCCGGTCTTTAGAATGCGTGCGAAGCCGCGGTAAACGCTAGTTATATAATATGTAGTTGTACTAAACTAGATTCCGTCCAGTGATCAAAACCTGACCATGACAACTATTTTTTATTGGCAACAAAAAACTACTTCAATAGGTACTAAGCAAAAAGAAATAACAAAAATAGCAGTAAGTCAGGAGAAAAATTTACTTAACTTTTTGTCTTTACCTATTCTATATAAAAAAGTACTTTTCCCAAAACATTTTATTGATAACACAAAAGCTCGTTAATAACTACTGAGCAAAAAAAAAAGAAAGTTGGCTTACTAAGATAAGAAAAGAATACGTAGGTAGTATCTGCCTATTTATACGAGTATGTTGATAATATATTTTTATATCTATATAATATATAAAAATCAATGCCACTTTTCGTTGTAATTTTATAACTCAAATACGGGCTCACCTATCCAAACCAAATGTTTAGGCTTTGTTCGGACTATGTAGTAGATTTGCACAAAATCGGTCGAGCGGTTCTTTATTTATCACATTTTTTGTAACAAATGAATTCATTAAATGGCGGATCATTTTGTTAATGTGGATTTTGCTGTCGAATTGAAACTTTTTTCAGTGTTAATAGTACAAGCATGTTGTTAAGTAAGACATTCAAAGTTTGTAAAAATTTTTATGCCAAAGGGGGTACCTAGAAACGAACCCGAGCGAAGCGGGGGTAAGTCGCTAGTATATTATAGATTATGATAGTCAATCATTATTAATATTAGGCGAAGCTCGATCTCGAATGGAAAAGTTTCTACGAGTATAACCTATTGTATTATTCCATTCATAATCACGTGAATTATTCATAGCTCTGTAAGAATATACATTCTTAGTGATTTGATATTATGATCTTGCGAATGCTACCAATTAATTTTAGTAATCTAGTTCAATTTATACGATATTCTAATTTTTTGATACATAATGAAATGGATTGAATTACAGATATAATAACTCATCCTAGCTCCGCTCGGGTTGGTCCCTGGCATGGAGTAAATGGAGAGCGCATGCAGGGGCAACCGCGCTTGCTAAGCATACGCTAAATCAAGCTTGTGCGATGTCAATGTTGACGTCTTGTCTATTTATCTCGATAGTGCTGTCGCAGCATCGCACCGATTTATATCGATGTAATTCAAGATGAGATGAGTTTGTATTTTACTGTAGGTGTTATTATTGATTTATTTAAAGACAAGTGGGGCCAGGCTAATTAAAAATATGTATTTTGTATGATTTAAAATTTGCAGATTTCCCAACGATGGATTAATGCTTTTCAAAAAGACAATTTTTCCAACAAAGCATAACGTTGTATGCTCTAGATATTTCACACCGCATTGCTTTACCTTTCACTAGTAATAAGTCAAACAATTATCGATATCGATGTTTATTTAAAGTAACCCTTTTGGAATCCCTAGAGAATCAGTCATCACTTGGTTGTCACTTCGTTACCCAATCACAGCTGGCGAAAGCTTGCCTCTCCTCCCGCCGTAAATGAGCGACTTTGAGCTAATACAAAAACATGGCAATGCGCGCTCCATTGGTTTTATGCTCCATGGTCCCTAGTTATATATATTAACTGTTAGTACAGATTTCTCAGAAGTAAGACAGTTTCCTGGAGTAAAAAGTATTTTATATATTGACCCAGATAACCAGCTATCATCATACCAAATGTCATCAAAATCTATCCACTGGTATTCTCGTGATGCCATCACAGATATACAAAAATTCTAAAAACTACATACTTGGCCTGTATTATTAGTAATGACATTTATTGTTATATTTTATAAAAAATATGTAAAAATATGGCTGTAAAAAATATGTACAGATACTAAGTTAGAATTTTTATTATAATATATTATGTTGGTATAGATATATATTTATCTGATCGCAATTTTATTTCGCAAAGAAATATAGATAGTAAAAAAATCTTATTCTGTAGAAGACAATAATTAAGAGTGAACTTGTTATAAAAATGTCTGGCAGTTGGTACTAAATAATAAAACAGAGGAAGACATGCAATTAACACAAAAATTAAAGGTGTTTAGTTAATGAAATTTCCCAAATACCTTCCCTCGTGTTACATCAGCTTAAGTAATTTAGAGGAATTTTAATGGGACATTAAACACGTGAATCCAGTGTAAATTATCTACTGTTATTAAAAATACTTTGTTAACTTAACAGATGAAACATTCTCACAATCTACTTCATATTATTATTAATATATAATAAACTAGCATTTACCTCGGCTTCGCACGTGTTCTAAAGATCGGAAACCAAATTTCTTTCTTGACCAAAATAGTCTTTTAAGCCCTTACCAGTCTGGTTTTAGATCCGGGCATAGCACTGCAACAACTTTAACTAAAGTATGCGATGATATACGACATGGGATGGATAATAAACAAGTTACAATTATAGCGCTTCTTGACTTTTCAAATGCATTTAACACCGTAGACTTTGATTTACTTCTTGCTGTTCTTGAACAAATAAATATATCATCTGATGCAGTAACCTGGTTGCGTTCATACTTATGTAACCGTCTACAATGTATACGCCTAAATAATAAGTTATCATCCACGTGTGCTCTACAGGCTGGAGTTCCACAAGGTGGAGTACTCTCTCCTCTTCTGTTTTCTGTTTTTATAAACACAGTAACTGATCTGCTGACAATTCCGTTCCATTTATATGCTAATGACTTACAGATTTATGTAACAACTCCCATACAAGATATCGCCCATGCTGTTAATCTCATTAATTCTTACCTAAACATAATAAGTACATGGAGTAAATCTTATGGTTTAACATTAAATCCTGCTAAGTCACAACTTTCTATTATCGGTAGCTTGAAGCTCATTAATAAACTTCATTCCCTGAACAACATGCCTCAGGTATTCTTTGAGAGTACTCTACTACCTTATGAAGATACTGTCAAAAATCTTGGTATTTTGATTGACAACTCAATGTCCTGGAAGTCACAAGTTTCTAATATCAGCCGAAAAGTATTTGCTACTATTGGATGCTTAAAAAAGTGGAAAAATTTTCTTCCCATTAAGACCAAAATTGCCTTAGCAAATTCTCTCATTTTGCCTATAATAGATTATGCTGACGTATGTTATTTAGACCTATCTCAAGAACTTCTGGATAAACTAGAACGCTTACAAAATCTTTGCATTAGATTTATATTTGGTCTAAAAAAATACGACCACATATCAGAATACCGGAAAAAACTTGAATGGCTAACTGTTCGGCATCGACGCAATCTTCATGCACTATCTCTTCTCTACTGTATTCTTTTTCACGCTTCTTCTCCATCCTATTTAAAAGAACGTTTTTCTTTCTTTACATCAGCTAATACGCCTCTTCGGGTGGAACTTCGATCCCAGGGGGATAACAAATTAATTTATCCTACATGTCATACACAAAGGTACAATAAATCGTTTACAGCAAATTGTGTGGAGCTGTGGAATGAACTACCTTATGATATACGGCATTCACCGTCACTAAACATATTTAAGAGTCTAGTAAAACAATATTATCTATCATTACAAAATTAACTATCTTACCATCACAATTTAAATTTCGGTTATTGTATTTTATTATTATTATATTTATATATTATGTATTATAATATTATATCATATATATTATATATCATATATATTATATATCATATATATTATTATTATTTTTTATTCAAATTATATTTTTATATTAGTAACTACTATGTATATAAGTTAGCACTACCCCTCCATTACTTTTGATGTTTTTCTTACGTTAAAGGTTGCCTGTAAGAGATCACTAATAGTGATAAGGCCGCCTTTGCATAGCAATGATATCTTATATTGTTGTTTAGTAATGTAATCTATTTATTTTGTGTGCAATAAAGTATTTTCATTCATTCATTCATTCATTCATTCAAATTTTTACTGAATCGCGGGGTATGGTATCTCGCAGAACTAACGCCTGCCCTTACTGTTTTTGCAACATTTTTTAATAAAGCTCCGCTCCTATTAGTCGTAGCGTGATGTAATATATTCCATAGCCTTCATCGATAAAAGGAGTATCTCTTTTTCAAATCGAACCAGTAGTTCCTGAGATTAGCGCGTTCAACCAAACAAACAAACAAATAAACTCTTCAGCTTTATAATATCAGTTTAGATTAATATAATTATACATAGGTATAAATAACTAAAAGTAGGATTGCTCTCTGAACAATTCAAAACACATGTAACAACTAATTTTACTCATTAAACTAGCCACTCGCCCTTGCTCCGCCCGGGCTCGTCCCTAGAATTAGCGCGAGCGAAAACTTGATAAATTCAATACTAAAGCCTTCCTCGAAAACCACTCTATCCATTGGTGAAAACAGCATGCAAAACGGTGCAGTACTTTTTAAAATTATCGCGGACAGACAGACAGACAGACGCAGTGAAGGACTTTGTTTTATAATATTATGTAGTGTGTGAATTTAACATTTTTATTAATTTCGGGATTATTCTTTTCGGGAGAGACTAAGTTTTGAATTATTCCATAGGTCATGATAGTTGTAAAACGTCGAATATCATAAATCTAAATACATATTATACATATTGGTTACTATTAGACTACTAGTAGATATGAGTTTTAGACACTTAATACAAATTAAATATGTATCGTGTAATACCTAGGTATACCTAATTTCTCTTCTCTATCTAATAGAATAGGTTTTACACATGCTTATACAAATTATTGTAGTAGGGATTATAGTCCCTATATTATAGGGACAAGGATTATTATCGATTATCGATATCGATCGATTAATTTATAATTATTATTGCGGTCGATAAATTACATTCTACAATTTGTAGGTAGCTTTCATTACGGCAAAATTTCTTTTAGTGAAGATTGGAAAAGCGAAAATAAAGCGATCTTAAAATCACATCTTATATACGTCAGTTATTAGCATTTCGATCGATTTAAGTCAGTAATGAGCATTTTAAATATTCGAATAAGTATCGGACGGCCAAAGCTGAAAGCACTTAATAAATTAGGTACAATGTGAATGGATTTAATATTGACTTAAGATTCAAATTCCAATAAATAATAAGAACAGGTTAACCGCCTCCGTCACTTTCACTCTAAGTTCAGTGCAAGGTAAACCGGTCTTTAAACTCTAGAGGACAAGGTTTCTTTATACGTCAACACGTATTACATTTACGTATGAAAGTAGAAAGCGAACATATCAATAAAAATGGCGGAAAATATTATTATAAATAAAATTAATTCTTATTGTATTTAGCCTTTCTTAACGTCCCACTGCAGGGCAAGGGCCTACCTTCAATACGAGGTATATCAAGCCATAGTCCTCAACGAAAGCCATGTGCGGTTTAAGGACTGCACATGTTTCAAAGACTTGCTCTATATAAGCAGGTTTCCTGGCGTTGTTTTATATCACCATAAGAGTGGTAATCATGTTTGCACATGAAAATATCAGTGGTGCACGACCCGGGATTTGAACCCGGTTCACTAGGTTTTCTAAGCGAGCGCGTAACCACGGTCTCAATATTATTATTTTTAAAATTTATTCGTTACTGTATTCGGCTTTTACTCGTAGTTATTTGACTTACTATTACTATGGTAATAAACAGGTACGTCATTTTAAATGAAATTATCATTTCTGGCCGATATGTAACAAACGAAGCGTATGAAACAAAGAAAAGTAAAATAAATTACAACCGGTATTTTGTTTATTTTGCCTTACGATGAAAGGAAATATTATAAAAACTTCATATCTTAGAGAACCTAGCAAGTTTTGAAAGACGTGTAAAGTCCACTAACCCATACTTGGCCAGAGTGGAAGACCATGGCATGATCCTCCTTCTTAATTAAAGGGAATCTAATGCTTATCAAGGAGGCATTAAGAGGGCTAAATATACCTAAATTACCTACTTACATTAAACAGTGAACACATCATGACCCTAATTGAGTGCATTCACCTTATTTAAGAAAGTTTAAAAAAGCAATTATAAGTTTTAAACAAGACTTTATTTACGTTTTTATCGCAATAATCTTGTTATTATTGTATTTATACTGTAACCTTTGTTTTTCGATATGTTTAATGTAATATTTTCAAGGAAAAAACACATTTTTTCTGAATTATGTCATTTATCAAGAAATTAGGAAGACTAGTAGAGTCTTGTAGTCGACCTTACTAACTAGTAAATACATTTATTTATTTAATGAATATTTTATCATGTATTAATCCGTGAATGTACGTTCCTCATGTTTATATTTAACAACACGAGTGTTATTGTCGTATATAAGTTAAAACTATGTTATTAATAATTCTACCTTGGAATTGCATTAGCGCTTTAAACTGCTCAAAGTCTATTTTTAAATAAAGTATATTTTAAAGTCATTTTATTTAAATAATTAAAAATTTATTATACGTTTATTCTGATAAATAGACAAACTATAAAATTAAAATAATAATTTTCCCATTACTATTGCCATTATTACTCTTCAGACTTTTTGTGATATACAAATGTTTAAAAGAAAATATTTCTAGAATTCTGCTACTTTTAACGCGAAAACATCGTCAAACATACAACCTTTGAGAAAATAAAAATCTATCTTGAGGTGTAAAAGAGAATTAATGTTTATGTTTCATCAAACAACTTCTTACATAGTAGGTATACGTAATTCAATTTCAATGATTCTTTTTTATTGCATTGTTAATCAAATTTGGTCCCATTTAAATTTGAAAAGAAAATACACACTTAAGTATACAAAATAAGCGATTAAATAAATAACATTTTTTAAATTATTTCTTCTTACCGTGCTATTGATATGTCTAGTCTACACTTAAAATATATAATATTAGCATTCTAAAAGCTGAAAATCAAAAGAAATATTTTTCTCCCGTTTTTACAACACTTTTCATTGATGCTACGCTCCTATTGGTTGAAGCGTATAGCCTATATTGTATGTAATATAGCCTACAGCCTTCCTCGATAAACGGACTATTCAACACAAAAAGAATTTTTCAATTCGAACCAGTAGTTCCTCAGATTAGCGCGTTCAACCAAACAAACAAACTCTTCAGCTTTATAATATTAGTAAAGATATGAAAAAAGAAGTAGCAAGTTCTTTAATATTAAAGAACTTGTGAATTAAAACAGTATTCTTAAATAGTTATAATAAAAGGTCAAAACTCAAAAGGTCAATTATAAATATATATAGATATGCGTGTATTTATATATGTATTCGGGTATGTTCTGTCCTTAATAAAGGACTTTTAGTAAATAAAATAAGTATCAATGTCATTCCGCCACAAGTTTGGATGTTTATTATAGAGCTTAATTATTTTTTTCCCATTTCAATCTATGACTATTAAAAATAGTATTGGTTAGCCATTAACTATCTGCCTTCACATTTGGTCAATGTTATGCAGTGGAGATGGAAATCAATAACTTAGTTATTCGCCATAAAAATATAGATTCACCATAATATAAAGGAACTACCACATTTTCAAATTGATTGGTTGGCTTTTTATGGGAGAGGCGTAAGACAGTGGTAGCTCAGTGGTAACGCGCTTGGTTTGGTAACCGACTGAAGCGGGTACAAATCTGGGTCTCGTACCTCTGTTTTCATTGGGAATCATTTTTAACAAGGTACCGTTACCGCGGTAAAGCAAAAGTGAGGAAACCTGGATGTTTAAGAAACCCTGGCAAGCTCTCGAAAGACATGTGAAGTCTGGCTACCGTCACATGTCACTAAGGCCTGATCACCTCGTATTTAAAGAAAGTAGTCGTTACCAAGGAAAGTGGCCCATGCCCAGCAGTGGGACAATAGTAAAAACTGAACACATGTTTAACGCGAGAGAAAAAAAAAGTATGCTCAGAAATCTTAATTAATTCACTTTTATTATGGGTACACGTGAGTCTTTATCTAATGTTATTTAATTCAACATTTATATGCGATAAGTATAAAATATAATCAAATCTCATAGCAACATGTTCTTATTGACTCGCAGACTCCAGACGTGTCTGTTACTTAGTTAACTGCTCCCGTTATCAATTGCAAATTATGCAAACTCTCGCTTCCAACGTAAATTGTTGACTTAGCTTTATCCGGCGAATATACGATTATGCCCTCTCGCCATGTTGAATTTGAAACAGGAATTATGTTTAAGTTATTAGAATCGCAACTATCGCTAGATAGCATACTGGACTTCATAGATTATAAGCATCCGTTTTTAACCGAATGCGGTGAAGGGAAAAGAGAGTAAACCTTTTTTTTAAATTTAATATGTAAAAAAAGAAATTATTTTTATAACACTAATATCAGTATTGTGCGCTACAAAAACAGAATGCAAGGTTTCACTGTGGAGATGATAAAATTTTTATTTTGGTACGTTACAAAGAAACTTGCTTGTTCAAACTAAAAACCCAAACTTTCACTCTACGATGCTTCAGACTGAGCAAATTCAAACAAAACGAGGTAGTTTAGAACAAGTCTCGGCTAAAGTAAAATAAAAGTAGTTGGAATAGCAACGGAAATTCCTTTTTAACTTGCAAAGTAAATATGTGTGTTGATTTGATATTTTTTTTATATTTGCACTAAGATTATGCAGTTGAGAAAATTGTTGGCTTTTTCTTTTTAGTGTCTACTAGCGACTCGCCCTCGCTTCGCTCGGGCTCTTCCCTATATTTAGCACAGATAAAGCCGCGGGATCTGCTAGTTATGCATATAAACCTTCCTCTTGAATCACTCTATCTATTAAAAAAAACCGCATCAAAATCCGTTGCGTAGTTTTAAAGATTTAAGCGCACATAGGGATATAGGGACAGAAAAGGCGACTTTGTTTTATACTATGTAGTGATGATGAAAATATACAATACTTAACATCTGTCGGTATTTGCTTAGTTCTCTTTATTATCGTATTTCGGGAACATGGTTTAGATAAATGATTATGTGTTTAATAAAAATATTATAAATACTAGCATTTCCTACGGCTCTACCCGCGTTATGACCGGATTCTTTATTCGTATATTTCATATATTATTATATTACTGGAGATTTTTTTAACTGTAAATGTAAATGTAAAATAAATAAAAATGCGTATTTTTGTATTTTGAAGATATGGAAGTTTTCCTAACCGACCCTTTTTCTTTGCGGTTCAGTTATAAAGGCCATGCTTCTTGTTAAAATATTTATATTTTTTACTTATTGAGTTAATACTTTTATTAGATTTAAGAAAAAAATAGTATTATTCCATGGTACAAATAATTTGATTTACTGATTATTGGATTTTTACTGTTATTATTTATTTGAAATAACTACATTTAATAAAAGGGTGTATAGTATTTTGTGTTACAATTTTACGTCCAAACTTATTTGCTTATACTAAATAAATAAGTTATAATAATATGTTTATTGTCGAAAACCTTTGATTTGGAAAAATGTATACATAATCCGGAAGTGCGCGTTAATGGCTACGACACAGTTTGTAACTACTGTAGTCATTATCGTACATAATTTTTTTATTGTAAATAATGTTTCCAATAAAGATTTTATTTATTTATTAAATATTTTATTTGTTCTAGTGGTCACTGGTTGCACAGATGGCATCGGAAAGCAATACGCCAGACAAGTATGTACCCACAAAAACTTTTTACTTCTTAATAAACGTGAATAAAATTCAAAATATAAACTTTTTGAATGAAAATAAACGAAAACGCGGTTGTGTTAATAAATTTGAGTAAATAAATCCAACTTTTTAGAAATTGCTACAGAACCTTAATTATTCAATACAAATATTTATTATTTCTGCTGACTTAATTGTTACAATCAAAATTAAAAGATACTCTTGGAGAGCGAAGTTTTGGAAATAATATTTATATTTGAACGATTGTACCTTAATAAAGGGTTAATTGTTAAACGAATACAATGGATAAAACTTGTTACATACTTAATTTCATTTGAATCCTAGTAATATTCTTAGAAATTAGAAAAAATATTGTATTTTAAAATAGCACTTTCCAAGAGAAGAATATAAAAACGACTCTAATATATAAAATGATAAAAGTTTATTTCAAGTAGAATTACAGCCTTCAATGCAACAGCTGAAAGCATTTCTAACTAAGCGGTGCTTGTAGTAAATTTACTGTCAAATCAAAGGTTCTGAGAAATGAGCTGTATAATATCGGTTTTCTTATAAGTTATAATACCTGCATCAACTTCTACGCTTTTCCTTTATAAATTCTTTTCCCTTGAAAAATAAAACTGAGCTTAGACGAGCTTATCTGTTCTAAAGTCACTGATTCGATGCTGAACTGTAAACATTAAGAAACCTAAGGTCCTATAATCTACTATCATTTAAATCACTTCATGGAGTGTAGTGACAAAGATAGGTAGGAAAACAAAAACTTCACAAAGCTAGGTAGGAAACCAAAAACTGAAGAAAAAAAGAGTCAAAAAATGGAGAATCGGTGTACAATAGGTACACCGATTCTCCATTTTTTGATTCTTTTCTTCTTCATCTTTCGTTATTACGAATTAATTATTTATGAATTAAAGTCACTATTCTAATCATTTGAGATTTGTTAGAATTTAGAGCAATACGTAACTATGAATTAGTAGTATTAGTTGACAAACGATTTTATTTCTTTGTTTTGAAATAAAACTTCTTTAGTTGTGACTGAAAGTTCAGTCAATAGATTAAAAAATAAGTGTCGTGGGAGTGGAAGTCTAAGTTATATTTAATTATTAAAACAAATAAAAATAAAAGGAATATTATACCTGTTTTTATTAATTTTAATTTAGTTGTCGTTTCCACCAGTGCCAAAGAAGTTTTAATTCAAAAGCGTAAATGTTACATACGCTCATGTTTTTAAAAGAGATTTGGTAAAAAACTACAAGTAATAGGTTCAATTCGTTCAATAATATTATCAATACATGCACAATGCTCATACATATATTAAAGTTATTGTAAATTGTTGTTATTGAGTTATTATTTAAAGGGCGTTTAAAATAAATTTTCATATTTATTCATTACCTCTCAATAACACTTGTAAATGATTTAAATTATTCAACATAAAGTGAAGTGGATTCAATTATTTAATATAATTTTAATGTTTAACTCGGGAATAATAAACCGTATCGCGAATAACGCCCACGGTTATAACTAAGGCCATTGTATTATGTTCATTAGATTTGCATTAATGTTATAGACATGCCATATAAATGTCTTATATAACAGAAGTTAGATGAAACATACTTAAGGAAATCGGAAATAATCAAAAAATAGTATAATTAATTCGAAAAAAGGTCGTCTAGTCTTTAAAGCTCAATTTTCATTGCGACGGAATATAGTATAATGAGTTTTGTGTCAATTGAATAACGTTCAAGCTACAGATAGTAACAAAATAACGAGAGAAATCTCAAAGATAGAATTCGGAGAATTCTCGCAGCTACAGGCGACCGTCTGTGGAATCCGCTGGAAAATGCGCGAACGCGGGACGACTGCGACTGCAAGCAAGGAAATAACTGAACGTCCTCTATAGCCATAAGTCGATATCGCGCGACATTGAAGGTTCCGTTCTGCCCATAAGAGTTTTCAATTCGATAAATTCGTAGTGCCATACCATATTGATTGCCATCAAACATAGACATAGCAAACGTATTATACTCGAAAAGTAAAAAATGGAAAATACTAAATGTACTTAAATGTATGTATTCACATTGTACAGAGAGACAATGTACTATATATTATTCGTAAATACAAAGTGTCAAGGGCTCATTTTCGTATTGAAACTATTAGGTAGTTCTTCTTTAAAGTACGTTAGTAAGTTATATTACTTTACAGTTGGCGGAACGAGGCTGTGATATCATTCTAGTCAGTCGCTCTATGGATAAGTTGAAAGCAACCGCAACTGAAATTGGTAAATATTAAACCTACTTATAAATTAAACGATTCTTATAACTTTCTTATAATATAAAAGTAGCCTAATTTACTCTTTATAACATAAGCTATTTGCGAGCGAAAGTCCCGTCAAAATCAGTCCAGCCATTTCAGAGATTAGCCGGAACAAACAGAGAAAAATAAAAATATATATTTTTGGATATTAAGACCGTACCTATATACTTTCAAATGCATTTAGTCAAAAGCTGTTAATTTGAAATTAAAAACAGACACTTCAATTTTATTTATATGTACTAATGTACTGATTACATTTCCTTTTAAATGTAAATTTTATAAGTCGTTTTAACGAGTATTTTTTACAGAAAGCGACTTCAAAGTGAATACTAAAATAATACAAGTCAACTTCTGTGAGAACGATAACATTTATGATAAAATATCTAAGGAAATAGATGATCTCGAGATAGGAACTTTGGTGAATAATGTTGGCATTTCATACCCCTATCCTGAATTTTTTTTGGACTTACCCGATCGGTAAGTAATATCATATGTAAGTGTATTAATTAAGCCATCTAAAGATTATAGGCAGTAGTATTCCACAGGTAACTCACTCTCTTGGAAAACCGGGTTCAAATCCGGTCCTCGCATCCCTGGTATTTTCATGTGCGAATAATTTCTACCATGATAACCATTTGTCTTGCGGTGAAGGAAAACTAAAGAGAAAACCTGTATGTCCGAGAGAACCTACACAGCTTTCGAAAGACATGTGCATTGTGCAGTTTTCCAACCCGTACTTAGCCAGCATGGGGACTTTGGTCTGATGCTTCTCGCTTGGAAGGGAGGCCTGAGCCCAGCAGTGGGACGTTAAAAAGGGCTGAATACAAAAAAACGTTTTCTTTGGTGATACCATAATTACATTCATAACATTTCTAAAAATTAAGAAAATTGCACAGAAATAGAGTAACTGCTAAAACTTAACGACGTTTAACTTGTGTTTAAGTTTAATGTACATTCAATGCAGAAGTCTGCTTTTTTTACGTACCTAGGGACGAACCGGAACGAGGCGAGGGCTAGCCATTAGTATCTAAATAGTCATTATATTATCTAAAGCGAATATTAAAATCCTATTCAAAAAAGAAGAAAAAATTGAAAAGAACATAATATCATATTGTACGTGTTATATAGATATACCCTTCGCATTTAAGGTCGACTTTTTTCGTGTAAGTTCAGTTCCCTCTTTCCAAGGCAATTCCTTTTTCTATTCTTGAAATCCTAGTTTACTAAAAGACGCAAACTTATAACCCATTTTCTTATACATATTATATTTATAGTATTTATTTTATGGATCCAATCAGTTAATAACGTGGAAGTGTGAAACGATTATGTTTTATGAGCAAAAAAAATTAAAAGTCATTATAATAAATTATTTTAGTTTCAAAAGTCTTATTTACATTATTTTAATACCTATATTTCCTCAAATATTTAATCTTCTACAACCTGTTCCTTTATTATTCAACTAAATCTCAAATGTTCGTAATAACAATTTTGTTCAGTCTTTTTTAACGTCCCACTCTTTACCACGGGCTTCCTATGAATACGAGGGGAATCAACTATGCTAGCCAAGTACGGATAGGTGTCTTTTGAAAAACATTCTTCTTTCTTCATTTTCATCATGTTAGAAATGAGTCGTGCATGAAAATCATAGGTCTCACCTAGACCCAGACTTGAACCCGCTTCACTCGCTCGTTTCCACTGGTTTATAAATCAAGTGACTTAACGTTAAGATAAGTATTTACCAAATGTTCTGCCAATTAATGCTCTACCAAACTGCCCAGGATCACTCCTTGGGCTGACAATTTTATCAATAACCCTTCAATCACAATAGAGGAAATAGGAAATATACATAATATAAATATACAAACACACATATTTATCAACTTATCTTAGACAGTATTATCGTTTGGTTTAGAAAGAAAGGTGGTGGAACGAAAAGCGTTAGCACTGTTTCTATTAAAGTAAATGATGTGTCATCGCGATGATTGTGCTAGGATCGTAATAAAACAAGGTGAAAACTGAAGACAAAGTAATTAGACATATGTTCTTTCGCATTTATAAAAAAATAGATCCAGATATATAAATCTGTTAAAAAGTAATTTAAAAGACCATTTTTGAGTTTAAATATTTATAAATGTTTCACTGCCAATAGTTGGGTCTAATATCCAGCGATTGAAATTGAACGCAGTAAACCGCACCGCTCCAAACAATTTTCAAAGGTAGCAGGTGTTAGGTTATTGCTATGAAATAAGTGGAATTGAAATATTATACGCGGGCTATCGACGTCTAGTCCTTTGATAGCAATGTGAACTTCGATCAGTGTATAGGATGTTTCTACAACACGTCTATGTGTAAAATTGGTATATATATTTTTAAATGTTTTCCAGATTTTTTTTAAATTTCAAAAGCGAGAGAGTTTTGATAGTATCTATATGATTTCTAGCAATATAATTTGTGTATTCCTTGAATATGCATGTTAGGTTGCTAATGATACTCATTGCTCCGTTGCTTTCTAAAACTTTCTTCAAATACTTTCAATTACTAAATTATTTTAATTTTGACGACACGCGTGGCGCAGTTAGACACCCTACTTGCTGCGCAAGCGGTCGCGGGTTCGAGTCCCGCTGGGGGCATACATTTGTTGAGCACGAATGTTTGTACTCCAGTCATGGGTGTTAATATTTATAATATGTATGTATTTAAACCTATATATGTGTAGTATATCAACCATCTAGTATCCATAACACAAGGCTCGTACCTTACCGTGGAACTAGATAGTGCTGTGTGTAAATGTCCCAACATATTTATTATTATTTATTATTATTATTTATTTAAGATCTACATATGTTTTATTTTCTAGTAAAAATAAACGTAGAAATAGATTAGAAAATTATAAAACTTTGTGATTCGCAGACACATATGTTTATGTTAGTTTACGTTATCTAAAAAATAAAAATACATTTTTTTATTGAATTGAGAACGCAAAACCAACCCAAATAGAATAAATGGTTTTACTTTAAAATAAATTGAGTTTTAATCGTCTCGATTGGCCAACTGAGCCAAGACAGTGAACAGTAGTGATACTACTTTCTGCGCCAGCGGTCGCGGGTTCGAGTCCCGCTGGAGCAGATTCATTGAGCACGCAGGTTTTTACTCCAGTCATGGCTGTTTATATTTATAACATGTATGTATTTAAAAGTTATATTTGTAGTATATCAAATATCTAGTATCTGTAAGACAAGCATTGTAGCTTATCACGGAACTGGATGGCGCTGTTGTAAAAATGTCCAAATATATTTATTTATTTTTAATGTTAAGAGTTCTATACAAACAAAGTACAGTATTAAATGAACGTTTTTATCGCCAGGGAACAAACCGTCAATAACATATTACAAGCTAATATAGTAGCTGTCACGCGAATGACAAGCTTGATCTTGCCTGCTATGGTCCGGCGGGGAAAAGGAGTGATCATCAATATTGGTTCTGGATCAGCTACGATACCATGTCCTCTCCTCGCCGTATATGCTGCTTCCAAGGTACTGTGTATTGTATAGTCTCCCTGCCCACTTTCCAAATTACTTATGGTCGGACCAGTGCGTCTTTCATATTGCTGATCGGTCCTGGCAAAAGTTTTACGATTTCTGACCCTCTTTGGGAATTTTATCTATATTTACTAATATTATAAAGAGGAAACATTTGTATTTTTGAATGTAACGAATTAACTCAAAAATTACTGTACCAATTTCAAAGGGTAGGGGTAGTTCTAGGAATAAATATAAGTAACATTATGAACCATGATCAGGTTTAAATGACCATTGTCACGGTGGAATATTTTCAACAAACATATTCAAGTTATAGTGGCATAGCTTTAGTTAACATATAAGTATATTAAGTATGCCGGTAACAGTAAATGTAAGTAAGTATTTTTTTTCAGGCTTACATGGAAAAGTTTTCCGAGAGTCTTGATATAGAGTACTCCAAAAAAGGCATTATAGTACAGTACGTTTACCCCGGATTTGTCTGTTCCAAAATGTCTGGAATTCGTCGGAATAGTTTGTTCGCTCCCAGCGCTTACGCCTTTGTGAAATCTGCTATGAAATTTGTTGGAGTAACGTCGAAAACTACCGGCTATTTACCGCATGCTTTCTTCTTCTTCATCATTAACGTGATGTACAGTATATCAAGTCGGTTCACCACGTGGGTGATCATGCGCAACATGGAAAATACTCGCAGAAAGGCGGTCAAAAAGTACAAATTACAATAGTTTTTTGGTCTTATGGGATTGCAATACTAATGTGTACATAGTTTCGCACTTCCTGCATGCTTGCCAAAGATGCGCTTGTTTAACAAGGGCTCGAATCGTCAATTGTTTTATTAATTATTTAAGTTCACACAAAATTAATTACGTTTTTATCTCAGTTATCCTAAAATTTCCCACATGTTCCTATTAAACTCTAAAGTTTTGTAATTCTCACAAATTTAATAGAATGTGCCTTTTATTATCTATTGTGAGGAAGCCATTTTTAAATATAATAAGAATCATTATTAATTCTTACAAATTTGATAAAACATACTGTTTTATTATCTTTTGTAATGAAGTTGCTTTTTTATTTTGGGACAACTGAAAACAGTACATGGCATGAATAATTTGTCTAGTGTTTATTTAAATTTATTTAAAATACAAAAGAATTATTTAAATTCTATTGATTTTATTAATTTAAGTCGATAAATAGAGGTACTTATATTTAAATTTGTAAAAAATGTCGTGTAAAAACAATAAAATACTATGGTTTAACTTTTTAAATACCACAATATAGCGGGATAATGATATGACGAGAGACTAATATTCTTTCCTCAACTTATAGTCAAAGTAAAAAATATGAATAAAACATTTTTTCCACATTAATAATAGTTACCTACTAAAATATTCATGCATTGTACGATATAAGAATTAAATGAAAAACATGTCTTTTGTTTTTAGTATTTAATTAACGCTGTTATTCCGCGAAGGCGTATTTTAGTCATCTTCTTATGTATAATATATGGGATTGTACAATTTTTGTTCAAATTAAAATGGTATTAAAACTATTATGTCTTTTATTAAAATGGCTTTGGTGGATGGTTACTTAGTATTGTAGTGTAAATATATAAAAAAATCTTTTATTTAATCAGAATTGCTAAAACGTTTGAAAGCAAACAGGGAGCACAACAACAAGTGGAGAAAGCATCGGCACGTTTTTATTTTAGCTGACAGTCAGTGGTAACTAAGTGACAACCAAGTTACGACTGATTCGTATTCGTCCGTATTTAAACGTAGAATTGCAACGATTGAATAAAATTCGGTCGCGTAAGCTTGATTAAGCATATTATGTTTAGTGCGGTAGCCCCCGCACCCGCTCTCCACTGGTTGATGTGCTCCATGAAAAAGGTAATCAATCAACTATTTATTATTTTCACAACTATTACGATTTCTAAAATAAAATATTTATAAGAATTTTATTTAGATGCGCCTCCCTTAAATACGAGGGGGATCAGGCCATAGACCACCACAATGGGCAAGTGTCGTATTTGTGTAAAAGCCCCATCATAATAGTTTAGCCATTCCAAAGATAAGCCTAGAGTTATACGAACAGAAAAACAGACTGACAAACATTTTACAAAGGGTATTTAGATATTGGTATTATCAATAATCATGTACTTGAGAAAACAGTTATTTTGAGATTACAGACAGACCCTTTCTTTTTATTAATATAGATGATTATCTTAATATCTAAATTATAATTTAATTATCTAAATTATAATTTATACTAAGCAATGTTAAAGTTTATATCTTACAGTATTAATTTCAATTCGATCCACGATAAAATGTAAGTTTAAGACAATGAAAATTTAAAATCCATAGTCGATTTAAACTTCCCGGAGATTATGATTAATATAAAAGTAAGAAAACAATTATTGTAGTTACTATTTTTAACGCTTGGTATTTGCTTCTATGTAGACCTCAATACTGTGACTATCTTTGATATTTACCTCAAACTGCCTCGTAGGTCAAGTGGCTTGCCTGTACGGCTGTAGTCCGGGGGCCTTGGATTCAAGTTCCGGGTGCAGCCCAGTTTAGTGATATTTAGTTATAGAAGACCAGTGCCTATAATTTTTGAGACCAAAAAAAATATAGTAGAATTAAACCCATTGAAAAATAAAGAAAAGTGTTTAAGGGGAGAAACGGTAAATTTCAATTTCCGGCAAAACTACATGTCCTATGAAAAAACGTAAAATGGCAAAGTTGTAAACTGTATTAAAAATATTTACAATTTGTAGTTACACTTTTTACAGATAACCTCAACATTTTTATGAAACATTCAAATATTTTTTTTTCTATTCTCTTCCTTCTACTGTTTTTTTTTTACTTTTTACCATTTTCAAAGGCAGGCACTTGTCTATAGAGAGATCTGTGTGGCAAAATCGAAAATATTATATCCATAAACAATAAAATCGCGCCACTATATTCGACTTTTTTCATTTTGGCGGGCTACCTCTATATAGGTAGGTAATTATTTTTTATTACTTTTGACTTCTGTGCACTCATTTGCAGCGTAGGTAGGTTACTTACTTTAGATCAGTATTTCTGAATAAGGTACTAAAAGTATAACGAACTATTGTGGATATACTAGTTATAACTTAACAAAATGTCCGTTTGTTCAAATATATGTATATACATATTAATTCGTAATGGTGATGGTTTTGTTGATGTTTTGTAACAATGGCTTTAATTCATCTATATTTTTTACAGGAAAGCGAAAATTCAAGTGTGATCCTGACCAGTGTATTATTTTCTGACAAATTCAATTGAAAGTCTCACAGTGTTTTTATTTTTCTGACGTGTGCTGCGTGTGCTTTTTTGTGGTTGTAATGAACTGAGGAACAAAATTATTATAATTTGAAGTAATATGTTGTAATGTAATAAGGTATGTGAAAAAGGTGTCTTTGAATAGGTTTAATGAAAAGACAAGAAGACTGATTGATTGATTGATTGTTGCTTATTCTTATATAATTAAGGAATAATATGCCTAAGGTTTTGATGAACATGTAAAATATCTTTAAAAAAGCTTTACGCTACGATTCCTAAGCTCTACTCTACCGTTAAGTGAAGCCGATTAATAAATGAATAAGAAATATTTTTATTATGATATGATCTTGATATATTTTAAGGTAATTCTTTTGTTTGATTGTTATTTGTTACCTTAATTAATTATTAAAATTAAATACCTATATAAAATTATTATTTTTCATTTAAAAATCTTTTCGCATTCATTTTTTGTATAATATAAACCACCTATGTACCTATAAACTTTTTATTTGAATGATCTTTCTTTTTATTTTTTATCTATCCATAAACAAATAATCAACATCTACTAACTTATCACAACATTGTCAAAAATCAATAGATATATGTCATTTAAAAATTAGAAAATTATATGTAACAGTAATATTAAACAATAATTATGAAGAATTAGAAGCAAAAGTAAAAAAATCTGCAATGTGCGTACCATAAAAGGGGAACATGGGTCGGAAAATATCTGAAGCATCAAGTGGACTTATTTTCAACTTGAACCAGCTTATAATGATAATAGGTTCTATTGTCATTTTAGTTTTGATTTTCGTCATTGTATGCCACATTGTAAACGGGAGATAAATAACAAAAATATGGTGAAAAAAGACGAAGGTGGGTAGAACATCAATTTTTACAAGTACTGCTGTAATGAGATGGATGTGCGAATATTTGCAAGAAATATAAACAACACAACGGCACAAAGCTGTTTATTTACCCTGAATCAATGCTTCACTGTAGTCGGGTACAATATGGTGGTCCCAAGTCTTCTGTCAGTAGTAGGTAATTTAAATAACTTATGAATAACGACTAAAGGTCGAGTATAATAGTTGGCTTATTTCAATGAAATATTTGTGTAAACATATACAAGAATAGCCTCCGTAGTTTAATTTTCATATTACTGGGCACTTTGCGGCACACCGCATATTTTGAGATCGCCACAAACCAAAATGAAAATGTAATTACGATTCGCAATTCTGCTGTTTTGTGTAAACAAACGGAAAGATTACTTTTAATTTATAATAATCGTACATTTATTCAGGTGACCTATAATATATAATAATTTAAAAGTTATTATTGGTGTTCTTATTGTATAATTTCCATATTACATTTTATACATTATATTAAAAAAGAGATATAAAGGTACTCGTGAATACTAATTAGTAATTATTATTAATTAACCACTACTTACATAAATTAAATGTTTTTTTTGTAAAGACAAACTATAAATTAAAACATAATCCTCGAAATGAAAATTAGATCATATTTTTTATTTTAAAACAATGAAAACCTTTGTTAAATATTTTTATAGCAACTCGTAATATTCACATAGTCAAAGTTCAAGCAGCCATAAAATATTAATAATATAATTATGTGCTTTAATAACATTATACATAATATATTATTGTTAAGAAAAGACAATATGTTATAATTTCATACTAAAAATGTTGTTAATATATAGGGCCAAATTCCAAAAAATTCGAAAACTTGCTAGTTCTATCAGACACACAAGTTTCCTCACGATAATTTCCTTTATGGTAAGACAAGATGTAACTGTTAATTATTCACATGAAAAAGTCGGAGGTGCAAAATTTGAGATCAATGCACTACACCAGTGTTTCCCAAACATTGTTTTGTCAAGGCCCGGTAATGACACACAGGTACAGGGTCGTGACCCGGCAAATGAGAAAAACTGCACTACACGTTAATTAATTTTCATATCGAACATCGAATTTCAGCCGTACGTGACAGTCACTAACTCTTTTTTTTCTTTGGGAAACGCTTAGGTTGAGGCCACCTTCATAAATACATATTGTAACCAACGTAACTAACTCATTAACTGCCCCACGCTCGGTGGTGTAGTGGCTAGCTTGTACGGCTACACATCGAGAGGTCCTGGGTCCGAGTCCCAGGTAGAGCCGGACCAGGTAGGTTTAGTTATTGAGTCTTTCTGTTTAGTAACCCTCAATAACAACCCAGAGTTGGAAAATTCGCGAAGTGACATCTCCAAGTCCATACCTCGGAGAACACGTAAAGTTTTCGTTCCTACACCTTACCTCTCTCGGGTCATGTCTATTAGTAGGCCCAACGGAGTATGAAAGTAATAGGAACAAAGAGTGCAATTGTCTCAGCGTTAAACTTGTGCACTATTGACTGCCATGCCGGAATCGGTCGGAGAACATTATGTTATTTTAACCAACGTAACCAGTTCGTATCCAGTCGTAATGGGGCATCGCAGCATCACTTACAGAGTCAACCACGTCGCTGAAGCAGACCACATGAATCATGGGCTAGCTCTAGCATTCCCCTTCCAATTCCAATTATTCGAATTCTAATAAAGTAAAATATAATTTCTAACACCATATTAATTCGATATGATCAACAGACGGATGTTTGCGTGATACTTTGAAAAGTTATTTTATAGATACGTTAAGATTTACAAAATATTACGTATGGATTCAAATCAATCAGATTGAACATAAATCTTAAGAACAATTTCAATTTCACAAATAGCTTATAATAAATCATTTTCATACGCTAATGGCTTTTATATACGTAACAGTAATTTGTAACATCGCGTCGCTATCAATATTTGAGTGGTAGGTATTTTGTACATAATATTTGCTTACAGAAATTGAAAACTAATAAAATGCTAGTATAATTAGTTTTATTTTTTATTTAAATTAATTATAATACCTAAGTAGGTTTATATGTAATATATCTATATAATACCATTTCAATACAAAGTTTTGAGGACATTTGAGTATTCAAAATATGACTCTGGCTCCAGAAGAAAGAACCCAACCAATTCGTGCTGCATATTTTATATTAAAAGTCGCATCTAGGCAAAGCATATGACATAATAATATCATAATATTATGTAAGTTTCTGACAGCGTATTAATACGTTCTTCCGTCAAATTGTTTCGATCTCTCTAGTGCAATTCTATACAATCGGTTCTCTTAAATAGATTTTATGATTAAAATAATAGATTAAGATCTACTTGTTGTAAATTATAAAAATTTTTAGTAATTAAAAAAAATTAACAGCTACACAATCAATAATGTTTATAATAGTTGCTTCAATAATTCATTTACAAGTTCAATTTTTAACCTTTGAACTGTTCTATTTTATGTCAACATACAATGTAGGTTGAAAAAATTGAAACGCATTTGTTACAATTCCAAACTAATTGAATCAAACCTTCATGGAGCAGTGGTAACGTTTAAAAAAATAAAATTTCAACTCACCGGTCTTTATAGTAAATAGAATCACCGAATTCGTACGGATCTCCGACAAACAAAATTAAAGTATACGAGGAAACGAGATGCAGGCCGAATTGGATTTTAATATTAATTAGAAATTGCACTGACGCTCTTCGTACATTGTTTTAATATGAACGATAATATTTAGTTTTATTTAATTATATAGGTACTTAATAATATTATAGTTTAAATGTCACAAGTGTCGAGAATATACAACCATACATTATAACCATATAATATTGTGTGGTTCTAATAATGAGCGAACTAATATAATAAATTTTGTGTAAATTGTGTAATGTGTATATTCCTCCACACTAAAAATACGCCTGGAGAAAAACACTTTTGTGTGTTTTACAGGAGGAGACTTGTACTCCATTAACAAACAGACTCTTGAGTTGTGTTTGTGACCTGGCCAAAAATTGATGATAATGAGGTTTTTTCAATCTTTCAGTTAAATAATTTTGAATCTATTTTAAATACGATAACATTAGTAAAAAACAAAATTCTAGCTATAGCTATTTAATTACTTTAGTGTTTGCGTCATTGTAAATAACGAGGAAGTCATGATTTCTATATATTTTCATTAATCCTTACAATATTTCTACAAACAAATTAATTGATAACCTTGTATCGACTCATAAAACATAATCACCACAGATGCAAGTGTTTACGCTAAAAGTATAGGTATATCCTATTAACCAATTTCGATGCGGCGACTAATCTCAGTTAAACCAGTCATTTGCTGAGACACAAATGCATTCTTTATTAAAAGATACTCTAACTTAGATAAGACGAAAATTGACACGACAGATAAAAGATCAGGCTCAAGCCTGATGTACAATAACTATACATACGTGCTCTCAGAGCTATAGGCTAACTTCGCAACTCCCGTTTATAAGAACTTTGTCACAGAAAAACAGATCTCTTCAACTCTGGATTAGTAACCCTGCATGCTCTCGATAACCGAGGACATTATATTACCACTGCGCCAAATAAATAAGCAACGCACCCAAATTGATATCACATTTCATTTAATATTAAACTAAACTAATCTGTATTTTATCACTACAATTTCCAGACCAGTGGAACAAAACTTTAATTGTTTTTGACGTTAAATATTTCATTTGCATCATTCAGTAATATTTCCAGTTGGTAATCACAGCCATGCCTGGGTTCGGATAAACCGCTTGAATGTTTAGCATTAATGTCAGAAACAAACACCATGGTTTCTACTTCATAGATATTCTAATTAAAAACTTCTTGATCTTTATACAATGATATTTTAATATTAATCTTATGAATTCAATTTGTAAGGTTTTCATTGATTTCGTTTGTTGTGAAATTTAACCTTATTATTTATAAAACAACTATTGTTGTGACATAAGCTAATGAAACAATCAATTAAATATATTTAATCAGTGTTAAAGGTTAGCTGACATGGATACGGATACGAAGCAGAAAATTATAATGTACCTCGTTATAGTAGGGAGGGTTATTAGTGTCTCCGTTATGAGATAGTCAGTTGATAGGACGTTGTAGTCGAGCCTGCGTTAGCAATTCTGCGACTAAGTAAGACCAGAAAATCACGTTCACTTAGGTATTATAGAAATAACGATAGAGTATTAATTCTAAGGAAAAAAGTTTATTTACGTCTATCTACAATGTATCACACACAAAAGTTGATACACAATAGATTCGCTCGGATTAGTCTTTAACTGCTCCTTGTCAAATACAAACTTGCTCTTGCTCTTCAAACCTTCTTAATCCGGTCCTGTTGCGAAATCCGTTCTAAGCCGACGTCTACTAATTATAAACTACCTCTTTGCCAAATTTTTCCTTTATATCTCAAGTGGTTTGGAATATTATGATTGAGTGACCTGTAGCTTTTATATAGGAAAACTTCGTGAGGAAACCTGCATGTCTGAGAAAACCTAACAAGTTTTCGAAAGGCATGTGAAGTCCGCCAACTCGCACTAGGCCAGCGCGATGGACTGATCCTCTCGTACAGAGGGAGGCTCGTGCCCAGCAGTGGGACGTTAAAGAGGGCTGATGATATATTTTTATAAACAGTATTTATGTTATATAAAAATTATTAAGTAAATCACGTAAGGTTTTGAATTATTTACTCAGCAAAAATATAAATAATAATCTAATATCGAATCTAACTAGTATAAAACTAGATTAAAATACACACTTTGATAATAACATTTCAATCTATTTTGAGCTTTATTCTAGACAAACAAATTCCATTTTTAATATGACAATGCTTAGAATTGACCAACGGTCTACTTCTTTTATTAGTCCTCTGGCAACAATAGCCGCTGATTCTAATTGCACTATATTGTTAAAAGCAAGCTCGATACGTGGATTGGATTCCTTTATTTACATACATTAGTATGCAAAACGTGCCGCTGGGTCACTCTGGTTTATTATGTTTCAAGAATTGGTTATCACATGTCATGTGTATTTAGCATTTAATAGGTATTTTACGACACGTTTGGCGCAATTTGTAGTGACCCTACTTTCTTGCGCCAGCGGTCGCGAGTTAGAGTCCCGCTGGGGACATTCGTTTGTTAAACTCGGATGTGTGTACTCCAGTCATGGGTGTTTATATTTATATTATGTATGTATTTAAACTTATATAGTATATCAACTATCTGGTATCCGTAACACAAGCTTCCTTCGTAGCTTACCACGGAACTAGATGGCGCTGTGTGTAATAATGTCCCAACATTAGTTAGCATTCCCGTTGATTTATGGTTTAAATACAATGTTTTCTTTACGACATTTATGGTAACTTCTTATGAGTCTCTAAATAACAGTAGGTACCACACTTCAAAGTAAGATTTTCTTTGCTTGGATAGAATATTTAGTTTAGATTCAATAGACAAAAAAATACTCTTTTATATAGCTTTTTAATATATTAGTGGTAGCACATATCATATTCAATTTGAGAATTGATAGTTCGGTACATTTTGTTTATATATAAATAATATATACAAAAATAATAAATTTTAAATGTTTTAAAAAGACGACGACTGTGCAAAATCTTAAAATAATAATTGGACGACATGACAGTAATTTAAACCATCGATTACACCGATGATAGAGTCGAACGCTAAATAATGTAGTAAAACCTTTGAATTGCGCATGTTTTGATATGATTTAAAAAAAATTATTTCTAAAGTTTTTTTGAACTATAAATATGTAAAAGTATTATTTTATTAAAATTGAAATACTAATCTCATAAGTCAATTCTGTTGAGAATAATTGTGTTATGTTATATAGTTGTATACCTATTGGTGACGAGATTTATATTGAAATTATATAAATCTCAACACTAATAGGCTTCATTATCCCTAACTATTATAAACTATCTAACTATAATAAATAAAAATGAAAGTTGCTAAGCGCACTCGAGAATGGCTCGACCAATACGTTTTTGTATGTTCCTTAAGGCACACGGAGGGAATTAATAATAAAAAAAAATCAAAGTTCGTAAAAAAGTTATCTACTAAAGGTATCTAATAAAGCTATCTACTAAAGGGGGTAGTTTTAATATAAACGATGATTCTATAATATAACAGAACAGTATCTGTGATTGAATCGTTATTCTGAACCAAGCGTGGGTTATGGGTATCTCACTAGTAAGGTAATAGCTGTCTAACGAAGTGCGACATCTAATAACATGCTTACACCGCACATTGTTTCAAACGTCCCCATTATATTGGCCATTTACTTTGCACCCTTCACGATTCGTATGCAAATGCTCAAAAGCTTGGCAAGGGATTAATAACACACGTCTTGTACCAGCGCGTTCCCACTAAATTAATACTTGCAAAATATATCACACTCTTAAGTAAAACACATTTGACTAACGACCGAATTAATTAAACACCTGACGTATTTAGAAGATTTTGTTACAGTTCTATTTGTTTGAGAACGTTTGGTTATTAATTTCGTTTTTAGTTTGCTACCTGTTTGGTAGTGTTTTTATATACTTACTAGTAACTTACCCTCGCTCGGCTCAGATTCGTTAGTTACAATGTGTACCAAGGATAACTTACTATCTTTTTAGAATCTCAAAATAATAAAAATATTTTATTTTACATTTTTACAACAGCGCGTACATTCTACGAGGCTTGTATTACGAATACCAGATAGTTGATATACTACACATATAAATTTTTCATAATATAAATATTCACACCCATGACTGGAAAACAAACATTCATGCTCTACAAATGAATGCCCCCAGCGGGACTCGAACCCGCGACCGCTGGCGCAAAAAGTAAAGTCACTACGAACTGAGCCTTACGTGTCCTTAAAATAATATAAACTCCTTAAAATAATAGTACAAACTCTAATACACATACAATATACATGTATACATTTGTCATTTCAAGGATTAGGGCAAATAGGGCAAACTTCTGACCAAAGAGCAATTTTTTTTAATGCTTTATTATATAAATAGGTACAAATATATTGAGATTAATTCAACAAGGTTCATATTCTAACAAATAAAATAAAGTTCATCGACAGAGAGCGTGATAGCGTATGGCAAATGTGAACAAGCATGAACTCGGTAATATGTCTCATGGCGAATGTGCGTGATGTGTTGAAGACGTGAAAAGTACGTATGTACGTACGTCTACGCCAATTCTGCTACAGTATCTAAGCACGCTACGTGACATTCCCGCTAAGATGTGAAATTAGCTTTAATCAGCAATTACAAATACGATTAGTTATAATTTAAGTAAATATTATTTTTAATTAGACAAATTTTATGAATACGCATTATTTTTAACTTTTCTTTCGGCGAACAAAATCATTATGGAAAATAGGTGCCAGCAGTAGAAGAAATTCGAAAGAGTCGATAGATGAAATAATATACGGTATAGCACTCTTCTCTATATCTATACTAATATTATAAAGCTGAAGAGTTTTTTGTTTGTTTGGTTGATTGAACTCACTAGTCTCAGGAATCTTTCTGTGATGGATAGTCCGCTTATCGAGGAAGGCTATAGGCTATATTACATCACGGTAAGACCAAAAGGAAAAGAGCATCAATGAAGAGTGTTAATGTCAAATACAGGAAGGGCGGGCGTTAGATCTACGAGGTACCTACCATAGCGCACGACTCTGAAAGAATTTGTATTTTGGTCTTTAGAACGTGTGCGAAGCCGCGGGAAATGTTAGTAATATATATTATATGTAACATTATAAGAGTGAAAAGAATATTTCAAAGTTTTACCAAAGTTTGTTGTCCTATTCTATACGAGTATATTATTTCAAACAGTAAAATAACTCGAGATAGTAACTGGTACTTAGGCTAACGATGTCACGTGACCGACGCCAGATGTTACTCCAGACTGCAAGTTCATTTAAACGAAATAACAAAGTCCAAAAACATCTACAATATTGTCTGTGTTAAGTTTATCTTCTGCTGTAAATTTCTTAAATATGTCTGCTATTTTTTATATAAACTTTTTATATAAAGACTTTTAACTAGATATGAAGTAAAATATTTGTCTTTTATTTTTTCTTTTGTTTTTGATTATATTGTTTTAACATAAAAATATAATCGGTTCAAAACAGAGGCAAAAAAATTATGATTTTTTGAATTTACTTACATAGGTAATATTAATATGAGTAAACTAGCTACTTAGCTACTTAGCTCGCTTCGCTCGTCGTTTAAGTTTCAGTTTTTGGTAGATACGTTTTAACAATAGGTAAGTATATTAATTATACCTATACAAATATGGTGTGACGTGCTCTTGTAGCTTGTATTGTAATGTGTTTTATCGTAAGATTGAAGAAATCTCCGGGGTAAAACTAGCCTATGTCACTCTTCAGCAATTCAACTATCACCACAGAATATCACGCTAACCTGTCACTACGTTTCAAAGTGAAAGAAGGTAAGACATAACACATCTACTGCCATGGCAAGTTACCAGGCTCGTCATACTAGGTGGTTGACGTAAACGGTTCTTCAAAAATATTATTTAAAGAATGCGGATAAAGTTTATAGCTAATTATTATCTATTCAAAAACCGTAACGTTTCAAATGTTCTTGAATTTTGAAGGAAATACCTAGATAAAATCGGTCTATTAAGATTTCTTGCAAATAATAAATTTGTCTAAAAAAAATTAGAATTACAATTATTATGCGAATTAAATACAATTACTTTTATACATTTTAAATGATCTTTAGGTACATACTATTACAGACTTTATTATACCTTACTGAATGGATTTCAATCGAATTCGTTGTCAACAGACTTTTGTATGGTAAAATATATATTTAACTGAACTTTGACTTTTTATTCCTCTAACTCAAGAAGTAAGTCTGACAAGTAGGTACTAAGTTATTTGTTATTCTTTTTTAGACCTTCATTTATGCTTAGTTTTTTTGTTCATAAAAATAATAATAAAATCTGTTTGTTGCATACACAAAAGGAAGACAATAGTGATGTCATGAACAGAAATTTCTTCCCGGCAAACTTCAGGTGTAAGAAAATACGAAATTCGCAGTGGAAGGAGGGTGAAGGTTCATCTTCATAAGTAACAAAAATGTTATTCTCAAATACTAGTCTCCAAATATAAGTCCTCCGTAAGTAAATTCTCTGGTATCAAGTTTTAATAAACTCTTGTATGAATTAAAAGAATTTACCTTTTATATTTTCATCGAAATTTCCAAAGAAACAAATACTTCCTTGTCCCTGTTGTAATTTATTTCGCTTCCAACTTTATAAGAATAACACAAAGAAATCTAACAATATTAAAAAAATATTTTTCCATGCAAATGGTCGGTGGTTCTCGACATGAAGCATTGGTTACAAAAGTAAAAAAAACTTTATTGTTTTAATTTGCAAGCTAATTAACAAATATTGTTCAAAGCGAATATATTGCTTCCTTCCTTTTATTTGTAAACTTAAATCATATCTTTAACACTGAATAAAACAATTTAATTAGATACCTTATTCTTAAAAAAAATGTGTGCAAAAATAAACAAAAGATTTTTGATTGCTTGGATTTATTACGTACGTACTATACTATACGTATTTGCTTTTATTGTTTAAATATTATCGCAGAACTGTACAACTATATTGTATTTCTCGACAATAAAGATCTATTTAATAAAGAAATATTTAAAAATATTTCATAAAACTCGTCTAATGGAAGAATATAACAAAATAACTATGAACTTGAATTTAACGTGTAATTTTAATAAAAAAATTGGCAAGTGAATTTTTACGTTTACGTTAAATAAATTTGTACAAAAACCTCACAAATATTTGTATAACGTTTGATTTCCATCTTCAACAGAAATGTTTTGTAAATAACTAAAAATGGGGCTTGATTAAAGGTCATGCCAAAGTAAACAAGACTTAGCTTTTATTATTTGAGTAACATTCATTAAAGAAAATATGAATATTAACATTGTACCTCGGAGCATTTAAAAAGAAAGAAAAAAATATAATAATATTTGCAACATACATAATATTATAGACATATTATAACAATTGTATTTTAATTATTATTCAATCGGCTGTGTATAGGTATATTTAACTCACAATTTAATAATATATTTAAAAAGGGGGCAAACGGGTAGGAGGCTCACCTGATGGGAAGTGATCACCTCCGCTCATGGACATCTGCAAGGCAGGCTTGCAGATGCGTTGCCGGCCTTTCAGGAAAGGGAGGGATGGAGGAGGGAGGGAAGTGGGAGGGAGGGGGGAACGAAGGCGAAGGATGAAGGGAAGAGGGAGGGGGGAAGGGAAGAGGGAGGGGGGAAGGGAAGAGGGAGGAGGGAAGGAGAGTAGGCCTCCCGTACTCTTACTTACTGGACGAAACGCGACAGCATAGCTGCCACTTCACGCCGGTCTTCTGTGAGAGAGTGGTACTAATGAACAATCCCTACAAGGATAGTATGGCACAAATATGAAAACAACTTTATGCAAGTAGTGATAAACATAACATAATATTATTACTACTTATACGAATACAGATGCCTCGTCCCAAACTAAGAAATTGGATAACGCTAATTCGGGCTATTCTTCGGGTTGTATTTATGTCACCACAACATAAATCTTCAAATCTTTAATACGCAAATAGAAACTGTTATTATTTTAAAAATACGTGCAAAATATTAAATGGTAGATAAATATTATTAAAATTAATTCTGCATTCGAATAAAACAAAATCAGAGTTTCTAACAATGTTTAACTATGATAAAAATTTAAAACATCTTTAATTACAAATCGATATATGTAACGTGATCTATGTATATTTTATCTATTAACTATTTTTCTTGGTTCGTGATGAGACCCCATGGTCGAGATCATGAGCATGGTCTAAAGTTACAAATTTCATGGAAAAACCTCTTCAACGGCTTACGTATGGGTGAATTTTATAAACCTTAAAGCTACCAAATAGTATGCAATTAAAAAAAATCAAATCATGGTTTTTTAAATATGTTGGGACATTATTACACACAGCGCCATCTAGTTCCGTGTTAAGTACGAAGGAAGCTTGTGTTACGGATACCAGATAATTGATATACTACATATAAGTATAAGTTTAAATACGTACATAATATAAATGTGTAATGACTTCTTTACCTGAAGTATAAATTAGTGTCAGGTTATCGTCACTACAGTCAAGAATTTTAAAGAAATATTTTTGGGATCTACAAAGGGTCAAACATCCTGTGGACCTGCCACAGGATGTAATTAAATTGTAGCTTCAATTTATAAATTCCTTTATGGGATTAACACCATTCTATCATCGTACACACTGATAGATAGCTAAGCCATGTAACAATTTAAAGCGTATAATATAAATGTTATACAAAATAATATACCACAGAAAAAGATAGCTACAAACAGAAAAATAGACAAGACGTTATTTCTACTTTAAAAAAAATATTTATATAAAACACTAGCATTTCGCGGGGCTTCGGACGCGTTCTAAAGAGCGGAAACCAAATTCTTTCTGAGTTGCGCGGTATGGTACCTCGCAGAACTAACGCCCGCACTTCCCGTTTTTGCAACATTTTTCATTGATTCTCCGCTCCTATTAGTCGTAGCGTGATATATTATATAGCCTACAGCCTTCCTCAATTAACGGACTATCCAACAAAAAAAGAATTTTTCAAATCGAACCAGTAGTTCCTGAGATTAGCGCGTTCAACCAAACCAAACAAACAAACAAACTCTTCAGCTTTATAATATTAGTATAGATGATATTATAATCTGTTCTGCAAAGCTTATTACGGTAAGTAGACCTAAATATACAATACGAAACCTGCTTTCTGTGAGAGCGCTTAGAATGAAGAACTCAAGCTGAGCCTTTGACATTGGTGGGTCGACTGACATATATTTTTGGTTTGATTTTCAAGATATAATACCTACCCTCTGTCAAAGGTAGTCCAATAATGATTTAAAAAAAATAAAGATTAATTAAAGTTATTTTAAAGTTTGTGTGCCTTTATAGTTAAAAGTATATCTAGAAAAAATCTTGTTTAATATTTTTAATTCTTTAAATAAATGTTCAGTCCCGCTGGGGGCATTCATTGTTGTGATGAACACTACTAATGTTTGTACTTCACCCATGTTTCATCAATTCGATTTAAAATATGTACGTATTTAATTTAAATTCAAATAATATTTGTAATGTGTATTGTACAGCTATGGCAGTAGGTAGTGTGTTAATGAGTCAGCATAAAATTGTTAATTTATTTATGTGACTAAAAATATTCGAAATTATATATTTAAATATTTGCTTTTTAACTTAACCTGATGCAAATTTAAGTAAAAGTGGTTAAATATTCATCACGGCCACTACTGTGTGTATAGTTTGCAAATGAGGGTTCGGACAGTAGAGCTGTTCCAAAACATCGTGTTTTGCAACTCGTCCGCTGGATATTTGGTTTTAAGGGGCCAATCGAGCGAACTTGAATTGGGTCAAATAGTCAGACCCATACTTGTAGTTTCGGTTTAATTATTATTCGCCTTTTAATTTAGTGCATGACATTTTCCTTTAATTTTTTGAGTTAATTAAAGTATTAAATATAAAGTCATATATGTATGTACCTACCTACGTTTTCATTTATACATATGTATAATGTACATATTTTAACAAACAAAAAGGAAGAGGTGCGACCGCATGTACATTTTAAATTAAAACAAATGACAAACAAATTTGACAGGACACTCATGGTTCTTTGCCTGTTCCGTTCGTTCCACCGTCTGAGAATCTTGCTCCTGGACATATTTTGCCTTGGCAGACCTGGAAGTCACTTAATAGACTTCGGACTCAGGTTGGCCGAAGTAAGGAAAACTTGACCAGGTGGGGATTTGCAAGCAGTGGCCTGGAGTGCAGATGCGGTACTATTCCTCAATCGATGAGGCACCTACTTACCCTGCCCTGCTCGCCCTGTTACCTGCAACTTACAGGATCTTATGCATACCACTGATAAAGCCATAATGGCGGCCGAGTTTTGGGCTGACTCATTTGGCTCAGTTGGTAGTGACCCTGCCTTCTGCGCCAGCGGTCGCGGGTTCGAGTCCCGCTGGGGGCATTCATTTGTTGAGCACGAATGTTTGTTCTCCAGTCAAGGGTATTAATATTTATATTATGTATGTATTTAAACTTATATATGTAGTATATCAACTATCTGGTATCTGTAATACAAGTCTTGTAGCTTACCACGGAACTAGATGGCGCTGTTGTAAAAATTGTCCCAACATATTTATTTTATTATTATTATTAAACAATTGCCATTAACTCGATAAGAAGAAGATTGCTTAGCTATCGTGAGCCATGTTACTTTTTTCGTGAAGTTTACAGATATTTTAATACCTAGTTTTTCTGCTATTCATAAAATCAATACTGTTATTCTTGTGTGCTAATAATTAAACACCTAACCTGACTTTGTATTGTATAGGTATATATAGACAATTTTACTAAAATAGGAATTCGAAAAATTCGAGTTCTAAAATAGGTAATTAAACTAAGTTAGTTTTACAAGGGTCACTGTCAACTCTCTTAAACAGTGACTGTTTATATAGCAGTAATTTATTTTAAAATACATTTTAACCTATTTAAAAGAAAGTCTTACTTGCCCCATCTTTGCTCCTTTAAAATTTAATTTTGAACTATCTTTCTTGCATTGAATAGGCTTATACCTCAAGTTTAATTTATTTTAATATTCGAGTTTAGCATTGTTTTAAACATAAGAAACCTTAACTTTGAAACTTATTTTTTGTATTGTTACTGCTTAAGTCTTAAACAATAATGACATAATCTAAAAAAATACTGGCCATACTGTTCACGAGCAAGTATTTTTTTAATAAATAAAATAAGATCTACGTATAAAGTATTAATATTAGTCGGTATTTTGTAGCAAAAGCCTATATTCCGACAAATTCTGACGAAAAAGTTATTAGGCATTGATATTAAACTACTTTACGTCAACCCATTGTAATATTGTATGAAGCCAGCTATAAAGGTACTCATACTAATGCAACGGTAATGCACTTTTCAACGTTCAGAGTTTTCCACACGATATTTTCTGTCTAAAACGTCTACGTAGTCGACCTTATTAAATATTCACACCAAATGCAATCTGGTAGACCCAAGGGTGGGCGAAGTTTAATGCTCTTTTTTAAAATACGGTATCTACGAGTATATATATAACAAATTCAATATTGGTTACTACGAGTATGTATAGGGAAACTTTTAACTATTTAATTATCTCATACTAAGTATTTAAAACGGTTTTCTTTGGTTTTTTATGTTTAGTCATTAAATACTGCAGTTTAGACATTTCGGACAAGGAATGTTTTTAGTTCTTAGGAGTATGATTAGGTGATATGGCGTAAAACAAACTTAGAAAGAAAAAAATATATATTATGTTTGTAAAAAAATATAACTAATAATTAACTTACAACTTTAATTTATTAAATAACCTAGCTCATTAACCGAATTTAAAAATGAAGGTTCTATATTCGTTTTATATCGTTATGTATGTATTTTCATTAGTATGTATGTATGTCAATGGTTTTCTCGTGATGCGTTCACAGACTGACAGACAGACAGACAAAAATTCTAAAAACTATAGATTCGGCTTCTATATCGATAATAATGACTATTTCAATAAGAATTTCCAAAAAATAATCGATGTACAGATTCGACTAAGTTTGAATTTTATTATAATATGTAAGTATAGTGTCTTTAATCCCTCCTAATATTATAAATGTGAATGTAAGTGTCTTTGTTACGCTTTCACGCAAAAGCTACTCAATCGATCATCATGAAACTTTGTACACATATTCTTGGAGGTATTAGCAGTAACATAGGATACTTTTTATAAAAATTTTTTTTTTTTTTTTAAATTAAAAAATTGTTTGTATTAACAATGGGTTCTGAAATAGCTAGAGTAATTTTGAAGAAACTGTCAGGCATCCTACAGATCAACCCAATGAGGTTGATTAGCAATTAAAAAAATGAACGCGGGCGAAGCCGCGAGTAAAGCTTGTAGTTCATGTTTTGACATTGTTATTTTTATCCCGCAATTCGGTACCCTCATATTTTGACTTTAACCCAGATGGTTGTCTCTGCACAAAAGCATTCGGATTTAAGTTAAGAGCACTTAACATAGTATTTTGGTAGTGTAATTTAAAATTAGAGTCGTTTCTTTGTACAATGTACATACACATATTTCCAGGCTTTACTAATTAAACAAACATGGATCGGTTATTCTTTTAAATCTGTTTAATCTTTTTTTATTATAGACTATCTTCTCAACCTCGCTTCGCTCGGATTACGTACGTTAGTGTACATTCCTCAGAAATAAGATATTTTCCCAATGTAGCCAAGCCAACACGAATAAGCAATACCAAATTGGATTAAAACCTATTCAATGGCTTTCTTGTTATGCCGTTAAAGACAAACAAACAAATCTTCTTCAATCTATTCATAGACCTATAATAATGAGGATTATTTTAATAAGATTTTTCAAAAATATTAGTCGTAGATATATAGATAAAAGCTATGAATATTCAATAATTGCATAGCAATCATTTAAATATAACCTTTCACATAAAATAGTAACTAATTTTGACAGGCGCCGTCAAAGTTAACAGAAACTAATTTACAAATTGCCTGAAATTTAGAAACAGGTGGTCGAATTTGTTAACTCACTCTTTGTAACTCCCAATTTGCACTCGAATTGGTGGAGTGAAATTTTAAAGAGGTCTGTCTTTTATATCAGGGTCTTTTATATCAGGGGTCCTCAATTTTTTAATGCAAGCTCCTTTGACTATTTCGCAATTATATATATATTTTTTTTGTAAAAAGGGGGCAAACGGGCAGGAGGCTCAGCTGATGCAGGGAAGAGGGAGGGGGGAACGAAGACGGAGGATGAAGAGAAGAGGGAGGAAGGGAGAGGGAGGAGGGAAGGAGAGTGGGCCTCCCGGACTCTCACTCACCGGACGAAACGCGTCAGCATAGCTGCTACTTCACGCCGGTCTTCTGTGAGAGAGTGGTACTATACGGGGCGTGCCGGCCCATTCGGCTGCTACCCGAAGGTAACAAGCATGGCACTATGACGACATGTTTGGCAGAATTTTTAGGAAACCTACTTTCTGCGCCAGTGGTCGCGCATTCGAGTCCCGCTGGGGGCATTTGTTGAGCACGAATGTTTGTACTCCAATCATGGGTGTTTATATTTATAATATGTAGGTACCTATAGATGGTGCTGTTATAATAATGTTCCAAAATATTTATTAATTTATTATTTATTAAAAAAAAAATGTTTAAATTCAGTATTTAAATAATATGTGCTACTTTGAGTGGTTCTATTTTAACTTAAAAAATTCTCGTCAATCATCTTTTACTAAGCCCATAATCTATAGAAGTTAATGTATAATTTAATTCAATTTACCACGTCAGATATTTATGTGCCTTTTTATTACTTTTTTTAAAAAAGGGTCTATTGATCGTGAATAACGCGAACAGTAACTTAGATATTTATCATGACCTGTGGAAGTGAAGGAAATGGGCCATAAGAAAGGGAAATAAGGACTTTTGAAGTTTTTATGATTAACGAGACACGAGAGAGACAAATATAAGTAATAATGTCCCAAAATATATTTTGTTAGAAAATTATTATCTATAGGTACTAATGTAGGTATATAATTATATATCTAGCCTGAGTAGAGAAACCTAATAAATAAAGAAACGTCTTTATAATGGAAAAATATTCCCCAGCCCACACTTCGACGATCCCTGATATAGACCTTCACAATAGAAGTTAGTGAATTAGATTGAAAAGTTACCTTTTATTCCGGACGTAAGAAGAACAAGTTTTATTTTTCAAAGGTCACGTACTTTGTTTTTAGTCATTGATTGAAAGCACTTTTATTTTAAAGTAACTGTCCATTATTATGGAAGTTATAGTAATAAGTGTGAAAAACAATATAAATTAAAAAAACCAGGAGGGATTCATAAGTTTCAAATTATTTATTTTTGTTTCCCCGTAAATATCTAAATTTAAACATGGGTTTTGCTCTTATTATTTTATTTATTTAATTTTTTCCATAATACCTTCAAAACCAGCTTGCTTACAAGTGGTGGTGCAACCTGATATGATCTTTTGTCTTAAGTTTGATGATCTTTTAGATTTTACATACTAACAAGATAATTTTCTCCCGACCGATTACGGCCACGGCGGCCAACCTCATTGAAACTAGCCATCTGCGCCAGAGATATTATAGTGCACGAGTGTATGCGCAGACACAAGTGCACTCTCTATTCCTTATCACTCTCAAATTCCGGTGGGATGACTGCTCGACACAACCAGTGAAAGTTAAGGCGCAGGACCGAGGGGTGAAACACCGCTAACTTCCCAACTCCGGGCTGTTACTGAGGCCCACGAAACAAAGACTCAATAACTAAACGTGGCCCGACCCAGGAAACGAAACCAGGACTTCCCGGTGTGCGACCGTACACCACCGAGGCAGACTTACAAGATAGTTTCATATAGACTCCCATTTTGTTCATAAATCGTTATGACAACCATGCAGTTTTTGATAATAGTCCGAAAAAGTACAAACTAGAGGAGAAGACTATATGATATATCACTATATAATGTGATATGATAATGAAAATAGAAATCTAAAGAAATTAATGATGTCCATTCTATTCAAACATAAATCACACATGAGTCTATAGGACTCATCACGTAACGTTTCTAGTTAAATGACACGTAATGTATCCAGTCCATTTGTCAGTAAGAGTTAGCAGTAGACCCCAACGAAAGGCAATATATTATCACACAGTTGCTAATGCACTAGACATTTTTAGAATTCGTAATGTTTCTGATTGTAGGCTTAGTCTATATTACATTGAGAATGATGATTTACTTTAAAAATGATATCAAACTTGCCTTTAAATTCCCTCTTAGTTTCATAGTGAAAAGCTAATAATTTTATAAATTATAACTGACATGCCACTTTTCTTAAAATGTATTTTTCTCATCAAATCAAATCAAAACATTTTATTCAGCATAATAATTGTTACAATTTCTTACTGAACCTCATGAGTCTACCACCAGTTTGGAAAGAAGAAACCTATGACCTGAGAAGGACTGGCGAAAGAAACTCAGAAACTACATCATGTATGGTTTATTAAAATCGGCTTAGTCCTTTTAAAAGTTTATTTATTTCAAACAAACAAATCTTTCAAAATTATAATATTACTATTGTACATAGAAAACATACTAACTACGCAAAATCATAATATTTATATTTTGAAAACAACAGCCGTACAAATACGTTACTTAGTAGTAGGTAGTTACTTACAGACTGTTTTCATTTCTTATTTTATATGTAAGTCACTTTATTTATGTAATATATCACGTCACGACTCCAGTGTTAGGGTTAAATCACGCGTATATCCAGTCCATTTGTCTGTGAAGGTGTTAGCAATGGAGCCTGACGAAAGGCAATGCGTCAACTGCTAATACACCAGACGTAGATGTACTGCGTGAATTCAAAAGAATTAGTAATAAATAAGATACGTGGGGTACATACCCTACGTATTCGAAGGGGTTCAGCAGTTAAATATAGTATGAAATGAACAGTTATTTTAATGTTTATTTTGTTTTTTATTTCGTGTATTTTGGACACGGATTTAATGATTTGGATCTTTTATAGAAAAGGGTGAAACTTTTGAATACTTATAATTTATGACATCTATACATGTATACATATAAATAAAATTGAAGTGTCTGTTTTAACAGCTTGACTAACGTAACTAACAGCTTGTCACTAAATGCATATGAAAGTAGATACGGTACTTACAACAAAAAACAAATTTTTAAATTTTTGTCTGTCTGTCTCTCTGTCTGCTTGTTCCGGTTAAACTCTAAAATGGCTAGACTGATTTTGACGGGACTTTCAATCACAGATAGCTAATGTTGAAAGCAGTCACTTAAGCTACTTTTATTGAATTAAACAATTATGAAACCGTTTAATTTATCTTAACTTATGTCCAGTGAAGCGGACCAGGTTTGATAGTAATATAGGCATATAATCAGACAGATATAAAGGTATAGCGAAAATTCAATAGTTCGAATAGTGCTATTTCATGATAAAAATAGTTAATCATAGGTTTATTTATTATAATATTCAATGTAATTATTTTTGTAATGTTTTTTTTGTTGTTTTATTTCAGGTCTCCGAAATCATTTCAACGAAGAATGAAGTTCCTATATAATTTGACACCTGAAGCAGTAATACTGAAGGGATTTATGAGGATTTGTAATTAATAAAAAATACTATACATTTATATACATTTAAAAAAGTTTTTTAAATGTATGTAGGCAATAATAGAAAGCTTTTAAAACAGGAAAGCTTTTAAAAAGAATTTTAGTGATAATTTTATTAAGTACCTACTAATTATTACACACTTATGTTAAAAATAAATGTAACTTTAGGTGATAATTTTTGTTTTAGCAGAATAATTGGATAGATTGATAAATGGAATGACTGATCAAAATGAAAATAGCTTACGTTGCCGGGGAATACTGCTGAGACATCCTGTGATAGAACAAAGAAAGATGTCGACTCGACATTTATATTAACTTATTATAAACTAGCGGCTCACCATAGCTTCGCTCGGCTTCGTCTCTAGGTACGTTTTAATATTTTTTCAGATAGGAATCCTAATTTTGCTCTAAATAAAAGAAGCCTAGGCTACTTCTCATGACATGAGGTGCCAGTTGGCTCATATCTGTCCGTACGTTTCAGAAATTAGCGGGAACAAATAGAAAATCAGACAAAATAGTTAAAAAACACTATAACTTTATAACATTCCATACTTGTTACTTTCGGGTAGCAGCCGAATGGGCCGGCACGCCCCGTATAGTACCACTCTCTCACAGAAGACCGGCATGAAGTGGCAACTATGCTCTCGCGTGTTCTGGTAAGGGAGAGTCCGGGAGGCCCACTCTTCATACCTCCTCCCACCCTCCCTATTCCCTCCCTCTTCCCTCCCTCCTCCCTCTCTTCCTTTCCTAAAAGGCCGGCAACGCATCTGCAAGCCCTGCAGTGTTGCAGATGTCCATGGTTACTTCCCATCAGGTGAGCCTCCTGCCCGTGTGCCCCCTTTGTACCATAAAAAAATCCCAACATAGCCGATGTATGTAAAAACGAAATAATCCCAGCATTACTCATGATTGTACTCCCAGAGCTTTCTCTTTAGAAATTCTGAAATAGAAATTATATATTAGTGTCATTTTATTCAGATTAAAAGGTTTTAATTCTTATAATTAAAGTATCGAATAACAAAATATAGAAAATGACAAACGTATAGCAATAATATTTCAACAGTTATGATACTGATATTAACTAAATGCATCAATCCTAATATCACGCTTAAATGCAGTCAATCAAGTATCAAATTGGCAATTAATATCTTTTAAACACGCTATTGAGATTTTGATTTCGATATTAACACATTTGAAAAGCTATTTACTGATAGGTACTATATGAATGATGGAACTTTTGGTTATTTTGACAAATAATTTTGGCGATTACATCTATTATATTCTATCTATTATATTACATCTATTATATATCTAGTATATTGCTTTTGTATACATATTAGGAAAACGGTCATGGTGACTCCAATAATTAATTTACTCTTTAGGTAAACGTATTCATCAAAAAATTCACATTTGAAAGTTGTAAATCGAAAAATGAGTAGTTTTATAATCAACAAAGTCCTCCACCGCGTCTGTCTGTCTGATCGCGATGAACTCAAAAACTACTTCATAGATTTTCATGCTGTTTTCACCAATGGATAGAGTGGTTTTCGAGGAAGGTTTTAGTATATAATTTATCAAGTTTTTTTATACATTTACTAGCGGAACCCGCGGCTTCGTTTGCACTAACTTTCGAATGTTTTCAGCTTATCAAAAACCAAAATATTTCCGTGAAAAAATCCTAAGAAATAAGTTTATTTAAAATAGTTTTATAATATTATGATATACAATATACTTAATATATAGATTAAGGGTGCCATTTACCCTTACCATTTACATTATCCCATTTATGGATGACGCGGGTTTCGATGCCTCGAAGAGCGCGATACAGGTACAGCAAGAGAATACTTTATGTGATGGAGTGTAGACAAATTTCATTACTACGGTTATTCCGCACTTTTACGTTCATTTAGTGTTTCTTTCTTGTTTTTTTTTTTATTATTAGTAATTTGCATTTGCGATATTCTTCGGGTCAACAAAGTATTATGTATTATTTTTAAATAACGTAGTTTATTTTTTCGACTTCAATATTCATGTTTAAATACTAACTGAAAGTTAAGTTAACACTAACTTAAACGACAAATATTGAAATTAATTGAGTCGGATCTGTACATTAAATTGTCATTATTATCGATATTGAGACAAAATCTATAGTTTTTAGATTTTCTTTGTGTCTGTCTGGAAAACCATCACAAGAAAACTAGACAGATTTTGATAGAACGTTTGTATGGTGATAGTTTGTTTTCCATAAACTTAACGCTAAAAAATATCTCGTCACTGAGAAACCAAAGTCGTTTAATTGTTCCAAGTCAAATATTAATTTAAGTATATATTTATACTCTAAAGTAATATATCTTCTAGTATTAACGGTTAATTTGAACTTTATAATAATTAATATGTTACACAGAAAGACAAACATCATATTCCGACTGTGTCAATAGAAACGTCTTCTCCGTACATATTACAAGTGAAAACTTATCTTGTTTAAACATGTATTATGTAGATAGTAAATTGAGAGCAATCTTTAAGATAATTTACTGAGCGTGTATATTTTGTAATTTGATATATTATTTCTAACATGATAACCACTTGGCTTACGGTGGAGGAAAACATTGTGAGAAAACCTGCATGTGAGAGAACCTAGTAAGTTTTTGGAAGACATGTAGAATCCACCAATCCGAACTTGGGCAGTGTGGTGGACTATGGCCTGATCCCCTTCGTATTATGATTTATGGTCCGTACCCAGCAGTGGGACGTTAAAAAGGATTAAACCTGTATCGAACCAGAGTCAAAAACATGTAGGTAGGTATATGAGAATGGAATTTGTCTTAAAATCTATAAAATAAAATTAAATATAAAATAAAAAAAGAAGAACTTTTTTTGATAAAAATCAATAGCTTATAGTAAACAAAGAAAAGTGGTAGCGCGCTCTCTTGCAAATCAAGTAATGCTGATATTCAACTATCTGGTAGTATCCGGCATAACACAACTCTTATGTATAGTTCTTTGTGTGAATGATATTGTGTGTTTATGCCCTAATAAAGTTATTTACTCTACATAAGGTAATTTTTACCTTTACCTTTTAGTAATATTTTAGAATTAATAAATATTTTATCATAATTGCATTCTATCTACCTTTTTTAAGTATTTCTACCACTTACATAAAATATTAAAAATCTTTATTTTATTATAGAAACAATATAGTAGTGTCTACTCAAATATTTTTCTTTATTCCACAGCGCAATATGCGTACGACCTCACGAATGTGAAGTCATTACTCAAAGTCCGGCTGTGCAACTAACTTGCTTTTTATTGGGATTATAGAAAATATTCAGTCATTCGGTCAATCCGAGCTATAACTCAGATATAATCATTAGGAACGAAACTAATATCTGTAACGTCAATCGAGTACGATTTGGACATATTGCTGTCTTACTTACGCTGACTTCAAATTTTTTTAATTTTTTAATTTTACGTTTAGCACATATTTTGTTTGCCAATTGTAGTAGTAAATTTTGACGATTTGTCTTTTAGAAGAAATTAATATATTAGGAAGGGTTCCGCATGGTGGTATTACAAGAAAAAGGTTTCATTGTATCAGTAGGGAATCTATAGATCTTAGATATCTAGTACATATAGATAGGTATTTAAGATTAAACAGTCTGTTTGTAGTATAAACATTACAGCTTCTTACTAAATACATTATATACCATACTTATAAGAAAAACGCACTTCTTAATATATCTGTCTTTATGTTCCCGCTTATCTCTGAAATGGCTGGCAGATTATAGTGAACTTTCACTGGCTGGATAACTGACATTATGAGGAGTAACTGAAGCTACTTTAATCTTAGAAAAATAATTAGAAATCTGCTGAAAATTAAATAATACGTAGCTAGGGGATCCAAATGAAGAGGGCGAGTCGCTTGTTTTAATTAAAAGTCATTACGTCATTAGTTTCTCCTTCTTTCCCACAGAGACGGGTTGACGTGATATTTTACATAGTTATGTAAATTAGATAATTTATAGGTAGGATAGTAAAGTTATAATGAAGTTATCCCGTTGCATAAGATAATTCCCGTGGGATGAAAAATAGCTACAAGGATAACTAATATATTTATAATATGGAATGTTAAGCTTTAAGCACATTAATTGTTTAACACTAAATTGGACATTTTTTTAATACATTGACTTAATCTGACATTAAATTGATATTTTTTTATAAGGTACTAGAAATGTTTTAATTTATAACTGTTTATTTGTATCTACACGAGTATATTTTTAACCTTTTAAATTTTGGTATTTAGACATTGAATTATTATAAAATATTTTTTACTTAATTATTGGATTTTATGAATTGATTTATATTGTTAAATTGAAATGTATTTAAAATGAATAATTACAATAATGTTTGGTAATCTGAGCTACTTATCTAATGCATTGGGTCTCTGTAATGTTAGACATAAGTTTTTGAATAAATAAATAAATAAAATAAATTAAAAATAAATATTATACGAAAGCTTGCATGTTACATGCTTGTTACTCCTCCGAGCTTAAATGGCTGGATGTATTTGGTTGAAAAGTACACAAAAATTATACTTGGAATTATAAGAAGGTATCATAATGAGTATAGAATAATATATCAGCTTCTAGATTATTACATAATATATTTTTTTAATTAGAGCTAAAATTACTAATTTAATCTATCATCTAGTACATATATAAAAATGCGATGAATTATCGTTCGTATTGCTAAACCTCTGAAAACAACTGGACCGATTTGAATTAATCTTTTTTATTCTGTTCAAGGTGTACCATGGGTGGTTTAAGCGTAAAACAAGCATGAAAGACAGGAAAAACGTTCGAAAAATCGAAAAGATCAAACAGTTTATTTTTTATAGGAATCACAGCACAAACCCGAGGAAAGTCGCAAGTCTTTGATAAATTCTAATAATAATAATTTCATATAACGATTTGTTACATCCATATTTAAGTGAAAGCTATGCAAATAATAATAACTTCTTCTAACTTGAAGATAAAAAATAAGAAGGGGTCGCTAATATAAAAATATAAATCGCATGCATTACGTGAAGTCATATCCACTTGACCGGATTAAGGCATAATTTACCGCCTACCTGTCAGCCCTCTCCCGTGCGAGCGGTAAATTCTTATAATTGAGCCTCACAAATTATATCTGGGTAGTTCGGTTCTGAAACTAGGGATTTCTACTTTCTTCAAATATTTATGGCATTTGTTCAAATTGGCCTTAGAGAGTTAACGCTCATTATCATACTAAGAGTTATAAATAAAAAAAAATGATAAAAGAGAAGTATGTTCATATAAACTTTATTAGTCTATGTTGTAATAATATTTGGAATTACCTATCGTTTTTGAAATTTTACTTAAATACATAAAGTTATGCTAATTATGGGGTTTATTCTATCTGAGGGCAGTAGTATTCCGCTAAGTCAAGCTCAAAAAGGTATGGTTGGGATACCATCCTTTTTTCGAAACCATTAAGAATATTTTTGATCCTTCGATAACTTTGAGGATAAACCTAGAAGCCTTCATAATATCCTATTTAGATAGATCTGTGATCTATGCAATTATAAAGTTACTTCCACAGCTTATTTAATTTTTCGTCATAAAATACCTCTAAGGATCAACAGTGTATAGGAAATCACCGACTATGTCTACTTTAAGTATAATATATGCCAATAGGTACAGCTAGCTAGCGCTTTATTTTTTCTAGAAAATTAATCCCTAATTAATTTTATTTCAAACAGTTGTTTAATGTTCAGAGATAAGTAAAGCGAGCGCCACACTAACGGTGGAGCTAAAAGGGACAGCAGGAAGAAGTCATTGGAAAAAAATCTGCTCCGATTAATTTTATACCGAACAAAAATAAATTACATTATTGTTTCCATCACATTTTTAAAGAAAATCATCGTCTAGCCATAGTAAAAGAATACATAGTACGGCATCTTCATACAAACGCACCGCACGCGGCTTGTATGTGTGCGTCATTGTATCTTTACGTTGCCGCACGCACACTCAAAAAATATCTCGAACCGTATATCAGTGCGCCAGTCTAGGCTGACGCCGCACATGTTTCGCGCGTCACGGTTTTTCACTATATGAAAAATGTGTGACATTCGTAGAAGAACTTATTGCTGTGTGTTTGGGTGTCTAAATTCTTTATCGATTCCAGAGTTGTGTTTGTTCAGATTACCTACTGAACAGAAAAGGTAAACAAATCACTTATAGCTATAGTTTGTCCATTTTGTTAATGGTTTTTTGACATCTCGTCGACTGACAAGCTATAGTGACAATATATAGTCAAAAGGACGTAATAATCGATATCTCTTATTTTTTAAATATAAAATAATATTTATTTTTATATTTATTAATATGAAAATAAATATTACTATCGTAAAAATCAAGTATGGTGGAGAGAACTAAAAGAATCATAATGTCTGATTTGGACCGTGACATTGCATTTGATAATTTATGCACACAAGAGTTAATAATTAATATAACTGAAGACTCCTCATCGGACAAATCTAAATCTAATATAAATGATGATTGTTACGAATCATGTTAATAAAAGGAATTAAACTGATTAGTTGTTTTATTTGTATGATTATAATAAGAAGAAAGTAAAACTTTACATAATGTTAATTTTGTTGTCTTCCTGATTAAATAACATATTACAACTTATTTAAATATTAACATTGATTTTTTCCGATTAGTTGTAATCTGTGGCACAATCGTAGTAATCGTTATGTGTGGCACAGCAGTAAGGGGACGGTGCCCGTGGATGGGCAGGATGTGATATGATTTTATTAATATACTTTTTGTAAACGCAAGAAATTAAAGGATTTATTTTATTTATTTACACAAATACATTTCGAGATAAATCTAACAAACAAACATTTTTAATACTATTTTCTACTGATATATAATTTAAGCAAGTAAATACAGGCCTAATAAAAATAATCATAAGCATGTAGAAACAAAATGCTTTACATTCTTAAATGTATATAAATAATAAATATTTTTAATAACACACTTCCCGGCCCAATGCCAATTTCGGAGCACTGAATTAAAATTTAGCTACAGTGACAACCCTGTGATAGGCAACAATGGTATCTATGACAGGTAATTATGTCGCGGATTGGGCCGAAGATGCCCTACTTTATTCTCTTTATACTTTGGTCTAGCTATTGAAGATTATATGTCAGTCACGAGCATGAACCTTATTGAAAATTTCACAAAAAAAGTCATTTTATAGCTTATGAAATTTATACATCTTAATTTTTATACTTTAAAAACATGAACGAATAAGCAATTTTGCAATAAGCAAAATGGTTTATTCGTTCATGTTTTAAAATATATGTATAAGTCTAAGTATAAGTCGGCGCAGCGTGGCAAAGGCAAGTGATAAGATTGAGATCTTGAAGATCTTATAGCAGCATGGTAAATTGAGTTGGTTGAGAGTACCTTATACCTCTTACCTCTTAGCTTTTTCATGTTTGTATATATAATTTACTTATAATTATTATTATTTAATTTATATAATCTCCATATTTGCATGCGTTATTCACCTTTAAAGGCATTTAAATATAAGAATCATTTCGTATTAACTAAAAAAAATGTATTTCGTTTCAGATGTATCATGTAATTAAAAAAGAAAGCGTTACACATAATATATGTATTTCGTAGACATACTCGTAGCGTGTTTTGATGAAGTTAGTTGTTTTAATTGAATTATAATATAAAATCTTATCATATACTACTGCCTATATAGTAGGTCCCTACTAAGTATCATGGTAATACATTACAGAAGTACGTTAAGAGAAAGCTATGCAAATTAACCTTACGAGTATAATCAGCGTATGATCAATGTAACTCTAACTGAATATCAAAACAAAGTTAAGTACGTTGTAAGGCATAATCTGTATACATAATAGGTAAAGAATACTTTTTAATTGTAAATAAACACCAAAACATTAAAATTGATGTTATAATATTGTGTATAAAATTAACTTTTATAGGTAATTCCAAAGTTTCTCAGCAAAAAAAATGCCGAAAAGTACGTAAAGTAATAATATCAATGTTCCAATGGTCACTGATCGAATGAGATAATTGTACACGAAATTATTACAAAACATAATACAATAAATAATTAAAAAATAGGCTGGGACATTATTACAACATTGCCATCTAGTTCCGTGGTAAGCTACAAGGCTTGTGTTACGGATTACAGATAGTTAATATACTACACATATAAAAATTTTAAAAACATACATATTATAAATATAAACACCCATGACTGGAGTACAAACATTCGTGCTCAACAAATGAATGCCCTCAGCCGGACTCGAACCCGTGACGACTGGCGCAGAAAGCAGGGTCACTACCAAATGAGCCAAACGTGTGATCAATAAATATTAAGAGAAAAAAAACATCCAAACGGATATGACAAAAGAGGAATTCTGACTTTACGATTTGATTTCCGGATACTAGGAAGTAGGAATAATAATCAAAAGATTTAGCTGATTGATTAAATCGCTTTGTATAACCGAAGAGATACGCAATAAGGAAATGTAAAACAAAATGGTGTTGCCAGACTTATTGATAGCAGATTAATTTTAGTATTTGGTAAGGTATAGTTTTTTTTTGCACAAATAACAAACTATTAGAAAGTATTATAAATATTAATAACTCTTATGAGACTAACATTAAACTATAATAATTCAGCCTTTTTAACTCACAGGCCACAACTATTCATATAGGAGAGGCCATATCAACCACGCAAGGCTTGGCAAGGTTAGAGGAATTTACACGACTTTTTGAAAACTAGCAAGGTTCTCTCAGACATGCGTTGTTGCTCAAGATGTGTTTTTCTGCGTTAAACAAGTGGTAATCTTATTGTTCGGACCAAAGATTAGTAACAACCTAAGTAGTAATGCTTAGTTACTTATAAATACGCAGAAACACTCCTAAAATAGGCAGTGCGTGTTCATTATCATCAATTATCAGTACATATAGTCAAATCAAATCACAATATTTTATTCAGCATAAATTTTTTTACGATTTCTTACTGAACGTCATGGTAGTAGACTACCAGTTCGGAAAGAATTTTATATTTTAAAGAATATTGTATTTTTATCAATAAACTTTACAAAGATCTCAGACTGTATTTAATTTAGCAAGCATTTAGTTGTAGGTCACGTCCCCTACATTTTTTGTGAAAATCATTCACACAAATAATAGCAGATATACGAGACCCGACTAAAGGGATGTTCTTAGCCACTGAGCTACTACCATTACGTCCCTTATTGATTGTTATTATAATGGATTATTAAGTCCTTCAAGTAACATTAATTGACCAAAATATCATAATTCTATACTTATGGTTTAAGTACAACTATTTGGCAAGTCACCAACTTTGCTTGATATTTGGTAAATTAATCCTTAATCAGTTGCAGCGGACACCTAAATATGGTGGAGGGTTCACAAGTTACACACAAAATTACATAACATAATTAAATTTTATTATCAAAATATAAAAATAGCCCATATATTTGGAATTTGTTGATTAATGGCTAACTTCTTTCTATTCTTTTTTCCTATGTTACTCTAGATATTTGGTACTATATCATTCACTTCTTTCAAAATTCATAATATCTAATTTCTCCATTACATACATTTTCAAAAGATATTAATTTTAAATAATCTAAAAGAAATTCTAGTGTAATAAAATCCTACTAGAACTTTTCTAAATGTTTACTAAAAATAGGTCGTGTGTTATAACTGTACTCACATCGAAGTTTGGGATTAAAAAGAAAACAAAGTGCACTTATATTGCAGATACTCTACTATACTTTAATATCTCCAATATAATGTATCCAAATGCAATGTAGTATATTATAAATATTAGCACGTTCACTGTGTGTGCCCCACATATGGGGCACCACGAGGATCAGTTCATACGTGCGTGGCACATATGTGGGGCACGAGCTAAAGTAAATTCTATGGCATGTAATTCCGCGCACGTATGAAATTATTTTGTTTTACTTGCATACACGTGTGAACAATGAATATAATAATTATTTACCATGGAGTCCCAGTGACATTTTATATTGGTGTTGCTGGTATACGTTATGCACACGGAAAGTGACAATTATTTATTTATTAATAAAAATTCTTTTACTCATTAGCACAAAATATTAATGATATTTATTATAACAAGCCAGACAAAAAGCATTTTTACATTTCGTATCCATTTTTTTTATTTTTTTCGGGCTTGAGCGGCAGTATTACCTTTTTCCACTAAACTTCTGTTATAGCACAAAACTCAGATAAAACTGTCCAATGCTCTGTTTACTCGGCAAATTATCGCGGCAAACTGATTTTGACAGATGACTTGTCACATAAATAAAATATTTGTGCATGCATTTCATTAAATTTAACTATATTTACTCCTTGATTTAAGTTCAGACGTGTGTGACCCCCATATGGGACATGGAGAAAATTCGTAATATCTTATTAAAAAATAAAAATAATAAAATCATTACTACTTTTTTCTTTATTTCTATGATAGTAAATTAATTTAAAAACAAAACCCACTATACACTTATGGGGTCAAATTATTATTTCGGCTTGCACAGTGAACGTGTTAATACTATAAGCAGTTTTTCATCAAGAAAAGGCTTTATTAGACACAAGTTGGACGCATATACTTACAGCTTTTCACCTCTTCAGATAGCAAAATAGAAGAGTAAAGAAAAAATGAACTCGTAACCTTTCTGCTATGAGGTTCTTTCTATTTACTGTTGACCTTTTACACTTAATTTATGTATGATAATAAATCTCCAGACATTTTTAAGCTATTGCATAGCTTTTATCGCGGGCTTTGAGCGCGGCGACCGAATCAAGAAATTCCGTAACAAAAAAAAACCTAACACCGCCCGATTTCTCCGCCGTCTGTGGGCTGATTTCAAAAATTTTTCTTTTGTTCGGTAGGGTCCGAAGGGGTCCCATCGTCACCAAGTCAGGATCTGATGATGGGATCCCCAGGGAAATCGAGGGTAACTCTTAAATTTTATAGGCACCTATTATGTTTTTGATATATTTTCTAAAGATGTTCAAGCATTTGTGTTTGAAAATCATCATCTCATGTGGATGAGCTGATGATGGAAGGTACAATTCCAGAACGGTTATTTTTTTATGTTTGTTCAATAATTTCTGCGTCAAATGTTAGCCGATTCCTTTTTTGTTCGGTAGGGTATACTTCCAAGATATTCACATTATCACCAAGTCAGGATCTGATGATGAGTTCCTAGGGAAATCGAGGGCAACTCTCAAATTTTATAGGCATTTATTACGTTTTCCATGTATTTTCTAAAGCTGTTCAAGATTTTGTGATGATGTAAGGTCTCCTCAACGGTCAGGAGTTGAAAGAAAATTCTTTTAATATTATACGTACTTATGAACCGATAGTTGTATTCCTTCAGGATATTAGGTTGATCTGATAATAGAAGGTATAAGAAATTGTTTTCTTATCGGTCACCACGCTCAAAAGTATAACTTGAATTAATATCAAAGAAAAAAAATACTTCATAAATAAAAAAAATAATAAATCATTATAATTGCATATGTTGATAAAAAATGCTATGCAATAGCTGTACCGCGGCAGTCCCAGAGTGCCGCACATTTTTTTTTTATATACGAAGTGAAAATATTCACTTAATGTTGATGATGTTGAATATGTATTTATGTTTATTTATTACTCTTACTAGTGACTCAGCATTCTTTCTTAGGCTCTAGAGTCTAGACTATCTGAATACCTTTCATTTAAATCGCGAAGGCACGACAGACAGGCAGAGTTACTGTTGCATTTATAATATTAGTGAGGATTAGGAAACTAACGGAAGGAATTGGATGAAATATACCCACAAAATACCTACCTGGTGCCTAGAGGTAAGCAATTTTGCTTGTTCTACACAGATTCTTTAAGTACCGAACTCTAAAAATGTATATCTGTCATAATTATATACTAATGGCACAATAAGTAGTGTTTAGTATACAAATCAGAAACTATAAAGTTTTTTAATGGTATATAATATTATTTCTGACTCTTCACTAACCCTCCTCCACCATCATATTCAAAGAAAATTTACCCTTAACATCCGATGAACTACTATAGCCTCTTTGAGCTTTTATTATTTGTATAGATTTTCTCATAAAGTATCTACAAAGGACTGTGGCTAAAACCTAGTTTTCATAAATTGGAAAACTTATAGCATCGAACTTGTATCGCAAGCGTTATGATACTTTCGAAGTATACGAGATAATATATTATTTCATAGGAACTTTCTTGATAATATGAAATTTATTCTTCGAAATATATACGGTTACTTTTGTTGAGCTTATTTATTGATAAGTATTGATCGAAAAATGTTAAAAATATTTTTATTTAATTTACCTATTTAGGTTTATAAATATAAATGAATAGGTATAAGATGAATTATTCGTTTATGTCTGCGACTCCAATGATGTATAAAATATAGTAGTGTAGTACATAGTATTAGTAATAATATTTAGCTTTGGGCACGATCCTCCCTTCAATAGTATAAAAACAAAGCCCACCCAGGCCAACTTGACTGAATTCAAATATCTATCGAAAACTTGACAATATCTCTTTCTATCTCTTTCTTAGACATGCAGTTATTTGATTGCTTGCTTCGTCGTAAGTGGTAATCATGTTAGAAATGATTTACAGTGATGGAATAAAACTGTCAGAAGCAAGACCCTGGATTTGAACCCACTTCATTAGGTTTCCTAAGCGTACGACTCTGCAAGATGTACCACGTAAATAAAACCCAATTGAAAGATTATGTAGCTTTCTACGAGTACGATCCAAAATAGTATTTTAGTTTTAGAATTAATTTTGTAGTAGTTACTATTATTTTTCATCTCCATAGAATCAAACATACGTAAAAACTTTCGCATTTCTAATAGTACTAACCATGTTTTATAAATTTGATTTTACCAATAATTTATTTTAATGATAATTGAGCAATGGTTCGTCCTGTTGATTGATGGGGGAAGTTGAGTCAAATCTAAATTTAGCTAATTGACTGTAGGGAGGCAGAAAAAGGTTTTCTTTACCATTTATTTGGCTTTGTGTTTCGCTTCATCGCTTTGATGTTTGGAGATAAATTGGAAGGCTTAAAGAGCGCATAAATCTTCAACTCTGAACACTTTCAACTGAAATAAAACACTGTGGGGTGAAATAATTATGACCATTTCTTATTTAGGTAAATATATGTATTGCCAAGATTAATTTGTTTCTATATTTTTTGTTCTTTCTTCTCTGCCCACTACTGAAGTTATTTGAGTGTTTGCAATAAAGACACTTTGTATTTTAGGGAATTAAATAAAAACTTGATGTTATTTAGAAATATAGCTCTGATTTGGATACTGATGTGATTATAAACTACAATACAGTTGTTATTTTCGACGATCCGAAGTTCCAGTGATAGTTCCACGTTAATTGGTATTTCGTAATAAAATACACTACCAGGGATATCTACAGTTTATAACATAAAGAATAAAAGGATTATTACAAATAACTATATTTGATTCTTCCAAATAATCTGTGCTTCTTTTTCTCTTAAAGCAGATAAGCTCGTAAACAAATAAAGTTATCATAAATTACTTACTCGTATATATCGAGCGATAGATAACCTCTTTAAGATAACATTTTTACAGACTTTGAATGTCTTATTTATTTATATCTAACTAGCTGACCCGTGCCCACTTCGTTGGGCTTAATTTTAATAGTCCTTTTTTAGTACAGAGTGTTTAAATAATTTTAATTATTTTATTAATATTAAGAATTTAAAATTAAATTATCTATACTAATATTAAAAAAACTACTTTTTGTCACTTAAATATAAAAGTTAGACATATGCTGCTCTTGACTTTTTTGTAGGCATTTTTAAGCTCCATATCTTCTCTCTAGAACTCAAAAATATATCTTTCATAGTTAAGGCAGCGTTCGTAAGAAACGCTTTCATTCGACCGTTTTTTCTCCGCTTCACTTTGCAAAACGGACTACCACGTAAAAAAAAATTTTATTTTTCGTGTTTTTATATAACCTATGACACTCAGCAATAATGTGGCTTTCTATTGGTGAAAGAATTTTTAAAATCGGTTCAGTAGATCCCGAGATTACCCCTTACAATTTAACAAATAAACAAACTTTACTTCTTTATAATATTAGTATAGATAGTACAGATTATCTAATCAAAAGCCTAAAAATTAAGTTTCAAGCTTTTGCTTTAAAAATTACGTAATTTCCATACTAATTATCATCTCCAATCTGAACGCCTTACATCCCTTTTTGAAAAGACTATGTCCTTTCTTAGGCTCTAGACTATCAGTGTACCAAATTTCATTAAAATCGATTAAGTAGTTTTCAAATCAAAGCGCGAGTGACAGACAGAGTTACTTTCGCATTGATAATAATAGTAAGGATTATATCTAATTTACGCTTAAAACAATTAGTTTGAATCTTTAATGATAAACAAAAATATCCAATGCAGAATAGTCGAGGTAAATGGGAATAACAAGCGTAAAAGAGCTCAATACAACATGACGTTGACGCAAATACGATAAGCGAGAGGCAAATGCGTATGTCGATAGCATTCATCCGTAATATGAATACTGGTAAGTGCACACTTTGAGTTTGTATACTGAATTAAACCTTTCTTTTTTATGTAGGTATATGTATATTTTAACACTTTTTTATGTTTTATATATTCTATCATAATTTGGAAATTAAAATAACCTACGATGTGTAAATAATGTATGTAGTTTTAGTGTGGTAATATAAAATTGGTCCATTCTTAATAGATTGTTCGATGAAAACAAAATACATGATGATACAATAGCGTAGTATTTACAAAGCAAGCATTCTTAATACAATCGATTTTTCAAAACATTTAGTGCTTTGGAAAAAACCTTTTTAGTCCACAAAAACGTAATACTAAACGATTTCCACTTACAAAATGTTTTCTTATAACAAACGGACAAAAACAAAAGTAGCAACTATTCCCTAAAACATTCGAAGTCTGAATAAAATTGAAATAAACAACGCCTCACGACATTTATTTGAGTCGACATCCATTGTACCTTCATATAAATCACCATTCGACAGACATACGCACACCTTGATCAAGTACCATAAAATATTACTTCATGGAACGTTTAACACGAGTAAATCTTTTGCTTAAGGACCAAAAACTAATTAATGCCCCAACATATTTATTTATTTTATTATTAACTAGCATTTCCGGCGGCTTCGCACGCGTTCTAAAGACCGGAAAACAAATACTTTCTGAGTCGCGCGTACGTCGCAGAACTAACGCCTGCCCAAAGAAGAAAACGGGAACATATATAAATATAAATAAATATAAACACGCAAATAACAAACAAACAATCTCTTCTGCTTTATAATATTAGTATAGATTATACAACCTTTGTATCGATAATAATGACTATTCCAATAAGATTTTTAAAAAAAATATTTATGCGCCGATTCGAATCTGTTACCATTCTAAGTTTAGATGAATTTGCACAAGATAAAAAGGTAGAACTTGATACTCCCAATCTTCCTCGTATATCTCATTTCCCTTGAATAAGAAGAATGAAATATAGAGCAATTCATTCAGTTTTCTTAATGGAGCAGTAGTAGGTATAGTAATAAAATAGCAGATTAAAAGCATTCCAATCCTTAGTTTCTGTCATCGTTGGTTGTTCTTGAGAAAAGTAAAATTTTATAAAATATAATATACAAAATAACTTTTAAATCTATATAAGCTAGCAAAAACCTGAGTTTTGTGAGCGCGTAGTTTTTCTAACGGGTTTAAATTAGAAAGCTTAAGAAAGTTGTGGATGCTCATTTTTTTAATGGTTTTAAAAAATATTTTTTGACAGATAACATAATATAGTCATGAAGTTAAATTACTATGTTAAAGAACAAATCAATAGACGTGATAGTTTTTCAGTAAAGTGTACCATAAAATGCTCAGGTTGTGGGATAGTGTTAGTACTCGCTTCGCTCGCCCTAATAAATAAAAGTGGAGTTTCTGCTTGTAACATCAATGTAAGCAAAATCACAAATAACCAATCTGTCAGTCTCAAATAAAAGTAATTGAGACAAGTAAAATTGGTAAAAAAAGGTAAGTAATTTAAATCAACGTTTGTATGTTCGCTCACAACAGCTTACTAAGATCGTTGCTAACGCCGGCTATAAATCACGAGCTCGACAGGTTTAGGCTTCTCGCCTTCACCTCAAGTCAAGTACCGATATAATGTTATTGGGGGCTTAACTTATTTATTACTTTTGGTATAACTTATTATAATTTTTCTTACTTATTATTGATGTATGTATTGATTATTAATAATATAATATGTTGTTTTTTTTAATAAGTAGGACATTATTACACACAGCGCCATCTAGTTCCGCGGTAAGCTACGAAGGAAGCTTGGGTTACGGATACCAGATATTTGATATACTACATATATAAGTTTAATTACGTACATATTATAAATACCCATGACTGAAGTACAAACATCCGAGTTTAACAAATGAATGTCCCCTGCGAGACTCGAACCCGCGACCGCTGGTGCAAAAAAAGGGTCTCTACAAACTGCGCCAAACGTGTCGTCAGTCATTTGTTTTTAATTTAGTATATTCTTATATATGAAATTAAAGTATATACATTTTTGTTATGTTTGAGCTAATTTAAAAATGAACTCTTAGATATTTTTATTTTGTTTGTCGTACTTTTTTAAACGTTTTTCATTTACAATATGTATAATACAATTTTTGGCACCGATGTGACTCCCGAGCAGATTAAATATTTATTATATTATGCATAAATATTGGACTGGTAAAGTCCACGTTTGTTTTTTTTATAATTTAACCCTTAAACGACTAGACCTGTTTGGATAAAATTTTGTACACAAATAGGCTATGATCTGGAGTGACTCATAGCCCATAGGCACAAGCAGAGAGTAGTCTGTAGTATTATGACTATGATGATAGAAGAGATGGTATTATTTCTTTTGCATTTTCTTTCTTTGTAAGTCAAACCTCTTTTGAACGCTAGTAAAAAACTTGTACGTTTAATATAATAAGAGGTCTTCTTGAATAAAAAATGAACGAATAAACTTTGATGTAAAATTTTAACAATAATGCTGTTAATCTTCTCCCCTACGGCGATATAATTCACTACAATCACATATTATACGTTCCAATCTATCGCCACATTCATATTTTTCGTATTGGCAGTTACCAGACAGTACTTTACCCATTGTAAAATTCGTTTGTATAAAATTTTAATTCTGAACTTTATACACATAAATAACGCACACGGTTTGAATATTGTTTTATATTAAATTCGTACAAAACAATCAAGCGGTAGACCATTTGCACATTAATTAATAAGTTTAATTAAAACTAAAATAATAAATGTTTATACTATTGTATTGGTACTATAATTTATTAAAATAATGGTGGGCTCTAGTTTTAGCGTGCAATGCATAATATGGCATAGTTTACCAAAAACCTTTAGTTTGTTAAATGAAAATATTTAAATTATTACTTTCTTGAGTTTTGCGAATATTTGACATTTTAAATACAAGATGAACTGTATCTTCCGTGGCCATTATTGTTGTAAAGCATTCGAAACAGCGTCGGGAACCAAAAATAATAATAAATCCATTAAAAAATCCGAAAAGATATACCTAATCGACGTAACTTACCTTCACTTTCTCTTCTAATCACTTTATTTCCATACCAGTAGATACCCTTACTACTAGTACTACCCTTTACCTCTCCGTCTGCAATTCAAGATTGAATATATTAACATTATTATTTCAGTTAGATGTGCAAAAGAGATGAAGCTCTAGCTTTATCTCTTTTTCATGTATTTTTTAAAATTTGTTGCCTAATGTTTGAAAGCTTAATGACTATTCCTATTGAAAAGCTAAATATTAGGAATTCCCCAAACACATAGAAATCAATAGCTAACGAATATTCGTTCACTGACGATTTATCGGGCTTCAATACCCGACTACATCACGAGGCGCAGCCAGTAAACCTAAATTTGATTTATTTGCCAAATTTATCAATGAAGTGTAAATTACCAAAGATTATCATATTTTAGGTTTAAATTGCAGCTCGATTTAACTAATGCTAATTTTGTATGGCTTGAATCAAATAATAAACGTGGTAAAATGTACTTTTATAATATGTTTGGGGTTCAAAGTTTACTCTATATATAGGAACATATGTTTCACTAATCTTTTGTAAAATATATGTTATTAGAAATCTCATTCAGCCGTAGTAAGTGAAGAGGGTGACACACCGCCAACTTCGCAACTTCGGGCGATTACTTAACAGAAATAACTAAACTTGGCCCGACCCGGGACTTGAACCCAGGACCTCTCGATGTACATGCTAGCCATTACACCACCGAGGCTCTTTATCGTACTCTACCCACAGTATATTAGGTAGTGTTGGACATGCGCTACAGAGAGACTTATTTCATTTTAATAAAATAAAATACTTGTCTAAAATAAATGATATCCTTCCAATATCTTTATGAATCATAGCCTATGTGTCACTCTGATATAATATAAGCTATTACTGTATTTTATTTAACTATATTTACTTAATCAAATTATGTTCTTTAAATTATCCGTGAAAGTGTGTAAAACATACAACCAAACTTTCGAATAATGTTCATTCAATATACACGGTAACGCATAATCTTTGAACACATAAATCAGACATTCGATTGACTTTAGAGTTCTCTGTTGTGAAAATCGCTTGTAGATATCATATCCATTGTCCTAATATTTGAGACTATTGTTTTAATCAAGCTCTGTACCTATCTGCCGGTTGTATTCAGCCCTTTTTAACATCCCACTGCTGGGCGCGGGCCTCCCTTAGTATGATAGGGATCAGGCCATAGTCCACCGCGCTGACCTAGTGCGAGTTGGCGGACATCACATGTGTTTCGAAAACTTGCTAGGTTTTCTCACGATGTTTTCTTTCACCGTAAGACAAGTGGTAATTATGATATACCTAAATGATTCGTACATGAAAATATCAGAGGTGCGAGACCTAGATTTGAACCCGCATCACTCGGTTACCTACCGGTTACCTAGTAATAAATTGGTTTCGTAGCTTATTTAACAGCTACGAATGCAATGGCGCAGCTATTTTAATAATATGAAATTTAGACATATCCAAAAGCAGAAAAAAGTTGTTTCGACGCAAATGAGGGGTGTCAGTTATATCTTTGTTTATAACAACGTAGCGCCCAAACGGATGAACTTACTATTATTATTTTTTTTGTTTAAAAGGTAGTTTGCTTTAGCGAGTTTTAAATCAAGAAAGTGCTATCAGCCGTTAGCAGGCTATCAGCACTTTTCTAGACGGTAAAAGGATATGATCGATTTCCAAAGACCTTATCCTTTTGAATCTTAGAATCCTGTTACTTTTATAACATTGCAACGATATGGTAGTCTTGGCTTACTGCTGTATCGCACCAGATTCCGCAATATAGTTAACTCACTAAAACACTACAAAGAACTCGTTTAATATTAATAAACAACTTTAATTAAGATTTGAGTAATCCTAACTTAACTTTATATGACGAGAAAAACAAATAACTTTATTTTATACAAGTAAATCATTTTTAAATCTGTGACATGCAAAGTAAATCTTACGTCAAATAAAACTTATATTTTTCATGGAAGTCTATAATGTTTTCTCAATAAGATATGTCCTGTCCAGAACACATTGCTGGCGACTTTGAAGCTCGATATTTCGGAACTAGACCCTTTTAAAATGAGATTTTTGTAGAAATACGAGGGTGTGACAGACAATAGCTTATTTACATATAAATAAAAATAACTCTTTTGTACTCGTATTACCAAAGTCGAACTTTTTCGTAATACTAACTAGTTTATAAAAAATTAAAAATGATTAGTTTTAGAATATATAATTTATACCTTACTAGGTGCGAGTGTATGTATAAAAAACCCAAATTGATTATAACTTTTTAATGCCGATCAGTTAAATAGTGTACCTAGTATAAAAAAATAATTTATAATTTGATCTTCTTCTTCTTCCTGGCATTAATCCCGGCCATTGTTGCCAGGGTCTGCCTTCCGACTAATCCTACTCCACTTTGCACGATCTTTGGTGTCCTCCTGAATAAGTCCGTTGGCTCTCATGTCCTGCTTCACGACATCCAGCCATCGCTTCTTTGGGCGTCCGGGAGGTCGAGCTCCAGGAACAGACAAATTAAGGCACTTTCTTCCGACATAGTCCTCAGATCGGCGCGCGACATGGCCATACCACCTCAGACGACGTTCTTGGAGCTTATCCGCTACGTCACGGACCCCGAGACTACCTCGGATGAACGTATTGCGTATGCGATCAGCCCGCGTTACGCCACACATCCACCTCAGCATCTTCATCTCCGTGACGTGAAGCTCCTGAGTGTGTCGAGATAGTGCTGGCCAGCACTCGCTCCCGTATAAAAGGACCGGTCGGATGATGCTCTTGTATATCTGTCCCTTGAGCTTGGGCGGTATTTTTCGGTCGCAGACCACACCTGTGACCTCCCGCCATTTGGCCCAAGCAGCGCTTATACGGGCTTGGATGTCGTAATCGATGCTTCCGGACTCGTGCAGGACAGATCCAAGGTACTTGAACTTCTCCGACTTAACGGCTGGTTCAAGCCCTATTTGAATGGTGCTAGAGTCCGGATTTCCGCAAGTCATGTACTCGGTCTTCGCCACATTTAGCTTAAAACCACCGTTCTCAAGCGTACCCTTCCAGAGGTTCACCTTACGCTCCAGCTCCAGCCGGCTTTCATCAACGAGCGCTATGTCATCAGCATACATCATTAGCCACGGAGGCTGGTCCTGGATGCATGCCGAGACAACATCTAGTACTACGTTGAATAAGAACGGGCTAAGAGTCGAGCCCTGGTGGACCCCCACAGTAATCGGGAAGGGCTTGGTATCGCCAACAGAGGTTCTAACCACGGAAGCGGAGTTGCGGTACATGTCTCTGATAATGTCAATATATACTTCAGGCACACCTTTAGATCGCAATGCCCACCAGATACATTGACGCGGCACACAGTCAAAGGCCTTCTGCAGGTCCAAGAATACCATGTGCAGAGCTCTCCTTTTCTCTCTGTAAGCCTCGATCAAAGTTCTGAGGGCAAAAATGGCGTCCATGGTGCCCGATCCCGGCTGAAACCCATATTGACACTCAGAGATAGTACACTCTTGGCGGAGCCTGAGGTCGATCACGCGTTCAAACAGCTTCATGGTGTGACACATGATTTTGATCCCTCTATAACTACCGCATTCCTGAACACTGCCCCTGCCTTTGTATACAGGGGTGATGCAGCTAAAACGCCACTGATTAGGCATCCTTCCAGTGTTCAAGATGCAGTTAAAAAGATCAGTAAGCATGAGCACACCAAGAGAGCCCAACGATTTCCACGCCTCGATCGGTATGTCGTCAGGTCCCACCGCCTTTCGGTTCTTCATGCGGCGAAGACAATCTCGAGTTTCGTCAGGTGTTATTTGGGCAACAAGTCCAAGGTTAGGAGGCGGTTCGGGTGGAAGACTATATGGGTGCTGATTGTTCAGCAGCTCCTGAAAGTAGCCTCTCCATCTCTCCTTCACAGAGGCATGGTCACAAAGCAGCGTGCCATGGGAGTCCCTGACGCAAAGACATTTTGTGATATCTTGCGTCGCTTTATCTCGGGCACGTGCCAGCTTGTATATGAACTTTTGCCCCTCCGCAGTATCTAGCTTATCGTATAATGGTGACAAACTATCACTGCGAGCTCTGGCTACAGCTCTTTTGCTGGCACGTTTGGCTGCATTGTACTTCTCTCTGTCTTCAGGAGAGTTGGTTTGCTGCCACTCTTTAAACGCAGTCTTCTTTTCCCGAATCGCCTCCTGCACCCGATCATTCCACCACCACGTTTCCCTGTCGATGACTCGTCCTCCCCTAGAAACGCCAAGAACGCGTCTTCCTGCCGCGGTAATTACCGACTGGGCTCGATCCCAAACCTCCTGGGCATTTTCAGTGTTGACTCTGAGATTTAGTCGCTCCACCTCTGCTAGGAAGTCCGAATGCATCGGTCCATTCAGTAACCACCACTTGATCGTAGGTTTACGTTTCTCGGCAAGTTTCTTTTTCGGGGTAAACGCATAGTCCATGACAAGGAGACGATGTTGGACCGTTAGGCTTTCACCTGGAATGATCTTACAGTTTGTCACCTTGCTGATATGACACCTTCTAGTCAGCAGATAGTCAATTTGGGTTGAGTGGGACGCGCTCTTATACGTGATAAGGTGTTGAGGATTCTTTTGGAAGAACGTGTTCACGATGGCCAGATCAGACGCGATACAGGTTCTGAGAATGTTTACTCCCTCTGTATTGCGACGACCATAGCCAAAACCACCATGGACACGCTCATACGCCTCAGCTGTCTTACCAACGTGACCGTTTAAGTCCCCCCCAACGACTATCACTTCGGTAGTCGGTATAGCACGTAGTACCTCTTCAAACTGCTCCCAGAACGATTCCTTCTCGGCCTCACTGCAGCCTGACTGGGGGGCATAGGCACTGATCAAGTTTGTGGTAACCCCCTCAATCAGCACCCTTACCCGCATCAACCGGTCGCAGCGACGATCAATTTCAAGGAGACCATTCTGGAGCTCTTCAGAAAGCACTACGGCTACACCGTTTTTACCTGAAGGTGACCCGGTGTATATAAGCTTGTAACCCTGTCCGATGTTACGGGACTTGTTGCCCTTCCAGCGAGTTTCCTGTATAAAAGCACACTGGACCCGACGCCTCATGAGTACATCTGCGAGTTCCCTGCATCGTCCTGTTAGAGAGCCAATGTTCCACGTTGCAAAGCGGAGTTTCCGTCTGGGTACTAACTTCTTTAGCCGTGCCCGTACTTGACACGGTAGCCCTTGCCCATTTGTCGCAGGTATAGGGCGATGTTCCTGCGCGTCGTTTAGCGGCGACGCCCTAGCCGTACCCAGCCTTTTCTTATTCTTTTTCATTGAAGCGGCAGAGTTGGTTTTAAGTGGAGCGATTGCCATCTGACCTCCAAAACTCACTTCATGTGAGAAAACCAGTAGAAGGAATGGATAAGAAATAACAAGGGGGGAGGTGTAAGGAGGGGGACACCACTATTACGGACTGGATGGGGGGTGTAATAGTGGTGGCTCGAGGACCCGGGGTCGCGTACCCGTATGCCCTGAAATCAATATCGGACAGATACTGGATAGGACACCCTCTGAGGAGGTTTTAATGATGGAATTTATAATTTGATATAAACACACAAATTTATTGTTAAGAAAAAGCATTATTACGAACATTTAAGCCATTTGTCACGTTTTGTGCAGATTAAGCCCATTTGACCCTTGTCCAAATGTCATTACTCTAATCTAAATATTTTGGCGTACATAACAATATATTGTATTCACTTCTCTCAGGTTGAAAATTTAATATGCTTCTAAAAATTTTTTTGAGTAAGTGTAAATGCAGGTAGCATTTAAAAAAATGCACTTTTTTGTGATTATGATTTAAATAAATAAAAAAATATTTTATAATAAAAATGTATTATCATTTCGCTCGTTATTGAGTAATGTGTATTGCGTAATGATTTTTTTAATGATACTACTACAGTATGAAGTTAATCGTACAATCTGTTTTTAATATAAGAGTGTTGGGCATAAAATAAAAAATTCGGCCAAGTGCGAGTCAGACTCGCGCACCGAGGGTTCCGTACAAACCTGTACGGAACGGTGTATGAGTAAAGGGGTAATAAGTTTAAAATTATTAAAAATATTTTTATTATATGATGTAACTAAAAATTTATGCTTTTCGCTATTTTTCCTTTATCTGTGTTATAAGACGTTGCTTCGTACCAAATTTCAAGATTCTGAGTTCACGGGAAGTACCCTGTAGGTTTTGATTCCCTTGCGAGTGTCAAAAATTTGCGGCATAAACGGGAGTATCTTTTGATCGCGTTGACTTAGAAGTTTGATTTTTTCACAGCTCCAAGAGACCATAGACTTGAGTATTTGATATGAATTTCAGCTTGATACCTCCACGCGTTCCTGAGAAAAAAGGTCTTGACAGACAGACAGACAGACAGACAGACAGACAGACAGACAGACGGACAACAAAGTGATCCTATAAGGGTTCCGTTTTTACCTTTTGAGGTACGGAACCCTAAAAAAACATACTTGACGGGCAGAAATGGTCACGTAACAAATAAGGCTTTAATATTTAATAAGAACATAAGAACATTCCATGTGACGTCATCACAAATACCAGACGATCATAAGTGTTAAGGATAATCTTATTAATAGCTTCTAAACAAATGAAAGAAAAATTGCTTGATAAAGTAGAAAAAGATAACAATTAGATTTCTCTTTGCTTATTTATATGCAGATTTTTAGGACATTATTACACACAACGCCGCCTAGTTCCGTGGTAAGCTACGAGGTTTGTGTTACGGACACTAGATAGTTGATACCTATGTGTAGTGTATAGATGCATCACTTTAAATCATACTTATCATACATATAAACACCCATGGCCACGATTATAGTATACAATAACATTTGTCAATGGATATATACATTATACACCTCAAAACTATTCTACTGTCAATCTAAATAATTAGAGAGGGTGGTTCATCGTACATTATCGTAGTTTACATCTTACTCTTGGAAATATGCTGCTTCATTTAAATTGCACCCTTGTCCACCGCTCTCTGTTATTTACCCCTAAATACTCCAGTCAATCTTGAACCTTGTGATGATTTTCTTCGATCAGAGATACTCAAGTGCACTTCAAAATTAAATATTTACTAAAATTTTATGATAAACTCTCCATTCAGTCTCAAGAACTAAGCTAACTTTTCCACTTAGACGTAGTTAATTGAAAAGTTGTTTTCGTACAATAATTAAAATATATTATAATCATTATGGATATTTACAAATTAAAATAATAAAAACTGATAATTAAATGTACAAAGATACGTTTTTATAGTACGTATATTACGTAATAAGTTGTATAATATATAAATAATACTTAAAAGATTTATTAATATAGCTAGTTTGAAAGTTTATTGCTTTCTAGCGACTCACTCTCGCTTCGCTCAGGTTCGTCCCTGGATTTAGCACGAGCGAAGCCGCGCGTTCCGCTTGTTAAAATAAATATAATTTCTAAAATAAATGCAGGTTCCCTAAGATCTGAAAGGTCAGTGAGTCAAATACGAAAAAGAGCTGATCACAACGCTGGCAACAAAAACAAACACTTTATTAAGAGAATTATAGAAGTCACAGTCAAGAGGATGCAAATGAAATGTAACTCTACTTATAAAATACTTTAATAAACTAATTTTACAAACTAATTATCCTAAGGTGATTACACCGTCGAAGTTTGACGAATGCAATGAACAAAAAAAGTCTTTACCAGTTTTTTAAAAGGGAACTCAGATATTACAACACTGTCACTTCACAAAAGTTATGTCGAAATATGAAAGACTGTGTGCAGGTGCGGGATGCGACGTTGGTGGCCGCGCGAGGTGGTCCCCAGGCGTTAGGGTTGCGTAACAAGAGATGCAATATTAATTATTTAGATAACTTGATTTTCATTTTTCTCGTATTCAATTCAAGGAAAGCCTTTACACTACATACTTAACAATAGGCTAATATAAAATCAATTTAGAATGCGGGCCGCAACTTGAAAGCCCAAGATCAGACATACCTTTAATCCTATACCTGGATCGTCTAAGGTTGATGCTTCGAATAAATGTTTATGTTTATGCCGCAAGAATAATTTAGCAGTTTGATTTTACTATCCCTTGTGAGGTTCGATATTGCTTAAGTGTTTCGATAAGCTCTTTGTTTTTGGCTTCATAATATAATAACACAGTATATTACTTAAGGTTTTAGTAGGTACTAGGTTTCATAGTATCTACGTACCTGTAATAAGAAAATACAGTTAGTTTTTCAATATCGCAACAAGGCTATAATTACTGAAATAAAGTATTAAGTCGGGCTCCTCCCTAGATATGTAGTATATGTATGACAAATTTTAAACTAAAACCTTCCTTTGGAGTCATTCTATCTATTAAAAAAACCGCATTAAAATCCGTTGCGTAGTTTTAAAGATCTAAGCATAGGTACATAGTGACAGACAGCGGGAATCGACTTTGTTTTATACTACGTAGCTGCAGTGACTATGACTATGACTATGCACTTCTTGTACTCTGCACAAAACGTGGATCATTTTTTAGTTATAATTGAGTATAGAGTGCACTTCTTCTTATCATCAATTTTTTCGTATTCGGGTTTTTAAAATGTTTGTATTATGAGAGGAAAAATGTTAATGTAATAATATAAGTATATGATTGTATATTTTGCATATATTAATACTAATTATGTACTACAACTTCATTCTAGAACACAGACAAACAATAATTTAAATTTATATAAATTTGTCAAATTAAAATACATAAGTTATAAGAAATCAGGCATTAATACTTATCGAATTTATTTATTTATAATGAATTTTAGCTGATTCAACCAATTAAATCTACTGAATTCTCGTATCTCATATAATATGTGTTATTATAACGTACGCTACTTTTGCTTCGAAATATATCAGTCCTGAAACATATCTTCAAATATTTACTCAACACATTAACTTCTTGCGGACCTTTTAAAGTCCAAGCCATTATAGTAGCCGAGTCTTAAATTAAGATAAATAAATAAAGGCATATACACCGCTACCCTTAATTTGTACCTGTGAGGTTTTATCACTGATACTGATATTGTGTACACTAGATGAGCTATTTGGAAAGACGTTAATGGATTTTAGCTGTTGTTCTAAGAGCTATAAGTACTTTATATATATTCTTTATTGCACATAAAAAAATATAAACATATACATAACAGAGAAATTCAGGGCAAAGGTGGACTTATTTCTAACAGAGATCTCTTCCAGTCAACCAGAGAGATTGTCAATTAGCAGACCAAAAAGTGCAAGAAAATACAAAAAATGGTATACATAAAAGACAAAAACAAAAACACTTTGGCCAGCGTTGGTGATTATGGCCTGATCCCCCTTGTTTGAAGGGAGGCCCGTTACCCAGCAGTGGGACGTTAAAAAAAACGTATTCAGCATACACAAAAAAGTTATAAATATTTTTTTTCTACAGATATATGAAATTAATACATTTAAATTTTAATGTGATACCATTACAAAACTTTGCGCATTAAATAAAAATGCAAATCATTTATTGCTTCCTTAATTTTTTGGCCTTTGGCAGATTCCGATGATATATTTTGCAAAATATTCATAAATTGCAGTCAAAAACTTTTACCGGTATTAGTTTATAATTTATGCGTAAACAATTCCACGCGAAACTCGAAAATCGATTTATATATGCTTACACTCGCTCCCTTCAAGATCGCGTTTTAATGGTTAGTATCGATATTTTAATTAAGTTAGTATCGATAGATGTGATCGAGAAATGACACCCGGATAACCAGCTACCATTATGTCAAAATTCAAAATCAAATAATTAATCAAAATCTGTAATTTCTCTCTCTCTCTCGGTTTCTCGTAATGCGGTCACAGATAGAAAGACGGACAAAAATTCCAAAAACTATAGATTTAGCCTAGTCTGATCTAGTCTTTGATCAATAGTCGGTGTTGCCTTTACAGTAGGTCTACGTAATTGCGAGGGTCGCGACGAGCTCGTAGGTGCTTATGATTTCGTACGACGATATTATTGGTTATTTACTGCACAATTGCTACCCATTGGCTTAGCACTTGTTCCTTTATTAAAATTTGTATTTTTTCTTCTTTTAGGATCTAGTTATCTAAACAGGTTTTACTGAAAACGGCAAACACAAGAGTAATAAAAAACTAAGAGAAAAATTCGTGGAGTATTACTGGCAAAATTTATATCTGCATATTCCTTAAACGAAACAGCCCGAAGAAATAAAAGATAAGCTTCCATAAGCCGAAACTGAAATTTCAATTTACGACAAAAATATAAAGTTATGAAAACCTACGTTGTTTTCGGTAAAATATTACTAGCGGCTTACCTTCGCTTCGCTTAGATGTATCCCTAGACACATTTTAAATGGCTAAAATAGTGATATTCCTAAGATACATACTACTTTTGCATAGACCTTTTAAGGTCTACGGTTTTAAGTTTCAACATATCTTGTAATATATCTTAAAACTAAACCCTTTTTGCCAAAACACTGTCATATTTCAGCCATTTTGTACAAAATATTTACAATAGTATGTAAGTGTATGACATACTCGTAGTACATATCTACTTAATAAATATGGGACATGAAATCCATGGTATGGCTCTACTGATGAATCGAAAAGAAAATGTAAGCTGAGTAACAGACAGAGGCAGAGAACAACTTAGTTTTATAATATGTATAGATAGGTAAGCTACCTTCAAGCTTAAGGTGCTTTCACTCAGGAGTTAAAATTGATTATTGAACATTTTAACGCAAAAAGAACTTAACAATACTTATAAAAACTTTTGCTTTTTATTAAATGCTTTCAAAAATTTGCTAACAATATTTATCCAATCCAGAGTGTTATACCGATTTTTGTACTGCTGTCTGTGCGCACCATTATATTATAAATTTTCCCATGACAATGAGAGACTAACATTAACTGACAGCAGTCGAATGAATAATGTTTTTATTCGTCCTAGAGACTTCCTAACATGTAGTAAATATGCTGGGACATTATTACAACAACATCACTTTTTCATTCCGTGGTAATCTACGACGCTTGTGTTACGGATACGAGATAATTGATATAATATTACACATATATAAATTTTAAAAACATACATATTATAAATGTAAACACCCATGATTGGAGTACAAACATTCGTGCTCAACAAATGATTACCGCAGCGGGACTCGAACACGCGACCGCTTGCGTAGAAAATAGGGTCACTACCAACTGAGCCAAACGTGTTCTTATGAAATGTATTATGTATACCTTATAATTGTTTAACATGATATCTTAGTACGCTTTTAGAACTAAAGCTTAACTAATACGCATTGAGCTACGAGCATCTGTTAGCATATAAATGGTTGACCTCTTGATCATAAATTTTATATAATTGGGAGGGTCGCGCAAGCACATTGCCATTACTTATGGTTTCATAGAGATCAAGTTATTTGCCGTGTAATTGATCAGAATGATTTATTGCTATTTATACAACATTATTATAATAAAATCTGTAGACATTGAATTTTATTATTTTTAAATATATAATATACCTAATTCTTTGATTGACCTGTCATAATCTAAGATAATTTTATATATGTGAAGTCCACCAACACTCACTAGGCTAACGAGGTGGACTATGGCCTGAACCCCCTCGTATTCAGATAGGCTCCTGCCCAGCAGTGGGTCGTTAAAAAGGATTGAAGAGACTAATTTTATCTCGATGTTAATTAAATATTAAAATAATAAATATTAATCAAAACACTTTAGTTTTTGATTGCGCTTAAAAATAAAAGATTTGTATAGGTAATGGATGGAAAGTTACGTCAAAAGCGATTAGTAGTTCGTTGGAATCGTCATCAAAAGATGTAATATTGTACCATAACTAATTAAATTTTACACTTTGTACCTTTATATAATAATCAAAAAAGTTACTCAATTGGTATCCAAAATATAAAGAAACAGTTTCAAAGGATTTCGCAAAGTTACTGAGAACTGTTAGAAAATTCTATTAACATCAATAGCAGCTTCAAGCTTAGAATAAGTAAAATACGAGTGTAAAATAAATGAAAAGTTCTATTATACGGTATACAGTAAATTTAATAAGAGTTTTTACAATAGAAACAAAACTAGTGTTGCTTGGTGGCTCTGCTTGTAGATTTGGCCTAACGATCTGAAAGAAGAGGGTATAAAATATAACAAGTACTTAAAAATGTAATAAATTGGTTAATATTTTAATGTATGTATAAAGTATGTATCCATACTATACGTATAATATATATGAAGGTACATTGTACATACATAAGTAACGTAAGGAATCATTAGCACACTATTAAACGAATCTTGGATAAAAAAGATCCTCTTTTATTTACCTGTAAAATAATGACAACAATTATGATATAATGAACTCAGCACAGTATAATTTACTTGAATAGAGACGATATATTGATACCTATATTGACGATTTTTCATATGGTTAGTCTTCGGTGATCTGAGATTTGCTAGTCGCCTCATAATTAATTGTTATAAATTTTCTTTAATTCTCTTAAATAAATATCATCATCATCATCATTCCCCTGGCACTTTCCCTATTTGGGGTCGGCCCTCCTGATACACGATTTCCACATTCTACGGTCTTAAGTCATTTCTGGCGTTAGGCCGAGCATCGTCATAACTTTGGAAATGGTTTTAGTCCAGGTTCTTAAATAAATAATTAATTTTAATTGTTTTAAGTCTAAATTTAATAGTTTTTGCATTATTTTTATTTTGCCCGATTGAAATAAAAAAAGAAAAATATTTTCTTCGAATTATTAGTGATAAATATTCTACATGAAATAATTTATTATACGTTTTTTTTTATAATTATTACTAATAAATTTAAATTACTTCATCGACCATCGATTCTAACGTTATTTCTACTTATTTCTCCACCACCACAGTTTTGACTTACCCCTCATTCACTCCTAGAAAGGTTTTACCTTACAAGAGTAATTTTGAAAATAATACTTTTTTGAAAGTAAGGTTAAGTAAAGTTTTTTGAAAGTAACTTGCTTTTTATTCTGTACAGAAAGAAAACTATGGAGTGATCGAGGGTTGAGCACTGTACATTTATACAGATGTGCTTCCTTATTTATTATTTACCTTGATTCAATCAACCTATTGTTGGCTAAGCGAGGTCTTCCGTGATACAACACTATTATGAACCTATAGAAAATTCAACGTTTCTACACGCATGTACAAACGTACGTATTTCAAAACATATTTGTGTGTCTACCTGTAAAATAATTCACAAGATGTTGTATCCTTATGTGTTTTTATGTAAGCCTTATACATATAAAAAAAACTAAATATTCTTTAATCAAATAGACTTTTACAAGCTCTTTTGAATCGTCATTTTTACATTATTAAATTTTAAATTAAATGATAGTTGTAAGTCTGTGAGTAAGCTAACCTAAGCTACCACCGGCTCGGAAACCTGCTTTGCTGAGAAGAACCGGCGAGAAACTCAATATAACAATAAGATAACAATACTTATTGCATTACAATATTAATTATCCTACGTAAGATACAACAAGACATTAATCCCACACATTTACATCTACTAAGTATTCGGTGATGGTGCAATAAGCCTTATTGATTATTCAATCATGTATTTTTAATTTTATATTTGAATTGCTTCAAAGGCAAGTTCAATATGGACTATATAAGCCTTATTCTAAGACAAGTCAAGGAACATTTATAAAATCACAAGTATTACAGTCACATATTTTAAACTTTACTCCCCTACCTCGATATATCTTTAGATTCGAGATAGGGTTAACAATTTAGCCCTCGCAATAACTTATCAGGTAAATATCCTTCTCTGGACTGGAGAACACTTGACCTATCGTCGATGCTTTCGATTATATTTCAATTATGACCAAAACGTTTTATATAAAACTTAAGACTCACCTTACTCCGCTCATATACGTCCCTACGTACTTCAGTATATTATGTATAGTACATTTCTTAGAGATGAGGATGCTTTTTAATGCGGAAGAACTTCCCATTAAAAGTATCATTAAACCTTGTCCAAAGATAGACAAACAGACGGACAGACAGACAAATATTTTAAAAACTATATAGTCGACCTCTCGATAATAACGATTATTTCAACAACGTTTTTCTATAAATATTTAATGTACTACATAATAGAATAATTTAATTAATAATTCGATTTGTAAAAAATTCTTTTTGCATTGGATAGAAGTTTCTTGCTATACCCCAGTATACATATTATGTACGAGTATATTATTTATACTAGTATAATAAAGCTGCAGGGTTTGTTTGTTTGGTTGAACGCGTTAATCTAAGGAACTACTGGTCCGAATTGAAAAATCATTTTTGTGTTGGATAGTCCTTACTTATTGAGGAAGGCTATATAACCATGTTACATCACGCTACGACTAATATCACTGAAAAATGTTGCAAACACGGGAGAAAAATATTTCTTTTGGTTTTTTAGTCTTTAGAATACGAGCGGAGCCGCGGGAAAAGCTAGTAAACAATAATAAATATATTCGATACTAAGCGTCAAAGTCACCTAGGGACGAACCCGACGCGAGGGTGAGTCGTTATTATTTTATTTTAAGCAGTAGCTAGCTAGTAATTTATTTTTAGTAATAATATTATCGAAAAAATAACGAAATAATTTATAAATACATATTTTAAATTGTTGAAGTACCTAATATTTATTTATAATGATATATCTACACATAAAAATAAGTCAAGATATAGAAAAAGTATATTACATAGATTAAAATATTCAATTCTTGCTTAGTGCAAAGATACACATACTCGTATATAATTCAACGACACGTTTGGGTCAGTTTGTAGATACCCTACTTGCTGTGCCAGCGATCGCGGGTTCGAGTCCCGCTGGGGGCATTCATTTGTTGTATGTACTCGGATCATGGGTCATGCTTGTTTATTGTCTTAAAATTGTATTTATAATATGGAATCCGTAACATAGCCTCGTAACTTACCAAAAATCTAGATGGCGCTGTGTAATAATGCCCCAACATATAATTCGGCTATTATTATAATTCCTGCTTGTTATTATACAATATACAGGATAATAGGCTTATACCATAACAGCATTCCATAGACAAATATGTATATTCGCATAAAATCTCATAAGCTCATACGGAACCAATTATTAATTTTAGATCTTGTTTACAGATTTACTTAATTAATTTCCACTGCATAAAATTGTTCGGCTCACATACAAACGTAATTGAATGTTTCAAAGGATTCGAAACGTTTCATTAATTACTCTTTAAACGATCTTGGTTATTATTTAAATATAATAAATTCTATATTTTGTTGGACAAAAAGCATGTCGAAATGTTCGATATGCCTTTAATTTTCTTATTTATTTAATTGTCAAATTGAATAAAAACGTTTCAATGATTACCCATCGTAAACTATTAAAATGATCAGAAAATATTTAACTTTAAAGTCAAAACCAATATAAAAAAACTATTACTACCTACTTATGTATGTATAAACGTACTAGAAGTTCTAGATTCCAGACCTAAAATAGGCAAAATATAGGCATCTATTTTTTAACAAAACAATCTTTCATAGCATAACTAACGAAAGTGAATCTTTAATATGAGAGGATATATGTTTAGGTATATTTACAAGTTTACAAACATTCCAAAATTATATAAAACACTTTCGTATTTGTAAACGATCTATTGGCTACAGAAAACGAGGGAAGTTAAAACAAAAAACCAAAACTAAGCCTTCGTAATTTCTTCATACAATATTAAGACAATAAAAAGCGGTTTAAAGGAAAAACTGTTAAAGGAATCAGCGGAATTGTAACGATAAACAGAAAGTAAACGTCCTAAGAGATATTTATCGGTAAAATATTCCTCCACAAGGCAGTGCGGGGGGTGGGGCGATCATAAAATAGAAGGAATGCCTTTCTTTGCCTCCACAGTCTAAGTTGTAGCCTCCAGTTTTACATAATGAGATGATTCTGAACTGTAAAAAGGGTACAGTTGATTTTAAATGCGGAATTTCATTGGTTAAATTGCTAATAATTTTGAGTTTTGCTTCGAGAGAGAAATTTTTTGCTAAAAATAATAAGGATTTGGGTCCTTTTTTTAAATTAATTAAAGGCAAGCATTTATTAATACTAAATAATAAATATCATTAGAGATTAAAAGTCAGCATTCATGCCAAGAAACAGTGTTCATCTTAATTTCAATATAATATGTGAAAATATATGAGTTAGTTAGTAAGTAGTTAGTAAAGTTAGTGCATTTTAGTGAAATGCATTGTCAATTTCCTATATCGGATCGAGGTAATCTTTGTTGAAATTGAAAAAAATGAATTACAGTATGATAGTTAGTATGAAAATCAACAAAACTTTTATTTAACACGTTTGTTATAGTCGTCTTATTATACTTACATTCAACTAGACTTAGAATGCTAGCTCTCACTGATTTTTTTTTCTTATTGTTAAAGAAAATTCCACATTATGCTTCTCCACTAGAGCTCGAAGAGAATAACGCCATAAAATCTCTTGAGATGCTGATTTCCTCGAGACATTTTTTATCTGTAAGATATTAAAGTTTTAATGTCAGATGGTGTTGTAAAGATTGCTTACATTCATTTTCAAACTATTTTATTAATGTAGAATTATTAAAACAAATGACATATAACGATAGAATAAAGTAATTAATGTAATTATAATAATTCAAATAATTATTCAGCTATCTATCTATATAAACAAAAATGAATGTTGCTAAGCGCACAACTCGAGAATAGAACTCAACTGATTCATTTGTTGAGCACGAATGTTTGTTCTCCAGTCATGGGTGTTAATATTTATATTATGTATATATTTAAAATTTATATGTGTAGTTTATCAACTATCTGGTATCCGTAATACAAACCTCGTAGCTTACCAAGGAACTAGATGGTGCTGCTTTTTTTTATGGTAAAAAGGGGGCAAACGGGCAGGAGGCTCACCTGATGGGAAGTGATCACCTCCGCCCATGGACATCTGCAAGCCAGGCTTGCAGATGCGTTGCCGGCCTTTCAGGAAAGGGAGGGATGGAGGAGGGAGGGAGGGGGGAACGAAGGGAAGAGGGAGGGGGGAAGGAGAGTGGGCCTCCCGGACTCTCACTCACCGGACGAAACGCGACAGCATAGCTGCCACTTCACGCCGGTCTTCTGTGAGAGAGTGGTACTAATAAACTATACGGGGCGTGCCGGCCCATTCGGCTGCTACCCGAAGGTAACAAGCATGGCACTACCACTTTAAAAAATGTCCCAATATATTTATTTTTATTTTTTATATGCTTTTTTTAACGCTACGAAATTCATTTGCACGTATCATCCTTTGAACAATCATGTTGTAATGAACCTGAACCATGAACTTACCCGCTGAAAAGCACCCATTAAACCCAACGGAATCGTTCCCGTCTTAATAGGTCATCGACTTCTGCGACGACCCGCCCGCATTCCCTCTGAAGCAGACCACAATAACCAAAGATATGCTCCACAGTTCACTTTAAACAAAACTTAGAAGCGAATATACTACACAAAATGAAAAAAATGCATACGAAATAGCTCGTTAAAGTGATTCAAAGTATTATTGAACAAATATTTCTATTTCTAAATATTTCTCATCATTTCAAAAGCATTCTAGTTTCTGACTACCTTTTAGCATAAACGAGAACGTTAACGAGCTGCTATTTTATCTTTTGAATATTCTTTAAAGGAAATAAACATTGTTTCTATCAGCAACGAATAATAAAGGAACAAAGCACCCGACAGGTTCAATTTATAATATAAAATGTGAAGTTGAAGCCGGATGTTAACAATTTCTGTGAGCGAAGATAAACTACAGTGCACGTTCTATGTATGAACATTTTCGCTCATAAATTTTTAATATCGTATTAGGTACGATATTCTTTTAGACACTTTTTGGTTTGAAGTATTTAGAAAATTGAACGTCTGTTAATGCTAATCTGTCGAATGCTGCTGCATGGGTGAATTTGTTTTATATATTATTGCACTAGCATTTCCCGCAGCTTCTCACGCGTTCTAAAGACCGGAAACAAAATTATTTCTGAGTCGCGCGTTATGGTACCTCGCAGAAGTTACGCCCTTCCTTTTTTTGCCTATAGCTTTCCTCAATAAACGGACTGTCCAATTCAAAAAGAATTTTTCAATTCGGACCAGTACTTTCTGAGATTAGCGCGTTCAACCAAACAAACAAACAAACTCTTCAGATTTATAATATTGGTATAGATTAATATTATTAGAGTATATTGGAACAATCTAGATTTATTTAATAAACTTTATTATAGGTTAGTATAATGTTAAAGCTTTATTCTTATGGATAAATATATATGATAAGTATTTACTATTTCCATAGACATAAATATTTCTAGGGACTGGTTTTTTTTTTAATTTTGGTACTTTTTCGTTTTTTCTTTCGGTTCATTTCGAAATTATTTAGTTGTATCATGAGTTGCCGTGACACATTTCTAACTTTTAGGGTTACGTAACTCAAAAGGAAAAAACGGAATTAGGTATTTTAGGTACGTTAAAAAATGTCATCTTATTAAAACCATACTATGGTGATAAAAAAGACATCAATATTTATCTATAAAAGAATTTTTACACGAAATTCCGTCCCCTTTAGTGTGTTAAGCATTGGTTTTTGAGGAAAAAATAGTATGTTCTAAGAATACAAATAAAAAACTAACGAAAAAATCTAAAACAAAATTCAAATGAACGTTTTAATTTAATAAACGAATAAATGTAAAGCTTTTTATATATAAAGGCTACCTGAGCTTTTATGCCGTACTGTGTTACTTAAACATTTACATTTACAAAAGCACAGTCTGGCTAATATAATCATATTTACATACTTTATTTCCTTTGAGTTTTCATTTTTAGGGTTGTGCATTATCGCCATTTTTTTTATTATCTAGCAATTAAGTTAATAGTTTATTTACAGAATATATCCAGAAATTTTACACTAAAATACAGCTAACTTACGAAACTTTTTTTATTTTCGTAACAAATGGCTATAACGACTAATGTGGAGAAGTATTTTTCTAATATCAAGAAAAGCTGTATAGGATAAAAGAAACTTGTATCACTGTCGAGTAATATTGAGAGATTAGTTCATATTAAATGAGCTATCATATATCAATTCTATACAATTACTGTTATTAGTAAATTCCGATCTATGTGGTAAACCCCTCACTCTTTTTTCGGGTAAAACTAATTTATATAAATGCAATAAAACATATAAAAAACACGAACCCAGGAGGTTTTACCAAAATTTTGCTTTAGACCAGTGGCATGCCATTTGGAATTTGCAGATAGCTAAACTTATATCTAAATTAAAACAAAGCCAATAAGTATTTTTTCTACAATAAATCACTTTTAATATTTTAATATTATAAATATTATATATTTCCGAGCAATTTGGAGTAAATATTTTAGAATGAAGTAGGAGCCAAAAAAGTATGGAAAATGTCCAGAAAATAAGGCGATGAATTTAGAAAATACCAAGTAGTACAAACATTTATGATGTATGATATTTACATTTTCTTGGGCATCTTTTCCTTGGTGTCGATATCCACTACAATATTTTGTCAATATCTATATAAATAAAAATGTATCGCTAAAATGTATGTCACGAACATAACTTATAACTTCCGAAACTAACTTACTAACTTAACGTATCTCCCCCACCAAAGTAGATTTTTTTGTGTTCGTTATTGTCATGATTATTATTATTATAAAAGAAAATTAAAAATCGAACAGATTTTTTTATGTCTCTTAGTACTAAAAGTGATTGAGTGAAAGAAACAAAAGGTCAAAAGGAGACTATAATAGATCTTCAATAAATTGACAAAATACTGTCTGTCGATGAACGCATGCCGAGAAAACTACTGGATCGGTAATCCGGATCTGAATCGGTAAATCCATATACAGGATATATTTATTGTGAGATAATATAATATTTCTGAGAAATCTATACTAACAGTCAAAAGAAATCTAGGGACAAACTAGAGCGAAGCGAGGTATATCTATAATAGTAGTATATGAAAGAGGAGGATCTACTTCATATTTCTATTAACTCCTTTTTAAATAAGAAACAGAGGTAATGCGTTATATAAAATCATTAATTTGGTTACTAAATCTTGCAATAGAAATAGGATAGCACAGTCCACATAAAAAATTACTGACGCGATACAAGCAAGTCGTAAATAGATACTACCTGGTGTTTGGTTGGGGCTTTGTGAATTAATAATAATGCCTAGAAATTTTGTGCACTTTATAGGATCTAAGGTTTCCTTATTTAATATACTTTATTTAATTATTTATTTGTACTTACTTTTTTATAATATTAATCAGAGTATAATTTCTGAAAAGAAAGAATCTTTTTAAACAATCAACATATAGGTCAAACAAAAATTTTTTTAAAAAAAAATATTCGTGGGCGTGCGTAGTCCAGCTCATTAAAGTTTCACCACAATCGGGTCAGTGGATTATAAAGAAATAATTATTTTCATTTACATCGCTAGATAAGTGTAATCAGAAAACAAAGATGTACTATTATTGATACAGTATAAATACTATTCGTATTATTAGTTCTATACTTATAAAATGAAATAATACGAAATATAAGAATTTTGAAATATTAATTTGATGTAATTTTATATTCATTGTAAACTATTTTTTTATTATAACAAAGAATAATTTATTTAATTTCCATTATAGTAACTTAAGCTTGCTTAAAAGTTACAGTTCAAAATACTAACCTATGTTACTCTTGCCCAAATCTTCGATCCGCTGATAAGTTGTGTTTAAATTGGTGAAATAATTCTTCTTCCATGTTTATTCCCCAGGATTTCGGATGAAATGTATTAAACAAAATTACCATAAAAAGCGCAAAAATCCTGTTTTGGACTAAACATCGCGCATATGACTACAATAAAAACAGACAAATATTACAAATATATTATGAATACTAAATATTTTGAGCAGGTGTCGAACCCGGTATCCCTAATAGCAGTATTATTACCATAATAAAAACAGGAGCCAAATCTTTTTAAAGCAATCTCTTTGAATATATAGACTGTGAAACTTCCTGAAAATTGTTATAAATTGTCGTGATAAAATAATATTTAATGGAAGCACCCATTAAGTCGTGACCACAAAGTTCGCGGTGTTAAGCTATCTCAACATTACATTGGAAAATGTTACTAAATTATAAAACGCTTAAGTACTTTAAAGTACCAAAGTTAATGGGTGTGTAGTTAAAACTTGACAAGCGAACAGTCAGTGGGGACTGGGGAGTAAGAAATTTAGTCTATGGTGATTAAAATTGTAATACTTTACATAATTATATTTAATTTAGGTATATAATGAAATACAATTAATTATAGCAGCAGCAGAACTTAGTAGCTCAGTAGCAACGCGCTCGCTTGGGCCATCGAATGAAGCGGGTTCAAATCCCGAGTCTCGCACCTCTGATGCAAATCATTTCCAACATTGATTGAATCTAACAAATTTTCGAAAGATTTATGAAGTCCGCCATCCTGTTTTTGACCAGCATGGTGGTCTATAGTCTGATCGCCCTCGTATTGAAATGAAGCCTCGTATTAAAAAAGGGCTATATGTTACAAGGAAAAAAGTACAAGTTGATCCTAAGATACAGGCAGGTATATATTAGAGGGCAAGTATTAAAAAACGTATATCCAATTTTTCATAAAAATGTTTATTATCTTTACACTTCGTATAATTGCACAAAACGACTTAGGTCCTTAAATATATAGATGTTAAAATTCACACTCTGTACGAACTAACACCTCTATCCAAAACCATTTGATTATACATAATAGATGCCCCGACAATTATCAATTCCTATAAGTAACTTGAAACAATACCATACTTAGTTCTGTTGACTTCTGATTATTTCTGTAAAGCCATTAATATATTAAGTTAAATATTTCCTTCTATTCCCAGTCTTAATTAGATGACTATAACCAATTCCATTATTTAAATAACATTTAAAATAAATTGTTAGTACAAAAATGATGTGTGCTCGTTAATCATAACAATTTAAAGTTAAACATATTTTATAATCTTAGTATAGAGTTAAATTTTTAGTTTTTACATTCACTAGAGGATCCACATTCAAGTCTGATTATTGAGACAAATGTAACTTTTCGCCTACTTTGGCACTAATTTACCTTAATAACATAATTAACAAACACTTCAGTCGTTTTATTAAATAAACAGTTATATATATCAAAACATCTAATTTATCTACAATTACCCAAGTTTAGGTTAAAGAAAATTTAAATACCAAAGTAATACAATATCTAAATAATTAAGTCTTAATTAAAACACTTACTACATCGGAGTTGTTCTTTCTGGTTCCTTTTCCTCTTTCAGAGTATAAACAGACCGACGTATCGCACCACCCTCAAATCTCGAAGTAGGTATATGATGCAATACTTCGGGTAATGTCTCAACTTCAGAATGAATAATCGATTCTTCCGTAAAATTACCGCTTTCGTCTCGTCAAGATCTTTGCAAGAACTCAGGTGTCAGAATCTTTTGGGTATTTTTCAGTACTTTATCATGGTGCCTTAAACGATGAACTATTTCATCGTGGAGTACGTTGAAACACATTGCGGTTAGAGCCAACCCAGTCATAATATAAATAGAGCAAAACCAAATAGTACCGGTCGATGCGCCATTTTTTTGAGTCAAACCAGGCGCTAAGTGTCCAAATCCAATAGTACTTAGACTCATAAAGCAGAAATACACACCGTCAATTGGACTCCAACCTTCCAAATGATATAACACGAATGCTCCAAAGAAAATATAAGTAAAGATTGCGGCCAAACACAAAGATATCGGAGCGAGTATCGAGAACCCTTGTAAGGAAACTTTTGAATCTGTATCTGCACAGCTCATTGAGTCACAGTCACGTAGGAAGTTTAGTCCTTGTGTTTTATCTTTTATAGAGTTGTTGCTGAGGCTATTAGCTTGAGATGCTGAAATAATAGTACCAGATGGAGATCGTACGTAATACGGTTCTTGCAAATGTAGTGTTTGGGATCTGTAGTCGTCATGGCGTCTTACTTTTTCTTTCCTTTCTTTCACTGTCATTGTTCTTTCGTCGAGACAACAATATCCACACTTGGAACACAAACAGCAACATAATGCTCGACTAAAGATACTTCGCGCAAGTCTCGATAGTAGCGCTCCTACTACCGACAAATACAATAAAGTAAGGGGTATACCTATAACGGCATATCCTATCGTTACCGCTTTACCTAGAGAAGTTTTGGGTGCCACGCTGCCATAACCTGCAAAGAATGGTATAATATTATATAAGTTTTAAAATTTAAAGCGAATATCTTACAAATAATAACATTTTATAATTTAGTTAATTCATAAAAAAAGTTATATGTTTTATTTACATATTACATAGTTTTACGATTTCAATAATCGATTTTAAAATGGGTCTGTATGTTGACCGAAAAAAACATTTTAAAAATTATGTAATATACAGTTAATATGAATTTAGTTGTATGTTAAGAGTTTTAAATATTCACCTATAGTCGTGAGAACAGTCAGGGAGTAAAGAAATGCTTTTGCGAAATTCCATTCATAATCATCAGTGGCCAGAGCCGGCGCTGACTCCAGAGCTCTGACACCTCCATATTGCTCTGACATATCAGCAGCAACTCTTGCTACTAGTTTCTCTTGAAATTTTGCAATTTCTTGTGCTGCAAGTCTCGTCCAATTCTCCTTGTAAAGTATATTCAAGGAAACTGTTATTTCCCAAATACTTTCTACCGTTTGTGATCTTAGTTCCGCGCTGACTTGCGCGATACTGCTGTTGACTTTTGGTAGTGCGTTAGATTTTCTATTTTCATTCGCATGAAAAGAAATCGTTGCGAGTGTCTTCTGGTGTACTTTTGCGGCACTGCCTTCAATGGCCAGAAATATAAACGCACCTACTAAGGTGTACACTAGGAGTATAACGAAAATGCTTAAATTAGTTATACATCCAGCTATCAAACTCTTCTTCTTACTTTTCTTTGTTTGTATGCAAAGGCAACAAGTTGTGATGACATCGTCATAATTTTCAACTTTACCATTTTTCTTGTATTTTCCATTTAAACTATTCTTTTTCTTATTTTTATCCATATTTGATTTCATAAAATAGCGCGTTGGCACATTTTTAATTTTTCTTAAACAATCGAGTGAATTGTGTGAGTAAATTCATTTGACTGTTCAGTGTTCATACATCTGAAAGAAAAAGAATATGTTAATTCGAAAGTATATAAAGAAAAAAGCACGATGTATAAAAATACAGCATCCCATCTTACTCTGAAATGAAAAGGGTATTGAGGAATATTTGGGAGAACGACTCGATTTATATTTAAATGGAATCAGTGATCTTGGGTTGATTATTATTCGAGTATTACCGATTCCCGAAACCTGTCCATATAGAGAATATCATCTGAAATCCAGCGGAGAGATATAAAGTAGCTTGACTAGTAAAAGGCGTGTCGAAGAATCAAAATGGAAAGGAAATTCGAAGAATATACTGTCAATATGTACATATACCGTTACGTTTAAGGAAACATCCTCACCATAAGCACTTCACTGTGTCGAATGTTTTTTTTAAATAAAGTTTATTATATAATATAATATGTTGTTACCTTTGTTTAATTTGTTTTAATATTCTTTAAAGAATCTATTTACAATTAAAGTTATTGTAAAAACACGCTGTATTTAACTAATAATTTTGATATAATACGAGTAAGATAAAAAATCTATGAATTTTGGTTATTCAAACAGGTAGATAAAAAATATAGTATTATGTTTATAATAACACTTATACTGTCATAAAACTCAATTCAAACACTCACTTTTTGCAGGAAATCGAATTCAATACATCGTCCCCAATGACAAACGCGTATACGAGTACCTAAGCGTACAGGTAATAATTTATTAGATACGTTATTGAGATGATAAATTCTTGAGTAAAGTATTTAAGAATTATAGTTTATTCCACAAATGGTTTAATTTTAATTTTATGTAGCGCCGTGGCGTATACAGTTGCCGTTCACTAAAAAAGGCTTTGTTTTTTTTGTACACTAGTTTCGATGCGATATTCGCTGAAATTAATGAACGGGTTTAAAAATTTTTTCCACTTTATAGCCTGTTTATCTATAACATTATATTCTACGTAGTAAAGTACCAGAAAATGTCTTCAGTCTACATATTAGAGTTTTAAACTAAAACTAGTTACTTAATAATTAGAGTGCATATTATTCATAAGTGCACTGAATAGTACTTGGATAAACTAAGTTGTTACTTGATGTACATTAGACTAACATTATGTACCTATAACTTTCTTTGTTCATGGCATCCTTTACGGTACATTAGTCTAAGTTCCATTGATTACAAAACTTAATGTTAGAGCAGTGAACATGATCGCCTAAGATATTATATATGTTTTTGTGCAACAAAATAACACCACAATAATATTATAAACGTCAAAGTTTATGAGTTAATATATACCTGTGTTATTACTAGCAATAAGCTGAGCTTTTTGAGACAGACAGTTGTTAATGTTAATTTTTTAATGGTTATAAAATTATTATTTTTTAACAGATAACAAAGAAAGTACTACTATGCTAAAGCACAAATCTATAGGCGTGATAATTTTTCAGTAAAATGTACCACAAAATGTTCAGGTTGTGGGATAGGATACTGGCTCGCTTCGCTCGCCCTAATTATTGTCGCTGCTGTAAAGGCTTAACAGATTTTAGTGAAACTCAGTACAAAGATTGATTATAACATAAGTTAATAATTTGAGTGCTACGATTCAAATGATTATCCCTTCGACGCGATGGTAAACCCTTATTTCTAAATATTTTTCACGTGTACTTTCTCTATTAAGGTAATTATGTATACTTTTTTATTTATTCTAGTTTTGTATATACGTGTTTAAATAAAAAAGTAATTTATTTAAATAAAAATTAATGTTGCTAAACGCAAAACTCGAGAATGGCTCGACCAATTCGGCTCATTTTTGTATGTTCTTTAAGGCACACGGAAGGTTTTAATAATAAAAAAAACAGTTTGTGAGAAATGTATAGTAACGAGGGTGCCTAGGGATGAACCCGAGCGAAGCAAGGGTGAGTCTCTAGTTGTCTAAATAATAATGATAGAGCTACTTTACACACTTCATGTAAAACTTTTTGGTAATTACATAGAACTGGATGGGGCTGGGAAGGCTGGATATTAATATCCCAACATATTTATATATTCTCAACAAAATTATAATTCATACTATATAATATAAAAAAACCGTTTATTTACAAAGTATATAAGGACGAAACCTCAAATCAAAGCTAGTTTCACATATTCACTTAAAGCAAGATTGTTACTGGAATAAAGTTGTGAAACAGCGGCAGAGGTCACGCCTTTTCGCCTGTTTTTGTTAGTGTATAAGTTTGGAACTAATAGACATTCTAGTTGAGATTGTAGATGGTTTCCGTTTGTTAGCTCTAACTTGTGCTACTGTTTTTATTAACAATACCGCAGTAGACGAGTATTCTGTTTTCATATAATATATCTTTATGATCTTAAATATGTATAACTTTGAAGCCATATTTCTGAATCTATTGCAAGGCTATGCTGTGTTTATGATGCGAAGATAGAGTGGCGGCTTTTTTGGCTATCTGATACATATTATAAGCAACCTTGTTAGTGTCATTTAGCTACAGAACTCACATGAAAATTATTCAGGTGGCATTGCAATTTTGCACCATACTATTACAATCTATCGCACGACTCTTACTAGAAATAGAAAGCTATTATTTTTTGTTATAATTATATTATTTTTTAGTTATACTCAGATAAGTTAAGTAAACTTTTTGAAATAATAGAATTAACTCATATCTATCGACCAGTTAGCAAACTAGCTGTAATAGCTAAATTAACAAAATTCAAAGTGATATGAAACAAACAGTTTTGAGAACCTACTCCTTATATTGTAGTGATTGAAAATATAATAGTTATTACTGCATCGTACATATGCGCAATCGTATCGTATATCGTAAATAATAGACAATACTTATAAAGATTTGATATACCTTAGACATATACCTTTGACAAAGTAGTAAATATGTACACTACAGAATAGTTTGTAGAAACAATGTTCAATTTATAAAGAAAATTTGAAAATAAAATCACATTTTTATTTTCAGACAATATAAAAAAATCTTACTATTTCTCCAGAACGAGAAGCTATAGAAATAAAACAGATTCAATTCGGGATTAAATAGGGAGATTTTGTAAGATGCTTAATAACATCTGACTTGGAACATTGAAGCTTGGAATCTACTTCATTTAAATTTGATGCATCCGGTGCATTATTATTCATATACTAGATCTTCATACCATAATATTCAAACGTGTTTGAAGTTGCACTAACACTGTAATCGTTACGATCGAACTTAGTTCGTTGAAGTTGGCGGCTGCTTTCGGAACGCGTCGGCGCGTCTGTTAATGATCGTGTAACTTTGAATGACTTGACATCACCTGGTACGTGAAAATGGAGTTTACTTCAACGTGAGTGGTTATTGTCACTTCTATTCCTTCATTCATAAGGAGAAATTAAAAAAATATTCTATATCTTATACAACATGCAGTTGCATGCAATTCGATGCGAGTCCAAAAAAATTTGCCTACAAGACTTATAGTATATTAGTAATTCGTTCAGATTCGTTGTCAAGTTAAGTTTTAACATTTAGTATAAATTTCACTAAGATGTGATATTTCCAGCTGTCATCATACCAAATTTCATCAAAATCTGTCCAGTTGTTTTCTCGTGATGCGGTTACGGACAGATATACAAACGAAACTTCTATAAACTATAAATTTGGCCTTTCTATCGATAATAATCACTATTTTCAATATGATTTTCGGAAAAAATATTTAATGTACAGATTTGACACACACTAAATTATATTTTTTTATATTGTCTGTGCATGCAGCATTAGTAGAATTCAAGTCAAGTTCAAGAGAGTAAGTGGTATTTCAGAAATATACTTACACAAAAACAAGTTATACAAAGTTCCACCCTTTATAATTTACTAAATTAAGTCTCAACCCGATCCAGATAATAATTTCTTCAAACTGTCAACATTAACCCCACATTAACACACGCAATGAAATGAATCCGAATAACACCTACCTACCCACTAAAATTTTATTATCAATTTCTCAATTTATGTCTACGAATCTCGCTTAGAATCCGTTCGAGCGCACGCAGGGTAATGAAATAACTCATTTAAATTGGAGTAGAGATTTCAATAGGACATTAGGCGTAGGGAGGCTAAAACTCTGTAATATTGGATTATATCATTGATTTATGCAAAATCTTTATCGGTAGTGACACCTGAAATTGGATTTTGGTGTCGTCGCATTGCTTTAGGTAAAAGGGGCTGAAAGATTTCCCGGTCTGGCCTTTTTTATAATTTATTCTCTAAAGAAAGATTCAATATTATATTCGTATTACTTTTGATATATAGATTTTTGTGGTATGAGTACCATTTTTTCTTATTGTTATTTCTACACTATAAAATAATATTACCCTTCATCAAAGCTTAACAGCATCATATTATGAATATGGCATTTTTATTCACATTTCAGACATTAAATGTTTCTGATTAACTTTAAAAAAATAAATTTTAGAAAATGCAAGCTTACAAAACTTGCATGAGTATTAACTTGAAGAGCTTTTACTTTTGTAACTATTCAACACTGCCACTTATAGTTTTTACTCGTAAGTGAATTGCATACTAACTGTGTACATATAGTTGAAACAAAATTAAAACGTCTGTGTGTAATATCAGAATAATAGCTTTTTCACTTAATGTAAGTATACAGAAATATAGATTGCACTTATAAGTTTTTTTTAAATATTATAGTACTATGTTCTGGCTAATCCCGAAACGACAAGATGGATTTTGATGGGGCTTTCGCTTGCAGATAGCTGATGTTATGAGAAGTAACTTAGGTTATTTTTGTTGAAAAACAATTAGGTTCCGTTTAAAAAATGTAAACAACGAGCTAAGTGAGGATGAATTGCTAGATTTTATATATTTATTTATTTAAAGTAGAGTTTTATTTAAAGTAGATAAGTTTGCATTGTGTTAGTAGTCATTGTTAAAATATTAGAAAAACGTCAACCTACATCTACAACAAGTTTGTAATGCAGAATATGCTGCCATACATAGTTTACAAACTGCAGAGAATATTTCGTTGGGAAAATATGCCGATGAAGAATACGTCGTGTGCTCCAGCCTATGCTACTTCCAAACTTCCTTGGCGCAGCATTCATACTGTTTTATTATTCTTCACAATGAAAATGTTCTGAAAGAGTCCTGCATGATTAAGGAGCTCAGGCGTGCATTCATCGCAGCACAATTTCCCCTTAGCTTGTTATTTTTTATGAGGACCATAATAATGTTCACACGAAAGCCAGTGTGATTGCTGAGCTCTTTGAGTAATATAGGGTCATAACGCTGAAAATTTTATTCTCCTTATATAATTGGTTGAACTTCTTAAGACTTACCTAATATGGATTATTAAAACAAAGTATACTATACTTTTTAGATAATATTTTTAATAGTGAATAGGGTGAATACCCTCGCTCCAGGCGGGTTTTCTAGGCACGTTTCAACTTTTGTATGGATTTCTTTGAGACTTGATACTTTACCGCAGTAATAAAAACTGTATTTCGTCCCAGATAACCAGCTATCATCATACGGAATTCCATCAAAATCTGCCCAGTGGTTTTCTCGTAATACGGTCACAGACAGACAAAAATACTAAATACTAGTATTAAGCATATATTCGGTCTCTGTATCGATAATAATCGCTATTTCAATAAGATTTCCTAAATATATTATAATGTACAGATTCGACTAATGTCATTTTTAATTTAGTTATCGCTGTTTGTAATTGGTGAAGTCCCCAAAAAGGAAAAAAATTGAAGGGACCAAGCAGTGGGACAACTAAAAGCTGACAAGAAGCTGTAAAGCTTAATAAGTCAATTATTTAATTTATTGGATTTGGAAGAGAATTGGTTATAACTAAAACCAAAACACGATTTAAGTTCAGGTATCGAAATATCCCGGAAACTAGCAACACGGTCTACGTAGCTCTGCTCAGAGTGAATAGGCGCAATTTAATTGAACACTAGTTGTTGAAGTGAAGTATGGCAGAATTGGTCGGAGCTGAAAAGGTACAACGTATATTCAATTAAATATTTTTTATATTATTCCAGGTAGGTAGGAAAGATACTTTAAGTGCTACAAATGAAAAAAAAACGTTTCACATCCGTTTCATGTCGCATTTCATTAGTAAGAATTTTACACTCATGCGCGCAAAGAATAGTTTTACTTCAAAAATGGTCAATAAGTCGAATTCGTATAAGATAGGGCTATGCAGGTATGTGATGAACTTCAACATGTTTAATACTTGATGTTCATGATCCTAGTTCTCGTGAGAATTTTTACGACCAATTTATGTACTAAAGGTAGTCAGCGAAATACTAGTCAAGTAAATTGTTAGTAAATCCGACATTGTAACTTACAAATACTTCATAAATTAGCAATCAAAGACTTAATAAATCCTATCAGTGTCTTTAACGACTATTTTATAACCTCACAAAAGTCTACCACAAACGGTTTGAATTTGAATGCCGAATCATAACCGTTAAACACCGGATTCGATTTTATTTGTACAGATTCTTAGTCGTAACAATCTGATAGTAGCTATAAAATATATTCAGTAGAGTTTTATAGCGCAGTTAAATGAATTATTTGGTTAACCAATTGGGTTCCTTTTCAAATACACTATTCTACAAGTGGGTAGCATGATTTAACGATCACTATTAATTCAAACAGAAACAGTACCAAACATCTTCTCATTCAATAGAAGAGCAATTTTTAACTCTTGTTTGCCGAATAAGATTGCAAGGGCTGCCAAAGTACGCATTTTTCAACTTCTACCAAATGGTATACAATTCGAACACCAATGGTATGGTGAGTCAGAATGAGTCAAATAATTAGCATTCTCACAACATAACATAGGCTATATTTTGTAAGTTAAGACTTAAATTAATATCTTCTTTATATGTTTTAGGAAGGAATATATATTGAAGATCTTCACTAAATGCATAAGTTATAGTGTATACGGTATTTATACGTAAACTAAATTTAATAATCAATATTTGCTTTGTGATAAAAATCTGGCCACTAAACAAAGAAAAAAATTTTCAACAAACAAAGCTTTATGAGAGATGAACTGTATTGTGTCTGTCTATTTATGTAAATAATAAATTAATTACGAATTTATATTTTATAATTTATGTTATGTTACTTATCATAAGAAGTATGATTTTTAAACCTAAGCATATTTTAAACTTCATCATTTTTATAATTTCAAAGTACCAAACTTCGTAATATCTTAGTTGATTACTAACTTTTTATTTAATTTCAACCCTACTCAATTCTGAAGTTTATAATTTGACTTTTATTCAATTTATTATTCATTAGTAAGTAGTCATTTTTAATTTAGTTATCACTATTTGTACTTGATGAAGTTACATCAACCAGCACTTTGGCCAGCCGATGGACTATGGCCTGATCCCCTCGTATTGAAAGGACCAAGCAGTGGAACAACTAAAAGCTGAAAAGAAGCTGTAAAGCTTAATAAGTCAGTTATTTAATTTAACAGAGTAAAATAAACAACTAACAAGATTAAATAATGAAAATGCCAGGCATCATTTATTCTATTACTCATAATGTAAAATAGGATATTTATGATTTTCATTTTGGCAACATTAGAAACGCCATCGCAATAGGTTGAATATACGGCTTACACCACAAGCTAGGAGTAAATATCCAATTCCCATAAAAGCTTCGACTTATATGGATGTATAATATCATCATTTTTATACATTTTACCACCGACTGCAATAAAATAGTAACCTAAAAAGATGGGCGTAGTTTGCGGTCAATAGATTCCAAGGGAAGTTTTTCTTCTAAATATCATTGAAAAGTTAAAAACTTGAAAGCTTTTTCCAATATTGTTTAATATAGAATCTAATTTTCGTAATAACAAAAAATATGTTTGAATATTCAATTCATAATATTTATATACTGTAGATATTTATTATATCATAATGGTTATTTTAAATATATTATGAACCCAAAAGTTTCTTGTGAGAAATTATTAATCCTTCATTTTGTACGCGCTCAATGGATTCATTATCATGTTTTGCAAAAAAACGATATTAAAAATACTAAAGTGATTTTGTTATTAATGAATATTATATATATGTTAATATCATTTACTTATCACAGTAATAATTACTATTCGATTATTACTTGTATAGTTATTAAAATATTTTATATTATTTAAACCATTATCATTTGTTAAAGGTCTATGACTCTCGATCTATATTATTCCTTCGTCTAGGGTTAAACTATACATACATAGATAAATAACTTTAAGCACTACACAGTTTTATGAAAATTCAACAGAGTATATTTTGGGTATTCGGGAGCATACACTATGCAAAGTTGTTTGATATTTCTTTGTTATTCTAATTCAATGCAAATTAGTTATAGGAAAGTTCTAAAATATATTTTGCTTTCTAGAGAGCTCACTGAAACTAATTGAACTAAATAAATATAGTCATATATGTATTATGTATGTATGTTGAAATAATAATTATAAACTGTATTAAAAAATATGCGTAAATTAAAAAACAAGTCAAACCGGGATAAGAAGTTGAAACTAGTTAACTATAAAATGACATTCAAAATATAATAAGATATCTTTTTGTACTAAAATTTCCTTACTTATTATTAAAAGTTTTGTCTGACGGTAGTTATTTATATCCCCCGAAACCTCTTAGAATCTCTTACAGCAAGTAGTTGCAAGTACCACTCCACTGACTTTAGTTGTTAATTTAGTAGACATTTCAAACCTTGCCATAAGAATATTTATAGATTAAAAATATTTCTTACTTTTAAAATAATATTATACTAAGGACTTTAGCGCGAACGAAGCCGTGGGTTCCGCTAATATATTATACATACAAACCTTCCTCTTGAACCACTCTATCTATTAAAAAAACCGCATCAAAATTCGTTGCGTAGTTTTAAACACATATAGGGACAGACAGACAGCGGGAAGCGACTTTGTTTTATACTATATAGTGTAAGTAAAAACAAAATAAATGTCCGTATTAAACAAAAAAAAAGAAAGCCGAGATTATGTTAAATTTTGATATAAGGTTCACATACCTACTAAAGAGATTTGCATAAAGAGTTTTACCTGTTATCCTAAGTAACTCTTTTATTTACCGGAATTTACGAATATTTATCGTAATTGTTGAATAGTTTTAGTGTCTTATATTTATTCATTTATATGAAACTACTAGCTTTAGCACGAGCGAAGCCGCGGGTAGCGCTACTAAAATACTAAAACTTGACAAATAGTTTTTGTGTTCATCGCGAACAGACAGACAGACGATGCGGAGGACTTTGTTTTATAATATGTAATGATAACCTACTGTAATTTCATAATTCACCTTAGTATGCATTTAATCCTTAGTATATCATGAAACTAATGTATATATAAAATTAAAATAATACGAAACATCAGAATTCACCTTCTAGTTTATTACTTCGTACTCTTCTTAACCCTTATACCTTCTATCTATAACTAAATATTAGTGTATCTATTTATCCGCTTAGTCTATCGTGATCGGTTTAGAAATTTCAAGTAAACATAGTATTATAAGCTGTCTAAATCTGAGACACATCTAAAGACGTGAAGTAATTTTGAAACGATAACTTCGGTTATCGAACGTTACACAAAACTTTTGAACAATTATTAATTTAAAAGTTTGTGTAACGTTGGATAACCTGAATTACGCTTTAAAGCTCGTAGAAATGTGTCATATATTTGCATACGAATAAAAAAAGCCTAGCCTAGCCTTTCTCGCGGCGCCGCTCGCGTTCTAAATGCTAAAATCAAAGTTAATATTTTACTCCCGTTTTTGCAACATTTTTCATTGATACTCCGCTCCTAATGGTCGTAACGTGATGTAATATCACCTATAGCTTTCCTCGATAAAAGGACTATCCAAAACAAAAAGGATTTTTCAATTCGGACCAGAAGTTCTTGAGAATAACGCGTTCAACCAAACATACAAACAAAAAACAAACAATCAAGCAAACAAACTACAACAAAACAACAAAATTGACAAACAGATAATAAAAGGTACTGGGCTATATTGTCTTAGCCCTATTAGGTATTTATATACTAGCGATACACCCACGCTTCGCTTGGGATCGTCCCTTTTAACGATTAGCATAGATTTCTCAGAGATGGAAAAATAAAAAATATTTCTTAAAACTATACTTACGGCTTTTGTAGTTACAATAATTTCAAGTAGATACGTTATTATATTTAAAGTACAGATACGACTCAGAATTTTATTATATGTAGGTATACTTTTACTTTCAAATATTATTAAGTCAAATTTTCAGACACATATTTGATAAAAAAACCTAAAGCAAACAAAATGTCAACTAAAAACTTTAATAGGTCAAGCGTACTTTATAAATAGTTCGTGTGTTCATTTAATTTAAAAAATGCATTAAGAAATAATGGCGGTTTAAAACGTTGCATTAATGGAACTCCAATTATGAATGGCAAATTCAAATTTGCTTAGCAGGCAAAATCACACTATTACACATGCTAATATAACCTTTATGTTTATGTTAGTAGATGTTATTTTACCATATTAAAATTTCTAACAACTAGTCTACAGTATTAAAAGTTCTTTTGTACGACACACGTATTCCCTAAGTGGCTTTATAACGCCATAGTCTAGAGATTGTTTCGATTTTTTTTTATTTAATCTAAAAATATTTTGTAAAGCAAAGACTGTGACACAAAGCCTTTGAACAGAGAATGTAAATAAAAAAAATATTAAAGAGTTAACATTGTTAATAAACTCTGAAATTTTGTATCTTTGCGTATTTGCGTATTAACAGTGAAGTCAAGTGGAATTTTTATTGTACTCTACAAAGCATGGCCTATTTGTTATATTATTTAAATGTCATTTATATTTAAATATACTCTCTTTTTAGTTTCCCTTTTTTATAATAAGCGATATGCTTTTTTCATTACTAAATGATATTCGAATATTTCGACGTTTTTTTTTTCTAATTTTAAGCTCCTTTATATCCCTTTTTTGACATGATATAATTGACATGACATAATTATTAACTTATCATAAGTTATATATCTAATATTATTTTCACAATTAAGATTAAATATTAAACAATAACAATAATAATGTGACCCTTAAAAAAATAATACTAGCCCTCCCTTCACCAAAATCATTCGATAAAATTAATATGTATAATTAAATAAAAATATACAGTATATATTAATTAAAACAAAGATTTAATAATAATTCAATCGGTACTTACCTCATTAATTAAATGTAGTGTTTTTATCTTTCATTTGAAGAAATAATCATATTAATATTTTAAAAACATATTCAATGCTAACGTTCTTTAATTTTTGTAGCGGTTAATAACCTGAGATAAACAATTAAACTGCAAACTCCCGTAAAACAAAGTCACTCATCTTCACTGATTGGCACTGATCTGTCAACAACTGAATTACTCGAAATCTTGTAAAATTACCATTTTTCTTAAAACATCTACAATTTATGGTCAATTTATTTTTTTTAAATGTATTTAGTTACTTTTAAGCTGTATATTAAAGATATTTTTTATTTACAGCACAAATAAGTTATTACAATGGGTTAAGAGCCCGGCACTGTCCGCCATCTTTGCAACTGTACAACGCATGCGCATTTTGTTTTCCACAATGACACATGCGCTGTAAATGGGAGATAAATGAAAACATAAAATTACAAGGAAATGCTTCTTTTACTTTATTATATTATGTACGTATATTTAACTTTCCGTAAATTTTAATTACAATAGCTGAAAATTACTTAATAAGTAATTAATATTGCATACGAAAATTATTATTCATTTTACCAAGAAGTACTATGAAGTATGAAGTACAATTGAAAGTCTTAGAAATGGGTAATTATTCAGATCAAGCAGAGATTTTAATAGTTTATTTACAACTGGTGACACTCCCTTGCTTCGATAGAGTGTGTCTATCTGTTTAGTACATTTCACCCAAAATCTATCACGAACGAGTAACTAACATAATTATATTTTACATTTTTATAAGGCCCGATTGTGTCAAATGTTAAGAAATATATTAAACCTCTATTAACTTTACAGGAGCAAGGGACGCTAAAGTCCCACCAAATATTTGTATTCAAATATCAAAGCAAATAAAGCATGTCGTTTGTGACGCGTGACTCGCTGGTGGCAAAATTCGGTGAGAATTCACTGACAATGGTTACAATTTACAAATTAAACGTTTGCAAACGTAAGTATTACGTTGTTTCTGTTTTATGGTCTTGTAGATTAATAATTATTCGTGAGATAAGCTTGATTTAGTTGTCGGAAAGAGCAGGATGAATGGGTAAAAAATTTCTTTCAGAGTTCTGTACCTCAGAAACAAAAAAAATAAATCTTTTTAGGATGACATTTGTATGACAGGGCTTGTATATTTGTATGTCTTTCTGTAAAGACCGCTTTTCTCGGGAACAGGTATCAAGTAGAAATTATAATTGTAAAATTAATAAAAAGGTAATATACGACCGCAGGGTATTGAATCCTATAGGGTACTTCCCGTTCCCTAGATTCATGATATTTGGCAAGAAGTAATATCTTATAGCATAACTAAAGGCATTTAAGAAACCGTAATGTATTGTTGTAGCCATTATAAACTTATTTTAAATTTTCATGCTACGGAACACTCGAACTTTTTCAACTTTGTTTTTAATATATTTTGTTTCTAAATAAGTGCGAGTGCGATAATACAACGAACTAATAGATCAATAAAATCCGTATAAATATTCATAAGGTATGTTAATTCGTTCCCATTAGGATAAGTCAAAGTAAGTACTAATTAGTCTGGTAAATAGTAGTAGTCTGTAATTAGCTGTTATTAGATCTGAAAATCAACTAGGTAATTCAAATATGTAGGATTAGTTTATATAACTTAATATTTTATCGTAATAGTGAAAGAACCTTTCATATTTATTATATTTGTAGAGATGAGTATTTTATTTTAGTATAGTATCTATAGTATATTTTTTTAATTGACTTTTTTACTTTTCTGCGTGTGCAGTGTGTGTGTGTGCGTGCGTGCGTGCGTGCGTGCGTGCGTGCGTGCGTGCGTGTGTGTGTGTGTGTGTGTGTGTGTGTGTGTGTGTGTGTGTGTGTGTGTGTGTGTGTGTGTGTAATTAATTAATTTATCAGTACCTACATAGTATTATATTCGTAGAGTCTAATATTACAAATATTGATCAGGATCTGTTTAATTATTTGATGCTAATTTAACAAATTTAATTAAAAATTAAGGATTAACCTTACAATATTAGTACCCCTGAGTTACTTTCGCCAGTTCTTCTCAGGTCTGAGGCTTCTTCTTTCCGAACTGGTAGTAGACATATGACGTTCAGTAAAAAAAATGTAATAATTTTTTGCTAAATAAAATATTTGGAATGGGAATTTATACCTCATTCTATACCTACTTTAAAGCAATACATACTTCTAAAATTTCCTTTGACTTTATAAGAGTGTATTATGTTTTAAAGCCAAGCTCTTTTGAGGATTCGACAAGGGTTTTAGAGTTCTCGGACGTACTTTACATATAAAATCCATGAAATCATATATATTTTAAATAAATTCCTAGAAATAAAATTTAAGGGAAATTAATGACTCGTGAATCTAATTTTCATTTGGTCTTCAATAATAATTATTTATTTAACTTAAATCGTTACCTACATACTCTGTAAAAATATTAACAAAATTTCCTATACATTTATCTTTTATCTATGATTCTATATCTCTGTGCCAAATGCCATTCATGATTGCGTGATTGAGTAACAAACATCCGTCCATCCAAGCGCTCGCGTTTATAATAATTATGGTAATTGGGTTATAGTGTAACTTTCGTTAAAAAAGGTAAACCTTGTGTTGGGTACGCTGTTTAAGATATATTTAGGCATATTATCTATATATAACAGGTGGTTATGTGTGCCAAAACTCCCAAAAACCAAAACAACCTGAGATTAGGACTCAATTGGATAGGGCAAAGGGCAGGACCATTTACGCACTCAGCCACAATGCACCGACAACAAGTCTTTCAAGTCTTTCAAGTCTTTCAGCAGACCACACCAACCATGGGGTTGATCCAACGGTTCACTCTGCTATTATACAAGTACCGTATGCTACATCGCCCACCTAAGTGTTCCTTGGCTTCCCTAAGTGTTCTTCGGCTACATCGCCAGACGTTAATGAGATCACGACAAGGTGAACGTCTGAAATACGCATACTAGAAAATGTACCTAATACTTATTTTGACTAATTAAACGAAGAAATCGAAATGTTTTCAAATGAGCTTACTTTACTTTTAAGAAAAATAATTCAACTATTTCTATTTAACATTATTGAAGCATACTTAATAAATTTATTTCGAATATGCTTCAGGCAAGAGAGGGATATTTTATGCACTCAATATAGCATCCCACGATACAGAAGTGATTTCCACTCGAATGCCCGTTTCACTTTGAAACTCGAATATATTTCAAGATTTAGCTTATCGGTGAAAACTTTTACATACTTTCTAGAGTAAAGAAAAATAACAACGTTTTACAATGAAAAATTTATATTTAGCCAAATTATAAAGTTTTTATATGTATATATACTCATATATCTACATCTATTAAATATTAAATATATATATTATTATTATTCTTATAAGGATTGTGAATAGAAACAAGTTTTTTCTTCACTTCTTAACTCTTGCAAGCTGAATTTAAAAATCTTATTTAGCAGAGTTGAAATTTTACATGTTGGTTCAGTGCGGATGAAAATGACTTTTTGCAATGACAATCTAACTATTCATCTAGAATAAATTCCAGATAATCAACTCATCCTCGCATCGCTTGAGTTCGTCCCTATCCCTAGATCTAGCGCGAGCAAATCCGCGGGTTACGCTAGTAATAAATATAATCTATGTTACTCAGTGATAATGTAGGTTTCTAATGGCAAAAGAATTTTCGAAATCGGTCGAAAAAGCAAAACGTAAAATAATTGCAAAATATAATGTAACATCTATACTAATATTATAAACGCGTTTGTTACTCTTTCACGTAAAAACTACTGAATGAATTTTAATGAAACTTTACAATAATAAATAACACATAGGCTACAATTTATAAAGATCTTGTGTGAATTGTCCAAAATATGACGATAAGTGTCAAATATGTAGTAAAAAATCTGCCATCTATGAGCTTTTCTGGCGTGCGCTGCCAAAACCGCTAGAGTTACACATATGTAATGTATGATGGAAATGTTTATCTTAAACAAGCGACTAACCCTCACTTTGCTCGGGTTTGTCCCTAGATTTAGCGCTAGCGAAGCCGCAGATTCCACTAGTGATAAATAAAATGAGAACAAAGAACAATTTAAGCTCAACTAAATTCTATTATGACACTAGCGCACTCTCCCTCACTTCGCTCGGGTCCGTCCCTAGGTACGAGTTAGCTAGTACGGAATAGATAGCTAAAAATATCCCCGTATGATGAGTTTTAATACATATTTACTTAGCATCGCCCGGTATAATAAAAATGTATTATAACATTGAAGGGAAAATATTTTTTCGCCGCCGATTGAAGCGCTGCGCCGCGCGGTACAAACAAAGTTTGCTCGTGGAATTAGCTTACTCCAAATATTTGCGGTAATAACAAGCTTTTTCCGTCTATTTGAATTTAGAAAAAATATCGAATAGAGAAGTTAAATGTCAAAACAAAGTACGGACTAGTAGGATTTTTGAAATTAAGATTTTATTTACATTTTTATAAATAAAATACAACCATTGCGTCATTCAAAATATAAGGGGCTTGGTTCGCGGGCTCAAAATTATTTAAAAACAGCCCTTAATCGTCGAAGTTAAAGTGAAGTGAAGTTTTACGTCTTGTCATCACTCTGTCATATTTTTTCATTCCAATCACGAGTAATGCATTTCCACAAACCACCTGTATTACGGTTATGTAACCGGCTAGAAATGCCACTAGGTACCATCTTATCCCAAAACCCCAACTACATACATATTATGGATCTAGTCTTTAAAAGCCACGGCTACCGAGGCCTCCCCTCTACGACCTGCTTTCACCTTGTCGTGTACTATTTGAAGTGAATAAACAAAAGCTTTTTATTTAATGCATTATAAAATTAATAGTACTTATGAGAAAAACATTTCTTTATTTTTGTCTGTCTGTCTATTTGTTCCAGATAACGTCCAACACGGCTAGACCGATTTTGATATGACTTTCACTAGCATTAGGCTACTTTTAAAGAATGAAGAATATTATGAAGAATACCCAATGATTTTACAATTCTGACATGTATTTCCAAAGACCAATTCCACAAACAATAAAATTCTTCAGCGGTAATAATATTAGTAAAAACAATATTATTATAAATTAAAACGTACGTACATACAATATATCTAATTTTCATCACAACATAGATGTTGAAATGTCAAGAAGTAAACAAATATAATTAAACATATTTGACATAATATATGTAGTATCATGTAGACCTTCCTGTGGTCCCGTATGTTGACACTAACTCCATCTAATTTTGAGCTCGGCTTCAAGTCCCGGGGGATTCCTGGACATACTTTGATCTTACCCGCATTTATATCACATAGTTCTTTGATTTATAAATGCTGTTTACAATATTAAATTTGTTTACATTTAAACATCTAAAGCAAGTAAGTAAATACTGTTGTTAATTGGTATAGAATCAACAATGGCTTAATTGCCACTTATCTGTAAAGAATACTTACAGCCAAGATTATTCCAAGACTAGTACCTAGATCTTTCTTTGCCGTGATTTATTTGTTTTATTTGAGATTATTTTGTTGTAAGAAATGTTTTTTTGGTATCATTTTATCAAGAGGATCACAATATTATTTGTTTTTACTAAAATCTATGCATATGATAAATATCGAAGTCAAATATGTTCATTAAATATTAATAGTCATTACTTTCAATACAGAGCTAAATGTAATAATGCTAATTTAGATACAGATATTTCGTGAATTTTTATCTGTTTGTATGTTTGTCAGTCTGTGAGCGCATCACATAAAAGCCACTGGACAAAAATTAATGTAATTTGGTATAATATCAGATATTTTGACATTGGTAAAAGCATCATGATGACTCAGGTATCATCATCATCATCAGCACTTTTTAATGTCCCACTGCTGGGCACGGGCCTCCCTCAGTACGAGGGGGATCAGGCCATAGTCCACCGCGCGTCTTTCGAAAACTTGTTAGGTTTTCTCATACATGCAGTGTATGGTACAGTTATAGTTGAGTGAGAGATGACGTATGTGAGGGAAGGTTATGAGGGAAACCAAACCCAATGAAAGTCGATCCAACACTGAGTTTATTAAGATAAATTTACAGTATATATAGGCAGAAGTACAGACGTCATACGTTTCGTACAAATAACAATTTCATTAGAAATCTGTATTAGGCAAATAATAATGTTGTGAGAAATAAGCTAAATTAAGTAGGTGATTACTTTGCATCTGTATCAATCAATAACAATTTCGTAATAAATAAGCTAAATTAAGGAGGTTGCAAGACAATCAAGACTCAATGTGCGTTAACCCGTACATGCAGGTTTCCTCACGATGGTTTCCTTCACCGTAAGACAAGTGGTAATCATGATAGTAATGATTCGCAAATGAAAATATCAGAGGTGCAAAACCCGGATTTGAACCAGCGTCACTCGGTTATCCAAGCGAGCGCTTTACCGCTGGGTTACTACTGTCTTATGATGATGACTCAGGTATACGGTACAAAATCTTTCCTGTAGTTTTCTCGTAATGCGATCACAAACAGACACGGGCAAAAATTCTAAAAACTATACATTCGGCCTATGTATCAATAATGATGACCGTCTCAATAAGTATTTCAAAGAATATTTAATGAACAGATTTGACTAAGTTAGAATTTTATTAAGAGTATAGGTATATCTATAGATATCTAAAGTTACAGCTTACGCTTCCTCTTCCATATATATAACTAGCCTTTCCCGCGGCTTGGTGCGCGTTCTAAAGGCTGGAAACCAAATACCTCTCGTTTTACCAACATTTTTCATTGATACTCAGCTCCTATTGGTCTTGACGTGATGAAATATAGCTTATAGCCTTCCTCGATAAACGGACTATCCAACACAAAGAGAATGTTTCAATTTCAACAAACAAACAAACAAACTCTTCAGCTTTATAATATTGGTAAAGATTATTATAAAAAAATTGAAATGTGTACCATTTTAACATCCCATAAAATATCATAACAATGTGGTTATTTGTACAGCCAGCTAGCGAAAACGAGATATGGGTGATGAATGATTCGAGTGCGAGTGACACAGGCTATTTTTTACGTCATAACACAAGGCTGGAGTCGCAGGCAAAAGTTATTTTAATATACATTAATGGATGTAGCAGAAGAAATACTGAAGGAACGAACATTATGGAGGTGTTTTGTTTCTTAATGGATTAAAGTTAGTAAGACATTGCTTTTAAGCAAATGTCTTGAAATTCATTCATCATTTTATTATATTAAATCCAACCTGAAAATTAAACAGGTGGCGCTTTCTAATTATTACAAACGGTCCGATCTCATTAACATATATTAAAATTTTAATTATTAAACCAAGAAATTTGATTCTAAAGGACACTAGAGATTTTACAACGTTACCTTGACTATTAAATTTAAATTTTGCTGGCAGCGAGGGGTTTTCATAATAATTCGTTTTATCAAACTTTATAATTTTACAAAATTTTCCTTTTCTTGTAGTTAAAAGATAGAATAGTTTTTTTTTTTTCAACAAATCATAGGCGATTGTATAATCATTATCATCTGACAAAAGAGAGTGCTTGAAATTGATCAACCAACAATATTCAATTCAATTATTTCTTTTAACTTCCAGAAGTGCCAGTTGGGCACAGTTGACTTTGCCAATGTCGATGTTGCCATTAGTTACACCCGATTTTGTCACCCACCTTCAATTTTTGTGAATTTCAATACTACACACAACAAGAAAAGTATCTTAAAATTATCGAGGAACTACCAATGTGTCGCTCCCGGTATATCTCTACCAAGAACCAGGAATTCGTCAGCTTTATCAAACAATCATTTTACAAGCGATGTGTTTCACGCATTAGTACGGAGAGCTTCTTGACCTACACGTAAATACTGAATAACTAAACTACCCGACCTGACCGACGACCCGACCCGACTAAAGTATCTGACCTGACACGGGACACGAACCCAGGTACCAAGGATCTGCAGCCATACATGCTAGCTAGTAGACCACCGAGGCAGTTACAAATAATACTATTATATAAAATAAATGGAGTGGTTACGACATGCACATTGGACATAATTTTCATCCTGTCCTTATTTCAGCCAAATCGATCAAAGACAATTATTATATTATCGAACATCGTGCTGAATTACATGGTGGCCATGGCACGTATCATCGGCAAATCGCAGGTGAGTACTGTCCTCGTTCTTAATATTAATGGCCAGTCTATTCAGTACAGTGCCTTAGAGAGGTTTTTCTATACATTTGTAAGTAGTTTTGGGAAAACAATATGTCCCTGTTGTACTCTTCCCCGCACATAGCAAAAGAAATGCGCAAAAACTTATACAAAAGATACGTGAAAAAATAACAAAGAAAATAAAGTAAGTAAAAAGCTATTTAGTTTTCCATTAACTAAGTAAATATTCATTATATTTAATGTATAAGAAATACCGTTTGTATTAGAATATATGCGAAACTTTTAAATGATCTAAATGTATCTTTAAAAATATACGGTTTAAAACTGGCAGATTTTTTAGCCAGAGTCATTTGTACACGCCGTCCGGCTATCCGATCGGCATTAAATGCCCGGAAGAGATTTATCTAGTGACTGTGACTTTTTAACTTGATTTTTAACAAACTAAAGATAGTGGGCTATGGTACGCCGCCAAACGCTACTAAGTCGTTTATTACGAGAAGCCTCTCGATATAATTTAATTGACTAAATCAATCTATACATATTATGCATAGGTATATAACTTTTATTAGTGTAAATGATTACAAATAGTAAATCATCTTGTACATACTATATCTAATATTTGTAATGAAAAATAAATCTAGTATTCTATTACGTCAACTATTGTTTAACGGCTCGTTGCTTGACACGAGCCTTTCTTCAATAAGACGTCGTCAAGTTGGAACTGTGTGAGACACGGGATTTGAACCTGTTTGGTTCGGTTTCTCAAACTAGTAAGGCCTACCATTGGGCTACCGCTGCCTGATTGAAATAAAAAAATAAGTAAACGCGAGTAAAGCTACGGTTGGGCTAGTCAACATTTCTAAAATATAACCTCCTCCTTTTTTGAAGCCGGTTAAAAAGTAACCTAAGTTACGCCTTATTATATTGGCTATCTGCAAGTAAAAGTCCCATCAATATCGGTTCAGACGTTTCAGAGAATAGCCGGAATAAACAGACAGACAGTCAAAAGTTTAAAAAATTGGTTTTTTGTTGTTAGTATCAAATATACTGTCATATCATGCATTTAGTGAAAAGCTGTTAATATGAAATTAAAACAGACACTTCAATTTTATTTATATGTATAGATTTACACAATCATTTACAAAATAATGATACTACGAATATATTATGATGTGATAAATAAAACAAAATATTCCAAATATTAACAATTAATTTATCACAATAAGTCTTTTGTCCAATTTTTGTTTGATCGGCGCACGCTTTTTAATATACCTCTCTAATACATCTGAATCTTTTCCAATTACAGTCTTGTTTTTTCCATATTTATTCAGCATCTGAAATGTTATTACAAGTATATAATATTAAAGAAATTTATTATTTTGTAATTAAACTTAATTACTAATTTTAAATATACTTATGTAATTCAATACTTATGTAATTAAGTAAAAAGTCAGTGACAACACTAAGTGCAACCCTAAATAAAAGGTGTGTACGAAGATTTCAATATCATACTCGTATAAAAAAAATATTCAATACTCTATTAACTGGAAGTCAGCAAAAATAAACTCCATTTTAGTATCATATGGTATATTCATACTGAATTTTAAGGAGTAATTATCATTTAAAACGAAACAGTTCTTGGGAGAGATTCAACTTCTTCACTATTATTTACTTTCAAACGTACGAAATATAAACAAAAAGCCATGAAAGAATAAAACTAAGAGTTATAGTAATGTCAAATAATTACGTAAATCTTGCAATTGATATTTAAATTGCTCAAAAATATAAAAAAAATAAACAACAAAAACCCAGTATTGAGCTTAATAATGGATTAGCGTATATAAACTCTCTTTGGAGATCGACACATAAGTTTGGCCATAAGAGTATAATAAGCAAACTGACGTAATAATAAATGGATATTAGCATTTATACATTAAAGATAGGATACATACATAAAAATTATTTCCACCTTTAGCTATAAAGCTCATCGTTGTAACCTGATATTCCTTTTCTGGGTCCAAAAGAATAAACTCATCGCCTTCCTTTATTGATACATTTATTTTCAATCCTTCAGTCATATTTAAAGTCAACTGCATGCCTAAAATTATAATATATAGATATCAATCGAAATTAAAATAAAAATACAAATGTAAAGGCTTATTTCTTGTGCCACGATTAAATAACGTATATTAATTATTACCAATTAAATATCATAGTACGGTACTGGCACAACAACCAGGAATTTAGTCTTATTTAAGCCAACTCTATCAAAAACAATGATGAATCTTTTAAAAAAATATGGCTCTCTTAAACAATGTCATTAACGGAGAATATACGAGTACGTCAAAAATTTTTAAGCAAGTTAACAAAATAACAGCTATTGGAAAACTTAAAAATATAAATTTTATAATATGCTAGCTTGACCACGTGATATAAAGCTTCTTTTGTTATTTCCAGTTATTTTTTTATTGGTAGTGATTTTAGAGAGACCATCTTTTCTAATTGTCATACATTTTTCACGCTATTAACAATAGTCGATAATTGGTAACGACAAATTCTATTAAAAATCGCAAAACTTGAAAACAGTGGTAGCCCAGTAGTAACGCGCTCGCTTGGATATCCTCTAATATTTTCGTGTGCGAATCTTTTTAAACATGATTTATGAACCCTGTCTTACGGTGAAAGAAAACATCGTGAGAAAACCTGCATGTCTGAGAAAGCCCAGCAGGTTTTCGAAAGACTTGTGAAGTTCGCCAGCCCGCGCTAGACCAGCGTAGTGGACTATGGCTTGATCCTCGTTGAAGAGAGAGCCGTGGCCAGAAGTGTGCCGTTAAAAAGGGGTTATTATAACACTTATACTCGCCTCGTCAAATAAAAAAAAAACTGAGAATTCACAGAAGAATATTACATAAATGTATACTGTAAGTCTTACCAGCAACTTGTGGCATCCAAGGACCTTGAAATGGTTTAGTACCCCACGACACGCTCATACAGTTTTTAAAAGCTTCAATTAAATATTTTCCCAAAAGTGAGAAAGTAATCACTGTATTTGTAAACGGTAAAACATTTATTATCTGTCCCCGCGTTATGTCTGAAAAAAAATATAATTTAAAGTGTTTTAGTATCCACATTTTTGTCTGTATATATTATAATTTTAGGCATCCACAAAAGTAAGTCTTTATTTACGTGTAAAAGTGTAAATATGTAAATTAACAAATTATTATCAAAGATCATTTCCATATTTCCTTCAGAATAAGAGATAGAAATCGAGCTTCCTGCTCTAGTATTTTAACAAATAACTTACTTCCTTTCTGTATAGAACCTCGAATCATATTACGTAATAAAAATGAAACATGTGGCAGCTTTGAAATTTGCTTGTCCTGAGTCTGAAATATTATAAAGGTTTTATATTAAATCTATTCATAACATATTTACTAACTACTACTAAGCATTATATACAAGTATGTATTTTTAAGGACCGGTCCTTGAGACGAGTTTACTTTCTATCTCTATTGCTAGTACAAAATAAAAAAATGAATGGGAATTACACATTTTGACCACATCACATTTAACGCTTTTAGATGTGTTATTTCATACTTTGATTTAGTTCTTAATAATTCTAGATCATCACCTAATCGAATCTGTTACTGGCCAGTAAAAAGTTCCAATTTCTAATTGTAACTATACAAATATAACTATAATTATATTTTTAACCATTTAAGAGACACTGATACTTACAGCATCTAAAAATGCATCTGCAATAAAATCCCCAATAAGACACTCCTGAGATCCACACTTCGATGAAAGAAAATCACTTTCAAGATATCCAAGTTTTTCTTTAACGAGGCTATGAAGTTTATCTACGTAGGGTTTCAACAGAGCTTTTATTTCAGGATCTGCAAAAATTTAAATATTACAAAGATAAGTAATTCAATACATTATTTAGTTCGACATCGAAAACTATGACGGAAAAATAAAATCAGGGTTTCGCCGATAAATGTATGAGATGACCAAATTTTCTTTTCATAAAATTTAACACAAAATGTAGCAAAGAAATGATTTGTATTAAACTCTATGTGAACAAAAATAAACAATATAGATATGTCTGGACATATTTATATTGTTTATTACACCATCTAATTCCACGGTTAAGTACAAGCCTTGTGTTATGTATACCAGATAGTTTATACAATTTACATATATAGTTTTAAAAACATTCATATTATAAGTACAAACACCCATGAGCACAAACATTCGTGTTCACCACACATAATATCAGCGGAACTCGAACCCGCAACCAGTGGTACTACAGTAAGTACGGTCACAGGAAATCTATGACTACGAGTCAAGGATTAATTAATATTGATGCAAAAAAATATTTTGTATAATACATACCTTCAGGTATTGACCTATTAAGAAACACAGGATCACCATCGAATTGTATCAACTCTCCTTCATCGTCAAAATACAGTGTTAAGTTACCCAAATATTTTGTAAAACATGCTGCTGTTACTATTAACACCTAAAAATATTTAAAATTTTATTCTTAACGAAAGAAGGAAGATCTTCTTATATTTCAACTTTCAAGTGAAAAATAAGAATTTTTGGTTGTCGAAAATACATTTTCTACATATATTTTCTTATTTATTAAGAATATCAAACTATACGTTTCGAATTCATGAAAAAAAAATTATGACCTTTGAGCAATATAATACGCCTGTGCCATTTGGTTTTGTACCTGATGATCCGAATTATTGTCAGATTTAACGAGGACAGGATAGGGTCCTGAAATACTTTCTTTGCTTGGTGACTCTCCATTCCATAAGAGACTATGTGAATGTCCCCCGACAATGACATCAATGTTGTCTCCCACCGTCGCTGCTATTTTTCTAAAAAAAATATGATCCTTTATTACTGCACTATTAAATTAAACTTTATTTTTACATCGGTTTAATTATTTTAGGTTCCAAGTTATCCTTTTCCAATCTTTTCTATTAAAAATGATATAAACGAGAAATGAAATTTAAAAAAATCAAATATTCGAGTAAGTTTAAAAAAGTATTGTACTAACAATAAGCTTTTACGTATCTATATTTTTAGGTAACAAACTATTTACTATTTTATATAACAAGTAAAGTAAATCAAGTATGAAATAAGTGAAAGTTAAGTTAAAGATTTACTTGGCGCAAATGTGTGTGTTACGCCAGAGATCGCAGTTGAAGCAGTTATTACTCTCAGCCTAAATAAACAAGGCACGAGTAATAGCCACCGAATCTGGGAGATAATGAAATGAGGTGTCACTTAGTTCTCTACCTACGTGATGTAGAAATTAACATAGAACTTCTTCCAGTTCATAAAAAATAATTTATGAACTTGAAGAAGTTCCAGCCTCTTTTAATATTCTCCCTCTTTACTAGAATCCGCGTCGTCGTAAGTACCAAGCTCTTTAAATTATCTAGATGGAATTGTGTCTTACATAAGAGTCGATTGAACTATTCTTCCATTTTTTAATTGTAACCCAATAAAATCTTTGATAATATAATATTACAATCTATACGTATAAATAAAATTGCAGTGTCTGTTTTCAATTTCAAATTAATAGCTTTTCACTAAATGTATATGAAAGTATATAAATAGGTACGGTAATTACATCAAAACGTCCATTTTTAAATTATTGTCTGTCTGTCTGTTGGTTCCGGCTGATCTATGAAACGGCTAGACCGATTTTGACGAGATTTTCACTCGCAGATAGCTTATGCTATAAGGAATAACTACCTTACAATTTTAACTACCATATAATTAATTATAAATTACCTACTTTTATTTTATTAGAAAATAATAAAAACCGTTTAATTTATTTTAACTTACGCCGTTTGTTAGTTACAAAAATATGAAAGAACAGATCGTAAATATATATTCATACCCATATTAAATTAAAACAGTCAGTTACAAAACATGGTGCGATCTCAATATTGACCTCCTTGAAAGCGTCATTAATCCTGATCCAGTTAACATTAAGCGGATGTAGGATATGCGTATGATTTATTAAAACGAGAATAAAGTTATTGAAGTATATTGCTTCCATAAAAGAATATTATGCACCGGAGTCAGCATCTTGACAGGTTTATTGGAAAATATGTGAGCTAGCTACTTTCTTTGCATTTAAATCGTCGACAAGTCAAAGCTAAACTTATCGTATGAACACACTTAAATATATGAGGTTCCCTTTTATTATTGTGTATATTCTATGAATAAGATTACGAACAATAAACGTGAAATGATACTTAATATTTATAATCTATACATCTATACATATAAATAAAATTGGAGTGTCTGTTTTTAATTTCAAATTAGCAAGTTTTCACTAAATGCATATGAAAGTATAAACAATACTAGCTACAATAAACCATTATTTAAATTTTTATCGGTCTGTCTGTCTGTTTGTTCCAGCTAATCTCTAAAACAGCAGGACCGATTTTGACGGGACTTTCATTCACATAATATAGCTAATGTCATAAGACGTAACTTAGTCTACCTATAACCAACTTCAAAAAAAGAGGAGGTAGAAATTTTATTTATTTTAAGTACCCGTGGCTTCGCTGACGCTAAACTTAGAGACGAACCTGATCGGAGCGAGGGTGAGTCTCTAGTAATCTATATAATATCTAACTTAGTCGAAAATTAAATAATTTTTGAAAAATCTTATGTAAATTGCAATATTATCTATTGATAATAATGCAATTTACAAAAAACCGCCGAAAAGTATTGTTCTTCTTTTTTTTTTTAATTTTGGTCCTTTTTTTGAGAATCATACAGACAGATTTTGATTTTGGTATGATTCGTATGGATCAACATATAGGATACTTTTTACTGCAAAATAATGTCATATTTTTGAGAAGTCTATAATAACTTGAAGGGAGCGAGGGCTATTTACTAGTATTGTAATTTTACTGTCACATGAAAATCTGCATTTTTTAATAATTTAACGAAGTCAGGCTTATTTGTTTTATGTTAAGTGACTGAAAGTTTTCATTTAGTGAAAAAAATCATGTTCATGTTCTTTATTCTGTGGCTTCTAGGCGTGCCATCTGGGCACAAATTACTTCGCCAATGTCGTAGAATGGAAAAAACACGGTGAAAATTGAGAATTGCTTGGTTTAGAAATAGATATTCACACTGGGGACTGACAAGGGAAAAAGTTAAACAATATTGTAAAGTTGACAAATGATGTAAAGTAGTTTACCTACTTGTCAATTTCGAGTCCGCAGTGTGACAGGACTATTATAATATCCACTCCTTGGTCCGTAAGTAATTGAGCTTCTTTTTGAACTGTTGTTATTGGATCTAAGAACTTAACTTTTTCTGGGTTTGATGACACCTGCAACAAATAATGTCTGATATAATAATAATTTGTCTGTTATTTTATAATAATAAATAAATAAATATGTTGGGACATGATTACACACAGCGCCATCTAGTTCCGTGGTAAGCTACGAAGCTTGTGTTACGGATACCAGATAGTTTATATACTACATACATAAGTTTAAAAACATACATAATATTATAAATATAAGCACCCATGACTGGAGTACAAACATTCGTGTTTAACAAATGAATGCCCCCAGCGGGAGTCGAAGCCGCAACCGCTGGTACAGCAAGTGAGGTCCAGTTTATTTGGCATCTATGAAATCCTATTTAAGTTCTTCGCAAAGAATCGGCATTGCCATTCAGCGGGGGAATGCGGCCAGCATTGCCACTATTCCACGCGGACACGACTTGTACAGTAATAATTAAGTGTACATTTGCTTTGTATATATAGATAAAGTTACTTGTAATTTCTTTTATTGTAAATAAGTTCGTTGATCCATCAAAAAAATATTATTAAAAAGAAAAAAATGCTTAAAATACCGTTAGAAATATGGGTGGAAACACCAACCTTAGTTTCCGTAGTTATGAGACCGATTATGCCTATTTTTCTATTACGTCTTTTTATTATTGTATGAGGTTTATATAAACCATGTAGATTAGGTTCAAGGCTTGTATCAATATTAGCTGCTACCACTGGAGCTTGGAGTGCCGCAAGGTATGGTGCTAAGCCCGCAATCCCATCATCGAACTCATGATTTCCTATTGCCTAGAAAGAACCAAAATATTTATTACTAACAAATATTATTTGTTTATGGTTATAAAATTCATTTAGATAAGGTGTTTAAGCAGAAAATACGAGTACTCAGTACACGCATTAGCATCAACAATCTCATTTTTCATATAATACTTATTTTAAGTGTATATAAATAAAAATTTACACCTAAAATAAGTATAATATATGAAAAATTAGACTATTATTATTGTGAAATTTGAAATTTAAATATTATATAAATACGACTAACGTTTCTTATCAAAGACTAGCAAACCCGGCCGCTTCGCTGAGCGTAAGTCAAAATAAATTAAATAAGTTACTCCTTATAACTTTAGCTATCTGCGAGTTAAAGTACCATCAAAATTGGTTGTTTTCAGAGATTAATCAAAACAAGCAGACAGACAGACTGACAGACAGACAAAAATTATACAAATTGATTTCTTGATGTAAGTACCGTATATACTTTCACATAACTCGTTGTTTTACGTTTAGTGAAAATTCATTAATTCAAAATTAAAAACATTGATTCTTTACACGACGTTCGATGCGACTAATACCTACTTATTATTTTGTAATCTAACTGAGGGTTTAAAAATAATAATATTTCGGACTTACATGAGCATCATTAGGTAATAAGTTAATAAATTTCTCTGTAATATTCCACTTTAATAGCGTATACCAATACGTTCCTTGAAACGTGTCTCCTGCATTCAATAATAATGCACCAGGCTTTTCTTTGAGTAGAGTTTTGATTTCGTAGTACATACGTGCAAAGCCTCCCAAACATGTAGTATCATTAGACAAGCACACTGGATATGATACTTTAGTTTCTTCGAACCTAAAAATAGAATTTACATAAATAAAAAGGAATGTTACTAAGCGCAAAACTCGAAAATGGCTCGACCAATTGGGCAACTTTTTTTTTGTACGTTCCTTAAGGCCCATGAAGGGTTTAAATTATAATAAAAAAAAGTTATAAATGAAACTATCTTTTCTTTTTTGATGAACTTTGATTGATTTTGTTGCGGATTTATTTGGAGTTTTGGTTCCCGACGTTTCAGTCTCTCCCGTGACCATGATTGATGTAAATCATTCGAAATAAGTCTTTTTCTTATATAAGAGAGGTTTTATCGATAATTTTTCTAGCTTACTGACTACTGCTTCGAATTAAGTTACACGTCATACGTTGTACGCGCAAATCTTACTCCAAATCACAAGTGATGCAAATAGATGTTAAAAAATATTAATATAAAAATCTTTTGAATTTAAAACGTTTGTTCATTGTACTGTGTCTTAATCTAATATAGTACGATTTTTAAATAAACCTAATATAAATAAATAACAAGTAAATAAATATGAAAGCTACGAGGCTTGTGATAGGGCTACCAGATAATTGATATACTACACATATATAAATTTTAAATACATACATATTGTAAATATAAACACCCGTGACTGGAGTACAAACAATCGTGTTCAACATATGAATGCCCCAACCGGGACTTGAACCCGCTACCGCTGGCGCAGAAAGCAGGGTCACTACCAACTGAGCCAAATGTATCGTCAAAAAATTAATATATGTACTTTTTAGATTTGATTACGAAAAATTAAACATCTTAAAAAACATCAAAAAATTCTATAAAATCATTCAGACTCAAACATCTTATAAGGAAGTGATTGATAATGAAAAATATTCGTAGTACTTATGTATCAAATTGCAACAGAACTGAATACTGATCTCGCTTATCAAAAATACTCACATTAAACGAAGATGAATGATAACCTTTTTCGTATCAGCTATGTACCTACTATATCATTTTATTTATTTTACTTTAATCATAAAATAAATTTATTGTTACAAATGCAACTCTAAGGTTGTATAATAAATTCATTATTATTTACCTAATTAATTTTATTTTTTATTTTGTTGTATTATTTTTTTTTGGAAAAACGAAAAAATAATAATTAGCGATATAGAGTCTGAATCGAACAGACGGAGAACCAGAGTCTGTCTGTTTGTAATAGTATCATAAGAAAAACAGCGAACACAAACTCATCAGACATCAGAGTCGCCTGTACATTTTTAAACCTTTCGTGACAATGCATTTTTGAAAATTTGGAAAAGCTAAAATCTTTACTTTTCTTACATTTTTATCTAATACTACATTTCAACAAACAAACAAACAAACAAACAAATAAACAAACTCTTCAGCTTTATAATATTATAGTATACATTATTTTGCGCATTTGAAATGAAAAATTTACTTCTCACTGACCGTCGCTTTCCACTCGCGTATTATCTAAATTCGATATGCTAACGATTTCGATAAATCCACCTATTCTTATGCAAAGTATTTTATAATTATATTATTTATATACAAAGTAATTCAAGTCCATCTTATATTGACTTTAGGGAATTCAATTTTCTAAGTTTGGTAATTACCTAATTCATATTTTTTAACAAAATCTAAAATAAATACAATCAAATCAAATCTTAAAACTTTTTGTGAACTGAACTAAAACTACATAACTATTTTAAGTTTTTTGAAAAAAGAAATAATTTATCAAATTTAACAACACTTTTATATACTTTTATGACATTTATGAACAATTAATATATCTGAGCACGGGCCAATTTAATCCGGTCGAAGTTCTTTCTTACAAATATTCAACGAAGAGCGTTGAATATTTGTAAGAAATCACGCCATCTCTGCAGCTGCTCTTGCGATAAAAAATTATAGTTGATTTACACAATACCTACAAGAATGTAGTCCTCTTCAAAGCCAGTTTGAAATTTTATTGTACCTATTTAAATATTCAAAATAATAAGTTTTTTGTATTCAATCAAGATTATTTCAATATCTAAAAATAGATTTCAAAAAGTTAAAACGTAAATTGAGAAAATTACAACATGTACACATTAATTTCATAGTCTAAGATCCAAAGTAAATGTGTCCTTTAACCATCTGCTTCTCCACATAGTATTAAAAATCAAAAAAATCAAAATCAAAATATTCTTTATTCAAATAGACTTTTACAAGCTCTTTTGAATCGTCATTTTTACATTATCAAAATTAAAAGTCAGTCTGTAAGTCTGTGAGTAAACTACCACCGGCTCGGAAAGCTGTTCTGCTGAGAAGAACCGGCGAGAAACTCAACAGTCGCTCTTTTCAAAAAAATATTTGGTAACAATATTGTATTACAATTTATCTATTTATCCTACGTGAGACACAACCAGTCACTGATCCCACACATTTACATCTACCAGGTATTCCGCTAGAGTGTAATAAGCTTTATTCAATAACGTATTTTTAATTTTTGATTTAAATTGCAAAACAAAGTCGCTTCCCTGTACATGGTTTTAATGTAGTTTCCATTAATAGACAAAGTGATTCAAAAATAACCTTTATATGTTATGTATTATACATACATATTATACTAGAAAAAAATTGAGGAAATATTGATTTTTTTTATGACTTTGTATTATGGTTTATATCAGTATTTTTATTTACTCTTTTTGTAAACGCTAAAGCTATTGTGTATGTTTCTTACTTTTTCAGGGCGTGGACACACAAATGGTCTACTTGTACACGGAATAAGACATAGATTTAGAATTAGGCGCTTAGACATCAGGAAAATAATTCCTGTACAGTAAGGAAGTATTATTTTATATCTTATACTATCATGTATGGATGGAATTTTAAACAGTTTTGTCTTAAATGTTAGAGAAGTTCCACTTGCATTTGCCTAAGAAAACGAGACAGCTAGCTTATTGACATTCTTCTATGCGTTGAGATATCCTGTGTAAATTTGCATAGCATGAAACGGAAATTATAGTTTGTGTGAGTAACATTCAAAGTATGTTAGTATTTATGGAGTACTAGCGATTTAGCGCGAGCTAAACCAAGAATTCATTTGTTACAAAAAATATGATAAATGAAGAACCGCTCAACCGATTTTGTGCAAACTTCACATAAACCATCTACTAAATAGCCCGAACAAAGCCTAAGCATTTGGTTTGGATAGGTGATTCCAAATCATTCCAAGGTTAATAGTTAATACATATTGTCGGACATCTCTAGCTCATAATCTATCTATATAGATACAAATTCGTCCATTTGAGCGTCCGTTGCGAAATTTAAAAGATCTAACCGTACAGACTACGGGCAGCGACTTATTTTTATATTATGTAGAGACAAGGTACGAAAAGAGGCTATTGTGTAACCTTATTTTACATAATCTGTTTAATTTCAAGAAATATAAAAAATAAGTTACGTATAATTAAATTTATTTGTATTGAAAGTTGTTTTCATTTCACGATCCATATATAGAGTGTTGACTTTTGAATGTAGGTACGCTTGTATTTTTATTACTTCTATAAAACTGCTCCGTCATTAGAAGTCGTAACATAAAGTGTATAATTAGGGAGAGTATAATTACTAGTTAAAACAATAACAAAAGATAAATTATCTAATTATCAGCCTAATAGTATTAGTAACGATTCAGAACTTTATCAATGTATTACGGAACTCATTACGCATCTTCGTGATCTATGTACAAATATAATATCTAAAATCAGTTATTGTAATAATTATTTTAAGTCCTAGAGTCGTAAGAACAATTTTATGCGGTATCTCTATATATTTCGAGCTCTGTAACCCTTTACCGTTGCATATGAAAAGCGAACTTATTTATTATATCGCTTGGAATGTTAATTCCTATCGTATTAGGGTGACATAATATTATTTTATTTTTATTAATTTATTTCTTTAATTGTCTCTATAGCATGCTTTTACAATAACTTTTATAATAACTGCCTCGGTGGTGTAGTGGCTAGCATGTACGGTTATATCTATCGAGAGGTCCGGGGTTCGAGTCCCGGGTCGGGCCAAGTAACTATTGAGTGTTTATGTTTAGTAAGCCTCAGTAACAGCCCAGAGTTGGGAAGTTGGCGGTGAGTCACCCCCGTGCCTCGGAAAGCCGTCGGTCCTGCGCCTTAACTCTCACTGGTCATGTCGAGCAGTCGTCCCCCCGGAATATGAGAGTGATAAGGAATAGAGAGTGCACTTGTGTCTGCGCGTACACTTGTGCACTATAATATCTCCTGCGCAGTTGGCCAGTCTCAATGAGATTGACTGCCATGGCCGGAATCGTTTGGAGAACGTTATTATTATTACAATAACTATAAGTAAACACCTATAGAGATACAGACTTAACTTATGTTTATTTATTCTTAGAATTATCTTAAAATGCTAATAATATGAGTTAAGTATTTTAAAGTTGAAACATTGTTGATTTATCTAGTATAATGTCGTTATCACCTATAATTAAGTACTACTTTTTATTTTTTGTTTTCCATGTACAAATGTTTTCATGTGTATAGTAAATACATTGTCGGTGGGCTAATAAAATAAAATAAAAATAAATAAAATATACGAAAATAGAAACCTCTTTCTTTGTTTGTTTCCTAATTGCATCTTGTATGCAAGTTTTAATTAAATACGTATTTTCAATTAACTACAATATGAATGCAATAAGTTAGGCAATAAGTTATAGAAAGTAATCTTTTCTGCCATTGATTAACGACTCTATCAAATAATATCTATTGGAGTTTTCTTAGCAGTTTCAAGGTTCGATTCAGAGTTATCGATTAAATATTCGGTCTAATTATTACAACGCAGCATGCACAAGAAACTGTCCTTGAATAATCAATGCACTCGTACATTCTAGCTGCAACCGAAAATTATAACGTTACAAGCTGTTTGCTGCGTATTTTTACCCGACTGTGCCAGAAGGGATTATTGGTTACTAAATCTTAATTCTGTTTCCTATATTTTGTTTTAATCCGATTTGGAAGTAGTATAAATATACTTTTTAATAATAACAATAAATTAAAAAATATAAAGGATGATATTTCTTATAGTTATTTGGAAGTTATATACTAAGTAAAAACTACGAATTATTAGAGAAAACTAAGTACAACTTCTCTTAGTACAAGCTTCTAAGCGGGCTTTTCTGAATACTGAGGTATGTTTTCATTTAAACTCCTAAATAAATAAATAAACAAAAATATTATTAATTAAAAAAATCATAATATTTCCGTTTTCATCGCATGCGCGCACAACAGACAGACAAACAAAGAACAATTCTAAGATACATTCATAGTTATTATTATTAACCCTTAAATTCAAATATCATAGAATAAAAGTAATCAAAATAACTAAAAACAACCATTTTATTAAAAACATGTTCTAAAAAAATCTGAATAAACTAAAAAATTGCAGTAAAATTTAATACAAATCTCACCTTGCATGAAAATCATTATAATGAATGACATCTAGCCTAAATAATTTATTGTGTAGCACTCCTCCATCAGCACACCCACTTATCACTAAAATACACGAAAATATTAAAATATTCATGTTAATTGTTTAAAAATATTGATTAAAGTATATCACATTTTTCAAGTCGGTATTAACAGGTCGCGTCAGTTAAGGCCGCACGTTTATGTACTACTAAATAGTAATTCACACATCAGAATAAGATAACTGGTACTATTGTATTGCTGCGGCTAACTGGCACTTTTGTAACATACTCTTATGACTTTGTAATAAAACTGATAATGAACTAGCAAGGGCAAGGTTTCAATGGACAATGATTGTGACATTTTAAGAAATTACCAATACGTATTACCAATTAAGAGTCAGTCAGTCAGTCATATACTTCATTTTCTAGTGTAAGTAATATGTCAATTTCATCCTGGTTATCGTGTCGTTCAAATAATAAGGACAATTCGAAGCATTTTTTAGCTTATTACTGTCCACTGCTGAACGAATGCCTCTCCCGTAGAACGCAAACCATCCCGATCTTGGCCAGCCCATATCCATCGCGTACCTGCAACCCTTTTTCAAATCGTCGGTCCACCTTGCCGCAGGGCTTTGTACACTACGTTTTCCTATGTGTCCCCATAAGTCGTGTAGTTTTATTTGTATGACTTCATTAGATACTTTTAGTCAGCCCCGCATTTGGTCAGCGTTCATATAACCAGATCTTTCTCACATTGAAGGGAAGCTTGTGCCCAGAAGGTTAACAAACCTACTGAAAGACATAGTCATTGAACTCTACAAAGGAGTGCAAAATAAATTCAACGTCAACTATTCATTTAATGAAAAACCTTTTTTATAATATTTATTTAGTCGCATATTTATGGTTAAAACATTTATTTAATAACTTTCATTTCATCACACAAAGAGGTTTTCTGTTAATAGAATAATAAGTTCATATTAGATATAAATAATATCTTAATAAAAATTATAAATAAATAAACCATTATAAATTATTCAGTTGTTGAATTAGACTTTTGCTACGTCCATTTTAATATTTAAATCTCGATGGAATCAAAATCGAATACCCAGACACAACGGGGAAAAACCTTGCGTTAATAAAGAAGGCCGGTCTTCATTTTCCTTATTTTTATATTCAATTATTATAAAAATATTCTTTTAAAGAATAAATGAAGAAGCCAAACCTACCTTGAATTTTCAATAGCTCTACAAAATGATTATAAAATGCTCAAAAAATCGATTATTTTACAAGAACGTCAACTCTTAGTAATCAACGATTTGAAACAAAATTCTTTTAAAATACTTAAGTAAAATACTTTTTCAATTACGAAGGTGTAAATTGCAGATCCTGTATTTTATCTTCAACTGGTAAGATCGTGACCGAAATCGCAGACTTCAAAAATATTCTTGCCAACGAAATATAGTGGATGGCAAAATTTTACTTTAACTTTCAAAATATGTTATTAAATTTATTATTACACTAGCTTTTCTTTACGATGTTTGTACTTACTATTACTCGGGAAGATTTTGTGATAAGCAAGTATGTTTGTACTCCAGGATGGGATGATTATATTTATAACATTTATTATGTATTTAAAGTTGATATAATATCTATACGTCTATACATAATAATAAAACTGGAGTGTTTGTTTTTAATTTCAAATTAACAGCTTTACACTAAATGCATATGATATATATACTTTGTTGCTAGTATCGTATATATAATATACGATACTAGCAACAAAGTCTGTCCGATCTCTGAAACGGCTAGACCGATTTTCACTCGCAGATAGCTAATGTTTTAAAGGGTAACGTCTTTGATTACTTTTTAACCGATAGAAGTAGAATTTTATTTATTTTAAATAGTACAACCCGTGGCTTCGCTGACGCTAAATATGTGATGTATAATAATATATCAACTATCTAGTATCCAAAAAAAAGACTTCGTCACCACCGAACTTTTTGATGCGGTGTGTTATTGTCCCAACATAAGTATTTATTATTAATATTTGAAAATTTATTTATTTATTAGGAAGGAAGCAGTTAATTCCAATTGTAAATTTTGGTAAATATTCATGTGACGACGTTTTTCAAAGACTGTCTCGTAACTGTTCACTGCTTGATAGAGACTAACTTGCAAACAAATTGTCGCATATATTTTTAATAAGAAATTTGCATCAAATTTTATAATATGTTATAAACAATTTAAAATGTTTTTTTGAAATTTGAAAGTTTTAATGTTTGCATGTTTGTTACTCAATGACGTCAGAACCGCTGAATGATACATGAAATTTGGCTCAGAGGTAGATTAGTCTCGAATAGCACATAAGACTATATTTTATCCCGGAAAAAAAAATATTCCCATACAATACATTTTTAGGATAAGTTTTTGTTTTTTATGTGGGCGAAGCAAAGGTAAGTAGCTAGTATGAATATGTTACATATTATCGTTGTTATATTATCGTTGGACTTTTTTAGGGTTCACAGAGCAAAAGGTTGAAATAAAACGGTAGTACCAGTTCTAATCTGTTGAGAAGTCATTTCTACACTATTGGTTAATGTATCTCTAGAGCATCATGTTATTGCAAAAATAAAACGAAATTGGCTATAATTTTAATTATTTAATCATACTGCAATAGTCTAGTTAAATGATAATTATTTCAATATGTAATATTTGATATTTGAACCGTACGCTGATAGTTTCTAATTCATTAATTACTGCGTATTGTGTTACAGTTGGTCAATTGCTAAGAGTTTTTTTCCTCACGAAAAATGTACAATTTTGTAGTTGAAAATTTAATTTTGTCAGTAATAACGACTTAAAAGCGTAGAGACGGATGTAAGTAATTGCTCATACAGTGAATCTCAAATGGTTTTTCGCTTAATTACTACATGACAAGGCAATGCATGAAAACGATTAGATTATACTTATCACCTATTGTCCCGACAATGTCATGTGAACTGACGTGATTTGTATGGCTCTACTCACACAAACACACAATGTAGGCAAGTAAAAATAGAATTTAACTTCACACTAAATTTCCGATATATTTTTTTATTTATAAGTTTTAGGGTCACTTACTGAGCAGAAAATCACAAAATGCTGTGTAGCTTTAAACGCAATCTTGAAACAAAGGTTTTGGCCGATATCTCGGAAACTATGTACTTAAGAGCAAAAATTATTGAAACCATTTTTTTTTACATTCCATGACATTGGTGTAATCATCGATGATTATAAAACTAGCGACCTACCCCCATTTTGCTTAACTAGTTACGTCACTATTCAGCTAGAGGATCTTTCATCATTTTAACACGCTTTTATGAGCCGAATGTGGAACTACTTCGGCTCAGCTCAGCAGTTACTTAGGTAGACTTAATTGTAAATTTAAACCCCAAGAATAGGAAAACATTAAAAATTTGTATAGATTACTAATAAGGTATTCTATTTAAAATAAAAATAGCCCCAGTTGCTCCTTATAATTTCGTCTATCTCCCAATGAAAATCTCTTTAAAATCGGTGCAGCTGTTTAGGATCCGGAACAACCAGATAGAGAGAAAGACAAAAATTTTAAACGTATTTTTCTAAGTACAGTATATCATTTTATATGTATTTAGTTAAAAGCCTTCATTTTGATTATAAATCAAACCTTCAATTTTATTTACCTGTAAGGATATAATATGAAACTGTCCTTGGATTATTATTTATTAAACATTAGCCTAGCAGCTTCAAAGATTATGAATTCCAACAGAAAGACATACCGACAAATAGACAGAACTGAGAGCATAATGTATGAGCTTCAAATGGAGCATCTATTCTAAAAATAATAGATAAATACTTCTTTTGAATTTAAGCTGTCGGTTTTTTATGCTTAAGGAAGTCTTTATAACATAATAAGATGGACCTAATTGCATGTATGTACGAAAAATCTCTTCATTTTTGATAATATGGTCATAACCAACAGAGTATAACATTTACAATCATTCAAATTATTTGCACGAAACAGAATTTCAGTCAGGTAAATAAGTTAATCATCAAGTCTAGTTAAATAATATTTTTGTGAACTTAAACTTAAAATATACTTAACTCGAATATTATTAGGTTTTCTTATTAATTACGTGTAGATTGATCCTGAAAATAAAGTCAAAATTTGCTATTTATTACGTCAATTTTAAAAATTTTGAAACACCGCCAAATTCCAAATTCGTTCCACTTCTATTGAACTAGAAATTCTTAATAGAAAAACTCGAATAACTGACAAGGCCTCCATGGGGACCTCCCATGAAATTCCCCATTGAACCAAGCATCGCTGTTCATTCTATTCCTTTCCACTAAACTAAGGCAACAAAAGTCTATCTATCTTTCTAACTAGTCTGTATGTAAAATTAAAAAAAGTAGCCCGGTACCAATGTACTATATTATAATATGTAAGTATCTAAGAGTTTCGTCACTATATACATTTCATCGGGTCCTAACAATTAGTGAGAGCAAGGACGTTTTCGAGTGAAGCAAGGTTTAAAAATTGAATTAAAAAAATTTGTTAGTTAATAAATATTTTTAATCAACTGAAAACGTTCAAACAGAAACACAATAAAACTATTCACAATTTTAATATTTATTGCCACTGTATTGTTAATATAAATTGAATCATGCAGATAAGTTTAAATAGCGCACTTTATAACCTTGTATAAAGAAAGGAAAATCTATTATTATTTACCTACGTGTCTATTTAATAGATGTATGAGTTATGACGTCAGTAATTGATATAATTAGTGTATATAATTATAGATTTAATTAAATGTACCCTTTAAAATACATAAAAAGATTAACAAAATTAACATTTGATACGATATTCTTAATGTGACTTAAATTATGTGAAATGTTATCGACATTTCTTTGAAGAAAGATTATCTATTATTAAGATTGGTCTTAAGATTGTATAATAATTCACAATTTTCGTATAATGTATTGTTTTACACTTACATAAGTTTTATGTTTATCTCACATTACACAAAAGGTATTTGTGTGTATTTTTTAATTTTTATAGCATATTAAGAAAAACCTATTTGGGTTCCCCTATATGATCTAGGCGGAAATATTACTTAATGAACCTAGGACCTAGGTAGGTATATTATAAAACTAACTGACAACACAACGCACAGGCTGAAATGTATCTAGAAGAAAAATTACTTACACAAGGAAGTGAGAAGTAAGAAAAGTTTTAGGTAAGATCTATTAAAACGGTTAAATAGCGGGATGAAAGTTTATATCGAAGTTTGAATCTTTCGAACTTAGAAATATGGAAATTGGTATTTAACCTAATATTTATATTGTCGTAAATTCTATGAAGAATAAAGTGTTTTTTGCATATCAATCGGTTATGACTCCTGGAACTTCCTTGCCTTCTTTTTTACTAGAAAAAAGATTTTTTTATGTTCCCAGACTTTTAGAGGATTTCTTGGCTATATGCATAAATTTATCTACCATACGAGTAGCGTCATAGGCTACAACTAGTCAGTAATATTTTTAAAGGCACCAAAATATTACGAAACCCGACAGAGATATTTGAGTTTTGAACGATATGAAACGCTAAACAAAAGCACTTTCTTTGAGAACGAGAGATAAAAGGATGCAATAATGGAGTTATGCTCACAATAACGCTTTTAGCGCAACTCACGGGCTGGATTAAAAAACGGAAATAGTCTGACTGTGAGGCACAAGATAAAAGGAGAATCAAGCCTTTACTCTTGTAAAGATATTATATTAAATTATTCTTAAATGTCAAGTTAAGTGCCGTTAAGTCTCTACGTATCAATTTTTTGGCCCATGTACAATTAGATTTGAGGGATGCTTACTACAAAACTCAAACCATTGATCGTTCACATCTCTTATATTTCAAAAATATCTTTATAACGTAGTAGAAGATATTCTAAAATATTAGGTGTAGTAATAAAATAAAAAGGTAAAATATATTTCAGGTTTCATTTATTGTTGCAATATTGTAAGAACGTTATTACGAGTGTGATTATAGCAATTAAACTTGATCTAGAACAAATCACATACGTTAGTAAGGTAGGTACTACTCGTATATCTCTTTTTGACGTACGGGAGTCGATTCTTATTTTCGTTTGTCACAGTCTGATGTGCCGTGTGACTATTATTATTATTATTATCATGGTGTGACCATACCTGTGCCAGCGGTCACTGGTTCAAGTTCCGCTGGGGCTTATTCAATTGTATGATGAGCTCGAATGTTTGTATTCTAGTGATGGACGTTTATATTTAAAGTTATGTGTAGTGTGTCAACTACCTGTTAGTATAGATCTTAAATAAAGATCTGATTTCAGCCTAACTCTACTTTTCTTGCGAATCCCTAGACATCTAAAGGCAGTCTATGTTACTCGAATCCATGGCCTATCCGTACAACAAACATATCAGTGCAGCCGATAAAATAATAAAAACAATAAAAATAAATTATTTATTAGCACAAGAATTATAACTATAGTAAAAAACACGTATAATTAAAAAATATAATAAATTGTATCCACTATATCACTGTCTTATATTATTCTTCTACTATCACAATTCTTCCGTCTGTCGACACGTTTAACGGGGAATGCTTTCTGATGTAACTTTCAATAGCCGCCTGATCTTTACCGATCACTTTAACATTAGTTTTATTTTTGAACATCTGAAATTAAAAAAAATATTACTCTATTTCTTTCACCATGGCAACACCATGGGACATTGAAAATGGCTAAAAACCTAATTATTTCCTCGCTAAAAAGAGAGACCTGTGCCCAGCAGTGGGATGTTAAAAGGGCTAAACACACTTGACATTTCTAATATCTTTATATGCTTATTTTAAATATTAAACGTATTTCATGAACAATAATCACTGATGTTCAAGAAGGTTTCTACAATTTTGTATTATTTTACAAGATATTTTGCCAACAATAATCGTAAGTCTCTTTTCAGAGATTTTATTACTATATGTACAATGTAAATAGTATGTACTCTACAATGCACTCTACAAGGGTCTCCCCAAAAACATAAATATGCATAAAAGAAGAAGAAGAAGAAAATATTTTTTCTAAAAATTTCTCACCGTAAATCCATCGCCGCCATCAGCCAAATAAGCTGGTACGACCAAGTGATAGTACACTTCAGGGTCCAATGGTACATTCGATTTATTACCAACAAATACTGAAGTAACCCTTTGACCTTCTGGTAGAGATATATTGTATGTAACTCGCAGACCTGTAAAATTTCATTGTTATTTTTTAAATTACATATTCATCATTTAATTATTTATTAGAAAAAAATATTTTACTTGTTATAAAACAGGGACAGGCAGTGGAATATTCTCTGAGGACCTAAATATTAAACTAGCACTACCCATAGGTACCTACAACACGGTGTTCCAAGCGGAATGCTTAGGTATACTCGAGGCAGCCAGAACAATAGCGACAAAGAACGTAAAGGGTTCCCAAATTCGTATATTATCAGACAGCATGTCAGTACTACAGGCACTCAATAGTAACTCAACTACTTCAGGTATTGTGTATGAATGCCATAACGCCTTGATGCAGGTAAGTGCAAACAATGACATAACACTGCAATGGATCAAAGGCCACAATAACACACGCGGAAACGATATTGCTGATGAGCTAGCAAGAAGGGGTTCAAACTTGACAGCTATAGGTACCGAACCAATTATACCACTACCTTCCTGCTGGCTCAAAGGCCAAATTCGGCAACGCATGGAAAGCAAACACATCACTTTATGGTCTGAACTGCAGGACTGTAGACAGGCCAAAGTGGCGCTGCCAACAATCGACAAAAGAACGGCCACTTGCTTAATCAAATTGGACAGACGCCAACTTAGACAAGTGACCGCGGCCCTGACTGGTCACGGCCCGTATAATAAACATCTATTTAATATAGGTATAACCGACAGTCCCCTGTGCAGAGCCTGCATGGGAGCTGAAGAAACGGCTACACATGTACTTCTAAACTGTCCAGGTGTAGCGGTGTACCGGGCACAACATCTTGGCACCCCGAGGGCGCTTCCGGAGATCTTCAAGAAGCCCAAAAGTCTTCTTAAGTTTCTGGAGGAGCTGGGGTGGCAAGAGTGAATTTTGAACAAAATTCCCACACACGCAAAATAGGCGCTTAGACGTCGAGTTGCGGAAAACAGCCCTTCAATACCATACCATACCATACCATATAAAAGTTCTGTTAGCAAAAGAATTCTTAAAATTGATCAACGCCACATCACTTTACTTAGGTAGATATGTCAATAATATAAAACACGTTTAAAATATAGAAAATCTTTTGAGGTGATCTTCAGAAATGATGAAAAAATATGCCTTTTCTCAAAGACACCTTTATAAATAAACTTAACAAGTACCTTATCTAAATACAAAATTGTATTCAATTCGTTACAGCCATTTTCGATTACTAAATACTGCCCACACAAGAATTGCTAATTTTATATTGCAGGATATTTATGCAACAGCTTAGTTATTTATAAAAAAGTTCACAAATAGAAAAATATGAAACGACTCGTTTGGCTCAGTTGGTAGTGACCCTGCTTTCTGCGCCAGCGGTCGCGGGTTCGAGTCCCGCTGGGGGCATTCATTTGTTAAGCACGAATGTTTGTTCTCCTGTCATGGGTGTTTATATTAATAATATATGTATTTAAACGTATATATATAGTAGTATATCAACTATCTGGTATCCGTAACACAAGCATCGTAGCTTACCATGGAACTGTATGATGCTATTGTAAGAATGTCCTAACATATGAATTATTTATTATTATTTTTTATTAATTTTATTTACCTGATACTTGTAACACATAAGGACCCTTGAAAGGATTGTAGTCCCACGCACTCGACACACTGCGTTCGAGCGCTAGCAATATATCCTTTCCTTGCAATTCAAAGCTTTGGATGCGATCGTTAAATGGTAGAAGTTCGAATAAGGTACCTTTAGTTATTGCTGGAAATAAAATTATAACGTGTTATGTATTCATATATTGTAAAAACACCTAAGTGACTTTTTGACTTTCTACACAAGTTTTTTGATGTATAACATCTTTCCTCTCGCTTTCCTGCAATCTGTGGGTGTGATTTCGTGAAGGGACAGAAGTTAATTACAGGAAACGGAACACCAGCTGTTTGATTGGCCAGAGCGTGAGCGCGTTAGAGTTAACTATTTTATGTATAATGTCAAATATTCAAGTAAATCAAGTATTAGTCAAAGTTGTGCTTTAGACTGGCCTTTTGATCCGCTTTAAAAGGAAGATCTTAGACGTAATTAGTTTTTATATTATTTAGACGTATATAAAAAACTTACTTCCGCTTAGTATACTTGACTTTATATTACCGCGCTGGATAAATGATATGTATTGGAACTCTGGTTGTTGAGATTTCCCCTGAAATAAAACTATATTTAATTCACTTCTATAAGTTTTAGAAATATCAATTGTTATTTTTTAATACTGTTTTAACATATAATATTAGGTATATTCAGTCGAATGTAATATATACCTAAATATGATAAACAACGTGAAAGAAAATAATAATTCGCCTTTTAAGAATCATTTAAAACAGCCTTCCGAGCCTGTGGCAGCTTCCTCGCAGACTTACATTCTGTCATTTAATTTAAATTCTATGTTTTAATAATGTAAAAATGACGATTCAAAAGAGCTTGGAACGATCTATTCGAATAAAGTATATGATTTGATTTATGTTCTTATACCTTATATTGAAGCATGATAATTAAATAGTTTACTATATTTAGGTATGATTTTAAAAACAAATATAAAAAACTTACAAATTCTGCTAACCCATCTACCAATAGATCACCAAGTGCACATTCTCCAAACACGCAGTCTTCAAAGTTCAATGTTGTTACAGTCTCCCCTACGGGTACTTGCTCAGCTTTATGAACCATCTCGGCGTACGGTGCGAGACGAGCTTTGATGTCTTCATCTATGAAAACCAATAAACTAGAGTAATACGTCCACTTTTACATATTTTAGGCCCCAACTAAAAAAGTATATGGTGTTCGCCTTTCACGCTATACACGAAATACCCTACAGACGTTGTCCTGTACATATAGAAAATTTTTATAAACTTTTGCTCCCGGTGAAATGTTTTAGTATGCATGCGCAAAACAACGTTGCCTAGCAACGACTTATTTATAATTGAATATGTCATTTATTGTGCAAATGTATAAATAACTGATTAATTTAAAAAATACATTTTGTAGTAGACCGAATTGTGAATCTAAACCATTCTCGTTATAATACAGTTGAACACACAAAACATTTCATCAAAATCGGTCCAGACGTTTAGAAGTAGTTCAGTGACATACACACTTACAGTAGAATGATATATAATATACTAGCGGACCCTACAGACGTTGTCCTGTACATATAGAAAATTTTTATAAACTTTTGCTCCCGGTGAAATGTTTTAGTATGCATGCGCAAAACAGCGTTGCCTAGCAACGACTTATTTATAATTGAATATGTCATTTATTGTGCAATTGTATAAATAACTAAATAATATAAAAATACATTATCTAGTGGACCGAATTGTGAATCTAAACCATTCTCGAATACACTCGAACACACACAAAACATTTTATCAAAATCGGTCCAGTCGTTTAGGAGGAGTTCAGTCACATACACACGCACACAAGAAATATATATATTAAGATATATAAGCTCCATGCCCCGTAAGCCACCAGGCTTCTGGATACTTTAAATATATGGATACGTATTTTAAATATAATATTATATGCATTATTATACAAAACGAGAAAATGCTTGACTTTATCAAACATTCTAATGATAATGATGAAATTAATGATAGCAAAGGTCTTGAACATTAATGTAGTTAAACATTTGCAATATTCATGTTTATTTATAACATGAGTCATGACCTAATGAACTACTGATATAATTTAATAACCCATTCCGTTATTAGCATCAAGATAATGTATAAGTGGTAAGGAAAAAATGTTTCTAGCTATAGATAATAATACTGTATCAATAAAAGTATCCGTACCTAATATAATCAGTCATCTTTTCTCTTCTATATATCTATACATGAAATAAAATCCAAACTTATTCGTATAATATGACGACACCTTTGGCGCAGTAGTGACCTTACTTTCTTGCGCCAGAAGTCGCGGGTTCGAGTTCCGCTGGGGGCATTCATTTGTTAAACTTGGATGTTTGTATTCCAGTCATGGGTATTAAAATTAATATTTATAATAAGTATGTATTTAAACTTATATATGTAGTATATCAACTATATGTCCGTAACACAAGCTTCCTTCGTAGCTTACCACGGAACTAGATGGCGCTGTGTGTAATAATGTCCTAACATATTTAACATGTACATTGAAAAATGTGCATTAAATTTCTTTTTTCTGAGATGGTCATTAATTAGATAGACTTCAATTTTATCGCTTATAGATGAAATCAGAGTATATTGGAGAAGCATTAAAAGACTTTGTTTTAAACTTACCTTCAAGCAAAGACCTGTTTAGAAATATCGGCCCGCCTTCCCACTTGACGAAGTCACCGCGGTAGTCGAAGTAAACAATGAGGTTGCCCATATACTTGGTGAATGCGGAGGCTTGAACTATCAAAACCTGTAAGTTGATGAATGCATTTTTAAAACATTTTTAAAGATATTATGTATGTATGTTATGGGATATCGTCACTGATTAACTGACTTCAAAAAAGGAGGAGGTTATATGTTATTCATAAAGAATATGCTACACCTACACTCTTTTAAAGCTTGACAATGTTCACATCCTCGTTAAGACTAGCGAAAGTACTGGAATCGATTTCCAAATTGAGCTAAGTATTTTGTCAAGATATTCTCATTTGTGGTTCAACTCGAGTTTAAGAGTGAACAGAATAGAAATACTTCTGTTAACGTGCACTATAGGCACACTATAGACACAATATACTAACACCCTACTCTACATGAATAAGAGTCTGTAAGATTTAGTAACAAAAAATTATTACTATCAAAACCAGATTTTACTCTTACTATTATTACCCATTATCTGGAAAGTAAAGAAAAAGTAGATGCCAATAGAGGCTAAATTTTATATTAATACTTTAATTATAATAATTAAAAATATATTTGTACTAACTTTATGTTTTTTATTAGCAGTAGGTTGCACAAAGACCGGATAGGGTCCTGCGACACTTTCACCGCTTGGTGCTGGTCCATTCCATAACAGAGAGTGAGAGTGGCCACCCACTATTATATCTACGTATTTGCCGTAGTCCCGAGCCAATTCCCTGTAATCAACGCCAATATTTACAAGAAAAAGGGATTTTTAAAATTTGCTTGCTTGAGTCTTGCTTCTTTTACCGATAAAGTATATATAGATCGAGTTATAGGTCAAATATTTTTTATAATTATAATCAAAATTAAAAATATAATTTAAATGTAAAATAAACGTGCATTAAATGCCTTATTGGACCTTGGACCTAAAATTTTATGCTTATCTATAAATATTATTTGAGCTCTCCTCGTTTGTCTGTTTGTACGCTAATCATAAATAAATACATCTAAAATATGAAGATCTCAAAAGGAATTATTTCGCTCTTATTGGTCGTAGCATCATATTGTAGAGCCTATAGTTTCTAATAACTAATACTAATTTCTCAATTCAAACCTGTAGTTCCCGAGATTTAGCACGTTTAACCAAACAAACTCTTCAGCTTTATTATTAATACTACTAGTATAGATTTTCACTACCATTTTCCGGCTAGTTTTATGCTATGTAACGCAAGATTCGGCTTAGCGCTCTAGTAGAAAAATTAGCATATAATAGGTAAACTAGCGGACCCGACAGATGTTATCCAGTACACATAGAAAATTTTTATAAACTTTTGCTCCAGGTGAAATGATTTAGTGTGAATGAGCAAAACAACGAAAACACAAAACATTTCATCAAAATCGGACCAGCCGTTTAGGAAGAGTTCAGTGACACACGTACAGTAGATTTATATATTATATAGAGATATAATATACCTAATATAAAAGTATAACATACTAGCGACTCACTTCCTCCCTCGATCGATCTAACGCGAGCGAAACCGCGGGTTCCGCTAGTAATAAGTATAGACTGTGTTACTCAGTGATAATGTAGGTTTTTAATGGCAAAAGAATTTTTGAAATAGGTCCAGTAGTTTTAGAGTTTATTCGTTACATACAAATATACAAATCTTTCCTCTTTATAATAGTAGAATAATCTACTCTATTCTACTATTTTATCAGCCTATCAACACTTACTTATCAACATCAAGGCCACAGTGAGACAAAACAATGATGATGTCAACGCCTTTTTCATTTAATAATTTAGCTTCTCTCCATAACGCCTCGCGCGGATCAGTGAACACGACATTACCAGGTGAGGATAAGATCTAAAAAGAAAATTTCGGAAAGAAGAAAGTACAAATAAATTGAATTTCGTAAATAAAATATTTGAATTTTATAATAAAAAAAATGTTTTGTGAAGAAAATTGTGTTTAAAAAATTTGGAAGGTTAAGAGGCTAATACACTCGTAATATATAATGTGTAAGGGTAAAAAAGGTAAAAAAAAATATTTGAAATAAACTGAAATATTTGTGTATCGAAAATTTGCAAACTAAATGAATCGCAATTGCCTTCCTTAGAATATAGTCCCGCGTATTGGGATCGTAATTTTATAAAAAATACTATTATTTTCCTATTTGTTAGAACTATTATCATTATTAAGTTATTTTTGTGTCTGTAAAAAGTGTTGTATTAAAATATAAAAATGAAAATTTATCATACATAATAATATATACAGACATATACAGACAGTGGCATACATATAGAGACAGTAGCCGAGTGATGCGGGTTCAAATCTGGGTCTCGCACCTCTGATATTTTCATGTGCGAATCATTTCTATCATGATTACCACTTCTCTTACGGTGAAGGAAAACATCGCGAGGGAACCTGCATGTCTGAGAAAACCTAGCAAGTTTTCGAAAGGCATGTGAATTCCGCTAACACACGCACTAGGCCAGCGCGGATGACTATGGACCTGAACTGAACTGGCCTGGACTGAACCCCCTCGTACTGAGGGAGGCCCGTGCCCAGCAGTGGGGCGTTAAAAAGGGCTGATGATGAATAATATATACAGATACTTACTTTAGTATCAGTAGTAGTGAGTCCGATTAGACCGATTCTCCTGTTCTTCCTTTCAATTATTATGTGAGATCTGTACAGCCCGTTTAATATCGGTTCTTTACTTGAATCCATGTTAGCAGCTAGAACCGGTGCCTTTAAGGCTCTGAGGTAGGGAGCCAGGCCTTGTGGACCGTCATCGAATTCATGATTTCCAATTGCCTATGAACAAAGTATTTCTAAGGTTAAATTATGTTATATTTAATAATGATATTAAGATTTACTTACAGTTATTAAAGTATTGATTAAGGTCTAAGAAGGTACCTTTCAGAGACAGATCGGATTTAAGTGTATTGTTAGATCCACGATTTGACGCCACTAAAGTTTAGTTTCATTTCCAGTAGAAAAGGGGGCAGAGGACACTGTCATTAAATCTTAGCAATCATTCTCAATAAGTTGGGAGGTTCAAGGTTACAAACTTTAAACTTGGCAGGGAACAAGTTAGTTTTAAGAGAAAGATAAGAATCATAACTGTTATTTTAGAATAATGTTACTATCAAAGAACATTATATTACTTACAAATATTTACCTACATTATTTCAATAATTTAATCATAATATTTGAAATATAAAATGCATTGTTCTTCAACACAATTATAAATAGCATGTACCAATATTTTTTTTCACATTTTCCTTACTTTGTTATATGAGTAAATTAGCGTTCATTGCCACAGTAAGAAATGATTCAACAATAATAATCTTTCAAGATGTATCTATCACATATATCCGTAGGTAAAGTGCATAATAGCTCGGTCATTATGTTGTTTAGTCCTTGCAAATTTGCAACGTGGGAATGGCATCATAAAGCTTGTTCCTTAAAGAACTTAAAAGAATAAGAATTACTGAGCAATATTTAATAAAAACTTATGATTTCTTGATGAAGCTAGTAAGCTACTCCAACTAGCACTATTATCATTGTCCTTACTAATACTGTAAATTGTCTTAGTCAGAGTATTAAAACGTGCTAAATGTATATAAAACATAAATGTAAGTTGGAACTTAGCGGTTGTGGAGAACACATAATGACTAAAATTATATTACTAGTTATAGCGCAGAGCCGCGCAGTAGTTTTTGAGTTTATAGCGAACAAACAGGCGCGGCTGATGTTAATAGTAAAATTAACACACATAGCATAAGACCTCAATTTTTTACTTATTTTAACTTACATGAGCATCATGAGGTAAAAGATTCATGAATTCTTGAGTAACGTTCCACTTAAGAAGCGAATACCAATAGGTGCCTTGAAAACTATCACCTGCGTTTAAAAGTATGGAATCTGGCTTCTGTTTACGTAATTCCTCTATTTTCTTAAATAGTCTAGGGAACCCTCCAAGGCAGGAGCCATTATTATATTGACACGTTGAGGTCGCAACGGACGTTTCTTCAAATCTGTGAAAGTAAATTACTCCGATTTTAAATTAATGTTAGGTTTTCGCATTTTCTAGACTTTAGAGTTTTGATTTATTTTGAGTTTATGAACCCGATGGACCGATAACCGAGTGATGCGGTTTCAAATCCAGGTCTCGCACCTCTGATATTTTCATATGCGAATCATTTATATCATGATTACCACTTGTCTTAAGGTGAAGGAAAACATCGTGAGGAAACCTGCAGGTCTGAGAAAACCTAATAAGTTTTCGAAAGGCATGTGAAGTCCGCCAACACGCACTAGCCCAGCGCGGTGGACTAAGGCTTGATCTCCCTCGTACTGAGGGATGCCCGTGCCCAGCAGTGGGACGTTAAAAAGGGCTGATGATAATGATGTTATAGGTCCTGAAACCAACATGGTGACAAAAATACGATGAAAGAAAGAATATATTAGTCGAGATTTTTGTGATACTGCCGTTAAAAAACCATACTAATACAGACAAGAGCAATAAACTGATATACCTAACGATACTATGATAGATATGAATAATATATTTTATAGATACTATTTTTTAAGACTTACTAATGAAACTAATGTAATTCAAAGCTAGTCTATGTTTAATTCAATGATAGGTCGCTATATGGAATCGAACATAGAGTTTCCACACTACACGGAAAATGTATAAAAATAATTATTAAGTTGCCTTCCGTGCTATACCTACTTCAGTTTTTAAATTTGAATGATTATGAGTTATGACTATAATTATATCGCGATATTCGCTTCGATATTGAACATTAATATTCCGTAAGGTTAGTTTGCCTTATTGCACTCTTTGAAAGTATAGTGCAATTTATTTCGACAATTGTATGAAGGTCAAGCCGTTGGCAAGGAACTGGACGTAAAAGGTTAAAGTGACATTTGTTTTCTTTACAAAACCAAATTATAAATATTAAGATAAGGACAGTACAAACCACACATGGTCGAGAAACGTAGGTATTATAGATAAATATACCTAATATTTAAGAAAACACAAAATTTCTTACACGTAAGAAATACTGAATTGAATTTACAAATATTTGTTTAGTAATAAAATAAAATATGAACTTTTTATTCTTGACAACATTAATCTTTTGTTTCCATGGAAAAACTAAATAACTGGTTCTATTGGGTCGCACTAAGAAAATACAAACAGAACGGAACAGTCAATTAATGTCATTATAGTAGGATAGGTGATATAGTGATAACAATACTTGTACGGAACAGCAGTAGGTGTATATAAAACCAACCAAGCGACTAGCGGAGGACGATTACTCGACACGACCAGTGAGAGTTAAGGCGCAGGGCCGACGACTCTACCTGATTTTCGAGGCACGGACATGTCACTTCCCAACTCTTGGCTTCTAGTTACTATACTTGCCCTCAACCTACGAGACGACTAGGGCAATAAAACCCTTGAGCTCGCATTATCAGTTTCCCATTGCATGGAGCGAGCGGAGACCATTAGTGCAGGTAATAAACCCACATAAAGGAATGTCGATATTGTCGATCAGTTGAGTGAGTGAATAGATACATTTCTTGTGCATGAATTCAATATTATTATAATAAAAGTGTAAATACGGTGCAACATTATAATTAAAAACATGTGCATAATATTTCAAATAAATAATTTATACAATTTCTTTATTTAAGATATAGAAGTGTAAAACTGAAGTATAAAAAGGTTAACTACCTACGCTAATATTTACTAACTTATAATAAAAATAAAATAACAAAACAGTATATAGGTATATAACTAATTAAAGATTATTATAACCAATAGTCTTCACTATCGTCACCTTGGAGATTTATTATAAGTGGTCGAATATCTACCAAACATGCCTTAACTAAGTCTTCATTTTGGAGATAGCCAGCATGACGAACACATTTCCGCCAATCTTCGGTTGTTACATTGTCGATAGCATTGTGAAGTAGCTTTTCAACGTCTACCATTTTAAAAGTATTTTTTTTTGTCGCAACTTCGCCTTTAATTTGAGCCCATACTAACTCTATTGGATTATATTGGCAGAGGTATGGTGGAAGTCTAATGACTTCGTCCCGTATTCATTCTCAGTAAGTATTCGAGTAACGAGTGAAACACGTCGGACGTAAAATAGTGATCAGCTGATTTAAGTTATTATAAAATATTATAATTTTCTTATGTTTATGTGAATAACAGTTTTACCCACCTGCAAGAATACTCCTAATTATTATCCTTTACACTTTACTTACAACATATTTAACGAAAATGGAATCTATCAAGGAGTCACTATCTGCACTAACTGATATGTTCAATGCTAGAATGCATGAGTTTGAGCAGGGTTTAAGCAAAACAACAACGCCAGCTACGAGTACTGTTTTACCTGGTGAATTCAACCATTTCCGCAGTTTCATATTATCTGCATTAAACACACTGCAACGGCAGGTCGAATTCCTCGCATTGGAGGTGGATCGACATGAGATGAGGAACCGGCGGAAAATGTTACTATTCCACGGTGTTCCAGAACAAAAAAGTGAAGATATCCCAGCCCGAATCACTGGCCTAATTGCCGAACATCTGGACCTGCAGAACTTTTCTTCTGAAAATATTAAGCACTCATTCCGCTTAGGCCGTTCTTCTAACAAGCCCAGACCGATAGTAGTGAAATTTCGTGATGCTTCGGTACGTAATAAAGTATGGTTTTCTAAAACGAAACTAAAGGGTACTGGAGTAACGCAATCAGAATTTCTCACAAAGTGTAGGCACGAAGCATTCTTAGAGGCGCGGCAACGGTTTGGGGTCGGCAAATGCTGGACACGGGATGGTTGGATCCACATCATCGCGCCTGATGGATCTCGACACAGGGTGGAACGCAAGTTGGATCTCAATACCATACCAGGGGATCCAGTAAAATCACCAATGCAAAATACACTAGTGTTGAAAAATACAGATAAAGTGATTCCTTCTCGCGTAAGACGTATAGCTAAAAAGTAAATTTATTTTTTATTTTTTAATTTTATTTTAATAATATCTCTAATTCTACTTTAATTTTCAATTATATCTAAATTTGCTTAAGACTACTTTGTTATTGTTATGGTTGTAAATTGTCCACAGGCTAGTGTTAGTTAAACATCGATAGACTATCGATAGTATCGATAGCCATGGGCTATCGATAGTATCGATAACTATTATGGCACTATCGATTGTTAAGTTACTACTATTTATTTCCCTTCTCATCAAACCTGCATAGTCGGGAATCATTTTTTTATAATATTCTTATAATATAAAATATAAGAATTTGTAATTCATATTTATAAAAACAAAATAAAAATGTAACTAAAGTGTATAAAATAAAATATATAGTATAATTAAATAAAGTATAATATATTTACTACATACAAAAGAATATTTAATTCCTAAAATACCTACTGTTAAAAAAGAATAATATAATAATGTGTTCTAAACTCTTAAATCATATTTTGAAGCCGCAGGTTTCGCTAGTCATAAGTATAGGTACATTTTAAAAACGTACATTGGTGGCAATGTTTGCAGACATTAAATTATATATTATATTATTTATTGCACTTTGAATGTTACACAAGTAATACAGAAGCCAGTGTGAGCAAAGGTGGACTTATCTCAAAAAGAGATTTCTTCCAAGTTCCAGCCAACCTATTGAAGTGAGATTTTAGTGTTTAAAAAACGGGCCAGACACATGCAGTTGTTTTCGAATAAAATTATTATAATATACTTACATATTATACTTAAATAAATAAACATACATAAGTACCTATTATGTAGATAGGGGCCATTCATTAATTACGTAAGACTATTTTCGCTAGTTTTTGACTCCCTTCCCCCCTATTAGAAGAAAAAATAAGAATAGGCCGACCGATGTGTTTCTGTTCTTTCGTGTGAGTACGATTAAAATTTAAAACTTAAAATATGATGAAATTACGCGTGTGGAACTATTTTAAAAAGATTAACAATGACACGTTTACACGAAACTATCGATAGTATCGATACTATCGATAGTTTTTTCTCAAACTATCGATAACTATCGGAATACAAATCTATCGATGTTTAACGTACATAACCACAGGCTTATTCTAATTTCTGTTACCATAATAGACTATGTTTGTATCACAGATAACTAAGTTTTCTTGTCTTTGAAACGTAAGGGTACAAACACACTATCCATAATTGTATATATAATTGATGTATTGTAATAGTTACTAGGTACTTATTGATTTACTTTTTGGTATTTACTTGGCATTATCGTTTGCTTCTTATGGGTTTTTAAATTTTTTTCATTTTCGTTTTTTTTTTATCCTTGGTTAATATTACTTTTTTTTGTGTGTTATTTAAGTTTACAGTAAAATTTAAAATTTATTTACTGCTTTCTTGCACAGGCGGGTAAATTGTAGTTGTTAGATAAACTTGCAAGTATTCTATATTATTTATTAGTATATATTATTATTTATTAGTATATATTATTATTACTTAGTCATTTTATAATTTATTTATATAATTTTCTTTTATTATATATATTTTTTTTTTTATTGTTGCTGTTATTATATAACATCCGTAAATGGCTTCGACAAGCAGTAGTTTAAACGATTCCTTTCTATCTTGTTCTACTTTGGAGGATGAAAGCAGCTATGACAGTTTTCATAGTATCCAAACACTTGATGAAACTCTTGATTCAATCTTCTCAGATGTTCTGAAAACCTTTAACTTAATTCATATTAATGCCCAAAGTATTCATGCGCACTATCCTGACATGTTCTCTTCTTTTACTTCTAAAAATATACATGCCATTTTGGTGTCCGAGACCTGGCTGAAGCCATGTCTCCCATCTACTTCCTATTCACTACCAGGGTTTCATTTAATTAGAAATGATCGTGCTGAACGTACTGGAGGTGGGGTTGCAATATATCTGCGTTCTCATATTCCTTTCTCGATTATTAGTATGTCTAAGAATCCAGGGGACGTAGGACCCGAACATCTTTTTATTGAGATTTTACTCTCTCACACTAAAATACTTCTGGGTGTTTATTACAACCCTAATCTCGCTATTGATTATTTCTCATCATTTGAAACCCTGTTAGAAACATATAAGCCCATGTACGATCATACTTTGGTGATGGGTGATTTTAACACCTGTCTCCTAAAGAATGATCAACGTGCATCGCGGCTCAGGTCCCTTATTAATGCAGTTAATTTAAATATTCTCCCCTTGGGGCCCACTCATAATTTCCCAAATTGTCTACCATCTCTTCTTGACCTAATTTTAGTCTCTTCCACTGACTTTGTTGCAAAACATGGTCAGTGTTCCGCTCCGGCTTTCTCTTACCATGACTTAATTTATCTGTCTTACAAATTGAAACCCCCGAAAGCAAAATCAAGAATACTTCTCCAGCGGAATTTTGGTGGTATTGACTTACAACGATTGCACGAAGACGCTGAAAGTATGGATTGGACGGCGGTAAACTCAGCAACCACAATTGACGACAAGATAGCTATATTCAATTCTCTTCTAATCCAATTGTATGATACTCATGCCCCAGTTCGTCCTGTCCGAGTCAAACATCTGCCTGCTCCCTGGCTTACGCCAGAAATTAAAAGGCTGCAGGTTAAAAAGAATGTTGCAAAAGTAAAATATGTATTAAATCCCACTGATGAGAATAGGGCAAAATATGTCAAGGCTCGCAATCGTTGCAACACGGTGTGTAGGGACAGTCAACGACGCCATATCTATAAATCAGTAGTCGAAGAGAATGACTCAGAAAAAGTCTGGCATTTTCTTAAGTCCCTAGGTGTAGGTAAACCTAAAGTAAATATTAATCCTAATGATTTAGATATAAACTTGCTAAATAAACATTTCTCTTCTTCTAATACTATTGATAGTACAAATAAGGCGAATACACTTAATCTTCTTTCAACTTTGCCTACTCCTGACTTTCCCTGTTTCACTTTTAGTCGAATCTCCGAATGTGATGTTAAGAGAACTATTATGGCAATTAAATCTAATGCCGTTGGGGCGGATCTTATAAGTCGCAAAATGATTCTTCCTATTATTAACATTATTGTTCCTATAATCACATCTATCCTCAATGCTTCCTTTGATCTTCGCGAGTTTCCTTCTTCCTGGAAAGATGGCCAAATTATTCCGCTTCCAAAGAAACCTAACCCAACATCCTTTTCTGACTACCGACCCATTTCAATTCTTCCTTTCCTATCCAAGGTCCTTGAGCGCCTCGTGTATCAACAGCTAAATTCTTTTTTAAACCAAAATAATTTATTAAATTCATTTCAATCGGGATTCCGTTATGGACATAGCACAACTACGGCGCTAACTAAAATTACAGATGACATTAGAGAAAGCATGGACAATCAAAAGCTTACGGTATTAACACTATTAGATTTTTCAAACGCTTTTAATACAGTAGATTTTGACATTTTACTTGCCATACTAGCTTCTCTTAACATATCTCCTGAGGTGGTTGACTGGTTTCGTTGTTACTTGTGTGATCGCCGGCAGCGTATACGAATTGAAGATTCGTACTCTGAATGGTCTACAATCAATGCTGGTGTTCCACAAGGTGGCGTGTTGTCTCCTCTCCTTTTTTCAATTTTTATTAATTCTATTTCTCAACGAATTTCTTCTCACTACCACCTGTATGCCGATGATTTGCAGATATATGCCATGACAACTGTGGAAAATCTACATAATACTATTAACAATGTTAATAAGGATTTGTCTCTGATTTCATCTTGGAGTAATTTATATGGGCTCAATATAAACGCTAATAAATCTCAGGCAATTATTATAGGCAGCCAAAGACTTATACATAAGATTAAAAATTTGCATATACCACCTATAACTCTCAATGGTGAACAAATTACGTACACTGATAAAGTTAAGAACCTGGGTTTATTAATTGATCAACATTTATCGTGGGGACCGCAGATAAGTGAGCTAAGCCGAAAGCTGTTTGGAGCCGTTGGTTCGCTTCGTAGATTAAAAAATTTTCTGCCAATACCTACCAAAATTGCGCTGGCAAATTCTCTTCTGCTACCGATTCTTGATTATGCTGACGTTTGTTATCTTGATATAAAAGAAGAATATTTAAATAAACTTGAGCGACTTCAAAATCTTTGTATACGGTTTATTTTTGGCCTTCGAAAATACGACCATGTTTCTGAATTTCGCAGAAAACTCAAGTGGCTTCCTATCCGTTACCGCAGGAATTCTCACATTCTTCATCTTCTTTACTGCATACTGTTTCATCCTTCAACTCCTTCTTATTTAAAAGAGCGCTTTGAATTGCTGAAAGACTCTCACAATCGCTCTCTACGTTCGGCACATAACCTTGTCCTTAAAATTCCCTCCCATTCTTCTTGTGTCTATTCTAACTCGTTTACCATAAAAGCCGCCCGGCTCTGGAACACGTTTCCTATAGAAGTAAAAAGTGCCAAAAGTCTAGACAAATTTAAGCTGCTATTAAAAGAATATTACCTGTCACTTTAGTGCTTTGTTACTTAACATTTGATTGATTTTACAACAATGTATGTCTATTTGCATTTGTATGTATATTCATGTATGTATGTATGTATGTATGTATGTATGTATGTATGTATGTATGTATGTATGTATGTATGTATGTATGTATATATATGTATGTATATATGTATGTATGTATGTATGTATGTATGTATGTATGTATGTATGTATGTATGTATTTATTTATTTATGTTAGTTTGAATATGTGTATCTAATATATGTACTAGTATTGTATGTATCTGCATAATTTATATTTTTATGCATTTATGTATTTTTATGTTTATTGATTAATATTGTATGATTTAAAATTTAATTGTAGCAAGTACACCGCCTACCGTTTTTCTTGCACTTTTCTCTGGCTGATTGTTGGTTGCCTGGAAGAGATCGCTTTAAGCGATAAGGCCGCCTGCTGTGCATCTTTGTTTAGTTTTAACTAGTTATTGTATGTGTTTTTATTCTTTTCTTTGGTGTACAATAAAGTGTATTATTATTATTATTATTATTATTAACGAATGAGGTATACATATAAGGTATTTAAACTTTATTCCTTTTATAGTTAGCAGCATAATTACTTATGGTAAAATGATAATAAAATAAGTGACAGTCTAATTACTTACGGTTAAATTATAATAAAATATGTGATTTCTTCATTCATCATCTATCACTATGAACTGGTTAAATACCATTATAATGCTTACGAAACAGAAAGACTCATACTAACTATCTTGGCCCGATACGGGACTCAAACACAGGAACTCTCAAAGTGTAACCACCTACTTGCTACAACTACACCACGGAGGCAGTTCAGTTATTAAAAAATTAAAATCATTTACAATGATCAAAAAAAAATTATATGTTATTATAACAATTTTAAAATTTTTACCGTTGTAAAATTTTATTCGTCGAAAATTGATCTCTACGAAAATTGCAATAATATAACCTAAAGTATCAAAAAAAATTCCTATAGATACTCTCAATACCAACTCAATACGTTAATAATTGTCGGCTCTCTTAATCTCTCTAGTCTTGAGATATGATGGGTAGCTAACTATGGGTCATACTCGTATTGTATTGAGGCAAGGACCTCCCTTCAATACAAGGGACCCCTCTTCAGGAGGTCAAATGCCAGTAGCTATGACAATCGACCTTCGACTATTTTCCATTACTTAATTAAAATATTAAAAAACTTGATATTGTCAAAATAGCATTAACATAACAAGACTAGATAATATAAAATCCTACTTTATCTCCTTCTAAGGAGACTGACAAATAAGTCATTTATTATCTGACAAACTCGAGTTATCACAAAATATATATGTTTTCTCTTATATCTTACGAAACATTCAAAAGATATTAAGAAATATTAGAAATTTAGAAGAAAATTAAATCACTTAACTTATTATTTTCATAATTAATAATTTTAATAAAGAACATATTATTATATTATTGATAACCTACTTACCTTGCATGAAAATCATTATAATGTATAATATCCAGTTCGTACAATCCTTCGAATGGTAGAGCAAAGGAACAAACAAATCCTATTATAATATTTAATAACAATATTTTTAACGCTACCGTACTCATTTTGACGTCAAACTTCACGCGTTCATAGTTCGACGTCTCTACAAACACTGGCAGACCGCAGAATTGAATGATTATCAGGTCCTTTAGTACTTGCAATTGTCGAACTGGCCACTTTGATCTCTTTATCTGGCGTATGGGAATTCCTAATTCTTTATTTCAAACTCGAGATTTACCCTCCCTATATCGATACTAATGACGATTTTAATGAGAAAATTCTTATTTCCGAACAAATATTTACTGTACAGATTTGATTCAGGTAGAATTCTATTACATATGTATATAATATGAATAATATATAATGTGTATTTGTGTTTTGAATTTAATTTAGTGATTCATTATTTTCACGCTATTTGTATTTTTTAACATCGTATGTATGGAAAATTTTAATATCGCGTCATATAGGTACGACTATCAGTTTTAAATTTTCACCGTGGCAACTGCGATATTAAAACAGCTTTAGGTATTAGATTTAAGTGGTAGTGGCATGCTTGTTATGTTCGGGTAGCAGCTGAATGGGCCGGTACGCCCCGTATAGTACCACTCTCACAGAAGACCGGCGTGAAGTGGCAGCTATGCTGACGCGTTTCGTCCGGTAAGTGAGTCCGGGAGGCCCACTCCCCTTTCCTCCTCCCTCCCTCTTCCCTTCCTCCTCCGTCTTCGCCCTCACCTCCCTCTTCCCTTCCTCCTCCCTCCCTCCCTTTCCTGAAAGGCCGGCAGCGCATCTGCAAGCCTGGCTTGCAGATGTCCATGGGCGGAGGTGATCACTTCACATCAGTGAGCCTCCTGCCCGTTTGCCCCCTTTTTACCATTAAAAAAATAAAAAGATGTGTATGAGGAAGCCCGAAGCTACTGTAAAAAAAGTCGATTCGTTTTCACAATCATGAACGAAAAAATTGTAACCATCCAACATTTTCGTTATGAAAATTGCGACCCACAAAACAAATCCCGTGGACTGCCGAATAAACGGGTCTATAAAAAAACCACTTCAGAATTAGTGGCAAGGACAAATTCTTTTTTTTTTTATTTGGAAAATGCATTTATGTATACCAGCTATAATATCTATCAGCTAAAATCGCGCTGGATAGATTATGACGTTTGGCAGCTTTTTCGGGTCAACTATGATACTTTTTACTAAAGATCTCATCTCTGAAAAATTTATATTAACCGTTAAAAACGAGAGTAAGTCGCTCGTTCATTCTAAATAATATACAATTATATGTTTTTATGCCTTTAAAAAATGTATTGCCAACCCAAACCGCCGCATCAGCGGTGCCCTACAAACGTCGGAAGACGAGACAAGGCCAAGCGCCGGTGCAAGCTCAGCAAACACCTAAATTCTAGCTAATATTGTACTTGCTATAGAAATCTATACTAATATTATAAAGCTGAAGAGTTTGTTTGTTTGAACGCGCTAATCTCAGGAACTACTGGTCCGAATAAAAAAAATCTTTTTGTGTTGGATAGTCCGTTTATCGAGGAAGCCTATAGGCTATACAACATCATTATATAACATCAGGCGCGGAGCATCAATGAAAAATGTTGCAAAAACAGGAGAAAAATATTTTTTTGATCAGCCTTTAGAACGCGACCGAAGCCGCGGAAAATGCTAGTTGCAGTATAAAAAGGTATTACTTATTCAATGAAATACTTATTCTAACATCGACAAGTAGTCAACTAGCTATGTAATCTAGTTATAATTTTTAGTTAATAAATTAATTTAAGGTTAATTTGAATTTCTCTGCATCCCATGGCTGCCTCAAAACGTAATTCGCGAGTTAGCGAATGCGTAGCGAAAAATTGCGAATTAAATTATATTTATTTAAATGAGTATTAAAAATAACATGATAAAAACGCAGTTACACTTTGTCGTAAAGTACCTCTGTCGTAATCATAACGTTTAAACAGGTCTTACAACTTCATTTAGTATTAACTTTATTCTACTTGCTGTTTTTATCTTTTTGAATGGCTATTATATTAATTATAATTTTATAGGAGCAAAATTTTTAAACAAATAAATACTGACACAAAATTAGTATTTATTTATACAAACTGAAACTACAATAAATACGTAAAATAACGATATTTCACACGAGTATTTTTATAAAATCTCATTTATTTGATACCATTGATGATAAAATAGTAATAAGAAACTATATATTTCATAGTATAACAGTTTATTTACAATATTTACAAAATAATTAACTAATAATGTAATATAATAATTTTATTTTCCATATAAGCAATATATCTCTTGCTTCTAGTCCCTGAAAGGTCAAAAATATTAAGTAGTAGTAGTATTAAGACTAATCGATCACCCATCGATTGAATGCCGCCCGCAATGTTGCTTGACTTGTGATATTTCCGCTTAACCGTTGTATGAGCAATTGCACTTCATTTATTGGGAGGCCAGTACAATGTCACTTCATTGTGGGCAGATTCTGGTATCCACTTCAAATATTCTTCAAGTAAATCTAAAATATAATATTATAATTATTATTTACGTTATTATATTGTAATAATTGTAATAAATACTATATGCATATAAATATTTAAATAAATATTTTGGGACATATACACACAGCACTATCTAGTTCCACGGTAAGGTACGAGCCTTGTGTTATGTATACTAGATGGTTGATATACTACACATATATAAGTTTAAATACATACATATTATAAATATAAACATCCATGACTGGAGTACAAACATTCGTGCTCAACAAATGTATGCCCCCACCGGGACTCGAACCCGCGACCGCTGGCGCCACGCGTGTAAATTGACTGAGAAATTTTCACTGGCACATAGCTGATATCATAAGGCGTAACTAAGTTAGGTTTATTTTATTACAAGAATTATGATTCCACTCAAATAAATTAAAAAGTAAGGTACGCGAGCTAAGCGAGGTATGTGGCCAGTATAAAAATTGAGTATGTATAGAATTAACTTGTATCTTTTACTAAAATTAATCTGTATCTAGTATCTACCATTAACATGTAATTTTTATATTGTATAACTGAGATAATTATTAAAAAACACACACAAACTACACTAAACTATTTTTTAAAAGTAAATATAATGAACATTTCTTACAATTAGGCTGTTGTCTCCAACATTCCTCCAATTCGTCCTTCGTGCCGGCTCGTCTCGCTATCAAAGCTTTTAATATAACTTCTGTTCTCGGCTGCAACTTCGCCCAACTCTTGACCATAGTAGACGGTGGAGATAGCAGAGAACTGGCGTACTTCTTCAATTTAGGAAACACTTTTCCTTCTAGAAGAAATCTGGCAAACCACCTGTAGACAAAAACAATATTTTATTAAGTTTTTACTTTATTTATACGTTTAGATAAATCTTTAATGAGTCTGACAAACTAAAGCTGTAAAAACAATTTATTACATTAAAAAGTTTACAAGAGATAAAAAACTAAGAAAAGAATCACCACGACTTGAGTAAAATGTATTTGTCATAGATATAATTATAGACATACAAGTGACTAAAAGCTAGCTAACTTTTGTGTAATGGAGTGTACTTTAAATCAAGTTTTTTAATTTATTTCTTACCTATATCGTTCAATTTTATCCGGATAGTCTATCTCCACAATGGGTAGCTCCCAACAGCTCTTCCCAAACGTCCCTTTTAAGTGACACTTCACTCGGCCCAATTTCTCATCATATCTAGGTTCGGGATCTGCCAGTGGTTCTCCTACGAAAAATATAGATTATATTAATAAACATAAATAAATAAATATGTTGGGACATTATTACACACAGTGCCATCTAGTTCCGTGGACTATGAGACTTCTGTTATTGATACCAGATAATTACCAGATACTACAAATGTATAACTTTAAATACATAGATATTATAAATATAAACACCCATGACTGAAGTACAATCATTCGTGCTCAACATATTATGAATGACAGTTCACAGCAGAACTTAAACCCGCTACCGCTAACAGAGCAAGTAGGATCACTACAAACCAAACCAAATGTGTCTTCAAATAAAATGGCAGCCAATACCTACCTAAGTTACACAACTGAGGCACATAAATTGGAAGCCACTCCGGCTCTATAGAGGTCACATTCCTCATAACCATCTTCCTGGAGTCCTGACCTCCAGTTTCATACATGTCCTGGTATACCACCCACTCCGGTATGACTTTTCGTAATATGGACTCTGAATGCAAGTGAACTGGCTCTTCTAAGTTGCTACTGTGGTAGGCGTACTTGTATTTACGTTTATCTTCTCCTGTAATGAAAGATAAAGATTTAAGTTTTTTTTTTATTTTGGGACATTTTTTACAACAAGGCCATCTAGTTCCGTGGTAAGCAACGAGGCTTGTGTTACGGATACCAGATAGTTGAGACCAGATATACTTACATATATAACTTTTAAATACATACATATTATAAATATAAACACCCATGACTGGAGAACAAACATTCGTGCTTAAAAAATGAATGCCCCCAGCGAGACTCGAACCCCAGGCGCGAACGCGACCGCAGGCGCAGAAAGTAGGGTCACTACCAACTGAGCCAAACGCCTCATTAGTCTTAGGTACAGAACCCTAAATAGATTATAGTGCAAGAGCTAACCTTCCTTAACTTCATGTAAAGCTATCTTCCTCGCAACCTGATCACCGAGACCACTCAGCAAGAGCTGCCGCAAGAGCCTCGCTTGCCTATCGTCTGGGGGCTTCATCTCCGGGTCTATAGTCACATTCACGCCGGAAACACTCAGGTTGATCTCTGATGTCAACTGCTTACGCAATTTCCGGATCTCTTTGACAGCCTAATGAGATAGGAAAAAACAAATTAGTCTATTCAATTAATACTTTATTTCTATTTCTCTTTGGATACGTAATATAGTAAAAACAAAATAAATTGTTACAATATGACAATATAAAAGATTTATTCAGATTTTATTCAGGACTGCAACACTGCGTTTATAAAATAAATATAAAGAAGTTGAAACAAAATGCGAATACAACACACGTATTAATACATATACGTCACCAAAAATTATAATTAAAAAGAAATTATTAACTTTAAAAACAAAAAATTACAACCAAAAATAAACCTTATCACCTAAAAATAAGACTCACTTTCTCTCTCAATCCATATTTTGCACAGAACAACTCTTCTTCCCCCTTCACATACGCGTATTCCGCAGCTCCGACCGCCCTCAACAGCACTCCCGGGTCTCCCAACAACAATGTATTGCCGGTCGCCGGCCAACTGTCCGCTTTACCGCTCATTACCTAAAATATATAATTAATTGTAAGCTATTGATGTTAAGATATATACCGTATTTAACAGGGTTTATAAGGTTGTCATAAATAAATCAATTTTCAAGATAAACGGTTTCGAACTCACGTTAATAGTAGTTATAAGCGAAGTAACCACTCGACTCTAGTGCCATCTTGTGGCATGTTATAGTAATACCCGTCAATCCTACAGCTGTTTCCCGTCTGTCATATAACAATAAGCGTGGGGTGCGCCTCAACAGTCTCTTACCTTTTTTAATATTGGAAATACCACCGAAATGGACCCCCCTACACTGCCTAGCGAAGTGGACGCCTCCTGCGCGTTTTTTGGCTTCACGTCTGGCCAGCTGCCAGACGCCACTAAGACCCCCCCCATGACAAGGTTGATGGGGGGGTTACGCATACTGACTGTATACATACACATGTACTAACTAACTACAACCTAACGGAACCCCCTTCTACCGGGCGTCGCAGTATTGCTTGAGCATATTGAACTTGCCTTTGAGGCAATTTAAATACAACATTAAAAGTATGTTGTTGAATAAGGTTTATTACACTATAACGGAATACGTAGTAGATGTTAACGTGTGGGATTAATGTCTGGTTGTATCTCACGTAGGATAAACAGATAAATATTGTAATACAATATTGTTACCAAGTATTTTTTTTAAAAGAGCCACTGTTGAGTTTCTTGCCGGTTCTTCTCAGCAGAACAGCTTTCCAAGCCGGTGGTAGTTTACTCACAAACTTCCAGACTGACATTTAATTTTGATAATGTAAAAATGCCGATTCAAAAGAGCTTGTAAAAGTCTATTTGAATAAAGAATATTTTGATTTGATTTTAATTTGATTTGCATTCAACCACTCCCCTCCGACGGCCGGGCAGCTGAAGCAGACCATAAAGCCGCGATATTGCTCCACAGTCTACTCTGCTATCAGAGAAGTACCAGGAGCAAACAGACAAGCTGCTTTTTTTTAAATGAGCAACTGTTGAGTTTCTCACCGGCTCTTCTCAGCAGAACAGCCTTGGGAGCCGATGGTAGTTTCCTCACAGACTTGCATTTAATTTACATTTTATATTTTAATAATGTAAAAATGACGATTTATAAGAGCTTGTAAAGTCTTTTTTAATAGAGAATATTTTGATTTGATTTGAAAAGCCCCCATGGCACCCCACCCCCGAGGTACACCCCCTCTTCTCACCCTCAACAAGAGAAACATACTTATCCCGCAGGGTTAACCCTCTTTAAACGTAATTAACAATACCATTGTAGTAACTATGCTATAATCGATACATTATATAACAGTAACTTAATATTGTTAAATAAATTAAAATATATTACCTCTTGAACAGTGAGAGCAGACACTAAGGCAATTGTATATGGAAGCAAATCGAACTGATGACTAAGAGCTAGCATTTTCCCGTATCGAGGCAGAAGTGGGAACGCTGACACTGCTTTACCTAATGGAGTCACTTTTAGTACCTAAAAAAATATCTTGTATTGAAAATATATAATAGTAGGTTCGATTACGTCATCGGGTAATTTATGATAACTGTTAGTACTAATGTTAATAAAAACAGTCTGAAAAATCAAATGGTCAATAATAAATTAACAATAATATACCTACACTACAAAATGTAAAAGTACATTAGGCTAACACATGGGCAATATAATGAATATAGGTATAGTGATGCATAAATAAATAACGCTAGTAAAGCCGCGGGAAAACAATACCTCTTCATCATCTATCCTTTTTTTCTTTACTTCTGGCTTTTCCAATATTCCCAATACTTCTAGTCTTTTCTCTGCTAGACGCAACTGCATTCTATCAGGTGCCGTTGGGAATGGGAAGTTTACGACCTATAATTATTTATTATATTTAAAAAACTATAATTTTAATATATTTTTTTTGATATCCAATATCTCTTTCCCGTAAAAACCCTTCCATACGTAGAAAAAAAATTATCCTTATAGGATATATCCTTATAGGAAATATCTATAATATATCCTTATAGGAAATATCCTTATAGGATTTGGACCTTTTTGAATGATACATCTAACTTAAAAAAATTATCCTTATAGGATAATTTTTTTAAGTTAGATGTATCATTCAAAAAGGTTTGTTCTGGTTGGACTACTTAATACAGTTTATGAGTGAAACAAATAAAAATCACGACGTTAAGACTTGTGCCAGTTTTTTCCTAATGCACGAATTAGATTGCACATATTTATAAGTTAGGAAGTTAAACTATTTGCCAATCAAAAACATCTATTGTTATTATATATCTATTCAAGCAAACAAAATTATTCCGAGAGTTCAGGTAATTGGTCCCAAAAGGGGTTTAAAAAATTGGAGGTGATCCCACCAAATCTCACTTAATTTCACCAAAAGAAAGTAAAGAATTCTAAAATGAAAGAAACTTACCATGCTATAAAGACAATTACAAGACAATTGTACTGAGCACATCCGGTTTCTAGGATCAGTTTCCACTGAAATGGGTATACGTAAGTAGAGATGAAAGACAGTGGTAGCCCAGCGGTAACGCGATCGTTTGAATAACCGAGTGATGCGGGTTCAAATCCGGGTCTCGCACCTCTGATATTTTCATGTGCGAATCATTTATATCATGATTACCACTTTTCTTACGGTGAAGGAAAACATCGCGAGGAAACCTGCATGTCTGAGAAAACCTAGCAAGTTTTCGACAGACATGTGAAGTCCGCCACCACGTACTAGGCCAGCGCGGTGGACAATGGCCTGATCCCCCTCGTACTGAGGGAGGCCCGTGCCCAGCAGTGGGACGTTAAAAAGGGCTGATGATACTAAATGCTATATTAATGACTCAAGCAAGTTTTTTCTTCATCCTGTAAAGTTGTCAATATTGAGATAGTACCGAATGCCAGTTCGCAGTCGATATAGCCGTTGCGCCCACCTCTATAACTGTACGGCTACAGGCGATGTCACGATAAAATTCGTGTTCGATCGCAAAGATTTGCGTTGTCGTGACTCGTCTGGCCAAAGAATTCGTCGTATCGCGAATCAACTTCGCGAATACACGGGGGCTTCGTGCCGCTGTCGGTTAATTGCCGCACATCAAAGGAAATGAATTATCCCGACGTTCTAGATTATCGCAACGTAGTGTTTTTTTTTTTGATGTGGCCAAGAACGTTCGTCATGGATCGAACACGAATTTTTATCGCGACGACAACTCTTCGTTCAATATGTAGCCGTACAGTAAGTGGTACTGACCTTATCAATGCCCATGCACTTCATCATGAGCAGCAGGTCGTCGACGGGTCGTCGCAGCAGGTCGGGCGCGTGGTGCGGCGCGCACTCGTGCTGGAACACGGCGGCGCTGTACGCGCGGTAGGCGTGGCCGGCCGCCGTGCGCCCCGCCCGCCCCGCGCGCTGCGCCGCGCTCGCTTGCGACGTCCATACTACGCGCCACGCGCTCGCGCCTGTCGCGTGGTCGTACACGCTGCGTGCGAGCGAGATGGAGTTATATTAAAGTTTATATTATTAGCCCATCCCATCAACGGGCTGCGACGTGACTATGCACCACGCGCTCGCGCCCGTCGCGTGGTCGTACACGCTGTGTGCGAGCGAGATAATAATAATAAAATTTAAAAGTGCGTGTGTACAAAGTATAATTCGCGTCATGTAAAAAGAACGCTGGCTGTCAAGTTGCGCAGAGGCGATTTATCGGCCAATTTGGTGGTAAGACGCGGGGCGCGGGGCGCGTCACATGCTTTTCGGCTCGCTATTGGTTTTTCAGTTTAAAATACCATCGCGTACACAAAACTTATTAATTACGAAATGATTTTATATAAAAAAATATTGAAAAAATATTTTGAAGTATATTGTTTTATAAAAAGAGAGACTGATAATAATGCTGTTAATAATTTAAAAAATATATTAAACGAATTAATTTATTTTTTTGTAAGTAGATTAAATATTCTATGATGAATCAAACATATTTTATTAATTAATAGAATTCTATTTAATGACATTCTATCTAATATATTTTTCAATGTACCTACCAATACTCAATATACATCGTGAGCAAAAGGCTAGTTCAAAAATAAAAGAATAGGCTTAGGAATTTCGTATGCGAATGTACCGATGCGCAAACACACCCCCCACCACTTTCTTCCAGCGTTCTTTTTACGTGACGCGAACTGTACACATGTCAGAAGTAAAACTTCTTTGGCAAACTAATTTTTAAATCTCGTTTATATTTATACTAAATAACCCCGTCTATAGTTTGTCCATTTTGTTAATGGTTTTTTGACAGCTCGCCGACTGACAAGCTATAGTGATGACAAAAGGACGTAATAATCGATTTCTTTAATTTTTTTACGTATATAATAATATTTATTTTTATATTTATTAATATGAAAATAAATATTATTATCGTAAAAATCAAGTGTGATGGAGAGAACTAAGAGAATCATAATGTGATTCGGGCCGTGACATTGCATATTTTGATAATTTATACACACAAGAGTTAATAATTAATATAACTGAAGACTACTCATCGGACAAATCTAATATAAATGATGATTCTGACGAATCAGGTTAATAAGAGGAATTAAACTATTTTAGTTGTTTTATTTGTATGATTATATTAAGAAGAAAGTAAAACTTTACATAATGTTAATGTCTTAATTTATTGGTTTCAACCTTAAAATTTTGTTGTCTTCCTGATTAACCCCTCGAACAGCGCTAAACCACAGGCGGTTTGGTCACGTGACGTCTAAAAAATTCCGCTCACAGTATCAAAACCCCTGGCGGTTTCGCCCGAGCATCCCACTTTGAATCCAATTTTCACTAATACAGAGTCTACTTTTATATGGAAAACTTGTGTTCATAAGGTTGACTATTAAATTTTACGTAATGGTAATACTGCGATATACGCGGCAACACAAAAATGACGCAATCCAACCAGTACATTGTGACAGTGCAGTTAGTGTTACAACTCGTTCGTGCGCTCCTGCTAATTATCAAATATAATAAGGTAAGTGCTTTATTAATTAATAACTATTGTGATAATTGTATTCCTTGATAAATACTAAAGCTATTTATAAATTCAAACTTATCGTTTTAGTTGTATTTTTTACTATTTTCGTATTATATAGACGGTCAAATTTCTCGCCTTGTTCAAGTGATTTCCGTGTGAATGTAACTAAATATACGTATTTACAATTAAAACAAACCCATTTGTTATAAAATAATAAAGAATTCAAAGCTAAAACGAACAAAAATGTTAAATAAAGAAACTTTATATCCACGGCCGCCATCTTGTAGCGGACATTGAAAATTCAATTAGCAAAAGTAGTCTTTATGCCTAATGCCTAAGGCCTATAATAGCATCGCAGTCCATATTAGTGGTCAAAGTCGTAGGAATGTGGCATCTATTACATCGTTTTTTATGCTCGATACTTTTATAGTGCAATCTATTTTTAGATTTTATGTTTATATAAAATATTGAATATACGAACTTTTTTTTAAATATATTTTTAAATCTTCTTTTTCTTTTTATATTAGTTAGTTATATTTATAATTTGTATATTAATATTTATATATAATATTTTTATGTATGTATGTAAATGAAATATTTTTATTTAGATTTTATTTTTGTATAATAATATTGAATACAAGAAGTAACCATACAATATTTAGCGAAAACAATCATTTGTTCAATTTTAAATTCCGTTCCGCCGTATACTACGTGTTTCGCGCGGCTATGCTTATGGATTAAATTTATATCAATAAATATTATAGTGCAATCTATTTTTAGATTTTATGTTTATATTAGTATTTATAATTTGTATAATAATATTTATATATAATATTTTTATGTATGTATGTAAATGAAATATTTTTATTTAGATTTTATTTTTGTATAATAATATTGAATACAAGAAGTAACCATACAATATTTAGCGAAAACAGTCCTTTGTTATAACAAACAAAAGCGCGCGCCGTATACTACGTGTTTCGCGCGGCTATGCTTATGAATTAAATTTATATCAATAAATATTATGAACTTATAAATATAAGTAATTATATATTCGTGTGTGTAATTTGTTGTGTTATTTTTTCAGCTTCAAAATGTGGAATCCGGGAGTGGATTCCCCGCCAAGAACTTTCTTGGACATCCTAGAAGAGGAGGATGAGGAGGAGGAAGTTCCATTATCAGACGTCGATGAGGAGATGGAGGAGCTTTTTGAAGAGATCGAGGTATTTATCATATATTTAATTTGATGTACGATAGGTACATTTTGAACTCTCACTTAATGTCTTGCTTTCTTTTTTTAAAGGACCTATCAGTACAGCCCCTCGAAAGAGGTGATGAGGCGGCCCTGGTGAACTGCGATGAAGAGGTATGGACCATATTTTTGTAATTTGATGTACGATAAGTACATTACAATTTCAACTTTCTAGCTATCACGGTTCATGTGATCCACCCTGGTGACAGACAGACGGACAGCGGAGTCTTAGTAATAGGGTCCCGTTTTACCCTTTGATTGATTCATCTGTATCATCAATGATAACTATTTCAATTTTCAAAAACATTTCAATATACAGAAATATTCGACTGTTTGAATTTTATTATATGTACAGATTTTACTAATAATAATAATAATATTGTAAATAATTATTTTTTTTCTTTTTATCTTTATTGTTGGATTTAATTGTAAGTAAAATTTTACACATCATCTGTGTAAATTTCAACTTTCTAGCTATCACGGTTCATGTGATCCACCCTGGTGACAGACAGACGGACAGCGGAGTCTTAGTAATAGGGTCCCGTTTTACCCTTTGATTGATTCATCTGTATCGTCAATGATAACTATTTCAATTTTCAAAAACATTTCAATATAAAGAAATATTCGACTGTTTGATTTTTATTATATGTACTTAGATTTTACTAATAATAATAATAATATTGTAAATAATTATTTCTTTTCTTTTTATCTTTATTGTTAGATCTAATTGTAAATTAAACATTTTATGAACATAAACATTTTTTATTTATAAAACCTCAATACATGTATCATAAGAAATAAATATCGACACTTATCGACTTTGTTCAAATATATGGATGTCACATCACTACGGCCAATCGTCTTTTTTAGGTAAAAACGCTTGTTTTAGAATTAGTTTGTTTTCCTTTTTTTTGTATTGAGCTGGAACAAAACTTTATATTATTATCATAAATAAACCTTTGTAATCCTTATCTAGTAAAATTCAATATAAAATAAAGTAGATTTTATGGAAAAAAATGTCCCTAAAAAAGTGTCTAACTTTTTTTTGCGCTTTTCGCTTTTATTATTCTTACATTAGATATAGCTTTAAGTATTTTACATCTATAAATAGATAAACTATTAACCTAGAAATATCCGTTTACAGAACTAAGATAGGTAGTCTAGTTCTGTTTATATTAATCTTTTCCCGCCGCGCGGCATAAAGTCGCGTAAAACAGTAGCGCGGCGGGTGAGTTTATGAACTCTAATGTTATTAGTATAATTTTTTTGCGTTTCTTGAGGGGTTAAATAACATATTATTACACCTTATTTACATATTAGCATTGATTTCTATCAATTATTTGTAATCTGTGGCACAATCGTAGTAATCGTTATGAGTGGCACAGCAATAAGGGGGAGGTGCCCGTCCATGAAGTACAATATTAATGAGTATGACATTTTAACTTTAATGGCTAACCATTAAATACGAAACTTCGTGGGCGTGAGCTGTCAAAAAACCATTAACAAAATGGACAAAGTATAAGCTCGTTGAGAGTGTGTGTCACACCCACGAGTTAGACAGAGTTAGAAATGTCACTGACTCGCGGTGAGCGAGATCTAACTAAGGCTAACTCTTCCCCGTCTCTGAATGCCTGGTAGGTACTATGGACTTATTTTTTCGTTTCATCGAGTTTGAAATCACAACGATTCTAAAGAAGTTTCACTTCAATAATAATAATAAAACTCCACAACATTAACATAAAGACAGCAAAACTATATAATTATATAGTTCTAAGGAGACAACACGTAAAGCATAAAGACAGAGACAATCATACATTTCATTTAAGTGCGAACAAAATTTTATTTTTAAAACTACTGGGGCAATCATGCAAGATGTAAACATCGTTTGCTAACGATGTTTCATTATATGTGCGCGCTATTCTATTTAAAGATGTTTTTTTTTCCTAAATTAGTCCTATGCCTCTTAGTACGAAAGAGAGTTATATTAAAGTTTATAATATTAGCCCATCCCATCAACGCGCTTTCACTTTATCGTGGTGGAGGGCTTAGTAGCGTCCGGCAAAGCATGTAAGAAACGCACGTCATGGAGATTTAAATTGGCCCACTTCGGTGGAAGGGGTGTCATGTCCTCTGATAGCAGAGTGGACTGTGGGGCAACCCTTTGGATGTGTGGTCTGTTTCGGGACTTCTGTAATTCATCCTTTGCTTGTTAAAATTCTATATTCCATAATATTGAAGAATACCTTAGACAAATTCTATTTCTACATACGATTGTCTTTTTCACCTTTGAAAAATTAATAGGAAATAACACATATTCTTCATAAAAACTTAGTCGGGCACTACTGAATAGGTTCGAATGAAGTTTAAAATGGAAATACCATATATCCTGAAATATGTCATGTGAACCATTATAAATTACAACTGTTAGCTCTATGAACTTGAAGAAAAAGAAACCTTGTATATGTGTACGTTTGTTACGCTTTCACGCTGAAACAGCTGAACCGATTTGAATAAAATTTAATAGATAGACCACATTCTGGAGTAACAAACACCTAGTCTATACCAATAACACACTCGAGTAAAGCACTGATAAATCCATAGTAAACTCATACACTCACCGCATTTTCTTCTTCCCAGTATCCACAACATATTTGATGGACGGTATAGTCAAGGACGTCTCCGCAACATCAGTGCTCACTACGCACAGTCTCGCGCCTACTGGAGGAGGTTCGAAAACGCGCGATTGTTTTGCTGAACTTAACATTGAGTATAGGGGAAGTACCCATAGAGGTTGCCTACAGGATCTTATTACTGCTGATAAGCTATCGTCTTCCTCTATATCTAAAATGGTAAAAAATTACCAGTTATTTATTTGTAGACTTAGCTTAAAAAATCTTTAAAAACATAATTTAGCTAAATTACAAGTTAAATGATTACAATTTCTTTGTTCCTTTTCACTATTATTAATTTAGTTTTGTTTTCTAATTGACCTTATGATTAGTCTTACGAAAAACCTAAATTAAAAATAAAATAAGATTTATATTTGCAATTTTTTGTAGTAATTTCAGAAAACACAAACTCGTACTATAACAAGTAGAAAGTTCTAGAAATATATTACCTGAGTCACTTATATGTCCTTCACTGTCGTCGTCGCTCAATAGATCCGCCTGCCCATCATCCTCCGGCATATCGTAATCATCTAAGTTAATTTTGGGCAAAGTTTTGCTCTTTTGCCTCGCTTTCCGTCTCGCTTTCCGCATTCTTTTCATTTCCTTCTCTACCTAAAAAACGTTTTAAAATACACTTTCTATGTAAATTCACATGAAAATCCTTACATTAATATAATCAAAATATACATTATTCAAATAGACTTTTACAATCATTTGTGAATCGTCATTTTTACATTAATGAAATATTTAATTTAAATTAAATGTCTCTATGTAAGTCTGTGTTTTTAATTAAAATATTTAAAAATATAACATTACCTCATCATCATCAGACTCTATGTCATCGGGTTCTGAATCTAAGGCGGGGTCAACTTCTTTAATATTCTTCTTAGTTATCAACTTGGAGTAGTCTATATCTTTCTTGTATGGAAACGATGCTTTTAATTTTCGCACCAGATAGTTTACCTGTAAAAAAGTATGGTATGTATTAGGAGATTTTTTAAGAAGAAAAATAGTTCTAATAAAAATCACCAGATGGAGTTTATGTATCAACTTTTTATTGAAAAAAAAGTGCGTGTGTACAAAATACACATGTCAGAAGTAAAACTTGAATTTAAATTAAGGCTAACTCTTCCCCGTCTCTGAGCGCCTGGTACTATGGACTTATTTTTTCGTTTCATCGAGTTTGGAATCACAACGATTCTAAAGAAGTTTCACTTCAAAAAGGGTACTGACTTGATTTTTATTCTATATACTGATACTAGCCACTCACCCAAGTTCTGCTCGGGTTCGGCCCTATATATCTTTTAACGGTTATATTAGGTATAGATTTCTCATATTTTCCCACAGTAAAAAGTATCCTATACGTTGACCCTGATAACCAGCCATATTTATGGGTTCCTAAATGTATCAATATATTTTTTTTAATGTGTGGTTGCAATATTGGAGACAAATTGCAGGGCCATCACAAGAATATTGCAATAATGGCCGAGCAATGTATTGCAATTATATTATTGTCAAGGAAACGTAGCCACCGGCATAACACACGACAATAGCACAGAATATAGCAATTAATCACGGCGTCACTCACAGCAAACTTCAGTCGCGTAGAAAAGTACCCACTATGCCATAACAATAGAGAGTGACCGAAACAAAAATAGGACTGGTTAAGCAATATCGCAGAAAATTTATCGATCAGCAATTGTCCGGCAATATCAGCCATATGCGGCCATATCAAATATGATTGCCGATATGGCCGGACAGTACTGCAATATGGCTAGTATTGCTTGCAATGTTGCCGGCCACTCTATTGCAGCCACATATTGCAGAAAAATATTGCCCGTTTAGAAGCATCTCATACCAAATTTTATCAGCCTTTATATCAACTATAATGACGTGAACAAGATTTCCCAAAGAATATTTAATGTACAGATTCTACAAATTTGGAATTATAATATTTGTATAGATATAAAACAATAAATACCTCTTGTTGTCCAGTAACAAATATCAAAATGCCTCCTTCTGGTAGCCTTGTGTGAATTTTGACTGTTTTCTTGTATGCTTCCTTTAAGTAATCACTGTAGGTGTGTTTATTGAAATGTATTGTTACTGGGAACTGTCTGGCTTCTACCTATAAAAGGCATAATATTTAAATTTTTTCTCAATAATTAATACATGAATTTAATTTTTATTTCATATTCATTTTAAGTTTAATAAAAAAAGACATTTGGCAAGGAAGTAAGATAACTTACATTAATAACTGGCGGTGGTTCTTTAAACAATCTGGTATTTTGTGTGAAGTCCTCAACTCTTAGTGTAGCTGACATTATAATTAACCTTAGAGGGCTCCCCCTCTTCCGTCTCAAAGGAACTATCCTGGATAGCAACCCAAGCAATATATCAGTATACACACTCCTTTCGTGGGCCTCGTCTATGATAACCACCGAGTACTTGCTTAGAAGGAAGTCTGATTGAATTTCCTTGAGAAGCACACCTGAAAATTGTATATAAAAAACCATGTCAGTAAATCTTTCTGTATATCTGTAATTGCTAAGGTAACTTTAACGCGACTTGTACTAGTGTATAGATGGTTTTTATGTTAAAAGGTAGCGTATTTATTATCCAATAAAAAAATGAGAGCAATAGAAACAATAAAATAAGAATGGTCCAATGTAACTAAACTAGACCAACATTGAGTTAAGACTAAAGGATATTTGAAATAAGTTTCATCAAAATATGGTGATTGCTTTCACTCACATCATCTTTTCAATTTGAATTCAACACATCTAAATCACATAATAAAAGAAAAGAAGCTCACATAACTAATAGACTTCTATATGATTTTAGAGTTACTATTTTTACCGTTGTGAATAAATAATAAAAAATCTATATTTATATAAAAATTTCGTTTCACGATGTATGTTTGCGATAAACTCCGAAACTACTGAACCAATTTTTATCAAATTTTGTAAGCATCTGTAATTTGGTCCAACTTGGGAGATAGGGTTGTTTTTATCTCCATTATTGATCTCAATTTTGTTATTGAAAATTAAACGTTTATTATATGATTTTCAATTCAATAATGTGTATTTGGTAGTTAGTTTTATAAAATCCTAATAGATGGCATTTTGGCATCTAAGTTGCACAGATGCCAAATTTATTTTAACTTACGCCCAGCAAAACGGGCCGGGTTTGCTAGTATTATACAAAAAAATCATCTTACCATCAGTCATGAACTTAATTTTCGTATCTTTAGTGACATTGCCCTCAAACCGCATCAAATATGAAACCTCCTTGCTTGTCAAGCCCAGCTCGTATGCTACACGTTTGGACATGGCTACTGTGGCCACTCTTCGAGGCTCTGTCACTGCTATCATCTTTTTCTCTGAATAACCCGCTTCATAAAGGAATTGGGGTAATTGTGTGGTTTTACCGCTACCTAAAAAATGCACATTTATAGGGATTATAAACATTACAGTGTTTTTAATCCCTAATAATAATCCGCATATAAATTTGTATTTGTTTACCCATTCTATTATATATAATAATACTAGCAGACCCAACAGACGTTAGCCTGTACACATGTCTAAAACGCAAAAAAAAATTTTTTTAATAATTTATAATAATCTGGACCATATTGATGAAATATTTTACAAAATAATTATTTTAGATGAAAAGCATTTTGTAGTAGACCTAATTGTGAACCTAAGCCATTCTCAAATCCACTTGTTTAAGTGGATTCGAGAATGGTTTAGGCCTGTTTAGACAGAAAAAATATATATATCAAAAACAGGCCAGCTGTTTGTGAGTTCAATCTTATACACACACAAAAACTATTATATATATATATATATATATATATATATATATATATATATATATATATATATATATACACACATATATAATGTGTTTTTATGATGTGCTGTATGTTCCTAGACATGACTATTCCTATTCATATTGATAAATATAGATCAGAAATTTCAAAATTAAAAAACCTTAATTTAATACTTACCAGTTTCTCCAGCAACTATTAAGAACTCATTTTCATTGACAAGCTCCATTATTCTCTGCTCTTCACCTAAAATTGGAAGCTTCAATCTCGCAACCTGTATTTTAGGATCCCTGTTTACATCTACATGCATAGTTGGATGTTCAAGCAAAGGTTTTTTTTCTTGCTTTTCTTCTTTTTTATTATTTTTAACTATATTGCTTTCTTTAATATTATGTTCTTGAGAGTCATTCTTTTCCTCATTAATTTGAGTTTTATCACCTTGATTTGTATTAGCGACAACAACACTATCATCTTTTTTCTTTTCTTCACATTCAATATTTTTCTCACCTTCTTGCATTACACTTTGGTCATTATCTATTATTTCCACTTCATCAGATACCTCATCAGACTCTGATAAATCCTCATCTGAAGAATCTTCTAGGCCAACCACATTAGGATCATACTTTTTCTTTTTTGCATCATCCACATTCCCCATTCTAAGCAATCTTAATCGTTTTTTTGCACCTAAAATTTATTTACTCATGTGCTATACTTAAACTGAAACTTTACTAAAATTCTTTATTGATAAGTCAAATTACTAGAACTTGAATTCAATACCTCTAGAAGTACAGTCATACATGCTATTTAATAGGTGAACAAGACTATCAATCATTATCATAGTAATGACATAATTTATACAAAAAAAAATTAAAGGATTATAAAACAAGTTACTTTCATGCTTCATGTATTATATCTACTCAATTGAAAATTAGCATTAAAGAGATATTATTAAGAATTTAATAAGATTTAGCTTTATTAACCTGCTATACTACTAAATTTTTTCTGCTCTGTAGATTCTATAGAACTTTGTAGTTTTTCTTCCACTTTATATTCATTTATCTTTCTTAATCCCAAAGTTTGGACAGTTGAAATTGTGGTCAATTGTTTTACTTCTTCTGGAGTAGCTTGAACTTGAGCTAAGGACTCTAACAAGGCTGCTCTCTAAAATATGAAGTATATTTACAATGATACTATGTCATATAATATGTTTATGTATTATAAAGTCACCAGTTTTAGTTACTTCCTCAAATAAATTTTGATAGTTAGAATAGTACAATGTAAAATATATGTATTAGGACCTTCTCCAATGAGAATAACAGATTTATACAATATATTTTATATGGAGGCACATAAACTACTTTTAACCAAGGGACTGTATAGCATTCATCAGTACTCCATAAACATGTTATAAAAATTCTCATACTCTGTGATTACATACATATTCATAAGTATGCTTCTGCTTGCCTAACAATGAAACCAAGTCACTAGTTAATGTAATATAATAACTTGATTAGACATTAATAGAGAAAAATGATTAATACTTACATTTTCTTTCTTTTTCTTTTTATCAACAATCTTTTCTAGTCTTTTTCTTTGAGCCTTTGACAACAGTTTTATCTTTTCTTTTTTATCAGTTATTATTTTAGTTGTTCTTTTCTTTGAAGGTAGTGCCAATAAATTACTTGTGTCTGAAGATCCATATTCATTCGATGCAAAATCTATTTTAATCTAGCAAAAGAATAAAAACAGTATTTTACAGGTTATAAATTTCAAAACATGTACAGGATCCTTGTTCTGCATGTGTCTATACTATTTAGTTTTTGTGATTAGTTTTTATATTAATAACTAACCTCATTTGTTTGAGAATCATCGATGTTCGTTTTAACCACTTGACGAGCTTTTGCATTATATCGTTTTTTACCCATTTTCAAATATTGACAATTTCTGTAACACTTCTTAAAATTACATACAACCTAGTACATATAAAGTAGTTATAATTAACAGTAATATTAAAACATTATAACTTCAATTGAATTCTAGGAAAGTGAATTTTCTATATTGATCATAAGAATTAAGTTAACAAGTGTCAACTGTCAAGTAACAAAAAAACGTGCTTTTGTTATGACTTTTGAAGATAGAGTCTTTGGATAGAGTTACCATTATATATGTTTATTTACCAATATACTCTATGAGTTATGTACCAGTTACCATTTAGTTATGACAGATTTATGACTTTACTTATTATATTGGTATTCAATTCATCTTAATTTGCACAGTTATGGTTTTTATTCTTATACGACAAAATTCTTTACCTTTGATATTTGTATTTTTCACAAAGAATCCAGATACTTTATTAAGTTTAACGAAAATGGCAATCATGATCACAGAACAATAATACCCTACGGGATCATGATTTATAAGCCATAAAAAAAGGTTAGATCTAAAAAATATTGGGTTAGGTTTACAATAGCTTGGCAGAAGTTATTGGGTGAAATTTTTATATATGCTAGGGGTTTATTCACTGATCAAAATAATAACACTCACGACACAAGGTAGTTCATATTGTTAAAGAAAATTAATAAAAACGTAACGTAAGAGAGAAGGATGAAAATAGAATTTTGTATGTGTGAGACAAAGATGTAAGATCATTATGTCAAAAATGTGTCGAATTACTTAAATGTCATTGTCAACTATCCTAACGCCGCCATATTTAGTTCTGTGTTTTTATGGACATGTGTGAAAGTGCTTTCATTGTAAATAACAATTATTTTCGACTTGGATAACATAGGTTCAGAGAGTTTATCTTAATTTTTTTTCGTTCTTTCTATACTCTATTCACCGAATGAACCAAGCACTGAGATTTTGCTCTTCCACATGATTTTTTGTAGATAAGACGCTTAGGTCGCGCTCACAATATATACCATAATTAGTTCGTTGTTGCACTCCGTAGTCCGTACCGTTCAGACATCTCTCGCGTTACCTGATCTATTGTGATCATAATAAATCAAATGTAAAAGTTAAAAAATATAATGTGTATATTATATATTGTATATTATTCCGGATAGTATTCATGAAGTATCCGAATTATCTGGATAGTAAAATGGGGCGGATAATTGCATGCCGTAACTGTAACCTTACAGTTTACATACATTTTTACTTTTCTGATCATATTTGTATGTTAAAGATAAATCAATAGTACCATTTATGTATCTCAATATCCTCTTTAAACATTTAAACAAAACTACACAAGCGCAATGCACATATCTACTCAGAAATCCTACTGCAACACATAAGTCTGGTCTAGTACAAGTAGCATATAAAAGACCATGCCTACCAAACTTCTACAGGATTTTTCTATTTCAATACTTTCACTGTTATCTCTCTGTAATAATTCAAAATTAAAGTTCTGTTCCATTGGAGTACATACAGATTTACAATTTGACATCTATATATATAAATGCGAAAAACACTCACTCACTCATCACGAAATCTCAAAAACTGCTAAACGTATAAAGATGAAAATTGGCAGGGAGGTAGTTTATAAATAGAATAGGTGTGCTAAGAATGGATTTTGCGATTATGCCGGATTAAGGTGGTCTAAGGGCTCTCGCAATTTTGTATGAAAGTCCTTCATCTTTTGTGCTACTGACTTTAAATTTGGCAGGGAGGTAGTTAATATTTAGTATGGGTAAATATTAAACTGCTAAGAACGAATTTTGCGACAGGGCCGCATTAAGGAGGTCTAAGAGCTCTCACAAGATTTTTTTAATTTCTTCATTTTTTGTCCTAGAAACTTTAAATTTGGCAGGAAGGTAGTTTAAAGTTATTGGATGTTCGTTTAAGAAAGGATTTTGCGATTGGGCCGGATTGAGGTGGTCTAAGGGCTATCGCAAGTTTGTATGAAATTCCTTCATTTTTTGTGCTACAAACTTGGCAAGGAGTTAGTTAATAGTTAGTAGATGCCCGCAAAGAAAGAATTTTGTAACAGGGCTGGATTAAGGAGGTCTAAGGGCTCTCGCAAGTTTGTATGAAAGTTCTTCAGATTTTGTGCTATATGCTTTAAAATTGGCAGGGAGGGAGTTAATAGTTTGTAGACATCCGCTAAGAACGAATTTTGCGACAGGGCCGGATTTAAGTGGTCTAAGGGCTCTCATTAGTTTGAATAAAAGTCTTACATTCTTTATGCCACAAACATTAAATTTAGGAGGGAGGTAGTCAATAGTTAGTAGACGTCCGCAAAGAATGAACTGTGACAGGGCCGGATTGAAGAGTCTAAGAGCTCTCATTAATTTGTATGAGTCTCTCATTTTTTGTACAAGAAACTTTAAATTTAGCAGGCAGTTAATTCATTAATTAAATATTAATAAAAAATTTAATCAGCAAAGAATGAATCTTGCAACAGGGCCGAATCGAGGAAGTCTTAGGGCTATAGCAAGTTTGTATGAAAGTCCTTCATCTTTTGTGCTACGAACTTTAAATTTGATACGAATTAATTGTCAATAAAAGTCCACGAAAATGTTTTTTCGATAGGGCCGGATTAAGTTGGTGTAAGGGCCCTCATAAGTTTTTACGAAAATCTTTCATTTTTGTGCTAAATTTTTAAATTTGGCAGGCAGTTAGCTTATAGTTAACAGATAACTTTTAGGACAATACTAATCGAACACTTCATTCAAAAGGTGATTTAAAAATGTCAACAAAATATCGATGGGTTTTGAAGAAACTGGAGTAGATTTTCAAAAAATAATTCAGGTAATCTATAGATCAACCCAGCGAGTGATCGAGTGAAGTTTAGTAACAATTAAAAAATGAACGCGGGCGAAGCCGCGGGGACTGCTTGTATAAATCCAACAACTTTAATAAATACTTTTTTGATTAATTACAATTACATTATTTCCAAGATCCTGTTTAATATTTATTCCCAAATAATTACTGGCCAGACCCAAATCTTTCATTTTAAAGTTTTTACATATTGAATTTTTAAAGTCGGTTACTTGGTTTTTACTATAACAATACAACAAGTCATCGACAAATAATAGCACATAAATAAAATCATTTCCAATATGTTTGACATATAAACAAGGGTCATTCTTTGATCTTAGAAAACTTTCTTTTTAACCGACTTCAAAAAAAATTCAAAAAAGGAGGAGGTTATATGTTCCGTTGTATGTATTTTTTTTTTTTTTTTTTTATGTATGTTCACCGATTGCTCCGCCGTCTGTGGGCCGATTTCAAAAATTTTTCTTTTGATTGGTAGGGTATAGTTCCGAGGTGGTCCCATTGTCACCAAGTCAGGATCTGATGATGGGATCCCAGGGAAATCGAAGGCAACTCTCAAAATTTACAGGCACCTATTATGTTTTTGATATATTTTCTAAACCCGATAAAGCTTTTACGTATGAAAATCATCATCTCATGTGGATGAGCTGATGATGGAAGGTAAAATTCCTCAACAGTTGTTTTTTATGTGTTTTCACCGATTTCTCCGTGAATTGTGGGCCGATTTTAAAAATTTCTTTTTTGTTCGGTAGGGTATACATTCAAGATGTTCTCATTGTCACCAAGTCAGCATCTGATGATGGGATCCTAGAGAAATCGAGGGCAACCCTTAAATTTTATCGGCACTGATTACCTTTTTCATATATTTTCTAAAGCTGTTCAAGAATTTTTGATGATGTAAGGTATATATCCTCAACGGTTAGGAGTTGAAAGAAAATTCTTTTAATATTATACGTACTTATGAACTGATAGTCGTACTCCTTCAGGATATTAGGTGGATTGATAATAGAAGGTAAATCTTATTAACGTCTACGAGTTACGTGGAAAAATAGACGTGGACAAATCTCGATTGACTATTGTCGTTCATTTCAAAACTTCGCTGACTTATTGGAGCAGTAGTTTAGTTAGCCTTCCAATATTTTATTTAAACATAATAATTTCCACAAAAAAATTTAAAATAAATTATTTTTTAACAAAAATGAAAACCGACTTCAAAACGCTACAAATCGAAACTAAAAAGAAAAAAAAATAATTTTAATTACTTAGTTATTGTTGGAGTCGGTGCCAGCCAAGGAGATTGTATTAGGATTATTTTGCTTTGGCTGGCACCGACTCCAACAATAACTAAGTAATTAAAATTATTATTTTTTCTTTTTAGTTTCGATTTGTAGCGTTTTGAAGTCGGTTTTCATTTTTGTTAATGTCATAAAACTATTAAACTTTGTGTTCCAATATTTAGGTGATTTTTGACCATAGATTGACTTTTTTAATTTACATACTTTATTGTCTGGTAATCTCATAAAAACTGTCTCAATTATGTCACCATAAAGAAATGCTCCAGTAACATCAATCTGGTACACTGATTGTCTTTTCTGGGTAGCTACAGCCATCATGGCTTTGAAAGTGGTCAATTTAACAACAGGCGAGTATGTCTGGTCATCACAGTTCTTCGGCTCGAATCCTCGGGCCACTAAGCGAGCTTCTGCCTCCTTGACTTTAAATACCCACTTGCTACTCACTATGTTTTCTCCGTCAGGAACTTCCACCACCTCCTCCCATGTATTATTTTCCTCCAGTGTTAGCAATTCTTTATTTATGGCTTCTTCCCATTTACTTTTATCGGGTCTCTTCATAGCTTCTTGGTAGGAAATAGGTTCATCACAGCTGTAACTCTGGAACATATTTTCCTCTCCTTGTTCATAATCTTTAAACCAGCTTAGCTTTTTCCTCGCCCTTCTAGGTCTTTCGGTTACCTTTTCTGTCTGTTCTGAAATTTCCTGTTCTTCTATCTCTTCCTCTAATATAGCCGACTCCTCATGAAAGGAATGATCAATTCATTCCTTTTAACTTTCTATTGTTTCAGGGTTCTCAATATCTTCATACTAGCTTTCTTCTAGTTCTGATACTTGTTCTGTCTCTTCTTGAGTGTCAAAATCTATGCAATTTTCTTTTTCTTGTCTTCTGTCTCTTTCTTTGTATTCTTTAGACTTTTTTATAAATATTGCGTCTCTCTTAGTATTCAGTGTTTCCATCAGGAAAGTATATTCTGTATCCTTTTGTATTTTCTCCATATCCAATGAAATATCCTAATTCTGCTTTGCTATCAATTTTAACCGTTTCTGATCAGGAATATGTAAGTACAGATATTTGACTACCGAAGACTTATAGGTTTTTGATTTCAAAATCTTTATTCCACCAAAGTTCATATAGAGTTACATCCTTCACTCGACTTGGACCAGTTCTGTTGATGCGGTATTGATCGCTTCAGCCCACAGATTCTTGTTAAGGCCGCTCTCTAGAAGCATAGTTCTTGCTGACTCAACCACCATTCTCATCCCGCGCTTTACACAGCCATTTTGTTGTGGAGTGTAGGCTACACTTTGTTGGTGTTGTTTTCCATATGAATTTAGCAAGTTCTCCATTTCTTTACTGATACATTATTTTGCATTATCACTTCTTATATATTTCACTGCGTAAGCGGGGTTCACTTGCACTTCTTTCAAGTACTGTTTTAAATATTCTATAGACTGACTTTTGCTCTTCAGAAAATACACCTTTCTATATTTGGAATAATCATCCTTAATGAGTAGAAAGAACTTTGCCCCTCCTAGTGAAGTTTCTTCTAATGGACCTCCAATATCTATATGGATAACCTCTCCTGGTTTTGTTGCTCTATGGGAAGGGAAACTTATGTTGTTTTCCTTTCAAACATGGCAAACAGGTTTCTTCTTTACTATTTTTAAACTTAATATTCTGCTTCATCAAGATGCTTTTCACTTGGTTAATGTCTTGGTGACCTAGTTTAGTATGCAATTCCCTCAAATTTGACATCACTTTTCCTACCATGGAACAAGCATCGGGCTGTCTGAATAACATTGTGTACATTTTACCATGTGTCTTCGCTATAGCATAGAACTGTTGTTTATTATAAACTGGCACTCGGTAGCAGTTGACTACAGCTTGTAGCCTTTATCCAGAGTAACACTCAAGGAAAATAGGTTTATCTTGATGCTCGGCACATACAAAACATTGCTTATTGATGTTTTGATCCATTGTTGACCATCATATGCTTCAAGGTCAATGTCACCATAACCTAATGCTTTTATTATTGTTCTATCCCCAATAACAACGTCTTTAGGCACTAACAACTTTTTATAGTTTATAAAATTGTCCACCGTAGAGCACATATGTTCGGAAGCCCCACTATCTAAGAACCACTCATTGTTTATACTTTTTGACGCAAGTCCACACACTGACATGACAAACGCGTTTTGTTTATTATTTGTATTTTCTTGTTTTTTGTCCTTGTTGTACTAACATTTTTATTTTGTATGTCCACGTTTTATACATTGTTTACAAAATGGAATGTTTTCTTCTGCCGCGGCGGCGGCCGGTGATTGCTACATTCAAAGTCTATTTTCTCATGAACTATGAATTACCTGTATAGGTATGTAATAGGAGTAGTACAGAGATAATAGGGAGCACCTTCTCTACCCATCTACTCCCTTTCATTGCTATCATCCTGCTAAACGATTGTAAACCGCAACCGAAATACTTCTACAAAAAGTGTGTAGGCCGCCAGCAATAAATAATAATTTGTAGCAACTGGCAATACATGATACATCATTTAATGAAAATTAATAATTTATTGTCAAATGTCAATGTCATAAACATGTGTTTGTGTTACTGAACTGTAACAACTGTGTACATTTTTTGTTGATAAATTATTGTAACCTATTCACAATTAATATATAAAAATATTAATTAACTTAAGCTTACTACTATTTATTAGCTAAAGCTAACTTTAGCAAAGGTGGAAGATGCTACATGAAATTTATAGAAAACGAATAAACGTAAACAAGCATGAAGATTGTCTTGTGTCTTGGCATAACTCAGTTTTTAGTTTTCGAGGAAATAAGTACCTACATTTAATGGACTTTTCTTATAATTTACAATCTTTAGAGAAAACCATCGACTTTAGAGAATTTACCATTACTGCCAGCTATGAAAGTCCGTTGCCGCAAAATTACCTTGTAAACTATGCAGCACAAGGATTAAGTAATTTGGAACTTATGGAAATGATTACAAATCCTACATTTTGGCCACATAACAATCAATTAACCCAAGAAATGACAAACATTGTTGCATATAAATGGTCTCCAGATAACCTTATAAATAATAATGAAAGTTTACTGGCAACTGTCAACAGCGTTGGAAACGTGGAATTATTTGGACCAAAACGACAAATTTGGACTAGTGTAATGAATTTCTCAAAAGAAATGAAACCATATTTAAAAATGGAATTCCACAACCTTGACAATTGTCCTAGAAAGTTCACTGAGTTACTAAAGACTGTATACAGTATAGTGACATCAACAATTTGCTGGGCACCTATTCTCAATCCTGATAACTCATGTTACTTAGCAACTGCACAAAAATCAGGTGAAATTTTAATTTGGTGCATAAAACAAGATGATGTTAATTTACAAACAAAATTTTGTGGCAAAATAAAAAATTTTAATGTATCAGAAATTGTAACAATTCTTTGGATTCCTTTAAATTGCCAAAGATTTCTGTTACTTTTCTCTAATGAATGTGGTGAAGTTATGATTAATGAATGTAAAATAGAAGAAGAAATAGTTACACTATTAAGAGAACACATAGTGTGGCCACATAAAGATAAAATGATAGTTACATACCTAGAATATGCAGAAGAAAATGGTAATTTGATTTTGTTCTATAATAAAAATAGACACTTGATAATGCAGCTATATGACAAGTCATTAAAATTATTATCTCAATATACGAATAATATAAATGATTATAAAATAACTTCCATTACTAAGAAACAAAATGAATTTTATTTGTGCACAATTAATATGAAGATTTATAAAATATTTTTTTCAATTAATAATAACACATTAGATGTAATATTAAAACCATTAGAACTTAAAGATGCTTATTCAACTTATGAAGTTTACGGACTAAGTTTTTCTAACAACAATGCAATTCTGGCACTTACGTTAATAGACAGAAAACTTTTGTATAGAGAAAAAACACTAAAAGTTGATATAGCCTTTTTATGTTACGAATCTGATCTAGAAAATCTAGCAACAAATATTATAAACAATCCTTCAAAAAGATTAACTTATATGTGGGATAATATTGAATTGTTTAGGTGCAAGGTTTTGAAAAAAAAGAATCTACCAAAATTAGATTATAGTAAACTAATAGAAGATGGCAACAAAGACACCTATAAATTAAAATGCTACTTAATTTGCCTTATTTTTTATTATAATTTAGAAAAAATAATGATTTCAAATAATAAAAAAGAAACTTTACCAGAAACATCTCTTGATGTTATCAAAGACCAAATACTGGTATCTCAAGCTGTAAAAGTTCTTCAAAATATTAGTGAGAAACGTGAAAAAGATTATCAATTAAGTGATTTTGATGAAGAGTGCTTTCATTGTAGTAGGAAATATTTATATTATTTTTGTAAGACTTATTCAAAAAATCCAACAGACTATGTTCAAGAAAGTATTCTTAATCTACCGAGTATAGATATTAAATATATATGCCAGGGTTGTGATGAAGAACTTATAGACTTTACTTGTCAGTCTGGACATATAAATGTTTTCTGTTCTCTTACTTTTACTCTTATTGATAGTGATTATATAGTTTGTATTAGTTGTGGTGCAACAGCTAGAGCTGAATTGATTGACCAAAAGCCAACTTGTGTGTTTTGTGACTTATATTTAATAAACAGTTGTTTACCAATTTAAGCTCATAAAAATAGTAAACTTAAATGTCAGTGATAAAAACGTAAATTATTGTATACATAGTTACCTACTTAATGTATTTTCATACAAATAATATAAAAATAAAATTATAATTTGTTTTATTATTATTTAATAATGCCTATAGTTTGGTTAAAATGATAAGGATTAGCAATCTTAAATTTATTAGCGCAAACAGCTATCTTTACGTTTCGAGTCCTAAGATTAGATATTATACATGTCTTCTGTTGATTAGGTATTATATATAGTATACATTTTTATAATCAAAGTCGGAGCAATATATTGGATGGATGTTAATTATTTCGTGTGTGACGGAATTAGTTTGCTAAAGCCTAAAATCTACAACGAAAATCCCATAGGCCAAAATACAGACGCTCGCACATTGCTAGAAGTAGAAGTTTATATATTTATCATAGATGAGTGATGACTAATAAAATATTTATTCTATAAAAGTTAATTTTGACGAAATCTCTACAGTTAAGAGTTATTTCCAATTCCATTGGGCTAGAAACTTAGAAGAAGCCACAGGAAAAATTGACAGTGCCATCTATTGATCTTGACCTTAACTATTGCTGTATTAGCGACAGCAAATCGTTTTAAAAAATGTCGCTACGTTCGCAGTTCGCATTATTCATTTCATTTCAACAGTTCAGTACACGCATGTCAAATAACTTTGCCTACAAAAATAACTACCTATTTATATTTGAATAAAATACATATCACACTACAATGAATGAACAATGATACTACTTATTGCTCACAGTATAAAATTGAATATTTGAATCGATATATTTCACTATAATTGATAGTGGAACAGCATGTACATTTTTTTTTAATTTAATCAAATGCGTGAATTGAATCACTTTTTAGTTATCAGTTATCACCCGCACTTGACAATTTATTGACATTTAACATTTTAAACTTGTTAGTTGTTCATTAGAGTTTTGAATAACTTTATCATAACGGTTGCGAATATAATCATCTGAAAATAGGGTAGGGTACAGCTGCAGGTTTTATTCTTGTTTTGTGAGCTTCAGTCTATTTGAAATACTTTTATGTTGTGGTTATTATGCAGTGTTTTTAAGCAATTATGCCTAGCTTAAGCCGATGTGTTTTTGGTTGTTTGACCAAAGGTAAGCTTTTATTTTAGTCATCTATACTTAATATTATAAAGAGAAAAGATTTGTGGTAGCAGTTTACAATCGCTTGGCAGGACGATGACAGTGGGAGGGAGTGAATTGGTAGGGGAGATGCTCCCTATTATCCCTATACTACTCCCATTACAAGGTAATTCATACTTCATGAGAAAATAAATTTTGAATGAAGCACTCACCGGCCGCCGCCGCGGCACGCTCGCTTCGCTCGCGTGTGTTGTGGTCATATATCTAACATTACCTAACCTACCTAGAAAGAACGAAAAAAAATTAAGATTAACCTTCTGAACCTATGTTATCCAAGTCGAAATAAAAATGTTATTTACGATGAAAGCACTTTCACACATGTCCATAGAAACGCAGACTAAATCTGGCGGCGTTAGGATAGTTGACAATGACATTTAAGTAATTCGACATATTTTTGACATAATGATCTTACGTCTTTGTCTCACATATACAAAATCCTATTGTTATCCTTCTCTCTCACACTAAGTTTTTATTAATTTTCTCTAAAAATATGAATTACCTTGTGTCGTGAGTGTTATTATTGTAATCAGTGAATAAACACCTACCATATATATAAGTTTCACCCACTAACTCCTGCCAAGCGATTGTAAACCCAACCCATATAATCCATGGTAGCTAAATCCAGGGACAAACCCAAGCGAAGTGAGGGTGAGTCGCTTGTATTGTATAAATTATTTGTAAGTACAAAATCTTAATGAGAATATTAATATATATTATTATAGAGAATAGAATATATAATATATAATTTAATCGATTTTTATACCTTTATCTATTATATTTAGGCTTTCCTACAATATTTCAGAGTTCAGCCAGCAGATGAGAAAAATAACAAAGTTATTACCATATATTTATATATCATGCAATTTTACATTTCAGGTGTTACTATCCACAACTTTCCAAATCCATCTAAGTTCCCAGAACGATTTCGACAGTGGGTCAATTTAGCCGGAGCACCATTAGTTGGTATCTCAGATACTGTAATTTATGAAAAGAAAAAAGTTTGTGATGTGCACTTTACAGATAAAGACCGCAACAGATACAAACGCTTGAATGCTCTGGCAGTACCTTCTCTCTGTTTGCCACGTAAGTATTATATTTCCAGACCAACATTTTGCATTTTGAATTTTTTTAATCATCTCCGCACTAAACAGCCAGTCTGATCTTTGTGGAAAAATAGGCCATCCTTTTTGGCAGTAAATAAAACTTATCATTAGACACTAAGACTTACAGTAATAGGGTATGTATGACAAATCAAACTAAAGTTACTTTAAGTTAAGACACCTGTACATATTCATTTATTTAGTTATTTATTCGGATCTCCCACAGTTGTACATATTCACTTACATCTAACTTATGCCTTACATCTACTTAAATTACTATGTACTCCCAATTATAGGAGGACATTCTCATGTAATTACAGTGTTTATAATTTGTCTAAGTAATTAATAATAAACAAAAATACTAAATGTAATACAATTTTAAGAACAGAAATATATCACAAAGGTTTAAACTACATATATACTAACTATACTATATATATACTTGCACTGTTTATCATTTTTAACCATCAACACTGGAGCTCCTCCTCCTGATACTTTCCTCCTGTTATGAATTATGATTCGGGCTAGCTGTTTAAGTACTTTACATACACCATTAGGTATATAACATACATGTCTCATTGTAATATGTATCTATACTAATATTATAAAGAAGTAAAGTTTGTTTATTTGTTAAATTGTAAGGGGTAATCTCGGGATCTACTGAACCGATTTTAAAAATTCTTTCACCAACAGAAAGCCACATTATTACTGAGTGTCATAGGCTATATAAAAAGCCGAAAAATAAAAAGCTTTTACGTGGTAGTCCGTTTTGCAAAGTGAATCGGAGAAAAAACGGTCGAATGAAAGCGTTTCTTACGAACGCTGCCTTAACTATGAAAGATATATTTTTGAGTTCTAGAGAAAAGATGTGGAGCTTAAAAACGCCTACAAAAAAGTCAACCACAGCATATGTCTAACTTTTATATTTAAGTTACAAAAAGTAGTTTTTTTAATATTAGTATAGATAATTTAATTTTTAATTTTTAATATTAATAAAATAATTTAAATTATTTAAACACTCTGTACTAAAATTAACATTATGCCCAACGAAGTGGGCACGGGTCAGCTAGTTTGAAATACAAATAAAACAATTCGTGGCTAAGTAGCCAAAAACCAAACTTGTAATACTATATCACAAATACAACTCAGTTTTGTTTATAACCATAATGATATTAAAAACCTTTTGTATCTATTTTCAGATACATCAGATGATAGTGATAATGAAATGGAGATGGATCAACATGATGCAATACCATCCACATCAAAGTCTATGAATCCTTCAGGTAAAACACTTCAAATACATAGTTGATAAGTATTAACCATAGTATATGTTATGCATAAATATAGGTATACTAACATTTCCCGTGGCTCCGTCCGCGTTTTAAAGACCGGAAACTAAATTCTTAGATTTCATTTTACATACCGTTTGATGTTATTTTTTCTGAAATTTCTGAAATTAAAATCTATCTAGTGGTTTTCTCGTGATGCAGTCACAGACAGACAAACAGAAATTCTAAAAACTATAGATTCTGCCTCTGTAATTATAATAATGACTATTTCAATAAGAATTTCCAAAAAATGTTCAATTGTACATTGAATATTTTCTTTATTTTATTTTCAACTTAGTTCGAATTTTATTACCTATATGGATGTATTGTATATAATATACTATAATATATCCTTCAGATTGTTTAACAATTGACCATGTCAAAAGTTAAAAAATATGTACCTATTTAGAATATTATATTTCTATAGGCTGTATATGGTAAAGTTACTACAGTACTGACCCATATTGTGCGTTCAAATCTCAAGATATATTGTGTTATTATACATGTTGATTTTAATAATTTCTGATATTTCAAATACTATTGTAATTAAAATAACCTCATATAAGTACATATGTATAATATATATTATATTAACTATATATTTTAAAAGTATATAATTATCATCACTACATTTACAAATTTTTATCAATGTTATATCAGAAGGCATTTTAATATAGGGTCCATAAATACAGATGGCGTTAATGTTGAATTGGGAGAAAATTTGGGCTTTCTATTTCAGGTATATTACTTTACTCTGTGATATGGCTTATCAAATGGAAATACTGATGCGAATAAAGTTCATAAATAAAAGACTCTTATTAGTGTAATTTTATTGTAATAAATATGTAAAATAATAATAATTAGATTGTTAAATAGTAACTAAATTTGAATTGGAACATAGTATCTTTTTGCACTTCCATCCCAAAAGCTTGATGTTATGGTCTAGAAAAAAAATTAAATCAGTTTTAGTATAATTTAGTTTATGTTTAATATAAAAGTTTTTTCTAAAGAAAACCATTCAATTTTAATTATTAAGTATTTTAAGAATTTCTCAGGCGAAAGTTTACTAGTTCAGTTGTGCAATTATTACTAAGTAAAATTTTAATTAATAATAAAATATTTATTACAAAATATCTTACCACTACAAGGGAATCTTTGGAAAATTCTCTTTTGTAAGTTAGAGATCGACCATCTTCGAATTTCTGTTCTTGAGTTACGACATTGCCGTTCACTGTAATGGTGGTCTTTGCCTGAAATTAAAAAAAATAACTCTGAGAACGTTCTTTCTTGTGATTGCAAAGTTCTTTTCATAAATCAGTTGCATATTAGTGTTACTATTAGTTACTATTTAACAAATATTTACGCATATTTTTGACAGAACAGAAACTACCTATGCGATTGTTAGGTTAGGCGAATGTATTTAAATAGTATTTTTAGCAGTTAAATTTATGCAATATAGTACAGTAAATAAAGCCGTTTTTTTGGTCAACCTCGCACTAAATTTCCGATCCAATTTTAATTAAAATTGAGAAGAAATTAAAATTCTTTATTTACTGGCCTAATAATACTGATGAATTGAGTGTCAATTTGAAATTTGAAATAATGTGACTAACTTCGTTCATTCGACCTGTTGTACTGGTTATGCTCGATTTAAACATGGCCCACACAATATTCTTGCTTGTTAAATTTTGTGCGCTCATTATTAATAAGTTTTGTTTAAAAAAATCGATTTCGAAAAAAGCATAATACATGTTCAAGCGAGCTTTTATAAAAAAATTAACAATTTCTCAATCTTGTTCTAATTACATAATATAGTCCTAATCTTGGTTAAATAGATTACAGTACAATTTAGGATATTGATTAGTTTTTATTATCATTTTATCAAAGATATATTAATTAGTGATAACATATATCTAACCACAGAGCAGATGAATTTAGATAATAGAGAGGCCCACGCCGCGAATTTCTATGGAAACCACTGTCGCCACTCAAGAAATATCGCACACATGCGCAGCGTCTCACGCAGCCTGTGATTGGTTAACACACACATGCAAACAAAATTACAAGTACGCTAGTGGTTGACAAATGAAAAAATGCTATCGATATTTTTGTCGACTCTGTGTATTAAAATAAATTTATGTGATATTTGTTTCTTTACAGTTATTTAAAACAAATATTATAATTGGATTAGATTAATTCAATTATAAATAAAACAAAACGTTTAACTTTTAATAATATAATAATAAATGTATTTTAAATGTAACGTATGTGGTAAGTGAACTCTTAATTAGGTTTAATAACAAAATTAAAATATGCAGTTGCCCACGAATTAAGATCTAATAATAATAATAATAATAATAACGTTTATTTCAGACAAAAAAGTCCATAGAAAACATAGTATTTTACAGATAATATACATAACACATATACGAAACAGGAAACAGAAATAAAATGATAACACAAAACAAAACAAAAATGCAAAAAAAAAAAAAACTTGGAAATATATTCTTTAACATTAATTTAAATAAAAATAATATCGATACAATAAAATTTATTATAACAATATTCGTAGACAAACACATAACCTTTCAACTTGAATTTCATCATTTTACGTTATTTTCAAACAAAAGAAACCATATAAAACATAATATGCGAAAGCCAATCTCGGTATTGCAAGCAATAAAAGTGAAACTGTGTGGGTTTCGTAGTGGACGCTATCCATTGCGGACAACGATCGCGCGTTGCTTTGAATATGTTCATGCATAGCGAGCAATGTATATTATTGTTTTAGCTTATTGCAATAATATCGTTTGTTTTGAATTTTCTAGTCGTTGCTACATTTTTGTAAATTAAAGAGATATTCATTATTATTTTTGCATTACCGATGAACAGATATACCTCCTCGGTCAATACTCGTGTATCCAACAATAATTAAGATGATATTTGCTATAGTAACAAATTATAATATCGCATACAGATACTAGGATCATAATATTAATTTATAGTTAAAATTATTTATCCGAAGTGTGTTGTGTTGCTAAAACTTTAAATCACTGCTAGGTTACTATAGCTAGGGACGAACCGAGGGTAAGTTAGTAATAAAATATGCTTCTGTTCATATTATGTTTCGATTTTATTAACATAACCATGAACATGTATCTACCTAACGTAATATATTCAAAATGCTGTGCGATATTATAAATTGACTAAGTTTTAATTTTTCGTTTTTTTAGACGCTCTTAGACTTGACACAGTAGCTACTTTAAAATAAAGTATAATTCGCGTCATGTAAAAAGAACGCTGGCTGTCAAGTTGCGTAGAGGCGATTTATAGGCCAATTTGGTGGTAAGACGCGGGGTGCGGGACGTCGAGGCACGCGTCGCATGCTTTCCGGCTCGCTATTGGTTTGTCAGTTTAAAATACCATCGCGAACACAAAAGTTATTAATTACGAAATGATTTTATATAAAAAATAGTGAAAAAATATTTTTGACGTATATTGTTTTATAAAGAGAGAGTCCGATAATAATACAGTTAATAATTAAAAAATATATATTAAACGAATTAATTTAATTTTTTGTAAGTAGATTAAACATTCTACACTGAATCAAACATATTTTATTAAATAATAGAATTCTACTAAATGACATTCTATCTAATATATTTTTGAATGTACCTACCAATAATCAATATACATCGTGAGCGAAAGGCTAGTTCAAAAATAAAAGAACAGGCTTAGGAATTTCGTATGCGAATGTACCGATGCGCAAACACACCCCCCACCACTTTCTTCCAGCGTTCTTTTTACGTGACGCGAATTGTATCAGAATGAAGTGTTCTTTCCTACTGCTAGTCCGTTTTAGAGTCTTTTGTAATCTGTGGTCTTAATTACGCCGGACACACTGGATGCGTCCCTATTTCCTATTACAGTAATATTACAAAACTGTAAAACATTAATTGTAGATTATTTAAAAGTATATCGTTAATAATGCAACGGAACATTTATTGTAGGTACCTACTCGTAATTCATTACACTTAGATATATATCTATAAATTATTCTTTAAAATTTTATTACCCTTGAAAAATTTGCCGAGTTTTTAATAAGTCTATTTGCTAATAATTAAGGTAAATGATTCGACGACAACAACGTTTTTTGAACGTACTATACTATACTCCTGTACTATACCTACTATAAATTAAATATTTTAAAGTAATAAAAATACTTACAACTATTCCTTCTGTGACTTCTTCGTCAAATTCGACACCATTCTTGAATTTAAGCTCTTTGGTGCCCTTATCAGTAACGATTGCTAAAACGTATTCATCATCCCCAATTTTGACGAACTTTTGTACGGACTTATGTTTTCGCAAGAGTTCCGCCTTTTCTTCTGGAATGCCTGTAAAAAAAGTAAACATAACCTTATCGTGAAATTATATATTATTGTTATTTGTTTATAATGTACCTATGTACTTAGTATAGCGGACGTTTACTAACACTTAACTATCTCCCTGCCAAATTTATAGTTTGTAGCACAAAAGATGAAGGACACACAAACAATATTTGTTATTTTCTAGTCGGTAGCTATAGATATCATATATTATGGTACATATATCATAGAACAAACTAAACATTATACTAAACCTTTCAAGATAAATCAGGCATTAAGTTGGTAATGTTGGGTAGGGTTTCGTAGTAAGTACAAAAGGTACAAAGTTACCAGACAATGTTTTTTCAGTTTGTGCTTTTTAGCTATGAAAACTCAGAAATGACTAATTAATTAATTATTATCGTAATCTATTTAATAGATAGACTTGATAAAAATGATTGCTTCATCAAAAACGGCATTAATTTTCTTAATAACTAAAAAAATAAAATACTTAAGGTTAGGTAATGTTACAAATGTTTGTATGCGTGTTGGCACAATTTTATTTCGTCATTGTTGTGTAGAATGGAATAACCTTCTATTCTATTTTATCATAGGTATTTTAAAATAAACTACACTATAAAGTTTAGAAAAAATATTAACTTACCTAAGCTGGCCACGAACTCACCGAAGTTCTCATCTTTGTCGAGCACGAATTCTGTACCAAAACCCGACATTGTTAAAACTAATAATTTCTCGTTAGCGTCCAATAAAGAATTGATCGGAAAATACCAAGCTTACTACTTATATTGACACCTGCAAATGGTCGATAAACTTTGGTTAACTTGTTTATCTGTTTGCCTTACTTATCTACCAATTCGAAATTACACGTAAAATGATTGTCATTATTTTATCAATAAGGATTCTAACACATGACTTACATTTTCCTTAAACTCTTTTTATACGCGCTCTTGTTTTTATTCGGTCTAGTAATAATTAGGTATTTTATTTCTTTAGGATAAATTATTAGATGAATGTTTCACGTTCTCACAAAATCTTAATCAGTTGTTTAAAGAATGAAACTCTATGGTCAATGGTCATAGAATCGACATCTAGTAATTTGTTAGCAAAGATTATTTTTTGAGGGTAGCCGACTGCTGCGACTTTATTTTTTTTTTCGAAATAATTCATCTACTTCTTCACGTAAATTTAAAACGTAATTCATCTGTAATCTGAGATTTCATGTAATTTGGAATATTAATAATAATAACAAATACAATCTATTAAATCGAGATCGCTTGGACAACCGAGTGATACGGGTTCAAATCCCGGTCTCGCACATCTGATATTTTCATGTGCGAATCATTTCTATTTTCTATCGTATCATCACGAGTCAACCCGGTTATGTGGGTTGGGAACGAAGCTCACCAAAGCGAGTCGCTAGTTAAGTTATAAAGTTAGTAGAATTAGAAAGGCTATCTAGAATAACTATTACAAAATGTTATTAATTCAATATTTAACATGTTAAATGTTCATGTTACATGTATACGAGGCCTTAGCGTAATTGCAAATAGATACTTATCTTTATACATTTATAATATTTGTTGACAGTGCGGTCAAACTCTATAGAACGTTAAATATGCATTAGATTAAATAGGAGTATAAAATATTATATGTTATAAAAGGATGTAAAATTTTTTAATATTGGTCAATGTGTTTATACGAATTCACATTTTTTATTTCTTTTTTCTTTTAAAATTACCCAGTGTGTTGCTCTTACTTTTTTGCACACCTTCCTTCTTATTATTTCCTTATAGACTAGCGACTCACCCTCGATCCGTTCGATGTCGTCCCCACGTACATGTTGTATACCTACATTTCTAAAAGAGGATATATTTTCCCCCAGTATCTTGTATTATATTAACCCGGACACGCTATCAACATACGAATTTCATTAAAATCTGTCAAGGGGTTTAATATACAGATTCTACTAACTTTTATTATATGTACAAAACTGATATAGCCCAATAATTTTAATCCAAGTAATTGTGAGAAAATTTCTTTACAATAATTTCTTTCACTTCAATAAGTAATATACTACTTATTATCTATGATACTGCAATAAGTCTCAATCCGCCGATGCCATAAATGGATTTTCGATTTTACAACCCTTTATATTCAACAAACATTGATGTCTTATAGGTTACTAGCATTTCCCGCGGCTTTGCACACGTTCTAAAGACCGAAAACCAAATTCGTACTGAGTCGCGCGGTATGGTACCTCGCAGAACTAACGCCGTTCCCGTTTTTGCAATACTTTTCATTCATGCTCCGCTCCCAGTGGCTGTAGCGTGATGATCTATCACAAAAATAATTTTTCAATTTGGACGAGTAGTTTCTGAGATTAGCGCGTTCAACCAAACAAACAAACTCTTCAGCTTTAAAATACTTAAATATAACTAAATTAAATTCAAGATTATACTTTTAAATTATTATTCAAATGAGACACTATTCAAAAGATAAATTACGAAATTAAAAATGTTAATCTAATAAAATAACTAATAGAAAAAAACGTATTTGAGATAGGTAGCTTCGCGGCTCACTAGTATTTTTACGATAGGTTGTGAATTTGCTGGAGCGATTTTGATGAAATTTTCAGTTACTATAGATTAGCTTAGCGAGTGATCGTGTGAATTTTAGTAGCGATTGAAAACATGAACTCGGGCGAAGAAGCATCTACTGCGAGTCTTCTTATACCTATATCAAAATATATCGATATTGAGTTGTGTTATGCACTTGGAATTCAATAATCGCATCAGTCTTCCATCCAAAAATTATTTAGAAACCTTGTAAACATGAGCCGTTTACATTTTTTATCAAAAGCATTTAAATTTTAAAGTAATTATTATGTAACGAAAAAACATAATTACTCTTTACCAGAACATAAACGGATCGACATTAGCTCTAGTGGATATGTGCTAATTCTTCCTAACGAAGATGACGTTGATGGACACACCCAAATCTTCAATGTAAAAAATACAAACATTATACAGGCTACAATAATTTATTATCTTGGATTTTGTTTTACCGCTATATTACCAATCGTAGAAAACCCAAATTAAAAAGTGAAATTATATTCTTATCTCATAGGTCCGTAATATACATATATTTATGATAAGAAGTGTGTAAAGTCTGATATTGGCAAAGTCAAGAAGTGTCATAAGTATCATTCCCACTGTATTAATCATAAAAATTAAACAAATGGATTAACATATTTTATAGTACTTTTATATATGTGTGCTCTATTATTTGCCTGTGCGTGCTTCGTGGGCATAAAGAAGTTGATTTACTATTGATTAATGGAAATAAGTATAATTAATTACTCACTATCTCTTCGCTCGGCTTGCTCTCTACTCTTTGTACTAATGTAGTATGTTTTAACGGTTAATATAGATATCTAAGAAAACAGATATATTTTTTCAGTTAAATGTATTTTATTAATTTCATAAAAAATTGTCCAGTGGTTATCTAGTGATGCGGTTATAGGTGAAACACAATGGAAACGGAAATATTTAATGTACAAATTCAGCTCAAAATGTTATTATATGTACCTATATATATGTACGGTAGAGTCCATTAAACATAGTAATTATGCCACGCATTCTCTATTTATACAAGATGCATACCTTCATCACATAGGTACCTCACTATAATGCGTCCAGGAGTTGGCTTATTATAATCCGAAATCTTGAACTATAAGTAGATGTCATAGATTTGGTTCGCCTCTTATTCGTATAACTTTTAAATTTTAATATTTCCTATTTGTTATATTTAATTTCGTATAGCATTCAAATATAATATAGTTTAATATAATCTCGTATAGCACATAATATAGTTGTGTTATTTTCACTAATTCTGTGAAAAGTTGAACAATATCGGATGATAGATAACGGCAAATCAAGTGACAAAAATTTTTTGTGAATCAGCCTCTATCACGCTATGTGAGTAATATTATTTATATTGTAAACTATTTTATACTTGTACTTACTTAGTAAATAAATCTATTAATTTTATTTCTGAAGACAAGAAAGTACATAACTGCAAACTAATTCCACATAGCTGACTCAAGAGTAAAGGAAAACAGTTTGTGGATAAAGCAGAAGGTGCATATGTATATAATATATATACTATACATAATACATTATATTTATTTTCTTATTTATTTATAAATCCTTCATTACACCAAAAAATAAAATAAAAATACAGTACAAATACATCTTTAACAAAGATTATACATTATACATACCTAGGTAATACCTTGCTTAAGTTATAAATATGTTGGGACGTTATTACATATAGCGCCATCTAGTTTCGTGGTAAGCTACGAAGCTTGTGTTACTTATACAAGATAATTCTAATAGTACATATTATATAACTTTAAATAAATGCCTGGAGTCAGGAGTACAAACATCCGAGTTTAATAAATGAATGCCCCCAGCGGGACTCCAACCCGCGACCGCTGGCGCAAGAAAGTAGGGTCACTACAAACTACATCAAACGTGTCGTCGTTTATTGTTGTCGTCGTAGTTATTTGTTACTGATGTAAATGCATCTGAAAATTTTTTAGTTCAGACCAAATTTTTCTCATGATTACTAGGTGCCTCTTTATTTGAAAATTCTATAATCTTTCTACGAGTATATTGAATATGTTAACACAGTAACTGGACTAGTTATTCTAATAACTAATGCAGTTTCTGTGTTTTGGGATGAACGGTATTCTGATTGTTGAACTTAATATTACGTTATCACAGCACAGAATTAAGCTATAATCCTTTTAGTACTTTTTGAACGAAAAACAACACATTATATATCTACAGACAATCTCAATCATATCAAAAATTAACAACTGGTTTTTTGGGGTCCATATTCTATTTCTGTACATAACTACCTTCGTGGTTTAGTGGCTAGCATTTACGGAAGCACAGGAGGAAGTCCGGGGTTCAAGTCCAGGTATAATTATTGAGTCTTTCTGTTTAGTATGCCTCATTAACCGCCTGGAGTTAGGAATTGGTGGTATGTCAGCCCTGTGCAATATTTAATATACCTATATTTTGCAACTTTCTTTGACTAGTACTATTAAAAAGTAGATTTAAAATTAGTTAGTATTGATAAGTATGAAGTGGATTTGAATAACCGTGTCAGAACTGCTTAAGTACTACTTATAGTCAATTTGTTTGCTCCATTCCATAAAACATAAATAAATAAATAAATAAATATGTTGGGACATTATTATACACAGCGCCATCTAGTTCCGTGGTAGGCTACGAAGGAAACTTGTGTTACGGATACCAGATAGTTGATATACCTACTACATATATAAGTTTAAATACATACATATTATTATAAATAAAAACACCCATGACTGGAGTACAAACATCCAAGCTTAACAAATGAATGCCCCCAGCGGGATTTGAACCTGCGACCGCTGGCGCAAGAAAGTAGGGTCACTACAAACTGCGCCAAACGTGTCGTCAAAGGCTCAAAGCTAGACAAAGATGACTCAGTAAAGTAAATTTTCCTCGGATTTTCAAATTCTTCTCCATTTTTATTATGTAATCAGCTTAACAAGCTTTACTGTTTATCACATTCACAGATAGATAACTTAAGACCTACTCGTTATCAATGCATAAATCGATTATAGTCGGATTTACACTTATTTACTTATTCTTAAAAGGCAAAAAAATTAGGAAAACCCAATGTATAGAAATATTTATTTAATTTAATTATTATTAATGAAAATTAACGATATGATTTAGTTCACTATTTCATATATTCTAATGCATTTTCCATTCCAACCATCCACAGTTGATATCTGAAACAATAAAAAAAATGGTTTATCCAAAAAAAAAAATTGGTTATACCTACTTAGTACCTAGTATCGAACACCGCTTTAAATCCTGGGTTTTGACTTAAGAGAAAAAAAATATTATTGATCGATGTTTATAAATGAAACTATCTTTTCACCATGATTGCTGTAAAGAAAAAAAGTGTGTGCATTCGAAACGTCGTCGTGAACCAAAAATTATAATCAAACCGGGACAAAATTCGAAAAGATAGTTTCATTTATAATCCTACTAGTAACAGAGCGTCATAGTTGCATATAAAATCCTACTAGTATTATAAATGCGAAAGTTTGTAAGTATGGATGAATGGGGTTACTCTTTCACGTAAAAACTACTGAATGGATTTTAATGAAACTTTACAATAATATAGCTATATACATCAGAATAACACATGGGCTACAATTTATAAAGATACAAACAGCTTGTAAATTCGTCTCGTGAATTGTCCAAAATATGACAATAAGTGTCAAGTAAGTAGTAATAAATCTACCATCTGCGAGCTATTCTGGCGTGCGCTGCCAAAACTGCTAGAGTTTCACATATTATGTAATGTACTAGCGGAACCCGCGGCTACGCTCGCGCTAAATCTAGGGTCGAACTCGGGTGCGAGTGCGAGTGAGCGAAGCGAGGGTGAGTCGCTAGTGTCAAATATTCGCGTAAACCTAAGAAAGTATTATTATTTTACTTTTGTTTTATTAAACGTATGTATTTTAGAAATAATTAAAGTATATAGCATAAAGTAAATATATATAGATAAAAAAGTTATCTAAGTTTTTTATCTAGTTACCCGTTATTAGCCAGTTTTATTACTCATAGGTACGAGTGCAAATGCAGTACTTTGTACGAATAAATTGTACGTGTAATAAGTTTTATTTAAACACTCTCAAGATAAGCCTAAGAGCAGTTTTTAGAGTTCAATGGTTAAAGGGACCAGAGGAAATGGAAGCCCTATTACTGATTTATAGGCGCTACGCTTCTGTTCCTCTGTTTGTTTGTCTGCTCTACATAAATTGATGAATATTTAGAACAGAATGTTACCTAAAATATCGTTTATAGTCATTAACTAGCAAAAAATATATTGTTTTTCAATTGCTACTTCATTGGCGCATAATATATTGTATTATGTGATGTGACGGAACCCTCGGTGCACGAATCTACCTCGCGTTTGTATTTGACCGTTTTTTTATCGTTTCCACTCCCATACTGTTTTTGCCAATGAGGTCACCTTATTTTATCATTTGATTTATAATACGATAAACAACTATCATTATAACATTTTAGGAACAACATTATATTGGTGCTATTTCTTTTTACCATTATTTTACTTAATTTAAAATGTACTTTATCTTTAGGTTATAAATAAATAATCGACATAGTGGTAAACATTATTACGAGCGATTAATCACGCACATGTCCTCTTGTCTGACACTGAAAGTATTAAACACCGTGTTTGTTATCAACAGCAAGCCAAGTAAATTTCTATCGTCTGACAACAGATAATTTATCATTTTAAGGTGAAATTGGTTCATCTTTCGTAGGTAGTTTGCATGTTTAAATATGTTTATAAGGATTCTTAGTTAAATATTCCTAGTTCCATTACCGATGTGTTATTATTATTTGCTAGCCCTTCTTAGGCCTCACCACGCTTCAATTAAATTTAAGGTCGGTAGTATAAGAAATTCAGGATTTTCAGACAAACTTAGAAATCTGTTCTTAGCGAACGTCTATGAAGAACTTTTATACAAACTTGCGAGAGCCCTTAGACCTCTTTTATCATACTAGCTATACCCGCGGCTTCGCCCGTATGAAATTGCTAGTATGTAGGTACTTCATTCGATCACGCGCTGGGTTGATCTGAAGGTTGCCTGAAAATTTCTTCAAAATTACTCTCTAGCTATTTCAGAACCTGAGCAACCTCCTGAGCCGCGCGGCTACCTGTTTCATATATGTGCACGCCCCACCCCCGCTCTTGGTATCCCATTACCCGCTGTGCTGCGCTTTATTTTCTATTAGTATTTTGTTTAGATTGACATTTTTAAATTCGTAATATCTTTGAATAGAGTCTCCAATTTGTATAATTCTTAAATTTATCTACTAACTATTAACTAACTCCCACCTAAATTTAGAATTTTTAGCTCAAATAAATGAAGGAATTTCGTATAAATTTATGAGAGCCCTTACATTACCTTAATGCGGCTCTGTCGAAAAAACGTGTTTTTGCGGACATCTAACAATTAACAACCTTCTTTCCAAATTTAAAGTTCATAGCACAAAAGATAAAGAACTTTCATGCAAACTAATAAGAGACTTTAGACCACCTTAATCCGGCCCTGTCGCAAAATTCACTTTTAGTGGATGTCTACAGACTAAACAACCCATAACCTCCCTGCCAAATTTAAAATTTGTAGCACAAAAGATGATGAACTTTCATACAAACTTGCGACAGCCTTTAGACTCTTCAATCCGGTCCTGATGCATAATTCGTTCGTAGCGGACGTCTACTACTTATAAACTACCTTCCTGCCAATTTTCATCTTTATATGTTTAGCGGTTTTAGAGTGTTTTTGTTTCTCTTTCGTGTCAGTCAGTGTTTTTTCGCATTTGTGTATATATAGATAGATAGATTAACTATATGGGTACTTAAATATTATTTATTATTTTATTTTTACTTACCACAGTAAGGGTTGTATCAGTAAACTCCCTTATGTGCGTTGATTTCCTACCATTATCTTCTATTTGTATTTGTATGAGATTGTCGCCTTCAACGCTCATAACAGATTTTACCTGAAATGAAAACACATATTTTTGTTATAATTTTCTTATTTTGTTTTGTATTCAAAGTAATAAAATCTTCAATATTTGCTATTCTTACTATGAAATTTAAAATATGATCCCTCCATTATCTTATTATACTCTTGTGTTTTCTTTGAATTAAACGTTTTTTGTGACGTAGCCGCAACAAGGCATGGGAGTGTGACTTCATCGACTTCCCATTTTAAGGCTAATATTTTTATTGGCATAAAACCCATTATCTATCCTTGTCATGACCCAGCGCTTGAACACACGTCTGGATTTGTAGTATATTCTTTAACAATATAGTGTGACCGCGAGGGTAGTATGTACCAACTACCGTGTTTTATGTTTGACCTTCATAGTCAACCAAATGAAAATGACATGCTAACCACTTAACGTGGTTATAAAATATCAAGACAGAGTTGGTACTTATATTAACTGGCACATAGTACGTAGCTCAACAATACTTACTTTCACACCGTCAGCTCTTTCTTCAATAAACTCTTCACCAAGTTTAAAAGTTGCAGATACTTTTCGTATAGGAGTGACTAGAGTCAAAGAGTACGATCCATCTTCGTTCTTTGTTAATACACTAGTCGGAGATACAGAAGTCGCTAGTTTTCTAGATAGCATGCCCACTTCTGTAAAACAATATTATAAAATTCAATTAGTAGTTACATTAATCTAGCAAAAAAAATAAAAAATATTTTAAGTTGCCTTAAGCATATTTGCCGTAAATCCAGTGCACGACACTTCATTCATCAAAAAGCCAGTGGTAGCCTAGTGGTACGTGCTCGCTTATGAAACTAAGTAAAGCGGGTTTACATCGCGAATCTCGCGCTGATATTTTTACGTGCGAATCTTTTTTAACATGATTACCACATATCTTAATGTGAGAGAACCTGATATCTGAGAGAACCTGATAAGTTCTCGAAAGACGTGTGAAGTCCACCGGCCATCACTTGGCCAGCGTGTTAGAATATGGTCTGATCCCCCATACATTCAGTGAATCATACATTTTTGCCCTTCTTCACAATTTAACTTAACCTATGGAAATTATTATCAATGTATTTTATTGGAAGAAGAATTGAACATAATGCAGGTAACACTCTCACGTATTCCTTTGTTTACATTGAGGCCAAGACTATGCATGGCCTAAAGGTATGCCAAAATACGACTTACGCTTGAATTGCTCGGGTTCGAACCTAGTACGTTTTAACGTATACTATGGAAAATACACATTATATTATTAATAGTAATGTCCTCTTGGCCGATTCCCCCACTTCGACCAATCTCATTGAGATCTAGGCATACATATGATCTAGGCATCTGCACATTATAGCGTATAGATCAAAATAAATATATCAATTGGTTAGTTATGATGAACCTAGACTAAAGAATTTTTCTCTTGAGTACTAATCTAGAGAATAGAACTTTTTTTTATTTTAGGCTTGATAAACAAAGTAATAAGAATTGGCGTTTTATGGGACATTCTAGTACTCCTTGAGACAGTAATAGATTACTTTAAAAACAGTGGTAGCCCAGTGCGAATGGTAACGTCTTCAAATCTAGGTCTCGCACCTCTTATATAAATAATATGTGCTAACCATTTCTAATATGATTTACACTTGTTGGCGGACTTCACATTTCTTTCGAAAACTTGCTAGGTTCTCTCAGATATGCAGGTTTCCTCACGATGTTTTCCTTCACCGTAAGACAAGTGGTAATCATGATATAAATGATTCGCACATGAAAATATCAGAGGTGCGAGACCCGGATTCGAACCCGCATCACTCGGATATCCAAGCGAGCGCGTTACCGCTGGGCCACCACTGTCTCATACTAAACGTACTCTACGATTCATGGTAGTAAAACCACAGACAAAGTAATAAGGAATTGAATAAATTTTACACCTCCAATGAGACGTAGCAAAACTTGTTTAAAAATATCTACATAATCATGCCACGACTACGATTATCGTAATTGTAAGCATTATACCGTTGCCTTTTTTATTGCCTATATTAATGTGTTTTATTGTGTGTAGAGGTACCTATATTAATATTTTACTAAAAAATAATATTAAAAAATTAAAAGATACGAGTGCGTAAGTACTTATATGAAGTACCTACCTACGAGTAATATATTATGCAGGCAGATATTACAAAACAATGTAAATATTTCTAATGTCCCCGACTGCTTATTAGATAGATAGGTACCTAAGTACTTTGTTTCTTCATCAACTTTTTTTACGCAGTTACCTTTAAAAGAGTTTATTTAGTCTTTTAATTTACTGTCTGTACTTAATTTTTTGTCTTGTAATTTACTTTTAAATATGATATGTTGTACATATAATATAATTTTGTAATGGCCTCCTAAAAACCTGTTCATACCCCACTCAATGGATTCAACGATTTTTTTAGGCACAAATTACCATCTAGGATTCACCATTTAAATAATGTTATCTGTATATCTTATAACACTCGTGATATCAAGCCGGATAGAATGACGTATGAATAATTGAAATCGATTAAGCCTTTTAGTAATACAGAACATAGGATTCGATTCGACATAGGTACATACATAGAGGTCAAATCCAAATCAAATCCCTAGCCCTATAAAAAATATTAGACGAACCCGAGCAGAGCGAGAGTGAGTCTCTAGAGCATTAAAAGATATTATGTTATTTGGAAATACTTAGGAGACCTAAATTAATTCTAAATAAATAATATTATTCTAAGTTAGGATAACAGCGTAGGTATTTGAAAAAAGTCCTCGTGTAATTACTTTGTTCGTTCGAGTAATTAGTTTTCGCATTGACATAGACATGCAGGTAAAATTATAAGTAATTAAGGCAGATAAATCTGTCGATTTCATATCTTTATTCAATTGAATAATATTATGCTATATATACGAGTACCTTTTACTACATAGTACATGTAAAACATAGTCGCTTCCCGCTGTCTGTCTGTCTTAGATCTTTAAACCTACGCAACGGATTTTGGTGCAGTTTTTTTTAATTGATAGAGTGATTCATGAGGAAGGTTTATATGTATAATACACTAGCGGAATCTAGGGACAAGCCCGAGCGATGCGAGGGCGTGTCGTATGTAAATAAGATTTTTCGTGCAGATTTTCATATTTTGTTTAAGTCGACAGACAATTATTCTATTCAAATCATTACTTTTATAAATCATGTGGGAAAAATAATTTACTACAAAGTTATACCCTACCTAATTATATACCTATGGATATCCAAAAGCAACGTTATATCTAATAACAATCTAAACACTTAAAAATGCTTATTAAACTACACGTTATTCACTACTTTTCGTATATTTAAATAAATGATTCTATTGTATGATGTACCTACCTACCTGTTAGCTGAATTAAAATTCAATAGTAGTGAAAGTTCAATACAGGTCAAATAATTTATAGACTAAAAATAATAGTAACACATCAACACCTTTATGAACAGATTTTTTATGAGAATTATATGACACTTGATAAGCCATAAAAATAATCTTTATAATAATAAATAAATATGTAGTAATATAAATAATATAGATAATAAAAAAACATTGGAAGTATTATGTCGGTCAAAGGTTCAAGATACCGCATTTTAGGAAATAAATCTTGAATCATCGATGTTGTACACACATAGTACATACTTCTTAGTATAAAACAAACTCGCTTTCCGCTGTCTGTCCCTATGTATGTTTAGATTTTGATGCGGTTTTTTTAATAGACAGAATGATTAAAGAGGAAGTTTTATATGTATAACGAGTGCAACCGACGGATTCGCTTGTGTTAAAACTACAGTATAACTACAAAACTCTTAATATTTTTATATCCTGAGTTCATATTCAATCATATTTTTTAATCGATCATATTATTTTTGTCTTAAAAGCTCTTCCAATTTCCTCATCTTAAGATTACGTAGTAAATTTTAAAGTCTGACGTGATTCAACATTTTGTTCTGATCTTTTGGTCTGAGACGTCGCACTAAATTTCCGATCCAATATTTTTATTTTATAAGATTTAGGGTCACGTACCTACTGAGCATGAAATCACAAAATGTTGACAGATCCAGGTGGAGCTTCAAGCGCAATCTTGAAACAAAGTTTTTGGCCAATATCTCAGAAGCTGCATTTTAGAGCAAAAGATATCGAAACCATTGTTGTAGAGAATAAAATTTCGCATCTTCAATTTTTTATACACTTGTTAGTATAGAAAAACTTGCCGTTTACGATTTATTGAACATACATTTTATTGATTAATGCAATATTTTGAGAGTAGTCGGCTGCGACAGAAAACCGGTTCATTAAATGGACCGTTTTAACCGTTAGTGTAATATCATTTCATTTTATTTTAATATCATTTCTTAGAGATGAGACATATGTCTACAAAAGTATCCTAAATGTTGACTCGCATAAATCCAGCTATCATTATACCAAATGTCATCAAAATCTGTCAAGTATTTTTTACCTGAAACGCTCCCTCCGTTCCCAGACAAACATACTAGTTACAAAGACTGTCTGACGGACATAAAATTCTAAAAACTATAAAATTTTCCAAAAAATAATTATTCTAGTTATTTTCACTATTAACATATTTTCTATAGATTATAATAAAATCTGAAATAAAAAATATAAAATTAAATGTTTTCGATTTTAATTCTGTTTGTTATTATATATAAGATATAAGTTATACTATTATTAGTTTTCCACGTTTTTTAGTAGATTCAAGATAGTAAGCTTTTATTTAGGTATGCTCATAGCAATTAAAACGTGTATACTAGCCATAATATAAGTATTTTAAGTTTATTTTATTTAAAATATTTTTAGTTCTTGCATTATACCTCACATTGCACAGTTGAAACACCTACCTTGGGAAATAACAGGAACAAGAAAAAAACAATCGCTTTTATAATACTGATGACACCGTTGGAGAATAGTGCATTTTGTAATTCATACTGCAAGTGTTTTAGCAATTTACTAGAACAAGTAATATAAATGATAACAAACTTGCGAATTATTACCGATTATTATCTTTTACCGTTGCGAAAGTAAAATAACACACTTTATAATATTAATTGGGTTAAAACTCTTATTATGTTGACATATGCTCCGAATAGAAAGTGAAAAAGCAGTTTACAATGATTTATTGTTATTATTTATTTGGACATAACCTCCTCTCCTGCGGAAGTCGGTTAAAAAAAGAATACAATTGCCTAAGGCGTGTTAATAAAAAATATTTATTTAATGCTACTTATTTTTTTAAAGAAAATAAATTAAAATAAAAAAAAAAACAATAAATTACTTACCAATAAACTTAAGATACTCGTCAAAATTCTCCGACGATTTTAATTTATATTTTTTACCTAGATATTTATCCATTTTCAACTCCACTAACAATTCACGTCAGTTATTCAAGGCGAACTGGCGCAGTATAAACAGTATTTTCTGAGATTCGCGCTTAATACATTGACCAATATGGCTTTGCTTATTTTTTTAAATTAATTTAATTGACATCTACTAATCTTCAGATACTTTTTTTTTAACAGAATATACGAGGTACACGTACAGCTTGCCAGTGTATCGTTTTTCAATATAAAATAATACTATTCTGCGGGGAATTTTCGTACGAATATATCATATTATATATATTATCACATCAATTTTTTCATTATTCATTTATATACCGTTCTTAATTATATACCTAGGTACAATTTATGTTGAAGGTTAGTTAGAAGTTGATAATAGAATTTATCCACAAGCGTAGCTATAATGTGCTTTATGTTTATTTTTCATTTTTACTCAATTTTCATACTTTAAACATAAAAAGCGATGGAACTAGGAAGTTTTTTTTAACCATTTTACTTTTTAGCTTTCTTTTAACTTTCGCAGTGATTTCAAACTTTGCACTTGTAAATTTTATGGTAGGTACCTACATTGTATAATATTATATAATTTAACCACTCCTAAGCTCCTTAAGTTTATATTTTGGTTGATTTTAATAGTTTTGTGATACTGCTTCACTTATACGTCTTTGTACGACAATTTGTTGAATCATGGAACACATTTATATTTTCGGTAAATTAATGAAATATTTTTCGCATAACTTTGAGTAAATTAATCAATGTGTCATATAATAAAAAGTGTAAGATAATCAATTATTATCTATATGGCAAAAAGTACGATCGTAGAGGAATGGATGTAGGTTTCTACGTAATAACTGTTGCGTAAGTGAAGAAAAAACTAACAGGTATTAGATTATATGTTATAGATGTTATTTAGCTCTTAGTTAATCTTTTAATTATTTTATCTCATTGTCATAATAAAATGAAGCTATTAGAGAGTTGTTATGAAAAAAAATGTGAAAAATAGTAGGTATTTGGTATCCACAGTTTACAACTACTGAAGAAAAACCTCCTTTATTCAAAATTTTATTCCCAGCTACATTATATGGACCTACTGGTCCGCAAAGTTTCAGCTATGGAAATGACTAACTGAACTATACTGAATAGCTGCGAATCCCTAAAAAAACTTTTAATAGATTATGCCATTCATTCATAAATGAATTATGTATATTATGGCAAAAAATTACAATATTTTAATATACAAATAAATGCTATTGTGGTGATGAAGAAAAAACAAACTAACTAATTTTAGTTATGTTAGGTAGTATTTTAGTTATGTTAGTAAAGAACAGGTGAAACTCGTGGTCACGCTACAAATTAGTATATAATCATTTGCAGTAAATTTAAACAAGTTTCAAATTAATGTTTACTTTTTTTTAAGATGATGATTATATATATTCATCTAGAAGGAAGGCAATTGCTTACTTTTGGCTTTGCCTATAACATGAAACATGTTTAACCCTAAATAAATAAATAAGTTTTTTTTCTACTTTGACTGTATTAGAAAATGTTTTTTGCAATATTACAAATGTTAACAGTAAAGCATCTACGCATCTTTTTTAAGATACTGAAGAAATACAACTCGAAGTTCATTTTTATTTAAGTGGAGAATATTGTGGACTGGAGAATTCTCTTTACAACAGTACTGTCTTGACTCTTGTACTACATGAATATTAATAATTCAGCTAAAATATAGCAAATAGTGTAATATACTCTATCAATTCTTATACTTTATAAGATATAGGTATTATATTTAAAAAAATATACATATATTACTTACTACCTATAATAACGTACAGTCACGTAACTGTGCTAGCAGGTGGCTTTATCTTTAAATGGCAATAACGCATAAACGTGAATATGGCATTTTAAATGATTCACGGACGGATAAAAAATAACAGCAAGGATAAGTATACGACCTTTGCTTTGCTTAAAATATGGGACTTTTGATTGGCGTGAAGCGAAAAATTTGTTGACATTTTTTTGTTATAGTGTTATTCGATTGTGTTATAGCTTATGTACAGCATATGCAAATGTACAGGTCCTCGACCTCGACCCAGATACAAAAATATTTTTTGGGCTTTAAATTGTAATTTAATGCTGTTGTAATAATTGTAATTGTCTAATATTGGTAAAGATTTCTTCTTAGTTTGTTCTTTTTTCTCGCAAGATAGGTAGTTTTTTTTTTAGGATATTCCCCTTTTTATCTTAAGTATGGAAATATACCCAAGTTTGTCGATACAGTGATGCGTATGGACGAAACAGTCCCTATCCCTTGGAGTTTCTTAAAAGTGTTTACCCACTTAGCCTTACGTTTATGAGTAGATATAAACTCCTCCTAAAGGTAGGTAGTAGGTACATGTTTAATAAAAAGCCACCTAAACTAGACAGCGACTAATCCATAAAACATTATAGTGGTAAAACATAAAACATGATAGTACTAAATTTGTTGGGTGTGCTTGGGGAATCATAATCTATACCTAGAATACCTACCGCTGATAACCTCTAACCACACTATGTGTGTTTATTAGCCCTTATTAACGTCCTACTGCTAGGCACGGGCCTCACTTCTATACGAGGGAGACCGCCGACCATACCGTGTAATCTGATGTAATTCCACTTTAAAATTTGCTTTGCAGTGAACATTAATAATTCTCAAGCTCAAATCTTGAAATAATCATGCATAGTGATAGACTTAAGAGAAGATTACTTCTCCCATGGACACTTTTATGTGAACCAAACGAAAAATTAATTTTAACATCAGTCATTATTAAAGTAATGCCTCTAGCTGGATCTAATCTGCGACCCATGGCATAACAAGTAGGATCGCTGCAAACTGAGCCCAACATGATATCGCCTCATAGTAATTATGTCTATATCTATACATATAATAAAATTCTAACTTAGTAAAATTTGTATATTGAGTATTTGTTGGAAAATGTAATTGAAATAGTCAGTATTAACTATACATAGGCCGAATCTATAGTTTTGCAAATTTTTGTCTGTCTATCTGTGACCGCATCACGGGAAAACTACTGAACAGATTTTGATGAAATTTGGTATGATGATAGTTGGTTATCCGGGTCAACATAAAGGATAGTTTTTACTGCCGGATAATATCTTATTTCTGAGAAATTTGTACTAACCATTAAAACGTATTCTCCAGTAATTAAGTCTAAGTATCTAAGAATTTATATTCACGTCTTGAACACGCGGGTGAAGCGGCGGGAAATGTTAGTTCTTAAATAAATATAACAAAACCAGTTTAAGCGATGATGATTCGCGTTACATGTTAGCCACTCTTAAATTACATTAAATTCTCATATTATTATATCATGTGACGTTTTATAGCCCGTTTGTAACTGTTGTGATTTCTCAGAAATTCGATATTTTCCAGCAGTAAAAAGAATACTAAGTACTTAACCCGGATAACCAGCTATCATCATAATATCTATTTTCACTAAATTCCAGTTCAGTGGTTATATTCTTATGCGATCACAGACAGACAGACAAAAATTCTAACAATTATAAATGCAGCCTGTGTATCGATAATAATACTATTTCAATAACATTTTTCCAAAAAATAATCACAAAATGTACATATTCGACTGAATAATTAGAATTTTTATATACTAGCTGATACCCGCGACTTCGTCCGCGTTGCTTGAAATATTAACAAAGTTTTCCGCATGCGCTACCGCGCCGCGCCGCTTGCCCCACTACTCCGCGAGAAGGAAACATACATCACTGAACACGCAGTGCATATACAGGTGTCTCAAAAGAAAGTTCACATTTAAATCTTTTTTTAAAAGAAAAGTCTTAGCTTTATTGAAAAAATGTTTATTTTATATCGAAGTACACTGTTTGGGAATTTATTTTTTAAAAATAACATCGTCCAAATGTAAACCGTTGCGCTCTCGGCATTCATTTAGTCGGGCACTAAAATTGCCTATGACAGCTCGGCAGGTAGTCTCCGTGATGGCTGCCATTTCATGACGGATATTTTCTTTTAATTGTGCCAGGGAAGTCGGTTTATTAGCGTAAACTTTTGATTTGACATAACCCCACAGGAAAAAATCCATAGGCGTTAAATCGGGAGTCCGTGGAGGCCAATTTATGTCACCTCGCCTGGAGATTAATTTGTTCGGAAAATTTTCTCGAACTCGAGGCAGAGATCTGTTGGACGTGTGTGAAGTTGCTCCATCCTGCTGGAACCATGTTCTTTGGTTGTAACCAGGAAAGTTTTGCAGTTGGGGTACGAAAAACTCGTCTAACATCTCCACATAACGCTCTGAATTCACTGTGAGTGTGCGTCCCCTTCCATCTTCAAAAAAGTAAGGTCCGATAATTCCTCGTGCCGACATCGCTGCCTATACGGTGACTTTGTGTGAATGTAGCGGTTTCTGATGTTTTTGTTTTGGGTTGGTTGCACTCCAGTAACGACAATTTTGCTTGTTTACATGCCCATTCAGGTGAAAATGGGCTTCATCGGAAAACAAGATGTTGGTGAACGTTGGAAAGCGCTCAATCATCTGATTTACAAAGGCAAGCCTCTGACCAGCATCTTGAGGCTTCAGTTCTTGCACTAACTGAATTTTGTACGGGTGCAGCTTTAAATCTTTGTGTAAAATGCGGCATAATGAAGATCTGTGCACATTTAAAGCAACAGCACGCTTCCGAATCGAGAGGTTTGGATCATCTCGAATAGACTGAGTAACACTGTCCACGTTTTCGGCTGTTCTTGATGTTCTTGGCCGCCCAGGTTTTGGTTTCTCCAGAGTTGACCCAGTCTCTTCAAACTTCTCAACCCATTTTGCAATGAGTCGAGTGCTAGGCGTATCATTTAAGTGACGAATATGTCGAATACTGCAGAATTTTCTACGCGCTACAGTCGCCGAATTACCGTTTTTGTAAAACTCACGTACGCACAACGCACGGTCCGCACCAGAGAAACGCTCCATAGCGACTAAATTCCCAACAAGAGCCAGACTACCGACTGACATACCCCCGCGCCCCTCAGAATAGTTGCTTTCGCGTAATAAGATAAGCAAATGTGAACTTACTTTTGAGACACCCGGTACAAATCGTTCTTTCTTGAAACTTTAATAACTTTTTATTAAATGAAGATATCGCAATCATTTTTTTTTATAAGGGCTAAGTGTCTTAGAAATAAAACTTAGAAAGTTTCATTGAAATCTATCCAGTAGTTTTTCCGTGATGAGCGCACAACTGCAGACCTCTATCATTTTATTTATATACATAGATTATATGTATAGATAACGCCTGCAAAAAAAGCATAGCAATCGATATATCTCTGGTTTCTTACATTTTTGCGAATTGTTTTCTTATATTTAATGTACACACATGACCTGCTTACTATTTTATTATAAGTGAACATATTATGTAAAAAAATCACTAATCTTTATTATCACAAACTGTGAGAGTTTATCGCCTTTTTACTTGCTAGGTTCTTAATATAAGCTGCCTACTCAAATTCGTCTGATAACTTTTAGGGATCCATTAGCACTTGCCTTAAAAGTCTCTGTTGTAGCTAAAAAAATATAATTTTCAAATGAATAGTCGTACATCAGCGGATAAAAACTTTTTGTATATGTGCGCTTCATTATTTATTAACACGAATATTCGTTATGTAAAATGTGAGATAATATTTATTTACCGTAGGTACTTACTATACTACGTACATACTACAAAAATATTATGATAAAGCTCATTCATATGATTAAATTAAACTTAAAAGCAAACGGAACGATATTGAAAACATTACGACATACTACGGAGTTAACTTACTTCAAACATATATTAACCGACTTCAAAAACTAGGCTTTCAATTAATAGTTTTAAAAAGGCAGGTAAAGAGTGGATGATTGATTTTCTTACCTACTGAATTAGATGTTTGACTACACATGACTTTTTATAGTGTAGGGACTACACTACTCGATGATTGTAGGGAGATGTAGAATATAGCGAATGATTGGATTTTCATCGACTATTTTTAAATACCTTTATATTTCTTTGCTACGACTACATTTAAACAGGAAAAACAAAAATTTTAAAAATACGTCTTCGTAACTAAAAAGTAGAGTCGGTGCCAGGTCCTTTTGTGAGGTAATTTTTGTATCGGCTGGCACCGGCTTAAAAAGAATATTTGGTAAAAATATTATAAATTTGAAAACTGTTTTTATTTATTAATGTAATATATATATTCAATATTTTTTTTTATTGTTCAGCACCACAGACATTTGTCCGTGCCTTTTTTGGAGCATGTCTTTTTAATGTATCTTTTGCTTTTAGTGGTCCTGTTGTCTTATTTTGAGAAAGTTTAGGTCGTCTTCTTTGTCTTCATATACAACTACGTCGTATTTTGTGGAGGCATTTAGACACCCAATAAGATCCGCCACAGTACCCTTTTCGTTTCCCGTTCTCATGGCGTCAACACTTATTGTGCGGGAATATGGCTCGAGTCTATTTCGTTTGACAGCTGGTTAAGTATTACGCGTACCTTGGTAAAGGGGGACAGTTCATCGTCGAAGTTGAAGAGTGCGATGGTTTTATTCTTAATCCGCACTAATCGACACTGACAGTTCCCTATGGTGGTGGAAGGCATGCTGTCGTAAATGGATTTTCGCATGCTCGTCCTGCTTGTGCTGCCATTTGTTAGACCGGCCAATCCGGGCGAGATGTAAACCCATTTCTTTGGCCGCACTTTGCTAAAGCTCATGCCCAGTTTCTCTTGGGGGTCGTCCATGAAGAGGGGTACCGACTTTATCCTCAGCCTTGGCGAGCTGGTTTCTCCCTTGCAAATAAACTGTTGTAGTGTAGGTTTCTGGGTGTCTGGAGGTTTGCTTCGCTTGCTGATTGTGGACGTAAGTGTAGGCCTTTCTTCCCGAGTTCTCATGGATGTTGCTATAGTGCTACCGTTTCTTCTCATTGCGACGATGAAGATCTTCTAAGAAGTGTAGGAAAGCCGGTCTTTTGGATTCGTCCGCAAGGATGGTGGGTAGTTTTGATCTGTCTAATTTGGTGTTTATGACAATTTCCAGATCTTGGCGAGCAGCTGAGAAACGTGGGCAGTTTAATATTATGTGCCATACAGTTTCGTCAATAGTGGAGTCACATTCGCACCCTAGGTTGTCTTTGAGATTAAATCGGTGTAGATAGTTGGATATGCCTCCGTGTCCTGTAAGGATTTGCACATGTATTGGGGTCCACTTGGTTTTCCTGGTGATCTGGTACGCTATGTCGACATAGGGCAAGAATTCCTTAGTAATGCTCCCGGTGGTAGAGGTTGTGTATCTATCTTGCCACTTCTGGACAGTTTCTTCTCTGATCTTTCTTTTTATGTGCGATAGTGGTATTTCGGCGTAGTCAGGTTGTGAGTTGTTAAGGGCGGCCGTTTTCGCAAGTTCGTCTGCTCTTTCATTTCCTTATATATATTATATATTCCATATTACTATTATAAACTTGAAAGTATAACTAACTATGTCTTACCTTTTCACGCCTAAAATGCTAAATTGATTAATGAAATTGTATGTATCCTGAAATTGGACATAGGCTATCCTTGAGCGCTGTCCCACTTATCACAAAGGCGGATCATAAGAAGGATAAATAAATAGCACTTTTATCTGATGTATATAAATTTAATATTACAAAGTTGCAAATGTTACCTACCGGTAAATTAGCAGGTTCTGTTATATAAAAACAAAACATTAATCAATACATATCTTCATGGATGGCCAGCACTAATTGAACGCGTACGCGTTTATCGTTTTAGAAAGCATACACTGCAGGTAGCTTAGGTAATTAAAAGATAGCAGTTTTTTTCAAGTATTGATCAATTTATTGCAGCGCAAAATTCAAATTTGCAGCATTAGATTAGCACGAAATGAGCACTTAATTACTGCAAAATTAATTCTGCCCAATTTCCAGCTTTATAGACGCGTTTTTAAGCAATTTAAAATTCAAACCGGATATCATTATGTCTGGAAAAAAAATTCCCATGTTAGCAATGTCAATGTATTGTAAAATGTTTTTTTTATTATATAAAAAATCAGTAGTTTCGTAACTAACTCAAAATCAAGACAAGTTAGAAGATAAAATACGAACTGCATTTAAAAATAAAGTGAAGTTATAGTGATAGCGTCTTGGTCTAGTGGTTAACTGCTATTGCGAGGAGGACACAGCGCAACACACGCTCGCCGAGTGTGTAGCTTGGGAGGAGCAGCGCCGTGTCCTCACAAATAAAGTAGGAGGCGATCTGTCGCTGCCGGCCGTAGTGCGGAGGATGGTCAGCAGTGCAGAGTCGTGGGACGCGGTGGTGTCCTTCTGCGAGGACGTGATATCGCAGAAGGAAACTGCGGAACGGGAGAGGGAGATCTCGACTCCCTTCCCCGGCCGCAGGAGGCGCACCGGGCGCAGGAGAAGAGCGGACAACGCCCTTTTCCGGCCCCCATGAATGGGTCCAGGGGCGAGGGACTTGGGGAAATCCTCGCCCCCTATTCGATGGACCCGAGTCGTAGGTGCGCGCGAGTGTTGGCGCGCACCTCTGAGACGATGCGCGGGGTAGTTCAACACCTCACTACCCCGTGCAGGAGATGAGGCGCAGACGGATCCGGCCAGTCAGAACCCAAGTTCGTACTAAGAAATTATAATCTATTTGTTTTTGTAGTTGTTAATTTTACAATTCAATGTCCACATGATTATTGCGATATTTCTTATTTATTCGGCAAAGATAAGATAACATACTAGTAGCTATTTTACTACTATAATAGGTTTTTTTGTTAACAGATAATTTGGTCAGTACTTATATCATATTCGGGGAATCTATCTACTACATATAATAGATACATAGCTTAGGACTAAATAGTAAGTAAAAGTCGTGAGGTAATTCTGTGTCTTGCCAATATACAATCGTTTCACTGCAGTGCAGTAGTGCAATAACCTCATATGGTAATGTGATATAAATAATCATTTATAATTTATATTATGAATAGATAAAGACAAAAAAGTTCAGTTCAGTTTTTATTGTAAAACTACAGATTTTAACAAATAATATGATTAATTAAATAAAACTAATACATTCTAATTTTAATTTAGGAAAAAGAGAGGGCTTCCTCGATATTTGTCGTTGGTATTTACTACCTAAGTACATAACTTTAAATTTTATTATTGTGTAATAATATATAATACGAGTACGGAGTATATCTTATGGACTGTTGCTCTTGAGATAACGCATAAAAACAAGTCGTCAATTATTAATTTACACTTATGATCAAATCTGTTTATTGATTATTTTTTGGAAAATCTTATTGAAATAGCCATTATTATCAAATAAAGATGCTGAATCTATTATTTTAAAAAAATTTGTTTGTCTGTCTGTCTCTAACTGCTTCACGAGAAAACCACTGGCCAGATTTAGATGAAATTTGGGATAATGCTAGCTGATTATCCGGATCCGGATGGATACTTTTTACTTTAAAAATATCTCATTTCTGAGAAATCTTAACTGTTACAAACCGGCTATAAAATACGGTATGTGAAATATAAGAATTTGTATTTCGTTCTTTATAATGAGGGCGGAGCCGCAGGAAATGCTAGTGCGTATATGAAAGTTATTTTCAGGCGAATTTGCATTATCGTAGGTAAGTTTAAACTGTTTTTTTTTGCATGACGTTCCTATCATAAATCGATGCTAATTTTTAAATGAAAGAAGATAGATGCGTTTTGATAATTAAGACTTTTTCATCCAACAATAATTATAAGAATCATTTGCCTTGAACGTTTTTTTGTAAGATTTGCCAGATGTAGAAAAAAATATGCAATTTAATAAAAAACATTTTTATAAGACAAAATAAACCCTATGAATGAGAATGAATGAATTTGAGCCGGTCACAGGTGTCCGATTTACGGTTTGCAAATCCTTTTAGTTCCTCACACCCTCCTTTTTCATTTAAAGGATGAAGTTTCAAAAATACTTGTAAAAACTTATTATATAAGTGGCAAGTACATAAATAATATATAACTATGCATCATCTATTCGGTCTGCGTTAAAATTGTAATTAATTTTGTAATCTTTAAAGCACACATTTTTATAACTAAACTTAGATAATACATTTTACGCTGCACTATTACTACTGTTTCCGCAGGGGTACCGCAGGGAATATCTTTTTTTTTTTTTATGGTAAAAAGGGGGCAAACGGGCAGGAGGCTCATCTGATGGGAAGTGATCACCTCCGCCCATGGACATACGTTGCCGGCCTTTCAGGAAGGGGAGGGATGGAGGAAGGAGGGAAGTGGGAGGGAGGGGGGAACGAAGGCGGAGGATGAAGGGAAGAGGGAGGGGGGAAGGAGAGTGGGCCTCCCGGACTCTCACTCACCGGACGAAACGCGACAGCATAGCTGCCACTTTACGCCGGTCTTCTGTGAGAGAGTGGTACTAATGAACTATACGGGGCGTGCCGGCCCATTCGGTTGCTACCCGAAGGTACTACCACTTTAAAAATACTTCGCTGCTGAAACACGCAGGGTTGACTGATAGAAATCTCTTAAGTCCACCTTTGTTGAAATATTTTTTGTTTTTCTATTTACATATTTCTGCAATAAAGTATATTATTAATCTACATACTGTATAGTCACTCGTCGCCATCTTGGTACTTAATCATGAGTACATATTTATAATATTCAATTATCAGCTCTACACATTGAGTACCGTAATAGACAATTATAGTACTGCGTTAACGTTCTCCGTGATAAATCAAGTTGTTAGTTAAAGCAGCAAACATAGTTTCTCACAATCGTATTTAGTAAGTATTAAAATTTATATACCTAGTTTTGTTAGAGATTCTTTATTGATTCAAAAATTCCTTAGAATATTAACAATTAAAAAAACTATATGCATTTACATGTAAATTTAACAATATTTTACAATGGTTTTGGTATTCTTCAAACTTCTATATTAGTCAAGTTAGAAAAAATACGAAAGAACTGAAATCAATTAAATCAATCTGTTAATTTGATTTATTATTTATATTTCCACTTTCTGGTTTCGTCGAGGTTTCATTAGCGATATGGTGTTTTTGATTGTTGTAAATTCAAAAATATTTTGTTGGAAAATGTAGGTATACTTTCAATTTGGTCCCATTTAAATAAAAAAAAATACTTTAAAAAAAATAACAAAAATTACTTCAAAAGACACTTAAAAAATAGAAGTGACCGATTGTTCGTTTTTGGTTTTCTATAGATATTATTGAAGTTGGTGGAAAAGACGAATTACCTACACTGGTGTTGTTATTTTGTTCAAGACGTAGTATATTAAGTTAATTAGCAAGGGCTCTAGTAAATTGAATGTTGAAATAAGCATTCAGTATTTAACGATAAGTTAAAGTACAAGTAAGATTTGCAGTTTGTAGTTCGGCGTAGTGTATTATTTCTTTTTTTTCTTCATGGCTTAGAATTGATATCATTTCTTTATTAGGAGTAGTCTGTTAAATGATGGTAAATTTAAAGTTCATGTATTGATTGATGATATTTACTTCCTTTTCTTTAAAATACATTTGCTTCCAATTTGTTTCATTTGGTAATAACTAGTTTGGCTTCTTGCGAAGCCGCAACAGCATTAAAACCTACAAACAATTGAAAATTCTAGTCACAATGCCGAAAAATTTCACACCGGGTAGTATCTACATTTTTTTTTTCATTTAAATGGCTGGTACTCTGATTTCATTTTACTGGTTCGTCATAAGAGGGCCTTTCTCTCGTGCTAGGTTATTGTTACCGTCTGCGGTCTGGGACAACTGTTTATATCATTCATATTATGTTTAATATGATAATACCAGTTATAAAACCTATACAGTTATTAAATAACTGACCTCTGTCTTGAATTATTATCTTTTAACCAATGATATCCGTACGTTGGAGCGATTATTATTCTTAAGTGTTTTATATTAATAATATTCTTTTTTATTTGTTATTAGTAAGACCTACAACAGCTCACATACTTCCTTCTTTTTTTTCCTTACTGAAGAAAGTCCTATCTATTATGAACATGAGCTTATTAAATTACATTTTTTACAGAAATGCGTAACGTCAAATCAAATGCCGTATTTTGGTACCTTAACGAAGTGACATCGCGAGTGGTGGCTGAATCAGGTATAGCAAGTGACAGAAATCATTTAGGCAAAATATTATTTCAAAGCTTTAAAGATGTTCCAGACATGGTAATGCAGGTAACTTTCCTCCTGTAGTCTCAATTTTAGTTCTTAATAAGTAGGTAGGTACTGCAGATATGCTCTAGCGTCATTCGGGTGTGAGGGCGAGTCGCTAGTTGGAACATAAAATGGAACATTAGTGCCGAATGAATTCATAAATGAACTCCAACAAACGCACACTTCACTCCAATGAAGGAGAAATGAATGGTGAACACTGAGCGAACCATTTCGGTTTCGGCCATTTTGCCTCGAGTCTTGTATCTGGCGATTACATAATCATAAATAAAATTAGTTAAAATTGAATGTTCTTTTCTATATAATTTCGACTAAGCCGTGTGAACATAGAATGAAAGAAAAATAAAGAATTCACCTGAGTGAATAATAATAATTAGAGTGAACCGTCTGATACCACCTTTAACTTTACCTGTAATTCATAAAACCTCTTTACAACTGCTAACATTGTATAACTTAATATTCAATCTAAACCTTTAAGAGTTGAAACATATATAGACTATGAATCTATATAATATTATACTACCTATTAACTGAAAATATAAAACTGGTACAAAATTACTGTAAAAAAGCCCTACATTAACTAAACACGCACTTCTTATAGTGACATACTCACAAAATTATAATGTACATATTACATACTCGATAAAAATTTGTAAGTATTATCATATGTATATTTTATTTCTATTTCCATATGGAAATAACAATATGAATTGTGCAACAAACAATATTTATTCATTAAGCAAACAAGTAGACCGTTCAACAATGAGTTAAGTCAACATTACACAAAGTTACTTTCATTTTATTTATTTAAACGATATAACTGTATTTATTACACGTTCCTCCTTGCACAATTTCGTACAGATTCTTTTTTACAGATAGATGGATCTACCGGCAAAAAAGAAACTTCAAAATGTGCACTTGAGCGTTCAGTGCGGTGTGCCTCAAGCTTTAGGAATATAGGACTGAAATACCAAGACGTAATTCTCATTATGGCCCCCAATCACCTTGATGTTACAATACCAATGTATGCCGGTTTTTATTTAGGTTTAATGGTAGCTGCTATCGACATGAACTCTGCAGTTTGTGAGTATGACTATCTATTTCTTATTTATGTTTTAAAAAAACCATTGATAACGCACCTACTTGGAAAACCGGGTAAAACGCTTTTCGCTTGCAAAGTGTATTTCTACCTTCAAGAATATAAGAGTTTGGTTCCCGGGACTGCAGGCCGATGACTCAAAGTTCTGGAACTCTTTGCATTAGTGGTGTTGGGTTCCGAACTTTTTTTACTTCAAAAAGTATAACTGTAACATTAAGTAAAAAGTAGCATTTTTAAAGCATTTTTTTATTATAATATTTAACTACTAAAAACTGAAAGTGTGATTATGAAATCCTGATACTTCCCGAGTTTTCGATCAATAAAAGATAAAATTAAGAATAGGATATTGTTGCGTGTTAGGGTTCGAACGATTTGGATAGAAAGACCTGCTGACTCTTTCAGAGACTTTATTCACTAGCACTAGGTCCGACGCAAAGCACTAGGTTCAAACACTGGGTACAAACACTAGGTACTAGGTACAAACACTAAACAACTAGGTACACTCACTAAGCACTAACGATGTCCGAGGTCGTAGCCAATGTCGTAGGTTTCCACTGGTATCACTTTTGATCACTAGTCTTCACTGCGAAGTCGCTTCGTCGATCGCTCAAACTGAACTCAACTCGCTCGGCCACCCGCGGCCTATTTATACCGGCCGAGTCTAGTCCCAGACCATTCTGGAACATTCGCGCGTGTACTCGATTTTCGAGTTTATTCCTCTATATAGCTCCTCTAGCGCCATCTAGTATTGAGTGGAGGTTTCACGTTCTGTACAGCACACAAAGTGGTTCCTTCGCTCCACACTAGATGGCGCAAGCTCCTTTACTCGTGTATTCGTAACACTACTCCCCTCTTAGAGATGCTCGTCCCGAGCATCGTTGTTACTGCCATGGTAACGCGCCAGACGGTCTATGTGTACCACTTTGAATGTCCCTCTTGGTTGCTTTTGAATCCTATAAGTCACATCATTCATTCGGGTAACCACTTTTTATGGACCGTCCCACTTGGTCTGCAACTTTGGAGATTTCCCTTTCCGGCGGATTGGGTTATGCAGCCACACCAGTGACCCTTCCTCGAATCCTCTCGTGTTCGATTTCCGGTCGTATCTGGTTTTCATGTTCTCACTTGACTGTAACCCATTTTCCCGAACCAACGCGTGTATATAGCGCATTTTCTCCCTTAAATTGCTGACATAGTCTTGTACGGTCTCTGTTCCCTCCGGTGACCCTCCTGTCAATAGGTCTACTGGTATTCGTAGTTCTCTACCGTAATTGACATACGCCGGGGTAGCTTTTATGCTCTCATGCTCGGCGGTTCGATACGACAGAAGGAAGAGTGGTATATACTTGTCCCAATCCTTTTGTTTGTCGTCTACCAATTTCGCCAAATGCCTCTCAAGAGTCTGGTTAAATCTCTCAACCATTCCATCGGACTGTGGGTGGTACGCGGTGGTCCTCGTCTTATGCATGCCCAAAATTCTGCACACTTCCTGGAACACTTGCGATTCGAAGTTCCTGCCCTGATCAGAATGGATTTCTAGAGGCACACCAAAGCGACATATCACTGCTTCGACTAGCTTAGAAGCGACTGTTGTAGCTTCTTGGTTTGGTATGGCGAACACTTCGGGCCATTTGGTGAAGTAGTCAATGACGACCATAAAATACTTGTTTCCTGATTCCGTTACAGGAAATGGCCCGGCTACGTCAACTGCAATTCGTTCCCATGGTGCACCGACGTTATACAGCTGCAGCTTCCCACGGCTCCTGGTCTGTGGTCCTTTTACAGCAGCGCAAGTAGTACATTTGCGACACCAATCCTGTACATCATCTCGACAATGCAACCAGTAGAATCGTTCTCGCACTTTTGTTAACGTCCTCTTGACACCTAGATGACCTCCTGATACGCCATCATGTACTTCACGGAGAACATCTGGTACTCTCGATCTTGGGACAATTATCTGAAGGTGGTACTCTCTGCCGTTAGTCTTCTCCCATTTCCGGTAGAGTATTCCGTTTTGAAGTATCAGACTGTCCCATTGCGCCCAGTACGACTTAGTGACAGCGCCAGTGGGTGCAACCTCACTCCAGATTGGTTTTACTTCACCCCGTTTCTTCCATGTGATGATGTGCCGAAGGTCGTCATCTGTTTCTTGAGCCTCCCTCATAGCATCGTTCTCCCAGAGACCCAAAGGACTTGTTCTCGTTAGCTTTAATGTTACTTCATTAGATTCCTGCTTAACACAATGTTTGCAGTCTTCCGAACACGGTCTTCGTGAGAGTGCATCAGCGTTCCCATGCATCTTTCCGCTGCGGTGTTCCGTCTTGAAGTCATACTCCTGAAGCTGTTCAATCCAGCGAGCTACTTGACCTTCTGGGTTCTTGAATTGCAGTAACCACTTCAAGGCTGCGTGATCAGTTCGCAGTAAAAACTGTCTGCCAATGAGATATTTGTTGAAATGTTGTAGCGTCTTTACAACAGCCAAGAGTTCTCTCCTTGTTACACAATAGTTTCTCTCTGGCTTGGATAAAGATTTGCTGAAATATGCAATAACAACTTCTCTTTCACCCTGTTTTTGAGATAACACCCCTCCAATGGCCGTGTTGCTTGCATCCGTGTCGACTATAAACTGACCTTCAGTTTGTGGATAGCCCAGGATTGGTGTTTCACACAGATGTTTCTTCAGTTTCTGAAAAGAATCTTCACAAGTCCCATCCCAACAAAATTGTCGTTTATCTTCGGTCAGCCGATGTAACGGCTTGGCTATCTCTGAGAATCCCTTAACAAAACGCCTGTAGTATGAGCATAGGCCGAGAAATGCCCGCACTTCGGTTTTGTCCTTAGGGGTAGGCCATTTTTGAACTGCTTCCAGTTTCTCCGGGTCTGTCTGGATTCCATCACTGGAGATAACGTGGCCGAGATAATTGACCTTGTTCCTGAATAAATGACACTTTTTCGGGTTCAACTTTAATTTAGCTCCCTCTATTTTTGCGAAAACTCGCTCCAAGTTTTGCAAATGGTCCTCGAAGTCACGGCCGATAATGATGACGTCATCTAAGTAGACTAAGCAAGCCTCTCCAACTAAGCCTGCTAGTACACACTCCATGAGTCGCTCGAATGTGGCAGGTGCGTTGCACAATCCGAAGGGCATGACGTTAAATTGCCATAAACCTTTACCGGTCGAGAAAGCTGTCTTCTCCTTGTCCTCTGGATGAATTTCCACCTGCCAGTATCCAGATTTCAGGTCTAGGGTCGAAAACCATTTCATGCCACTCAAGGTATCCAAAGTGTCGTCGATTCGAGGTAACGGATAACTGTCCTTCTTAGAGACATCATTAAGACGCCTATAGTCCACACAAAATCTCGTGCTACCATCTTTCTTCTTCACTAATACAACAGGTGAGCACCACGGACTTGCAGACGGTTCAATAATCTTATTCCTTCTCATGTCCTCCAAAAGGCCTTCAACTTCTTTTTCCTTAGCAATTGGTATCCGTCTTGCTCGTTGACGAATTGGTCTCTCGCTTCCGGTATCTATCCTGTGCTGAATCACCGACGTTCTTCCAAGATCCCCATCGTGACTGGAGAAGATATTCGCGTAGCGCTGTAAAAACTTCTTAGCTTTCATGCCCTGCGAATACGTTAGGTTCCTCTTGCAGTCATCGAGCAGCTCAGTCACTATTCCGTAGTTGTTGCTGTTTACTGAGTCTGTGCCTGTTATCGAACTACACTTTTTCATCCAGATCACTTCCTTGCACTTTCCAATGACGTCACCTTTGTTCAAGCAGATCTCGCGATCACCAAGATTAACAACCTTGACCACAGCGTTACTGCTTCCACTAACAAGGGTTCTCGCCGTCATCAGTTTTTGCGTCGATATTTTGGTAGGTGTGTCTTCTATCAACACGCATCTGTTTGACTTTTGCTTTTCAGCTGGCGGCAGTTTCACCAGCACCTGAGCTTCCGCTCGTCCAGGTATAATGACTTTCCTTATACATGCGACTTTCCCGCAGGCACCTCCGAGAATGAAGATTTCTTCTTCACCACACCTGAAAACTCCGTCAGCGACGTTAATTCTGCAGTTGTGTTTCTTCATAAAATCCAAACCCAAGATGCAATCATCCATAATCTCAGCTACAATAACGTCATGGGAGTATGAGGACCCCCCTACATCCATCGTAACTGTCATTTCTCCCAGGACGGGTATTGGCTGACCGGAGGCCGTAAGAAGCCGACAGTTAATCCTCCTCTTGTGTCGCCTTGCTGCTTTTACCAGATTTGGGTTCACTATTGTTCTAGAGGCTCCTGTGTCTAGAGTCATTTTGCAATCCGTCCCGTTAATAGTCCCCTGAATCACAAGACTATTCCCGCTGCATGCCTGGGAGATAACAGTTATCGGGGCTTCCTCCGCGTCAGCCAGTACTCGCCCCATAGTCCTGGCTTTTATTCGTTTCCCTGATCCCGGGCAGGGGACGAAGCCCCTTGTTTCTTCAGCTCCTCTATTTGATCCTCGATTCTTTTCATCCTTGCCAGATGGGTCTCCTTCTGCGGGCAGTTGAGCTGAAGATGCCCCCTCTCGCCGCACTTGTAGCACATGACTCCATAACTTCTCTTCGTAGGAGCCTTAACCTGCTTGGCTTCCTCAGAGACCTCACGGACCTTATGGGTCTGCCGTACGTCATGGCGAACAGCCTCGACCTCTAAAGCATGCGCCAATGCTTCCTTTAGCGAGGTATGGTGACGAAGCCTCACTGCAGCTCTGACCTCCAGGTCTTTGATTCCGTCGACAAATGCTTGAACAATGTTCGTGTCTACCATCTTGGTGTCGGCTCCTGGGTGTGCCTTCCTGACGAGTTTTTCAATTTCCAGCGCCCATTGTTGAAGTCCTTCTCCTGAGCGTTGGACTCTGTCACGCAGTTGGGCACGGAACACGTGTTCCAGGTGTCGCTCCCCGTATCTGGATTCAAGTGCCTCCATCAGGTCTTGGAACCCATTTCCTGTGTGTGGCAGTGCTTCCAAGACAGACAAGGCTTGCCCTCTGAGCGCCACAGTGAGAGCGGTCAGACATTGTTCTTCCGTCCATCCATTGGCAGTGGCAACAGTCTGGAATTGCTGACGATAAGCGTTCCACGAAGTAGTGCCGTCGTATGGCGGCACTTTCACTCTTGGTCCTTGCGCCCCTCCGGTAGTTCCACTAGACATCGCAACTCCCGTGGTTTCAAGGCGCACTACTTTCTTTTGTAGTTCAGCGAGACCGGTTTTCACATTTTCGACATCCAATCCTAACCCGGTAACTCGTTCTTCCACTTCGTCGACATCTTTTCGAAGCTTACCCACCGTGTCACTAACCTCTTGTATAGCCAAAAGCGCTTTTTGTTGGAGGTCTTTTTGTTGCTCTTGTGATTCTTGCAAAGCCTTTTGTGATTCTTTCATTACCTCTTGTGATTCTTTCATTGCCTTCATTAATTCAAATAAACTTCCTAATTGAAGTGCCACTTGAGGGTCTGTAGAAGCTAAGGTGCCGCTGATGGGCGTGGCCTGTCCGGTGGGCGTGGCAAGGTGGGTGGAGCTAGTGGGCGGGGCCTGAGTCAAAGTGGGCGGAGCCTGAGCCAAAGTGGGAGGGGCCTGGTAGGCGGGGCCAGTGGGCGGGGCCTGAGGGGCGTGGCCAGTGGGCGGGGCCTGGTAGGCGTGGCCAGTGGGCGGTGCTTGGCCCCCAGTGGCAGTCGCAGCTCGTTGTGTCCTCGTCCTGACCCCCTCCTTGGGGTTCTCTCTCGGAGTCAATGGCATCTCCAAATCTCACTTCCGACACCAGTTGTTGCGTGTTAGGGTTCGAACGATTTGGATAGAAAGACCTGCTGACTCTTTCAGAGACTTTATTCACTAGCACTAGGTCCGACGCAAAGCACTAGGTTCAAACACTGGGTACAAACACTAGGTACTAGGTACAAACACTAAACAACTAGGTACACTCACTAAGCACTAACGATGTCCGAGGTCGTAGCCAATGTCGTAGGTTTCCACTGGTATCACTTTTGATCACTAGTCTTCACTGCGAAGTCGCTTCGTCGATCGCTCAAACTGAACTCAACTCGCTCGGCCACCCGCGGCCTATTTATACCGGCCGAGTCTAGTCCCAGACCATTCTGGAACATTCGCGCGTGTACTCGATTTTCGAGTTTATTCCTCTATATAGCTCCTCTAGCGCCATCTAGTATTGAGTGGAGGTTTCACGTTCTGTACAGCACACAAAGTGGTTCCTTCGCTCAACACTAGATGGCGCAAGCTCCTTTACTCGTGTATTCGTAACAATATTATGGTATTTGATTTCAGATGAACTCCAAGATATACTGAAAACTATTTTCCCAAAGATAATATTTTGTGAAAACTGGAATGTCAACATTGTTCAAAAAGCCATGCGTATTTTGAAGATATCGGCACATATTGTGACGTTCGGGGAGAAAAAAGAACACATGACTTTTTCAGAGTTTCTGACCAAATACAACGACGATAACACTACTGTAGAAAATTTCAAGTATGAATCTAATTTTATTCATAACTAAATTTAAAATATTCTTTGCCACCGCTTTTCACGAAATAATCATTTGATGTATTATTTAAGTTATTCGTGAGGATTTCGTAAAGAGAAAAGTAGTACTCCATCTCGTTCCAGGCGGCCTTGCATCATTGCGATGCTTGACATACCCAAGAGCAATACGAAGTTCCTTTTTGCACTCTTTTTCGATATATCAATATGGCTCAAAGCTCTGGAATAAGCTGCCTAAAGACATTCAACTTAGTCCTTCCATTAATTCCTTCAAGAAGAAATTAAAACAGCACCTTCTTACCCAATCTTAAATTGTCTAAATTACTGTTATTAAATATTTAACCTATTATATAGATTATCACTTATTTAGTAGTATGTATGTATGTATGTATCTATGTATGTACTAAATATACGGTATGTTGTATGTATTGTATGATATTATGTATAATATTTAAGTAACGAATTATCTTTGACTATCAGCTTTGTGCACATTTTATACCTGCTTATTAACACTATTAAGTGGTAGTGCCATACTTATTTTATTAAGTGGTAGTGCCATGCTTATTACCTTCGGGTAGCAACCGAATGGGCCGGCACGCCCCGTATAGTTCATTAGTACCATTCTCTCACAGAAGACCGTCGTGAAGTGGCAGCTATGCTGTCGCGTTTCGTCCGGTGAGTGAGAGTCTGGGAGGCCCACTCTCCTTCCCCCTCCCTCTTCCCTTCATCCTCCGCCTTCGTTCCCCCCTCCCTGCCACTTCCCTCCCTCCTCCATCCCTCCCTTTCCTGAAAGGCCGGCAACGCATCTGCAAGCCAGGCTTGCAGATGTCCATGGACGGAGGTGATACGTTTGCCCCCTTTTTACCATAAAAAAAAAAAAAAAACTATTTCTAACGAACAAAGGTTGGCTGGAAGAGATCTCTTCTAGGGATAAGTCCACCTTTGCATACAAAAATTATATTAAAATGTCTGTATAATATTTTCTTTAAAGTGCAATAAAGAATACTATATAAAGTAATTTAGGGAGATGAACGAAAGGAAAATTGTAGGATTGTATATAATACTTCTTCATAATTCTTATTCCTGTAGGATTGACAGTTTTATTGTTATACATGTAAAAGAAATACATTTTTAAGTTCTCGCTACGCTCGCCCTAACACTATACCACAACCTGATCATTTTGTGGTACACTTTACTGAAAAACTATCATGCCTATAGATTTGATGATATATAAGATGTGTTATCTATAAAAAATATATAATTTTATAACCATTAAAATGTAACATTAACAACTTTCGTAATAACGTAATTATTGTCCATTAGAAAAACTTCGCGAGCCTTCAAAAAGCTCAGCATTTTGCTAGTTTTATTTTGATTTTGTTGCTTAGTTTATATATTTTAAGGAATTTAGTAAACATTTAATAATTGCTGTTTAAATATAGAATAAATTTATATTTTCAGACCGTCAAATTTCAATCCAAAAGAGACAACTCTATTATTAGCTGCTACTAGTGGGTCTACTGGACTACCGAAATCCGTCATGTTGACTCATGAAAATGTTGTAATCAATTTTCCTCATATATTGTAAGATTAATATATATCTTATTTTAATGTGAATTCAATTTTATTGCTACTGCAACAAAGACCAAATTTAAAGATTTTATATTTCCTTATTATTCCAGCTGTGGTCTTCATGAATTTCCGAGCCCTTTCAAAGTTGGTTTGGTTATATCACCCATTCAATGGTTGTCAGCAACATTTCAGTTCATATTGTCACCTATATTGAGATACACGCGAGTACAGACGTCATCTCCAACTACTCCAGAACATGTTACTTTCCTTATAAATAAATATAAGGTAATATTTAATTATGTGCCATATACATATCTATACTTCTATACTCTATACTACATACTATTTATTATTTATTTATTTATATTTATTTATATTTATATTTATTATTTATTTATTTATATTTTATATTATATTATATTTTATTATTATTATTATTTATTATCTATACTAATATTATAAAGAAGTATAAAGAATTAAAGTTTGTTTATTTGTTAAATTGTAAGGGGTAATCTCGGGATCTACTGAGCCGATTTTAAAAATTCTTTCACCAATAGAAAGCCACATTATTGCTGAGTGTCATAGGTTATATAAAAAACCGAAAAATAATTTTTTTTTTACGTGGTAGTCCGTTTTGCAAAGTGAATCGGAGAAAAAACGGTCGAATGAAAGCGTTTCTTACGAACGCTGCCTTAACTATGAAAGATATAGCTATTTTTGAGTTCTAGAGAAAAGATGTGGAGCTTAAAAATGCCTACAAAAAAGTCAACGACAGCATATGTCTAACTTTTATATTTAAGTGACAAAAAGTAGTTTTTTTAATACTAGTATAGATAATTTAATTTTTAATTTTTAATATTAATAAAATAATTTAAATTATTTAAACACTCTGTACTAAAAAAAAGGATTATTAACATTATGCCCAACGAAGTCGGCACGGGTCAGCTAGTCTTTAATAATTAATCATTTTTGGATCGTGCTTAAAAACTAGGACCAAAATCATGTGAAAAATTTAGTTGCCTCTCATATAAAAAATAAAATTTTAAATTTATTTGTCACTGACACATTATGGTGAATTAAGTAAGATCATCGTCAATGTACTTTATAAAGGATTAGAGAACAAAATTATAAGTGTAATAATGTATTGGTAAATCGAGGAAGCGAGACAAAAGGAAACGTCATTCAATTTAAGGTGTTTTAAATATGTATGGTCTACTTGAGATGTACAGTGACAGTGAAATATGCCAGTATATATATACCCCCATTACTATAATATAATTTAATAGCATCGTGGTACATTTCCAGCCGAATTTCATTATAGCCAGTCCCACATTCTTGACGAGCTTATTGAAGCATTCAGAAAAGGAAAAATGTGATTTTACTTCTTTCAAATATATATTGGTTGGGGGCAGCGTTGTTTCCGAGAAGCTATTGAATGAAATGAACGTACGTAGATTGTATCATTTAATTCATTTTCTGTTTAACGGTTTACAGGCGCCAAAATAAGAGATGTAAGTATATGTAGATAAAAATAACACTATGTTCAATTTTACATTAAATTCAGAAAATAATAATTGTGTTCTTTAAAAGAAAATTGTGAGGCTAAGTGCCTCACAATTTTCTTTCAAAAGGCATCGAAGTCCTTTTTAATATTATTAAAATTAAATACATGTTCATAAAAAGTAAAAACAGAGATTTTTAGAGTTTTTTTTTAACTTGTTAGTAATTCTTAAATATTGTTCTCATCAAACGCTTTTACACACAAACACTAAAAATAAAATAATTTTAAAAGTACTTGTTGTACTAAGTCGTTGAGTACCTATATTTATATCAAATTTCAGAAAGTATCGCCGGAAACAATGATGTACAATGGTTACGGATTGACAGAATTATCAGGAATATTCTCAATAGGCGTGCATTCACCCGTTGACTCTATCGGACAATCTTTGGGCGTTTCACTTTACAAAGTAAGTGAAATGTACATAATATGAGTAAAATAAAATAATTTACAGCTACTTTAAGTATTTCACTATACAAACTTTCAATAATTTTTAGATTGTTAACGTAGAAACAAACGAAACAATCACAAAACCAAATGTACCCGGTGAACTGCGATTAAAGGGACCTACCGTTTTCAAGGTACTTCTATTTAATTAAATTATGAATAAAACTATATTTTTTGATTTTTCTAATTTAAATTTCGTAAACCAAAATCAAAATAACCAACGAACCATTGGACGTCATAGTTGAATGTCAGGTCAGGGTGAGAGAAGAAAGAGATAAGTCTTTACTTATATAGAGAGGTTATTATAATGATGGCAAAGTGGTTTCCATAGGACGTTATGTATTTGCTTGGTTTTAATAGTTTCAGTGAATCGAGAGTAATATAACTAAAGTTTTTTATTTTATTTATATGCCAGGGTTACTACAATAAGCCGAAGGAGACTGCGGAAGCTTTTGATGAAGATGGATGGTTCAAGACTGGGGATATCGTTCACAGAGATGAACACAGTAACTTCTATTTCTTAGGCCGCATGAAGTTATTACTTAAATATAAAAATCACCAGGTAATTTAAATATTATATTTTAAAAATATATAATAATCATAGTTGGCATCTTTTTTAACTAAAAATTATGTTTTTTAAAAATCAATATTATTTTTACTATCCAATCGTATATATTTCAGATATCACCTGTAGAACTAGAAAATGTGATAATGACACATCCAGGCGTGGTAGATGTTGCTGTGACTGGTATTCCTGACAATGAATGTGGGGACTTACCGGTCGCGGTCGTGATTGCTCGCGAGGAGCTTAATGTCACTGCCCAGGATATTAAAGAATTGGTTAAAAGTACGTAATGAAGTAAAATTACTTGCCAATAGTGTATCTTGTCTTTTTTAAGGTTATTTTAGTTTATGATAAACTTATAACATGTGTAATCTTGTCCTATTCTTTTAAACGTTAGGAAATGCATATAAGCATACGTCCGGAATACATGCAAGTGGTTATGTGAGAATCACCGGCAAAAGCCAGTATACGTACTAGCATCTAGATATAACCACAACGACCACTAAAAGCAGTCGATAACAACCGATTTCTCCAACAGTTTACTCTGCCTCTCTTTTTTTCGCCAGTTCTTCTCAGGTCAGAGGTTTCTTCTCTCCGAACTGGTGGTAGACTCATGACGTTCAGTAAGAAATTGTAGCAATTTTTATGCTGAATAAAATATTTTGATTTGATTTGATTTGCTCTCATAGAAGTACTCGGAGCAATCCGAATACAGCCCTCCAAAGAAGGCCACCTACTAGTATCTTTCATCAAAAACAATCGAAAATTAATTATAACTTGAAAATTATTAAATTTTGCAGAAACGCTGTCGGACCCGAAACAATTGAGAGGAGGAGTAATATTTGTAAAAGAATTTCCAACAACTTCCACATCAAAGGTAGATAGGGTGAAGTTAAAAGAGCTCGCCATGACGGTGAAAAGAGAATAAAAAATATTGTCTACCATAGTCATTATATATATTTTTTATTTGTAACTTAGTATTTATTATGCAATACGAAATGTATTCAATAATATTATCTATGAAATTATATGCAATAAATAATAATAAAGTATCTTTAACTTTTTATACAATATACCTCTCGTATCCTAAACAAATATTAGGTACTTATAGATTTATTTTTATTACGTACTTTTCACCTTTCTGGGACAACTGCCCACTTCTCTGGGCATAAGTTAAAATAAATTAAACGGTTTTTATAATTTTCTAAGTAAATGAAAGTAGCCTAAGTTACTCTTTATAACTTTAGAAATCTGTGAAAGTTCCGTCAAAATTGGTCCAGCCGTTTCAGAGATTACCCGGAACAAAGAGACTTTTTGATTGATATTTTGATTGAATTGATTTTTTGATGTAAGTACCGTCTATAGTCTATACTTTTATACGCATTTGATGAAAGGTTGTTAAGTTGAAATTAAAAATTCTGCAACTCGAGGACTTTTGAAACATGATTAAAAATAATTTTAAAAAGGAATGAAAAATTCTTGGCGCTCCGATTTTACTGCAACTAAGTAAGAATCACATACTATATCTATTTATAGCTTATACTATAATGGTATAAATTAATATTATAAAGCTGATGAGTTTGTTTGATTGATGGGTTGAACACGTTAATATCAGAAACTACTGTTTCTAATTCGTATTAAAAAAAATATTTTTGTATTGGATAGTCCGTTTATCGAGGAAGGCTATATTAGGTACATTCGCTTCAAACAAAAAAGTGGAGAATCAATGAAAAGTGTTGCAAAAACGGGAAGAAAATATTATTTTTGTGAGCTTACGTTGCGTGCGCTGCGTAAATGGTTAAAGTTATGAAAAAATCTGGTATGTGACAGAATTGTTCTGGAAAAAAGAAAAACTGAACGTTAGCCACACTAGTATTACTACTGCGTTAACGTTCTCCGTGTTCTTTAACGCTCTCCGTATCTTCATCGTTGCAATGAGAAATAACTGTAGGACGATGCAGCATCCATGAGAACTCTGGAAGCGACGCACCTTCCCGCACTCGCATCCACAATCAACAAACGAATCAAACCTCCAGACACCCAGAAACCTACACTGCAACAGTTCATTTCCAAGGGAGAAACCAGCTCGCCCAGGCTGAATGTAAAGACGGTAGCCCTCTTCATGGACAACTCCCAAGAGAAACTAGGCCTGAGCTTTTGCAAAGTAGGGCCAAAGAAATGGGCTCGTCCGGCTTGTGACAGGACAAGCAGGACGAGCATGTGAAAATCCATCTACGACAGCTTGCCTACCACCACCAGGGAACTGTCAGTGTCGCTTAGTGCGGATAAAGAATAAAATCAATCGGATGGGCCAAACATTCCCCCAGACGCACGAAGTGTCGCTATGAGTAAGCATAGAATTACCCCATCCCATTGATTTGGTTTATGAGAAAATAAGAAAAGTCTGGGCTTGTCTGAGATCTCTGGCGATTCCTAAAATCGTATTTAGTAAGTATTAAATGTTATATCGTTTTGTTAGTGATTTTAAAAATTTAATTTAATTAATCAATCTGATATTTTTCTTCATCAATCTGTTAATTTAGCTTTTAATTAGTTTTTCACTTCCGTGTTTCATCGACGTTTCACTGGCGATGTGGTGTTTTTAATTTTTGTAAATTCAAAAATGTTTTTTTTGAAAGTGTATACTTCAAAGGCTCCCTTTAAAGTTGAAAAAAAAAACTTAAAAATTTTTTTTCAAAACCACTTCCAAAAAAAATAAAAAAGTAAAAAGCAACCGATTGTTAGTTTTTGTTTTCTATAGATACCTAAACAATGGTTCATGCCTAAACAGATATATTTGAAGTCTAATTTCCAGCGTTGCCAGAATGTTACTTTTGTAACATTTTACGTTACTTTTCACTACCTCATGTTACCTACATGTTACACGACTCAAAATGTTACTTTTACGTTACTTTAAGGAAGTAGCAAAAATATTTTTTTTCATTAACCAAAATTAGTCATGAAACGGAACGCATCTCGTTTCGGAACGGAATTTCGTTTGTTGTATTGGCGCACATGTCACGTAATGTCATAGTCAGTCTCAGTTCGTTTCATGGTTGCCATTTACATTTTACACGGCAATTGCCGTGTTACACGGTATTTGGGGGCCATTACCAGAAAAACATGGTATACGGCAGAACAATCGTTGTCGTATCCTGAAACACGGCAATCAGCGCACACGCACAACACACGCGCATTAAGCTGCGGGTAACAGCTAGTCTATAACTAAATTTAATATAATCTATAACACCATTCAACTGATTAACTTTACTATTTATGTTTAGTCGATAAATAATTTTATATAACTATTATAGGAAGTCAAACTAATTTTTAACCAACCAAACAAATGTTAGATCAAAATACGATTTAAAGAAAGAAAAAGTAGAAGAAATAAGTTTTAGTGGTATCAGACAGTTATATTATGGTTATAATTTTTACCAAAGTTGTTCAAATAATTTTTTTTAATCTAATATATTTTAATAAATTATCTAAGGAACCCTGGTTTTTCGCCACTAAAAGTATAGGAACAATTTACAATTAGGTACAAAAGTCTACATTTTCGTTACATTTGTATGAGACACGGCAATTTTTTAACTTTTACCATAACACACGGCAATCTGACATCGGCAACACGGCAAAATAAAATAATGTTACTTTTTTTGTGAAAATGTTTCTTTTTGAGCTGTCTCGTGTTACTTTTCACTATCTGCCACTGGCAACACTGCTAATTTCATTACAAATGATGTTATTTTGTTCAAGAGTCAAGACGGAAGTAGGACAGAATGCTATTAAGTTAATTAGCAAGGGCTCTATCTAGTAAATTGAATGTCGATATTAGCATTCAGTATTTAGATAAGTAACGCACTTGTAACAAACATATTAAAGTACAACTGATAGATAAAGATCCGGTTTACAGTCACGCGTCAATATATATAATAATATCCTTAGGTTAGCACTGCGTAGACGCATTGAGAGTGAGCTGGAACGACTCGAGCGAAGGTTTATACGAATTTACTTGTTGATCATTCAACTTATAGTATACCCATAGTTCCGGTTAAAAATTTTGGCGAAATTCGAATGCGGTTACTATAAATTTACAATTAATCGAAAACTAAAACGCGGCTTTATTTTAGGATTATTTCGTGGATTAATTTTTATTTCCTGATATAAGTATTTATAGTTCCCAACGTTATGCTTGCATTATAGCAATCGTGATCAAGAGAGAGACTTAAACTTAAGGATTCATTAAGAAGACATCTGAATTCAATAAATCCTAAACTAGAACTCAAAATGAAATTGGAGTCAGAGAGAGGTCGCTTAAATACCCAGCGTAGGAAAATCTGTGTTTCACTTTTTTTGAAATGCAATTAGGCATACCACCTAGTATATGTACTCGTGGTTATGTGGGATTCACCGGCATAGCTTACCCACTAAAACCCAACAAACCCTCCCCCGTCTTAATGGGGTATCAATGGATCACTTACGCACTTAACAGCAGAACACGAAAACCAGTTGTTGGCTCCTGCTATCAGAGAAGTACCTGGAGCAACATGGCACACCGAAGTGGACCACCTCCTACTTTTTATAATAATAACAAAAAAATTTAGATTATTACTTAAGTTTTTTATTTCAATAAACTTTTTATTTGTTTTAGTAAGTAAAGTAAGGTCTAGGACAACAGCTCACATACTTCCTTCTTCTTTTCCGTACTGATGAAAGTTCGGAGCCTGTTTATAAAGAAGATAAGCTTATTGACTTATATTTTTACAGAAATGCGTAACGTCAAATCAAATGCCGTATTTTGGTACCTTAACGAAGTGACATCGCGAGTGGTGGCTGAATCAGGCATAGCAAGTGACAGAAATCATTTAGGCAAAATATTATTTCAAAGCTTTAAAGATGTTCCAGACATGATAACGCAGGTAACTTTCTCTCTTTAGTCTTTAAGTAAGATGTAGAGATATACAATGACCGGCAACATTGCAAGTAATACCAGCAAGACGATGCAATATTACAGTACTTTCCCGACCATATCGCCAAACATCTTTGGTACCGCCGTTTTGATATATTGTTGGACGATCACTGTGCGATCGATTTTAATTATATTGCTCCTATTGATGTTTCAGTCGCTCTGTTATGGTGTAATGTGTCCTATCCTACACGACTGAAGTTTTCTGTGAGTGACGCCGTGATCAATTGCTATATTCTACGCTATAGTTGTATCATTTCTCTTTATTTTTGGTCCGATTTTGTATAAAAGAAACTCAAAGTCATTCTTTTATATTCCAGTAAAATTGCTAAATATTTTTTTATCAAGGATGATTTCATGTCAAATCCGAAATCTCACATTACATTTTTTGTTTTATAAGCAATATAAGCCGCTGCTACAAGTGTCATTTCGTCAGCCAATAATTGTTGCCGGTTTGTGTAGCTCGGTCTGCATCGTTGGCCAGTCCAGCCACATGTTGCTCGGCAATTAGTTGCTAATATTGTAGCCACAAATTGCAGAAAATTATTGCCCGTTTAGGCACCCATAAACACGCACTATCAAGGTAGGTACTACGAAATAACGTGGGTACATATTATCCACTATTAAACATTAGTAGGTACGGCATCGAAATCTTTGTATCTGTTTGTAATATATAATGCAACAAACACGATATTTATCTGAGATCTATATAATAATGAGTTTTGCCAACACTGTGTACAAAGTCACGTTCATTTTATTTATTTAAACGATATGGTAATTATATTTATTACACGTTCCGCCTTACACAATTTCTTAATTTTTTCAGATAGATGGATCCACTGGCAAAAAAGAAACTTCAAAATCTGCACTTGAGCGTTCAGTGCGGTGTGCCTCAAGTTTTAGGAATATAGGGCTGAAGTACCAAGACGTAATTCTCATAATGGCTCCCAATCATCTTGATGTGACAATACCAATATATGCCGGTTTTTATTTAGGTTTAAGCGTAGCGACTATCGACGTGAACTCAGGAGTGTGTGAGTATGACTATCTATTTATTATTTAAATTTCAACAAGCCATTGGTTGCACGCTTACTTGGAAAACCGGATTTTCTCTAACAAAGTTGATTTCTACCTTCATTAATATAATAAACAAGACAAAATTTAGTAATTTCCTATATAGGTATACATGGTATGCAATGTTTACCTATTCAGTAGTAGAACTCGTTAAATTAGTTTTAGGTCTCGAGATACTTTTATGCTTCAAAGAGTAATACTATAAAGAGTAGCATTTTAAAATTTGTTTTATAATTATAATATTTAACCACCAAAACTGAATCGGTGCTTGTGAGAAGTCTTGAAGTCCTCTCGGACTTTCCGACTTCGCGATCGAGGATCGAGAACTTCGATCGAGGGTGGTCTGGTGTCCCAATGTCACCTGTCACCAATAAAAGATAAAATTAAGAATAGGATATAATGATATTTGATTTCAGATGAACTCCAAGATATACTGAAATGTATTCTCCCAAAGATAATATTTTGTGAAAACTGGAATGTCAATAATGTTCAAGAAGCCATGCGTATTTTGAACATAAGGGCGCATATTGTGGCGTTCGGAGAGAAAAAAGAATACATGACTTTTTCAGAATTTCTGGCCAAATACGACGACGATAACACTACTGTAGAAAATTTCAAGTATGAATCTAATTTTATTCGTTATTACTAAATAATAAATTTACTATTTATATTATACGCGAGGATTTCGTAATGAAAAAAGTAATTTTAAGCAAATTGTAGGATTGAATATGCTTCATAATTCATATTTAATACTTAGGATATGGAGTGAAAAACCTAATTATTTAGTATGTAAAAGTTACACATTTTTTACTTTTTTATTAAGGCGGAGTTTATCAAATTATTTGTGAATGATATCGACAATTTTAAAGAGTACATATTTAAAATATATTCATATTTTGCCTAAAACATAACTAAGTAGGTAAAGTACCCAGTAGTCAGCCTTTTAACGGAAATTTTAACTTTGATATACTACATGACAGTCTCCGTAAAGCAAAAACCAAAAGTTTTTTAATTGTTTTTGTTTACTTATTTATTAAACTTTCTTAAAAAATCAATATAAATAACAAATATACCGTTTAACACAGGAAAAATACGTTTTAAACAAAAAAAGACCCATTTCACCAGTAGTCAGCCCCTAAGATCCAATAGTCAGCCATACGTAGCCAGTAGTCGGCCTCTATTTATTAAACGAGATAAATAATTAATTTAAAAGTAATTACTTGATTTAGGTGATTTTAATTAGTAAGGACCATATAACGTATATATAAAACAAAAAACCTAGTTCACTTAAAGCTTTATTAATTAGTATTATCACTGTTAAAAAGTTCGAAAGTTCTTGTTAATTTCTCAATGTTTTTCTTCACAAAGTTGCTTTCTGCAAAGCTCTGTTAACTAATAAATTAATATATTTTGGTCTATACTTATATTTATTTTCTTCACAAACAATTGTGTTATGTTTGAAGGTCTTAATTTTAAATGATTAATGTTTATTTATATCAATACATCTAAATTGTTGTCTGACACTGTATTTACACGTTTTCTCGTAAGTTCTTTATCAGGATTGCCTCTCTTTGCTGCCGGTTAGCATTGTTTTCCTTTAAATTACATTCTTTTTTAATATGCCTACTAAACGTACGATTACGTTTGTCGTACAATGGATGATATTCTCTGAGTATATCCTTGGACCATAGAATCAGATAAAGCTCTGACAAATAGAGATCTTTCGATACTTTGGCTTATATTGCTACCGGATTTCTCTTTAACAAGCATTAAAATTTAACTTACGCTTATTTCAAACGCTAGGTTAATTTATTGAAGTTAGTGAAAGATTTCTCTCGTTTATCTAATTTTTTATTCTTAATCGTTGCAGCACCTAATGGCAAGGATACTGAGATGATTATGAGCCTGAATATGTTGTTGTGGTGAATGGGAATTTGTTAAAAGATCTCCATGTATATATTATTGTGTACATTAGTATGTACTTTACTACTTATAATTATTCCTCTTTAGTTTTGCTCTGATAAATCTTTTCTTTATCGATTCTAGTTTTCTAAAAAAGATTCTGATTATTCTTTTTCCTGATTTTTACTATCTTATATATCTTCTAAATACCAAATATTAATATAAATTTAGTTTTCCAGCAGATTTATTGCTTCAATACATGTAAACACACAAATAAACAACTTTCTTATGCTTTCTTCTGTAATTATTGCACTTCCATATAAGGGCTTATAGCATCAAGTGCCATCAGCAATACAGCAAACAAGAAAATGGTTTACTCTAAAAAATGATTGCAATCAATTCTTGTAGGGTTTTCTCCTAATAAAAAGATTAAACCTACCTACCACTTTCAATCATAATATATGAAACAGTATTTTTAGATCGTTAGGTCTTAGGGAAAAACGACAAGCTCTTAGATCTATGAGCAAGTATGCGAAATATTTTACTAGGATAAGGACCCATTCTCCTCAGACCCTCAAAAACACGAAGGTGAAGCCTTCCTGCAACTTACTTCGAGGAATATTACATCTAAATACTGCTATCTTCTCTAATTATTTTGCCGTTTGTATCTCTCTACTCTACCTTCCTAAACATTTAAACTTTGTGTATGTTTGTGTTCTATATAGCATACTCTAAATCCCTGAAAGAGAAAAGATTAGTATTTTATAATGAATGAAACGATTATAACATTAAAAAATCATTGTAATTAAAATATAAAAGCTGAATAAAATACTTTTAGAAATACATAACTCAAGGCTGACCACTGGATTTTTAACTGCCAGTGCTCAGCCACAGGTAATTTCGCGACCGTTAAGGTGGCTGACTACTGGGGTTTTGGTAAAATTGCGTATGACATGTTTGGCTTAAAACATGAAGTTATTAAAGGGCTATTTATTGATACTAAAAACAATCAAATCTAAAAATTTTGCTGAAAACCAGTTGTCAGCCGGGGGCGGCCGACTTCTGGAAAATCATCAAAAACAGCAATCCAGTAGTCGGCCATGTCAATATTTACGTAAATTCATTTTTTATTAATAAGATTTTTATTAAATTAAATAGTTAATTTATATATTAATCACATACATTACATATTATTTGCAAATCCTTTATAAAATATAGAAAGTATGAGCTGTTTTAAAAACACTGACCGTTAGTAAAAAAATGGCGGATGCCACGCTCGCTTCCTTGCCCGCTGACTTCATCGAAATAAACTCAAATTTCTCTTTTTACTGACTACTCATATTAATTCTTGCATTTTTAATTTAATAAGGATGAGTCACTGGATGGGTAAGGTATGACAAAATTGGTTTAAATAAATTATAACGCTATTCCCACACGTTTAAAGCAAGAAAAGGCTGACTACTGGAGCATGGCTGACTACTGGGTAGTTTACCCTATATGTTAAAAAATCCTCCAATTACAATGATTTTAATTGATTACTAAGCAACTAGCTTAGTTTATATTAGCTAAGGAATTTAGTAAGTATTTAATGATTGTTATTTTATTTTAATATTATTAAATAAATTTATATTTTCAGACCGTCAAATTTTGATCCAAAAGTGACAACTTTATTATTAGCTGCTACTAGTGGGTCTACTGGACTACCGAAATCCGTCATGTTGACTCATGAAAATGTTGCAATTAATTTTCCTCATATATTGTAAGATTTATATAATTATACATAATATCTTCTTTTAAACTCGATTCAATTTCTTATGTACTACGATAAGACCATTTTTTATTTGAATATTTTTCCAGCTGTGGCCTGCATGAGTTTCCGAGCCCCTTCAAGGTGGGTTTGATTATATCACCCATTCAGTCGGTGTCAGCATTATTTCAGTTCGTATTGTCACCTATATTGAGATACACGCGGGTACAAACTTCATCTCCAACTACTCCAGAACATGTAACATTCCTTATAAATAAATATAAGGTAATACTTAATTGTATGTCATAATATATCTTTAATAGGTAATCGTCAAGATCAAGAATGTGGAAAATTTCCAAAGTCGCATATAGCTATAATATAAAAAATAACTTTTAAATTCATTTATCATCGTTAATTTACTTTGTATCCGGATAGAGCACGAAATTATATGTATTTTTAATGTATTCAGAAATCCATGAAGGGAGACTCACTGGAACGTCATTCCGGGAACATTTTTAAGGCATTTTGATGAATGTGATATGATAATCAACTTGATAGTGACTATACGTCACTGTGAAAAATGACGGTCTAAATGTGTTAAGTCACTAAACAATACTTTTCTTTCGTTTCGCCTTTTTTATACTTAGGTCAATTTTATACGCCCAGGCAATAGAGCTAAATTTCAACATACCTCCACTACTGTAAGAAAATTTAATTGCATCGTGGTACATTTCCAGCCAGAATTCTTTATAACCAGTCCCACATTCTTGACGAGCTTGTTCAAGCATTCAGAAAAGGAAAAATGTGATTTTACTTCTTTCAAATATATATTGGTTGGGGGCAGCGTTGTTTCTGAGAAGCTATTGAATGAAATGAACGTACGTAGATTGCATCATTTTCTATTTAGTAACAGTTCGTTCAGTCGACAGAAACAATTTATATGTAGATTAAGGTAACACCATGTAACACTCTTATGTTTAATAATAATAAAATTGTAATAATTGAATTCGGAAAAAAAATAACTGTTTTTTGTTGTTGTTTTAGGATGATACCTAAGTTTCTAATTTTGAATATCATTAAAATTAAACACATGTTCATAGAAAATAGGAACAGTACCTTTAGTGAAAATCAGTTTTATGAGTCGTTAGTAATTTTAAATATTATACTTACGAAACGCTTTTTAGACATAAAACAATAAAAAATATTTAGTCCTTATACCAGAGATATACTATTTAAAAATGGGACACCTACTTTATATCTACTCTATATCAAATTTTAGAAAATATCGCCGGAAACAGTCATTTACAATGGTTACGGATTGACAGAATTATCAGGAATATTCTCAATTGGCGTGCATTCACCCGTTGACTCTATCGGACAATCTTTGGGCGTTTCACTTTACAAAGTAAGTGGTTACATACTGTCTGACTAAAATAAAATTATATAAAGCTAATTTATTTATTTGATTATAAAAACTCGCAATATTATTTTTTTCAGATTGTTAACCTAGAAACTAATGAAACAATCACTAAACCAAATGTACCCGGTGAACTGCGATTAAAAGGACCTAGCGTTTGCAAGGTACTTATATTTAATTAAATTATAAGTAAAACTATCTTTTCCGATTTTTTATTTAACACATCGTGGACCAAAAATCAGTAGTCATATACGAGTAAATCGAGAAAAAGGGCTTCTCTAGTAGGAAAGTGAACCGTTGAAGTAACCCTGCGGATGTTGCCTCGGCAGTCCAACCATTGGACGCCATTATAGTTGGATGTAGGGGTCGGGGTCGGGTTTAGTGAATCGAGGGTAATATAATTAAGGTATTTGATCTTTTATTTATATGCCAGGGTTACTACAATAAGCCGAAGGAGACTGCGGAAGCTTTTGATGAAGATGGATGGTTCAAGACCGGGGATATCGTTCACAGAGATGAACACAGTAACTTCTATTTCTTAGGCCGCATGAAGCTATTACTTAAATATAAAAATCACCAGGTATTTTAAATATTATAATTTAAAAATATATAATAATCGTAGTTGGCATCTTTTTTTAACTAGAATTTATGTAAATTGCGTTTATGATTTTAAAAATCAATATTATTTTTACTTTACAATGGTACCTATTTATTTCAGGTATCACCTGTAGAACTAGAAAATGTGATAATGACACATCCAGGCGTGGTAGATGTTGCTGTGACTGGTATTCCTGACAATGAATGTGGGGACTTACCGGTCGCGGTCGTGATTGCTCGCGAGGAGCTTAATGTCACTGCCCAGGATATTAAAGAATTGGTTAAAAGTACGTAATTTGTACGTAAATTCTCGAAAGTTTATGATATTTTCCCTATGCATACACGATGGTTTCCTAATTTTTTAAACGTTAGGTAATGGTAATTTGCATTAAGTGATTCCCAATCCCAAATACAATTGCAAGTGTTTATGTGGGACACACCCGAATAACCAGTAACTACTACCCACCAAAACCACTTAAAGCCCCAACAACTGATTTCTCCAACAGTCCACTCTGCCATAGAAGTACCAGGAGCAATCCGCATGATATACCGCATGTATACCGCCCTCCGAAGTGAGCCACCTCCCATTATCTTTGAACAAATAAATCTACAACAATCAAACATTAAATATATCTGCCTAATTTAACTTTACAGAAACGCTGTTGGACACGAAACAGTTGAGAGGAGGAGTAATATTTGTAAAAGAATTGCCAACTACTTCCGCATCAAAAATAGATAGGGTAAAGTTAAAAAAGCTCGCCATGACGATGAAAAGAGAATAAAAGATGTTTACCATATTCATGATCTATTTTTTAAACGAAAGGTAGTATGATGTACGCGTAATGTATTCACCAATATCTATGTAATAATGAAGCATATTGAACTTTTTGTACATTATACCTAATTATACTAAATAACCAAATATTATGAGTTTTATTTATTATTCCGCAACAATAAACCAGAGATCGTAGATATGCAATACACAATTTCCACAATATTTTTTGTAATTTCAATAATTTATCTCTGTTTTACAGCGCTCCTAATTTGATCGAGTTCTTCATTATGTACTCGTAAGAATACGATAAAAACGAACCTTTAGGCTTAGTTTTCTATCATATATTTTTTATTCATAATATAATTAATTATTATAAATTTAAATTAAAGTGTACGAACAACGAAGGTTCGCGCTCGGGTGTCGGTCGACCTAAACCTGAGTCAAAACGGTTGAACTCTGCCCATAGAGTATATTGATACATATATATACTCTGCCTTATTCGACGTGACGTCAACTCGGGATAACCGAGGTAGGGTTTACCAACTCTGGTTACCCGCCCAAATTGACGACAGAATTTTCAAGAAAACACTAAACAAATCGTGTTGACAGTTGACACCATAGAGTATATTGCTACATATATAAAGTTGACACTAGACTAGATTTGAAAGTTGACCAACAATATTATTATAGGATAATAATATGTAATAATATTATTAAATTGAGTTTATTATATTTAAATATTCGCCTCGGATTACACCATATGAATCTAGTTTATAGTGAATCTAAAATACATTGTGACTTGAACAGCAAATAAGTTATCCTTGTGTCAAGTGATTTGTGTACATTCTGTGTAATGTGTATTATTATTATTTGGAAATAAAATAAAATCTACAATGTAAAATGAAAGATATTGACAATATTAATAATTATATTCCGTCTTTACTAAATCCAAGAAGTGTAAAAAATGAAAATATATCGTTAACACAAGTAAGTTTTTTAAAATCCTAATTCTATTCCAATTTTATTAAAAACTAGCGACTCGCCCTCGCTTCGCTCGGGCTCTTCCCTAGATTTAGGACAGGCAAAGCCGCGAGATCTGCTAGTTATGCATATAAACCTTCCTCTTGAATCACTCTATCTATTAAAAAAAACCGCATCAAAATCCGTTGCGTAGTTTTAAAGATTTAAGCATACATAGGGATATAGGGACAGAGAAAGCAACTTTGTTTTATACTATGTAGTGATGTGATTTAATTTGTCACATAATTTCGTACAAAGTACGGGTATAGTGCTTACTATAATAACTTTCTTGATTAGTAAAAACATAAATCATATAAGAATAACTGAGATCACATTGTATATTTGTCCATCTTTTTCAGAACTCAATTATTTCAACACGTTCATTATCTTTGAAGAAAATTACTAGTAATAATTTTAAAAACAAAGAGAACAAGGTAAATGTGTATTCATTTTTATTTCTTGCCTTTATTGTATTGTAATTATTCACTTTTAAATATCATATTTAAATTTAGTCACAACAAAACTGCTGTGTTTTCTTAAAGGTTTATCAGCACAAGAAAGAAAATTCCAATGTTAATAATATAAATGCAATAGAAAAACACACAGACATAAGGGATAAATCTGATAAAGGATTAGGAACATCTGCTATTAAAGATTTCATATTAATAGACAACAATAATGAAACAAGCCCTATCAATAGACCTATAGATGTATGTAACTCTGATAAAAAGGTTTATGATAATATTCTTAAGGAAAATATAAGCTCTGCAAAGTCTAAGTCTATGGTGGATAACATTAGTATTAATAACAGTAAAACAACATATGAACATGATTCTTATAAAGTGAAAACCCCAGTGTCCCTCTCTTTTGGCATCTCTGACTGTAAAAATATATATGTTTATTCAAAGAAAAGTATTTTGAAAGGAGTTTCATTACAAGTCAATGAAAATGATGTAAACGTAGATTGTGAACTAAGTGAAGGATCTCAGTTATCAGAAGTAACAATAGGAAATATCTCAAACATGGATGAACCTCTTTTTAGTCCTCTTAAAAGGAAATCTGTTGCTGTCAACTTGGAAATAAAAAAGATGAAATTTTCTGCCACAGATAAAGATACAGAATCTAAAGTTCTCTTTTTGAATACAAATGCCAATGAAAAACTGCTGTATGTCATTAAGCAACCTTCAAATTATAAATCATTGAAAAGTAAAATTATTGATAATCACAAATTAATTGATTTAAAACATAAAACAGGATTTAGGTGTGATATAAATGGCAAAAAATTACAGCAGTTATCATTAGACAAATACTTTCAATGTTCTCATCTGAAAACTCCTTTGAAATTTAAATTGGAGGATTGTAAGGTGGGGCAAGATGAGAAAAAAGTGAAACTAGAGTATGACAAACAGGATATGAGCAGAAATTCAGTTCAGAGCAATGTTATTGGTAGAACACCAAAGAAATATTATAATAGAAATGACTCAAAATCTCCACAGTCTCTCGAAACAACACCAAAACTTGACATTCGGCCTATGTTTTCCGAAGTCAAGAGAGCTTCCTCTTCGAGATCGAAGCAGGGTAGTGCAGGTTCATGCTCGCCTCGGAAGAATATTCACTCTCTACACTTAGACACTAAATCTAACATAACATCATCATCACGAAAGATTCCTCATTATAAAATTGTAGCAGGTAAAGGATTATACATATGTATATAATATGGTATAATATTTTTAAATATTTGTTAAATTTTTAGTTGAAAATTTTTATATTATATATATTAATTACTTTCGCAACAAAGTGTGGTTAGAGTAGAGAGAGAGAAATAAAATGGTAAAAACTAATTTGTATAATATTGTATAAAATTAATGTGTAGTATAGTACATAATATTTTTACAGGAACACATTTTGCTGTGGATGCCTTTTCATATGGAGAAATTCCAAATGTTAAACATTATTTCCTCACCCATTTTCATGCGGACCACTACTCAGGGTTGCGAAAGAGTTTCAATAAATTGTTGTACTGCTCCAAAATAACTGGTAAGTTTTTGTGCTTTTCTTGTTACAGTTTTTAAAATATTTATATTACTGGCATGCATAATTTAACTAATTTTTTTTGTTCCTATAGTATCTGAATCAGTGTCTACTTTTAGCAGATTTTTTTTTAACTAATAAAATTGTAAAATAAAATTGTCTTATAAATTAATTTTGTGTATCTCGGAATGGCTTTAAAGATGTGGATCAATTTTTTATAAGAATTAACATAGTTTCTTAAAAAAAATATTGTATATTTGTGCATATTATGTATATTGTAGAATTTCCTTTTTTTTAGCAAATCTGTGTATATCACGGTTAGGAGTGAACGCTAAATGTATTACAATAATAGACGTGGACGAAACAATTAGAATCGACGGTGTAGAAATTACTGCGCTCGACGCTAATCAGTATGTTATTATTTTTGTTTTTTTATAACTCGTAAAAAAATGAATGACTTTATTTTTACTATCATTGGCCCGTTTTTTTTAATTGTAATTAACGTGAAACTGAATCAATTAAAGATATATCCTGCATGGATACTATATATCTATACTAATATTATAAAGCTGAAGAGTTTGTTTGTTTGTTTGGTTGAACGCGCTGATCTCAGAAACTGGTCTGAATTGAAAAATTCTTTTTGTGTTGGATAGTCCGTTTATCGAGGAAGCATATAGGCTATATTACATCACGCTACGACCAATAGGAGCTTAGCATCGATGAAAAATGTTGCAAAATCGGGAAGGGCGGACTTTACTTAGTTCTGCGAGGTACCATACCGCACGACACAGAATTTGATTTCCGGTCTTTAGAACGCATGCGAAGCAGTGGGAAATGCTAGTTTATATGGTTAATGAGAAAATGTGTTTGATTAATAAAAAACATACTAATGTAGTGAGGATAATTAGATAAAAATCATATACAGATAAATGAAATAGACAAACATATTTTAATAAATTACATATATTATGCTACTAATAAAAAAACAAATTAAACATTTTTGTCTGTTTGTACCAGCATTCAACACGGTTGGACAGATTTTTACGGATCTTTTACTGGGAGTGGGACATAGCTGATGTTGAGGAGTAACTTGGCTACTAATACTAAATTTATTATTAATTTTACTATTATCTGAAACTATCTTTTCGGATTTTGTTGCGGATTTATTATGATTTTTGGTATATAACCCCCTGAGACGTCTAATACCTTAGTCTCTCCCGTGACCATGATTGCTGCAAAGCATTCGAAACGTCGGGAACCAAAAATCATAATAAATCCGCGACAAAATCCGAAAAGATAGTTTCATTTATAATGTCAAATATTCGCGTAAACCTAAGAAAGAATTACTATTATCTATTATTCATTTTACTATTATCTATTACTAATTTTATAAAAATAAATAAGGATAAGAAGAACCCTGAGTGATTTGGTAGTGAAATTTTAAAGTAATATTTCAGTTGCCCCGGAGCTTTAATGTTAGTGTTCACTCTGCCGGATGGTACGACGCTACTGCACACTGGCGACTTCCGCGCTACACCCGCTATGGAGTCATATCCGGTGTTCTGGAATAAGGACATTCATACTATATATCTTGATACTACGTGAGTGTAATGTCAGTACTTTTTACACAATAATAGTACTTGGACTTATTTTTTTTTAAATTTATTATATAAAGTCTTCAGTAATAGTAAAAATGGTTATTCAAGAAGGTGAACCATGAAAGGATATTTTATAAACATTTTCCGGTACTTACGTATTATTAACAAAACCGCAGCTACAGATCTGTTAGATTAGGATATTTATTTGGTAATGTTTACAATAGGGGGAAGGGCAAGGTGATCCCTATTGTAAGGTGCTCCCTATTATCCTATATTATGGTAATAAAAATTTCCTGAGAAAATAGTTTTTGACGATTTATGTGGTCATATATCTAACCTTACCTACCTAGAAAGAAATATTCTTAAGATAAATATCTATTAGATCCAAGTCGAAAAAATATCCTCCTTAATTTTTGTAATCCAACAAGTATTAATATGCCAGTTCTACGAACTTTCATTTTTTCCAGATATTGCAACCCGCGATTCGATTTCCCCAGTCAAGATGAAAGTATAGACATGGCGGTAAATTTGTTGCGGCTGAAGAAAATGGCGGTGGAAAAGGCGAAAGGGCATTTCTCTTCTGTTCTCATAGTCTGTGGCACGTATACTATTGGTAAGATAAAATAGATTGTTTTTAATACTTAGAAGTTTTAACTTTTAAGTATACCAAAGACTCACCTTCGCTTGGCTTGGTTTAGTGCCTAGGTTTTATATTTTAATAATTACTAATTAGTATAGATTTCTCAGAAAAATAGATATTTTTCTGCCCGTTGACCCAGTACCCTGTATTGAGTATCCTGTGTATGAGTTAGGTGACTCGGATAACTGACTATCATCATACTAAAATTTCATCAAAATGAGTCTAGTAGTTTTTTTATGACGCGGTTACAGACAGACAGAAAAAATATCTAAAAACTATAGATTGCTAGCTGTACACTGGTAGCCCAGCGGTAACGCGGTCGCTTGAATATCCGAGTGAAACGGGTTCAAATCTGGGTCTCGCACCTTGTAGTGATATTAATATTATGTTAAGGTGAGGGTATATAAATAATAAATCAGTTGGCAACTAGCTCGAGTCGTTTTACTACATGGTGGCAGCGGTGGGATATTTAATAAAAGATTTCTTAGGTACAGAAGTTATAAAAACAGTTAAGTAAACGATAAACGTGATAAAAAGAAGATTTAGTATCAAAACAAATAATGGAACACGCTCGGCCGCCAACGGAGTTGCAGATAGAAGGCAGTCCCGCCGCACGCGCTGACGCGTGGATAAAATGGTGGAAACAATTTGAAATATTCCTCAAGGCGTCAGGTGTAATAAAAGAGCCGTCAGATGTAAAGGCTAGCTTACTCGTGAACCTCATAGGCCCGGAAGGATATGAAATATTTTCAACCTTTACTTATAACAAAGGTGAAAGTGCAGATGACTTGACATGTTTGAAAAATAAATTCGACTTGCATTTCGGAACGAAATCCAATGTGACTATGTTAAGATTTAAGTTCTTTACGCGGAATCAAATCGACGGCGAGACAATTAACAAATATGTCACAGCACTGAAAGTGCTTAGTCACGGTTGCAAGTTCGAACATCTTACGGACGATTTAATAAAGGATCGTATTGTTTGCGGAATTGCAAATAATGTCGTTCGCGATCGGCTTCTTAGGACCGACGAATTAACCTTGGCGAGGGCTATACAAATTTGTGAGGCGGATGAAATGTCTAGGCATGAGAGTAAGCAGATAGAAGAGGCATCTTCGAGCACACAAATCGACGAAGTCGCGGGTGGTAGTAATAGTTCACGCGTTCGTGGTAAGGATCGTGGCCCCGCCGGCGCGGCGTGGCGGGCGCGCCCGCGCTCCAGCTGGCGCAGTGGCGGAGCGGCGGCCGGGTCTGTGCGTGACGGCGGCTGCGTTCCCGGCGAGTTTCGTGGGTGTGTGCGTTGCGGTAAAGAGTTTTGTGACGGTAAACAAAGGTGTATAGCGAAATATGCAGAGTGTTATTCTTGTAAAGGTCGAGGTCATTTTGCTCGAATGTGTAAAAAGGTGACAAAACGAGTTCATAACTTGAGTGTGAGTTCTGAAGAATCCAATAGTAGTATAATATATATAAATATGATTAATAGCAGTAAAAAGAGTGAAGGGTCTCGTGAGTGGTTTGAATATTTTTATTGTAATGGTAAGAAATTAGCATTTAAATTAGATACAGGTTCAATGCTAAATGTATTATCTAAATATGATTACGAGTATTTGGGTTTACATTGTAAAAATTTAAGTGTGTATAATGGTCGTGTAAGTTCTTATACCGGTAATGTTGTACCGATTATAGGGCAGTGTAACTTGTCAATTACATACAAGCAAAATGAGTATAATTTAAACTTTGTTGTTTGTGATATGAATTGTCAGAATATATTAGGTTTAAATGCATGTGTGAAAATGGGCTTAATAAAAAGAATAGATTCTCTCGATATCGATAAAGATTTTTCTATGTTATTTTCCGGTTTAGGTAAATTGCCCGGCACGCATAAAATTATAATAGATAAGGCGGTACAGCCTAGTATATGTCCAGCGCGAAAAATACCTCATGGGCTTAGGGATAAGTTATTTCATGAATTAAAGCGTATGGAAAATCTAGAGGTAATTCGTAAAGTTCACCATCCGACTGAATGGGTCAATGCTATCGTTTTAGTAGCGAAAAAAAACGGTGATATACGTGTGTGCTTAGATCCGCGACCGTTAAATAATGCAATAAAGCGGATGCACTACACTTTGCCTACTGTGCCCGAGCTGGCGGCGAGACTGCGCGGCGCTTGTTACTTTAGCGTGCTGGATGCGCGCTGCGGCTTCTGGATGCTGCAACTGGATGACGCCAGTGCGGATCTGTGTACATTTAGTACACCGTTTGGGCGGTACCAATTCTTGCGTTTACCATATGGTATAAGCTGCGCACCGGAATTGTTTCACTCGAAGGTAAGGCAATATTTAGAGGACTTAGAGGGCGTTGACTCATTTATCGATGATATTATTGTATGGGGAAGAACTCAGAAAGAACATGACATACGTTTGAGACAGTTATTGGAAAGAGCGAGAGAAGTTGGCTTACGGTTTAATAAAGAAAAGTGTAAATTCGGAGTAGAAGAAATTACGTACTTGGGGCATGTTTTCGATAAACACGGCATGAGACCAGATATAAATAAAGTAAAAGCGATTATGGATATGCCTGTCCCGACTGATAGAAAATCTTTAGAACGATTTTTAGGTATGGTTAATTACCTTTCAAAATTTATTCCTAATTATTCTGAGTCAGTAGCTATTCTAAGGGGATTATTAAGAAAAAATACCGAATGGATATGGGAAACGATGCATTCAAAAGCAGTAGAATTACTTAAAAATAAAATAGCAAGAGCTCCAGTTTTAGCACTTTATTCTACGGATCTGCCTATCGTGCTATCGGTGGATGCGAGCTCGGAGGCGCTAGGCGCAGTGTTGCTGCAGGAGGGTCGTCCGGTCGAGTTTGCTTCACTCACGCTTACTGATACTCAACGGCGATATGCTCAAATCGAGAAGGAAATGTTAGCTATTGTTTTCGCATGTGAACGTTTTCATCAATATATTTATGGTAGGCGCGATATTACTATACATACGGATCATAAGCCTTTAGAATCAATTTTTAAAAAATCCTTGTCCTCGGTGCCTGCGAGGTTACAACGTATGTTGTTACGGATTCAGCATTATGATTTCAACGTTATCTATACTCCGGGAAAATATATGTATATCGCAGATACACTATCCCGCGCACCCGTGTCAGATTATAATAGTTATGAACGCTTAAACCGTGATTTAGAGGCTCAAACATGTTTTTTAATAAATAATTTTCAGTTTAGCGACAAAAAATTGAATTTATTGCGGGAACATATAGCGAATGATGAAGAATGCCAGGAACTGTGTTCTTATATTATGAAAGGATGGCCAAAAAATAAATATAAAATAAAAATATCACTAAGAATATTTTGGTCTTATCGTGAAAGTTTGCATTATATTAACGGTTTGATCGTTAAAGACGATATATTATATATTCCTTGTAGTTTGCGAGGTGAGATGTTAAATAGGATTCACGAAGGTCACCTCGGTATAGAACGTTGCAAGCGGCGCGCGCGGCAAGTGATGTTTTGGCCAGGCATGTCGCGGGACATCGAGCGCGCTGTACGTAATTGCGCAACTTGCGCCCACCACGCACCGGCGCCGCGGCGCGAACCTATGATTCCACACAGTATTCCAGATATACCATGGATTAAATTAGGATCTGATATATTTGAATATAAAAATAAGTATTACCTTATTTTAGTTGATTATTTTTCAAATTTTATTGAAGTTAATGAGTTACATTCAATTAATAGCAAATCAGTTATAAAAGCAATGAAAGAACAATTTTCAAGACACGGAATCCCAATGGAGTTAGTGACAGATAACGGCCCGGCGTACGCGTCTAACGAATTTACTCAATTTATTAGTAGTTGGGATATTAAACATATAAAAACCTCCCCTTTTTATGCACAAAGCAATGGTAAAAGCGAGCGAGCTGTACGTACGGTGAAAAGTTTATTAAAAAAATGCTGTGATTCAGGAGACGATTATTATTTAAGTATGTTGAACTTTAGGTCCACCCCTCGGGAAAACGTTGTTTCACCGGCCGAAATTCTAATGGGAAGGAAATTAAACACACGTTTACCTATTTACCATAAAGTATTAGACGTACCGGTCGACCGCGAAAGAAATCATCGGGCTATGCTTAAGCAACAAGAAAAGCAAAAGTGCAGTTATGATAAGTCAACTAAAAATCTTCCGATTTTACATAATAACGACAAAGTTGTTATGGTGGATGGGAAGCACCGCAAATATGCAAAAGTTTTGCGTCAGAGTGTGGAACCCAGATCTTATATAGTAGAAGATGAAGCTGGACGCAAATATCGGCGAAATAGGCGTCATCTAGTGCGCAGACAGGTAACAGGCCAAAATAATCAATGTATGCCTGATCATAAACATGACGTCATGGAGTCAGGTGATAAGGCGTTGTCTTCGAACAGCGCGAGCGTAGTAGGCAAAGATGATCAATTTAGCGAGGGTTGTACAAATAAATTAATTTCAGAACAGAATAGCGATTTTAAGCATGCACATAGGAGCCCTTCAAAAAATATTTATGGGCCTGTTACAAGACGGCAAGCGAAATTATTATTAAAAAACGAGAATGCGTCATTTTGAATGTTAAATAATATATATTAGTTTGTTATAAATATATTTTTAAATTACAGTTTATGTTTTAGTTGTTATATTATATTTTTATCTTGATTTGAATGAAAGTTTTTCAATGATTTTTTTGTGGTTGTGGGCTATCAGTGTACATGACTTGTATAGTTTATATTTTTACTAATTATGTTATTTAAATAAAATACATATATATTAAGTACACTTTCTTTAAAGAAAAAAATAACTTATATATAACTCATTGTTTTCGTATTTATTTTATTTGTTTTTTTTTTGTATGTTAATTCCAAAAATAATTTTTTTTTTCTCATTGAAGGGGAAGATGTAGTGATATTAATATTATGTTAAGGTGAGGGTATATAAATAATAAATCAGTTGGCAACTAGCTCGAGTCGTTTTACTACACACCTCTGATGTTTTCATGTGCGAATCATTTATATCATGACTACCACTTGTCTTACGGTGAAGGAAAACATCGTGAAGAAACCTGCATGTCTGAGAAAACCTAACAAGTTTTCGAAAGACATGTGAAGTCCACCAACTCGCACTAGGCGAGCGCGGTGGACTATGGCCTGATCCCCTCGCACTGAAGGGAGGCCCGTGCCCAGCAGTGGGACGTTAATAAGGGCTGATGATGATGATGATAGATTCAGCGTCTGTATTGATAACAATGACATAATATGTCAATAAGATTTTCCATAAAATTCGGTCAGAACAAGAGTCAGTTTTGGTGGAATACGAATCTCATTCCACTATTCGCAAAATATAGTTCGCAACGAATGAACTTCTGACTTGGACCAATTTGACCGTATTCAACGTAGGGCGGCTCGAGTTGTCGACGATCAAGCTCTCTCCGATCGGCTTGATCCTTTAGCTCTGCATAGAGGTGATGGATCACTCTGCATCTTCTACCGCATTTATCACGGGGTGTGTTTCGAGGAATTGTTTGGACTGATACTGGCCGCAGTCAAAACCGCAACTTCCATCCACACCACCTCGATGTCCAGCGTTCCACAACAGTGCGATTATTAAGACATTTTCTGCCACGCACAACCACTCTGTGGAACCAGCTGTCGCCGGGGGTTTCCCAAACCGTTACGACCTGGCAACCTTCAAGAAGAGAGCGTATTCCTTCCTGAAAGGCCGGCAACGCATTTGCAAGCCCTGCGGTGTTGCAGATGTCCATGGGCGGTGGTGAGCCTCCTGCCCGTTTGCCCCCTTTGTCCCATAAAAAAAACGTCATTGAAGCAAAATCGGCGAGTAGTGTAGTGTGGAGACTAGATATGTTACCTTAAAGTATCATAATTTGTCTAAGAAGTGGTTTGGGATGTGCTGCAGGCAAGGAGAAGTTTTACGAGGGCGTGGCGCGGCGCGTGGGTTGTGCCGTGTGGCCGCCCGCTTCCGCTCCCGCGCCCGCCTCCGCTTCCGCCTCCGCGCCCGCCGCCTGCCAGCTGCACGTCAGGCCCATGCGCGACCTCACGCACGAGGTATGCAGAACACAACTACATAAGCAAATTTAAAATGTGGACGCAATACATATGCACACGCCATTGTAATTGATTATTCAGTTGCTGTTGACCGTATTTGCTAATAAACGTATTTGCGAAATTAGACAAGCTATACAACGCACAGAGAGAGAGAGAAAAAGAAAGGGAGAGGGAGAGAAGGACACACCCACAAGTGGATAGAAGTGACCTACCCTTCCATCCATCTCTAGCCGTTACACATACATAAGTGACTACACCACTAATACTACTACAACTTTATTGGCTAAATATTTTTACTGTACATATTCCAAATATAAATAACTTTTTTCTATGCTATAGGTATAGAATATTTGAAATCATTTTGGGTGTCTGTCTCAATTCGCTTCGTCTTAAAAATATTTTATTTCAAATTTATGCCATTTTTGTGTGTATCAGTCTGTTAATTAAAATATCTTTTGTATTTTTGCAGACATTGCGAAGTTACTTGAATAGTTTCAACGGTGTGTTCACTGAAGTAGTGGCGTTCAAACCCAGCGGCTGGGAGAATGGGAGGAGTTCGTTTTTAGAAAAGGATTCTGTTACAATACACAGTAATATCACCAATATGATTACCACTAATAATATTAGCAATATGATTCAGATTATCAATATGATTACCACTAGTTATGATGAAGGAAAACATTGTGAGGAAACCTTTTTATCTGAAACTTCTGAAAGAACCAATTTTTTCCTCTTGGTTTGTGTGGTGGACTATAGATTAGATCCTTTTTATTTTGAGATATTTTTAATTATAACTATTATAAACAAAAAAAAACTAAAAATGAAAAGTACTTATGTGCCATACCATATCTCTTTTCTTATTGATTGTTGCACCAATTTATCATGTTTGCAATAAAGCATTTATAAGCCTATAAAGAAAAATGAAGCTGTGTAAAAATTTCAAAAGAGTAAACTTATATTTAAAACAATGTAAATTTCCAGGTATACCGTACAGTGAACACTCGAGTTTCACAGAGATGGTGCGATTCGTGAAGTTTCTGAGGCCCAAGCAGGTTGTGCCAACCGTCGATATCCGCGGGGGGGTTGAATCTGTACAGGTAAGGTGACTCCAAAGATATTCTCCTGGATATAATGGACCAGGAGTCCAGTCCAGAAGTCCTCGTCTCTAAAAAATGTATATTAATCTATGTATCCGCGATAAAATCTGAAAATCTTAAATCATAATAAATCCGCGACAAAATCCGAAAATCTTAAATCACAATAAATCCGGGACAAAATCCGAAAAGATAGTTTCATTTATAATGTATATTAATCGTTGAAATATAGGTGGTATATTACGGTATAATCAGCACTATAATATTATAATCGGAAAACAGTTAATCTATCTTAATTCGTGTTATATTTGAAGTCAGAGGAGTTAAATATTACCTGTATAGTTTTCAATATTATTACTTTTAAATGTTTTATTTCAATTTATGGTACCCTATTTAACATCTTAGGTACTTGGTTGGAAAGTAAAATAGCTAGTTTGTATCTGAAACTTTCGACATTTAGTTCTAAAACGCGCAGTATGGTACCTCGCAGAACTACCGCCCGCCCTTCCCGTTTTTGCAACATTTTTCATCGATGCTCCGCTTCTATTGGTGGTAGCGTGATGTAAAATAGCCTATAGCCATCCTCGATAAACGGACTATCCAAAACAAAAATAATTTTTCAAGTCGAAGCAGTAGTTCCTGAGATTAGCGCGTTCAATCAAACTAACAAACTCTGCTTTATAATATTAGTATAGATTATTATTTTAATTTTACATCATCACTACATAGTATAAAACAAAGTCGCTTTCTCTGTCCCTATATCCCTATGTATGCTTAAATCTTTAAAACTACGCAACGGGTTTTGATGCGGTTTTTTTTAATAGATAGTGATTCAAGAGGAAGGTTTATATGCATAACTAGCGGATCCCGCGGCTTTGTCGGTGCTAAACCTGGGAAGAGCCCAAGCGAAGCGAGGGCGAGTCGCTAGTTTCAGTATATGTTATGTATCGTTACAGGAATACTTCCGCCCCTACAGGCTGGTCACCGCGGACGAGATTCCATGTAGAAACAAAGTCACAGACTATTTCCCAGTACTACCAAAACTAGTCAACCAGTGACATAACTAGAGGTTTGTTATTTACGATGCTAAAAAATAGAAATTGTACGACAATTTGTATTATATCAATGGCAAAGTTTAAATCACTCAGTCAATTTGTATATTTCACATAAATATAAGGTACTAAGATTTGTATGTGCAAATAAAATGGCTGAAGAAAACGTGTACAAAATAGTTTGCAGCAAATTATTTTTACATATTACGGGTAATCAAAAATATATCTTTCTTCAAAAGTCTGAAACGACTTATTATTATAGTAATTCTCGCCAAACTTTTTGGTCGTCTAAAGTCGCAACTCTCAAGATTACGCAGCCGATACCTCTACTATTTATGTACTCCAGTCATGGGTGTTATATTTATATTTATAATACTAGCTGTACCCACGGCTTCGCCCGCGTTCATTTTTTTAATTGCTAATCAACCTCATTGGGTTCATCTGTAGGAAAAAAATTGTCTAAAAAATAAAAAATAAAAATTTAGGGGGATGAAAAATAGATGTTGGCCGATTCTCCACCCTGGCCGACAATCACAAAAATCGGTCGAGCCGTTTCGGAGGAGTATGGGAACGAACATTGTGACACGAGAATTTTATATATAATATGTATGTATTTAAACTTATATATGTGTAGTATATCAACCATCTAGTATCCATAACACAAGACCTTACCGTGGAACTAGATAGTGCTATGCGTAAATGTCCCAACATATTTATTTTATTTATTATTATTTACCTACCGATTCATTAAATTTCAAAATATTATATTTATATTTTATTTTTCAAAATATTATATTGATATTTTATTTATCATTAAATTATTACAATTATTTTACTGAACGCCATGAGTACTTCCAGATCGCAAAGACGAAGCTACGGAACTGATAAAAACTGGCAAAAGAAACTCACCAATTCTATAAATAGGCTCGCGCTAATTTCGGGCGGTCAAAAAGTATGGCGAGAACTTTAATATTATATTCTTATAATAAGATTCGTTAGGTGTTGCTAACAATAATTTCAAAATGTATTATAATTATTATTTAGACGACACGTTTGGCTCAGTTTGTAGTGACCCTACTTGCTGCGCCAGCGGTCGCGGGTTCGAGTCCCGCTGGAGTCATTCATTTATTAAGCACAAATGTACTCCAGTCATGGGTGTTTATATTTGTAATATGTATGTATTATATTATTATATTATAGTTATATAATATGTGTATCGATTATCTGGTATCCGTAACACTAGCCTCGTAGCTTACCACGGAACTAGATAGTGCTGTTTGTATTATTGTCCCAACATATATTTATTTATTATATACAACTTGGATTTTGAGATGACATTTAAGATGTTGTTATTAGTTTATTTTATTATTACAATATTTATGCTCTCTCTGTAAAGTTTTTTTAACTGTAAACATTTATTAAAAATATTTTTTACAGGTACAAAATAATATTAAGCTACCATTTTGACTGTGATTCTTTTTTGATATGTTTAATTTAGTTATTCAATATGTTGATGTTATGAAATTGCAGCCCCGGATCTATGGGGGGGCAAACCGGGGCACTTGCCCCGGGCGGCAGTTTCATAGGGGCGCCAAATCCTTGAGACGAGAATTCAAAATATCGAACAAATAAGGCATCTTTTCCTAGAGTCTCATAGGTAGGCTCATCTTAATATAATATGTTTGAAAAACCAACTTTTCTATTTCCATAAGCCAAGTTAATTTTTGAACACACTAAGTGATTTATGAATGCATCTTAACAGATCAAGTACCTAATTTTTTTTTGATCGCGTGCGTAGTGTTCGTGACCTTTCTGCCAGGGGAGTCCCCGTCACATCTATACGAGCCTAGCCGAACAAATCCCCGCAGTCTCTAGACATAAATATCCCCGCCAGGCTCGTGCATCATCTCATTCAACAGGCATTCTCAATCCTATTCACTCTTAAATTAAAGAATCAATCATGGCTTTACAAAAAAAGAGTAACGTTTTTATATGGCTGCACTCCCCTAACTATAAGTGCACCTCACAAATATCAGAGGATTGCACACAAATCTCTCATCAGTCCACTTCCACCTCGAGACTGCGCAGCCACACATGCTCTTTTTTATGGAGACACAGATTCTATGTCCATTAAGGGCTGCGTTCCTGGACTATTATAAATAATACCCGGTTATACGTTGGAGCATAATTTCAGCTCGCGGGCCGGAGTCTGTTTGTACGTGCGAAATGGCCTCTGTTTCCAGCGTCTTCGCGACCTTGAAGACCCCACATTCTCTACGATCTGGGTTATCGCAGATACAGGAATCGAAAAGATCCTGTATTTTTGTGTCTACCAATCGCACACAGGTGACCAGGAAAGAACTCGATTGTTTGAACATCTTAGTGAGGCCGCTGATGTGGCTATCCAACGGTACCCCACCGCGCAGCTTAACTTTCTGGGGGACCATAACACCCATCACGAAGAAGTTGTTCCGATAGCAGAAGACGGACAGCACAGCTCATTGTCTGGACCTTCTGCTGACTACTGATCCGGACAGATATAACATCCATGTTTCATCCCCACTGGGTAGCTCTGACCACTGTCTGGTAAAAACTGTGTCGTCTTACTCTCCACCTGGTAAAGACTCTATTGGTGTTAAACGAGTATGGCAATAGAAGTCAGCAGATTGGGATGAGATGCGACACTTTTTTGCATTCTTTCCTTGGCGGTAGGTCTGCGTTCTCTTCCAATCCGTCTCGTCTCGTCTTCTTCCAGTCCGTCGAGCTGTGCGGATGCCATAACTGATGTGATGCATCAAGTGATGGAATATTTTATCCCATTCTCTGATATTCCCGTTGGTGGCAAAGCTCGCCCATGGTTTAATACCAAAAGCACCTTTGCTTAAAAGCGTAAGCATTCGGCTTACCTTGTCTGGGTTGATGCTCGAGACCGCATAGCTCCGGATGTAAGATCCAAAAACAGAGAGCCTTTAATTCAGCCGCCATGTCCTACAAAAGAAGGCTTGTCTTGACCGAATTACACATATTGGCGCAAAGCTCTGTCAGACCTCACTCCCACTGCTGATAAAACCTGACGGAACCCTGGCTCATACGACAATGGAGAAGGCAAATTTGCTTGCCTCTTTTTTTGCCCAAAATTCATGTCTAGACTCTGGCAATGCTACTCCAACACATTTACCTCACTGGAATGTGAAGGATGTGAATAAAACTTGTGGACCTAATGGTATAACAGCGATAGTTCTTAATACATGCTCTCCCTAGTTGTCTCCGATACTGACGCGTCTGCACCGCCTTTCTCTAAAGACTGGAATAGTGCCTAAATCTTGGAAGCTTGCCAATGTGCAACCTGTGCCCAAGAAAGGTATTCGTGCTGACCCTGCCAATTATCGTCCAATTTTAATCACCTCAAAAGCCTTTGACAGGGTTTGGCACGCTAGCCTTATAAGCAAGCTTTCAACCTATGGTATATCTCCCGGTCCTGGATCGGCTGGACTAAGGACTTCCTCAGCGACCGCTCACTTAGAGTTGTGCTTGAAGGATATTCATCTCAACCCTTAAAGACCAGCTCTGGAGTTCGTCAGGGTTCTGTTCTCTCTGCAATCTTGTTCCTGTTGCATATTAACGATCTGCTGATACCCGGTATCAATGAGTACACAGACGGCAACACTGTTGAAGAGAGACACCTGCTGAGTGCTCGGGCCAGTAGAGATCAAAACGGTTGAATCAAAAAAGAACACTACTAGGGGCATGCCAATCTTGTGAGTTTCAATTCCACCAAAACACAGGCGTGCCGGTTCACCACAAAAGAAGTCCTTTTATCTTGATTCCTACTTTCCGAAATGTGCCTCTGGAATACACTGACCGTCTGCAGTTGTTGGGAATGGACATTAACCCCAAAATGTACTACGGGCGGTTCATGGAGTCTTAAAGACTAATGTAGCAGCAAGGAAAGTTGGTTGGAAAAGGTCCGACAGTATTTCACGCTGGGATAGCTTCTTAATCTATATAAAGCTCAAGTCCGTTCGTGCGTGGAATACTGTAGTCGCGTATGGGCCGGTGATGCGCTGAAGTGCGCTGAGGCTTATAGGTGTTACCCTACCCTGGTAAACGCCAACTTACAAAGCCGCGATCACTAACGTAGGGTTGCCAGCCTTTGTGTATTCTACAGGTTGCATTTTATTTTAGCGGCTAAGGACTGGAACAACCTGCCTGCGTAAGTTTTTCCGTCCGATTACAATATGGGTGTATTCCAGACAAGAGTGAAAAGGTGGCGTTTTGATTATTCTTCTAGATTCCTTGATGTCTTCCAAAGATCCTTAGTTAATAATAAGCGTCGACTTAGGGACTCAAACTTGGGACTGACCTGGGAATCACCAGCGCATGTCAATGAATCCAGAAAAACCATCGACACGCGAGCGACGCTATATTTTATATAATATTTCTCACTACAAAAACGATAGTTTTTCTTCCTATTTGACTTGTATGCTGATACTCCATAGCTCCAGCCGCGTCGACTCAGGGACTTGCGAATCAACTAGGGATAACCAGCATAAGTCAAGGAATACAGAGAAATCATGAAAACGTCAGCCAAAAAAATATGGCCTATTTTATATAATCATTCTCAATTTGAAAACGATAGTTTTTCTTCGTATTTGACTTCGATCCAGGTACTAAATAGCTCTAACCTGCGTCGACTCAGGTACTTGAAATTAACTAGGGATCACCAGCACATGTCAGGAACCCAGAAAAGTCATCAATACCCCACTGATGCCATATTTTATATAATATTTCTCACAAAAATGAAAGTTAGTAGTTATTTGATACAAAAAAAAATATTTTCATAAATGGTCAATTTAAAATTTTACTTATTGTTGAAACTGAAGAGAGGGGGCGCCATTATCAAGGTTTTGCCCCGGTTCGAAAAAGTCGTAGATCCGGGGCTGTGAAATTGTACAAAATATGTACCTAGTATTTAATAAAATTTTAATTTGACATATTGTTTTTATTTAATAACATCTCTACCAAAGATTATACACTTATATACCTTCTGTCTCAAATGAGCACCACTGTATATGGAAATGCAAAACAAGCAAAACAGCAAAACTAATAAATGTATTATGTATTGTGTAAAAGTGATTAGATAAGTAAATATTTAAGGAAAATCAAAAAATAAAATATATTATCAAATGAAAATAGACCACGAGAATAAATTTCCCATTCCATATCATTATCGATATGCCCTAAGAAATCGTTAAAATCAGTTCTAATAAATGACATTATTATCAATATATTATTAATTTGTTTTTTTACAATTTCTTTATACTAATATAAATTGGAACAAACTGACCTTTAGAAGTTAAAACTGGTGCAAAAAGTTTTACATATTTTTGAACAGTAGCAGCAAACGCATTTCTAATTGACTGCTGAAATATTACTTTTTAATTTCCGAATTATAATCACTACATAGTATAAAACAAAGTCGCTTCCCGCTCTGTCCCTATGTACGCATAGATCTTTAAAAGTACGTTTTTTTGATAGATATAGTGATGCAAGAGGAAGGTTTGTATGCATAATACACTAGCGGAACTGGGCGCCAAAACTAAGGACGAGCGAAGCGAGAGCGAGTCAAGTTTTATAAATAGTTTAGCCTCTTCAAACATTGAGAGCTTACTTAGCCATAACCGATGGGGTAGTATGGTATAGTATATTTTTAAGTCTAGGATATAGGTTATGCAAATTAATTGAAACACTTGGTTAATTATGGGCAAAATATATCTATTTACACTTTAAAATGCTGGTATGAACAATATACATAACTTAAAAATAACATGAGTACCAATTTGAATAAAGCAAAATGCTGTATACTACTAGACTGACCTTTGCAATTTATTATCCCTCTTTGTATTAGAAAGTCAAGAAAAAAATAGAATATTTAGATAACTGTAAGTGTTACATTAGACTAAAATGATAACGGCCAGTCTAATAATAATGTACAATAATTGTACGGAATGAACAACATTAATAAAACTAAACTTTATTGGTTCATACACTCCATACCGAATGAAGCATTTCAAGTATATCCAATCTAAATAAATCTATACGAAATCTAAAATATCTTCATTGATATATATACAGAATGTTTTGGTATTGTTTAATTTCGTACCACAAATGAAACAAAATGTTTACATTATTTATTTCTACTTGCAGTATTTCCAACTAAAATAATGTATGCTCCCAAAAATTTATTCAAGCTATGGTCCATCCAAATAACCCTTCATTGAGTGTTAACATAGCAGTGTAGTTTATCATATTGATATAAAACAATATTATTTGTATAGTATGCATAAATAAAATACATTTTTAATAATCATGACAAACCCATTGTATACTGTGAAAGATAAAAATTAAAAAATCAGAATACATTAAAAGCAAAAGCTGTTCAATTAAAATATCACACTTGTATATTTTAAAGCAGTATTATTGATATAATTGTGGGATACTATAATCTTTAATTACTGACATAAGCATAAATAATAATAATGTATTAACAAAATATTACGACCAATAATCATGCCTAGAGTATACTTTGCCAATTTTACATTAAAAAAATATAAATATGATCTCTCACTTTATAAATTACACACTGGATTCCAAATTAGAAAATAGTGAACATTCTAAAAATTTTAAATAGAGACTACACAATAGCAACCTGCTGGCAATTATTGCGATACACATAAATACACAATTATAATTTTAAATAGTAAAACTTAATACTTTTATTTTAACTCATTCAGGTTATAATACTATATAATGTGATGACCTGAAGACTTCATAAAGTAAATTTGTTTAAATTAATGGTATACATTTATTATCTAGCACATCATACAACACTCGGATCACATTGATTTTGATAATAAGAGTACAATTATACACATTAACTATGCATTCATAATATCCTAATGTAATATTTGGAGTAAATCAACCATAATGCTCATCATCATGAGATCGGTCAACCCAGCATAGACTAACTTCAAATTATAGAGAGATACAATGCAACTGAACCATAGTTAAATGTAGAATAGATACACCATGTTGGATTACATATTTATTACTGATTAATATTTAAAAAAACTATTATTAGGCCTGATGATTATTATTCTTGGTAACATTTTCCTGTTTCATACAGCTCTTGTTTAAATTAGTTACAATGGAGTGGGTTAAATAAGCATAAACAATTAAAAAATATTAATTTACATATAATATTGTGTATTAGCTATTATCTAACATGTGATCCAACATCAAGTGATGACTCATCTACCAACACTGCCATGATAATATTCAATAGAGATCAACTTACATAAGGTACAAAATACAACTACTTTCATAATCTACAACTGTATATGATGGTGTGTAAATGTACTGTCAACTAAAGAGGTTTCTATTTCACTTCACTAAAACTGATAAGTTGTTAACTCCACATTTTTTGTTTGAAATATAAATATAATAACAATTTTATGAATCACAAACAACTACATACAAATAAGTGATAAATGCTGTAAAATTTCCTGTTATTATCTAAAATGTTCCGCACCAAATCTTACATTTTTATCATTTCCCATTATGTATATATAAAAAATATTATTAACTAATAATTTGACATTTTATTCCTTAACAATATAGCAATAAGTGGTTACCATATGTATACAAAACTGGAGTTTGCAACTTATCATTCTTAGCCAACTTTTTACATGGCTGAGGTCCCGTAGTGTCCTGCTAGGGTTGTGCAACTGTCTCTCAATATTTGAGCATTGTAAAAGTGACATCCCTGGCTCAGTGCCACTGTCCATAGTCACTAGCAACATCTTTTTTTTGTTTTGCTACTTTTCTTTAAGTGCACTGTATCATTGGCTGTAACATTCTGTCTCTCTTTCATTTCTAATTTTGATCTCAAAACCTGAAATGTACACAAAATATGTTTGAATTAAAGATTAGAACTGATAATAAATACTGAATATTACAATAATAATCAATTTGGCTAAGGCTATTACTTATTAGTTTTAATTTATTTATTTTATTACTTATTATTTATTAATAATGGGCTATTACATGCACTGTCATTGAATAAGTTACTCTGGAACCAGAAAACATGTGACATGTTTTGTAGAGAGTGGCTAAGCTAATTAATAAATTCTGCTTAACCAATTTCTTTCAGGGCCACTAATCTCATTTAGACTAGCCAACTGTCCATGAGATGTAAAGTGTACAAGTATAGGAGCAAGCTTATTTCTATATCAGTCACTGTTATACTAAAGTGGAACAACAAATGGACACAGATGAAACTGTAAGAGGTCAGTTGCAGTACCAACATCTTTACATTCCCTCCAAGATAAAACTAAGCAGCTAAGGGCTAAACAATGTAAACTTCCTAACTCTAATACATTCTTAGGTTTACAAGAATATTTGACATTATAAATGAAACTATCTTTTCGGATTTTGTTGCAGATTTAAATAAAATAAATCCATAATAGTTTCATTTAAAATTCCTAACTCTAGCTGTTACTGAGCATTTCTTTACAGAAAATTTCAGTTATTGAACTTTTAACCCTGACTTGGAACTTTAACACAGATCCTCAAACCTACATCATGGGATTTAAGTGATATCTTAAGATCAATTTATGTATACCTTATGCATGTAAGTGTCAGTTTACTTTTGGACACAGCCTGAGTTAGTCATTAGCTGTACTATAAATACACACACACACACCCAACAGGAAAATCATAACAATTTTGATTTCATTTGTTTTATGTACTTAGTATTCCAGAAAGGATTTAAAAAAAGCTTTTTTGACTTCATTTTCCTATTTATATATGCATAATTGAGATTCCATGAAAAGGAAAAACAGAGAAAAGAGAGGATATAGTTTTTAATAAAACTAATTACATATATGATTTAACAACTTGTGCTTACCATTTTTGTGATAGTAAGAAACATATCTTCAACATTTATATTCTCTTTTGCACTGGTTTCAAATAATGGTATGTTCATCTGATTAGCAAACCTTTGTGCATCCTCTGTTACAACCACTTTTCTTGAAGGACAGTCATTTTTATTACCAACTGCAAGTAATTACACAAAGAAAAATTTTACTTAATCATTAAAACAATAATTTACAATCATGTTATATGAATCATCATAATTAATTTCCTGTCTAATAATACTAAGTTATTATAATTATCAATAGAACTAAAAAACCTTTATGTATCTATAATAATCAATATTTAAAGCATTATATGCATCTTTGTTCATAAATAATTGAATATTAAAAAAAAGCCTTACCTAGAACTTTATTAACGACATCACAGTTTTGTTCAATCTCATGAAGCCACCTTTTGACATTGGCGAAAGACTCCCCATTAGTGACATCGTACACAACGATGACACCGTGAGTACCTCTGTAATACGTACTCGTTATGGTCCTAAATCTCTCCTGACCTGCCGTGTCCCATATCTGCAGTTTAACCCGTTCACCATTTATCTCTAAAGTTCTTATTTTGAAATCTACACCAATAGTCGTAATGTAACTACCGGAGAACGTGTTGTCGGCAAACCGCAGTAGGAGACAGCTCTTACCTACACCTGAAATCCAAGAACATAGCACTGTTTATCTCTAGGAAGAAAGAGAAAAACTTAATATCACTCGCGAACTCAGGCCTCGCCCACTCACCACTGTCACCGATAATCAGCAGTTTGAAGAGGTGATCAAACTCACGAGCCATTGCTTACTATAAATACAACTACACCCCTAATAGGTCATGTGTTCAATGATAGTAATAATAATTTATAAACCACTTTTAGTACCAAATTACTAGATAAACGCATGCCGTAGAACGTTAGCTTGCGTCACTTTATAAATTGTCCGCCATTATTGTTCTATGTGATCTGCATCTGTCTTTTCCGTTTCGTTTTTCCTAGTATATATTTATTTATCCCTAGTATATAATTTACTTTTACTCTTTGGTTTCGTTGTATGATCATTCCATTTAAATACAGATACATTACCATTAACTATTACCAAAATTTAAATTACTTTTATTATAAATTTAATTTATTTATACATTGATTTTATCCCTAAAGATAAATTTATATATTCCTTATAATTTAAAAGAATTTACTTAATCAGCACCATTTACGAAATATACTAATACTACTAATCATAAATTTCAAGAAATTATTTTAAAATTAAATACTTAAGCAAAGATAGGGACGGACTTATTAATTAACAACTTATTAATATTTGCTTTGTACATATAGTTAAGTTTACTTGTAATTTCCTTTATTGTAAATAAATATAAAGTTTATTAACAACCAATTCGTCTCTATTCATATGTCATAAATCATAATACATAAATTCCATGATATTAATTGTACCACGGTCGAGTGACCGTGAATTGCAAAGAGAATGTAACTATAATAAATTATAAAAATTGCAATATATTCTGTGCATTTATAGTTGTCCTTGTCACAGATATGACTCATGTCATGACGATGTCATGTTTTTTGTTCCTAAACCTAATGTTGCAGACTTAACTGTCAAGTGTCAATTATTGTCATTTTCTGATATACTCATAATTGATAAAATTATAGGAATTAGAAACTCTAGGTGTGGTATTGTAATTTGTGACTTAGTTTTTATAAAACTACAATAATGTCGGCCACATTAAAGCCTTATTTAACAGCAGTACGCCATACGCTTACATCGGCGATGTGCTTAGAACATTTTTCATCTCAAGTCGTGGAGAGATATAACAAACCCGAGGTTGAAGTAGGCACAAGCAAAGAATTGTTATTGAATCCTGTAACCATTTCGCGTAACGCTAATGAGAAAGTGTTGATTGAATCATCTATTAATTCTATAAGAATAAGTATTATGATTAAACAGGCTGATGAGATCGAGAAAATCTTGTGTAAAAAGTTTATGCGTTTTATGATGATGAGAGCGGAAAACTTTATCGTACTAAGGCGGAAACCAGTCGACGGGTATCATATCAGTTTCCTGATTACAAATTTCCACACTGAGCAAATGTTTAAACATAAATTAGTCGATTTTGTAATATACTTTATGGAAGAAATTGACAAGGAGATAAGTGAAATGAAATTAGCTGTAAACGCCCGTGCTAGAATTTGTTCTGAGGAATTTCTGAAGAGATTTTAAGTTGCTTATACCTTTTTGTGCTCAATATATTGAGTCTCAAACTCATGGAAAAAACTTATATTGGACTGATAAGACTATAATTTCTACTCTTAAGTGATCATGTAAATATATTTTCACAATCATAATGTAATGCATTTATTTTAAAACCCTATCTGTAACTTAAAAAGTAAAATTATAAAAGGTTTATAAGTTGATAATACTTAATTGTAATTGTTATTCTTATATCTACTTAGACATCTTTTCGATATAAAATTTGCTCTGCATGCTTTTGAATATAGAATTACATGTATAAAAAATTATCAATAAAGTCTTTTTATACTACTTGTTCCTATTTATTTTATAATATACTTTAATTACTTAAATTATAAAGCATAATCCTGATATACTTTTGTTGTTTGTTTTTTGCCTTCCAATAAACTGCCTTCTGACAGAGGAACTAAATAATTTCTTAGTACTTTTATATTTTAGGAATAAACTTTCAATATCCAGTTTCAGTAGTGCAGTGAAAGTTTTGACTCAATTGGTCTGTATATATACATATTTATGTATATAGATAATCGGTCTTATTTTTTTAGAAAAACTTAAGATATTTTGACATTATTCTCAAAGTTTTTGATTTAAAGAGGTGAAGTAAAAAAGTTTGGTGCCTTACAATTTTTTATTGGAATCAATTATAAGATTTCACTAAATTATTTTTTTATAGTATATTTTAAAAATCAAGTTAAGCTATATTTTAATTTTTGTCCAAAGTCTAAAAATAAATTATAAATTAATAATTTTTAGTTTTTGGACTTAGCAGTACGCAATGTAAATCCCTCTCCTTTAAAAGCTTCAAATGGCTCTGACTGTGTCTCCTCTTTTGCACTAGGGGGTCTTGAATTTCTGATAAATCTGAGTGTGCCAATAACATAATCATAATCTGGTATGCCGCGGACATAAGGCTAGAACAACAAACATAGTAATGACTTTCTCAATGTAAACATTAGATTATTTTTAAAGTGCAGAAATATTAAAAAATATTTTATATTATAAATTTAACAATACAACAAACTTTTACCTGTCTGGAGTTAGAGGCTTGAGGCTCTGATTCACTTTCACTAGTCAATTTTTTCTTTTTCCCGTCAAGCCTATTTCCCTCACCCCTAAAAGCTATAAAACCACTAGGTTCTGGCATCATAGCTTCTAGGTCTTCATCCATACCTCCCATTTCTGAACTTCCTTCGCCTCTGCTTACATGGTCTTCTTCTTTATATCCAACTGGTGGAGCAAATTCTACCTGTAACAAATTTAATAGATATTAATCATATTATTACCATTTAAACAAAACTTGCAAATTGTTTGATTGTCATTTACTTAAACAAATTGAAACTAATACAATACTTATCCAAAGTTCCAAGTTAATTAAATGCTTATTTTGTGAATAAGTTTAAACTAAACTTTAGTGATAAACCAATTAAGTGTTATATTTAAAGCTAAAAAAATATACTTACATTCATATCACATTCAATAATTATAACTGCATTTCCAGGTTTGGTCTCTAAGACACATAATTCATACACTTTGGAATTATACTTGATAGCTATAACATCCCCAGTTGTTAAACATGAAAAATTTCTGAGGCAGTTTTCAAGAACTGGAACAAATTAAGAAATTTATTATTTATATTACAATATATTATTGTAGTAAAATTATATAACATAAACATGTTTTTACATTTTATTATTATATTAAACTTATAGTATATATGGAATCATACCTGCTTTGGGATTAGTAATATCCAAAAAATCTTCTGACAGTGGTTGAAACTTAGAGAAGGTAGCTACTGGCAGTGATACACTTTCTATCTGGATTAGTGCTCCTTCTTCCAATACAAGATTTGCCATCATCTATCAAATGACATGAAAAGTTGAAATATAATTAAATTTAAATACAGAGTTTATACAATACACAATTAAATTTAACATAACAAAGGTTTATTAAAGTAACAAAAATATAAGTTCTTATTATGAATAATAAGGATAAGGACACATATAATTACAACAAAGAAGAATATTAGTAAAATTTTTGAAATCCTTACCATATATATATACATTTTCATGATCCTTATTAATAAATTTATAAGAGATTAAAAATACTAACCCAATGAGGTAAAAATACTTTTCCTTCATTCGCAACAAACTCAAGTACTCCACAATGTGTAAGTCTCTTAGTTTTTTTATTGGTCAATTTAAATATCATTGGATATTCAACATTCAGCCTAGTGAGTGCATCTAATGCTGAAGGAGGCATAATTACTGTAAGGAGAAAAAAATGTGTTACAAGTGGAAAAGGCAAGTAACAAGTTTTATATTATCAATCTTTCATTTAACATTTAACACTATCCTTACTTTTCCCTCCTCTTTCAACATCTTGTCTTTCATTACCAGGCAGCATAGAAACGGAATAACATCGATATGTCATTATAAATGGTCTTGTAATTTCATGAAACATGTTGAACCCAAACTGAAACTGCAGATACAATTAAGATAATAAAATATGTTTCTGTTTGTATAAATGGACAAGCTATTTACATATTATATTCATTTTTTTTACCATTTTGATAAATTTTGTTTAAACAATAGAAAGCGATCAAGAATATCTGCAAATCATCTGCTAGTTGCAATCAAAAGCAAAACAAGTCACAAAATTGTCGATTGTCATTTGTCACTTTGACATGTGATTTAATTCACCACATTGCTTTTAATTATTTTCATTTTATTTCCGAACAGTTAATCTTAATCTCGTATTTCAAAACTAAATTACAAGGTTTATTGAATACCTTTCAGTACTATTACTATTACAAAAGAAAGGAAAAAAAGGAAAGAAAGTTAATAATCACACAATGACGTGCTATATGTATCAATATACTCTATGGACGTGATATTACGTTGTGAGTATTCGAGCATATCCGCCGATTGGACAACGATTAATGTATCTATCTCTTTCTCTCTCATAATCGTTCATACTATTATAGTTCATTTCGTTTCATTCATTTGTGTATGTGGCAGCCGCGGGTGCATTGTTCGTCATTTCTCTATACAAATAAAAAAATATTTTATTCACCTATTTTTTCTTCATGTAGAATTAAATTGGAATAGTGAGTAACTACAGTAGCTTTAAAAATAAATGTATATTTGATTTAGTGTTCCGGTCGCTGTTCTTTTCCCTTCAAACATGAATGAACGCCATGTTGATTGTCAAAGGTGTCTCGTAAATTCGTATCTCATGAGACAGCAGTGAATTGAAGTAACTGTGTTAAATTTTCAGACTCCGCGATATAAAGAGGACCGCTCGTAAGCCGTTTCGGTTTAGTTAGAGCATACAAACAGCAATCATGGCTCAAGTGTTGCCGATACGTTTTCAGGAGCATTTACAGGTGAGTACGCCCATCAAATTTTATTAGATCTGCTTTTATTGACAGTATAGGGAGGGTAATATAGTTCCTAAGTAGGAATAAAAGTGTTTTAGTAATTGCTGTTTCGTGTAAAAGTGGGAGGTGATAGTAAAAATGACATTGCGCAATTATGTGGGTTGACAGATACCTCATACCACCCCCTAAGCCGAAAGAGTGCCGGTATTGATTTGTTCCACATTCCCTCTGGATCATATGTTGTGCGCTTTAGAAGTTTGGCAGCATTTCCCTGTCACTTAATTAATAGTACTTGAAAATATGACTACATTATTAGTTTGAAAAACTTAGAAAATAAATACATGAATGTTTGATTTTCCTTACTGATCAACATTAACATAGTCAAATAAGACTATATTTTTATTAAATTAGGATATCAGGACAAAACCAAAATTTTAATAAAGGCTAATGATGAAATACATTAAAATATAAATCTGATCTGATAATAATCTGCTATATTATATCAGTATAAATAGTATATAAGGAGACCAGTTTTTATGGGCATTGTGCCAAGACTTTCTTGCAAACAAGAAGATTATTGCCTTTAACATCAATTTCACAGTTCTTGAACTGAAAAACAATGGACATTATATTAAAGAGGTTGAGTTGCAACTTGCAGTACTTAAATATTTTAACAATGGTATTATTATTTATTATTGGAATAATCTAAAGAAATAAAATAAACAAAGAGTATTATCACCTTTTACAAATGAATGTTATCTTTTAGGTAGGAAAAAATAATTTCAATTAAAATTAAGTGAATTTTTTGTTTCTCTTTTATAAATATACATATTACATTTGAAACAATGTTTGATGTTTGAATTTAAAAATAAATATAAATATAAATGGATCTTCTTGTAAAACCCATAAATATCTAATAACAGTGTATCCAATGCCTAACAAGAAAACAAATAGAATCATGCAACTATTTTCCATTATATTATGTATTATAAATGTTTCATTTTTATAAATATATTCTCATCATTATAAGAGTGAGGCATTTGATATTCATATAATATTGCACAAAATATATTGTGTAGTATGAAATGAAATGGCCACTATGCTTACAACAGAAAAAATATATTTGTTAAATCAAACTAAAACTAATTTTTTACTTAAAATATAATCCATTCAACATAAATGCATAAGTGTTTTGCTTTTTTATTGTTATAATATTTATGTAATAACTTATAAGGTTTGGGTTATCTTAAACCTATATAATAAAATTATAAATAATTCTGTATGTTTCTACTAAAATGAGATAACTTTTTGAACAATGTATAATTACTTCAATTCCCCTAATTATCTGTTTATTTTTTTCTCTATAGCTCACAAACATCGGGATAAATCCCGCATCAATATCTTTCAATACTCTCACTATGGAGTCTGATAAGTTCATCTGTGTCCGAGAGAAAGTTGGTGAAACCTCAGAGGTGGTGATCATAGACATGGCTGACCCCACCAACCCCATCAGACGGCCAATCAGTGCCGACTCTGCAATAATGAACCCAGCAAGCAAAGTCATCGCTCTGAAAGGCAAAGCTGGAGTGGAAGGTGAGACATAATTAAACAATTTAGGCTTTTTATGCTTTTAACTTCAGTTCCTATTAATATATATATATATATATAACTTTATTTCCATGCTTGTTTTGTAGTTTAATAATGCAATTGATAATAAAAATTGATTGTTTTTCCAAAGGTAAGTATAGCTATAATTATTTACTGAATGAAAATGAAACTATCGCAAGTTAAATGAAGACTGCGACTTAGCGCAAAAACTTTTTTATATGACGCCGGGGAAACCCATTGTGGGGAACCTGCCGGCCGTTAACGGGTAGTATACCGCGAGACTCCTACTCCCTAAAACCCATAGCGGATTGCTATCGCTGCAATGCAATGGGGCGTTTCCTTCAGTATAAAGTAAACCAAATTAATAAAATACCCACATATTTTTTAAACTGTTCCGTCAAGCCTTCAAGAAGCCGTCAAGAAGTATCTTTTTCTTCGTTCAGTTCTGGACCTAAGACAAAATATCAAAAAGTAGAACGTGGGCATAACGCCAATCTAAAAGCCCAACTTAATTGCGGTGTTATATGCATTGGCTGTCGTGATGCGGCAGTTTTACTTCACTCTTAGTAAAATAAAAGTAATTTTTTTAAACACGTCAACACAAGCATTTTCGTTGACTTTTAATTCTCTCTAATGAAATTTAAATCTACACCATTTATGGATACAAGATGACCTATTTCGTTAACCGCACCTATAATCGACCTTCATGTACGGTATACTTAGCCAAAACTTTTTGGAAACGTACGCCAGTTAGGTCAATCTATACTTTAGCTCGCATATAAGTTAGTAATTTTTTCCACTGTATTTCTATTGAAATGGAAAGTTTGGCAGCTATTAGTAGACTCCGGTTCAAAGTTATTTATTTGTACGATGTTACGAAATATTACTAAGACAAGTACAAATAAGAGAGATTAACACGTAGTATAGCTTTTGATATGTAATTTTATATATTAGAAATATTTATTTATTTTTATGTTGTGTCTTTCTGAAATTATTATAGCAACCTATTAAAAAACGTCTTGGATGAAATTAAAAAACAATATTTATTTCGCAAAAACTGAAAAGGAAACGCCTTAATAATTTAATTTAGTAAAACTTGAAATCAAATCATCGATGATATTGAAGCCATTAATCGTCTCACTTGCCATCAAATATTATTTATTGAAATTCTTATTAGCAATGTTTATATTATTATAGACGGCTGATATTAAATAAACATTTTTATCTGTTATAATTTACGGAAATAGGTACATTTCTATTCAAGATTAGTTGCGAAGTTGTTAAAGAGTTTATTTAAATGAGAAAATTAATTTAAAATAAGGTGACTAAAAGTAGAGTTCATTTTACTTGGGTCTAATACGTGAAATGTCTACTGCGAAAATATTTGTGCAAACGAAATTTAATTATTCTATTAGTAAAAGAAGCAAGCGACTGTTTCTATTTTTAACTGTTTTTATTTATAAAATGGAAACAACTGAACCGCAGTAGATACCTATAGAAGTACGTATCCAAAAAAAGTTTGCTCTCAACGCTCCCAAAATACCCCCAAGTATTTTATCTCTTATTTTATCATTAATTATTATGAATATTTTATGAGGTATTTTTAATAACGGGGAATTCGATTTTATTAATAAAATATACAATCGTATCTCAATTGTGATGACGTCATGTAGCGTCGTCCACTGAACATTTGACTTTCAATGAATCACCGTGACACAGAACAGCGAGTACAAATGTGACATCAAACTTTTTGTAGTTCTGTATGTTTTAATAACGCACACACAATCGTTTTTATTTGATTGAAATAATATCATTTAAAAAAATATATAAATACAGTAGTAGGTAAGTATACCTACGTAAATAGGTATAGGTATTTCATGAAATGTAATAGAAGTAGGTACTAAGGTACGAACTCAATAATATTTTTGAAAAGTATTAATAATTTGTTATCGTAAAAAACGTTTGTCGTTTCTTCTTTTATTTGCGATGTTTCTATGATAACGGTTATTTTCGTGTGCTTTGATTTACTTCAAAGTTATTATTAGTAATAGGGAATGCTTAATCTTGCTCTGTTATATTCTTCGACGTCATATTTGGTTTTTGAAAATATTTACACGGAATAGTACCATAAGATTAACTTTTCTATCGTCCAATTTGATGTTACAAACATAACGAGGTCTTGCGATTACTTAGTCATTTAACACATATATAAAATGTAAGGTGCTGTTTGCTGACCTCATCTCGAAAATAATGAAGTAAGAAATAGGAGTATATTCTAAGCTTTAAGGTTTATTTATGTTACTAGCCTTTACCGCGGCTTCGTTCGCGTTCCAAAGGCTGGAAACCAAATACCTCCCGTCTTCGCAACATTTTACATCGTTTCTCCGCTCATATTGGTCGTAGCGTGATGTAAGATAGCCTATAGCCTTCCTCGATAAACGGACTATCGACCACAAAAAGATATTTTCAACTCGGTTCAGTAATTCCTGAGATTAGCGTGTTCAACCAAACAAACAAACTCTTCAGCTTAATAATATTAGTAAAGATTACACGTATTTTTAATTATCACAATTATAACCAAAATCTTCTTTAGTTTTTTGGAATTTAAAACGACAGAAAGAACCGCCAACCCGCGTGGCTATGGTCTATGGCCTGATTAGGGTTGCCAACTTTTTTTGACAAAAAAAAACGTATAAACTAGTTTGGATAGGAAAAAAATAAAGTATTAGGGACAAAAAAAAAGTATTTTTAAAATTTTATGTTTTTATTGTTTTAAAAACGTATTTTTGTGTGCTTTTAGCACATGCTAACAATTTTTTGTTATCTTTAAATGTTACAAAGCTTGTATGACAATCAACATTTAAATTTAAATAAATAAACAATTCGTTTTTAATTAAATTTATTGATGCTCTATTTCTCTCTTCTCGCCACTTTAGATTCATTACTGAAAAAACTCTTTCAGTGAAAGCTGAAGTGGCGGGAATGGAGAGTAGGTAAGAAATAATTTTTTTTATATTTGGTAAGCTATTTGATGCATTTTTAAGTATATATTGCCATTTTTCTACTGTACTTTTTACTGAAAATTCTTTATCATCTTTATCATTAGTTAATTTTATTTGGATTTCTGCAAGTCTTATAGATTCGGAATACACATCGTCCATCTTAATATTTAATCTGTCTTGTATTTGGGCTTTTGTAATAACCATTTCAAAATGTTCAAATTTTACCTCATTTTTCAAAGACATTTTAGGAAGTATTGAAAGCCAGTTATCTTCGCTAAAATCAAACCATTTTATCATATAATTTAAGCTCATATCAATAAAAAGTGAAAAGTTATTGATAACTGTATTGAATGTTTCGGGTGATGACTTTTGAATTTTTTGCAATCTCATTTTTGATTCATAACCAAAATATTTATCAGTTTTCCTTTGTTCTAATTCGTTTCTTAAATTATGCATAATATTATAGACATCTATTATAGTGACATCATTTCCTTCCAGACTTTTTATTGTTTTATTAAATATATTAAGCATGTGGCTTGTAAAGTGTAGATAAATTTCTACAACTTCCCTATCCTGTTGATTACTTAGTTTTAATAATTCTTGTATAATTATTGCACAATTATCACCTAAACTTATAAAATAATTACATATTGGTGCCCAATTCAGTAAAAGGGTGTCAATTGCTGGAAGTAGTGATAACCAGCGTGTACCAATATGACGTTTGATTTCGTGAAATTCACCATCAACCATAGTAACAAATTTTTTTAAATCATCTCTTCTACAGGCAGATACAGAAAAATGACTGTATATTTTTAGAACAATATTTTCTATGTCACAAATCAAGTAGCCCATAGCATGTTTCACTGTATTATGGATAATGTGTGCATGACAGTTGCCTTTTATTAGGTTTGGTACTTCTTTTTTAATATTTGTGTACAATGAGTGATGAATGCCAAAATTGGCATTGCAATTGTCTGCACTGAGACCTGATACTTGATTAAATGACAGGTTGTGGGAATCCAGAGACTTCTTCATAGCTTCGAACATGCCATCTGCTGATTTATTTGAATTTTCGTAAAAATCTATCAGTTTATTTTGGATCCCTTCATTTATTGAAAAATATTGCACTACGAGAGGAAATAACTTAATATTCTTTTTATTTGATGCATCTGTCTGGAGACAGAAAAATACATCACCATGTAAACTATTTATTACACTTTCCACAGAATATGTACCTAACACTTCTGCCACTAAAGCTTCCATTTTAGTTCTTGCCAAGCGTATTTTACTAGCTATTTTGGAATCTAAAAATACAATTTTGTTTAATTTATTAAGGCAATCCATGCTATTATAAGATAAATTATGCTTCACAGTGTGAAAAGTCAATGCTAATTCTGCTGCTATAATATTCTCATCATCACTAGATCCTTGACATCTTGATTTATCTGATGTAAGGAAATTTTGTAATACACCAGATGTTTTCTTCATTTCAGTTTTCATCTTATGCTTCTGAGTATTTTGATGTTGCTTAATCTATAGAAAGATAGAAACAAAAACTGAAACCACCACCATGTTAAACCATCACCATTTCCAAAATAATACTGAATCATGAATTTCCTATTCTTCAATTGAATGACAAATATTAAAATATCTATTAATATAATTTTATCCAAAAACACTTATGTGAATGAGAATATAAACATTTCAGAATTCTGTCAATTAGTAGGATTTTTTTTATATTATTATAATAAAAAGTAACAAGATTATTTTTAAAATGCCTCATAGAATTTGAAACATTGCAACTAATTTCCCATGCTCATGCTTAAAAAATATTATATAAATTATCAATGCAAACTAAATTTCAAATATATGCTATTTTTTGTTAAGATGCAAAAAAATCTAATGAATTAGGTTAGGTAAGTAAATTAGAAAATGTAAATAAAATAACTATACGAAAGGAGAAGCAACGTAGCTTTAACAATATTTGTACACATTAATAAATTTTCATACCTGTCCAATGCCAGCTGAACTGATTGTAAAATTCACGCCGCAGGTAATACATTTTGCATTACTTTTATTTTGAAGATCACTTGTTATCCAGTCGTATTGTTTTTCCCACTCAGGTTTATACTTTTGTAAAACTTTGGTTATTTTAGCTTTTTTAGGAGTCACTGGTGTGTCGCTATCAGAATTACTCGTCATTATGTTTTAATGTTTATTTTAAAATGTATTCTTCACTTATAAACAAAAACAACGGACCAGTTTTGAACAATTTCGTCGATAGTGACAGATAGTGAGTGACATCTGTGACAAATGTTACAACTGACATCTGACATTTCGTTAAGTAATTATAAATCGTTTCCATTATCCGTTTTAAACAGTTCGTTCAGCAATTGTAAATCGTTAAGTACCCATAATGAGTATTTTGTTTTACGCATCACAGTAAAGGTTGAAAATAAAGTATTTTTGCATACTTTATTTGTATGTAAAAGTATAAAGTATAGTTATCAAAAATAAAGTAGGATACGTTATTATAAAGTATGGTTGGCAACCCTAGGCCTGATCCACCCCTTATTGAAGGAAGGCCCGTGCTCAGCAGTGGGTCACACATTATTTAAGCAAAATGAAAATATCATTGCTTTTTTATCAGTCGTTTTCAACCTTGTCACTCGCGTCTTACTCGTAAGTCATCGCAAAATTTTATAATAAAATAAAAACCAAATGAGATAAGAGAAACCTTTATATTTTCCAATAATGGAAGCGTTACCTACTAACATTCCTTATTAATATATTAAATAGGCTAATATTATTAGAAAATAGCATTGCTTAGTACGCATGGCCGAGTTTGAAGCTGTTATATTATGCACCGATATGTAAAAATCGATTATTTTTTAACACTAGCCTTTGCCAGCGAATTCGTTTTGCATTTAACGCAAAAAGAAATTTTCCAATCGGTTTAGTTTAGTTAGAATAAATATAACAAGTAGAAGCGTTACATATAATAGAAAAGAGACTGTGAATTCGAGATGAATTTTAATGAAAACGTGTAAAATATAAATAGTCTTAAATTATTATTTTTAAGATACGTAAAAAAATACGTAAAAAAGTTTTTATGACACACCTAAAACGCGTTGTCATTGATCCGTGTGACACCTGCACTTGTTTATTTATAGCAAGGCTTCCTTCAATTGAAATTAGGGAATTTCTATAGGCTCTAATGAAGAAAAAGAGTTCTAATCAACATAAAACTGCTAAAATTACAATTAAAATTAAGTTCTAAGGCTTCTTTTATTTATATGATGGTTTGAACTTTGACCTCTTGAATGAAATACGGGGGCACGTCATTGTATTATGACAATCTTCAGGGCGAAGTTCTTATTAAAATAGTGGAACAGAAATAAAATTCCTACATTTATTATCATTTCTATTGCTTTGTTTATTTCTACTCGTTCGTATACATTAATGATTTGTTCGTTTGCTTTACTATCTACGTAATAGTAGGCGTATACTAGACGATGCATACTTATTTATTTTTATTGCCTCAGCAGCGCAAAAGACGCTGCAAATATTCAACATTGAGATGAAATCGAAGATGAAGGCGCACACCATGACTGAGGATGTTGTGTTCTGGAAGTGGATATCTCCTAACACCTTAGCCCTCGTCACCAAGATGTCAGTATACCACTGGTCCATGGAAGGTGATTCGACCCCAGTCAAGATGTTCGATAGACACTCCTCACTGGCCGAGTGCCAAATTATCAACTACAGGACTGACCCCAAACAACAATGGCTGTTGCTAGTTGGTAAGCCTTAAAAATTATACATTGGCTCTTAGACTATGTTCTTTTTATAGGCTGTAATGTGGGAGGAAAGTGGTTTGAGGGCGGACTTTTCTGCCTCTACTATAAATGCCACCCACGCTTAATGATTGAAAGCTTTCTAACTGAATACAAATTTCGGTGTGGCGTATACCGTATACTTATTAATATACACTTATTAATCAATACTTCTACAGCTATTTCGGGATTCGATTTTCGTAATTAATAGTATGTAATGTGTTTGGTACATAAGATATATTTCTTGATAATAAAAATCATGTATAGTTAGTAAGCAGGTGGTAACGATTAATAAAACAAACTAATATTAATTAAAAATAATATACAGCCTTTAAACGTTGAGTTATATGAAAGTTAAAAATATAGGTAATAATTTTTATATAATATTTTAAATTTTAAATTGAAGTTTTGAATGCTGCACACCAGTCATGGTCACGAGCGAGCTTCATTCTTATCCATTGATGTTAACCAAAAGTAACATAAATCTGCGATAAATCCGAAAAATAGTCTATTTTAATAGAATTCACACTAATTTAACAGACTTGTCTCGTATTACCTAGGTATATCAGCGCAACAAAACCGCGTAGTGGGAGCGATGCAACTGTACTCTGTGGAGCGCAAGTGCTCTCAGCCCATCGAAGGGCACGCGGCTTCCTTCGCCACCTTCAAAGCGGAGGGGAATGCGGAGCCGTCGACGCTCTTTTGTTTCGCAGTGAGGACCGCTCAGGGCGGCAAGCTGCATATCATCGGTACGTTACTTAATACTTCACTATCATCACTATCAATCACTACATAGTATAAAGCAAAGTCGCTTTGTCCCTATATCCCTATGTATGCTTAAATCTTTAAAACTACGCAATCGATTTTGATGCGGTTTTTTTTAATAGATATAGTTATTGAAAAGGAAGGTTTATATGTATAATACATGGTGAAACCCGCGGTTACACTCGCTCTAAAAAGGGGCTAGCCCGAGCGAAACGAGGGCGAGTCGCTAGTAATGTATATATACTTACATATCGTCGCTGTAGAATAATAACCTCGTTTGTCCAGAGATCCAATCTTTACAGGAAATAAAAAAATGGTTTATTTTGTCAATCTTTTTTAATCAGGAGGGGTTTTCGTTTTACTTCAAATATGGCACTAGTAGTCATGGGTTTTTTTTATATGCACTTTTGACATACGCGAGGTATTCATTCTACAGCGACGATATGATGGAATGTCTGGAATATTTGGAAATTATATACTGTAATTTAAATAATAATTATTATAATTATTACTTAATACTTCTTTTAAAAGTAATGTAAGAAATTTTGGTTTTGTTTTCTATGATGAGTGTTGCCGTATTTAAATACATACGGTAATATTTATAGAAGAAAACAAAAATTGCTTTTTTTTTTCATATTATGATAATACTTGTATTTTTTTTCATTTAAGTAAATGTTTGAACTTTTAGGGATCATAATTAATTTTTTTCATAATATCTACAAATTCATTTAATTCTTAATTATTGTAGATACAATGCACGTATATAACGAAAAAATCATCATTAAATAATTTTTCTTTACAATATAAAGAAAAATATTTTAAAAACCACAGTATTCATACAATATTTTGCATTTTCAGAGGTCGGTCAAACCCCAGCAGGCAACCAACCGTTCCCCAAAAAAGCAGTAGATGTGTTCTTCCCAGCGGAAGCTCAAAACGACTTCCCCGTCGCCATGCAAGTGTCGCCCAAGTATGACGTCATCTACCTGATCACCAAGTACGGATATATACACATGTACGACATCGAGACTGGCACCTGTATATACATGAATAGAATATCGTCTGATACTATATTTGTGACCGCGCCCCATGAGTCTACTGGTGGGATTATTGGTAAGTAATTTGTTTTTGTAATATTATATTATTATGTTGGGACATTATTACAACAGCGCCATCTAGTTCCGTGGTAAGCTACGAGGTTTGTGTTACGTATACCAGATAGTTGACATACTACACATATACACATTTTAAATACATACATATTATAAATATTAACACCCATGACTGGAGTACAAACATTCGTGCTAAACAAATGAATGCCCCAAGCGGGACTCGAACCCGCGATCAGTGTCGTAGAAAGCAGGGCAACGCACTACCAACTGAGCCAAACGTGTCGTCAAAATCGATTCTTTTGTTCCGTCTACAGCTAGACAGATTTTATTGGAACTTTCACTGGCATATAGCTAGTGTTATTAGGAGTAACTTAGGCTACTTTTATTTAAGAATGAAAGTTAGGTACCAAAAAAATAAATTGAGTTGTTAGTATATGAATCAATATCTTTCTAAATTTGATGTAGGCGTTTATTAAATTATCAACATTTTTCTAGGTGTAAACAGAAAAGGCCAAGTACTCTCAGTGACGGTGGAGGAAGACTCCATAGTGCCATACATCAACACGGTACTCCAGAACCCAGAGCTGGCTTTACGTCTCGCTGTGAGAAATAACTTGGCAGGAGCTGAAGAACTGTTCGTTAGGAAGTTTAACATGCTGTTCACTAATGGACAATATGGAGAAGCTGCTAAGGTAAAATTAAAAGTTGATTTTTATTTTAAAGTAGCGCAACATTAAAAAATAAAATTTTTGAAAAAGTTTGCGCATGGGTACTTTCGCACACGAAATTACTAACCCAATTTTGAACTAGTATTTCGCTCACGACGTATATTGGTTATTGGTGGTGGTTGAAAAATACATCAGTGTCATTAAATAGAATTCTATTAATTAAAAAATATTGTGTTTGATTCAGTGTAGTATATTTAATTTTCTTACAAAAAATAAATTAATTCGTTTTATATATTTTTTTAGCATTATTTTTATATAAAACCAATTCACAATTTAAAGCTCTGCGCAACTTGACAGCCAGGGTTCTTTTTACATGACGCGAATTATACAAATATGTAATTACTAAAGTAGAAAGAAAGTTAGCCTTTCAATGACTGACGTTCTAAGTTGACGTAACTAAATAGGCGCCAACGAAGCCATAGTAAAACGCGCTCGACGATCAGTCCTTTAGTCATTTGCGATAATAAATTAAATTATATTAATTTTAAGATTATAAATAAGTAAATGTCAAATAAAAAAAGTATTAGTTATATATAAAGATGATTGCTGGATTAAAAGACTATTGTGTGTAATGTATAAGCTAAGGTCCTCAACATCAAACAGCTTTTGTAAAGTACATAAGATTATCTAAGATTAAGATTAAATAATGCTAAAATAAAAATAAAAACATCAAATAATTAATATATGTTCTGTTTACTCATTTATTCATACATTATTCATTACATAGATTTCTAACAGTGCATACATTTCTGGTTAGTATTTGTGTTTCTTTGAATTAACCTCAGAACAGGCGCGGTCCGAAGGGGGGGGTCACAGGGGACATGACCCCCCCCAAAATCTAAGGTCAAATTGAAAAATCTCAAAAGTTTGCCAAATAATAAAAGGAAATTTCTAGCTATCCCCTAACAGCGATAAATTTATAGTTTGCTGACATCTAGTGGTGTTTTTATGAACATGATGAAACATGTTAGAAGAGCGATTAACAGGTTTAGCTCTTCTAAACATTCACCCGGAAATAGTACTAGAATAGACTAGACTTGCGCGTAATAGTTCGCGACTGGGAGCGGTCAATTTAGTTCGCAGGTCCTTAGCGAACTAGGTCGTTCTTTTAGTTCGTTAGTTCCTTTCTCAAATCCGAGACAGATCGTTCGCCCGATCCGGATTCCGGCATGGCTCAATTTATGAATGAGAATTTTCTTAAAGTGTCACGTCTTTACAACCGAATGTACGCACACATACAGCCAAATAGATTCGAACCTCGAAATGTATTAGTGTAAATAAATAAAAAAAAATAAAATAAAATAAATACTTTTATTTCAGGCGTTTACAAAAAAAATAATATGTAATATTATTTTAAAAGTATTTTTTAATAAAACCATATCATATCTAGTAAAAATAATAATATAAGATCTAATATACATATATGTATGTATATAAATATAAATAATAAATAAGAAATAAATAAAAAAGTAACAAAAGTGTAGGTATATAAAATAAAATATATATTATAATAAAATAAAATATAATATTTTTACTATTATAGCTGAAACCTTTTTTATCGTAATGGGATTTGATTTCGTTCGTTTCGTTCGTTAATCGTTTGTGAAGTACTTGACAGCTGAGTATTTGAATTCGAAAAAGGATCCATAGTAATGAACTAAAGAACTAAGGAGCGAGGGATCTGAGAACTAGTTCGCGTAGTTCGTCTGTGGGATCGCTCTTTCGAACTAGTTCGTTCGCGAACTACACAAGTCTAGAATAGACGTCTCAAATATTATGACCTGATTCGCAAAAACAAAAAGACGACTTCCATTTGTTTTATAAGTAATGTATAAAACCGACTTTAAAACGTTACAAATCAAAACTAAAAACAGAAAAAATAATTTTAATTACTTAGTTATTGTTGGAGTCGGTGCCAGCCAAGAAGTACAGTTTTATCCTGCTTTTGCAATGAACTTTCGAACAGATATTTTGATTACATTTACAAATTGATACATTAATTAAATTGTATTAAGATTATTTTGATTTGGCTGGCACCGACTCCAACAATAACTAAGTACTAATTAAAATTATTTTTTTCTGTTTTTAGTTTCGATTTGTAACGTTTTGAAGTCGGTTTTCATTTTTGTTAAAAAATAATTTATTTTTAATTTTTTTGTGGAAATTAGATATTTTGTTTAAATATAATATTGGTAGGCTAACTAAACTACTGCTCCAATAAGTCAGCGAAGTTTTGAAGTGTACGACAATAGTCAATCGAGATTTGTCCACGTCTATTTTTCCACGTAACTCCTAGACGTTAATAAGATTTACCGTCTTTTATCAGATCAACCTAATATCTTGAAGGAATACGACTATCGGTTCATAAATACGTATAATATTAAAAGAATTTTCTTTCAACTTCCTAACCGTTGAGGAGATATACCTTACATCATCACAAATTCTTCAACAGCTTTAGAAAATATATGAAAAACGTAATAAATGCCTATAAAATTTGAGAGTTGCCCTGGATTTCCCTAGGATCCCATCATCAGATCCTGACTTGGTGATAATGTGAATATCTTGGAAGTATACCGTATACCCTACCAAACAAAAAAAATTGTAATCGGCCAACATTTGACGCAGAAATTAATGAACAAACATAAAAAGAACCGTTGAGGAATTGTATTTTCCATCATCAGCTCATCCACATGAAATAATGATTTTCAGACACAAATGCTTGAACATTTTTAGAAAATATATCAAAAACTTAATAGGTGCCTATAAAATTTGAGAGTTGCCCTCGATTTCCCTGGGATCCCATCATCAGAACCTGACTTGGTGACAATGGGAGTTGGGACCCCCTCGGAGCTATACCCTACCGAACAAAAGAAAATTTTTTGAAATCGGCCCACAGACGGCGGAGAAATCGGTGAACATACATAAAAAATATATGCAATGGAACATATAACCTCCTTCTTTTTTGAAGTCGGTTAAAAAAGAATTGTGTCTTGTGCAATAATGTATATTTTATTCCAGATACCTATTCTTTATTAGTGTATTGAGTGACCCCCTCCAAAATTTCAGGCTGCGACCGCGCCTGCCTCAGAAAGTACTGTGCATATTTTTAATGCCATTTCATCAATAGAACATTATTGTTTAGAATTTTTCTCATATACTCTACCAGTAGGCAGTACAAAGATATTTGTATACGTATTCAAAAAGTGGTTCAAATATTTATAAATAAGCAAGAGTAGCAAGATAAAGAAACAAGTAGTATCATAATACAATATGTTGTAGGTGGCAGCGATGGCACCGCGCGGTATCCTCCGCACCCCGCAGACCATCCAGCGCTTCCAGCAAGTGCCGACCCAGCCCGGGCAGACGTCCCCCCTGCTCCAGTACTTCGGCATCCTGCTCGACCAGGCTCAGCTGAACAAGTTCGAGTCACTAGAGCTTTGCCGTCCGGTCTTGTTGCAAGGTAACCTCCTTAATACTTTCTTATTGTATTCAACCCTTCCTAACAAGCATTATGTATATAGTAGTGAAATAAATGTAAAAAAAAACAAATGTAATAGTACAAAAAAATGTCATAGTAATTAATATAAGTGTAACAAAAAATTGTAATATCGTAAGTAAGCTTAATAAAATGTGTAAAACACAATATAAAAAAAAATCTGTGTCAGACCACGTCATAGTATGTAAGCTAATGCATGTATCACTAGTTGTGAGTTTAAAAATGTAAAAGAAAAAATTAAATAAACAAAAGGCACGGGCGCTTAACACCTGTGGATGAGTAAATTTAAAAAAAAAACCCTTTCTAACGTCCCACTTCTGGGCACAAGTCTCCCTACGAACGGAATCAGGCGATAGTCTTACCACTCTAACAAAGTTTAGGTTGTGGGTTAATTTCTACTACCACCATCACCTACCATGCAATATAGGGTACTTAGAATCTTTATTACAAATTGTAATTAACATAATATAATCCAATAAAAAAGTCATTAAAAATTGATAAATGGATGAAAAGTAACCAAAAGATAGTTTTTCAATATTTAAATAGACGCTTAATGTGAGTCTTCATATTTTTGTCTTTTCTTGAGAACATGTATAACTTTGTTATTTCAGTTATGATCTCGTCATAACAGTGTCACCTTGTCAAAGGCTGTTTATTTTGATTGGGTTTTTAATTATACTAATTAAATTTGTTATTATGACGTGATAAAAGTGTAGTGCAAAAGAACTTACAATTATAATTGTACATTAATGTTATTTTCTTCTTAATCAGGTCGTAAACAATTACTCGAGAAGTGGCTGAAAGAGGAGAAGCTGGAGTGTTCAGAGGAATTGGGTGACCTGGTGAAGCAAGTAGACCCCACTCTTGCTCTGTCTGTTTACTTGCGGGCTAATGTTGCGAGTAAAGTCATCCAATGCTTTGCTGAGACTGGACAGTTCCAGAAAATTGTTCTTTATGCTAAGAAGGTAACTACATATATGATTATTAACATTTTATATCCTTTTTAAAATTAATGCGTTATTAATTATTATTAGTTTGCAATTTCTTATTAGCTGAGTTAACTAAAATATGAACTTAACAGTTTGCAATTTCTCATTAGCTAAGTTAACTAAAATATGAATTTTTTTTTCATTGTTTAATAATAACATATATTATTTTGTGAATCAGATATTTTTGGAGAAAATGACAAAAAATAATATCAATCTGTCTTTAAGTTTCTAATTAATTTCTCAAAGTAGTAGTACATTTAAACACATTCAAACAATTTCGCTAACTTTCCAACACACCAGGTGAGCTACACACCAGACTACATCTTCCTGCTCCGCTCGGTGATGCGCACCAACCCCGAGCAAGGCGCAGGCTTCGCAGGCATGCTGGTAGCTGAGGAACCCCCGCTAGCAGACATACAGCAGATCGTGGACGTGTTCATGGAACAGAACATGGTGCAGCAGTGTACTGCCTTCCTCCTGGATGCTCTCAAGAACAACCGCCCTGAGGAAGGACCGCTGCAGACCAGGTCAGTCATGTTTACTTGTTAAAGATATCTAGTTCAAAATGTAAATTAATTTTAACGATACACATTCCATTACTATTAATGAAAGCAGGAACACATATGTGAAACGGTTATCACTCATACATTTCACGATAATAGTTCATTTCGTGCATCACCTCGCCGCGGGTGACTTCCTATCATTACTAGTTTTCCCGCCCGAGTCAAAAGTCTCGAAGCGTTCTCAAAGCGTCTCACTCCATTAGTCGCAGATTATAATCGCGTACATAGATTTTTGATCAATTTCCACCAGTATTTTGCTAAAGCAACTTTGGCGAGTAAAGAAGCTGGTTTTAAACAATATTTTCAATTGCCTCACACAGATTGCTTGAAATGAACCTGATGTCGGCCCCTCAAGTAGCGGACGCGATCCTCGGCAACGGCATGTTCACGCACTACGACCGCGCGCACGTCGCGCAGCTCTGCGAGAAGGCGGGCCTGCTGCAACGCGCGCTCGAGCACTACACCGACCTGTACGATATCAAGCGGGCTGTGGTATGACTCTTGTACTATATACTCACATATATAAAAAAAAAGTGCGTGTGTACAAAGCACACATATCAGAAGTAAAACTTGAATTTAAATTAAGGCTAACTCTTCTCCGTCTCTGAGCGCCTGGTACTATGGACTTATTATTTCGTTTCATCGAGTTTGAAATCACATCGATTCTAAAGAAGTTTCACTTCAAAAAGTGCGTGTGTACAAAGCACACATGTCAGAAGTAAAACTTCTTTGGCAAACTAATATTTAAATCTCGTTTATATTTATACTAAATAACCCCGTTTAAGCTCGTTGAGAGAGGGAGATGGCGCGAAGGTCACACCCACGAGTTAGACAGAGTTAGAAATGTCACTGACTCGCGGTGGGCGAGAGCTAACTAAGGCTAACCCGTCTCTGAGTGCCTGGTACTATGGATTATTTCGTGTCTTCGAGTTTGAAATCACAACGATTCTAAAGAAGGTTCACTTGAAAAATGTTAATTCATTTCATGCATTTAATAATTGTCCGATTATTTATTGAATAATAACTAACTTTGAGTCATCACAAAAATTGATTTGAATGTATGAGGTGGGACATAATCGAACATAATTGTATTTGTTTTTATTTTGTTTTTGCTTGTAAATTCTTTAAGTATTACCTACATTACAATAATAGTACATATAATGGTTAGCTTTGATTGCATTGGATTTAAGCATAGTTTTTACAAAATCCCATAAGTATTTTAGCCAGCTATATAATGAACAGACTTTGTAAACCTTATTGTCTCCACCCACACGATTCTACCGGTCTGGATAATCGCAACTTAACTTATATGAGTGAGGCCGCTTTTAAGACGTATTAAAATAAATAATTTTAAAATTTCCTTAGGTCCACACCCATCTACTATCAGCAGACTGGCTGGTCAGCTACTTTGGCACGTTATCTGTAGAAGATTCCCTGGAGTGCCTCAAAGCAATGCTCCAAGCTAATATCCGTCAGAACCTACAAATCTGCGTGCAAATCGCGACCAAGTATCATGAACAGCTCACTACTAAAGCTCTCATTGAACTGTTTGAAAGTTTCAAGACATATGAAGGCCTGTTCTACTTCTTAGGCTCTATTGTCAACTTTAGCCAGGACTCAGAAGTGCACTTTAAATACATTCAGGTTAGTAAAATATTTATTTTTTTTAATTTAAATTAACCTATTAAAATAAAATGTTAAAGATTTTCACCAATTGTCCTATAATAATATTAAAGTCATCCCGTACCGATCCCGGCCACGGCGACCAATCTCATTGCGACTTCCCAACTGCGCGGAGATAACTGATCCGTCCCGGGGTTCGAACCCAGGACCTATGGATGTATGGCCATACATGCTAAACACTACTATACTAATGAATATAATAACAATTTTAATATAATATAGAGATAAACTTGTAGGTATATATTTTTAATATTTAATGTATAGGTATATTATATTACATAAATAACATGTTATTTCATTTCCAGGCTGCATGTAAGACCGGTCAGATCAAAGAAGTGGAACGCATTTGCCGTGAATCCAACTGTTACAATGCGGAGAGAGTTAAGAATTTCCTAAAAGAAGCCAAGCTGCCCGACCAACTGCCTCTCATCATAGTGTGCGACAGGTTCGACTTCGTGCACGATCTCGTGCTGTACTTGTATAGGAACAGCTTGCAGAAATACATCGAGATTTATGTGCAAAAGGTAAATGATAAAAGAATTAATAATAATATAAAATGAAAGGAGTGGATTATAAGGTGTCATAAATCAAATTAAGACAGAAAGACATGTGATTTCATGTAAAATTATTTTTTAAACATTCTAGTTTACTCTTAAGTTATATAGGTAATTATGGTGCTAGTCAATTACATTTTGATTATTATGTAATAAAAAAATAATTTTCTATCTATACTATAAAAAATATATTTATCTGTTGCATTACATTATATAATATACTAACATAAAAATATGTAAATAAATCTAAAATACGTGTTTTCCAGGTGAACCCATCTCGTCTGCCCGTGGTCGTCGGCGGTCTGCTGGATGTGGACTGCGCAGAGGATATTATCAAGAACTTGATCCTCGTAGTGCGTGGACAGTTCTCCACTGATGAACTGGTAGCCGAGGTCGAGAAAAGAAACAGGTTAATAACGTTACTAAATATATTTATTAATTACTGTTTATGAACTTCGTCTTTAGAAATATTTATCTATTGTGTTTATTTATTGAATGTATTTATTTAAGACTGAAGTTGCTTCTCCCCTGGTTGGAGACTCGCGTCCATGAAGGTTGTAATGAACCGGCCACGCACAACGCCCTTGCCAAGATCTATATTGACTCTAACAATAACCCTGAAAGATTCCTCAAAGAAAATCAATGGTAAGTTCTTGGTTTATTTTTTACTTTCAATTGCAAATCAATTATAGGAAAAGTAGTAGTATTTTGTAATAATAGTAGTATACATTTAGAATTTATGCATTTTGTTATTGTATATATTTAATTGTACACATATATTATGTTACATTTTTATTTTCACTCTTTCAAATATTAATGATAATGATAAATATCATTATTTGTGAAATTGTAGTAACTATTAAATATTGTTTAAATGAAGCCGTATTTTAATAATTTCCGCTCAATAGATTTATTAGGCAATAAAAAGTTATTTACTATCAGTTTGCTAATCCCAACTCGACCAGGTACGACTCGCGCGTAGTGGGCCGCTACTGCGAGAAGCGCGACCCGCACCTCGCGTGCGTGGCGTACGAGCGCGGGCAGTGCGACCGCGAGCTCATCGCCGTCTGCAACGACAACTCGCTGTTCAAGACCCAAGCGAGGTACCTAGTGCGACGCCGCGACCAGGACCTCTGGCTGGAGGTGCTGGCCGAGTCCAATCCGTTCAAGCGGCAGCTTATTGATCAGGTATTGTATTTTGTTTTAGTTTATTTTTGTACTAGCGGAACCCGCGGCTTCGCTCGCGCTAAATCGCTAGTATAGTATTGATATAAGATATTATAGCAATACAATGAACACTTACTAAAATTAAATAATAAACATATTAATAACGCTATCTATTAGAAATCATAACGCATCATTTGATAAGTGAAAACGGAAATATGATTTAAGAGTTTAGAACACATTATATTTGTATTTTGTTGTCTGTGAGGTTTCACTAGAGTGGCCAATATGGCGACTACGATTTGTCTGTCAGCATCATAAGAATTAAACAAAATACTCGACAATCCGAATTTTCCGAATATATATTGTCGACTCGAAATCTTTATTTTTGTATGTTTTATTATTAAGTTAAGGTTTCAATCGAGTCTACCGTAACCCTTGACGAAATTATTAATATAGATATTTAAACTTATTTCAAAAATGTTAATGATCTCCTATCCTATTGTAATTAAGCGTTAGTGTATATTCAGACAGACAAGTGCACTATCTATTCCTTTGTTATTTCATTTAACACGATTGAGAAAAGAGACCCCGTCAGCTCAATTTACAAGACAATGTAGTCTTCAAAGTATGAGATGGTACACATTTCTCACTTCTATTTAGTTAGTCTCATAAAGTTTGGTAAACATGATTTTAATCATTCAGAGGGACAGAATTATTATAAAAAAGTCGAAAATTTTACTAACAATTATAAAAATATTCTTTATAGGTAGTCCAAACAGCCTTGTCCGAGACCCAAGATCCAGAAGACATCTCCGTCACAGTGAAAGCTTTCATGACTGCTGACCTCCCCAATGAGTTGATAGAGTTGCTCGAGAAGATTGTGCTCGATAACTCTGTGTTCTCTGATCACAGAAACTTGCAGAACTTGCTTATTTTAACAGGTAAATAAAGTATATATAGTTTATCATATTTATTTAGATGTAGAAATGAACTTAAAGGGACTTTAGACACTATTTTATTTGAAAAAAATTGTAAGCTGGGATTTTACTAAATGATTAACCACATCAATGTAATCATTGTACTGTCAAGTTCATCACTACATATTATAAAACATAGTCAAAAACTGCTGCACCGATTTGCGTACGGTTTTTATCAATGGATAGAGTGGTTTATGTGGAAGGATTTAGTATATAATTTGTCAAGTTTTTGTATACGTTTACTAGCAGAACCCGCTTATTATACATAAATTGATAAGTTTACTACATATTTATTGATTGTTTCTTTTAATTCGTAAATTGTGAATTTAAAAATTTTCGTTATTATAGCTATAAAGGCTGACCGAACTCGCGTCATGGAGTATATCAACCGTCTTGACAACTACGATGCACCGGATATTGCAAACATTGCCATCAATAATGAACTGTATGAAGAAGCTTTTGCTATTTTCAAGAAATTCGATGTCAATACTTCTGCTATTCAAGTAAGTAAAAGAGTTTTTTTATTATAAAAATAGTTTTCTATTTCTTAAAATTTTGATCATTATTGAATATTTCTTTTAACTTTTTACTTCCTGTATTATTACATAATATAATTTATAAGTTTGTATTGGTTTAAAATGATAGCAAAATATTATTGTAATTTGTCTATTTATATGCATCACAAAAGACTTGTTCATTATCATTATAACATTATAAATATAATGATTTCTTAAGAAAGTTGTAGTAAAACCAACAACAGACAATACAAGTAAATATATATAATATGTAGTAACACTCAATTACCTTCAAAGGTGCTGATTGATCAAGTGAAAGATCTAAAACGTGCATACGAGTTCGCCGAGCGATGCAACGAGCCGGGAGTGTGGTCGCAACTAGCCAAAGCCCAACTACAACAAGGCTTGGTGAAGGAAGCCATCGACTCCTACATCAAAGCGGATGACCCCTCTGCCTACATGGACGTGGTCGATACGGCCACTAAGCAACAGTCGTGGGAGGATCTTGTGCGGTATTTACAGGTTAGAGTTTATTAATTTATGTACAGTTCTCGAGACGTAAGCTCAGCTTTGCATTAGTGTGAGTGATAGCTAAAAGCCAATAGCAGCGCTTCAAAAACCAGTTAAAACGGGTTTAAACCACTCGCAACGCGTGACGCCTCCAGCCGTACGTATCCGTACATTGCACGCACACATATGCAAAGCTGAGCTTAAGGCGCGACGACTGTAATCATTAATAATAAATTTTACACCAAAGTTTTGTAAAACAGAGCCATGTTTTTCAATAGGGAGAAAAAAAATTCATACATGTAGGAATCAAATAAATTCTGCTCAACCATTATTTAATTAATTTATGAATACCTTAAATCCATAAGTGTCATAGACATCCTATTTATATATATATATTCTAATATTTTTTTTTATACTTTATATTAATAACAACAATTCACAATACAGATGGCACGCAAGAAAGCCCGCGAGTCGTACATCGAATCTGAACTTATTTACGCATACGCACGTACCGGACGTCTCGCTGACCTGGAAGAGTTTATTTCTGGTCCCAACCACGCAGATATACAGAAAATTGGTGACCGATGCTTCGAAGACAAGATGTATAATGCCGCTAAACTACTCTACAATAATGTCAGCAACTTTGCCCGCTTGGCTATTACTTTAGTATATCTGAGAGAATTCCAAGGTTAGTTATAATTGTAGCACAGTTATGTTTGATGACAATATATTAAAATATTTTTTTTTGTTTTTAAAAAAAGATTATTTTGTAAATCAAATTTCCAGAGTTTAATTTGCACATAAAAATGTCAGTGCGAGACCTGGGTTTGAATCCACTTCATTCGATCCATGAGCATTTTACAACTGTCTTAGTTAGTTTTAGTTTGAATCGAATATTGTACCATAATATGTTTCTTTAATTTTGAAATTCGTAATTTTAATTATTATTCTAATATTATTATCCCATTACGTAGTGCCGCTGGTACATATAAACACTATGACAACAGTCGCCTTATTAACAATCTTAGCGCCTAGTTAGAAAGAAAAGAAATTTGAATTATTTATTTTGACGATGCGTTTGGCGCAGTTTGTATTGACCCTACTTTCTTGCGTCAGCGGTTGCGGGTTCGAGTCCCGCTGGGGGTATACATTTGTTAAACTCGGATGTTTGTACTCCATTCATGGGTGTTTATATTTATAATATGTATGAATTTAAATTTATATATGTAGTACATCAACTATCTGGTATCCGTAACACAGGCTTCCTTCGTAGCTAGATGGCGCTGTGTGTAATAATGTCCCGACAACATATTATTTATTTATCATCTAATATATATAAATCACGTATCACGTTATTTGTTCGCGATGGACTCCTTAACTACTTTACCGATTTTAGCGCATTTGCACACCGTGTGCAGTTTAATCCAACTTGAAAGATAGGATAGCTTACATCTCAATTTATAGTCGCAATATTGTTTTATTTCAAATTAAATGTTTATTATATGAATTTAGTGTGTATTTATCAGTTAGTTCCATAAAATCCTAATAGATGGTGGTTTGGTATCTAAGTTGTACAGGTATCCATAACAGGTATCAGTAGATGGCCCCGTATTTCTTTTTCTAGATTACAGATGGCGTGTAGCCAAAATGCAGTAAGGAGTAGTATTTTTAATTTATTATAAAATATATATAAAAACCGTTTAATATATTTTAACTTACGCCCAACGAAGCGGGCCGGGTTTGCAAGTATTTATATACTAGCGACTCGCCCTCGCTTCGCTCGGGCTCTTCCCTAGATTTAGCACGGGCAAAGCCGCGGGTTCCGCTAGTTATGCATCATCAAAAACCGTTGCGTAGTTTAAAATATTTAAGCATACATAGGGATATAGGGACAGATAAAACGACTTTGTTTTATACTATGTAGTGATTATCATAAACAGGTGCGGTGGACAGCGCGCGCAAGGCGAACTCTACGCGCACGTGGAAGGAGGTGTGCTTCGCGTGCGTGGACGCGGGCGAGTTCCGCCTGGCGCAGATGTGCGGCCTCCACATCGTCGTGCACGCGGACGAGCTGGAGGACCTCATTAATTATTACCAGGTTATATATCTTGTGTCACGATGTATGTTGCCAATAAACTCCAAAACTACCGAACTGATTTCAATCAAATTTCACATGTAATTGTATTTTGGTCTAACTTACTGGATAGGATAGTTATCATCTCAGTTATTTCATTGCTGTTAATATTTTAACGATAGTTTAGTATACCTGTAGAAATTATAATAAGCACGCATTCTGTACAACAATATGAATTTTTCAATTAAGTACTCTAGTTTTATTTTCAATTTAGCTTATTCGATTTTACCGGAAGGGTTTTATTTTCTCAGTTGCGATTAAAGAAATAAAATATGGCGGTACGAAGTTCGCCGGGTCAGCTAGTATACTTTAGTTATATGTTTATAAGTTAGGTTTAGTTTTTAACCGACTTCAAAAAAGGAGGAGGTTATTTAGTGCTACTTTCTGTTCTAATATATAGTTTAGTTATATGTTTATAACACGACTAGTTCGTTAGGTTTAGTTTTTAAAGTTAGTAGTTTAGCTGAAATAGATGAAATAGTGGTAGACCAGCGGTAACGCGTCGCTTGGATAATCGAGTGATGCGGGTTCAAATCCGGGTCTCGCACCTCTGATATTTTCATGTGCGAATCATTTATATCATGATTACCACTTGTCTTTTATGGTGAAGGAAAACATCGTGAGGAAACCTGCGTGTTTTAGAAAAACCTAGCAAATTTTTCGTAAGACATGTGAAGTCCGCCAATATGCATTAGGCCCGCGCGGTGGACTATGGTCTGATCCCCCTCCTACTGAGGGAGGCGCGTGCCCAGCAGTGGGACGTTAAAAAAGGGCTGATGATGATGAATATATAGTTTAGTTCTATGTTTATAAGGCGACTCGTTAGGTTTAGTTGGTTTTTAGTGCTACTTGCTGTTCTTCCGGTCGCCGGTACTAGTCCCGCGTGGGCTATAAATCTTCAATGTAAGTGGAAACAAGCTGGAATATAAGATGAGTCTGGTCCACTGTCACGATGTTAGACTATATTGAGCTAAATAGAGGGCGCTTTGTCGTCCCGATTAGTTGTCATTTTGATGGTCGTTTCCAACATCAATAGAAATCTAAAAAAATTTGTGTGCAGCGAAATAAAAACAGTTTTAGTTTTTAATTAATTAAAAAAAAATAAGTAATAAATTTTTTATAAGGGCTATTTCATGGGGTCAGACTCTTAATTTTCATATATCTGAAATGTGATGTAAATTCAAAATTTTATAGTTATAATATTAAAATATGTATTTTTTATAATAATATATTTTTATTTTAAAAATTTTACAGGACCGTGGCCACTTTGATGAATTGATCAGTCTGCTAGAAGCCGCTCTCGGCCTGGAGAGGGCTCACATGGGCATGTTCACAGAACTTGCGATCCTCTATTCCAAATACAAGCCCGCCAAGATGCGCGAACATTTGGAACTATTCTGGTCGCGAGTTAACATTCCTAAGGTATTTATATTAAAATATTGTCTTACCAAAAATTTCCCAATTTCTATGCTATTTAATAATATATATTTTTTCATTTTATATTTGAATATTAAACTAAACTTAGCTGAAGATATTTGACCAAATAATATAAAAAAATGGATTTTCTTTTTTTTTTAATTGAAAATATCAAATGTCGAAATGAACAGGTCCTCCGTGCAGCAGAACATGCGCACCTCTGGTCGGAGCTGGTGTTCCTGTACGATAAGTACGAGGAGTACGACAACGCGGCCCTCACCATGATGCAGCATCCAACTGAAGCGTGGCGCGAAGGACACTTTAAAGATATTGTTACCAAGGTATATTATTTATGCTTTTTTAATATTAAAATTTGTAATGATATATTTTAGACTTTACTTATTATAATATATTGTATGTCACGGTGTGTATTTCCAATGGATTTTGATGCAGCCAAATGCAAAAATTGCTAATTTTTATGATAAATGTATGATGATAAACTTTGTATATGGATTTAGAACACTGCTATAACAAATGATTCAAACATTAACACAAATGTTTCCATTTAGGTGGCAAATATGGAGTTATACTACAAAGCAATCCAGTTCTACCTGGACTACAAGCCGCTACTCCTCAATGACCTGCTCCTAGTGTTGGCACCCCGCATGGACCACACCCGCGCCGTCGCCTTCTTCACCAAGGCGGGACACTTACAGCTCGTCAAAGCCTACCTCAGATCTGTCCAAAGTCTTAACAATAAGGCCGTGAATGAAGCTCTCAACTCGTTGCTCATTGATGAGGAAGACTATCAGGTTGGTTTTTGTGATAATGTTCAAACTAAGAATTCGTAGTTAGATTTGGCAGTTGTCCACTATTAGACACTATTTGTGCAAGTTTACCATATAACAAAACAATTCCATGATATTTCATTATTTTAAGTTAAATAAAATAGGTTACTTTTTAATTCTATGTCTATATCTTTTTATAATTTTTAGGGTCTGAGAACATCGATAGACGCATTCGACAACTTTGATACTATTGCACTCGCGCAACAGTTGGAGAAGCACGAACTTACCGAGTTCAGACGAATTGCGGCTTACTTATATAAAGGTAACTTAAGAAATTTAAATTTTTAGGTCATTTATAATATGTATTTCAAAGAACTAAAAATTATGTAGAATACATTTATTTGACATTATAGTTTGGCTTCTTGGTCTAGCGCGTTATATATGTATACAGAAGGAGTATTACTTTAAAAAATTTAGAAGATAAGCTATGATTGTCACAGAAACACCCTATCAGGATGAAACAACAATATCCTATTTAAATTGCAACCATTAAAAAACTCTACAATTAACGTAATATGATCTATTTTGCCATAACTGTCCGAATATAAAGTGATAAAATATATTAACATGATATTGTGTAAACAGGCAACAACAGATGGAAGCAAAGCGTGGAGCTGTGCAAGAAGGACGCGTTGTACGCAGACGCGATGGAATACGCGTCAGAGTCGCGCCAGCCCGAGGTCGCTGAGGAGTTGCTCGACTGGTTCTTGGAAAGGAACAACTATGAATGCTTCTCTGCTTGCTTGTACCAGGTAATATATGCTATATAATATAAAATTTAACTAGAATCTATACTAATATTATAAAGCTGAAGAGTTTGTTTGTTTAGTTGAACGTGCTAATCTCGGGAACTGCTGGTTCGATTTGAAAAATTCTTTTTGTGTTGTATAGTCCGTTTATCGAGGCAGGCTATAGACTATAATACATCACGCTACGACCAATACGGTCTTTAGAACGCGTGCGAAGCCGCGGGAAAGGCTAGTATATTATAAAAATTCATCTCTATCTGCAATTTGATTAATTTAAGCTCTCTCTCATATATTCGCCAACTATGTTTTATATATTGACAACATTTTTCTTATTAGTAATATCTATATAAATAAAAACGAATGTTGCTAAGCGCAATACTCGAGAACGGCTCGACCAATTCGGCTTTTTTTGTGTGTGTGCCTTCTTTGTGTTAAGGCACATTTAAAAAAAACCAACCGAATGAACCCGAGCAAAGCGAGGCTGAGTTGCTAGTTAAAATGAGGTACTTAATTCAGCCATGTTTGCGTTTGTTGTACATAATGTCTTCTCTGAACATATTGCATTGATTTCTGTGATTCTTTTTTGGATATAATTTTATTTTATATTGTTTTCTTTCAGTGCTATGACTTATTGAAACCTGATGTAGTTATTGAATTAGCATGGAGACACAACATTATGGACTTTGCCATGCCATTCCTTATTCAAACTGTTCGCGAGTTGACAACCAAAGTAGAGAAATTGGAAGAGGCTGATGCTAAACGAAGCACGGAGAGTGCAGAGCAGGAGGCCAAGCCCGCTATGATTATGGAACCCCAACTTATGCTTACTGCTGGTAGGTTTTCATGGAAAATGATAATGTTAATAATAAAATATATAAAATAACTATACATCCAAATTTATTTTAAAAAAATTAAAGATTTTAATATGCACAAATTCATTTAGTTCAATTTTCTTTTTTAGGGCTTGAAAGTGTGCCAATTGAGGGCCAAAAACATAACTATAAATATTAATTTTCACAAACAGACCAGAACAGACAACAATAATACCAGATTCTTTCTTTATCTCATGTTATTTTTCTTGTATTTAAAAAAATATTTAGTATTAACTTGTAAATTATTTCCAGGACCATCAATGCCCTACCCCGGCGTGCCCGCACAAGCGTCGCCCTACGCGTACGCGGCGCAGGCTCCGTCCCCCGCGCCGTACCACGGTTACGGCATGTAGGGAACTGCCGCCCCTGTCTGGGGGACCTACGCGCACTTCTGAACGACGTGCCGACATACCGATACACCGACACCGATATGCCGACATACCGACACCGATATGACGTCATACCGACACCGATATGCCGACATACCGACACTGATATGCCGACATCCATTCAAATAAACTATGTACAATTCAATATTATAATATAAATTATGCTATTTATGTAATTCGGCAGATTTCGGCAATTCTTTAAATAGTGTACATATTCTTATGCTTAAATGACTAAAGGGTCGTATTATAAATAATTTAGATGTTGATTAGAATCGAATATGGAAATTAGTAGACCAGTGATAATATACATTTATGGGCGTATGGACGTCGGCGTGTCACCGCGGTGCAGTTGTTGTTTGTTATAAAGCGAAATTCTCTATGCATTATCCAGCATGGCCTAATTGAGTTTCTTAGGTCCTCAAAGGTATTTATAATCGAAAATGCACTAAGACCTATTAACAAAAATATATTAGTATGTTTGACTGACTGATAACTGTAATGAAGTCGGTCTCTAAAAAACACATTAAAATCTTATAGCTCTCAAATAAACTTTTCGTTGTAGAGAGTTATTCAATAATCATTAATCGTTGATGTATGTAGAGATTCAGTTGACTTCACGTTTCTATTAATATATATTTAACAAGTTTGTTATGTGAAAGTTATTTTACTTACAAGTAGATTGAATCTCTATAAAAGAATATATAACATCATCCATTGATCGTTACTGGTTTACAATAAAATAACTTTCATAATATAAGTAGCAGTAAATCATACACACGGCCTTAAATTCTTAAAGCGACAGTCTGCTTTTCATTCTTGTATCGATCATCATTTTAAATGGTAAAATTAAAAGTTCATATGAAAATTGTAATAAGAACTAAATAGCTAAAAAAATTCGCTTCTATTACTCGAGCAGCTGTAACCAAATTATAGATTTGTCAGTGTTTAGATGTGCCACTAGGTGCATAGATAAAATATTGAATGTTTATGTACATAGTGGTTATTTATCGCGACATTGTCGTCTGAAACCTAAATAATTAGCTATTTAAATTATAAAATATCTTATATATGAAAAAAATATTCAAAATTATAATCTAAATTTATTAATTATTTGATTTTAATTCCACATAGTTGTTCAATAGTAAACACTTCATACAATTAGATAAAAAATGTTCATAAATCTATGCAAAGGTCGATAGGCTTAAATTTCGATTTTGTTATAAATAGGTGCAATAATTGGTTTAACATTAAGATATTCATTATATAAATAAATGTTTTTAACCACATATTCAATGTTTGGACACAGGACACATCCATATTTTTTAATGTACAAAAAAGTTCATTGGTTATTGTTATATGTATATAATGCTTTCGTAAAAATTATTGCGTGGAAGACATTGGAAATCAAACACTTCTAAACAGCAAATTAACGTTAATAAGTGAAATATGTAGGTACGATTAGATTTAGTTTAGGCGGTATGTTATTTTTTGTATTAATATTATGTTTGCGAGCGTGTGCGAGTTTGTATCAGTCACGCGTGCTTCTGCGTTGCGTCTATCACACCTTGGTATGCCTTCACTAGATAATACTTAAGAATTATAGTTAGTCGGCTGCCCGAAGGAGCCTTGTTATTTTATTTGTATCATTCATTTTTGTGTCGAGATTATTTAAATTTTAATAAAAATGTTTTCAGAAACACTGTTGATAGCTCTACACATTGTTATATTGTTTGTAACAATGTGATTGCGAGTTATATTTCTTATCATTTTATTATTATTGATTATAAAAATCATTTAAATCATTCCTGTCATTAAATTAATCAAAATAACGATTATTTTTCTCAATAGAGCAAATATTAACAAAATAAGCCAGAAAATGTTTAATTAATTACATGATTAGTATTGTATTTATTCGTGTATGATACAATTTCCCTGAATTTTATCATAGTAAGATTATATAATATAAATTAAATGGCTTGTTTCTTTTATTACCTATCCTAGTACATTTTTTAATCCTCAGTCAATGAATCCTTTAGGAGTATAATTTCGTTCAATGAATTGATATTAGGGTTAAATATATATATAGCAATATACTCTATGGGGTTAAAAAATAGGTTAAGTTGGTCGCGTATAGCAGAAAGAAATATGAACATTGACCTGTGACCTATCTCTGTCACTCCAGCGTAAATATAATGCGTCTCGTTCGCACAGATGCAATGACTGCTATCCTCGAGGGTTGTAACATAGTATAAAGAATAGACAAAGTAAGGCATCTTCATACAAACGCACAGCGCGCGGCTTGTATGTGTGCGTCATAGTATCTTTACGTTGCCGCACGCACACTCAAACAATATCTCGAACCGTATATCAGTGCGCCAGTCAAGGCTGACGCCGCACATGTTTCGCGCGTCACGGTTTTTCACTATATGAAAAATGTGTGACATTCGTAGAAGAACTTATTGCTGTGTGTTTGGGTGTCTAAATTCTTCATCGATTCCAGAGTTGTGTTTGTTCAGATTACCTACTGAACAGAAAAGGTAAACAAATCACTTATAGCTATAGTTTGTCCATTTTGTTAATGGTTTTTTGACATCTCGACGACTGACAAGCTATAGTGACAATATATAGTCAAAAGGACGTAATAATCGATATCTCTTATTTTTTAAATATAAAATAATATTTAAAGGCACTCGGCCCCTATCATCATTATCTTTGTTATCCATATTCTACAATAATTATTAAAATGTGGGTAGGCGTGAGTTGGCGGACGAAGAGAATAAAACGATACTTCACAAATCATACAAAATATAATCACTGATTATAATCCCTTTTACAATCGTTCATTAGAACTTCTAAACTCTTAACAATTCTTAAAGTTCAATTAATAATCACACAGACACTCCACCGAACACGTAATGCCACTATGCGATGCGAATAGAAAGACCGCCGACATTCGTAATGTCTTATGTCCGTCTCGACTCGCTCGCTAATGCCCACTAGCGCTCGGGGTTGTGTCAGAGTGTCCAAACGTCACTCTAAAAATGTCTATGCACCGACAAACACACTTCCCGGTCCAATGCCAATTTCTGAGCACTAAATTAAAATTTAGCTACAGTGACAACCCTGTGACAGGCAACTATGGTAACTATGACAGGTAATTATATCGCGGATTGGGCCGAAGATGCCCGCCCTACTTTGTCATTCTTTTTACTATGGTTGTAAATTGTAACACGGTCGAGTAAAACTGGTCTAGTAACTAGCTCAATTATTTCAGTAGTAACTAGTAAGAGATTTGCAAGATTTTTTTCACAAGCTTCGCGTCAACGCCGCTACACGACATTGCTATCGAGTGGAGCTATGCAGTACGCACTGCGTATGCCGCTTATGAAATACGAAACTAATTCGAGAAATGTGATGAGGGTTTAGTACAGTTTGCGTCACATAAAAAGAACGTTGGAAGAAAGTGGTGGGGGATGTGTTTGCGCATGAGTACACTCGCACACGAATTACTAAGCTTATTCTTTTATTTTTGAACTAGCCATTCGCTCGCGACGTATAGGTATTGCTTATTGGTAGGTACATTTAAAATATATTAGATAGAATTCTAATCACTACATAGTATAAAACAAAGACGCTTTCTCTGTCCCTATATCCCTTTGTACGCTTAAATCTTTAAAACTACGCAACGGATTTTGATGCGGTTTTTTAATAGATAGAGTGATTCAAGAGGAAGGTTTATATGCATAACTAGCGGATCCCGCGGCTTTGCCTGTGCTAAATCTAGGAATCCTTTAATATATATTTTTTATTGTTAACTGCATTATTATCAAACTCTCTCTTTATAAAACAATATGCGTCTAAAATATATTTTACCTATTCTTGATATAAAATCATTTCGTAGTTAATAACTTTTGTGTGCGCGATGGTATTTTGAACTAATGAACCAATAGTGAGCCGGAAAGCATAGTATAAAGAATGACAAAGTAAGGCAACTTCATACAAACGCACCGCGCGCGGCTTGTATGTGTTCGTCATCGTATCTTTAAGTTGCCGCACGCACACTCAAACAATATCTCGAACCGTTTATCAGTGCGCCAGTCAAGGCTGACGCCGCACAAGTTTCGCGCGTCACGGCTATTCACTATATAAAAAATGTGTGATATTCGTTGAAGAACTTATTGCTGTGTGTTTGGGTGTCTAAATTCTTCATCGATTCCAGAGTTGTCTTTGTTCAGATTACGTATATAATTTATACTTGATGATGAAATACTTATGTAGGTACTTTTATTTTTGTTGTATTAGTTTATTATTTTAATAGGATGTGATATGATTTTATTAATATACACATTATACTTTTCATTTTTTTTAATTGTTACTAATAGCATATTTATGTTTTTGTAAACGCAAGAAATTAAAGGATTTTTTTTCTAACAACCAAACATTTTTAATACTATTTTCTACTGATATATCAATTAAGCAAGTAACTACAGGCCTAATAAAAATAATCATAAACATGTAGAAACAAAATGTTTTACATTCTTAAATATATAAAAATAATAAATATTTTTTAATAACACACTTCCCGGCCCAATGCCAATTTCTGAGCACTGAATTAAAATGTAGCTACAGTGACAACCCTGTGACAGGCAACTATGGTAACTATGACAGGTAATTATATCGCGGATTGGGCCGAAGTTGCCTTACTTTGTCATTCTTTATACTATGCGGAAAGCATGCGGCGCGTGCCTTGACGTCCAGCGCCCCGCGTCTTACCACCAAATTGGCCGATAAATCGCCTCTGCGCAACTTGACAGCCAGCGTTCTTTTTACATGACGCGAATTATACACTTGCATTACGTGGGATAAAAAAGATACAGAATAAATATAGCTCGGTCAAATTAGACATCCAAGGTTACAAAAATTCCGACTAGGCTAAAAATTGGTAGGATTGTTCAATACACTACTATAAAGGAAATGTGAAAAGTCCTCATCGATCCGGCACCCCTATTTTTTAGACCTCTCTAAACCTGGCGACAACAAATTAGTTTCTACATTTTTTTTTAACTAATCGCTTGTTCGTTGTTTGTTCTTAATTGTTCGTCAAAAATTTTCATTTGTTCGACTATTGTTTATTTATAAAAAATTAAATAAATTCACTCTCACAAGTTGGCGCAACATAACCCAAATTCATGTTTTTTTAATCGATAGCTTTTTTTTTATAATTTGTTCGATTAATTAAATTATTTGTTCGATCGTGTTTATATTTTTATTTATTTTTTTTTAGAAATGATCCACAGATTTCAATCATAAGCGCGCATGCGCTGGTTGGTCGTATTAGGTGTTGGATAATATCTATAGCAACCATATGGTTTGAGCGTATTATTATGATTATTATTTTAATTAAGCCGTTCAGGGAGATATTTTTTAGTCTAATTTGACCTTGCTAATAACAATATTCTTTCTTACATTTCGTAGACATTTTTTGTTCCTGGTCAGTGGTATACCTCATAAAAGATAGCTTGATCTCTGCGACAGCTGTTAGTAAAATCACGCCTATGAAGTCCTGAATTTCGTATTATTCAGACAGTACCTGTCAATGTCATACTTTATGGGCATGCTGACCTAATTAGCGATGGGCGATGATTCATCGCAACCACAGACTTTAAACTATCGATATTTTAAATAAAACTTAATTTAAAATTAATCTTTCTTTCTTTTAATTTTAATGTATATTTAATGAGCGGGACGTTCGATTTAATAATATTTGCGAACAAGAGTTTATAATAAACCTACAAGATTTTTTTGCGATTCAGAAACTGATTCGGATATTGATTTGGGGTGTACTCCTTTAGAAGAATAAATGCATTTTATATTAAAATATTCGTTTAATTTAGTAATTATATTAAATCTAATTATATGTTACATTAGCATTGATAATAGTAAGAAACATCGATAATTTCTATCGACGTTTTTTTTATCCTGACAACCCTAAGAATGTCAATTTGACATATGTGGCAGAGATCAAGCTATCTTTTACGAGGTATAGACATCACGATGTCATGACCACAGAGTAATAATGGCGTTCACTGTTTTCGGCGTTTTCGTCCAATTAGGCGCGAAATTTGAAAATGTAAAAATTTTAATGCATTTTTATGATACTTAGCGAACGAATAAAAATCTGGTAATTTTTTTTGTGGTTTATCAGCACTACAGAGTGTAATTGATATACTTTTCAAAAATTAGTGTAATACCCCTTTGCACTGCACGCTAGTCTTTCGTCACGCCACGGCCGCAAATGGAAACTAGTATCACGATAAGCCAACGTATCCCTACTCTCGATGCAATACCCGGAATTATAATTCGATTCCACATTTGACATTAGCTAATGTCATTTTGTGAAATAATGATACCACATATAACAGTGTAGTGATGAACACAAACATCGATAAACAATCGCGATTTATGTTTATGTAATCATAATATTAGTGTGCCAATTAAAGACTAAATTATTGATTTTTATTTAAATAAATACATAATTATTCGTAATAATTATTTTATATTAGTAACCACTGCTTTATTTTATAAAAAGTTAATATTTTTGTTTTTTATATTAAAAACAAAACTCATAATAAAAGAGACGAGATAGATAGTTTTCTGTATTGGCAACCAGTGCGCGCTCGTGCAGCTATCGCCATTTTGTTTATCTTGTCATTCGGCTTCATAGTTCATTATACCAGTCTGGCTGCACGAATATTCTTTCATTGCGCATCGATATTTTGTTGGGTTTTTGTTAAAATTACGAACCAGATATGGTTAAAGCTACGCTTTTAGAACTGATTCCACATAACGAGTCTTTTAATAAGTACGCTGTAGACAAAAAAGCAGCACAACATGGGATCACGGTTTTAAGACTGCCCCCTTACCATTGCGAGTTGAACTCTATCGAATTGATATGGGCGCAGATAAAGGGGCAAGTAGCTCAAAATAATAAAACCTTCAAATTGACGGACCTGAGAAATTTATTTGAGGAAGGAATTCAAAAAATTACGGCTACCGAATGGTCTAAATGCATATCCCATGTTGTCAAAGAAGAGGAAAAAATGAGTAGGCTAGATATGTTAATTGACAATATCACAGACACATTAATAATAAATGTTACAGAAAGTGTCAGCGATAGCGATGACTGCGACGATTTATAAAATAAAATAAAATATTACCATAATACATCAGCTATTTGTTTTATTTCTCATGTTCCTTCATGATCACATTTTTTTATTTATTCCACACACAATTATTAAAGAAAACTTAATAAAATTAATCGTCATAACTAAATTATCCGTTCAGAAATATTTAATTTCCTGATATACTTAGTTTCTATTAAAGTAGTAGTTGTTTAGATATACTACTATAAACGAGAGGAATCGATCCGGAAATATTCCATTTCCGTATCGAATAATTTCGCAACGTCACTATTTAGTACTTGTCATAACGTTGCAACACTGAAACTGTCAAATCTGGAATCGAATTAAAATTCCGAGTATAGACCTTTTGTAGACCGTGGCCAAAGCACTAGACTAGAGCTGTGTGAACAGTCACAAGTGTCTTCAAGATTTTAAGAAATAGCAGCTATTGAGAATTCATCGTCATATTCAATGACCTTTTTGATATATTAGTTCCACATGACCTTGACATCCTTGATTTTAAAGAAGCGTATTTATCCAAAAAATGTCTTAAATATAATAGTTTCTTGATAAAGCAAGACAATACAAACTTTCCTTGAAAATTTATAACAAAACAAAAGGAGTTTCTTGAGTTGAGGATGTTTACAATTATACAAAAGTATCAATGCCTTTTAACAAATCTGTACTCATTGCTTATTGAGAAGCAACCTTTACTTAGTTACATCTTAACTTATAGATTAAGTCAAGGCTACATTCAAATTCTATTTGGCATTATTCGAAAACAGCGGCTATAACAACAACCCGAACCCTATCCAATTTAAGGGTATATACAAAAAAATCGTCTTGAATTATGTAGTACTTTTAGCGGTGATTATTGTCCATTAGATAGGGAAATCTTATAGGAAAATCTTGAATTGTTCTCCCGTAAATCAAATATCAACTGATCCTTTGGGGAACGAGCAGCTGCTGCTTACAATGCATTTGATTCAGTAGAAGAACCGAAATCGAATCGAAATTATTCTCTCTTCTCTCTAATCAAACAGCGTATCCGTATGTATTTAATTATTTATTTTTTATAAAATAATCTCCATTAAAGATTTGGGTGGGCTTTGTTATTCTACAGAAAGTTTGTTCTTACTATGTTTAAAGTCAGAAAATATTTTAAGGATTCAAAAAAATATTTATGGTCTATATTTCACAAAACATGGAAGAAATCAATGACGTAAAAACTTGACTGCTGTTTAACAGGATATTTAACAGCATGCTCGTTTCCCTTTGTATCTTACCATGTACCTAAAATATATATAATACCACTAGCTGATACCCGCGACTTCGTCCGCGTTGCTTGAAATAATAACAAAGTTTTCCGCATGGCGCTACGCCGCTTGCCCCACTACTCCGCGAGAAGGAAACATACATCACTGAACACGCAGTACATATACAAATCGTTTTTTCTTGAAACTTTAATAAATTTTTATTAAATGAAGATATCGCAATCTTTTTTTATATAAGGGCCAAGTGTCTAAGAAATAAAACTTAGAAAGTTTCATTTAAATCTATCCAGTACTTTTTCCGTGATGCGCGCACAACTGCAGACCTCTATCATTTTATTTATATAGATTATTAGGTTATATAAAAACAAATGAAATTAATTAAATAAAAAAAAAACAATTGACTTTAACCTTTTCTATTTAAACAGTAAAAAAATAATCATTTGGAGTCTGTAGAAGTTACAGTTTGGAAACATAAATTTAACATTCTCACACCCACCCCCGCAATCCCTATTGGAAATAGAATTTCGTAAAATCCTATTTGAGATGATTTCTGCATGACAAATAAAAGATTACTACCAAATTTAAAGTCTATAGAGGTTACAGTTTGGAAATAGAAATTTCACATTTTAACATCCACTACCGCAATCTTTTTCGGCGGTGGGTTGTTGTAAAATCCGCTCTTAAATCCCCCTGTGGGGTGAGCTACCGTAAAATTCGTTCATAGATTATTTCTACATCTCTTACAGAAGATTCCTACCAAATTTGGAATTTATAGGAGCTATAGTTTAAAAACGGGAATTGTTCATTGTTAACGCCCCCGCAATCCCCTTTGGGGGATGAATTTCTTAAAATCTGTTTTTAGTTGACCTCTACATAACGAAAGTAATATTCCTACCAAGTTTCACATTTCTAAGTCCTATAGTTCCCGAGATTTCGTGATGAGTAACTATAGAAATCGGAATACTTCGATTATCGAAATTTTTAACGTTTTAGCAGACTTTTTTAAAATTTTCTTACATATAAACATTCTCCTGACAATTCTAAAGACAACAAAAAAAAAATTAACCCAATCGGTCCAGCCGTTCTCAAGTGATACTCGATCATAGATACGGCATTTTATTTTTATCAAAAAATGAGAGTGGGTGTGCAGGGGTGCGTGGGAGTTGGTGGTTGGATGCGTGGAAGTTTGTAAGTAGATTCTTAGCTGAATGTAAAAGAACATTATCCGTTTAGTAAACTCCGTTGAAATCCATGAAAACAAAAGAATCAAGAGAAAACGCTTGTCTTTTGTTTTTATTAGCGGGATAAATGTTCATAAAAGTAAAACAGCAATAAAAAAATGAAGGAACGTTAGAATTCGAAAAATAAATAGCCATAAACCATCTAGGAAAAATTTCGCATCGAATGGTGGTAGTTTCATGTCGATACGATCAGTGGTTTAGGCGTGATTGTGCCTCAAACGAACACCATTTTCATTATATATATATAGATTTAATTGTCACTTAAACGGGCGGCGTGCGTAGTGCGCAAGCTCCAGTCGATAGCAACGCCGTACAGCGACGATGACGCGAAGCTCGGAAACTTGTCACACAAATCGTACATATCTCTTACTACTGAAATTGAGCTTTTACTAGCTATGTTTAACTCGACCGTGGTATTATCTATCGTTATTAAATGTCAGTTGTCACACGCTGTATTTGACACTTATTGACAGACATTTACTGTGAAAACCTCAAAACTTCTTGATATTTAAAATATTATGACCTATAAGCGTAAAAAGTATCATGTTGGTGATACGCATCTAAAAAAGCGTTGGAGAGTGCGTAATCGTAAGAAGGATCTTGATCAAATTGACGAAGACATAAAAGAAGGTATAAATAAATTGTTTAGTAAGACTCACATGGTAGGCATGTGTCTTAGGTTACGTGCAATACGAATATTTATTTCTTAATTATTTACAGAGAATGCTGGAAAGTTACTAAATCAAGCTGTAGATCTTGATTTACCAGGCTCTGCACAGCATTATTGCCTTCATTGTGCAAGATACTTTATTGATAATCATGCTCTTTTAGAACACTTTAAAACAAAAGTGCATAAAAGAAGATTAAAGGCTTTAGAGTTGGAACCTTACACTATTGAAGAATCTGAAAGAGCAGGTGGACATGGTAATTTTAAGTTACCCAGCAAAAGGAAAATAACAACACAAAACACAGATAATACTGACATTACTGAAAAAGATAGTGAAGAATTAGAAGAAGAAAGTCCAAGTAAAAAGAAAAAAAATATTGATAATGCTTCATAAGACTAATGTAAGGTTTATTTTTAATAAGTCAACAAATTTTTTATTGTTAAAAAGGTATTCTGCACTGTTTATGAATGGTCCTAAGGCAACTGAAAACTTTACTTTTGTAACACCATATGTTGATTTTCATGAGCATATGAAGCATAAAGATGTTATTAAGTCTGAATTAAATAAACGACAAGTAAAATTTGATTTAGATAAACTTCAAGATAATTGGTCTGTGTATGAAAGTATAAAATCTAGAAAAAATGAGTTGGAGACCCGAAGGATGACTATAAGTAAAGAATTAGGAGAACTTCAAAATAATACAGAAGATAACCATGTAGAGAAATTAAAAATACAATTAAATTTATTAAAAGAGAATATAAAGAAATTGAAAGTTCCATTGTGGTCAGCTGAAGAAGCTGCTATTACTGCACTTCTAAAATTACCAAATAGATTGCACAAATTAACTCCTGATGATAAAAATCACATAATTCATGAATTGGGTTTACCACCATCTAATAATAAAGATCATCTAAGTATTGGGAAAACAAACAATTTGATTCATTTTATAAAAAATGAAAATTATTACCTTCGAGGTGATGCAGCCATATTTGAGCTAGGTGCAAAGTTTTATGTCAGCCAAAAATTAAAGCAAAATAAGTTCATTCAGTTTTCTAATCCTGATTTTTTCAAAAGCCTTGTAATAGAAGGATGTGGACAAGATCATACAGATTCAGATTCAACATTTATTCTCCATCACAATGAAGATACTAAACCTAGCATAGATAACAGGTTACATTTAACTGGAGCTAGTTCCATATATTCTTTTTTGGCTTACCACACTAAAAATGTGTTGCATAACAAAGTATTTCCATTGAAATATTTTTCATTGGGGAGGCAGTATGTACCATCACCAATAGAAGAAGACAGCTTATTTCATGTCAGTCAAAGCTCAGCAGCTCAGATATTTGTTATTGCTAAAAATGATTTGGAACTTGACCAAATCCTCAGTGACGTAATTAATGTGACTAAAGATATATATAACCATCTAGGTTACCATTATCATTTGAGCTTTGTTCCTGCAAACAGATTAAATATATGGGAGTCATTGAGGTTGGCAATAGAAATGTACTCTAGTTCTTTAAAAAGTTATGTAGAAGTTGGAAACATTTCTGTAAGTGGTGATTACATGACCAAGAGACTCTTGCTTACATATACTGAGGAGAATCGAAGCCAATTTCCATTTTTATTATCTGGTACAATTTTGAATGTACCAAAACTTTTAGCATGTGTTTTAGAGCAGGATAATGAATTTATGTTACCTGAACCATTTAAAGTCGAGAATTGGTCTATTGAATCAAAAATATAATTCTACAACCTACACATTAATAAAAATACTTGTTAACTAGCTCAAATAATTTATTACTTTAAATGTAATTTTATGTATAAAAATCAGCATAACATTACAGAAGGGATGCAATGAGGTGGTTTATGTTCAATAACCGAGTTAAACATTTAGTTCTGGTAAATGAAGTTTTTGTGTAATAATTACATAATTACATAATTTTGTAACATTTAATATAATATAACAATATTTAATTTGTTGATAGATATGACATCTTTCAGTTAAATATTAAATTGAAATTCATTTCTCTCCCAAATAGGTTCTTCTGTATTTATTGGTGATTTCATGGTTATTTCAATTAAATCAACATGCCCTAATTTCGTCACTAGTAAGATAGTATGAGTCCTGAAAGATATAAATGTTATTTTAATAAATAAGATAAAATATTATGTTTTAAGTATTACAATTTACATTAAAACATTTATTTTATACAGCTACCAACCTTGTACCATATCTTCCTTTAGGTATCTTTACAAAAATTGAACTTAATTCTTTATAAATTTTAGGTTCCCTACTTTCTAACTGAGCATCTGGTAAATGCCTAAAAAAAATATTTTATTACAATAATGAAAACCAATGCAAATAAAAGTTATATATTATAATTAAAATATACCTGCAGTCACTTTTAAGTAGTTTTATTAATTCTTCTAGTAGTTGTTCTTTAGTATTTATTTTATTAAATTTAGAACAAATATCTTTAAGAAGTGTTTTTCCATTGTCCACTTTTTTCAAAGGCTTGGCTGGTAAACTATTCCCAAATCCTATATATTGATCTGAACATTGACTTATTGTATTTGTAGCATTGTTATATGATTTTATTATTGGAATGGAGTTTCTGAAATAATAAATTAAGTACATTATTCTTAAATTTACTTCAAAAGTATTTTTGATAGTTATTAATATCATTAAAATATTTAATTTATATTTCTTACCTAAATTCTATAGAAATAAATATAAATTCATTACAATCTTTACAATAGTTTTCAATCCTGTTAATGTAATCTGATATACTTAAAGTATTTTTTACATAATCTTCTACTATTTTACCTCTACCTGCAAAAAAAGGCATATTAAAAAATATACTTTTTTATTTTACTTTAACAAGGCAAGGTTAACATTACTTTTAGCTTTTTCTTTTTGGATTCCTGGAATATTTAACAAAACTCCCATTTTTTGGCGTGTTGGAGCTACAGCTAGCCATGTGCCTCCTTCACAATTAATTTCTAGATCTCGACCTGTAGTATATAGAACCAATACCGATACAGATTAATAAAAAAGTAAAATTCCAAGTGCCAAATTAACTTGTGTACTATAAGTTAGTTTAAAATTAAATATTTTGAAGCACCTGATTAGATTTGCATTATTGCAAATGAGATTGCTGTAAGCCCCAAAACGTATCATATCTCATGAACTATCTGTGATCAAACAGCAATTTTGAAGTGATAGCACTTACTACTTTTTAAATTGCAGCAGTATATGAATATCAACAGTTTTACAAGAAAATAAATATGACGAAGTTATATGGCAGATTTTTAGGCTACGGAATCCTAACCTCCATAAATGGTAGAGTCTTCCGTCCAAGGTTTCATACATTGTGCTGGTCGGTCATAAAATTCGTCTCTATTAGAAATGAGAATCAGACTATAGTCACTTTCGTCGTCTTTGCTTCCATTACATATAAATGTTATACACATAGTTTGGGTTTTAGAAAAATATATTATTAATATTAGGTATTTTCATCAAATTCAGGTGATAAATACGAAACATCAATTATTATCACTGATTTAGACTGTGTATTAAAGATGGAATACTTTTTATTTAATAATTAATTATAGTACTTAATTGCTTTACATATTAAATTTTTCTTTTTTGTAACTATTGCATCTTACGTTTGAGCATAGAGAAAAGTAATATTATACGTTTGAGTTTTGACAAATAACATAAGTCATAAACATATTTTGTTGTTTTTAAAATTTATCCCTAATAGGGAAAGGCAAAGGACTATAGTCCATACAGCCTTGACATAAACATAATATCCACAGACATATTAGTTATATGTCTGTGATAAGAATGTAGAAATATAAAGATTAATCAGTTTTCGTTTAAATGAGGTGCTGATTTTTTTTAAATAATAGTTTAATTTAAAAAATTATTTATAAAAAAACTACAGGTGACCTAACAAAAATGATAGTGGACCTATACAGACCGAACGTAGACCTACCGATTAAGGTCATTTTGATTTCAAAAATCCTTCGATGGGGTGCTAAAATTGTGCAGCTCCATCTATGGTTCATACTGTCACGAGACGCTCGTCACTGTGAGGTGCTGCTAAGTGCTAGCTCTCTTAAGTTGGCGGGGGGAAGGTAATTTTTTTAACTTTTTTTTTGCTAATTCGTTTGTTCGTCGTTTGTTCGTGATTGTTCGATGAATTTTATTGTTTGTTCCTTGTTCGTTTTTTTATAAATAATTTTCAAAATTTCAACTTGAACCTGGCGGGGGCAAATTAATTTTTTTAACTTTTTTTTTGCTAATTCGTTTGTTCGTCGTTTGTTCGTGATTGTTCGATCAATTTCATTGTTTGTTCGTTGTTCGTTTTTTTATAAATAATTTAATTTTAATAAAAGAGCTGTGAAATGGACTTTAGTCTAGTTTGTTTTATATAAATTTTTTTCCCGCCGCGCGGCATAAATTCGCGTAAAACAGTAGCGCGGCGGGTAAGTTTATGAACTCTAAATTTTATAGGTAATATTTTTTTGTGTTCTTAAAAGGGACTACCAAGCGATTGTACTGCAACCAAAATTATATTAATGTCATTTAATAGAATAATTCTATTAATTAACAAAATATGATTAATTCGGTGTAGAATGTTAAATCTACACACAAAAATTAAAATAATTCGTCTAATTACTATTTTTTTTTTAATTGTAAAGGTACGCGCGCACTAGGCGTCTCTGCACTGCAGCGCGGCGCGGCGGTGCGACGCGACACGGCAAAATATTCTTTGTATGAAATATGTAATATGAGACATTACGCACTGCACGGCAAAGTTGACCAACTCACCAAATGTGCCGCGTCACGCAGTGTCGCGTCGCACAGTAGGTCGAAACTGCTATATGAGGGATATAGGATTTTTTGTTACAAATTCCATTAAAAAAAAATACTTATCGAAAGATCTCGTCATTCTAATAAATAATTATTATGAAACTTTTTTCTCTAGAATTGATAGTTTGCCCCAAACGGAAAATCTCCAACCCGATGATGAAAGGGCGGCAATAAAACGTTGAATACGGACGATCATTTTCTCATAGTATACCTCGTCACGCATCAGCATTATGCCTATATGATGACATCGGCAACACGGCAAAATAAAATAATGTTACTTTTTTTGTGAAAATGTTTCTTTTTGAGCTGTCTCGTCACCACGTTACTATTCAGTTTTCACTATCTGCCACTGGCAACACCGTTATGTATCTGTGGTGCGATAGTCGGCCATATTTGAATTACTCGTTTATCTACGTTTGTTGGTGTGCGTTGTGATTTTAATTTTATTGCAGCGTTCGGAACCGTACGATAATTATCGTACACATACGATAATTTTGCCTACATTAAATGTGCCTACGTACGATGTATGATAGCATATTATTATCGTACGCAGGTCTGTATACCACGTGTAAAACATTTGGGTTTCAGTGTTCTGTTGATTTGACAGCGGTGGTTTAAAAAAGATAAACTATAGAGTACTTGCATGCATATCAATATTACAATTTATATGATTTATTTATCTATAATAGACATTATCCTAAAAAATACGATAATTTCGATCCATGTACGATAATTTTACGCCCCATGGTACGATAGTTAGTCCACTTCAAGTTGCTAACGCTGTTTTATTGTGTTATTTCCTACGTTTTGGCTTGTTTACGGACTTTTTGATCTTCTACGTGTTACGACATCATCTGGCTTGTTACTTGGACCCCGGACTGATTGCATTGACTGATAACTTGGCTCTCTATTACACGGATTACGATTTTCGCAATTTTGATTAAGTATTTTAAAATGTAAGTTTATAAATTTTATAAATTTATAAAATATATATGGTACTTGTGTTTTATTTTTAAAGCCTCGATTTTCTGTTAATATTTAAAATAGAATTAATTTGAAATCAAAATTTTAATACTTAATACAAAATGATAGAAAATATTCTAAATGTACATACTTGTTACTTTTTGATGAAAATTAATGATAAATAAATATAAAATACTTTTCACACTATTTCCACTAATTTATTAATATAAACTGTTTATATTAATAAATAAGTGGAAAAATTGTGAAAAGTACATACAGTATAATTATTATTGAATAATTATTATCGGTCTGGTTAAAAATAAACAGCGCCATCTGTAGTATTATTATAGAAATAAAATTGTATGTGCACACCATCTGTCGGTGGGGGAGGTTGCGATACATTAATTTTATTTCTTAGAGTGGCGTATCCCGTTAGGGTGTAACCTCATGCTGACGCTTGACGCTGGTTATGAGCGTCAAATTGTGTCACGTGGTTAATTTAGGCTGTGCTGCCACCTGGAAAAAACTTAGTAGCGTCAAATCGTAAAAAGCTAAATTCGAATTAGCTTTTTATTTTAAGGATTAAACAGAAATTTAGAATCTATATAATCGAACTCGAAAGTAATCGATATTAGTGGTGTAAAAGTAACGAAACATAGCGTACCCGTATGTATTCGTTACTATAATAATCAGTATTCGTTACTTTCGTATCGTTACGTTACTCGTTACTTTTGATACGATACTTAGAACATCGCATCAAGTCGTGTTGCGTATTTCGTATGATCCGTATGATGATGACGTCACGTCGTTCGTACTTTGTAGTAAAAAAAATACTATTACGTATAGTATTTTTATTTTTTATAGACCCTAAAACAATAGTTATTAAATTTTTTGTCTATATGTCTGTTTTTGTGTAATCGTTTAACACAAAAAATACTGGACCGATTTTAACCTAATTTTCTGTACTAATTACTCGTGTCAACATTTAGGATACTTTTTATTGCAGAAAAATATTTCATTTCTACATGAAATCAAAATGATTGGTTTTCTTGAGTCGTTCTTAGAAAGCTAGCGGTGGGAAAATCTGAAAGAGACACAACAAAACAGTGTAGTAGGATGCTGTAGCCTGTAGGTCCTAAAAAGTCGTACAGAAAAATCTATAATATCTAATATAAAGTTACACTCGCAATACCTATTTTTGTCCGTACGTCTACGTATAAAAAACAGTAGGTACCGAATTAAGCGCATCGATTTGCACTGGAATAATACTAAGTATTCGTTCGCAAAATTTCTACAAAATATCTGGAAATAACTCTTCAATTTTCTTGTAAACACTGTGTATCATGTGCGTGAACTGAACAGTCGTATTTCTTTGTACGTAGAACTAGAATCATTCAAACTAATATAATAACATCAGGCTGTATGGACTATAGTCCTTTGCCTGTCCCTATTGGGATAAATTTTAAAAACAACAAAAATCTATAGTTTGACGCTGAAAGCTAGCGTCAAGCGTCATCATGAGGTTACAACTTTAGGAGTATTTGTGTTCTGTGGGCGTATCTATACCAGTATATAAGTGTATAATCTATGGGCAACACTGACTGCATATTACATATGTCAGAAGTGTGATATGATGTAAATTGTAAACTATAATACCATGGATCGATCGATTTATTCTACTTTGTTTAAATACATAGTTGTAAAATATAAATAAAAACATTTAACATGTTTTTATTATTAATTATAGGATGGTTAACAATATATTAAAATAGTTGTCAGTATCTTTTATTTAATTTATAATGGAGCCCAATATGTCTTTCTTCAGTTTACCCGTAAGCTAATTAATTATAATATACTAACATTTACATTACATATATGTACATTAATGATATTTTTATATACATGTGCATATTAGCCTAATAGTTAATATTTTATTTCTAGTTTGTGGATTCCGAAACTTCTGATCTCGTGTTTAATAAAAAAGTTGATGAGTGTGATTATGATTTTCAAAGCGAATTGCCTTCACAAAGTGCTTTGTTAGGTACAGATGATGTACTAGCTCAGTTTTTGACAGCTGATGGCCCTTTAGAAGAACCTGACTTAAATGGGCCAGCTACTTTGCATTGTGAAATTTGTCAAAAAAGATTTGATAATGCAAAGAAGTACTATGGACATTTACGAGTACATTCTAAGGATAATCTTTGGATTTGTGGTGAGTTCCTACAACTGGATGACATTTATGGGAAAGAGTCTATCATATTATTCTTCTCTAGTCATTATTTATATATTTTTGTATGATACTTTTGCCGTTCATGTGAGAGTCATTTTGTTATCACAACTATATAAATATTTCTGTATTCATTAATTATTTAATATGATGCCTTAATGAAAAGTATTTTAGTAAAAGATAAAGCAAAATCAATCAATATTATGTAGCTATTTCTTAAATTCTCTACCATTATAAACAGACTAATATAGTCAATATTATATATTTTAGATAAATGCCCAAATCAGAAATTTTCTACAAAGCAACAGCTGATGAAACACAGCCTTACTCATAAGCCCCTTGCAAGAGTTTGGAAATGTCCACAGTGTCCAATGGCATTTGAATCATTATGGCGTCTTCAACAACATGTATTTGCTAAACACTTTGAATATAGGTATGAATATAAAAAACAATTAATTATGGTCTCTACTGGTATCTAATTTCAATTATTACACATTTTGCTATTTTAGGCCACACAAATGTGATCAATGTGACAAATCCTTCCAGAAATCTTCAGATCTTAAAAAACATAAAGATTTGCATAATGGTAAGTATAAAAACAATTGTTTTTATATACTTACTCTTCTGTAACTTAGTTGTGGTGGCTCAGCAAGAGAATTACAGTAAATATCATATAACTTACATTTTATGACTGTACATCACTTTATTCTTTAATAATATAGTGTTTGTTTTGTAATAACTTTGACTTAAATAATAAAATTCTTGCTCCTGTGCCTTTTTTTATGTTGTTTGAGAAAAAATTAAAATGTTTTACTGTATCTACCTTAAAATATAAACATTTTTTCATTTTCATTATTGTTGTGTATTTTTTTAAGAACTTTCAAACTATTGAATATATATGTATGAAGAGAGTATATTCTTTTACAGATAACAAACAGCACTGCTGTCCATGTTGTGAAAGACAGTTTGGAGATAAATCAAATTTAAAGAGACACATGTTAACCCATAGAAATGAAAAACCTTTCTGTTGTACAAGTTGCAAAAGCAGATTTACACAGGTCACTTTTGTTATTATTAATGTTATTCATTAGTCCTCAACATACAATATTATTGTAATATATTATAATGAGTATAGTTAAAAAACCAAAATTAGCCACTGCATTTCTTTTGTCTTCTCAATACTAATTTCTTCATAAATAACAATGTTAAAGTGTGCTTAATTCAGATAACTGAATGGGATGATTATATAGTATGTAATAAAATGTCAATAATTGTAAATAAATATTCTCGTTTTAGTGATGTATGAAATATTTTTATGCCCCAAAGACTAACCCAACATTTTTTTTGCCCCTAAAAATGGCCCTGTATGTAAATTTCTGTCGTCAATTTAGGGCTTAAAGCCCTAAGTTGGGAACACTGAAAATGTGCATCCTGAGTAGAAAATGAAAGCGTAATGCCAGCATCTATAGAAAAAATTTTTGATAAAAATGTTTCAGATAGCATCACTAAGACGTCACCAAAAGAACTGTGTTCTATTCAAGAATCGTAATGAAAGTGAGGATAAAACCAGAAAGAACTACTGTCGAGCCTGTGGAGAGTCGTTTCAATACAAGAGTGCATTATTAGAACATTGTGTAAGGTGGTTACCTTATTTAATTTTATCTATCTATCTGTCACATTACAAGAAAAGCACTTGAAATTTGGTATGATGATAGCTTTGAGCAGTTATCACTGTTAGAAATTATCTCATATCTAAGAAATGTATATTTACTAAGCATTAAAATATGCGTAGTTACTTATATAATCAAATGTTATTTTCTAGACAACATAGCAACACTGTTAAGAATGAAGAAGAAAAGTTACAAATTCCTCAATCCAATATTGACACAAACAGAACCGAAGACAACATCGTAGATGATATTCTGTCAGCCGAAGATGACTACATGACTATGCCCACACAGCAAGCCTTACAACATTTCAACCCACCGACCCTACCAGATACAAATACTTATGATAACCTCATGCAAATAGAATTTTTTAAAGAAATGAATCAGCTTCACATATTAGATGAAGAGCAAGATCTCCTATACAATGACATTGACTTTGACTCGTTCCACAGCAACCATATAAATACCAGTGATATAGATTACATGGGGGATAAGAATGGAATACTATTTGATGATATGACAAATAAAAGCGTAGATCAAGATATAATGAATGCACTATACCAAGTCAAACCCGATCTACCAGATGACCTATTGAATGTAGAACCCCCAAAGGCAACCGAACAAAACCCAGTCTCAGTAAACGAATGCGCGACCATATTCGAAAGTGATGTGGACTTAGAAGCTAGTACTAATTTAGCGGCCAATTTGAACCAGTTGATTGGCGAAAATACAGTACAATACATTTCTACTGAAGACGATGACATGTTCATTATTAGATTGAATAGTGAGATTGATGCCGAACAATTGACAGACATGTTGAATATAGGCGTAGAGGTGGTTAATACGGGTACTGATGATAAACCTAGTATGGAGGAACCAAATAACGCTATCAATAATAATGTTAGTAATGAAAGTATACCGCCTCCGATAGTTATTAAAATAGAAGATATGAGAGAGCAAAGTGAAAAGGACTCTGTAAATACAGAGGGAAAGAATAAAATGCCCAAACAGGTCAAGAGTAAATGCAAGAAGCAGGTACTCTACGTGTGTACAACTTGTGATAAGATATTTAAAAAAAAGGATAATTATAAATCTCACATAGGTGAGTGATTTTGTATCAATATTAATTAATAATAAATTGTTTTTAATATATAATACATTTACGCGAATATCTGACATCTATGTATATGTTACTGTAAAAGCCCGAACTATGGTTAATCCTAAGATTTACTAACTCTTAACCCTTAATTTGGCAAAGAATGAAATGCAATAAAATCCTCTTTTTTTTAATAAAAAAATATTATTGACCTTCAAGGGTGTTACAAAAAAATAACCAAAAAAATTTAGGAACTTCAGGTTTCCTGAAAAACTATGTATGTCACAGCATACATTGCCAAATGCATATAAAAACATTGAATAAATGTGATGTATGCCGGGACATACATTGCCAATTACAGAGAAAATAAAGAATATAAAAAAAATAAGGATAAAACGCATAGGAATTGCCAGCTTTACTAAACACACGTATGGTAGTCTAGTTGACAATTCCTAGGACTTTTACCAGTTACAAAGCACAGACGGACTTGGCATTTCATACATAACACAGAAGTTAGTTTACAACATAGCCTACATCTACCTTGAGTGGTCATAGTCATAAAATGACCAACATTGTCATAACGTGAAGATTCGACTGGATTGGGTTGTGGTACACGCTTTGTGTGTTTGCCACGGATGCGTCCCGACTTTATTAACTCCTCGTAAATCTCAAATCGAAAATCCTTGAGGGGCATCCATTTTTTATGCATTTTTGAGCAATCTTGCCGGTATAAAAGCCACGCATTATTGATGCATATGTCCAGAATTTGCGCAAATATGCCGATGTACCAACGCCGGGTCTTGAATGGGGTTTTATATATAGAAATAATCATATCAGCTAAATCAACTCCTCCCATGTGTTTATTATATTCCTTGACAATTTGAGGACAATCTACGTCAACTTTGCTTTTGGAGTCCTTGCAGTACCTTTTAATTTTTTCTACTGGCTCCGCACCTACAAATGAACTTATCAATGTTACGGCTTTGTTATCGTTCCACCGTACTATTGCTAATCGGTTTTGGTTACAGACTGCTTGAGCATAACTACCGCGGGGTTTTTTTTTCATTACTTTTTCTGAGGGCAAAACTGCTTCAGCTCCTCTTAGCCTGTTGCTCCTGATTGTTCCTAATCCAAATATTCCATAATCTTCTCTAAGTATATAAAATAGTTCAGGACAAGTAAAGAAATTGTCGCAGAAAACAAAAGCCGGTTTATTTTTGATACTTTTACACAACGCAATGACAACCTTAGCCCCAAATCCAATGGAAGCCTCCTTATCTGTAAAAGTATGAAACCTAAATGTATCCTCGCCACCATACAAAAGAAAATCATATATCATGCCCGACACTCCTGCACGAACATAGTTTTTGAACCCCCACTTGTTGGGCTTATCCTTCATATATTGACGTCGCTTACCCGCTTTGGTCCCCTTATAGGGAATCATCATTTCGTCAATGCTGAATTTCCTTTCATTATCGTGAGCTAAGCAATTTTCTCGAATTTTTTGTAAAAAAGGTCTAATTTTGTAATATCGGTCGGAGTCTTGTATATTATTATCAACAAAATGCAAATTACGGCGGATTTGTTGATATCGTTTAAGAGACATCAAATCGGCTACGAGATGGTATCTGTACCGCAAACTCCAATAATCTGTATATGATGGCATCCTCACAACACCCATGATAATATGTATGGCTAGAAAATCCCGCATTTCATCTTCGGTCAATACAAGAGAACGTCCAGTTTTTGATATTGCGTATGCGTTTGTTTGCTCTACGATATCTGCTAAAACGTCTGGGGAAAAGAACTTGTAAAAGTAATTCAGTGAAGTTATGTCTAGAATGTCGGTATGATGTGAGTCTTCTTCTATAGTTGCCTTGTGCCGAAAATCCCCTTTTTTCCATTGATAGCTCAGAGTGAATTTTGTGATTCGTCTAGGTCGTTTAGTAGTAGAAACAGTGGGACGTTGCGATCTGGTATTTCTGGGACGCAATTTGGAAGTAGTAGATGAGTTGCTTGCTGTTGGTTCATGCTGTGCAGGTGGTGCAGGTGGTGCAGGAGTTGCTGGAGTTGCAGGAGTGGTGGGAGTTGCGGGGAATGACGGAATGTCACTCAGTATCGGCACTTTCTTACAATTTGGTTCTAGAGAAGGGCTTGAATAGACACTTTGAAAAATTGGTGTAAGACGAACATTTTTGCTGGTCGGCTCTTCGTCATCTTCTAAAATATTAAGCCTTTCTATAGAACTATCAATAGAAGGTGCAGAAGAAGATGACATAGAAAGCGGGGTGTGCATGCGTAATTCATCATCAAGGTCAGAACGTTCACTATCGTCAGAGGGTGCATACTCAGTCGGCACAAGCGCTAAAATTCTACCACCACGAGTTTGAAGCTTTTGCTGCCGATAAAGAAAAAAAAGCGTGCTATAAATCCAATTAAACCCAAAAAACAACCGCAAACTGGCAATGTATGCTGTGTCATACAAACGAAATGAAGGGTGTTTCGTGACAAACTTGGCAGTGTATGTCACAGCATACATCATGTTAGTAATCAAAATTGAACCATTTAATGCAATAAAAACTTTACAATTATTATCATTCGTATTCTATTACACAATAAAGTATAAATTTTAGTCATTACGCGTATCATAAACCATGTAATATTCATAATAATAGTATAAATACCTTGGACAACACAGTTGACGTCCGCCGGGTAGCCATTTTTTTGAAGTAATGTCAAAATGGGTGTTGCTAGAAGCGTGTTTTATTTTTTCTACCAATTGCAGTTAGTATTGCAATACAAAAAAAATAATTTATCACACCTTAATTGCTTTATTATTACCAAATAGATTTTTAAAGTTAATGTATGACAGTACATACAATACCAAATTAAGGGTTAATGGTAAAAGTCCGAACCGTTCTATGATATTCGTTTATTTTGGACTTTTACCACCATTCATTTGGTAAATCTTACGATTTACCTCAAAGAGACGGTAAATGTTGAGAAAAACATATCAATACGTATTCGGCGTAAGGATTTGTACTCGTGGCAGTCTGCAGCCCCCCGCTACTCGTTCCATCTCCCTCTAACGTCTCATCATCATCATCAGTTTTAACGTCCCACTGCTGGGCACGGGCCTCCATCAGTACGAAGGGGATCAGGCCATAGTCTATCGCGCTGGCCTAGTGCGTGTTGGCGGACTTCACATGTCTTTCGAAAACTTGTTAGGTTTTCTCAGACATGTAGGTTTCCTCACGATGTTTTCCTTCACCGTAAGACAAGTGGTAATAATGATATAAATGATTCGCACATATCAGAGGTGCGCGACCCGGATTTGTACCCGCATCACTTGGTTATACAAGCGACGCGTTACCGCTGGGCTACCACTGTCTTACTACCTCTACCGCTACGCTCGCCTTACTCAATCGTTTGATTCAATTCCTGTTTGATTTGTTTATTTATAAACAGAAAGCGAGTTTGATTTGTTTTATGTTTGCGTTTTTAGTGTCTGGACGTAATTTATGAATGAAAATGAGTGTAAAACATAGATTTCATGAATTAATGGACGAAATCGTGGCAAGAAATTTCCAAAATCAACATTTACCAACCGTCACTGGTAAAACCTAGCATGTACTAAATTCTAATGCCAAAAGCCCGATAAAATCGTTCCTTTTTTACATATTCTTACCTTTACCGACTCGTGTAGGTAAACCCTAAGATTTACTGGTAAAACCTAAGATTAACCAATATTCGGGCTATTACAGTAACATATATATAACATAGTTTATCGTACAAATAATAAATGTGTCCTTACATATTTATTTTATTTATTTTGAGTTATAAAGGCAACCATTTTTCTTGCCGAGACACCTTTCTGACATACATCCTTTCTTGCATACGCAGCGCATTATTCCATTTTGAGCATTAGTTCAATTCTAGTTTAACGAAGGAATTAAGTGCAATCTAGTTCTAACTAGGGAAAACGCGTTCTATCTAAAAACGGTTTTAAAAAAATTATGCACAAAGGATAGCCGATGTTCAACACACTCCGGCGGAATGTGTTAAACATCAAAAGGAGATGCTTTCAATGTTGCAAAACCATGTCTGTCAAAACTTTGACAACATCAATACTTGGGTTTGCTAAGATACTGAGGTACGGATCAACATCATAACTATTAACATTTAGTTTTTCCAATATTGATTCCCTCTCCCTTTGATGCCCAACACACTCGACCAGAATGTGATGAACATTGTCTATCATATTACATTTAATACATAAAGGTGAATTTACTTTTTTCATAAGGTAGGCAAATTTATTTGATGGATAATGTCCAGAACGTAATCTATTTAACACAACAATATATTTTCGACTCAAATTATGACAGTAGAACCATGGAACGCGAGGAGGCTCACACTGTATGGTTTTGTACCAAATACCCTTTTCTGTACTTCTTTCATTGAAGTATTCTTTAAATTTTTTAAAACAAATAATTTTAAATTTACTAACTATTTCAGTGTAATAAGGCACAATATTAAATTCAGTTCCTTCAGGACTAGTTATCGCTAGTTTGGCCAACCTGTCAGCCTCCTCGTTACCACCCAAGCCTATATGAGATGGAACCCACTGCAGTCTAAGGTTTATCCGAGAGCTATTCAGCATGTGTATATTTTGTAACACATTGTAGGCTATCGGTATACCTCTGCTATAACCAGAGGTGCACCGAGCCAAATGCTGTAAAGCGCTTTTGCTATCTGTAAGTATAACAAAATTTCCACTGTCAAAATTTCTAATAATATAATTAATTGCCTCGGATATTGCAAGGAGTTCCATAGTCATAATTGACACATATGCATCTACTTTTAACATACAAGATATTTGGCTTGATGGTACATAAAAGGCAGCCCCCAGTTTATCATTATTTTTTGCTCCATCGGTAAAAATTTTAACCCAATCAGGATACTTACAGTTTATTTCATTAAAAATATCGTATTTAATATATTTTTCAAAGTCCTTTTTTGATTTTCTAACACAATTTAAATTTAAGTTGATAACATTCTTTAATCCTATAAAACTCACCCATATATCCAGTTTAAACATTTCCAAGGGGTAAGAGTTTTGGACAACTAGATCTTTGCAATCACTATACGTTGTATATAGGAGAGGTTTTTTAGCGCGCTGCCAATATCTTTCGTAAATTGGTGAACAAAGGTCATTAAAAAGGTCTATGGTAACGTTATTCGAGCAAGACATACTTTTACTACAATACTTAAAGGCAAGGTACTGTCTTCTCAAATATAAAGGTGGAATACATAGCTCACTCTCCATAACGTGGATAGGTGTGCTTCTTATAAATCCTCCTATTATCCTGAGGGCCACATTTTGAACTTTGTCAAGTTTAGATAAGTACGTTTTCGCACAATTAGCATACAAAAAGGAACCAAAATCAAACTTACTTCTAATTAATGATATATATAACAAACGTAAATGTTTAGGATGAATTCCCCAGCCGGGGCCTGTAAGTATTTTAAGCAAATTTAAACATTTAGATGTTTTTTCTACTAGCATATTCACATGATTGCTCCATCTTAGCGATCTATCCAACGAAAGTCCTAAATATCTAATATTATCTTCAACAGATAACCTATTGTTATTAATTATTAAGTTTATTTTTAGTCTCTTACGACCTCGATTAAAAATACACACTTTAGATTTATTCTCAGATAAATGTAACCCTATATTATCTAATAAAATCATCATAGTATTTAAAGCCGTTTGTATCACAGTCTCGCATTCATTCAAATTTTTATGGCTCGTATATATAACGAAATCATCCGCGTACTGAGCTATAATAACACTATTGATTTGCTGGATTATATTGTACGTAATGATATTGAATAGCAGAGGAGATAAGGGATCCCCTTGTGCAAGTCCTCTATTGGTGAATCTTTCATCTAAAATACTACTTCCTTGACCGAACGGTTTTTTAATTGAAAGATGTCTTTCATTCAAAAACGACCAGAGATATCCACAAATACTTTTCCCTACCCCTAATTCATCGAGGATATTAATAGCTTTATCAACTAAAACATTATTGTAAGCATTTTCAATGTCTAGAAAACAAGCTACTGTTGGCACGTTTTTAGCAAAACCTATTTGAATATAAGTTACTAATCTAGATAAGCAATCCATACAAGAGTGTGCCCTTCTGAACCCGCAAGTTAATGGTGATAAAATTTGTTTTTTTTCAATATACCATTCCAAACGTTTAACCAACATACTATGAAAAATTTTGCACAAACAGGATATAAGTGAAATAGGTCTAAATTTGGATTCAATATTAAATTGACTGCCTATTTTAGGAATAGGGACAATTAATATTTTTCGCCACTGACTCGGTACCGCCCCCAGTCTTAATATAGAGTTATATATATTTAAAAGAAATTCTTTTCCAGATATAGGTAAATTATAAATCATCGAAAACGTTATTCCATCACTACCTGGGGCAGTGTCTCGGTTTTTTAGGCAATTTACTAATTCTTGCAAAGTTAATGGCATCTCAAGACGATCATTATTTGATGTAAAAGTAGGAGTACAATTAGATACAGAATCTGGAGTTAGGGATCGAAGTAATTCTTTTTGTTTATCGTCTGGAACCGATACTTGGCTATGCCGAAGCCCTTTATACCACTGCATCCTATTCCACATATCTAAGCTAGATGTACACTCATCTATACTTCCACAAAAATTCTTCCAACTACCATTTTTCGCCAAATGAAGCTGTTCCCTAACCGCCGTAACTTTGTTCTCTAATATTTCAAGATTAGCAGGAGTTGGGTTTCTTCTAAAATTCCCCAAAGCCAGTCTTCGCTCGGCTACTAATTTAGATGAAGATGGACACCAGTATTCTCTTGGTTTAAATTTGTTTGTTGGAACAGTATTTAATTTTAGTAAAGGAATACATCTATCGGCTGCAAGAATAATTCGACTTACAAAAAAATCATAGTGTTTTTGAACATCATTAGTATCAAAATTATAACTATTGAAGTAAGACGTAAGATTTAACAGGTCGCTTTTATATTTTCTCCAATCCGCTTTTTTTAAATTCCACCTTACATTGTGCATCACATTACTATTAAAACACATATTCATTTTAATGATTAAATGATCACTGCTTAAATTTTCATTTAAAACTCCCCATTTAAAATATACTGCAATATCTGAAGATGCAAACGTTATATCAGGAGATGATTTTTGTAACATACCATTTACCAACTTAATGCGAGTGGAATCCCCGTTATTCAAGGAAACATAACCGTATTCCAATGAAGAATCTAGTAGTTGCATGCCTCTGCTATCATTTTTGTATGACCAGTTCGTATGGTGGCCATTGAAATCGCCCGCTATTAATGTCTTTTTATTTATAACACTAAAAATTTTATCCCAATCTGTTTGACGTGTGTGAACCGACGACGGCACGTAAACCGAGATAATATTTTCTACGTATTTACAATTTAATATCTTTACATGTATAATTTCTATACCTGGATTGATGCCATTGATGGAGCAAAAATGTGATTGTATAAATATTTAAAATAAGCAAGTACACCGCCTACCGTTTCTTTAACATTCTACTTTACCTGGAAGTTGGTTGCCTGAAAGAGATCGCTTTAAGTGATAAGGCCGCCTGCTGTGCATCTCTGTATATTTCTAATAATTGTTTATGTATATTTTCTGTTTGGTGTACAATAAAGCGATTATTATTATTATTGAAGTGAAGCTTCTTTAGAATCGGTGTGATTTCAAACTCGATGAAACGAAAAAATAAGTCCATAGTACCAGGCACTCAGAGACGGGGAAGAGTTAGCCTTAATTTAAATTCAAGTTTTACTTCTGACATGTGTACGTTGTACACACGCACTTTTTAATTTTTTTTGGTGTTATTTTTAAAATTTATCCCCAATAGGGAAAGGCAAAGGACTATAGTTTTTTTTTATGGTAAAAAGGGGGCAAACGGGCAGGAGGCTCACCTGATGGGAAGTGATCACCTCCACCCATGGACATCTGCAAGCCTGGCTTGCAGATGCGTTGCCGGCCTTTCAGGAAAGGGAGGGATGGAGGAGGGAGGGAAGTGGGAGGGAGGGGGGAACGAAGGCGGAGGATGAAGGGAAGAGGGAGGGCGGAAGGAGAGTGGGCCTCCCGGACTCTCACTCACCGGACGAAACGCGACAGCATAGCTGCCACTTCACGCCGGTGTTCTGTGAGAGAGTGGTACTAATGAATTTATTATTATTATTATCACAGCGACACACTGCGCGTCGCTGCGCCGCCACGCGTGCAGGGAGTGCGGCGCGCGCTTCAGCTACCGCTCCACGCTGGTGCGGCACGCGCGCGCGCGACACCCCCCCGCGCCCGCTACCCCCGCCCCCGCACACCCCGCCCCCGCGCACCGCTGCGCCGCGCACCGCTGTGGACGCGCCTTCCCCGCCGCTTGGATGGTGAGACAGTCTACACTTTATATTATTTTATTGTTGAGACATCATAAATGCAACTATATTTTCGAATTTTGTCGCGGATTTAATTTGATTTTTGATTCTCGACGTTTTGAATGTATTACAGTTATGGCCCAAAAAACTCCTTACCGCTTGGATGGTGAGACAGTCTGCACTTTCATTATCATCATCATCAGCCCTTATTAACGTCCCACTGCTGGGCACGGGCCTCCCTCAGTACGAGGGGATCAGGCCATAGTCCACCGCGCTGGCACAGTGCGTATTTGAACCCGCATCACTCGGTTATCCAAGCGAGCGCGTTACCGCTGGGCTACCACTGTCTATAAACAACTCCTTATACTATATATTTATCTCATTTTACTTCTACCATGTGTGAATTGTACGCACTATTTTTCCCTCACGTAATTTAATGAAAATAACTTTTTCATGTAATTTGTTATTTGTTACAGTTAAAGAACCACGTAGAGCGCGACCACGAGCGCCTCACGCCGCACGCGTGCGACGCGCCGGGCTGCTCCCGGAAGTTCTACAAGAAATGTGACCTTGTAATTCATAAAAGGTTTGGTTTTGTTAATAAAAATAAGAAATAATGACGTCAGATATGTATTTATAATATGTATTTGTTTAAATATCAACTATCTGGTATCCGTTACACAAGGCGTAGCTTAACACGGAACTAGATAGTGCTGTGTGTAATAATGTCCCAAAATATTTATTTACTTTACGCTGGAGTATTTTTTTAGTTAATATTATAATATTATACTTAGCACATGAGTAAACACTGGTGATCAACTTTTTATAATGTCTTTTTAATTATAAAAATCCTCCCAACGTTTCTAATGCTTAATCATGTCAATCCAAATATATCTATAAAAACTAGTTTAATATACCGTTGTAGGTACTTCAGTGTCAGTTTTTTTCAATATTTAAAGAAATATTACTACTAAGAGGTAAAGATTTATCTGAACTGATTAATGTAATTAGATTGGATAATGAAGCCAGGTTATTTTGTTACCAATAAGTAATAGGAAAGTGTTTATGTCCTCGCAAATACGGCGCTCAAGTAGGTAGTTTTTTTACATTAACCAGCAAATTCTACTTTCATGGTAAGGTACAAGCCTTGTTAAGGGTTAAAAAAATATTACACATAACACACTGAATGATTAATTGTGTCGATTGTATAGTAAAATTGTACGGCCACTCATCGAAAGATCCTGGGTTCAATTTCCGGGTCAGCCATGTTTACATATTGAGTCTTTCTGTTTAGTAAGCCTCAGTATGAGAGTGATAGGAACAAAGAGTGCACTTGTGTCTGCGCGTACACGCGCTGCACTATAATATCTCCTGCGCAGTTCGCCAGTCTCACACACACACACACAAACAATTTGACGACACGCGTGGCGCAATTTGTAGTGACCCTACTTTCTGCGCCAGCGGTCGCGGGTTCGAGTCCCGCTGGGGGGCATACATTTGTTTGTACTCCAGTCATGGATATTTATATTTATAATATGTATGTATTTAAAACTTATATGTGTAGTATATCAACCATCTTGTATCCATAACACAAGGCTCGTACCTAACCGTGGAACTAGATAGTGCTGTGTTTAAATGTCCCAACATATTTTAAATTGGCCGCCATGGCCGGAATAGGTCAGAGAACATTACAGTTCTCGAGGCATAAGCTCAGCTTTGCATTTGTGTGAGTGCAGTGTACGGATAGGCACGACGATACGGATAAACGTTGCGAGATTGGTTTAAACCTGTTTTAACTAGTTTTTAATGCGCGGCTATTGGCTTTTAGAGTGATACTCACACAAATGCAAAGCTGATCTTATGCCTCAAGAACTGTAAGTTGTGTGTTTCGCAGGTACCACTCGGGCGAGCGACCATTCGTGTGCGAGAAGTGCCGCGTCGCCTTCCTGCACGTGTCGCACCTGCGCCGCCACGCGCGCCGCCTCCACTGCACGCGCAGGTCATCTATACTAATATTATAAAGCTGAAGAGTTTGTTTGTTTGGTTGAACGTGATAAACTCAAGAACTACTGGTTCGATTTGAAAAATTCTTTTTGGTTTGGTTCGTCCATTTATCGAGGAAGGCTATAGGCTATATTACATCACGCTACGACCAATAAAAGCGGAGAATCAATGAAAAATGTTGCAAAAACGGGAGGGCGGGCGTTAGTTCTGCGAGATACCATACCGGGCGACTGAGTAAGAATTTGGTTTCCGGCTTTTAGAACGCGTGCGAAGCCGCGGGAAATGCTAGTTCATTTTATTGTTTATCTTTTGTAGTGTAGAAGCATGTAGTAATACAAGGCCATATGTGTGTAAGATATTTCTTTTATTTCATGATTGAGACATAATTAGTGCAAAATTAAGTTTCCATGTAACAAACACAAGAAACGACATTCAATGCTATTAATTCCAATGTCGATTCCCAAATCGCGACTAATAATTCTATTCAGTTTTCGAATGTTAACTACATAAATTATTGTAATAAAATGCGTTCTAAAGAATATAATTCAACGCTTCATTGATTATGTCTCGACCACAGATTACAAAAAAAAATCAATCTATGTCTACGCTCTAACACAACAATTACCGAATATTTATATGAAAAGTGACCGTCAAAAAGCGTCAAATTATGATAGCGCCACGGTAAGTGGAAGATTTTTAAATAGTAAATTAGATTAAATAGTAAATCAAACAAGGACTAAAAACTAATTAACAAACTAACTCGGTATTTTTGTAAGTTGTATATACTTAATTATTTTGTACTACGTAAATAGTTTCACTATTCTAGTCACTCAAAGTTAGTTCTACCCTCAAAGTTATCAAAATTTTGTGTATAATAGTCATTATTTGGCGGACGCACCAAAACTTAGGGATGGACCCGAAGGAGAGAGTAGGTTATACGCTTAGTGCAAATCAAATCAAAATATTTTATTCAGCATAAAAATTATTACAATTTCTTACTACCAGTTCGGAAAGAAGAAACCTGAGAAGAACTGGCGCAAGAATTTCAGCGGGATTAATATGTTTATCTTAATCTGTTTCTTTTTTAAAAATAAATTGATAATTAATAATAATTCTATATGTTGAAATAGCCTGGTGGCGTATAACAGTATTTATTATCGTTTAATTGAAGTGTTCTTATTTTCAAATAATTACTATTAGTTTCATTAACAATGACCATTTCATTGTTGCAGGATTCGACGACAACAAAATAAACAAAAACAGTAGATAATAAAGAATATAAATAAAACATACTTTGATAACATTCATTGTTTTTTATTATAAAATATACTAAGCTTTTTTATAATATTGCTTTAAAACAAACTTTTTACAAATACGAATTTATAAATATAAAGGTGGCTTAAGTTGAGCTTGATTTTATTATCTGTATGGTTAATATAGTTAATATAAGTATGTCTCGGTAAAAATAAATTAAAAACTAAAACTTGAAAAAACTAGAAATAGTATAATAACGAACGCGAGTTCTAAAGTACTTAAACGGTAAAAAAAACGAAGAAAATCACCAAACTGAGATTCTTACAAAATCAAAACTAACATTGAAAGGGAGTTGCAGTTCTTGGAATCGTGTGTCAAATGTTTTATTTTTGATATTTATAAAATTTTACCTAAAAAAAAATTGTGATTATTAATATAGCAATTGTTTCAAATATAACGTGTTAAATATTTTAATTTTATATTATATTTAAACACCAGTAGAATTGGAATAAGAGTTAAGTCATATTAACTGGTGAACAGTAGGGCTTTTGGAATTCCGAAGACAGGGCGAGCAATAATATATATGAAGAACGAATTTACTTCTAAATTTTGATGAAATTTGGTAAGACTTGTTTTGATAAAAACTATTTTTTTTCAATTTGGACAATTCAAACTTAAGTAAATGTATATATCTTATACTGATAAATATGTATATGTATAATGTATTTATAATTAATATAAAATATTTGTATTAATCTGAAAACATACCTATAGAAATATTGACTAATCTTTCTTATCTTTTTCTTCCTTTATCATCTTTTCCATCCAAGTTTTAAGCCCTTTTTCATGGCATATTAAGCTGTTGGAGTCGTGTATGAAATCCTGTAACTAAAGGACATTAAGAAAACCAATTAAAATACAGCGGTAGCCAAGTAGTAACGCGCTCGCTTAGGTAACGGAGTGTATCGGCGGGTTCAAATACGGCTTTCACACCTATGATATTTTAATATGCGAATCATTTCTAACATGAATAGCACTTTCCGCATGGTGAAGGAAAACATCGTGATGGAAAACTTCATATCATGAAACCGCCAACCCGCACTAGGCCAGTGCGGTGGCCTATCAGGCTATAGTCTACCGCGTATTGAGGGGAAGCCCGTGCACAGCAGTGGGACGTGTTAAAACTGGTGTTTTTTATTGCTTCGCCTGCGTTCAACGGGTAATGTGTGTGATTAAAGAAAAAGGCTAAATATCTTTATTATAATATTAGGTGATTCTAAGGGAAAATTTAAAGCAGTTGAAAATTGGTCAGACTGAATGTGATGTTAAAGTCAACTATAATACAGCGCTATTGTTTGGTGAATGTGATGGATACTAACATTCTGAACATATGTTTTTTAAATTTAGGAAATGAATTCTGAACCATAGCCATAAATTATAGTTTGTGTTGTGTATGTGTGTGTGTGTGCGCGCGTGTGCGTGTGTGCGTGTGCATGTGTGTGTGTGTGTGTACTCACGCGGCGGCGCGCCCAGGTGGAGATGTACTGATTGTACTTTGGGTTGGCGTAGCGCTCGTCCAGCAGCAGCACGGCGCCCCAGTCGCGCCGGTGGCGCACGCAACGCCCCATCGCCTGGTTCAACGCCCTGCGCAAATAGGTAAGTTCGTAGAGAGAAGAGAAACTTGCCACCCCAATAAGACGGAAGACGGAAAAATACGGTTCGAACAGTACTACGAACAAAATCACTATTCTCAGGCAAATGTGAAATATCGTGTAACCATAAAAATGACGACTTTTTGTAGGTTATAACAACAACAGGGGCGTAGCTACCGCTGTATCAGCCGTATCAATTATACGGGGCCCCGGGGGTAAAGGGGCCCCCAACCCATGTAAGCAAAAATTCATAAAGTGCTATTCTAAATCTCACTCGAACTCTAAGGCCATACGCTAAATTTCCCGGAAAAATGAAAATATTATACAAAATTGTTGTGTAGTATTTATAGTGCGTTTTTTGTCAACTTTTTTGACAGTCTCGGAGAAATAAGAATGAGGTGTCATTCGATTCGGAATGGTATGAAGATCTTTGAAAAACATCAAGTCCCGCTAAAAAATTGCAAAGTTAAATTTTATAGTCGTTAAAATTGGTCAAGTACTTTTTGTTTTAATAATGTCCCAACATAATACGTAAAAATATATTATGTTTAAATATTTTTAATGATAAAAGTAGATGTGGCTTGCGAAAGCCAAAGCATTCGTTTTCGGCCGTAGGAAAATAATAAATATTGGTCTTACTGTTCCGGTAGTAAGTACTGTTTTTTGTATCTTTTTTTAGATTTAAAAATCTCAATTGGTTTTTAGATATTTGCAAAAAACTAAACCCCTATTTTCTTTAGTTGATTTTTTATAACTTTTTCAAGTTTTGCAATTACAGTAGAACTTGTTTTTTTTTCAAAATTGTTCCGGGAGTAAGGAGGACTTTTAGGAAATTTCCTCCTCTTCTTGATCAAAAATCTTGATTAGTTTTTAATATATTTGCAAACAACTAATGCCCTATTTTGCACTGGTTGACTATACTGGCCACACACTAAATGTTTTTATTTCAGTTAGGAAGAAGGGCCCCCCACAAAATTTTGATACAGGGCCCATCAAGGGCAAGCTACGCCCCTGAACAACAATAATATTTAAACACAATTTTACAAATCAAAGAAAACACTTGGAATCACTTGCAATGGGCCACTACCTAAAAAGCATTTATATATCTGGCCCCATCGCCTGGTTCAACGGCCTGCGCGCCCGCGACGAACGAAATCGTAAATAGCTAATAGTTTTATATTACGACTTTGTTCCTTGAGAGCGTTCACGTGATATAGACACGTGAAATAGGCAAGTTCGTAGAGAGCAGAGAAACTTGCCACACCAATAAATAGACGAAAAAAAACTGGCTCGAACAGTACTACGAACAAAGTCACTATTCTCAGGCAAATGTGAAATATCGTGTATAACTACCAAAAAATAACATGGTTCGACCCAAGACTTGAACCTGGGATATCCGTATACAGCCGCACATGCTAGACCGAGGCAGGTTGTTACCTGCCGGAGACGAACGTATGAATTGTAAAGCAATACCTAAATGCTTGAACGTTAAGCCATTTTTGGCCGGAGATAAATGTCTTGGCGCCTGGGGGTTTATGTTTCTTTACTTGTGCATCATTGTATTCCATTTTGGCGTGGACAGCTGCGTCGTGCGGGTTCGGATACGGTATGCCAACCTATATAAATAAATCATAAGTTTAAAGAAAAATAATATATATTATTAGCCTGCCTGTAGTGTCAAAATAACGGCATATAAAAGTACTAATATATTAAGAATTTATACTTTTTTTTAAATTTTACGTTATCTTTTACTTTCGGCTTATGCTCGGAACGGCTGTAATAATTATGCTGCGGCCTGATTCGCAAGTAGCTAATGATATAAGTCTTAGCATACTATTTCAAAAAAAAAAAAGATAAGTTTCGCTCAAAAAAATAAAAACCTATAACGTTGTAAAAAATCAGTTTCAAATAGGTAAATAGATTAAATTTAAATTCACGCAAGATTTGAATTTTCCTCTTGCTAATATGTTTACTACAGCTTCTTACAAAATATGAAAAGAATGTTTATTTGACTTCATCAACTGAAAGATAAAAATAGTTAAAAATGTGTGTGATTTAAATAAAATTGATTTTTTTTTAAATATTATCGCCTATATAAAACTTTTAAAGTAGTTGAAATGGTCCATTGGTCAGCCCGCTTCAACAATTGATTGCAATTAAAACTATGACGTCTATTGAGTTAAAATAATATATCTATGATGACGTCACGCTAAAGTCACCAAAATGGTTAGCAAATAGTGTATCCTATGCGATATTATAGTATAGCGGTAGTATAGTATAAAAAAATATACAAAATTTGACAATAACTAACATAGTTTATAAGTAAACATTGTTACTAACACACTAAACGCAATATGAATGTTTTAACAAACAAAGTACACAGTATACAAAAGTATAGTGTGAGTCCATATTGTACGTACGAGAACGACGGCCCGCGCCTGTTCGTCGCGGAAGTCCATGCCCTCGGCCGCCTTCCCGCGGTACACCGCCAGCAACAGCGCGCCGGAGATTTTCGACGCCTTCGTATATTTCTGATATTGAGGACATATAGGAATAGACCAAAAAGTATTCTATTAATTATTGTTTAATATATAATTATACTTTTGGACTTTTCGCGGTATTTTTGGGGATGCTTTAGTCCATGGTTGCTCTGCAAATCATTCGAAACCAAAGCAAAAGTCACGTGAGACGCGAATAAAGCCGAAAATATAGTTTTATTTTCGTTATTTTAGACGAAGCAGAATTTCGTCTTCACTGGTTGATCTAAGACCAAGGCATGGATCGTCTTAAAATATGAAGGAAGGCAACATTTGTACAGATATAATTTAAACATGGATTTACCTTCATAACATCTTCATGGTTTACATTATTAGTTGATTCCCGAAATACCTCTTTCTTACTTTTCTTTATTTCACTTAAAATCCCACAGTTGTTCCACCTAAAATCACAGAGAAGATATTAAAATGGCATTGATCTAAAATAAACGGAATGATTTATGATGTATTATCTTGTTAATGGCTTCAAAGCGTGTCAGTTAAACCATTACTTCGCCAGTGTCACGCAGAATGGAAAAGCGACGGAGATTGGTTGGGATTTATCTAGTTGTCACTTTTATTACTGTTGCATATTTTGATTTGAAGTACTATAAAAATTTATTATATTATATACTTTATATTAAAATTGAAGCGTCTGTTTGTAATCGCTACAGTTTTTCATTTAATACGTAAGGAATAACTTAGGCTACTTTTATTTTAGAAATTTTATTTATTTTAATTACGGGACGGATATTTGTGTTACAAACTTTAAATTTCCAAGGGAGCAACTATCACCACCTTTTAATAATTGCCAACATTGAACTACATCTTATTGATTCGTTTCTCTTTGGTGCCCCCTATATTGATGTCTGTATATATATGTGCGTGTGCACTCACGTGGCTTTTTTTTAATTTCTATATTTAATTTTTTTTAATAATTTTCTTTTATTCAATAAATTATTAAATTTCTATATGATTTAAAGGTATATGAATCTTTTAAGATTATGCTAGACCTATTGTATCACAATAACATATATTTTAACCATATAATTAAAAACTAATTTAGCTTGTTCTGTTGTAGGAGTAGATAGTATGCAATTAAATTTAACAAAATCTTTGACATTAAAATCATAATTTCTAATTAATTTATTTCGCAAGGTTCGCTCCGAGTATACTCAACTAAAATATGTTGTAAGGTATTGATACTCTAAGATATTGCAAGTACTAAAATTAGCTGACGAGGTCTTCCTCAATATAAATTTAAAATTATTCGGTGGCAAATGCTCAGAGCGAAGCCTATGCGCCATTACGATCACTTCTCTACGAAGTTTACAATCTATAAACCAAGGTACATGATGAGGTTCTTTTTGTATAGTATTGTGCCAGATTTCTTTAAGTTTTGAATAAAATAATAAAATAAAATAAATATGTTGGCACATTATTACACACAGTGCCATGCTCCGTGGTAAGCTACGAAGGAAGCTTGTGTTATAAATATGTATAAACACCCATGACTGGAATACAAACATTCGAGTTTAACAGACGAATGCCCCCAGCTGGACTCGAACCCGCGACCGCTGGCGCTAGAAAGTAGGGCCTGCAAACCTGCCACTACAAACTGCGCCAAACGCGTCGTCATAACTTTAAACTTGTATAAAAGCACTCACATTCTGTAGAGCATTTCGAGCACGCTGTAGGAGGGTAGGAAGCAGAGCACGCCGTGTGGCACCACGCGGCACACACTCAGCAGCGCAAGGCCCAGTGCCTTCTGCGTATCCTCTTCCTGCAGCAACTTGTTGTTGCATTGTAGATCCTTGGGGGATTCTCCGGGGGTTTTGCCCAGGACACCCACCCACACCTGGATACACAATATCGTAAGGGCCCATTCATTTATTACGTAAGACAATTTAGGGGGGTCGACCGTGTCTTATGTTTTCTTACAAGGGGGCGAAAGGGAGTCTCGATAGTTCTTACGTAAGATCAAAAAATGCGCAAAGTTAAAATTATATTTTAAAAAGCGCGGGCAAGCGAGCGAAAGGTACTGTACCTTTAAAATTTCAAAAAATTATTACGTTGAAGAATAAACATTAAAATAAACTAATCGTGTATTTATTTTTTCTTTTAGAGTTACTTAATAAATATTAAACACTTGGGAAGGGGGTCGACCTATTCTTAATTTTTCTTATAATATTATATAGGGTTAGTTTTTGACCCCCTGGGGTCAAAAACTAGCGAAAATAATCTTACGTAATAAATAAATGGCCTCATATCAATTGTTAAAACTATGGACGCCTGCGCTTAATTCAGCAATGTGTCTGTCGCACATATTTGTTTTTCGACTTGTATAGGCTCTTTCTCAATTCAATTCAATTCTCTTGTTAATGGCTTCAAAGCGTGCCAGTTGCGCACAAATTATATCGCCGGCTAGGCTCTCTCTCTCGTTCATGTGATTGTGCACTGTCATCAGTATTGTTAAAGTAACTTTATCGTAATAAATAGTTTGTCGTGTAAGTTGTATTTATTCTTATTTCATCATCAATCCATATTATAAAACAAAGTCCTCCGCTGCTTCTATTTGTCTGTCTGTTCGCGAAAAACTCAAAAACTACTGCACAAATTTTCGTTTAAACGTATTTAATTTCAATTTAATTATTAAAACGTGTCAATTGCCAGATATGGAATAAATTAAGTAAACCAGAATCCTAGATTTTTTGGTATGGACCGACAATTAATAATAAAAATAGGTTTTTAAAGCTTATTTATTAAGAACAACATTAACAATAACTAAGTATTTTTTTTTCTTTTTAGTTTCGATTTGTAACGTTTTGAAGTCGGTTTTCATTTTTGTTAAAATATATATAATTTATTTTAAATTTTTTAGTGGAAATTAGATATTTAGTTAATATATAATATTGGTAGGCTAACTTATTGGAGCAGTAGCTCCAATAAGTTAGCGCAAGTTTTGGAGTGAACGACAATAGTCAATCGAGATTTGTCTACGTATATTTTTCCACGTAACTCCTAGACGTTAATAAGATTTACTTTCTATTATCAGATCAACCTAATATCCTGAAGGAATACAACTATCGGTTCATAAGTACGTATAGTATTAAAAGAATTATCTTTCAACTCCTAACCGTTGAGAAGATATACCTTACATCATCACAAATTCTTGAACAGCTTTAGAACATATACGAAAAACGTAATAAATGCCTATAAAATTTGAGTTGCCCTCGATTTCCTCGACCTGGTGACAATGGGACCCCTCGGAGCTATACCCTACCGAACAAAAGAAAGATTTTTGAAATCGGCCCACAGACGGTGGAGAAATCGGTGAACATACATAAAATATATATATATATATATATATATATATATTCAATGGAACATATAACCTCCTCCTTTTTTGAAGTCAGTTAAAAAATTAAAATGCACCTTATAATTTTCTAATATTTTTTAACCCAGTAAACACGTATTCGCTAGTGTATATTTTATCATGAAAATGGATGTCCCCCATTTAATTTGTCTGAAAAACTTATGTTATTATAAGGTAAATTTATATTTTTTTAGATATAGCCACACTATTTGATCGGTCACTACGCCGCAATCGCTCGCTACTTCAGTACGAGTGCTAACGCCTTGTATGCGCCACGTGTTTCGTTATCGGACCGTTGCTTGTTACTAATGTTGTTTTCAGTTTTTGTTGCTGTTTTGTTATTGTTGATATTGAAAAATGCCGAAAAGACTGCGAAAAACTGTACTCACTAGTGAAACGCGGGAGTTTGTGCGTTTGCGAGATTATTTTGCTCGCGAACAAAAAAATGGCGGCCCTTTGTTGCCACTTGACAACGTACGAGACTGTGTTGCTGATGCTCTAGTGATTAGCAAGGCTATCGTTTCCCGAATTACAAAGGAAAAGTTCGGCAAATCGTCAATGGAGGAGAACAAACTCTCAACTCCAAAGAAGAAAAAATATAATAGGGTACATCCCGTCACAAGTCCTGATGACTTCGACATGTCAAAAGTTATTGAAGAAGAAAAAAGTTATTAAGAAATCCTGTACTAAAGCTGGACAACGCCCCATACCATTCCGTACAAGTGAACAAACCACCCACCAGCAACAATAAAAAAGGTGAAATACTAGCTTGTAGTGAAGTGACTCCGGATAATTGGAGGAAAGTCGTAGAAAAAACTAAAAAACTTTGCTACGATGATTGGGATCGAGAAGTGCGATACGACACCATTGTAGATCAACTGTTATTGATAAACGTAGGCAACAGCAGTTGCAGTTCAGATTCCGAGTCTGAGACGCAAGCACTGATGTCATTATCAGATTCAGAATAAAATATATTTAAATAAATAATCGTTAAACAGCTTTTGTTTTATTTCGTTTTGTCCTATAGTTTTTAATTTTCTTGGGTATACAATCGTAAGTGTATATATATATATGGTATGCTGCGATCTTCTGTTCCATTTAATAGTGAATGAACTAAAACTTAAGTATGGAAAAAAAATTGTGCACTCGTATCGAATTTCGACATTTGTTTATCGATACTTGCCGCACTAGTCAATAAATACCAAACGATGTAACTTTTGCAGGACGTAAACGTAAAGTCAGATTGAGATAATTTATTGTAAATGTTAAGAATTGTTATAATTCCAACGGAATATCATTTTAATGGCATAAAGCTACGTAAAATTAATAAATGCCATTTTTAGACGCCTCCAATACGATTCTAATTTAATGGTGACGCCACTACAAGGTTGTATTGTGGGAATAACTGTCAGTGTCACAGGGATCAAGGTTCGCCGCGCCGAGTATAGATATGTTTTTTTAGATTTTTAATACGGTTTGCATAAAATTGTAGCCCGTTTGCTGCTAATAACTGCGACACAGTTTTAAAACGAATGCAGCTATTAACGTGTAAACTGTTTGCTTGCACCAATAATGTAACGTTTTTTAAACAAATAAATAATAAATAAAAAAATCACCTGTTTTTCAAATGAAGCCTGTCCGTCTGTGACTTTGTATCTGAAGGTGGTGTCCAGTTCGGACTCGAGGCTGTCTATAGGCGCGAGCGTGCCGGACGCGAGGACCACGCAGCGCGCCGCACGCAGCTGCGTGAACACTACGCCCGCCCACATGCAGCGCAAGTGCAGCTTGCAGTACTCCCTGTTCGACTCCTGATACAAGCCACGTGTTGGGTAAGGGGTGTGCGAATAATTCGAATTTACGAATTATTCGTTCCGAATCGAATATTAATATTCGATTCGAAACTCAAATCGAATAATTCGATAATTCGAAAAATTTTGAATAACTCGAAACTTTTCGATTTTTTTCCGAATTATTCGTAAACCATTATGTTATAAGCGAATTTTCGAGTATTTTGAATTCGAACGATATTCGCATACCCATACTCGAAGTAATGATAGGAAAGGATTGGACTACCTGGTTTGCCGATGTCCCGCGTGGGTTCTTAAGTCGCGATTGTACACCAAACGATTTCACACAACACCGGGTGATTTGCTTATAGTTTGTAATTATTAAATAAGATAGTTCAATGCGTTTCGCACAATAACTTTGACGCGTAGTCTAGACTTTTGATAGGGAGCAAGCGGAGCTGGTCCTATCGCCGTACGCGGCCGTAGAAGCTTTTTTCGTACTAACGCCCACCGCCAGGTAATTGGATATTTTTATGAAGTATAGGAAATGATACATTTGCATATAATGCAACATTTTTCATTGATGCTCCGCTCTTGTTGGTCGTAGCGTGATGTGATATAGCCTATACTATAGCCTTCCTCGATAAACGGACTATCCGACACAAAAAGAATTTTTCAATTCAGACCAGCAGTTTCGGAGATTAGCGTGTTCAACCAACCAAACAAACTCTTCAGCTTTATAATATTAGGATAGATAGATTATAAATACAGTATCCCAGAAATTAACGATAACCTGGCACGGGGAGAAAGGCTTTCTTGTAATGAGTAAAAAAATGAGCGTTCTACACACTAGTTCTCGAGTATCAGCCATTTTCTTAAAATATTAAAAATATACTACCTGTGGTGGTAATGGAATTTTTGGGCATTGTGACTAGTTTTTAATTGTTTGTAGGTTTTAACGCTGTTGCGGCTTCGCAAGAGGCCACACTACTTAGTTGTTGCCAAATCAAACAATCGGAAGCAAATGTACTTTTAAAGAACAAGAAGTACATTAAATTAAAAAAAATATATTATGGAAATCTGTTATAGGTATATCACATTTAAAAAAACGTAATAAGTAGGTATATTTATTTATAGATAGTAAAAAATTAAATAAGAGATAAATTTTGATTTTGAATGAAAATAATGTACCTATATCCTAATTTTTTGCTACCTACAACAGAAATATTCCACTTTTTTAGATTACTTAATAAACATAATTTTGTAAATGAGCTGAAACCCGAAAAGATTATGTGTAAGACAATACCTTTTCCATTTCCTCTACAGGCGTGTGTGTGACATTTTTATACTTAACTTCTAGTTGTGGCTTGTAACTCTCTAAATGTTCTCCGAAAATATAACCTGCAAAATAATATTTATTAGGTATATATTTCTTTTTCAATAGAAAAAATCATTTGTGCCTTACAATGATAGTCCAGCGATAGAAACGCGATAGCCCTGGGGTAATTCGCTCGATTGGGTCACCGAGTGAAGCGGCTTCAAGTCCGGTTCTTGCACATCAGATATTAGCATTTGCAAATCATTTCTAATATGATTGACACTAGCCTGATTGTGGAGGAAAATATCGTAAGAAACCCCGCATGTCTGAGAGAACCTAGCAAGTTCTCGAAAGATTTGTTATGTCCGCCAACCGACATTCTTAAAACCAAATGATTATAACCTGATCTATGGAAGGACGACCATGCCTGGCAGTCGGACGTTTTTAAGGCAGAATTTTTAATAGGAACGACGGGAACTGAAATGTGTTGTTTCAAAAACCAGGATTACACTACTAAATTGGTTTGAACTCGTATGAAAGAGAGGCCTAGCAGTGGGACGTTGAAAAAAGGCTGAATACAATACTGTATACAAGATCTAAAGAAAACGTTAATCCACTGTTTAAGCTATGACTAATCAAATAGAGATAAGTATAAATAAACCTATATGGTCACTGGAGAGACCACAATTGCTAACGCATTCGAAACGTCGGAAACCAATAACAATCAAAATAAATCCGCGACAAAATCCGAAATAATGAACACCTCCATACTAATATTATTAATGAGAAAGTTTTTGAGGATGTCTAGATCTTTGATTCTCGATCACACCAGAACAGCCGAACGGATCTGGTTGAAATTTGGCACAGAGATAGATTAGAGTTTGGAATAGCACAGACACTTTTTACTACTTTCTATTTCAGAAAAAAAGATTCCCAAGCCATTTTGTTTTTGTTTTGATGCGAGTAGTATCTCTTCTTCTAGTGCCTTTTGTTTTGTAGTAACGATATATGTATAATTTTTACGATTGCAAACTTGATATGTGAAATTCTTGCGAAAAATGATCTGAACCGACAGACGAATAAAAAATGATCGTATAAAGGTTCCTTTTTCTTTTGAGGTATTGAATCTTAAAACCAAATGATTATAAATTATAATTTAAGAAAATTAATTTTTTTACGCACCTAGTATAATATCAAGTGACTCAAGTAAAGTAACAGTTTGTGTCGTGATTTGCTTCAATGTGTCCGGATTGTGCCTCTTCTTATCACATAACCGTTTTACGTTCTTATTAAAATCTGAAATTGGTTCGCACACCATACTCAAGTGAATGAATGACTTCTTTACATAAATTACCTTATTTGTATTGTTGTACGAAAAACACTTGTATATCGTCGATGTAGAATCAAAAATACATTTTTTTGTAAAAATCAAATGAAAACCACGTATTTTTTATAACGGCGAAACCGTAAACCCAATACATGACACTACTATATACTAGTGCAATATTTGGAGTAAAATGAAAACCTCTTGATTAAAAAAAATTGATGAAATGAACAATTTTTTTTCGTTTCCTGTAAAGTTTGGATCTCTGGACATACGAGGTTATCTTCCTACAGCGACGATATACGAGTATATTGTACAGATGGTTAGGTTAGCCAATATTAATTAAACATATGGAGACTTCTTCCCTTAGGGCCGATTGTCACTATAATACCGTTCACAGTTTCGGTCTCGGTTCGGTATCATGTTCACATTATACAATCTAACTCAGTTCACGAATAATTTATGATGAAAAATTCTTACAGTTCTGTCGAATATTATTTTGATTAGTATAATATTCTTCGATATTGATCGAAACAGGAATAAGATTTATTTTTATTTATATGTTTAAAAACGTTACATTATTGGTGCAAACAGCAGTTTAAACGTTAATAGCTGCATTAGTTTGATTTCGTCAAGATGAAATAAACTTGACTATTAGGTACCGCTAGTTAAAATGCACACACTAGTTAAAAAATTACCAGAACATGTTCGGACCAATAACGAACTGCAAAAGACATTATAAATAAGTATTATGTGAACGACATTATAGTGAGGATTTTCCCTTATTTGGAACGTCGCAGGGTTGCTTACGCACTCAAGAATAATGGTATTTTGTAAACCAACATTTAGGTGTTAGGGTTTTATTTGGTAGGATAAAGGCTTAAAGCATTGTATTGCGGCGATGGGTTCCGATTGTGCCGCCATTTTTATTGATTAGGAGTCTCATTGTACCTGCGTAATGGCAAGTAATTTAACAAAGCCTTCAAAAACAACAAACCCAAAATTATATTTTTAGCAAATATTGAATTAAATTTTTCGGTATCTTTGAAATCCGTTAAAAATTTAATTACATTGCATAGATTAAGTAATATAGTTACCCGAATACTGGGATTCTCCAATTTTGTATTCGTCTAATTTTTGTATGAATTCATTCACATCCCAGTCGTAGGTTGCAACGTTTTCTTTTATTGGTTTATTTACCAGAAGCTTGGAGCAATCATTTAACCTACAACATAAATGCGTATTAAATGTATAAATATAATTCAAACTGAGTCAAATCTGTACAGTAAATATTTAAAGCGATATCTGAGAAAGTATCACAAGAATGAAGAAAACTACAGATAATGAAAATAAAATAATATACCTACTCATGTACTTACATTGTTATCCAGTTTTTTAGAACATTTATTAAGTGTTCGATAAACGTTTCACAGTTTTTATTGGCAAATCGATACAACATAGCTTGGTTAAGCTCCTTAAAAAAAAGAAAAGTATTATTTAACGAATGGTGCACCCGACAATGGTAATAAGACTGTGCTAGATTTGGTAGGATAATGGGTTCTATTTACGTGTGGGGTATTATTTAATTGGTATTAGTATTTCTGTTTATTTATCTATACTAATATTATAAACGCGAAAGTTTGTAAGTATGGATGTATGGATGTTTGTTACTCTTTCACGTAATAACTACTGAATGGATTTTAATGAAACTTTACAATAATATAGCTTATACATCAGAATATCACATAGGCTACAATTTATAAAGATATTGTGTGAATTGTCCAAAATATGACGATAAGTATCAAGTAAGTAGTAAAAAATCTACCATCTGCGAGCTATTCTGGCGTGCGCTGCCAAAACCGCTAGAGTTATACATATGTAATGTATGATGGAAATGTTTATCTTAACAAGCGACTCACCCTCACTTCGCTCGGGTTCATCCCTAGATTTAGCGCGAGCGAAGCCGCGGGTTCCACTAGTCTGTTATATTTTAGCACTGAAATCGCTAAAAAGATCGTGTAAAACATTTTCTATACATACATCTATAAATATACATAAAATTGAAATCTGTTTTTAATTTCAAATTAACAGTATTTTACTAATTGCATATGAAAGTATGATATTGGCAAAAAATATATATTTTTTTAATTTTGACTGTCTATTTATTCCGGCTAATCTCTGAAGCGGCTGGTAGAGATTTTGACGACTAACTTTCACTCCCAGATAGCTAATGGTACAAGGAGTAACTTAGGCTAATTTTATTTTAGAAATATTATTTGTTTTGACTAGCTGAATCCGCGGCTTCGCTCGCTCTAAATCTAGGGACTAACCCAAGCGAAGCGAGAGTAAGTCGTTAGTTAAGAATACAATCACATACCTAAGACTTAAGCAAGATTTTACGAGTGGTAAAATTTTCATGATATACTGTTTTTTTTGTAATTTACGATTTAATTTATTCACACAATGTTACCTCCAAGGCTGCTTTAACTTGATGAATTGTGAAGCTGAATGTTGCTGTTTGTCGACATATGTCTTCGATGTTGTGACCCTCATCGATAATTATAATGTCATTTTTAATATCGATTCCCATCTAAAAAGTAGAAATTATTACAACTCGATTGGAGTAAGGTTGAAGCTCAGATTGAGAGTCGTTTGTACTTATATATATTTTACTATTTCCTTTTTACAGTTGGTACCACTCTAAATAATGTAATCGCCATGTTGTGCAATAAAGTACTAAACCCTGTAGCTGAGATACAGGATTTTCATAGTAGTAGAGGAGACCGTGGTAGATCGACCTTCACCGATCTGATAACCAGATGAGACATATTTTTTATCGAATATAATTTATAAACAAATATGCCTATAATTACTTGCCTATCTGAAAGTGCTCATGGCTATTTTTAGCTAGGCAACAGTGCTTTAAGAATGATTTTTTGCAGGCAAGTCTATATGACTGATTTTGTAATAAAATGATCTAAAATTTGATATAACTTTCGATAAGTTAGCAGAACGATGGTCACCTACATTGACTTACCTGTTCACATCGGCTTGCCAGGTAGCTATACACAAAAATAAGTAGGCAATACTACTGAGGCATATTCTGTGTGTTAAAAACTAACAGTGAAATAAAATTCATTTGGTTATCAAAAGAATGAAAGTGATGAAAAAAAAATCGATTAAAGTTAATTTAATTAAAATAGCCATGAGCACTTTCAGATAGGCAAGTCATTATAGGCATATTTGTTTATAAATCATATTTGATAAAAAATATGTTTCATCTGGTGATCGGTGAAGGTCGATCTCCCACCGGCTCTTAGACCATAGGGTTACACTCTGATAATTATCTAATAATTCGCTTTCTAAGTGTCCAAAATGAATACTGCGGCATGATTGGTTCACATTGCTACAGAAGATGACTCGGCGTTTCATATGCTTTCCATGTAAATTCTGCTGGTTTGTTTCACTCAGGTCCAACAAGTGCTTGTTCAAGCAGCTCAGTGTTCGTTATTACTAGTATTCGTAAGGTTTATCTATTCAGTGTTAACATGACATTGCTAAAACTAAACTATATAACTAAATATATGTAAATGTTCTAATATATTATACTTACATTCTTCCTTATTAAAGGGTCGATAAGGAAGTTATAGGGACAGAAGACAATATTCGCATAATCCTTCATTTGCCTAGCAGCATAATAAGGACAAACTCCAAGATCTTTTCCCTTCTCTTTTAAAATATTTAAATCGAAAGCTGACGGTAGCTTTTGAACTATTGACTCGTACAATTTAATCCTATTGTCGTAGTATTCACATAATGTGGTATTATTATTGGATGAGACTGGCTGAAATGATAAAAAAGGGGATAATATACATATGTTCATACACATAGTACATACTATTATAATTACGAAAGTTATTATTTTGTTACTGCTTCAGGTGAAGATTTCTGAATAGATTTGGATGCAATTTAATTATTATACTGTAAACTTAAGGATACACCCGTGTGAATCTGGAGAACGTCGGTAGAATACAAAAATATTATTTGAAACATAAAAAATGCATCATAATATTTAAAGTTTCATTATTAGGTAAAAATCCTTACTTGTCAGCCTTAAACTTTCAATTCGATACTATATAATTCTACTAAATATTTTATTTTATTAATAGTAATGCTAAAGATATAAAGATTATAACACTAAAATATGTTACAAACTTATTGTTAATTTAGGTTGTCTTTCTGATTAATAACGTAAATGGAAATTGAGCTCAGATTTAATTTGAGGATGTTGTCGCAAAAGCAACTAGAAATTTCTTTCTCAGTATTAAAATTACCGTAAATGCAGTGCGTTTAGTTACAGCAGAGCATGGAATTATTTTAATTAGTTGCTGATTCAATTTGATTTTGATTATTATTTAATTTATAATTTTTTTTTAAATCGTGTTGGCAGAAAAACTTTTTAATGAACCCATACCAACCTTGGTACAGCTTTCGCACATTTCCTTTTTGGATGACCAATGTCGACTATCGTAGTCACGAATACAACTGTTTTCCCTACTTGACAAAATAGTCATACGTGCTTGATTGGAATACGTAGTATTTTTGTATTCGTGGATCACCTGTTCTAATTGCTTATGGGTTCGAGCACCATAATAAATAACGGGAAGCCTGGCGACATAGTAGATACTTTTCATATCGGACAGGGACGTATCCAATAAGGTATCCCTGTAAGGAAAGGTATCACCAACACCTTCAATCTACACTACGCACAAATATACTATATATATATACTACTAGTTAATATCAAATATAATAGTTTCAACTTTTCTCAATCTATTTAAAATAAAACCCCAGAATAACATTTTTATCAATCCCAGGAAAGAATTTTTCACAATTCGAGCTATTTATTACATACATACGTTATTGTTCTAAATAAAACGTACAAAACAGAGAACATATTGTAATATCACATGCAAAATAAATAATTATTAATAAATAATACATGTTTTGCATATACTGTATTGAGGGATTGCAATCAGGAAAACCGGATCCGGTAATCCGGCGGATCCGGCGACCGGATCCGGTGTTAGCAATTTTTGGCAAAATAATAGAGCTTTTGCATGAGTTGGTACTTTAAATGCGTTATGCGTAGTGCGTGCTGTTCATGCGTGCGAGTTGGTGTATGACATAAATATAAGACATGTTTGTTAGCATTCTCGAATACTTTAATAATTATAATGGTCTCATCTCAGTAAAGTAGGATAATTATATTATATAAAGTTACTTTATAAATAAAAAATAATTGATCTATCTGTGAAAGTGAATTACAACGTTAAAATTTTACTAGTTACCTACACTAGCCACTACTACATTTTAATTGTTTGCTCGTAGCCTAATCTTAATATTGGATTGGAAAATGCTCTGTCCTGAATGACTGATAGATCAACGCACAGCCTAAATTGCTGATAGTAGAGACCTGAAACATTGAGGGTGTGTCCTTTGTATGACGTAGTTATCCGATTAGAAAGGATTTTCCTAAATTTTATGCCTAAGGGAGTGAAAAACGGGGGCCAAGTCTGGATGGTGTGATTCCAATCTACTTCAAATTTTGCATAAACATACTTTAACAGAATTGATGGAAGACGTGTTTCGTATTTTATTGTAACCCATTGCCTTACGGGGTTAAAAAGGAGTAAACAGTTATTTGGGGGTACATCAAAGATGATATCAATACTCCTTAGTGCTTTTGATTTAAATAACAGTTTATTTTGGCACATGTTTGAAAACGTAATACTTTTCTCAACAAAGTCAACAAAAAGTTTGTAATAGTAGGCATATGTATCTATCTACTACTAAGTACTACTACGCCAAGAAAATCGAATAACTGGTTTAAAGAGTAGTCCTAATAACAAAAGGGATGAAATGGTAAATGGGGAATCAATTATTGGTACATTATAAGTGAAAGCGTATAGCCAAACATGTTTTTTGTACTTTTGGTGCGAGTGAAGCCGCGGGTTCCGCTAGTTTATTATAAACTACTTACTCATATTAAGCACAGTGATACTTGAATAACTTAATAACAGTTCATTTTGAACCAAAAAGCGAAAATAATATTGATTTGATCAGATCCGGTCGGATTGATGGAAATTCAGCCGGATCCGGCCGGACTGAAAATGACGCCGGATTGCAATCCCTCTATATAATATATAAACCTTATGTTATAAAGCAATAAAATTAATAAGTGACGTAATAAGTTCAGTATTAATCTATTACTACAAATATGTGTATATAGTACACATATAATAAAAATATTTGAAATTAATTAAACATACACATTACACATAAAGCATCAGAATTAACAGTTATTCAAATTCAAAATGATTTTGCATGCGATTGAATGCTAAAAACACCTTAAAAGCGTTTAACAGAAACAAGTTTTAATTAATGGCTTCGCTTGAATTATGATTAATTTGAAAAATACGTTAACTTCGTTTGTATGGAAGTCCTTTTAACATCCCACTGCTGGGCACAAGCCTCCCTTCAATACGAGGGGGATCAGGTTATAGTCCACCACGCTGGTTATGTGCGGGTTGACGGACTTCATTTTATGACGTTTTTCGACAAAGTAAGACACCGTGAACCGTGGTAATCATAATATTAGATAATGTGCGAATGCACCTGAAAATATCAGAGGTGCGAGACCCGGATTCGAACTCACATCACTCGTTTATCCAGGCACATGCGCTATAATTTTCCTATTTTTTTTAGAAAATGATATTTAATATAACTGAAATTCCATTACTCAATCCCGTTAAAGTTTATATATAATTCATATATCATTAAATTTTTTAGATTTAATTTGACGCTCTATTGGTAATCTCGTAAGCAGATAACCTGCGTGAATGTGAATAAGAAATTTGCTTACCTATTCTTCTCTGGAGTAGATGTAATTCCCACTACTTTTTTTTCAGGCGTGGTAGGATGTGACCTTGATTGGTCTACATAACTAGATTCGATCCGCTGCTTCTTATGTAACCTTACCAAGTTACCATCAGATAAATCTAAATATTAAAAAACTTCATTAAATACACTGTTGATTGTAATTTAATTTGGCGATATGTGTCTATTTTCTTACGCGTATCATTAAAACGATTAATATTATTATATTGGGCCACACATTAACACACAACACCATCTTGTTCTATGTTAAGATACGACGTGAGGCTTGTGTTATGGATACCAGGTAGTTAAGTAGTATAAATAATAGCCCAGCGGTAACACGTCGCTTGGATAACCGAGTGATGCGGGTTCAAATCCGGGTCTCGCACCTCTGATATTTTCATGTGCGAATCATTTATATCACGATTACCACTTGTCCTACGGTGAAGGAAAACATCGTGAGGAAACCTGCATGTCTGAGAAAACCTAACAAGTTTTCGAAAGGCATGTGAAGTCCGCCAACTCGCACTAGGCCAGCGCGGTGGACTATGGCATGATCCCCCTCGTACTGAGTGAGGCCCGTGCCCAGCAGTGGAACGTTAATACGGGCTGATGATGATGATGATGATGAAGTAGTATAAATATGACCCATGACTGGAGGTACAAGCATCACATTACTTATAATACAAATGAATGCCCCTAGACCTAGACTCGAACATTTGACCGCTGACATAACAAGCAGAGCGGAACGTAATCGTGCTTCAGTGTTTATTGAAAAGCTTAGTTCCATCTTAATAGTTTAACTGAATTTAAGAGCTCAATAAACTTATACAACTAAAGGAAACATGGTTGTCCTTTGTATTCCAACTGTAGTCTAAATACCAGTATGAAACTGAAAAAATTAACCCACTCAAAACTATTTCATGTAAAAAATTGCGAAAACGATACCATATGGCTCGCACTGTCATAAGTTATAAGATCTAGTTATAAGATGTAGAGCTGGGCTCTCGGGACTCTACACTTCCTAACTCTACAAGAACTGACTTCACAAACTCTACACAAAAGTAGTCAAAATATGTGGCATGGACGTAAGGTAAAAAAATTAACTCGTCTTAACGAGGGCACAAAACGTTACGTTTCTATTTAATTCTATATAAAAAATCATAAGTACATATGTCTATAAAACAGAAACCTAACTATAAAGCTTATTACACTACTCAGTATCAAGGAAGTCTTAATAAGATTTACCGTAGTGTAATAAGAGTAAGCAAGTTAGTTTGTCCGTGTGTCTTCCCATGACACCGCGACAGCCGACGTCAGCCGGTATTTCGGGCGGTGTGATAGCGTCCGTGTCTTAGACAGTTCTGATTAGACTATTTTAATACTGAATGGTGTAATAGGCCGTTATGTTAGTTACTACCTTGTATAATTAAACACATTTCGTTAGTAGAAAATAATGAAAATTTATTAACACTGTTACTAAAAGTCGCTTATGATTTACAGCAGTTGAGGCGACGTGAAATGTTTATAGTCATTTTAGCTATAAAATTTAATGTTTCATAAATATAAATCATTATAGATTTTCAGTACAAAGTAAATGTTTGAATAGCTAAAGGTATTAAATTATTTAAAATAATTATATTATTATGGTATAATAAATAAATATTTTATTTACAGATGAAGATGATAAAAGATAAAGAACCGTATGTATTCGCACACATAATTACTTAAAAAGATCTATATTTATAATAAAACAAATTCGGATTAGTTGCATCATTTATAACACAAGAAAGGTTGGCCCGATTTTTATTATCTTTGATTTTTTGATAGATTTTTGATTTTTTGGATTGTCTCCGTCCCCGCAGCAGAAGAACTATTAAAACAGTGAAAAATCGTTTTGATGAACTCAAACACAAAAACATGGAAAATAAAAGTTTACGTGGCTAAACGCACATGAGTGAAGACAGTCTAAATAGCTACTTTGAAAATAAAAAGTCAGAATGAATCAAGTGAATAACAAAACATCTTATTGGAGTAAAAGTCCAAAGAAAAATTGAGAAAAAATATAATTTCAAAAATATACACTTCAATGTTCACGTTGCAATTATTTGAACAGAAGTGTAAGAGACGTCACGGTAGGGTTGGCACAAAAGAGGACTGACTGGGAGGTGGGGATGGAAGGGGGATGTCTTTTATATTGTTATTGAAACATTTTTTGCGTTATTCCAGAACTAGTCGACGCACGCAACTGCGCCTTAGATTAAGTATCTAGGCTATATCCATACTAATGAGTTCTTTTTAATGAATATACCGACGAAAGTACATATATTTATTTGTTTAATTTCCCTCAGTAAATTCTGCGAAAACTATGTGAGGAATTTTATTTAACATTTTGCATCATAATTAAGTACCTACGTCATTCTTTATGGCTGCAAACCATAGAATAAGGACTTCTGCAGACAGAACATGGTCTATGTAGAATCTTTGTTTAACTAACGTGGTTAAATGCTAAACGAGTGAAATGATTGAGTAGTATTTTATTAAAGATGAATGTCCGTAAATTGACTTGCAAGCGTTATTATAAAATCACTCATGTTGAAAACATAATATGTACACCAATGACCAACTTATAATAATACAACTTAAATAAAAAAAATGGAGATAGGACATATTCAGAACAAATTATACGGGTTTTCAATGATTTTCATAGCAACCCTATATAGGGGGGTCGATTTGTATACTTTCATTAGGGCGAGTCGTAATATCCGTAATGGCGTCATTGTCATCGCACGTCGCCATTTTGAATTAGTGCCGTCATTGCAAAAATTTTACTTTTTTAAATACTTAGAGACAATGAAATGGTACGAGTAGCTTGTCTATGGCAGTCGAACAGTTCCTCTCATAGAGATGTTCACGCTCTCTGTGTTTTATCTTGTATAGCAGCTTTTATTTTTATTAATTTATTCTTATATATAATGTGCTAACAATTTGTTAATATTGTTATATAAATATATTATATACATACATTATTTTTGTATTATAACGATGATATTTGTTATCGACACTCACTCGGTTCTTCTATCGCAAGGCCATATTTGGCTGGTGATCCTGCTTGCTATGCTATCGGTCGTGGCCATTCGGTATACAATTCGAGACCCGCTGGGGGTATTTCTTTATGTAATTAGCACAATTGTTTGTACAAAAAGCATTTGTACTCCAGTCACGAGTCTTTAAATTTTTAATAATATGTTAGTGTTTAAAGTTATAAATGTGTAATTTATAACTTTAAACTGGTGTTCATAACACAAGCCTCGTAGCTAACCATGGAGCTCGATGGTGCTGTGTTTTAAGCCCATACACATGTATCTATATCTCGTCTTATTTGTATAAAGTGTGGTAAAATGTAAATGGATGCGTAAGCAAACGTGAACTTAACGTGGCTTTGCGTCTGTGTCTATAGATCAAAGACTTTAGTAATAATAAACATAACGTTATTTATCAAACAATATTTTTATTTATCTCTATCACTTTTATTAGGCCGAATCTATAGTTTTCTTTATTTGTCTGTCTGTCTGTGACCGGATAACGAGGAAACCACTTCAGAGATTTTGATGATTTTTTGTATAATGACAGCTGGTATAGTGGTGGTAGTTATCCGGGTCAACATTTACATTTACTGCTGGGAAATATCTAATTTCCCAGCAATTTAGTTATAAATAGAATTAAATACTTACAATTGTCTGTTGTTGCGGTTGATGGGCCTGGTTGGCTTAGGATATAGTTCAGATATTTCTTTCCCATATCTTCTATATTAGGATTATCATAGATACATTTCCCACCTGAAAATTAAGTACGTTAGTTAATTTACAGTTAATATTTTTTCATACTAAAACGCTTCCTAAAATTTACTATACTAAGTTTTTATATTAAAATTATATCATTTTTAACAATTTAAAATTTTTGTTGATAGCTAACAACTACAGGAATTTTATTTTAAGTTTTCCTGGAAATTTTTAAATGGTAGTATTATTGCTATGCTTTGACGAAACGACGGACTTATGTATTTTCATTTTCAGTCATTCAGTTTATGTATTTTCATATGATTTATGTTCTAAAATTGATTAGAGCAGTATATATTATAACTAGCTGACCCGTGCCCACTTCGTTGGGCATAATGTTAATAATCCTTTTTTAGTACAGAGTGTTTAAATAATTTAAATTATTTTATTAATATTAAAAATTAAAAATTAAATTATCTATACTAATATTAAAAAAACCACTTTTTGTCACTTAAATATAAAAGTTAGACATATGCTGTCGTTGACTTTTTTGTAGGCATTTTCAAGCTCCACATCTTTTCTCTAGAACTCAAAAATATATCTTTCATAGTTAAGGCAGCGTTCGTAAGAAACGCTTTCATTCGACCGTTTTTTCTCCGATTCACTTTGCAAAACGAACTACCACGTAAAAGCCTTTTTATTTTTCGGTTTTTTATATAACCTATGACACTCAGCAATAATGTGGCTTTCTATTCGTGAAAGAATTTTTAAAATCGGTTCAGTAGATCCCGAGATTACCCCTTACAATTTAACAAATAAACAAACTTTACTTCTTTATAATATTAGTATAGATATACTCGTATATAATGAAATTTTATTACAACATTCATTTAATTGGATGATTGGAGGAAGAGATAAAGAAAGAAAAAAGAGATAGAATGAGAAAAACATCAAGTTTATCAGCTTGATAACGTAAGACGGAAAGAATCGTTTAATCACTCTTTGGGACATAAGTCGCAAGGCACAGTGCTTTCGCAAGCGACGGAACATCTCGCCAATCTAGTAGTCTAGTAATTACGATGGGTAAAAGAATTACTTTTATCTATAGATAGTGACGCGATATCTCGCATCGTAGACCTTTCAGATAAACTCATTTAGTAGTGAAGTTGTATCGCGAATGGTTGTTCTAAAATGGACGAATTTCTTGATAAGCAATATGTTTTGGTTTCAACTGAAAACTTCGAAGAATATTTGGCATTTATAGGTACGATTTTTGAGAATTATTTAAATATATTAAAATGTATTTATTTAATGTATATTAAGTTGTAATTTTTTTTTAAATATATATTTTTATATTAAGAAGAAAGAAAAGCTTGAATTCATTTTTTTTATTTTCATATAAGCACATTAAAGTATTATTAAATTTAGTCTTTATATTTTCACAAAGCTAAGTTACGTACTTTTAACTTTGTTAGGGTCTTTTTTTCTGAAGATATTATAGATTTTCTAACCGATCTTTTTTCTTTGGTTTATATTACCTAATTAGCCCCAGCAGTTTAAAGTACAAAAAAAATATATATAATTATTGGTTGTACAAGGTTAATAGTTTATACCTGCTTATTAACATTATTTCTAACGAACAAAGGTTGGCTGGAAAAGATCTCTTCTAGATATAAGTCCACCTTTGCACAGCAATTATATTAAAATGTCTGTTTATTATTTTCTTAAAGTGCAATAAATAAATAGTAAAGAATAGAATAGTTTAAATTACTACTTCATTATGAGTTTTTGGAATTTTCATCTAAATCGCAATAGAGAATACTTGTCGGTACCCCAAAGTAACACTTTCCTAAATTTCGTTAGCATTACGTTATTACTATAATTATAAAATAACTTATATTTAAAATTTGCATTAGTATATTGAATCAATTAACGCGAAAATTATAGAAGTTACATCAGTCTCAACTATCCACAGTATTTTCTACATCATAAATTTTTATGTGCTCTTAGTTTATTTTTCGGTGCGATATGCAACAAAGTGTTATATTTAATAACCTACTGACCTTATAAAAATGTAAATTGTTTAAAATATATTTTTAATAAGACGACTTGCAACATTATATTTATTTTATTTGTATTATATTTCAACTCAACTTATCTCGGCTCTCTTTATTAATATTACTTCAGCATTCTTTTATTTACGAGAATATTTGACATTTTAAAATGAAAGTTTTCGGAAATTCTTACAACAAACATTATCACAGAGGAGTCTAAGTTTAAACTTAAGACTATTATAGATAATTTTTACCCAATACACAATAATTTGGAAGCAATAAATAATCGCTTATTATGAAACTCAGCTGTTTTAATTTGAATTGAAACATTTTGTACAGGTAAAATATATTAATCAATAAATCGTAACGTTAATATTGATATGAAGAAATAGTAAAGGTTTTATTTTTATAAGGTTTTAAATTTTCTTTGTTTGTTATAAAACTTGTCGTATTAAAAGAGTACTGTGGATTATGTATAAACGTGTATTTTTCAGATATAGGCTATATGGCTCGAAAGATTGCTGTAAAACTGAGGCCAATACAAAGTTTGAGAAAGAATGAAGATGGAACATATACATTTAGTTTCAAGTCCAAGCTGGTTAATTACGATATTACATTTGTACCCGGTGTAGAGTTCGAAGAAAAGAAACCAGATGGTATTAAGGTACTTTAATGTTTTACCATAATCTCTGAATAAAATTTTAACAAATAATTTATTATACTCAGCCCTTTTTTTACGTTCCACTGCTGGGCACGAGCCTTCCTTCATTACGATGGGGACCAGGCCATATTCCACCACGCTGGCCAAGTGCGGGTTGACGGACTACACATGTCTTTCGAAAACTTGCTAGGTTTTCTCAGACATGCAGGTTTCCTCACGATGTTTTCCTTCACCATAATACAAGTGGTAATCATGTTAGAAATGATTCGCATTTCGCACATGAAAATATCAGAGGTGCGGCGTGCGAGCGAGTGCGCTAAGGATATTTAGTTTTTTTTTCATCTATTGGTATGATAAAATTCTTATATAATGTCATTTTTTTATATTATTGTTGAAATAGTCATTATTTTTGAGGCAGAGGCCGTGTAGATTTTAGAATTTTAACTCACACTCTGTTCTCTGCAACTACGAGTATACCGCGAGAAAACCATCTGGGTCAACATGTAAAATACTTTTTACTGCAGAAAAATCTCTAATTTCTTAGAAATCTATACTAACAATTAAAACGTATTCTCCACTAATATGTGAACTTTAAATTTAGTTTCCGACCTTTAAAACGTGGGTGTAAAAGTGGGAAATTAAATTTCATTTTTATAATATAGAACATTCTCTGCCATTGCATGATATAGATCTATCAACATATATATATTTATATTTATATATTATTTGGTTTTTCCAACGTTTATTTCAGAATGACAGGTGTGTTATGGTATTTCTCTTACGTTTGCACCAAAATGGGGAGCGAAAGGTTTTAATTGGCAATTATAGGAATACACTATATTTAATTATATATATATGTATAAAGGAATATATCTACAACTAGCAACTCACACTTGCTGAGCTCAGGATCGTTCCTGCGTACTTACATTTTTTTTATTAGAAATTGACTATTTCAAAAAGATGTTATAAAAAATATTCAATGTACTATTCAACTAAGATAGAATTTTATTATAAGTACAGATTTTATTAGCGGAACTAATTAGAGCCTAGAATTGTAAAATAAAGATTACGTTTAGTGTTCTACCAATTAAAAAATACTTAATAATAATAAAGACACAAACAGTTTGAATAAATATCAGAATAAACATACCTTTATTATATTCCGAATACTAGACTATTTTTTCTCAAAATATTGACAGACAAAATCATTAATAACATTTGAAGGCAATAAGATGACGCACATACAAGTAGAATCAAACGGAAGAACCTCGAAACATGTACGACAATTTTTCCACGATAAACTCATTATTGTAAGTACTTCAATTATTTGCTAATTACTATTAACTATAAAGTAGAGTTAAGGAGAGAATACCAGATATATAAAAAAAAATGATTTGTTTATTTTTAGATTAGTCTAGTATAGTATGAAATCCAGTATATATAGTAAAATACAGGATAAAAACATGGAAGTACTGCTTACTTTGATTTATGATTATTAAAATAATATAAAGGCTTTGAAAGGAAAGGTGTAATTAACAAAATACTAAAACTATACAAAATGTCTAAACCAATTTTTAATTTCATTTTCATTTAGAGCTTCAAAGGCTCCTGAGTTCCAATCAATTTTCGATACGAATTCATGGCGAATCAGAATCGTTTTTGCGCCCTTTGATCTTTCTCTTGTTCAGTTTGTGTTTGTGTTTCAGACGACCACGGCCGAAGGACTCAATAAAACAGCAACGAGAATTTTCGAATTGGTCCAGTAGAGATTTGCAAAATTTAATTAAAACTGATTGTAAATATTTTTATGCTATAATATGGTGTTTGCGGATGTTAAGGATGTCTGTTATTTTTATATTATATTGTTTTTATTACTATCTACTACTAGATTATTTGCATTCCCTATTAGTTAGCAAAATATTGTATTTTCTTGTATTAAAAAATTGACGTATATTTTTATTCCATTGTCTTTTCTAATTAGATTTATATTAATTAATATAAACGTAAAATAATAATCATAATATTAAAATGTGATTGGCCAATTTCAATTTGTCTCACATAGTAGGTTGCTATACGTAAAACCAAGCAAACCTAAAGAGCTATTACTTGAACGTTTGAATAATCAAATTTCCAACCTAATCCCCTATCGACTTTCACTTAACATGGCAGGGTAGGCTAACAACCGAGATTCTCCGGGGCACTTTCCAAAACACGATTCCCTATTCCATTAGACCCTCTCGAAGTTATCTCGCGTTATTTACATCGCCTGACCGTACCGTCTTATGTAATGTGCCCTTATGTGTGGGGTGGTATATAAGTGAGCAGTCGTGGCCCGTGTGTAGTTGTTTATAAGGGCGGTTTCGGGTGGTGCGGGTGGGGGCGGGGGTGGTGTCGCGGTGTCGTTGCTATGGCGACGCGGCGCCCGGACGCCGGCTCCCGACGCCGCCGGTGTCGGTCTCCGCGCCCGCGCCCCGCCGCACAAGTGACACGCGTTGGGAAAAAGCACAACCGCCCCGTGTGTATATGGACTATCATTTTGTGATTTTGAGGATATCCTTATTTTTTATTTTAGTTTTTTATTTATTTAATCAGGTTTGCTAGTGGTTATTACATTGAATACATAATTTAAATTAGATACTACAAAAAATACAATAATGCATAACCGATTGAAAACAAACGCAACATACACAATATTTTGTCCGTTTAAAATTTTTTTACTAAACAAATAAAAACAAACTTAATAGAATTTTAAAAGTACAATTAACAATTAGGTTGAATGAATAAAATGAAATACAATTAATTATAAAAGATAATCAATTAATTAACTTAATGTATTAATTATTATAATTTACATTGTATAACTATTTTAATTTTTGCTCTTATAATGTCTCATTAGAATGTTTAATATATCTAAATGATACGTAATTATTGGATACTTCGAATGCGTGAATATTTTTCAATGAATCCTCAATTTTTCAAAAGTAATATCAAAAACGAAAAGAGATCATATAGTGCACCTGACATTCAACATACATATTATGATAATCAGTTAGCATTATTTATTGACTATATAGCATTTTAATCTTACAATTTCAATGGCTTTTAAAACTTATGTAATTTTTCTATAATTTTTTACCCATTTTGATTGATCAAATATAGCTATATCAAATACACAATATAATAAACTGTAAGCCTGTCCTTGGTTTTTACTAAGATCACCAAAACTTTTATGATAGTGTACGTATAAGAGAAGTACGTAATATATACTAGTATCCTTTTATATTTCATTTAGATAGCTATTGTAGTTAAGTATATAGGTATAAAAATGAACCTAAAAATAATATTATTATATATTAAAAACTTGTTAATATACGAGCTTTGTGACTAAATGTTATGGCCACCGTACTGACTCCCCTTCAGGTCGGGTCGATGTGGCCGAGGGTGGGGGGGTTAGCACCTTTTGTTTAGGACCCCTCCCCCTGCTCATTTACTCGCGTACTCTCAATGTTGTTTGCAAAAGGTTTAGGTGCCTAAATGTAGAGGGAAATGTCACGGTTTCGCTTTTAAAGAATCTCTTGTTATAAAATATTGCATGCGATCAGTATTTTATGGTAAAAGCAAGCCCTATTTTCCTGTCGATTTTATTTTACGACTTGAGTCAAAGTTATTGTCATAACAAATTATTAACTTTATGTAATACGGATCTGAAATTTAATGTGCACTTAAGATATTTATTTTTCTTTTAAAAACATTTGTTTAGTTTATTTTTGATATCAGTATATTGAACCCTATTATGTTGTTTTTATGCCATTAATATTTAGTGTACGATATGAAAAATTGTAAATAATCTAAAGTTTAATAATACTAATAATTACTCGTTACAGCAAAACTTGTACATTTCGCGAAAAGACGGCAAGTTTGAACAAGTTGGGGTAACTCCGAGAAGTAATACGATACCTCTTACGAAATATTAACTCAGGTTATAACAATAGTATTGTTTGCAACAATTTTATTCTTTACGCAGCTACTTGTAGTTTACTGTTTTTTCTTTAAGATACATATCTACCTACCTACCTATATTACCTACGATTATTCTATTTTATTATGCCTATCGAAATATAAAATTTAAGCATGTAGCCAGGCGCGGTCGCAGCCTGAAATTTTGGAGGGGGTCACTCAATACACTAATAAAGAATAGGTATCTGGAATATAATAAACATTATTGCACAAGACACAATTCTTTTTTAACCGACTTCAAAAAAGAAGGAGGTTATATTTATTTATTTATTTATTTATTTATTTATGTTCCATTGTATATATTTTTTATGTATGTTCACCGATTTCTCCGCCGTCTGTGGGCCGATTTCAAAAATTTTTCTTTTCTTTGGTAAGGTATAGCTTCGAGGGGATCACATTGTCACCAAGTCAGGTTCTGATGATGGGATCCCAGGGAAATCGAGGGCAACTCTCAAATTTTATAGGCACCTATTAAGTTTTTGATATATTTTCTAAAGATGTTCAACCATTTGTGTCTGAAAATCATTATTTCATGTGGATGAGCTGATGATGGAAAATACAATTCCTCAACGGTTCTTTTTATGTTTGTTCATTAATTTCTGCGTCAAATGTTGGCCGATTACAATTTTTTTTGTTCGGTAGGGTAAACTTCCAAGATATTCACATTATCACAAAGTCAGGATCTGATGATGGGATCCTAGGGAAATCCAGGGCAACTCTCAAATTTTATAGGCATTTATTACGTTTTTCATATATTTTCTAAAGCTGTTCAAGAATTTGTGATGATGTAAGGTATATCTCCTCAACGGTTAGGAAGTTAAAAGAAAATTCTTTTAATATTATACGTATTTATGAACCGATAGTCGTATTCCTTCAAGATATTAGGTTGATCTGATAATAGAAGGTAAATCCTATTAACGTCTAGGAGTTACTTGGAAAAATAGACGTGGACAAATCTCGATTGACTATTGTCGTACACTCCAAAACTTCGCTGACTTATTGGAGCAGTAGTTTAGTTAGCCTACCAATATTATATTTAAACAAAATATCTAATTTCCACAAAAAAATTAAAAATAAATTATTTTTTAACAAAAATGAAAACCGACTTCAAAACGTTACAAATTGAAACTAAAAACAGAAAAAAATAATTTTAATTACTTAGTTATTGTTGGAGTCGGTGCCAGCCAAATCAAAATAATCTTAATACAATTTAATTAATGTATCAATTTGTAAACGTAATCAAAATATCTGATCGAAAGTTCATTGCAAAGGCAGGATAAAACTGTCCTTCTTGGCTGGCACCGACTTCAACAATAACTAAGTAATTAAAATTATTTTTTCTGTTTTAAGTTTTGATTTGTAACGTTTTAAAGTCGGTTTTATACATTACTTATAAAACAAATGGAAGTCGTCTTTTTGTTTTTGCGAATCGGGTGATAATATTTGAGACGTCTATTCTAGTACCATTTCCGGGTGAATGTTTAGAAGAGCTAAACCTGTTAATCGCTCTTCTAACATGTTTCATCATGTTCATAAAAACACCACTAGATGTCAGCAAACTATAAATTAGGGATGGAAACAGCGCGAAAAAAGTCGACTTTTGACTTTAGAATCGACTTGGAATTTTTTGATTCTCAAAGTCGATTAATCATTGCTAAAAGTCGACTTGTCGACTCTTAAGTCGACTTTTTAAAAGCACAATAACTATATAACTCATAGTTAAAAGATATTTTACAAATTGTATTCGACATATTTCTTTATTTTTAATAAACAATTTATTTATCATTTGCACTTTTTATTTAAACAACTTACACACAAAGGATTGTTTTTAACATTTTTATAAAAGATACATTCTACATAAAAATTGCACGTAGTAATGGCACCAAAAATAAGTTTGTAGTATTTAAATAAAGTATTTTTGAAACGTTAAAATCAATATTTAATATTAAATATATTAATAATAACTGTTGAATAATAGTTTTTAAATTTAAATTTAAAGTTTACTATTTAAATTAAATATCTATGAGACATAAAAATATAAAAAATCTGTAATTTAAGAATCCCACATATCTTCACTAACTGACCTTAGAAATACAAGTTGATTTAAGTGCTGAGGCGATAAACGACTTCTTAATTGATTTGCAATCAGGCCAGCATGAGAAAACAATCTTTCGCAGGGTACAGAAGTTGCTACAATTGATAGAAACTTCCTCGCTACACTTCATAATCATGTGTTAAGTATTGTTTAAGAAAAGTTGAAGTCATCGAGTGAGAATCGATTTTAATCGACTCGAGACAGGTTCAAGTCGATTCTAAAAAGTCGATTATTTTTATGAAAAGATCGATTTTTGACTAAAGTCAGAGTCGACTTTCCTATCCCTACTATAAATTTATCGCTGTTAGGGGATAGCTAGAAATTTCCTTTTATTATTTGGAAAATTTTTGAGATTTTTCAATTTGACCTTAGATTTTGGGGGGGGTCATGTCCCCTGTGACCCCCCCCTTCGGACCGCGCCTGCATGTAGCCACCCATTAAGTACTTATATAATCTTTTAGAAGACGATTTATTTAAGAATGCCTAATACTTAATTTTTATACTAGTTATGTTATACTAATTTTAAAGACGCAAATCTGTCAAATTTTATAATGTTTAATGAAAACTTATTTTAAATCAAAAAAACTTGTATTGTAAAAGATGTTGCTCTGGTTACTACTTTGTAGTTGCACAGATTTTTCTGTTATTTTTAATTACTTTCCAACCAACTTGAAATTAGGCGCTTACCTACCTATTAATAACAGTCATTCATGTGGTTTTTGCGTTCAGCCTAAATCATAGGTGCACTAAACTTTAAATGTCCACCGCTTATCACTTAAGTTCACACCACTGTCTTAAATGTTCACTACTTAACTTGCACACAATGTTTGGAACCAACGGCTTGTTTAGGGCTTTCATTTCGATCTTAAAGTAATCGATATATTACGTCTTCCTCACAGTCTGTAATAGGTTTTCTACATTTTTAGGGTTCCGTACCTCAAAATGATATAACGGAACCCTTATAGCACCATTTTGTTGTCCGTCTGTCTGTCTGTCAATACCCTTTTTTTTAGGAACGCGTGAAGGTATCATGCTGAAATTCGTACCAAATACTCAGATTCACTGTTCCTTAGAGCTGTGAAAAAATCAAACTTCTAAGCCTACGCAATCAAAAGATACAACCGCATATGCTGCAATTTTTTTCACTACATATTCACCACAAAAGAAACAAAATGTGTTCGGGTCATTTATACAATACCTCCTAGACGACACCATATTGGAATTACAAGGTAAAAAAGGAAATCAATCAAATATAACGGACTATAAATATGGCAAAATACAGTTATTGGAAATTATCTATCGATAACCTGTAAAGCTTTTTATGTTTTGACGACTCCATACGACCTTTCGAGGGTTAATTAACCGAATTATAACATAGAACAGTCTGCACCAAAAAAAAATTCAGGCTTGTATGATTTCTCACAAGTTATTATTTTTAACTTGCTAGAATGTTCACAATTTGGTCCTATAAATGTTAGTCTGTTATATAAATCAATTCATTCCATTATTATTACAGGTATAAAATAGATATTTAATTGACTCAATCAATACGTAGATTTATTTTTGTTATAAGTATTCATTATACCTAACCATACTTCCTTTGTCTAAATCATAGCACAGCTAAAAATAAATCTGTCTCAAATCGATCGCGTGGTTGACGCTACGGGTGTGTGGCTCCGCCCACATTTCACACGAAAGGTGATGATTGGACGAGCCCAATACTCACACAGGTACATTCAAGATGGAAATGAATATATTTCTAAGATTTTTACATTTGTTTTATTATATTAGTATCCCTTAAGACTTTTCACTAAACTAATGCTACCTGTCTTCTACTTAGGATAACTGTAACTAATATTATATAGATAATTTAATAAGTATAATAATTTTGGAGCTATTAGGTAATAGAATTATAAAATATATATAACTACCTTTTCCCGTGTATTCGACCGCGTAATTGCTTTGGATAAAGTATAACCCATATGTCTCTGTATCTGGCAGCAAAAACATACCTTGGACTATCATTTAAGAGCATGTTGGTTGTTAGACTACCTAGCTGTATAAAATCTGTAAATACTTAGCTTAAATTTCCTACGTAAGTACCTGCCAACTTTCAGCTTCATGGTTCAACTACTTCTACTACTACATAAAACTCGTGACTTAGTTCATCCATTTTGTTTTTGATTGAATATCAATCGAAATAAATGCAATATGCTATAATCTATAGGTACCTATTGAAAATATTTAGTTCCATCTAAATCTGATTTCTATATGACTAGGTACCTACAGATACAAACGATTTCATAATATATCAAAGGGGATTTATGCCAAATTATTCAAATATACTTAAGTAAATATTACTTGAATATAATATACTAGCGACTCGCCCTCGCTTCGCTCGGGCTCTTCCCTAGATTTAGCACAGGTAAAGCCGCGGGATCTGCTATGCATATAAACCTTCCTCTTGAATCACTCTATCTATTAAAAAAAACCGCATCAAAATCCGTTGCGTAGTTTTAAAGATTTAAGCGCACATAGGGATATAGGGATATAGGGACAGAAAAGGCGACTTTGTTTTATACTATGTAGTGATGATTAATCGTCTAACGAATATTTTTGGACTAGATTATTAAAAAGGATTCGGCTTTATATTTTAACTGCTATGTTTCATGCTAGAATACCAACAATATTCCACCCTTCACCATCACTATTCCTATACAACACTAGGTACTATGTGTATACTATAAGTAAATGCCACTAATATCAACCTACATTTGAAGTGATATGATCAAAGTAGGTAACCTATCCTCAATTAGCATAACTAAATGCAAAGAACAGCATGTAAATTGGTACTAATTTATTTATTTCCAAATATTTTTTAAATTGATTTTCAGAATAACTTTAGTTTCAGATTTTTTAAGAAAATTTAATGATACATACAAAATTAACGTACGATGGTACAGGTATACATATGTACCGATACATCTTAATACTTACTTGTGTGTACTCGTATATAAAACGATATGACGATGTTAGTCCGCGATGATTCCCGAAACTATAACCCGATCTCAATGCTTTTTTTTTTAATTTTCGTGATTTTACTTGACAACGAAAAAGGTAGAATATTTTTTTTCTAGAGTATTTTATACCTTCATGCAACACTAAAGGAACATAACTCAAAGCTCTAAACCTCTTTAAAAACGACTTTAATATTCGCGTCTTTATTATTTATAAGCAAATTCCAATACATCTGTATTGTAAAATAAAGTCTTAAATCTTTAAACGTTTATTATATTATTAAAAGAATCTAGTCATATGGTCTCTTCTAGTAGACATAAAACTTGGCACCTTTTTAACAATATCTTAATTCTAATCAAATCTATCTTTTTCTAATTAATATCTATTGAATTGAATATCTTTTTCCCAATTAATCTCAGTAATCACATCTCATTCTCTGATACATTAAACAAATCGATGAACTACAGAACATATTAAAAGGACGATAAACCATTACGTGCTCTACCAGTAACAAAAAAAACCACTTGAAATCTAATTCCGACTCTATACAATCGACAGCAGATGCGCACGCTTGAACAAAGGCACATTTGTATGCTTTCGTAATACATCTAATTTTACGGCTACGTATTATGCTTGTTGCGTTTTGTTCGCGCCCTGATCGACAGATCTGATAATTTAAATATGGAAAAGCATCTGAGCGTGATGCGCCGGCGCAGATTCAGACGTGAACGAATAACTTATGCGCGTTTTAACTTCAAAAACTGTTGCATGATATTTTACAGTGTAGATACTATTTTTGAGGAAAGTTTAAGTTGTATAAAGCTAAAAGATTTTCGACATACGAAATTGTATTATAGTTAAGGGCAAATAGCGTGGTAAGAGAAGTTTCATTATATCGGTTAGAATCTTATAGATATGTAACATAATCTAATAAATTATATTAAGTATAAAATGAATATCATTATTCACTGATAACAAAACTACTTTTGTAATAAATATTATTTTATTACTTACCAAAGTCCTGCTTAGGGAAAAGAGGTGTAGGTATGGGTGTATTAGCTTTGTTCGGACTAAATTTCTGTTTTTCCGGATCAAGCTGTGAGTGATCCTTGTCCGCTAACTTGTCAATTTTGTCTGAAATAAAATAATTATAAGTAAGTATGATAGAGATTTTGACAAACATTATTTATTCCAAATCTTTTATAAAAAATCAACAACGTTGATTTATTTCTTACAAGTAATAGATTCCTGAAAGATATATTTCTTTTAGATTGTAATTTAACACAATCAAACTAAAATATTATATAGGATACACTTTATATCTTAATCTAATAATGATTTAATAATAAGGATTCGAATTAAAAGTAGTAATAAAGTTTTTAATTTGTTATAAAAATTTATTGTCTAGGACAGGTCATTTATATAATAAAATAGTCGGTTTGTATTGTATTGTTTATTGTTATTTGATTTGATAATTTAATTCCTTTATTTCTTAACCTATGTTAATTTGAAAAATAAGTTAAGTTCCTATCAGAAAATGTATTTACTAATAGGAACCGTAGTATACGGTTGATTTAAATCGTAAAGTCGGGATCGAAGTCAGAGACTAAGTAATTATTATTAGAATCAATCAATTTTCTACTGCTGTTATGAATCTTTCGTAAGCATTAGGTTATACAAAAGCTATTGTATATTTAGATATAATTCTAATCGAGCAATGCTATAAATAAATGATAACGACTTGGCCATCTTGAAAATATTTGTATAAAATCATACAAATAATGTTTAGGTTTACTAATTGCTCTTAGGCAAAGAACATTGAAATTGGGAAGGAAAACGAAAATTTCATATTTTCTAAAACAGTCAACGGAAACCGCTAACCCCTCCCCACGTCGACACAAAGAGCTGTAAAATCCGTGCAATTTGTACCCTCTACTCTTAACATTCGTATATACTTATCGATTTATCGCAAGCACAAGTTCGTGTTTTAAAAAGTCAAGTTTGTCTGGAACAGGGGACTTTAGCCTTTACTACACGGAGTTAACATCTAACTTTGTTTAATCCAAAATTGGCGTTTAGAGCTTTTCACTTTCGTCGGTGCGTGTAAAAATGCCGTCTTGTAGGCACACCGCCCCTCTTCGGGCGACATTTTTACAAGTGGGGGAGGGGGGAGGCCACCCGGACGCTCTCGTCATTTCGTTGTCATCCAGGGGCTCCTTTTTGCGCGATCACGACGCGGCGTCGACAATACTGTTCAGTATTTTTATTCTTTTCGAGAAGAAAATGCGAAAAAAACTCGTAGAAAATCATGAACAATGCCGCCCTTGGGCGAGATTACCGCCATCAGAAAATGAATGCTTTGTTAGATCCGTCCACCGGGATGTTTTCAGTTGTTACATTAGACTTGTCATTTCCATTAGAGGGCTGAGCCGGGCACGGGATGTCGCCGAACCCGCCTACGTCTTTATTTGCGTTTCAATTACGAAAGTGCTTTGTAACAATCATTTTTATAAAAGTATACAAAACACATCACTATGTATAGAATTAGTTCCTATGGACTGTCAATGTTTTTAGTGAAAAACTTATTAAAATCTTAAACCAAATAGCTATACTTATACCAACTTAAATTGTAAATATAAAGATTATATTTCTAATTATTTTATTTCAATTGCAAGCATCTACTTTAATAGAAGGTCGTTAATGGTAATCGTACAAAAGGAATACCTAAATAACATCGTAAGACAATACTCCTTCGGTTCGGCTATCGAAGAGGTTACAATAAAAAAAGAAGTCATTTCGGCTAAACTCAAAGCTATATAGTCTTTATTCTCAGGGCGTGCAAATAAAAGCGGCGATGTAATGCGATGCTCTTAGAAATCGGTAGCGTACAAAGCTTTGTCTTCCGCCGCGCATCACTACCAATCATATCACATTTGAAAGAAAGGTGTTCATAATGCTCATTTAAGGGCAAATGGTTCTTAAAAGGGCTAAAATGGAAGGCATTTTTATCTATACATATTAAAATTTTAACTTAGTTAACAGTTAAAATGAGTAGATGTTTCACTATTCTATTCTATAATATTTTATAATAAAGTTGTATGAAGTAATTGGCTTTGTCAAGTCACTTAAGTCTAGCTAACTAGGCTTTCTGTTAGACAAAATCATTAGAGCTTTTAATAGTGTAACAGTTTTCAACAGACTCGAAGAAGTATAATTTTAATCTATGTTACAAATTATTTCAAAATTCGTCTGAAACTATTAAATATTTAGTCAGGCTTTATAGAAACAATATAAAATAATTTGAGAATATATTTTATACACATTAATTAAACGTGTTTCTTCTCTTAACACTACAATAATATTAAAATAATGTCTATTCTAAATATAATATTGAAGAAATACAACGCTTAAAATATTATGTACACCATGCTGTGCGTAAGTTAACATAAATTAAACGGATTTTATAATTTTCTAATAAAATAAATGTAGCCTAAGTTAAATTTCCGTCAAAATTGGTCAAGCCGTTTCATAGATTAGCTGGAACAAACAGACAGACAGACAAAAATATAAAAAATATATCTTAGATACTATATATATTTTCAAATGCATTTAGACACTTCAATTCTGATGTACTAATACAAAATATGAAGTCAACTGAAGTGGCTTTCAATAAAAAATTTCACTTTTTTAATACGTAATCAAGATAGACAAATAAATCGTTATATAAAGTACAAAATTGTCAATTGATATCAAGATAGTTAAAAATTATAACATTGTAAACATTGCCAGTCAACGCAGAGGGAAAGATTTATGATTACAATCGAATATTGGTTCTTCATAACACGCAAATTATATTTTTTATGCGATCCTGAATTGTTTGTTTCCATTGCTCAATATAACTTAAAAGTATTACCTATATGGTAATGCTTTTTAGTTTTAGTAGTAATGTCTAGTATAATAGAGAATTGCATACTCGTACGTATAACGATTGTGGCAATATATTAATTTTAAAAAATACAGATGTTTGTAGATTAACTTAGTTTTTTTTTATAAATTCGTAAGCGTTTATATTGCATCGAATGTTCTAAAATAAAACCTAGGTACATTTTGGTAACAAAAGCCTACGAAAATAAATTTATGATCTATAAAAATTACATAATATAATGTACAGTGAACGATTTAGGTTTAAATGAAAAGAATATTATAATTTTTGCTTGACATTTTTACTATGCCCCGTTGACATGAATAAAATCACTGGTTAGATAGTTTCTTTCTTATAGATTTATTATGGAAACGTAGTCTAATTTCCGTGTCTAATAAACGTTATCGGAAAAGCGAGCGATGGGTTTCATACCGTGTCGAGCGCGATAACCCTTTATCAGATGGGGTGACCGAGTGATGTCGCGGACTGCGGTACTTTGTATTTCATTACCGCAATATTTTTTTGTTAACTAGCACTGTTTGATAGTAAACTAAAAGTATTCAAGGAAATTTTAATATACTTTTCAAAATAAAACTTCTTCTCGTTCTTCTTGGGCTCGATTTACTCACCAAACGAAAGCCTAAACTACAGATTCTAGTCTATCTGAATTAAAACTTCATACAAATAAGTCTAGTAAATACAACGTAATAAAGTAAAAATAGGTTAAACAGTTAAATAGTTTGATACGAGAGATCAAAATTTGTAATTTAATAGCCTCTAGGTTTATATGTTTGCTAAACACACTCGTACACAACTACTCGTGTACACCTACCTATAAAGTAAATGAATAGGTTTAATATTAAGAATTTGGTACAAGTGCAAATAACAAATACGAAAAATTGTGAGGTTAGTTAAGAGTTTCTTCCTATTTTTCGTATAGATAAATATTTAATTGATTAATATTTAATCGGAACCAAATCTTAGGACTAATTTAAGTAACTTTCGCGTCATTTCTTTTGTAAAGTTGAAACATCACGCCATCTTCTTTGTCAAAAATCAAAAAAATCGAAAAAATACAATTAAAACGTCCATAAAATGGTATAAAAAACCTTTATTCAACATAATGCTCTAATTTATCGACGTAAAATTAGCTTTAAAATTATTAGAATAATTATAATTTTCTATTCATTTATAACGCATTATGTAATAAAATATTTCCGACTCACTAAGTATGTAATTGATAACCAGTAATTACACAGTGGTAATATATATTTATGCATCTCTAGCCTCTATTAATACAATGAACAAATCGTATGTGGTGAAAATAGCACAAAGGTAAGAAAATAGTCAGTTTCAGTGCTTTACAAGGGGAATAATGTTAGGAGACCACAAAAGCTCTTTGAAGCTGGGGTCTATATAAAAAACGGATGTGTCAATAATTAACTGTGTGATCCGGGAGCAGACGCCGGCGGCCATCGATTGCGGGCCGGTTTTTTTAATAACGAACATGTATTGTCGTTTGGACAAAAGGGGCAAACTCGTCGTGTTTTTATAGCGCATGTTGGGGCGAAAAATATTACACCCTCAGGCGGTTATGTGAGAACGAGAGCCGAACTGGCATGTGCTGAATGTTGGAATGATTTGAATTGCTCATAGAGATTACCATAAAATTTCCATATTTGTTACGATAGTATACTCGTATGTACATAAAAATAAATTATTTATTACAATCAAATTACCTATTGCAAGATTTTCAGTAACTAGTAAGTTACTTAGTAACTACATATTTTATGATATATTTGTTTATGTAATTTGATAATATTTTATTTTTGAAAATTAAATTTAACAAAACCATAAAATATTGATGACATTCACCCGTGACATTCATTTTACATTTCGAATACTAAGTAAAACAATATTTGAACAGCCTGCGTGTTCTCAATTCTGTATATAATAGGCAATAAGGCTGCACAATCGCGACGCAATCGCAGCAAATCCGCACCAATGATCCCCCACGCACAATTTGAACCCCGGGAGGATCAGGAAATTCATCTCGCTAATCCACCGGCCCGCTGTGAATAGTAAAAGTGATGGTCTATTCATTCTGAGGGGGACCTCCCCTTTTGGGAGAATGCTGAGAGGCGAGGGAGGGAGTCAGAAAGCGCTAAAATTTAATAAAGCCGGGCTCGACGGGACTATGGACAGCCCTTGCGATTAATTACGCACAAGAAGCTAGTAATGATACCTACGCAACTATGAAAATAGGGGTCGTGGGTAGTTTGTCGCTTATCTATTATTCATCGAATAATCTTCGTGTTTATGATGCTTTTTAATTTAACGTGAATAATTTATGTCGACTATTAGCCTGAATATGTTATTCTGCTCTTCACAAGTCTTGCGAAATTATAACAGCAAAATGGTCGAGAAGTAGCGGCGTCTAAAATTATAATGAGATGTGTAGGTATGTGAATATAAAATACATAATATAAATAAAATGTATAATAGACACGCCTCGGTGGGGAGGCACTACAATTTAAGTTGAAAGTCACGTCGCTTACACGAGTCTTTTTTCCTTTGATACATTGCTTTTTAGAGTAGAGCTGCGTTTGACATGCAAAGAATATTATGATCTTCAAATTTTTTAATGACATACACATGCAATATAATTTAAAAGACGGAGTTAAAATAGAGGTTAAGCTCAACTTTATGATATCTGCGACATGAGATCTTAATTATGGAAAAATCTGTTAAAAACCTTTAGCATAAAGACTCTACAATTTGACGGAGTTGCAATTACATATGCTTTACTGCATATTACTTAACAGTAAAAATATTTTATAACTGTTTATTCTTTATATTATAGTGATCTAGCGTCCATAAAGTTCAAATTCACAAACTAAGATCTCTACATTTCATACTCTATTGATGCGCCTTAAGATAGAGTTGGGGCTATATTTACCATTATCTTTTATAAAATACACGACTCAAGTAGTCTCATGTATACGGGCTCCCTATGTTTGCAATTCCTCAAGTGGTACATGAGCGCATTGCGCGGGTTGGTAACGACATCTTTTGTTGACGATTGAAGCGCGCTCGTAATCCGCGCTCGCTCGAGTGTTTCGAGTGTTTCACATTCGCTCGCTCTCCATTCGTCGCGAAAGCGTCACACTTCACGTCGTGTATACAACATGGTGATAAGCGTTGGCGAAACCAATATTACTAAGTCAAAAATATATATTTTGTATCCAACAACCTAATAATTATTGTGAAATTAAATATCATTTTGAGCAATTCACTTTGACGAATTTTGTTGATAAAGTTTATATTATAATAGATATAACATCAACTTTATCATGAAATACTTAGCAATGTAATACTAATTTTTATATAAATCAGAATTTTTAAAATGGTTCTAATTAATCTTATTACAAGAAATATTCAGTATTTAAGTGTAAAATAAGCATAAGTTCGTAAATACGTAGACGAAGTAGACTACTTGAAGAACTTGTTTCATTTCTTATTTATTATAATAAGCAAGTTTATAAATTATATACTACAAGCGACTTACCCTCGTTTCGCTCGGGTTCGTCCCTAGGTACTCCCTTCAGTATAAGATTTTTACAAACTTTGATTTTTTTTATTATTATTAAGAAAAAAAAGCCGAATTGAGATGCGAATTGAATGAGTTTTGCGCTTGGCAACATTCATTTTTATTTACGAGTAGGTATATAGAAGACGAGCGACCAGACAGACGTAAAGACAAGAAATCTATAAACTATACATTTAGCCTCTGTATCGATAATGATGACTGTTACAATAAGATCTTCCAAATAATATTTAATCTTCAGATTTGACTTCGAATTTTATGATATGTATAGATTAACGACTTACTAGGCAATAATATTTAAGTGAACCACTTAAATAAATTTGGTATTATAATTTGCAAATTTACTACTACTCTATTGTTAAATGTTAAGAGCAGTTAAATTCAAAGCGTCTGTTCGACTCAAAGTTATCTGATGCATTTTCAAAACCGCTTCAAGCGGAATTCGTTGCTTGCAGCATATCGTCACGGCGTATCTCGTAATTGGCGCTCGAGTGGCAATTAGCAGGCACTTGCCTCTGTCACCGCTCGACCCGTAGCTCAGAGCGCTACCTTACTTCCTCTTAGCCGCTACTTTTGCAAATACATAAATACCACATTACTACCATTCTTGAAATTTAAGTTTTCCTCCTAATTTGTGAGACCGAGCGCAAAATATTCTTTTTTTTTTCAACTGTATTAAACTTTGAACCGTCCACTTATGAAATTTGTTTAATATTTATTATACAGTCATCCGTGGGTAGTTATTTGTTGAAGATGTCTATACACTATACTCATGATTCGCAAAACTATGACGAGACGTTCTTAACTTCGATTTTGCTTTGGTAGAACAAAATCTGTATAATAGTTATAATATGAATGTCTTTATATAAAATGCGTGTTTAAATCAATATACATATTTTTTACATACAATGGTTTTAATTTTTATCACATTTTACTATTTTAATGTTGTTGACTAATTTAAGCTTAGATTTCTAAATAAATTTCTAAAATAGTCTAAGAAAAACAATACAAAATAGCTATTACAATTCTAGAGAAAATATTATTTACATATTATAGTGGTAGATGTATTTTCTGATCCACTAAATTGTTAGGCATTATAGGTATTTGTCTTTCTTTTACTTTTGCAAAAAAGATCAAACATGATTTTTATAGAGAAAGATTATAAGCCGAAGAAAAGCTAAGATTACTTTAATATATGTACATTATTTTTTCTCGAAACGCGTTTGAGCGGAGCTAGTTCGGCCTAAAAAAACTAGTAAAACTAGTATAAGATAATATAAGAATATCCAGAAAATTAACTAACTAACTTTATATTGTGTTACGTAGTAGTGACATTGTTAAATCTGTTAGTGTCTATTTAAACGTATAAATTGACAATCCGGATCCATTAACAGTTTATGTGCGAAATGAGCTAGCTAATAGAGTTATCTGTGAAACATAACTACAATATATTTATTATTCATGGTTTGAATATACGCAAATCGTTTGCGCTAAGCTCAGTCGGCGGTATCAATAATTGAATTTGGGATTGGGGGATCACTTCAGATTTTCGGTCCTAAACCCTCCATTAATTGCTAGAATTAATTCGTCCCCTTATTAGGCAGGACGTTTATAGGAATGAGTCGATAAAATTATAACAAAACATGAATACTTGCTTTACGTAAAGATATTAACATAAATGTATTTTTAAATTAAGGGTAAAAAGTTTTTGGAACAACCACCAAAATAGATTTTACTCAAGTAGGTACTTTTTATTCGGCATGTTTCTAGGCCTAAACTCTATTTGTAAAAGTGTCTCAATCAGTCAGTTTATCGTACAAATATTTCTATGCGTCACCAATTTAACCTTCTAAACTCTTAGTATCTGCCATTTCGTACGGTATACCGTAAAACGAATCTATATCTTAATATATATATTTCTTGTGTGCGTGTGTATGTGACTGAACTCCTCCTAAACGACTGGACCGATTTTGATGAAATTTTTTGTGTGTGTTCGTGGAGATTCGAGAATGGTTTAGATTCACAATTCGGTCCACTAGATAATGTATTTTTTATATTATTTAGTTATTTATACATTTGCACAATAAATGACATACTCAATTATAAATAAGTCGTTGCTAGGCAACGCTGTTTTGCGCATGCATACTAAAACATTTCACCGGGAGCAAAAGTTTATAAAAATTCTTCTATATGTACAGGACAACGTCTGTAGGGTCCGCTAGTACTATTATAAATAAATGTACAGAGGGCTCGTAAATGTATAAACAAACCCTTAAAAGCAGTAAAGTATGAAATAATTACACAGGTGATTTTCCGTGTAGTTCTTAAAAATATTGAAAAGAAGGAGAAAGCGTGTTGTTATTATAAATAAAATCTGAGATACAATTAGAATATCTCTCAAAACAAACTATATATAAGAAGAAGATAAGTCCACCTTTGTCAACTAAGTTTTTGTTTTAGTCTTTTTCTGTATAACCTTTTTAAGTGCAATAAAGAATATAATATATAAATTTGGGGATTGGCGTTTCAACAAAAAATAAATTGTGAAAATCGAGTTATCGAGCTACTGCTTACGAAGAGAGCACGAATATAGAAGAACTACATATTATACATATATTGTATTAAGTTGAAACTCGCTATAGTAATGTTTCCTTCGCGGATTTACTTCGATATTTGTTTCCCAACACGACGTTTCAAAATCCATACACGGTCGAATGCTTGACATTCGTCCTTAATTCGATATGTTATAAAAATCGTGCTTAATAATTAAAAACTAGATAATTCTTATGAAAAAAAATATATCAATCAAGTGCTTTACATAATATTGTCGCGGAATATAGTGCGAACTCGTCATAATAGCACGCTTGTACCATGCCTTACAACAGCGAATGTCAATTTCTAACTTTTGACAATTAGATAACAAGAACAGTTTATTACAAATTTTAATGTGACAGAAAGAGATAACGCATTTTCAGGAACAATTTGGAAGTTACTAGAAACATTTTGAATTTTCGATACTAGAATGTTCTAAATTTACGCATATAAAAAGGCCGGCAGTGTGTCGAGAGATCAGTTGATGTTCGGAGCTAAGTGAAGATTGCGAAGAGATACGAAATAGTGAAAAAGTGAAGAAGAGTATAGTGAATTGTTAAAAGTGGTGATTAATAGAGCTCAGAGACTCAATTAAACTAGTGCTGTGTACAAACTGCGCGTGTGTATAAAGTGTAAATAAAACATCTTTAGTGCGAGAACGCTTTTAATTTCCGATCCCGAACCTGTAGTACGTAACAATTGGTGTCAGAAGTGGGATCGGAAATGCCGTTAGTACCGAGGCACGAGAAGGAAGGAGTCACTACACGCGCAATGGCGGAACAGCAAAGGGAAGATTCTGGCCCTAGTACATCGAGTGGAGAGTCCGCGGCTCAACAGAGTACCACGCCAGACATGAACGCCCTTCTGCAACAAATGGCGTTCATGATGCAAGAACAAACGCGCCGCGAGGAAGAACGTGCACGCCGCCAGGAGGAACAGCTGCGCGCACTCCAAGAAGAGCAGGCTCGCCGCCAGGAGGAACAGATGCGCGCACTCCAAGAAGAGCAGGCTCGCCGCCAGGAGGAACAGATGCGCGCACTCCAAGAAGAGCAGGCTCGCCGCCAGGAGGAACAAATGCGCGCACTCCAAGAAGAGCAGGCTCGCCGCGAGGAAGAACGTGTACGCCGCCAGGATGAACAGCTGCGCGCACTTCAAGAGGGCATTCACAAGGATGTCATAGCCGTTCTTCAACAGAATACGGAAAGGGTAGAAGCCGTTGAAAGAGAAGTTGAGGGAATAAAGACGACACTCGTCACACACGGTGAAGTTTTAGAGGAGTACGACTCAAAACTCTCTAAAATGGAGAAAAGGATGGATTACTTAGAAACTCACAAATTACCGCGTAGTGCTGACTTTAGCTCATCATCAACAAAGAGCTTTAAAGTCCCTTACTTCGACGGCAAATCCTCTTGGGCTGCCTTTAAGATCCAGTTTGAGACTGTCAAGGAGACGAGTGGATGGACAGATGATGAAGCTCGATCTGCCCTTACCGTCGCACTTAGAGAGGAGGCTCTGAATGTATTGGAGGCGCTTTGTGCTAGTGACCCTGGCAGGAAGACCACATACAGTGAGCTACTTAACGCTTTAGAGTCGCGGTATGGTGATAGTCATCTAGAGCACGTGTACAGGGCTCAAATTAAAGATCGTACACAACGAGCCAACGAAACCCTGCAGCAGTGGTCCATAGAGATTGAGAGGCTTGTACGGAAGGCATATCAATCCTCGCCATCCACCATAGAAACTATTCTTCTGCAGGCTTTTGTGGACGGGATTCGCGACTCAGAGGTACGCGCTGCTGTACGCCTAAGACACCATACGAGTCTCAAGGAAGCTGTCGCTCACGCTTTGGAGGTTGAAGCTGTGCGCCATGACACAAGAGCTTGGAAGGTGAGGGAAGTAGTCACTGCGGAAGGATCATCCACCCGGAGACGTATTTTTAACCCAAGATGCTACGAGTGCGGTGAGCGGGGCCATCTCAGAAGTAACTGCCCTAAAATATCAAACGTTCGGAGGCAGTCAGATGCGGCTGTGTCGACTTCTGACCAGCCACAGGAAAACTAATTCCAGCCAGGGCTGCGGGGTGGGCGCTGGCCGGGGAATCTTCTACCCCACAAATAGTAGTAAAGCAGACAGTGGATGGAAACACCTTAGTAATACATGGCGCAATTAATGGAGTAGCATGTGAACTGACGCTGGATACCGGAGCATCACGAACCATCATTAATAACCAAAAGCTAAAACACATTGCGGACAAGAAGTTGCAAAACATAAAACATATCACTCTCATGACAGCCACCGGCCAGCGCGTACCTGTCTGGGGGGAAAGGAAAATTGCTATCAAAATTGGGGACAACATTTATTGGCATAAAGCAATAGTCGCAGATATCGTCGATGATTGCATCATTGGATTGGACTTTCTCCAAAATTACCAGTGTACAATTGACATGAAATATGGAGTTTTAAAGTGTAGAAATAGAGAAGTACCAATAAGTGGTGGAATTCACGGAAAAGTTAGTTGCTTGAGAGACACCGCCCTTCCACCAAGATCACAGACTCTAGTACCTGTCGCTTTACCTCAGAACAAGTCAGGTAGTCAATGGTGCTGCGCTATCATAGAGAAGTGTGAAGATGAGAGCTCGTGGATCCCGGCAAGAGTTATTGTAGGTAAAGCTTCCACATCCATGATTCCAGTGCTAAACCCTAGTAACTTTACTCAAACCATTCAGAGAGGCGAAGTTGTGGGAACTTGCGAAGAGATAGCCTGGTTAAACAGATGTCAACCGAACGCGAAGGTACCGAACAAGGATAGAGAGCAAGCGATGAAACTTATCGAAGACTGTAAAGAAAATCTCACAAGTTCACAGAAGACAGAAGCTGAAAATTTACTGTACCGATATTCAGATTTGTTTTCCAAACATGAGAACGATATAGGAAGAACCGGCTTAGTGAAGCACAAAATCAATACAGGTGATGTTGCGCCTATCCGACAGCGACCTAGACGAATTCCATGGGCCAGGGAAACGGAAGTGGACGACATGATTCAAAACATGAGAGAGAACAACATCATCGAACACTCCACTAGCCCTTGGTGTTCTCCGGTAGTACTAGTTAGGAAGAAGGATGGTTCTACAAGGTTTTGCATCGATTACCGCAGACTCAATGATGTGACCAAAAAGGATAGTTATCCCCTGCCTCGAATCGACGACACCTTAGACACTCTAAGTGGTATGAAATGGTTTTCAACTCTCGATTTGAAGAGTGGCTATTGGCAAGTGGACATGGATCCCGTGGATAAGGAGAAAACTGCGTTTTCAACTGGAAAAGGGTTATGGCAGTTTAAGGTTATGCCGTTTGGGTTATGTAATGCACCAGCTACATTTGAGAGGTTGATGGAACGCATACTCGCCGGATTACTAGGAGAAGCCTGCCTTGTTTACCTAGATGACATAATTATTGTGGGGCGTGATTTCAATGACCATCTTAGGAAACTCGAAGCAGTATTCGATAAACTAAGGGAAGCTAATTTAAAGTTAAGTCCGAAGAAGTGCTTATTCTTCAGAAAACAAGTGAATTACCTTGGACACGTAGTTTCAGAAAACGGAGTAGAAACGGATCCTGAGAAAATAACCGCTGTAAAAGATTGGCCGACCCCTAAGGACAAGACGCAAGTGAGAGCATTTCTAGGATTGTGCTCTTACTATCGACGGTTTGTGAAAGGGTTTTCTGACATCGCCAAACCACTCCATAAGCTAACCGAGGAGAAGAGACCTTTCGTATGGGACCATAATTGCGAATTGGCCTTCCAAGAATTAAAGAAACATCTTTGCCAAACACCGATCCTCGGGTATCCAGACACAAAGGGAGAGTTTATTGTCGACACTGATGCCAGTAATATCGGTATTGGAGGTGTATTGTCCCAGCGGAAGGGTGATCAGGAGGTGGTAATCGCATATTTCAGTAAGTCACTCTCTAAACCGGAAAAGAATTATTGCGTTACTCGAAGAGAGCTACTTGCTGTAGTAAAAACCTTACAACATTTTAAGAAATACTTGCTAGGACGCAAATTTTTGGTAAGAACCGATCACGCTGCCCTGAAATGGTTATTAGAATTCAAGGATCCCGAAGGGCAGGTAGCACGATGGATTGAACAACTTCAAGAATTCCAGTTCGATATAGAACATCGAGGGGGTAAAAATCACAGCAACGCCGATGCTCTATCTAGAAGACCCTGTGAAGACGACTGCAAGCACTGTCAAAGACAAGAGGCAAAGGAATTGGAATCAATTAAAGTTATTAGAACAGACTCGTTAGATGAACGTTGGAGTGATGAAGCCATGAGGAGAGCTCAAGAAGAAGACCGAGATATACGACCTATCATGGAATGGCTAAGTAGTGGTAGGCCAAAACCTAAGTGGACTGACATAGCACAGTACAGTACCGCTACGAAAAGTTTGTGGGCACAATGGGACAGTTTGTTGTTACACAATGGAGTATTGTGCCGGAAATGGGAGAAGACACGTAGAAATGATAGCCATCTCCAACTAGTGGTTCCTAAAATAAAAGTATCCGAGATACTTCGAATCTACCATGATGGTTCTTCTGGTGGACACTTAGGGGTAAGAAGAACGTTAGTCAAGATCAAGGAGCGATTTTACTGGCTGCATTGTCGAGATGATGTTGAGGACTGGTGTCGGAAATGCGTGCAATGTGCCTCTGTCAAAGGCCCGCAGACCAGAAGCCGAGGAGTAATGAAATTATACAACGTTGGGGCACCTTGGGAGAGAATCGCATTAGACGTAGCAGGACCATTTCCGATTACTAATTCCGGGAACCGATATATTTTAGTTGTGATGGACTATTTTACAAAATGGCCTGAGGCATTCGCCATCCCAAATCAAGAAGCAGTAACTATCGCAAATACTTTGGTAAAAGATGTATTTTGCAGATTCGGCGTTCCGTTAGAAATGCACAGTGATCAAGGAAGAAACTTTGAATCGCATATATTTCAGGAAGTATGTAAAATCATGGGGGTGCACAAGACTCGAACCACACCACATCATCCACAGTCAGATGGAATGGTTGAAAGGTTCAACCAGACTTTGGAACGCCATCTAGCTAAGGTTGTGGATAAACATCAAAAGGATTGGGACGAGTATTTATCATTGTTCCTGCTATCTTACCGGACTGCTGTACACGAAAGCATTACCATAACACCTGCTTTTGCAAATTTCGGAAGAGAATTGCGACTACCAGCGGATCTGTTAAGTGGTTGCCCGCCGGATACTCCCAGTTGCATAACAGAATATGCCAGTGAACTACGAGCGAAGATGATTGGTGTTCATGAGCAGATACGAGATGCAGGGCTACAAGCAAGTGAACGCATGAAAACTCGTTATGACCGAAAGGCGACAGGAACGAACTTCGAGGAAGGCTCATTGGTATGGCTGCATAACCCGGTGAGACGAAAGGGTAAATCGCCAAAGCTACAACCCAGTTGGGAGGGGCCTTACAAGGTTATAACGAAAATTAACGACGTCACTTTCCGAATTCAACGTACATCTAGAAGCCCGGCTAAAATCGTGCATGTGGACCGGTTAGCCAAGTATCACGGCAACAACGATGCTCGAGACGAGCATGTCTTAGGAGGGGGTAATGTCGCGGAATATAGTGCGAACTCGTCATAATAGCACGCTTGTACCATGCCTTACAACAGCGAATGTCAATTTCTAACTTTTGACAATTAGATAACAAGAACAGTTTATTACAAATTTTAATGTGACAGAAAGAGATAACGCATTTTCAGGAACAATTTGGAAGTTACTAGAAACATTTTGAATTTTCGATACTAGAATGTTCTAAATTTACGCATATAAAAAGGCCGGCAGTGTGTCGAGAGATCAGTTGATGTTCGGAGCTAAGTGAAGATTGCGAAGAGATACGAAATAGTGAAAAAGTGAAGAAGAGTATAGTGAATTGTTAAAAGTGGTGATTAATAGAGCTCAGAGACTCAATTAAACTAGTGCTGTGTACAAACTGCGCGTGTGTATAAAGTGTAAATAAAACATCTTTAGTGCGAGAACGCTTTTAATTTCCGATCCCGAACCTGTAGTACGTAACAATATATAATTATGTATAGCAAGTATATTCACTTCAGTGCGCGGTGTTCTTTACTTCGACCCTCCAAGGGTGGCAAGGAGAGTCTAATCGCAATCGATACTGGTCCCTGATGATGCTGATTCAATACTTCGCATTAAAGCGTTTCTATTTAATAACAAGGCAGAATGACGATCGTCTTAAAACTGTTTACTTTTCAGTTTCAAAAGTCTTATACATATATAATTATAGGCTAACGTTTCATAACAATGATGATATAACACAAACTGAACTGTTATAACATGGACTGCGTAAAAATAATATAAATTAAATCCCCTAAAAATTGCAAAACTATGAAAATCATTGAGCAAAGCTAGCTTTACCAACTACTTAAGTATGAACTCGCTATCACTTTCGGTATCACGTTGCATATCCATTTCACATACTCTATTGCGTCGCACGTCGTGACATCGACACCCCTAACCCACACCCCTGTCAGCTACACACACCCAGACCAAGCAGCCGGTGCACTGAGTCAACTACTGTAGCAAACGACTACAGCCCTTAAATCTACGTGTTAGGGCCGATAAGAAAATAAAGTAGATTTTTACATCGGTAATGTTACGTGGTCAGTGTACATACATAGAGGGCGCGCCCCTCACTGTCGCCGAACAAACATGGCGGCTAACGAGGTTTTTGCGAGCGGCTCTCGTGAGCGATTTCGCGCCTAATTTGGACGTACGCTACACCGAGAAGTGTTTTATTTTATTTAGATTTTCACATGAAGCCGTTTGGGGTACCTATTTCAGTTAGTATGTACTCGTTCAGTGTTTACATTCATGCGTGGTTTATTGAGTTGTTTAAATGTATATTCTCTGCCGGTATTTTGCATTTGTAAACGCTTTCGAGTCCTAATCTATTAAAAAAGTTTGTTCATAAAATATCACTTTTGAGCAACGAGAAAAAAAATATGATTTGATTTGATTCACTGTTAAATAGTTAATTCTAATATTGCATAGCTCAGTAATATTTTAAAGTTTTAGGAAAACATACTTGAAGTAGTTCTAAATCAAATAAAACTCCCACTATCTTAGTCCGATAGATATCTAGGGATATATTATCTTGATCTGCGGTAAATCTGGACCAAGCATATTTACACAAAAAGAAAGCACTAGGGCTACTGCAGTTAGTTAAGCTCTACTGCCACATAAAATGGTAATCTTGAATTATTACTTACTCTTTATATCAAGTTTTTAAACATACATAAAATACCAAAATAGCAAACACTCTTTAAACATAGAAATGATTATGGAAAAATTGTCTGGCAAAGTATTCGAACGGGGACGGCTTTAATATGAACCTATATTATATTATTAAAGCCTCTTTATTAATACCTTATTTTCGAATAAGAAACCAGAACACAAATGCTACGCAGGCGGACGTATATTTATGTAGTAGTTTTATTGAAGATCCCTTTTAGGGCTGTACAAAAGTATTGAATAAGTAACTAAATGAATAAATAGTGAAATCTATAAAGACAAAAAAATAGCTTCTATCACTAACATAATTAATCTATTACCATCAACTCACTTTTGCTTCGCTCAGGTTCGCACCCAGTAAAAAACAAAAACGAATCTATGCCATGGTAATTTTTAGCTATCTATTTTAACGTCCTGGGCGGCTCCTCTTTTACTTTCAGGTAGATCACGTCATAGGCTATATAGATACAACAGAATGAATTTATAAGAAACTATTTTATTTGAACTTATTTACCTCATTTGTATTTAAGTAAAATATTTTTGAAGTGAAACTTCTTTAGAATCGTTATGATTTCAAACTCGATGAAATGAAAAAATAAGTCTCAGGCCAGGCGCTCAGAGACGGGGAAGAGTTAGCCTTAATTTAAATTCAAGTTTTACTTCTGACATGTGTACTTTGTACACACGCACTTTTTTATAATAAAAAGTAGATCTGATAAAAGTTAAGTAAAGGGTATTTTGCAAAAGTAAATTATAAAAAAATAATAGTTTTGCTAGCCCTATGCAAATATGTTGACCGAATCGCTTTGGGCTTTAATATTGTACCAAACTAGCTACACCATATGATATTATAATATAAGCATTGTCTTACTATTTGCTAAGAGCAATTCATTGGCTATTTCGGTATATTTTGCTAGAACCAGTGATATTTAATAACATGAAATCAATTATTTTTTCTTAGTAATCATTGAAGTTTGGAAAAAGGAGAGTTCTTCTACAATCTTCTATATAAATAAAATGATAGAGGTCTGCAGTTGTGCGCGCATCACGGAAAAACGACTGGATAGATTTCAATGAAACTTTCTAAGTTTTATTTCTTAGATACTTGGCCTTTATCAAAAAAAAATGATTGCGATATCTTCATTTAATAAAAAGTTATTTAAGTTTCAAGAAACAACGATTTGTATATGCACTGCGTGTTCAGTGATGTATGTTTCCTTCTCGCGGAGTAGTGGCGCAAGCGGCGTAGCGCGCATTCGGAAAATTGTTAATATTTCAAGCAACGCGGACGAAGTCGCGGGTATCAGCAAGTACGCTATAAAATACACGTAGGAGATAATCCCATTTACATTTTTTCATTTTATCAAGCAAACTGAGCATTTCAAACACTTTTTAAGGGCTTTTAAATTATTTTAATTTACAAAAAAATAGATAATATGCCTAAACTAAGCTTAGTCAAATCTGTACGTTAAATATTTTTGGTAAATATTATTGAAATAGTCATTAATATCTATACGGAGGCCGAATCTATAGTTCTTTTGTCTGTAAAACTGTCCCTGTCACGAGACAACTACTGGACAGATGGATAGATTTTGATAAAATACAGTATGATGATAGCTGGCCATCCAGGTCAACATATAGAATACATATAACTGGAGGAAAGTATCACATAGGTAGTTATTTATAAATTGCGGGATATTTAATGATTTGTTATGAATTAAAATCATATGATCATTAATAGAATGGTAGTATTCATAAAATAAAATATTTATGAAATAAGAAACATATCTAGTGTGAAGTGTTTACCTACATTTACCTTCGGAATAGTTTAACAATACATAGTGTAAGTAAAATAATAATACATAGTGGAATCAGTGAAATGGCTTCCTTTAATACAGTTATTTTTAATAAGACTGGCAAAAATCAGTAACGCCTGCACCCAAATACAACATTACTTGAAGATTTGCAATAACAAAAGCCAACCTATCAAACCTAAGCTGTTGTTAAGTCCAGTTTAGAAAGAGCTGATGCCACTCGATTTCTCTTAAGTTAGAATCTCATCTCGCATTGAAAGCAAAACGCGAAGAAGTTCAACTTAATTTGGCATAACTCGTAAATAACATCCACAAAGGAGTACGTCTTTGAATCGTTTGTAAAAGAGCATTTGGCTGAACAAAATGTTATTAAATCTTATTTGGAAGGGAATAAAAACTTTTGAGCTTCGTATCGCTCATTGTATATTAAATTGGGTGCTTTAGCGCCTTTTCATTGAGTCCCATTTATTTGCGTTGTGTTTGGCCTACTGGATTAAGATATGCCATAATTTTAAAGGCTCAATCAAATTTAGAATACTGTAAATATTTCAAAAGCAACATATTACTCGTATATTACGACTTGAAGTTTCAATGAAAGGTTGTCTATACATACTTATAATAAAACAGTAACTTTGCGAAATCAGTACATAAAACATTTTTAAAAACAGTTGCTATAACGTATTGGGTAAAGAATATAGACTCTCAACCAATAGTTAATTAATATTTTGTCTTGTTGCCTTTGTCTGTTTGTATCTGAGCGTTTTAAACGAAAACTACTGGACTGACTTTAATTAAATTTTGAGTAAACTTAATTAATAATCGGGTCAATATTTAGGATACCTTTTACTACAGAAAATGGAGAACCGCTCACAAATCATTTGTCAAGTGAAATATTTCAAGTAAGAGGAACTATTAAAAATATCGATATTAACAGCTTAAAAACGCTTATGTCGTTGGTGAAATATATTTTTAAACCATCAAAAGAAATGAATTATTATTTAAAAAGAAATGAAAAATATTTTTTAAATTAAATAGTAAAAACAAAAAAAAGAAACAGAATTATTTTAAAACACATCAAAATAACCTGAAAATAAATTGAGTGAATTCAGCATGCATTTTGCGGGATTGCAAGCACTTATCACACATGACAATGGACAGAACGATTCACTAGATGTATTGTCGGATAGTTTCTAAACGATTAGCCGGCGGCAATACGACAAAATAGGATGAAAACGTCAAAATACAATCTCCGGTGACAATCTAAACTGGGATAAATAGAAACCGAGTGGAACAAAGTGTCTTGCTTCCGCATTAGAAATGGTAGATATTACACAATAGGATTTGTCGCAAGTAACACTAGAACTTGTTCAATTTTTTATACCTAATCGCGAATGTAATCGTGTATAGAATCTTGTATAAGTTGGCATTTAACGTTTTTGTAAAATAGAATTGAAATCGATCGTTTAACTGATCTTCTGGTTTTGGTTTGTCCCAAAAATATATGTCTGTATCAAATAAACATGTCTTTTACATCAGATATATTTTGATTTAATAATAATATTAACTAAAATATACGAGATTTATTCAAGCAAAAGTACATTTGATTGTAAAATATTAAACTAACAGGCCTTACTAACTAATACAAGATTCTGTCTCCGGGTTTGTCTGAATATGATGATGGATCACGACACATTCACTAAGAATGAACAAGTAGAAGAGGGAACTGTAATATGAATATCGTTTTTCGTAAACGTAATCAATACAGACTATTCTATCGTTAAAGTTAAAAAGTTGGCAACTGGTAGATGCCTCTTTAAACAGATATACCTACATACGAAGTTTCTTTAAACGTTATTAGCTTTTTTATATTATTTAATTTTACTATTGACAAAACTTCACTGTCAAGAAAAGATTATGTTTAGAAAGTTCATGTCAGGAATAAATATTTTTTTCAATCCTTCACTTGCCCGAGGGGCTTTTCAGATTAAACTCCATTTCGTTTGGAAAAAATACGTTGTGTTGTCAACGTGCATGTATTGTGCGAGACATGTCTGTTTTTGTCAAATCTATTGTGAATTTCATTTGTAAATCACAATGAGGAATTTAAACCATTTTTGTTCTTTCTTTGCAAAATGTATTTTATAATTGATAAGTAGGATTAATAGGTAAAAAATATTCCATGAAAAGAGGTATACAATTTTTCAATCTATTATTTTATAGATTAAAATAATAATAATGGCCAAGAAAAGATAGTTTTATAATATTTGCAATAAAGTATGAACTAAGTTCAGTTTTAAATTTATAAATATCTCTGTAATATTTAAATGGGCAGTCATATATTCCACAATTGGAGCCCATCTTCAAGTCAATACAGGAAATTGAATGAGTACTACACGTCAGTTATACTTGAAAAGGACCCAGGACCCTCTAGATAATATAAATGAGCTGAGAGTGAAGGAAATGAGCGTTTGTTTAAATAAAATACCCTTATTTGCTTTTGAGTAGACATTGTTTATAATTTTCTGTAAGTGTTCACTACAGGTATTAGACATATAGAGCTATGCTTATCGTTGTGTTAGATACCGAGTTATAATATAAGTATTATTTCTTATAGGTATAATAACATTCTACCATAATCGAATCTATAGGTACATCAAACATTTTTGGAAAAAACTTTTATATATATGTTGGAACATTTTTACAACAGCGCCATCTAGTTCCGTGGTAAGCTACGAGGCTTGTGTTACGGATACCAGATAGTTGATATACTACACATATAAATTTTAAATACATACATAATATAAATATTAAATAAATATTTATATTAAACTTATTCGAGCCCGACCGTAGCAAGGGCGAGTCACTAATTTTAAATAAAACTATCTTTTCGGATTTATCTACTTGCTGTTTGCATAAAATGTAGGCGTAGACAAGTTCTATAACCAAATGATGTAATAATTATAAATTTTAATAATAATTATAAATTGTAATAATAATTATAAATTGTAATAATAATTATTAAAGAATGCTTAATTTAAAACCCACTTTAACTAACAAATAATAAGGTAGAGGTAAGGTACTTGTTCTGCTACCTCATTGAGACAAAAGCGTACGCTACAAATAGTACTTTTCTATAAAAGCGCAACATTACTTTTGCGAATTGTGAACGTTAATAATAATGAGTAATATATAAAATTGCGTCCTTATTCTTCTTAAAAAGGCATTGTATTTACGAATTTATATATCGAATGAAAAATAATTAGTACCTGCAGTGTAATCTGTATCCCGTATTTAACAGACCTGTGAGACGCATGTTCTTTCTAATAAAGTAAAAGTAGCTTAAGTTACTCCTTATAACATAAGCTACCTTAGAGAGAAAGTCCCGTCAAAATCGCTTCAGCTGTTTCAGAGATTAGCGGGAACAAACAAACATTAGATAGACAACATTTTTTTTAGTGAAAAGCTGCTAATTTGAAATTCAAAAACAGACTCTTCAAATGTATTTATATGTATTGATGTACGGATTATACTACTTGTTAGTTATCTCAGTAATTAGTATTCTTTTTTAAAATATATTTGTTAAGCTTCATGTTTAGTTCAGGGACACTCCGACATACTCGTAAGTACATAATAAAAATATACATAAATTTTAATACAGTCACCTAAGGACCCTAATACATACTCTGTCACCGTTATTTGATGTGGGCACAATAAGTACGTACGCCCCGAACGACACACCACCATTTGTCCCGTAAATAAAGCCATCCAAACATTTTACACGAAACTTCAAAGACACAAGCTTGACACTAAGCGCTCGTGTGACATTCCCCTCTTGTAGCTTTTATTATATTTTAATTCACACCCATTGCGTTGTAATTTTGTATGGGAACTGAAATGTGCTATCTACGTAATAGAGACGAAAATCGAATGGATCAGAGTCCAAAATAGCAGTGAACACATGCTAATTTTTATAGAAATGATAAACATTTTTGAACCTTAAGCGCTTACACGAAGAGTGATTTTACTAGTAAAATAAATTATTATAGGGTGTGTTGAGTTAGAAGCAGTATTATACAGATTGTCGTGTACCTTATAATTATTACATAGGTCGTGCCATTGATATGCCAAATGTGACAAAGGATTTTTCTTTTGGGGGATATTCCACAAATGCAGTAGATTAATTCTTATTTTTACAACTGTCACTCCAGTTAAGTGCATTTAAGTAGTTTAAATTAATTCAGTTTTATCATTGTTTGGCTTTTACATTATTACGCTGTAGGTACTGACTACACTAAAAGTTTATTTTTTATTCAAGATGCAATTTTAAAGTTTGTATTACAATAATTCATCCCGTTATTAAAAAGATAACTGCGAGTGAAAGTCCCGTCAAAATCGGTTTAGCCGTTTCAAAAATTAGAAGGAACAAACAGACGGACAGACAGACAAAAATTTTTAAAATTGTTTTTCTTTTGTTGTTAGTACTGTACCGTAGTTGCTCACTCAACTCAGTAAAAAGGTGTTAATTTGAAATTAAAAAACAGACACTTAAACTTTATTTAAAAAGTACGAAACGGATTTTGATGCGGTTTTTTTAACAGATAGAGTGATTCAAGACGAAGGTTTATATGTATAACTAGCGGAACCCGGATAATAATGTTACAGCGATGTTATCTCATTGGTTTTCTAACAGATGGCGTTAGTAGTACAATAACATCTATCCAATGAATACAAAATTGTATATGTTCATTTTTTTATGGCTACAAAATTATATTTTTTGACAGAATAACACATCTAGATATGAAGTTAAATTACTATGTTAAACCACAAATCTGTAGGCGTGATAGTTTTTCACTAAAGTGTACCACGTCGTTTTGGACGCGTTCCTACGTTTTAAATAGGTAAGAATAGTTTTTGTGAACAATACTTGTACGGTTACACTTTATAGGTACTTCTTACTAGACCTTTTTAAAAAATTATCAAACTTCCCAGTTTAACTGCCTATATTCTAACATATCGATGATAATGATTTAGTGTAAAATGCAAATTTTATTTATATTAAATGTCTAACGTAACCAACTTATTTCATTAGATGAGGATAAATATTATTTATCACGCATATTAATAACTCTGTAAATACTTATAACATGCATTATTATTATTGGGGGAAAATATTATTTAGCATAGTTAAAACCGCAAATGCGGAAATCAACTTTGTTTTATGCTAAGCTATGTATTGTAAAGATGAGTGAAAGAAGACATTCAAAAATAATTAATTGAATTTAACAGGACCGACGAAAGACACATAACCGTAACTTAATTGTCAAAGTCAATGAATACCATAATATACCATATAAAAATCATTCATACGATGTAACGACATATTGTGTCGTTACGATATCGATACTAAATCGATTACTAACTATATACAGAGTGCCTGCCCAGCTGTTCTTCTAAAGGTTTAAGTTTTCTTCTTTTCAAAATGGTGTTGGTGAATCTTCTAAGACGTTGAGTAAAAGTTTGTAATAATCTAATGCTAGTTTTCATTCAAGTTGATCGATCTAAATAAAACTTAGATTGAGATTCTCAGCACGCTATCTTATTAATATATGTTTAATGATTATTATAAATTTACTATTATGTGATCTGTGTTATAAGTATGAAAGTTTATGTACTTATTTGGAGGAGTAACAAACTATTCCTCCTTACCCCAGAATATCCGTTCTGGAGGATGAAATTTGGCAAATAGATTTGGCAAGAATGAAATAGCACATAGGCTACTTTCACTGAATTGTTATTGTTTTTTCACTTGAGACAAATCTGGGCAAGGGGAAGCTGGTTCAAAATTCAAAATAATCAAGTCCTTTTTAGGCGTTTGTCAATTCCCATAGCAATAATTAAATAGAAGAACAAGTTAAGTTTAAAAACATTATTTGGGATTTTATAACACTTTGTTTTCAAAATATAGTCTAGTGCCCCAATGTGGCCTTCGATAAAAAAAAAATTTAGTAAATTATAGAATATTTGATTTTATTAAATTAAAACAAGTGCAAATAACACTAGTTTACAAAATATAAAAAAATTAATGTCCTTCCAGTGAATTTCATATCGTTTTATTTAGTGTCAATAACTAATCGCAAACATATACTTATTTGTTTTATTTTTATGACGTCAAAGAATCATGTTATCAACACATTTTATTTTAAGACTACCCACAAGTTGGTTCTGAATGTATCCTAAAATTTTGCTGCATTGTAGTGTTCAGTTAAATAAATATTTGTTTTTAACATGTCAAAAAGGTTGTGTAAAGTAAATCCTGACCGTTTTTATTACGTTTGTGGTGAACTTATTATATCTAAGACAGGATATCCCATAACGGAATCTCTGAAAGACTAGCGTAGCTTTTAAGTGTTTGTGCTTAATTTTTCCTAATCTTTCTGAGGCGAAACTGAAAGAAGATATTTTTATTGGACCGCAAATCAAAAAAATGTTAAAAGATGACGTATCTGAAAACAGTCTTTCGGATACTGAAAGGTCTTCTTGGAATTCACTACGACTTGTTATAAAAGAGTTTTTGGGCAACAAAAAAATGAAAATTACAGATAGCTAAGGGGCCATCCATAAAGTACGTCACACGTTAATGGGGAGGGAGGGTATCACCGAAGTGTGACATCGTGTGACAAGGGGCATGGGGGGGTCAATACTTTTGTGACGTCACATGTTAAAATTTAAAATACTAAAACGCAAAGTTTGGATGTGAATTAAAAATTTTAAAAATTTACGAACTTGATCTATATTTATTAATAATTTAGCATTCTCGCTATGCGATAATCTCTCATGCAACGTCATTTAACTTCTAGAGCGGCGTTGTAATGCAAGTGAGATTGAGCACTCAAATTCACGAGAATTTTGAATGGTAAGGATTTAAATAGGTTTTATTAGATTATTATTTAATAAAAATAAGTAAAAAATGAAAATAGCTGTTTTCTCTCGATTATTTTTAAATACATGCATAAATTTAAAAAATGTGTGACGTCACATCAGGAGGGGGGGGGGTTATAAAAATGTGACCACCTGTGACAAGGACGGGGGGAGGGGTTCAAAAGTCCTAAAATTCGCGTGACGTACTTTATGGATGGCCCCTAATTGCTGATTTATTGCATAATTTTCAACGAATGGATGTCAGCATGTCTCTGAAAATTTATTTCCTTCATTCGCACCTTGATTTCTTCCCTGAAAACCTCGGAGATGTCAGCGACGAACATGGAGAGCGTTATCATCAGGATTTGAAATTTTTTGAACAAAATTATCAAGGATACTGGGACCAAGCCATGTTATGTGATTATTGCTGGTCTGTTATAAGAGACAGACTCAAATAAATACAAGAAAAAAGCTAAGACAATTAATTTTTAATTTTTTTTAAATATTTTTGTATGCATTTTTTGTAAATCAAAAATAATAAATATTTTGGAAACGTGACGTGTTGTATTTTTTTCATATTTTTTTTAAACTCGGTGCATCTCAAATGATATGAAAAAACACTTTTCATTTCAAGGACAAAAACCATGTAAACTAGTGTAATTGTAAGTAATAATCCAATTTTTTTAGTATAATATCTTTATAGCAGATGCAGTGTCTCTAGAGACAGCATGTAGAGATAACAAGATAGTTCTACGTAATATCAAGAGATGGCGCTACGAGGTATGATGCTTCGGTTTAGTCCTCAAAATGGATCGTAGTTCGTTTAAATTTGTATAGATGGCGCTTTTAATATATACATATCTATAGCATGTAGTATCAAATGCTGTAGAGTTATAATTAAATAGGTAATACAAAGTTTATCCAAATGCTTGTTTTACAATTAGTCTGGTAGACTTAATTGTCAGAAAATAACTCATTTAAGTCCCATAAAGTGTTTATGTTACATTTGCAATGCTTGCCTAATACCTACGAAACGGCCAAGCACATATTTTGATTTAGGTAGATAGAGTTTGTGAAGTACGAGCTTGTGTTGTGTAAAATTAGGGTGTAGAGCTTGGCAAAATTTTACATGAGAATGTTCTTAGTGGAATAACTTAAATTAAAAGGGGTACATAACAACAAACATTGCTAAACCTATTAACTTTTTATACAATTAAAAATATTTTTTTACAACCCATACAAATTAATCTGTTATGTTTACACCATTACACCCGAAACTAAAAAGAATTTTGACAAAGCAGTCGCGGCTATAAATCAACAATCAGTGAATAACAAGCGAACTGCTTTCCTATTTATATTTACGACCGAAAAATGGTAAAATTTTAAAAAAATATTGAAGACAATCGGTACTAATTCCAACTAAAACTGAAATGGAGTCACGAACGTACGGTAAACGTCCATCACATTAATAGACTGACGTGCTTAAAACTGTAAAATTACCATTTGGGTATAAGATTCGAGAAAAAAACGTTTAAAAATGACTCCTAAACGGAGTTTTAGGGGTAGCGACGACGCGCACATGACACGCGGCATAAACTTGCCGCTTAATGGATTGTAAAATATGAATAAAGGATGTTTTAAACCGAAAGGATTGTAGGGGATTGGAAAACAGTTACAATCATTTTTGTAATAAACTCGGTTGTTTAATCGCAAGAAATAATTATTTTATACAAAATTCATTAAATAGAGACTTTCTTATCGTATAGAGCAACAAAAATGTGTATATTATGTTACAGATAAAACTCTTATCTCGTTCAGAACTTAAAAAAAATTATCGTAGTCGTATAATGTTCTAAATACAATCGAAACAAAAACTAAATTAAATAACAAAGTAGGTAATTATTTCTTTCTATTCAATATCAAAAAATTTGCCAATTAACCTATATTTTTTAAATTTTACCGATATTATTGCATGATCTCAAGCAAAGCAATTAGCAAATATCTGTAAATCACGCTAGTGTTTACGTCAGACTGTGAGAAGTAGCATATTTAGTTTTTACGAAGTTTTTGTGGTCAATAACATTAATATTATAGAATAGGTGACTTTGACCGTGAGACTTACAACGCTGTCTAAACATCGGGACCTTAAATATATTAGAAGAAAAAAATAAAAATTCTATTTCGCATTCTGAAATAACGAATAGGTACCTAAAAATCATTAATATGTAATTAATCACGTAGGCACTTTTATGTTATAGTAATAATTTTAAGGGTTTCTACATCAAACATTCAATAAGTTAATTTAAATTAAATTTAATAATCAGAAATACTTAAAACTCAATTAAATTTAAAATACCTTTTATTCTTAACCTATAAGTTGCAAAAAAAGGCTTAGTATATCTATTCTTATGGAATTGATTTGAAGTTTGCTATTACTTAAATCTTCAGGATTTGTTAATTCTGTTTCACATTGTTTAATGTATATCTTAAGGTTTAGCTAGCATTAGCTAAGTAAATTAAGGTCTAAGGTACATTCCTGTAATAAAGGCATCCTAAGCACATAAAAGTTGACCCGAATAAGTTATTAACTTATTAATACTTCGTAAATGAAACTATCTTTTCGGATTTCGGGAGAGTCTCCCGTGACCATTATTGCTGTAAAGCATTCGAAACGTCGGCAACCAAAAATCCAAATAAATCCGCGACAAAATCCGAAAAGATAGTTTCATTTATAATGTCAAATATTCGCGTTAACCTAAGAAAGTATTATTAATACTCTTTTAAAATCTATTCTGTATTTTTTGCTTTAAATACACTGATATACAAACCCACAATATTTAGTAATTATTGGTTTTGGGGTATTTTCTGTATACAATACATTTTCTATGGATTTTAAAAAGCTTTGTTGCTATGTAATTTTTTGTAAATAGAGAAAATGTTTATTTGTTGCAAATATTTTAAGACGCAACAAGTAAAATATTAATTTTTACTGAGGACGATGTGTTCTATTGTTCTAAGTAACCATACTTATTTATTAGAATAGTTCCTATAGCTTCTTATATATTAATCATAGTATGTTATAGATGATAATAAATGTCTATTGTGCATTGTTCAATAATGAGAGGCACCTATTGAATTGTTAGTTCATTTAATTTATGCATATTAAAAGTCCTTCTGATATTTAAAGACAGAAATTAAAGAACGAGTAAATACGAGTATATATAAAGGTAGATAATACTTTTTGCCCAAGTAAGTTTGAATAAAAAACAAAGCTAAGAATGTACAGCGTTTAAACAATATGCTAAAACTTTATCAATGGTAAACTTTCATGTTCGAAGAAAATTCAAATCAATTCACAGATTTTATCGAAACTTGCCGTAAAAATTTTTTCGAAAATTTATCGCGGAAGCCATGTATTTAGATTAAATCAGGCCACAATCATATTTATTTTACTACTATCCCAGTAACGACATTTAAATGTTCCAAATTCGGCTACCCCTTTATTGTCACGGCACGGTCGTGCTCTATGAGCTAGCGGCCGCGCTTCATTTGCATATACTTATTTCCTTATTAGCTACTGCTCTCGGGTTTGCTCGTGTATACACAGACAGGTTGTAACAAAGACAGCTAAAACGTAGGATATCTACGGTTATAAACTAAACGATGGCGTTGCATGTATAGAATGTTATAAATATATATGGTACCTAGGGAGTAGGGACGCACCCAAGCAAAGTAAGAGTAGGTACAATTCTAGTAGATTCTTGACTTTAAATCTAAGTTTTCGGGAATGTTTCCCATCGAAGAAATGCGGAAACGTAAAGTCGAAGGGTATGATCACTACTGCATAAATTTGTATGCAAATGAGTGGAAGAGCGAGTTCGCGGCAATAATCGGCCGGCGGCGTCATAAATAACGTTTACGATTCGACGACATCGGCGGCAACCCTTGCTGGGGAAATTAACGCGACGCGGGAGGTACCTCGTCTTGATATACTAAGGCACACTTAAGCACTGTTTATGCACGATGCAAATATTAAAACGTCTAATGGTCTATGCAATAGGTACTTAATGTTACAAGTATTACGTAGAAATATAAAATTATGTATTTTACAGTTACCATTTTCTTATAAAGCTTTAAATTAAAAGCTTATAATATACAACATGTTTATGGACATTGGTAATCTTCAGTACCCATGATTTTTCCCATAAAGATTTTTGAGTTTAGATGTGAAGGTTAGCAACAAAGACATATTCTAAATAGTGACGCTCTAATTCAATTTAGCAAAAGGGTTGTCAGCTACGCGGAATGGCAAAAAAGCGGTAAAAGTAAAGGGAGACTGGGCGAGGGAAGCTCAAAGACATGTTAGGGCGGCGACGTGTCGCATACCCGTGCGGTTTAGGCTGTAGGGTAATTGATGCGTTCAAAATTATAAGGTACCTTATATCGTTTAGGATAGAACATTAGAAGGAGTTAAGAATAATTAAAACTAAATTGTAAATTATGACTACATTATAGGCACACCCATTTTTATTAACTAAAAGGTCAGAAATTATTTATATAGTATAGATCTACATATTAATACTGAAACTACAATACACACTACACACAGACCCTACTACATATTTAGACGAATTCAAAGCTACAACAACGATAAATAAATAAATATGTTGGGACATTATTATACGATATTATTAAAAACTTGTTTACGATTAAAAACAAAATATTATTTCTAACTACAGACTCCCACTCGTTCTGTTCGGGTTAATTTCTCAGAAATTAGATATACTTTCCAGCAGTAAAAAATATAGTAACTACCTACACTATAAGTTGAACTAGATGTGGTCACAGACATACAGACAAAAAATCTGGAAACTATAGATTCACCTATGTATCTATACTAATATTATAAAGTATACTATAATTATTATATACTATATTACTATTACTATATATCTATACTAATATTATAAAGAGGTAAAGTTTGTTTGTTTGTTAAATTGTAAGGGGTAATCTCGGGATCTACTGAACCGATTTTAAAAATTCTTTCACCAATAGAAAGCCACATTATTGCTGAGTGTCATAGGCTATATAAAAACCGAAAAATAAAAAGGCTTTTACGTGGTAGTCCGTTTTGCAAAGTGAATCGGAGAAAAAACGGTCGAATGAAAGCGTTTCTTACGAACGCTGCCTTAACTATGAAAGATATATTTTTGAGTTCTAGAGAAAAGATGTGGAGCTTGAAAATGCCTACAAAAAAGTCAACGACAGCATATGTCTAACTTTTATATTTAAGTTACAAAAAGTAGTTTTTTAATATTAGTATAGATAATTTAATTTTTTATTTTTAATATTAATAAAATAATTTAAATTATTTAAACACTCTGTACTAAAAAAGAATTATTAACATTATGCCCAACGAAGTGGGCACGGGTCAGCTATCGATAATAATTCTACTATTTCAATGAAATTTTCCAAAAACTATTTAATGTACAGATTCGACTCAGTTACATTACAGTTTTATTATAATATGTACTACTTACTATATAAAATAAATAAATATGTCCGGGCATTTTTACAACAGTGCCATCAAGTTCCGTGGTAAGCTAAGAGGCTTGTGTTACGGATACCAGATAGTTGATATACTACACATATAAATTTTAAATACATAAATATTATAAATATTAACACCTATGACTGGAGAACAAACATTTGTGCTTAACAAATGAATGCCCCCAGCGGAACTCGAACCCGCGACCGTTGGCTATAGCTACTATCTATAGATTTAAATTCATATTCGTGTTAATTTAACCGCAAATGTTTCGTGACAAAAGGAAAACTTAGATATATCTGTCTAAATCTTTTAGGGGCATATGATTGAGACGTCAAGATTTTTGACACAAAGAAAATTGGCAAAAGAATATCGTGACCAGAAAAGTTAGGTTTGACACACGCCAACACCAAATGACTTTAATACGATTTTTCTCACTACATTGAAACGTAAAAACTTTCTAATCGCTGTCAGTCGTAATTACACTTGTGTACAATAACGAACTAAAAGTTATTTCACTAACACAAATTACAAAAATTCGAATACAAAATGTTAACATTCACTTAAGTTATATTTTCATTATAATACCGAAAAGAAATTCTAATTATTAGAGTGAATTTCGAGTTAATTAATATATGTAAATGATAACTTCCTTAATGCGCTATCTTTCCAATAGGCATAAGGGCAGTTTTACATTGAGTCAGTAGCTGTCGTCAGTGCTGCCGCCGAAAACTGACTTATATTATTTAAGGCAGTTTTACATTGAGGCAGTAATGAAGTCAGTACTAACGCGATAGTACTATACTGACTTGAATTCCATTTACACGATAGCAGTGCCAGGTCAGTCTAGCTCAACAGTAGACTGACGTCAGTTACTGACTCAATGTAAAACTGCCCTAATATAGTGTGTGTGCCGTGTATAGCAGTAATTCGAATAAATAATGTGTCTATGATAAGAAGAAGTATTGACAAGTAGAACAAAAATTACAAGAATTTTCGATTTTTTAATTTAATATTAATTTGAGTTTAGAAAATAGTGGGTTATGGTAAAATGCTGTATGCCGACACATGACGTTTATAATTTACAATTAATTATTATTATCACACCTACCTCTATACTAATATTATAAAGCTGAAGAATTTGTTTGTTTGGTTGAACGCGCTAATCTTAGGAACTACTGGTCCGAATTGAAAAATTCTTTTTGTGTGGAATAGTCCGTTTAGCGAGGAAGGGTTTAGGCTATATTACATCACACTACGACCAATAGGAACGGAGCACCAATAAAAAATCTTGCATAAACGTGAAAAAATATTTCGTTTCATTTTCAGCCAAACGCGAGCGGAAAGGATAGTAATATAATAAAACTAACTTAGTCGAATCTGAACATTTATTTCTTTTACTATCGAAATATTATCGTATAGAGACGGAATGTACATATTTAGAATTTTTGTCTGTCTGCCTGTTTGTGATCGCATCACCAGAAACCTGCTGGCAAAATTTTGATACTATATATATGGCACGGCTGGTTCTCCGAGTTAACACAAATAAAACTGTTTACTATAGGAAAAGATCTTTGAGAATCGCATACTAACGTACCTATGTAGGGACAAGCCCGAGTGGAGCGAGTATGAGTCGTATAATAAATAAATTTATTAGATTTAAAAAAAATATTTATATGAGAGAATATATTGCTATGAGTCCTAAATATTTCAAAATACATTTTTTACTTGGAAGAGATATCTGAATCAACAGATCACTTAATATTTGTTCAATAATTCTAATATCAGTACTATTTGCCAATACAGCATATGAATGGTCCAATCAGGTAACAATAAAAAACATGGAAAATATCAGCTAACCCTTTATTCTATGCAAATAGTTCGTGCTGCAACTGCATTTGGTTATTCTGCAATTTTCGTGTTAGGCTGTTTGCGATGTCGTGTGACAGTAGTTGTGATTTATGTGTAAGCTTGTCGGTTACGCCGAACTAAACACGCGAGCACTTGTGATCAATTGGCGCGTTACAACTTACCCTTTCCGACATTGTTTGAATATGCTTTTAATATTTATACTGTAATTATCTACATAATCTAAATATATAAACACGAAAAGGCACTCACTCATCACTATATATCGAAAACAGCTTGACGTAAAATGATGAAATTCGCAAGGAGGTAGTTATATTTTATATACTGAAGCATTTATTTCAGAAAAGAAAACTATGGTTGAAGTGACACCGAATGACTTTTTTAATGAAATAAAAACAAAAAACTTTTAAGTTTTTATTTAAAATGAAACAAATATGGAATTTTGAACAGCATTATTTATATACACACCCTAATCAATTGCCTAGGAAGTAGTGTAACATAACATAGGTATAAAATCTGCATTATGATATCTGATTCTAAATCATGATCAATAAATAAACTACTTTGAGTCTACTTAATATGCATAAAAAGTTTCTATATAAATGTACGGTTCTGGACAATTTTTCGATCGCCCTGAATTTGGTGCTAGCTAGACGTCATGCTGATACGCTGAGAGTCTGAGAAGAAGGGAGGGAGACCAATTTAGGACGGCCAAAAAGCTTGATGAGAACTACATTTACAATTAATTATGAAACTATTACGATTTGTCGTAATCGACGATTATTGACAATCAATAATGACATATTTAATGCGAAAAAAGGGCTGTAAGTTTCAAATGGGGGATGAAATTTTATATGTAAATAACGTCATTTTTAAAGCTAGAAGCTTGAAACTTATTTTTTAGGCTTTTGATTAGATATAATAATGATCGTGAAAAAACATGAGCGTGGGTACTTCTGGTTTAGCATAATCGTAATCATGGATTATCATTGCGATTAACTAGCAATTATTTATGCTATTATTTTCAAAGAATTTTATTTTTATTGTTATAGTCAGGTCACGTATATAGGTAACATTTGACGTCTGTCAGATTTATCTTCATAGTGAGGTGACCTGCTTAAAAACATCGATTAATGTGAAAGAATCGATACGGACTTGAAACATAATATGTGAATTTTAAAAATCATCAGGCGAATCCCTGTCCCATTATTATTTTTCTTTCTTAAATTTAAGGAGCAAAATGAGACAAGTACATAATTTAACAAAAAATTGCATTTATTCAGTTGAACTATCAGAACTGTTATTAATATTGTCATCTTCATCACTGCTGTCACCACTCAGAGATATTATTAATTCATTTTCAATAATATTGTCTATTCTCACATCTCGTCCAAAATCTTGTAAAATTATTTTCTTTGTTTTCTCTACGAATTTTCTCCAGTCTTCTGTAGTGACTTCTGCACACGCAGTTTGTAGCAGAGTCATCATTTTAGCAGTACTGAAGGGTGGTTCAGTATTGTTCCGCGCTGCATGACCCTTTATTTGTGCCCAAATAAGCTCGATGGCGGTATACTGGCAATGGTAGGGAGGCAATCGAATAACTTCGTGTCCATGCTCTAGGGCTAGTTCATCGATTACATAGCGGAGCTTGGACGGTTTAGTTGCTTTTACCAGTTTTAACAACTCAACTTTTAATAAAGTTGAACTTGCATCCACACCATTTCTTACCAGCCACGAGACACTCTCTTGCTTTTTACTTGCTTGAGTTGGTGGTTTATCAACTTGTACCGAATGATATGGTGCATTGTCCATTATAATTTTCGATGGGTTTTCTAAGCTGACTAGCAGCTTCTCAAACCACTCTTTAAAAACCTCAAAGTTCATTTTATGGTAATCACTTGTAGTTTTAGAGGCGAATGCGAGGAGGCAGTCTGGAATTAAACCTTGAGAAGCTGATCCCGCGTGACATATAATAAATCGGGCTCCTTTTCCCGATGGGACTTTTGAGTTGGAGGCCGTTGTATCATCGGTCCATGTCCGCGAAACCGTATGGTTCGCATTCAACCATGTTTCGTCAATAAACACGACATTGTCCCAATCTGTTATTTTATTTACTTGACGTAAGAATGTTACTCTCTTCAAAATAATATCGTAGCGTTCTAGAAGGATTTTCCGCTTGTCAGATTTTTTAAATATAAAACCAATTGATTTCAAAACCTTTGATAGAGACGATTTACCGCCAAAAAATAAGCCTGCGTCTTTTAACGAACTCATTAGCTTTTCCCGTGTAGGATATTCTTTTCTCGAGTAATATCCATAAATGTGGTTGCGAATTGCAGCAGCATCAAAATTATCAACGCCAACAATTTTCTTGTCCCTCTTTTTTTTTCGGTGTACGTAAAGTATTATCTTCTGAGCCTGACGGTCCGTATTTCTCATTCAGAATTTGAGTTATTGTCCGCTTCCCTATTCCCAATGCTTCGGCATTCGGCAACGCGTTCTCTCGGTTGTGTCAATGGTAAAAGAGGCCCATCGTTAACTGATTCACGTTCAAAATAATTGTACAATTTCGCGAGATTGGCTGTTTAGCGTTTTCCCCCGTTTCGACATGGTAAGACTGTGTAGAGGTTTCTTCCCTAGCTTACTATTTGAAGACTTCTTCTTGGAGTTGGAGAGATATTATTATGATTAATATTAATATACTTATTATAAATATATAATACTAGCATTTCCCGCGGCTTCACGCGCGTTCTAAAGACCGGAAACTAAATTCTTACTGTGTCGCGCGGTATGGTATCTCGCAGAACTAACGCCCGCCTTTCCCGTTTTTTCAACATTTTTCATTGATGCTGGTCGCAGCGTGAGGTAATATAGCCTATAGGTAATTTTCCTCGATAAACGGACTATCTAACGCACAAAGATTTTTTCAAATCGACTAATTCCTGAGATTAGCGCGTTCAACTAAACAAACAAACTCTTCAACTTCATATTAATATACATAAAAAAAATCATAGAAATAGTTTGGAGGAGTTTGATAACAAACACTGTGATACGAAATTTTTACATATTAAAGTCGACGTAACAAACGTTTAAACTTTTCATTTGCATAATGTAGATCTTTTGTTTATAACGGTAAGTCACTGGTTGTGTCTCACGTAGGATAAATAGATAAATTGTAATACAATATTGTTACCAAATATTTTTTGAAAAGAGCAACTGTTGAGTTTCTCGCCGGTTATTCTCAGCAGAACAGCTTTCCGAGTCGGTGGTAGTTTACTTACAGACTTACAGACTGACTTTTAATTTTGATAATGTAAAAATGATGATTCAAAAGAGCTTGTAAAAGTCTATTTGAATAAAGAATATTTTGATTTGATAAGTATAGTCGAACACTACTTAATTATTCATTTTAGTTTATGGAATGTTTGTAATTTTTATTAGGTTCATTTATATGTCTGAATATATGATATGATATATGATAAGTGCAATAGATTATTGATAAATAAATGTATGATAGATGATCATAAATAATTTCATCACTAATTATAACCTATAGTATATAATCTCAACTCACAAGAACTTCGCTATCAGAATTCGCTAAAAGAAATGTAATAACCATTTTTTTAGAAGAAAAACATTTTTGTATAAAATTTATATGATTACAGTCCTAATGTATGGTATGTTATAATTTTGTTTATAAATAAGAAAATGTTATTGTATTAATAACTTGAAATTTTAAAATTGTAAATAAAATAATATGTTTCTTTATATCCTATAAATAATAATAATATGAAACCGACAGTTATAGATTTAAAATGTCATAAATTTATTTAGCTTTAGGTCAGCCATTCCCTGCATTATATCCACTTTAAATGTAGTAAGTTTCATGAAAACATTGGGCCGACAGATGGTAAAGCAGACAAGTATACCCAAATTATGTAAAAACAGTCACAGTACCAGTTTCATAGAAATGTTTAATATTATATAATATACAGTCATTTTCAAACAATTTTATAGAGTTGACATGACGTGTTGCAAATCTTTCAAGTAGTAGTGAATAAAAATTCTACAACTACGTTACTTTAAATAGTTTACCTTAAAATAACTTAAAGAGAAACAAATTATTTTTTTCTAAGTGGGCAGCAAATGTCAATTGAAATATTAATTTTCAGATTTCTGGGCAGAATTTTTCAAATGAGACTGGTACTGGTTTCAGAAATAAGTAAAATCAAACTAAAAAAATGTTGATTTGCTTTGTATATTAAATGAGAAATGATAGCATAGAAATAAAACATCCCTATAAATAAAAAAAAACTTACTTTTTTCATTCAGTTGCCAGGCTAATGAAGCACACAGTAGGGCTAAAGTTTTTCCTGTGCCTGTTGGACTCTCTACTAAGCAGTTCATCTTTTTATCAATAGCTTTAATAACCTGTAATAGATTAACAAATATGTCAGCTAATAGTTAGTAGGCTATAACTATATATTGCATTTTGTAAAAACAAGTTATACAAAAAATAAGTAAGAGTATTGGTGAATAATATATGGGAATTAAGTAAATTATTGTAAAAAATCATTCACTACTAATGCGGTTGCGATATACCATATATTAAGTTATGGTTACAAAAATTTGAAATTTAATAATAAAAATTTGAAATTTAATAATAAATATAAAAAATTTATTAAAATTCTTGCAAACACAACTTACTTTTGACATTACATTTGTCTGACATTGATATGGTTCAACAGGAAAATCTACTTCTACACCAGATAAATATGTTTTTTTTATATGAACTACAGGAACTGCAGCTGAATTACTTGATGAACTACTGCTGAGACTTGAGAAGATCTTATCAATATATAATTGTCTTTGAGAGTTAGCAGTTTCAGGATCACATGATATAGCATCTTCTGATGAAGATGAAGATTCTGATGAAGAATCAGAAATTTCAATAACATCCGATAAAAAACTTTCTTGATATTCAGGTTCCATTTCTACAGCATATCGTTTTTATAATTTCGTAGATATAGTGTACCAATAAAAAAATATATACAAGGGTATCGAAGTTTCCCGCGTAAGCTTAATTTTGAATAATTTGGCACTAAAGTACAAAATGCTTATTTCAAAAGTTTAAGTATAACTTTACGTTATGTATAAATAAACTATTATAACATCAAATTAATATATTATCGCCATTTATTCTGTATTTAGCTTAGTAGAAGTGTTTAGGTAATATAATATATCGACTCCTGTTTTAACTTTTGAGTTTTGACGCAACAAACGACATGACGTGACATGACTGATGACATTGACATCTGATGATTGTTGTTGTTTTTAAAATTTATCCCCAATAGGGAAAGGCAAAGAGAAATCTGATGATCTGAAATCGGATTCTGACAAATTTGACATCTTAGTATGCGCTTGAAACTCACTTTGTATATTAGAAAATTATAAAGTATTTTTTAAATCGCTCGAATCCGTCCAATTACAGGCCATTACCTCCTTGTTCTCCAAGATAATGGAATCCATTATTAACTGCCAGCTCCTGCGGTACCTAGAGGAGCACCGGCTGATCAGCGACCGTCAGTATGGTTTTCATCGAGGTCGTTCAGCCGGTGATCTTCTAGTTTACCTGACACATAGATGGGCAGAAGCAGTTGAGACCAAGGGGGAGGCGCTTGCAGCCAGTCTGGACATAGCGAAGGCCTTTGATCGGGTATGGCACCAAGCGCTTCTTTCGAAGCTGGATCACCAGCTTTTTAGCAGATCGGAGCATCAAGGTCGTTGTTGACGGTGCTTGCTCTGATCCTAAATACGTCAATGCTGGTGTTCCACAAGGCTGTGTACTGTCTCCTACTCTGTTCCTTCTGCATATCAATGACATGTTGGAAATCAGCAACATTCATTGCTATGCAGACGACAGCACTGTGGACGCCCTGTACACTGGCCGCGCTAATATTTCTCGGGAATACGTCGACGAGTGTCGGAACAAACTTGTGTCTGAAATCGAATCATCATTAACCAAAGTCTCGGATTGGGGTCGACTAAACTTAGTCCAATTTAACCTCAAAAAGACACAAGTTTGCGCGTTCACCGCTAAAAAGTCGCCATTTGTCGTCACTCCTCTATTTGAGGACACTCCCCTGTTTGCCACAGCCAGTATCGGAATACTTGGCGTCGACATTTCAAGCAACGTCCAGTTCCGTGGTCAATTGGAAGACAAGGCCAAATTGGCCTCAAAGAAGCTTGGTGTGCTCAGTAAGGCGAGACGGTACTTCACGTCGGGTCAGCGTCTTAATCTTTATAAGGCGCAAATTCGGCCCCACATGGAGTACTGTTCTCATCTCTGGGCGGGAGCTCCCCAGTACCAGCTACTTCCATTTGACCGCATTCAACGTAGGGCGGCTCGAGTTGTCGACGATCAAGCTCTCTCCGATCGGCTTGATCCTTTAGCTCTGCGTAGAGATGTTGGATCACTTTGCATCTTCTACCGCATTTACCACGGGGAGTGTTCTGAGGAATTGTTTGGACTGATCCCGGCCGCAGAATTTCACCATCGGACATCGCGTCAAAACCGCAAATTCCATCCACACCACCTCGATGTCCAGCGTTCCACAACAGTGCGATTTTTAAGACATTTTCTGCCACGCACAACCACTCTGTGGAACCAGCTGCCGCCGGCGGTCTTTCCAAACCGTTACGACCTGGCAACCTTCAAGAAGAGAGCGTATTCCTTCCTGAAAGGCCGGCAACGCATTTGCAAGCTCTGCGGTGTTGCAGATGTCCATGGGCGGTGGTGATCACTTTCCATCAGGTGAGCCTCCTGCCCGTTTGCCCCCTTTGTCCTATAAAAAAAAAATCATATTATATGTGTATGAACGTGTATGACTTATTAATTTTTTGTGCGATATTGGTTAAATAATAAATACTGAATATCGTCTCTGTAGAAAGATAACCTCGTATGTCCAGAGATGCTTCTTTTACAGGAAACGAAAAAAGTGGTTCATTTTGTCAATGTTTTTCATACAAGAGGTTTTCGTTTAGGGATTGCAATCCGGCGTCATTTTCAGTCCGGCCGGATCCGGCTGAATTTCCACCAATCCGGCCGGATCCGACCGGATCCGGACCGGATTGGCCAAATCAATATGATTTTCGCTTTTTGGTTCAAAATGAACTGTTAGTAAGTTATTTAAGTATCATTGTACTTAATATAGGTAAGTAGTTTATAAAAAACTAACGGAACCCGCGGCTTCGTTCGCATCAAAAGTACAAAACACATGTTTGGCTTGACGCTTTTACTTATAATATACCAAAAATTGATTCCCCATTTACCATTTCATCCCTTTTGTTATAAGGACTACTCTATACAACCAGTTATTCGGTGTTCTTGGCGTAGTCGTAGTAGTAGATAGACATGTGCCTACTATTAGGTACAAAGTTTTTGTTGACTTTGTGGCAAAATAAACTGTAATTTAAATCGAAAGCACTAAGGAGTTATGATTTCATCTTTGATGTAAGTTACCCCTAAATTACTGTTTACCCCTTTTTATCCCCGTAAGGCAATGGGTTTCAATAAAATACGAAATACGTCTTCCATCAATTCTGTTAAAGTATCTTTATGCAAAATTTGAAGTAGATTGCAATCACACCATACAGACTTTGCCCCCGTTTTTCACTCCCTTAGGCATAAAATTTCGGAAGATCCTTTTAAATCGGATAACTACGTCATACAAAGGACACGCCCTAAAAGTTTCAGTTCTAGAGACCGATTAGCGGGTTAGGCTGTGCGTTGATCCATCAGTCATTCAGGACAAAACATTTTCCAATCCAATGTTAAGATTAGGCAACGAGCAAACAATCAAACTGTAGCAGTGGCTAGTGTAGATAATTAGTAATTTTCTTACGTTGCAACGAGTAGCCTGTGTTTCTAGATTTCACTTTCACAGATAGATCAATAATTTTTGATTTATAAAGTATCTTTATAAAATCTAATATAATACATGACTTTACTGAGATGAGACCATTATAATTATTAAAGTATTGGAGAATGCTAACAAACAAGTCTTATATTTATGTCAGATACCAACTCGCACGCAAGAACACCACGCACTACGCATTTAACGTACTTACTCATGCAAAAACTGTATTATTTTGCAAAAAATTGCTAACACCGGATCCGGTTGCCGGATCCGGTATATTAGTACCGGATCCGGTGACCGTTAAATGATGCCGGATCCGCCGGATTACCGGATCCGGTTTTCCGGATTGCAATCCCTATTTTCGTTATACTCATAGAGAAAAGTAATATTCATGAACGAATAGTTTATTCGTCCATGGTAATATTATATGGTTATACTCCGAATATGGCACTAGTAGTCATGTATTGGGTTTATGGTTTCTCCGTAATATAAAATACGTAATTTTCATTTGATTTCTCAGATCAAGTAAAAAAGCTACCTTTTTACCTACCGCCTACATTATTACAGAAGCCACAAAAGTCTGATCCTTTATGTATATAGGTTTTTTTACTTGATCTGAGTTTGATTTTTACAAAAAAATATGATACGATAAAAATATAATACGAGGTACCTATTCATTCTACAGCAACGATATTATTTTAATCCAGATTTAATTATTTACATAATATAATGAAACTAGCTTTTCTCGCGGCTGCGCCCGAGGTCTAAAGGCTGATAACCAAATTCTTTTTGTGTCACGGTACCTCGCAGAGTTATCGACGTCCCTCCCCATTAACGACCGCCCTTTTGCACGCGGTGATAAACTCTTCAGCTTTATAATGTTAGTATATTAAGATTATGGTAAATAAGAACACACATGTTGTATATTCTTTTATTTAGACATACCATTTAAATTAAATAAGTAATTATCTTTAACTTGTTACTTTGCGTTGATTTAGTCTGTTTGAAAGCCTGGATGTCGTTTTCGCTGTATGAGAGAATTAGGAATGGCCGGTGTTATAGGTTACACTTATCTCTCTAGTTCCTTATTCATCGTTGTTTCATCAATTCATCAATTTTCAGCCCTGATATCTTTACACTCCTATTTGTCTGATCAGATTTTCTGCCCTAGCAGATTTTACGTGTGAAGGAACAGGAAGAGCATAAAATATGTTTTGGCGCAAACTCGTCTGAGGATAAAACTTACTATCAATGTGGTGAGATTAGTAAGTTATTCCAAGCTAGATTGTGTCCGCTTGTCGAGATAACGTGAAGGCTGTGATAATTATACCCAATGACTAAGGGTGATGAGTTAGGCATGGCAAATAAGTTAAAAAAATTATCTTTTATTTGGATATTTCAAACATACTATGATGTATGTAGGATCCTGCTGAAACAATAAGTAAGGTTAGACTATGTACTTACTGATGGAAGAAGGATCGAGAAGTCCTTTTTTTTAAACATTTACCTAATATACGAGTATATCTGAAATAAGTTTTTTTTTATTTCATAAACACATAACAAAAACAGCAATAAGCAATAATTAGGTATCATTATCGTAATATGAATAGCGTACTAGAGGATCTTGAGTTTATTAAAATTAAGCTTTACCATAAATAACAATTAACATCTCTCGGTTGTGTTTACGAAAGTTACTTTACATCCGTTTTTTATATTATTTATTACAATATGCAATTTTTTCCATATTGCCTTTAATGCTTCGGAGGACTTATAAACATATAAGAAAATAGTGATAATGCAACAGCCCAACCAAGCCAGCACATAATGGGAAACAATTTTTTTAATTCTAATTGTAAGGCTTGCTTGCTATAAGAAACTAAATATATTTAGAACTAAGGATTTGTGGTTTATAATATTTAAACTATGTTTTTACTGAGATTTGATTTAATTGTCAAAAACTTAATTTTTTTGTTATTCAATGTTAAGTGTGTAGTCTAGACAATATAATATTTTTATTTCTTAGGTATATAAAAACTATTTCATTTGAATTACATATTTGTTAGTTCTCTTACTATTTATTCTGCGCTATATACAGTCACCCTCTCTCGTTCGGTTAGTCCCTAAGTGCTTATTGCCTAATATAAAGTTTGCAGTACAATTAATATGAAGAGCTCCTACAAACTTGCGAGAGTCCTTAGGCCTCCTAAGCATCATGCGGTCAACCGGAACGCAGTAAACCGTCCGGCTAACCGCAGGATGCAGTTGTGCTGGCCGCTGCGCTCAGAACAACCGGAACAGTTGGCCGGCAGCGGCAGCCGCATCGTTAGTTTCTCATACACATTCTTCCGGTCCGGCTAGGCTGACCGTATTCCGGGTAACCGCATAGTGCGTAGGTACCGTTAGACCTACTTAATCCGGCCCTGTTGCAAAATCCGTTCTTAGAGGATGCTATCTATATGCCAAATTGTATCTTTATAAGTCAAGCCGCCAACGGAACAAAACCAAGGTGAGTTCCAGTTGCACTGGTCCGAAATTTGTTTGTATTTTAAATACGTATAGGTAGGTACTATATTTTTAATTATGTAGCATTTATAACATACAATGCAGCTGATCCGAATTCCTATTCTGTACGCAATTTGTGGAAATCTAATATTAACGTTTATAATCTATGTTGAAACCGTTTGGTAAAACGTGTATACAGTTAGCATTAGTTGGTTGCTATTGCATCGCCAAATTCCCGCCGAAATACGGCGCCATTACACGAGTGAGTTGTCAACAAAGGTTATGGCGCGTATATCTAATTTGGTTTATAACCCAACACCATGCCGTTTAGGCAGCGCAATTAGTGCATGTTAGAATGTTGCTATCGATTTCAAAAATTTAAAGAAATATAATGTTTCAATTTGTTTATTACACTAATATTTTTGGTCATTGGTGTAAATATTAAATACCTACTCTGTATATTTATACATCTAGTTTTAGATATACATATAAATAAAATGTGTGTTTGTTTTTAATTCCAAATTAACAGCTTTTCACTTTATGCGTATGAAATACTAGCGACAAATATATATTTTTTAAATTTTATTCTGTCTGTCTGTTTGTTCTGGGTAGGTAATCTTTGAAACGGCTGGACCGCTTTTGACGGAGCTTTCACTTGCAGATAGCTAATTTTATAAGGCGTAACTTAGGCTACTTTTTAACCGACTTCAAAAAAGGGTGGAGGTAGAAATTTTATTTATTTTAACTAGAGGAATCCGCGGCTTCGCTGACGCTAAACCAAGGGATGAACCCGAACGAAGCGATGGTGAGTCACTAGTATGTACATAAAAATAATATCTGGACGTTGATTCTGTAGTCTCTGTGGCCTTTAGTGAATTTTAGCAAATAGCTTGAGGTGCTACTTGGTGGCATTAATATTAATTTAGCGTTGTATGTTGTATGTAGCGTTGTATCCATAGCTCTATTAAGGCACTAACTGTAAAATATTACCAAGTGTTATTTTAAATCAATCATATCTATTAAATGTTCATGTTCATGTTCTTTATTCTGGCTTTTAGGCGTGCCATTTGGGCACAAATTACGTCGCCAATGTCGAGTAGAAATATCTATTAAATATACTTGAAGCGAATAAGCAACTAATAATCCATAAAAATTGGACATGACATGTCAAATTTTCAATATATTTTTCTTCTTTTGATCAATATCCTAACTACTCCACATTAGGCAGAAGAGAAGATAAGCCATGACAAATTTGCTAGCAACAATTACATTATAGCACAAAGTATAAATGCAAAGCAAAATAAAACTAGGGATGACACGACACCCTACTTTTCGGTCCATTCAACAGTTTACGTTTAATATCGCGCTAACAAATTGGTGTTCCCCATAAATTATAAGTGAACACCGCGCCGTCTTACTCCCCCAGTCGTAGTTCTGCAGATAAATGAATTATTTTTATACCGAATGGATTATAACGTATGCTTTAAATATTCCTTTGGTTTGATGACTTAGAAAGTAATAAAATCTATGAAAAATATGTCTAAAAAGCCATTTTGTCCTTCAAATTTTAAAACTCGGATGGACGGGTCTACAAATTAAATTATGCTTTTCTTAAATAAACTTTTATAAGTAGGTATGTCTATGTACATTCAATTGTATCTTTTTTTCTTTTTGAAATTTTAAATTAATTCGAGAAGAGCCGGCAAGAAACTCAAATATAATAATTATTGGGCACATGTTAGTAGGTACAAGTTGCAGTTAGCTTAATCAGTTTATCCGTTTCTTCCGTTTCTTCGTCTGTCCTATTTAGTAGTATCGATCAAACTGCGAAAGGTTGCCATTAAAAAAATTTACACCATATGTCTCGTTATAAGAGTCATCACAACCAAACGACAAATATTAGGTAATGCTCATTAAGAAAACACAAATATTCTATGATGGTATGGAAGCCGGAAGTCTCGACCCCAGTCTTATTGTCTAATTTTATTTATTTTGAGATCTACATCTACGATTTGATCTTGCTGGTACAAAGGAGCTGTAATTTATATGAGCGTTAAGATGAACATAACAATTTAATAAATAATGTTGCATAATAATACCTAATGAGACCTAATATTGTAAATACGAAATTAAACGTTGACTTACTTAATGCATATTATTTTAATGTTTCTTTTATATAAAAATAAGTAACATTCGTATACCTACTAAATAAAGAAAACTACTAAAAACTAGAAACTAAAAAAGAAAAATTATTAAAAGGCGACTCAAAAAATAACTCAAGTAGGTACATATTTAGACTTTTAAATGTATCTACGAGTATTAATAATTATTGAAAACTATTATGAAATAACTTATTGCTTAAGCTACTGCATCATTAGCTGTACATGTTACTTCCAAATAAACGCGCTCCAACAATTATAGGGAGTTTTATTACCTTTTCTGTACTTTATCAGCGTATGTCACTACTATCTACCATTTCTTATCTATAAACGACTCTACTCCCTCAGAATAGGACGTATGAATTAGAAATATAAGATAGAGCGATATTTGACTTTCTACTTAATTTGATGGGAAAACTTGTCGTATTGATCTCATTTATACAGTAACATTATCAGAGAGGGTTCACGCGGATTCCGAACGGTCAATGAGTCTAAGATTGATATCGGGAGAGTAAAATACGTCCGTTGTTGTTTGCCAACATTTTATTCCGGTTGACAATCGATGATCCCCTGAGAAATGGTTCAACTTATATATATCTGATAGAGAATATTACACGGTTAAAGTCTCATAAACTGAGTGATATGAACTAATGATAAGCTTTATTAGTTTTTGTTAGTTTGATCTGTTAATTTATTAGGATGATGTATATGAAAGATTATTTTTGATTATAGCAGTAAGTTTTCTATTGACTTTGAATAATAGGTTGTTATAGTTCTTATCTTGTTACATTATTTTTGGTTTAGAGAAAAAATAATAAGTAAATAAGCGTTAGCAAATTGTTACCTTTATTATGCATATACCTTAGTAGTAGAAAATAATGCATTATATATTTTAGTAAGATTTAAAAATGAAAATCAAACCTATGCCCTTCGTGAATCAGTGACGTGTGAAGTGCAAAAATGTACACGGTACTGTTAAATAAATTAAATAAAATGTTAACCTAATTAGCTGATAGCAATGTGACCGGTAGCCAACACCCTTTTATTTGAAGATGAGACGTCAGACGTGGTTTCGGACAAAACGAGCACATTCAGTTTGAGCGTTCAAGCGTTAAAACTCGGTTCATTCAGTCTATATGTTCCTGGGAATACGAATGCCCTCATCATGGACTAATCTAAAAGGCAGAGTTTTCTAAACTTGGGGCTTTGATAGTCTAAATACCTAATAAAAGAATGAAATTAAAAAAATATAGGTATTTTTTTGATTTGATACGTATTTCCTTAGTAGGTTAGTACCTTTTATTTTATTCTTGACATGTACTTTTGTTATTGTTAGGGCTTAAACTTAAGATAAATAGCGCTATATCCTACTTATATAGGTACCTATTTTCTCGCAATTTCGCATTTTCCTTCAATATTAACATACATATGCTTTTATCCCACACCTCATTCTTATAACTAATTTTGTAGTGTTATTCTCTTAGATTATATGTAGGCTGTTTATAGGTTTGCATATTTGTTTAGTTTGTCTATACATGTATATTTTCTTAACCTACGTGTTACAGTTTTGGCTCCAGTAAAGCGTGATGCCCCATCTGATTGTTGCTACTTGCTAGCGACATATGTCGCACGCAGTGATACTCGTTGAACATTAGCAATATATTATGTTCCATCTTACTACGAGTGATATAAATGCGCAAATTTTATGTATTACCATTTAAAACATAATCATTATTAATAGGTAAAGCATGAATTAAAGATAATTTATATATACGAGTAGGTAGGTACTTGTACATAAACGTATGATAGTAGGTAGATATCTAGTTGTATAATTAGTCACTAATTATATTTTTTTTTTATTTTAAAAATAACCGTTTCGTTAAAAGTCAATCAACAAAAAATAACGATTGAAAAAAAACTTGTCTCCGTATATAGGTATTTTAATAAGACGTGAACTAAGTACCTAACCATGCTTTAAATTATATCCAACGCTTTAAAATTTTCATAGATATTTTATTTTATCATAAAGCTTAAACACAGAACACAAAAACTAGTACTAATAAAACGGGCCAACTTCAAAATACGCCAACACTTATGCCATTACTTTTTATTGTGAAAGCCATACATCTCGTCTTTTAGTTATTGATAAAAATATAAACACCGTTCAGAAACACCTCTCATACACTTGTTCCTAACGCTTACTTATATTATAAGTTCCATACTAGTCTTTTAATAAGAAGCCAATTTTATAAATGATATCACTTTTAATTTTTAAAATGACGACGTGCTCTACCGGTCGGTAAAAAGCGGTCACGAAGAGGTTGGAATCCCATAACTATAGTTCCTGGTAGTTGATCTTGTGAAGAAATGTCTGTAGGTGCTCGGAATATGCTGTACTGGATATTTTTATGGAAAAAGGTATTCTACACCTGCCATCGTCTCTGTAGGTCTTGCTCATAGTTCAAAATTCGAGTTTAACTTAGCTTTCGTACAGCCTGAGTCTTTATATAGGTCAATGCTTTTCTTAATAATTCGTGGTTTATTACATGATAATATTTTGCGTATGTCAATAAAGATGGTTAAAGTGAATTGCATGCATCATATTATGTGGTTGCTACAACCAAATATAATATAATGCACGTAATTATTATCAATTTACTTGTACATAAAGTTTAATTTACATCTGCGATGGGGGCTACATTCTTTAGTGCATTTGAGCAGCACGAGTGTAGATGTGTGTAGAGTACGAGCTTGGATCGTAATTCAGGGCCGTAGCTAGGGGGGGGGGGCATTGTGGGGCAATGCCCTACCTTAAAATCACAATGCCCTACCTTAAAAATACTAAAAACTAAGATAAATTATTATAATTGAATTGTTTGTTTATAGTTTGAGATAAAAAAAATGTAGCGATAGGTATCTAAACTTTTTCGAACATGCCACAATTTGTAACATTCATTTCATATAATATCATAATTCTTTGCTCTGTGTATAGATGGCATTTGAAGCGCCATCACATGAAGCGATGGGTCTATTTAATTATAATACCTGTGATGCAGAGGGTACCATAGGATGCAATATGGGCTACATTGCAATCTATGGTACGGGGAATCCTCTTTTTCAAACTAAAACTAGCGTACATGTTTCGCGCGCAAGCGTATGCGTGTCATTTCCCATATATTTATTTTAATGTATTTTTTGTGTCGTTTGCATATATTTTTCACTTTCGGCCAATCACGTTACGAATAGTTTACCTTCACATATGTTTCATCTAAATTAAAAAAAATAACTTTGAAAAAAAGGAACAAAATCAGTTGATCTGAACGAAGTTCTTCGCATTTTTAATAACATGGCGAATCGTAGAATTCAGCTGTTCTAAATGGTTTTATTATTATGTTAGTTATTATAATAAGTTTGCAGAAACAATATTATTTAAATAATATTTTTGGTCGTATCTATTTTCTCGTATCACCCCACCTAACAATTAATTATTACCTCACTCTCACTCAGACGTGGATCTCTGCATCCAAATCTGAAAGTTCAACCGTCTTGTTCGCTTGTTCTTCATCATTGAGGATTTAATAGTTCTTAGATTCAAACTCATGTTCTGCTACAGAAATTATTTGTCTACAAATACATCACTGACCTAGAGGTCAGTAATGTACGGCGGCCGGCATATTTAGCGGAAAACAAAAAAAAGGTCCATAATTAAAAAAATATGGTTTTATTTTAAAATCTACTTACTACACTTCTTTTGTTATTTAAAGTTTCATTTATTTTACTTAAAATGAGATCACATTAAGAACAGATTTTGCGAGTAAAGGCTATTTGTGAAAAATGGTACATTTTTGAATTTTTCATGTAACCGGGAAAAGTGAAAATTAATATTAAAATAACAATTAATTTAATTAGAAAAATGGTGATTAATATCGCGTATTTCCTCCACGTGCTTTTATTAAAGTTTCTACCCGTCTAGGCATACTGAGAATGATGTTATCGATGGTCTCCTGGGATAGTCTCCGCCATTCCTCAACTACGGCGATTCGCAGTTCACCCACGTTGGCAGGAGCTGGAATTCTGGACTTAACTTTTCTTTTCAGCAAGTCCCAAACGTGCTCTATTGGGTTCACATCTGGTGATCTCGCCGGCCACTCCATAAGAGTGATATTCATATCATTAAGATAAGCCTGAGTTACCCGAGCGGTATGCGGCCAAGCATTATCCTCCTGCATAAAAACAAAATCGTCACCGATATATGGGGCAAACGGTACGACATTTTCTTCTAAAACTTCTCTGATATAGCGGTCTGCAGTCAGACTCCCTCTGTCAATCACTACCAAGTCTGTGCGCTTCTTCGAACCTTCTTCGTACCGTACGCTCACTTACGGTTACACCCCGCACTGCTTCTAACTCATGTCGGGCTTGGACGGCTGCCAAGCGGGGGTTCCTACGTACACGAAGCCGAATGAAACGATCATCCTTACTCGAAGTGCGTCTTTTTCTGACTTGTCCTGATTTTCTCACATAAGTACCGGTCTCCCTGAACCGTTGGATATTGTGGATACTGCGATGGGTCGTTGAAACTGGTAGATGAAGATCTCTGGATATCACTCTGTAGGTTAGACCATTTCTTCGCATTTTGAGTGCCCTGGCAATCTCCGTTGGGGCTAAGTCAGGCATAATTCAGTCCTCAACTCCAAAAAGATACGCGATTAAAAAAACCTAACAAAAAATAGTATTTCAATGAAATTTTAAATCAATCTCAGAAGGAAGAAATACTCGAAGTTCGCTCCAGATAAGGTGTATTTAAATAAAATTAAAATAATTGCATAAAATGATATGTTCAGTTGTTTTCTTAATTTGAAAATATTTCTTTTTACATTGAATGACGTATGGATTGCTGGTTTAGCCAGCAACCTTATATGATACTGATATCAAACCTTTATTTTATGTTCCGCTAAATATGCCGGTGTGTACACATGGTGATTGATTTAGGAGCCCGTGCTTCGGAGCACGGAGCAGATCAATTATGATATATTTTTTGCTTCCGCCCTATTTGTACCCAATGCTGCCCTACCTCAAATTCGACTCTAGCTACAGCCCTGTCGTAATTGCTAACAATATTCTACGCAAATGGGAACAGAAGCTTTATACGATAATTAAAGAATTGACTTAATTCAATATAAGGTACATTTTCCTGAATATTTATGTGTAAATGTATATTGTGATTTGTGGAGCATAGAAATAAACAATAAAAGCACAAAAAATAAAAATATATTTTTGGATTTTTTCGCAAATTCCTGATATCACGGTTATGGAAGAGATCGAGGTTTTAGATAAAATTGAGATATCTCAAAGGTATTTGAGATTATATTTGTAGCAGACAGTAACCTTTACAAAAAATAATTTCAAAATATTTATTAATGACACCTAAATACCTTATAGTATTTTTTGTTGATATTAATTATTAGCATTTATTTATTTTCTAAATTTGGGGGGAAAAAGATAAAATTAATAAATGTTCGCGTAAATTTATAAAAGTTTCAATTGCCTATATAATAAGCTCCTTATATATCTATCTACTTCTACTTGTAAAATAAAAGTACTAACAATTATAATAAGTTTAATAAGTATTCTCACACATATACACTATAATAAATGTGTTAGTATAAATATTGAATCGAAGTTCAGCCCGCATCCAAGAAGTTGGCGCGAACTCTAAAGGGAGGAGTGTTTGCCTCACACTTTCCCTCTCAGCCGCGCCGGAATACTATCTCTTACAACTTTCCCTTCACTTTTAGTTAACTTACTGTTAGATATTTAATAAAAATATTTAGACCTTATTATGTTATGAACTTATTTATGTGGTAGATGTATGTTTCATTTTTGTTATATTAGCCAAAAATGAAGTGCAGTTGCAAGGCAGTGGTAGTCAAGTGATAACGTTCTCGCTTGTGTGATGCAGGTTCAAATCAATGGTCTCTCACCTCTGATATTTCCGTATGCGAATCATTTTTTCGTCTTACGTCGAAGGAAAATATCGTAAGAAACCCTGCATATTTGAGAGAACTAATCGAGTTTCAGCGTGCGAAAGACATGCGAAGTCCACAAAGCCGCACTTGACCAGCGTGGTGGACTATGGCCTGACCGCCATCGTATTGAAAGTAGGCCTGTTTCCAACAGTGGGATGTTACGAATAGGACTAAATACATTTAATAAAGTAAATACCAAATGAAATATACCATGAAATATGTAGAATAACGTGAGTAATAAGCTGAATTGTTCCAAACTTAGAAACATATTGATAAAATTTTATAAATTATACGTCTGGTTAATATAACAAATAGATATAAAAAATAATACAAAATTTATATTCATTCAGTTTTTCAACAGTTAATAAGCTCTTATATAAAATAGCTCTAGCGGTCAAATAATTGCAAGATAGGTTATAAATTTAATCGTCAAGTATTTGAACATTGACACTGATTTAAACTTGACATATGTGAAGCAGATGTGTTCCGAACAAATAAATATAAAAGCATTAGAAAAGGAAGTGCTTGCACGCCCGTAAAGCGCAAGGTTGCCCAACACTATAACGTGTCCCAACACTATAACCGTATGAACTTGTCACTTAAATGGGTTTCCGATTGACGCCTTTGTTTCTGTTCGAGGGTGGATTGAAATATAGCGCCATTTGACCATTGATACGCAATTCCTGATAAGTCTATGACTGGTTCCTTTCGCAAGATTTTACGTAATTATTTTCAGTTATTTTTTTAAAATTAAATGTTACTATAATAAAAATATGTGATATTAATTAATGCCAAAGGGTCTTTGCAATTACTAAAGCAGTACAATAATTTGCTCTAACAAATTTATTCTTGCCATACTACAAGCATACTGTACAGTATTATAATCAGAATATCAACGTACAAAACTCTGTCAATAAAATGGAAATAATAAAATTAAAAACCATATTATCGTAAAGTACTGACAATATTTGCTTTAAATTCAAGTCAAGTTTGAATGTAAACACATAAAGGTCGGTCCTGCTGTTAAGTCCATTGTATCGAAATAATAGATTAACTTAATAATAGTGACCACTGTGTGGGCTTAAGAGGTAATTGAGTATTTCATTTTGAGCGCATATATTTTGTTTATTTCATTATTCAATAAATCATTTCACGCAATATCTATTTTATATTGTATGTTTAGAGCCATTTAATTCTAAATTTCTGTTTCTTGTCAACCTACTACTTTAAAAATATAAATAATTTGGTTTGAGTAGTTTTTTTAGTATTGAACTGTTACAAATAAGCAATATTTTTTTTGAAAACGTGACCTTTTCGCATTAACGTAAGAGGGGAATTAAAAAAAGTGTTCCTGATGGAAATTAAAACTTCTTCTGTAATAAAAAGCAATTGCAATGTGCCATATGAACAGAAAAAAACTCGGTTTGAGTGCTACGTTATTTACAAATTAGATTATATCGAAACTCTACGTCTACTGCACATGAGATAATAAAAGAATGAATATTTATATACATAAATAAAAATTCTACTTTATACCATAAATTAGTTCATAGTAAATAATTTTAATAATCATTAGGGTATTTGTTCTAATGTATGAAGCACGCATAACACAATGAAAGTGAAAAACTTAGTCAATCAACGTAAAAAATAGCGGCCGATAAACACATTGTAAAAACATCAAATCATTCTAAAGCTACGAGCACACCGGTAAATATATATTAGTAGTTTCCATAAAGATACTAAGTACGTTAAATATTTGTTTAAATTAACTTAAGTATTAACTTCTAATTTCTTGTAGGTAATAACTGTCGTCTGTAGGTTTTATATAAAATGAGGTTTAAAATTTTACCGTTAAATTTTTGTGTTAATTCATTTAACACATTTGAAAATAGATTGCCGAATCTTTATTTTTTAGAATTCTTGTTTGTCGGTCTGTCATTGCATAGCAAGAAAACTACTGAACAGATTTTGATGAAATTAGGTAATATGATATCTGGTTATCTGGGTTAACTTGTAAGATCTACTCAAGGTCAACTCTACATGGGGCGAAAAATATAAGTCATGGGTGTTTATAGTATGTATATATGTATTTTAAATTATATATTTGTATCAGTGTAGTGTAACGACTGTCCAATATCCATAACACAAGGCTCGTAGCTTACTATTGAACTAGATGGTGCTGTGCGGTAAACTTCCAAAATATTGCGCAATAACATAATAGACAATTGAGGTAATTCAATGTCTTAACTGACACAGAATTAAAAAACAAAATAATATTCTATATACTACGAACACATTTTGTCAGAAACATAAGTGTGAACTCAGCTTAACATTTCGTAACATGAAAATTGTCAAAAAGACAGAGATCGCGTGCGCCACCACGCTTAGTTTAATGAGATTGCGATTGTTTTTTTTGTGTATTTTTCGTGATTTTCCCTAAAAAATGAAGGCTATCATTTTAAGGGGAACCAGTGAAAAATGTTTGGTGACTTATTCGTGTCTTCCTTTGTTGACGCGTGCTGACATCGGTGATCTAAATAATATGAAAATTTTCTGCAATTATGTTTTGATAGCTCATTTGTTAATATTTACCCGTATAGCTATTAGCTATTAAAATAGTCTTTTATATTTTTACTATACATTTTTTGAGTGGAACCATATTTTTTTCTAAAATATAAGTACCGTATAAGTATACCATGGACGTATTACCTAAGGACCAGTCAAAAAATACAAATGCATGAAAACACTTTCAACCATTTGAAGTATAACGCACACAAAGAATTGACACAATACATCAAAATTCACTCTAATGCTAGTGCTTGAACGTAGTCGATAAAATACATACATCAATGACATTTTAAATATTAATAATAAATATTGTTTGATTTTTCGCCGACAATCAAACCCAGAACGTTCGAATGGGAAAGAAAAGGCGTATCATAAATAAGCTGTAAGGCAAAGAAAATAAAGGGAGAATAAAGGTGGGGTAAGCTTCCGGTATTTATATTTTAATTATACTAAAATAAGCAGGACATTGTTATGAACTTTTTACTCAATTATAGTTATTATAGACTTCAAATTTTTTGTTAAGAATTTCTTTTCTCTTTCGAGAAGGATCCCTAGGAAATCTAAAATTTTGTGTAATTTATGTGTTAAAATAAAATAAAAATTAAGTACACATACTAATTATAATTTTTGCATTTATAATGTTTTTATTTAATTATAAAAATATTATTATAAATTTATTGTCATCAGATTGTAGGATACTGCGATAAAAGTATTTTATGTTATTGTACTGTACAAATAACATCCATTATTCGCTTAGTTATTTCGTCAAATATCGATATATTTTTCGACATTGTCAAGCACTAGTCGATGTCAAATGGACTTACTCGACGGTTCTGTCATTTGTTTTGAACGGTATAATCCAGCCATTTTATGATGGTTGTCAGATGTCAACAATACATAGATATATCGACTATATTTAACATAGTTGAATAATACGAAATTTTATTTTACATTTACTCAAATTTTGTGATAAATAACATTAAATGTAATAAAATATATTACTTACAAGTGAAAAGAAATAGTGCTGCTTCCGCTGCTATAGTTTTTACACCATCTAATAGAACATTTAGTCATTTTTGGGAGATGTTTTGTTGACAAGTAAGTGCTTGAGACTGACGTAAAATCAAACGGCCAGGCCTAAAATATCCTGATTACTGTCAAGGCCGGTAAAGGTACGTCAGCTTATGTGTCTCGTCCTTAGTTAATACGTCTATGAAGTATACATAATGCATTTAGTAAAAAGCTACTATGTTGATGCTACAAACATACACTTCAATTTTATTTCCATGCCTGTACAAATAATGAAGATTTTAAGTTAAATACAAAAAAAAAACTACCTACGTGTAAAATCAACACTTTGCGAAGTAAAAAGTAACCTCTGAATCTATAAAAGTCGTCCTTTGCATCAGGTGTTGATAGAGATGTTAACACGCTATTATTGTTAGTATAAATTTAATCACTAACACTGGGCTTACATGGGAGCACACTTGGCTACTTTTTATAAACTTTAAATATTTTTACTACCTTTTTTGAGTTTTTGAAATATAAAATGCTAGCAACTTAAGCCAATAGAAACAACTGTTGCAAAATAAATATAGTGATTTCGGATTCAAGACACGAAAAAAAGATTTTTAACAACATACTTAAACTTCTTTAGGGAGATTTATGAAAATATTTGTAATATATGTGTTATAAAATATTTATCACTTATAATTTTATAAATAAACAATATATTATCTATATATTGCTTTTTTAAAATTTAATAACGGTATGTACCACATCGTCAAGAACATTAACTTTAACCACGCACTAATAAAAGTTAAATTTTAATTTTGTTTTACAGATTATTCTAATGTGTAAATGAACCTATTTATTAAAAACATATCCATGTAAGCCCGGCGCGTGTCGCAGTGTCAACGGCGACCAGGTGTTGTAATGCTATTAATATCAATTGAACATCGCCCGTCTGCTGTCCAATGACCACCATAAGCTGACACCATCACCCCTCCAGTCCATACATTAAAGCACAACAAAGTATCCATTGTACAACAAACGATAGGTCAAGTTAATTCGGAAACGAAATATTTTATGAGTCGATTTCCGTTTTACGAAGAGTAATGCGATTTTACGACTAATGCTTCCGTATGATGGCAGCTTTTTTTCAAATTAGTGTTATTTATTGTGGCAATTTTTTGGACTTAATCTTCAGTGGAACTTGTAAGTACAACCCCCTTTAAAATTACAAAATGACGCCCAGATATTCTCGTGTATTTTGTATAGCTTACCGCTAACTTTAGTGCTAATTTTCACTTCTTATGTCTAATTTGCAAAAAAATTAGGCTGATTTGTATCACACCTGTAAATTGCACACACTACAAATCTCCCTTCATTTGTTTGATGGATAAAATGGAACCTTCATACCTATTACAAACCAGCATATCTGAAAAAACCTAGCAACTTTTCGAAATACACGTGAAGTCCCCCAACCTGCACTTAGCCAGCGTAGACGATGGCCCAACCTGACGATCCCCACCATATTGAAGTAAGGATCATGGCCCGCAGCAGGACATTAACAAGCCTGATTACCTATTACAACAATTTTATAAATTACTAAACATCTTTTCTACTTAAAAGTATTTTAGCTAGGTTATAGAATTAAATGGTAAAATAAATCTTTATTTCTGGGTCTTTACATGACATTGTTTAATTACAGTGGAGGAAAGGAAGTGAGCGATTCGATGTCACTGCCATGTTTCGTGCGATCAGTCGCAGGCGATCGAGGCATCCGACCGAAAGAGTCAATAAGGGCGAGGGATGTTTGCGGATCGAACGAGACGCAATTATATTAAGATTACATATTTATCTCCGAAACGGACACATCTATTTGGGGTGGCTGACTTTTATATATCATGAGAGATGTTTGTATCTTCTTCGCACAATTATTAATATATTTTCACTGTGCAGGACATAGGTAATTTATGTAGGAATTTATAGTTTTTATAGGTTTCCTTCGAATTACATTATACTATTTGGCTTATATATACCATTTAATACCAGACTGGCGCACAAATCGTTTCACGCAGGGCAAAATCAAACATACGACCGTTCGTAATGCAAACCATATATATACTTCACTCCGCAACAACGTTTCAATATAGTATTCCGATTGAACATAATCTATTTACTCCAGCTTTGCCATACTATCGGTATTATCAGCTCGAATTGTTCTTCCCTGGACAATTGCCTGATCCCCGATATTGATTTTGGGATCACTGGCGGCGGGCGATCTTATCATTATTTTAAATGCCTCTTTCTTACCGATGTCTGTTTTGTTTAGCTGCGAATTTATATTCAATGTATGTAATACAAATGTTTTTGTTGTTGTTCTACGTTTTTAGGGGATATAACAATATACTTTGACGATATGAAAATATAATATTAAGTAAGTACGTGGAAGAACTTAATAAATATGTATAATTTACTTGTAAAGATCATAATATAGCTAAATTGCACATATTAATTTCCATAGAAGTAATTATTGATTGACTTTATATTAGGTATACAATACGTGACATGTTAGTTGGTGGAGAACATAAATAAATACCATAGAGAAAAGTAATATTATACTTTTAATAGAGAGCCCTCTCTACCGTTTTTTTTGCCAACACTAAACTAGCGCCATCTGTAATTTTTCACCCCATGGCCTATACTAGTCCTTCTGATATCATAAAAAATATATTTAAAATTAAAGTCGATCGATTCTAAATGTGTAAATATAGTGATGATATTATTATATCTATTAACATTAAAATAATAAAAGCAAGAAAAATATATACTTAACATCACCATATTTACAAATTTAAAATCGATCTACTTAAATAATTAAGTAGGGTTGAAGACTGTCGTTCTATGTAATAAATAATACAAGAAAATGTTATTTTTAAACTTTATTTTGTATATTTTTAGTGTAATACAGTTATTGTATAACACAGCTCGCCGCGCGTGGCATTACGTAGAGCGTAGACATGAAGATCGTAGATATAAAATCTTACCTCTGGTCATACAGACACCCAAAGACACAACGGCTTAAGCTAGGCGTAATTGCTTAAACTAGACAACACAAAATAAAGCGACTTTTAGACTGCTTATTTAAAATAGTGTCAATATCATATAACTAAATTAAACCCAACTAAATTTTAAGATATTTAATATTTTTATTAAGCGTCAAAATAATAAAATTTAAAGAAGTTTAAATTGTCAAAAAAACAAAACAATGTTGCAAGCTATCCAATTCACGCATTTGTATAAATTTATTATTTGTTTGAAATGGTGGTTCACTAAAAAGTTATAATGAAATATATCGATTCAAATATTTAAATTGTTATTTTAAGCAATGAACAGTATTATTTTTATGTGACATTATGCTTATTTTTCTCAAAATTTAATAATTTTTTGCATGCAAATTTGTTTGGTATGCGTGTACTGGACTGCTGGATTGACGATTGCGACCGTAGCGACATCTCTTACACCGACTTATAGTCGCTGATAAATTTAAGCAAAAGTTTTGGGTGACACGCAATAGATGACACTACCAATTTTTTATCTGTTGTCGATGTTCTAAGTTTCCAACCCCTCTTTAGAAAGATTTTTTAGATATATATTTTGGGTATAAAAACTAATCTAACCAGAAATGCATCTGATCACTGATGGTCTAGAATTGACATTTTGAAATTAAGAAAGATATAGGGAATGCCACACATCGTCACAACAAATGACTAACATAATATTTATTTATATTCATAAGCAATACAATATTTTGTCGATTTATATCATCTCTCTGTCTCTCTAATTTATAGTAAATACTTGAAATTATATACTAAAACCTTCTTTGAGAACCAATCTATCCATTGGTGAAGTTTTTGAGTTTACGCGAACAGACAGACAAACGAACGCGGCGAAGGACTTGGTTTTATAATATGTAGTGCTCAGATCAAAGAAATTAATGTAGTCTGTGATGTAGTGATACTATTATATGAAAGATTTACATGAAATAGTAATAAAACAGCAATTTACAACAGTTAGTGAAATGTCGTACCGTTGTGCCCGTTGTCTCACCTGATTGCGCGCGCGCAGCCGTGAAATAACGTCGCAGTCACCACGCCCGCCACATGTCATGGGAATCGATTACATTGGCGGATACATTTGAATTACCATATCGATATTTATATCATTGTATGTTTAATTTGATCGGGAATAGAAGTTTTATTGTGCTTTTGTAGTTTGATTACAAATAGTTCTAAGGAACGTCTGGAATGTTTTGCCAACTTGATTTTTTTTGCAAAAATAAAGTTGAACCGTGGTCGTATGGATATATTTACAAGCCACCAAATACATTTTCAGGGCGATAGACTTCATGGATTGTCAACTTTAAGGGTCAGGTCTATTCTAAATATTGTCTACAGAATTCCCTACGTCCAAAATAATCTTATAAGTAATATTAATGTAAAAAGATTAAATAATAATCGGCCAAGTGCAAGTTGTACCTGCGCACGAATGGTTCCGTATTATTTTCTATAAGAACGGCAAAAAAAATGTTTGTTGTGTGGTAGCCCCCCTTAAATATTTATTTTATTTAAATTTAATTATTTATTAATTATTTTTTAATGTGAATATATAACTAAAATATTCTGTGTATATTTCAAGTTCACCTGTTGCCGGTATCAATATAATGCAAAAACGACAAAAAAATCACTTTTGTTGTATGGGAGCCCCATTAAATATTTATTTAATTTTTTAGTATTTTTTGTTATAGCAGCAATAGAAATACATCATCTGTAAAAATTTCAACTGTCTAACTTGATAGTTATGAACAGTGATCTGTTCATGAGATACCGGGTCTGTCCGTGTCATCAGATAGACGGACAGACCCGGTCGCGTTTTGCCCTTTGGGTACGGAACCCTAAAATCGGAAAGTCAGGAAAAGATTCAATGTGTTATTACTGTATATTATGCATTTATAACTGAATTAGTCGTAAAACTATTATGTATTTATAAGTGATGGAATAAAAGGCAATTACTAGATGTCAGGCAAATAAGTGACGCCGTGTCGTCCGAGTGTGACCGACTCAGGTGTTACAATGTAGCATGCCGTAGTGTGTGATTTAATGTAATTATGTAATTCCGTTTAGCAAACCACGTAATATGGGTCATTGTACTCGACTGTAGCAGCTTTTATAGATTTTTAATTTGAATTATTATGTTTCCAGAAACTTTGTATTGTTAGACTGATCATATTTCTACGATTATTATTGTAACTAGGTTCTTATCGTAGACTATGTGTTGATTGATTTGATTATTTTGTGTACATTGTCTATTTTTGAATTATCTTTAGTACGATTTAGTTACTGTTGTATTTTTATTTACTTATATGTACTACTTAAATAACATTTTACCCAAAAACAATATTCTACAGAAAGCCCCAATTTTTCAGTAGTAAAATAAACCACGTGGTATAACGATGGATAGACGAGGAAGCCAAAAAATATTAGTTTGTATTAAGGTACCTCAAAAAAATCTATGGAGAAACTTGAAGAAGCCGAGTAAAGTGAATTTTAGTTCAAGTGAACCGTATTTAAACCTTGGGTCACACACTTCCAATTTTTTTTATTTTTAAAGTACAATAGTTAATAGTACTTACGTTCCATTGTAGGAAATTGCCTAATTGTAAAAAAATCTGCATGTCTTAAGACACCCAGGTAGTTTTCACGGGAGGTTTTAAGTATACCGACCTACTTTTCGTCCATGCAAGACCAGCGTCTCCCCTCGCATTGAAGGGTCTATCCTCGCCTTGCATGCCCAGCTGAGGTTAGGGACTATAAACTTTGTTGTTGTATGTAGAATATTTTGTATTTTTTACTGTAGAATTTGAGATGTTTTTCATTTCTTATAACACAGGAATCATTTCATGATCATGCGGCCTATAATATTCTCCAGCACTTAGATACCTCTGTGCGAATCATCACGTCTATCCACAGCTAATTTTGTAACAGAAGGACAAACTTAATAAGGCTATGCAATAAATAAATTAATACCATATAATTTTCAAAATGCTTTAATAGCGCTTAACCTTTATAAGTAACATAGAGAGAATATTTTATAAATACAAATCTACTAATAACTATGCTCAGTGTTTACAAAACCGCTTGTCTCTATATAAAATAGGGTTTTTCAATTATCATCATCCCAATGATTTGAACCCGCATCACTCGGTTATCCAAGCGAGCGCGTTACCGCTGGGCTACCATTGTCTAAATATAAAATAGCGTTATTTAATACATTCTTATATTTTCGCGTACTACAAGTGTATTATATAAATAGAAATGATTGTTGCTAAGCGCAAAACTCAAGAATGGCTCGACCAATTCGGTTTTTTTAAATCCTTAAGGCATACGGAAGGTTTTAATAATAATAATAAAAAATTCAAAGTTTGTGAAAAACATATACTAAAGTGTGTACCTAGGGACAAACCCGATGGATAATTTTAAATAAAATTTTATGTTTTTAATATGTTTACATCAAACATGGTTGCGGGAGAGAATTCATTTAAAATAGCATCATTTTTCTCTATAAATGTGACAATAGTGGAGCTTCTCATGGGCTTACAATTAATAACAATTAACAAACAATCTGTATACAGAAGTGAGCGAGCCACGTTTTTGTTATAATGATGTGTTAATACGCTTTCCTACTAAGTGCATTGTTGCGCTAATATGGTAAATTGCGAGGTACGGCGGTCTCTTTCACATGAAACTGTATTGTTTCCATAAAACAAAATGTTAGACGTTCATTGATAGCACCTTTTAAACGCATCTCTTTGGTTATCCATCTTCTTATATATTATGTATGTATAAGGATTTGTATACATTTAAATAAATAAATAAATAAATATGTTGGGACAATATTACACACAGTGCCATCTAGCTCCGTGGTAAGCTACGTAGGAAGCTTGTGTTACGGATATCAGATAGTTTATATACTACACATAAAAGTTTAAATATATAAATATTATAAATATAACTATAATCCATGACTGGAGTACATCTGAGTTTAACAAATGAATGCCCCCAGCGGGACTCGAACCCGCGACCGTTGGCGCAAGAAAGTAGGGTCCCGGTCACTACAAACTGCGCCAAACGTGTCGTCATTTGATTCAAGTGTGTTGTTAATGTTCCAATACCGTTAATAATAATACTCACAATTCTTTAAAACGATTTTACAATTAATGTCTAAATCTTTTTAGTACAGTTTATAAGGTAATATTTAAGTGTACAGAATATTTCTTTTTAATATACTTATAAAGTTTTTGCAAGTTGCGAGAATTCAGAACTTTTTCTTAATTATCGTCTTCCTCGGCGTAGGAATTGTCTTTAATCCCTTAAGAGTAAAATTCTTATAGTACTATTAATTAAAATGATTTCAATGGATATATGACCATTAATTGTTTTTGGGAGCATTGCGTTTCATTCACACATTTAAAAGCATTTTTTATCGGAAAGGAAAGCTCGAGGATTGAATATAATTGCGAAATTGTACCGAAACTGCGTGGTGCGAAAGATTTGGAATTACGAGGAATTGCCTAATGTGGCCGTGGAATTGGAAGGCTTCAGTTGTAAAAACTTTTTGATTTCGTAAGTTTCTGCCGAATCGCAAGTGACGTTCTAATGGCTTCAGATCTACATTAAAGGGAACTTTGCTCAAATTACCAATTGTTTCCAAACTTCTAGCCACATTTTCTATTAGAAAAATAAACTTTTCTTTCAAGGTTATGTTTGGCGGGCAAAAATTGTTTTGCAGTTTTGTTAGGAAATATTATTTGATTAAACATGAATCTTTAAATGGCCTTCCAAAAAAATGCGTAAATTAGTTTTTTTAATAGAAAACAGCTGTAGCAATATCAACAGTTACGTAATTATTGATAAATTTTATCAATGAATATGTTTATTATTATTTTATATTAATAGGTCAATAATAACATATACCTGTGGGCTTTTTTTAAATAACAAAATCTAATTTTACCTTGTATCGTAACATAGATTTATTCTTTTACGACCATAATCAAACTCGATCAGAGCCGACTGTACTATTATTTATTACCTAGTACTTATAAATATTAACACAATAAAAGGGTAATAGACTTTCTGACAGTTGGCGTCAAATGACGGGATAAAAAGTTGGTATAAAAACTCTCTTCAGTGGGAGTTAATGTTATTGTAATTAGAAAATAACATTGTTCTATGAATAGGCATGATAATAATTTATACTGCTGCGTGAGTTGGTTTAAAGTATAGTTTTTATTTCATAAAATATTCCATTAATGCCTTTCACTTTTTACTGTATATAAACATGGTAGAGTCAGTTTTCACAAAACAAATACCTATGCGTATTTTTCTTTAAATATGTTAAGTATAAATCATACATATTTTTTAAAACAAAATTGAAGTCTCCAATTTTCATTTTAGAGAATACTTAGTACCTAGTAGTTTACAAGTAATTTTAACATCCTTCTCCCGATCCACATTATTTTCACTAGCGTGACAAAACACTTACTCCACAATCAAATTGTATTAAAATACAAAAAGAGATTGTGACGGCAATTACAGTCCATTTTAAATTTCGGTTTTGCTTTGTTCACATATAAATTATAGCGGCGCGTCCACACTCGTCCGTGGAGCGGCGACAGATCGCACCAATTTGAATATTAATAGCTTCACCCGCGCGTGAAAACTGACTCGGCGGATGCCCTCATCGGCTCTAGAAGAGATAATATATATTATATAGTAATAGTTTGTTTCCATGAAAATGATATAAAATTTATTATGAACTAATACAAATGCAATAGTTTCTATGTCGATTACTCGTTCCCACATAACAGCTAGACGGTTTTCGAGGGATAAAAGTGCGCAAATAAACTAATATATTGATGCCTAAAAAGCTTTCTTATTTAGTAAAGAAGATAAAAAGAAATAATAAATAAAAAAGGATATTGGGATTTTTAATCAATGTAATATGTAAATAATAATGAGAGGTAGTGTTTATAAAAATTCAAATTCATATGCATTTTTTACTGACACATCTAGTAGTTTTGTATGGTCAGACGTAATCGTCGAAGCGCGACACGGCCATATGACCGCACCCTTAGCAATTGACAGCCGATGCATAAATCAGGCCAATAAATAAATATCGCTTCAAATCGCTTCCTGTTGCTAATGCAGTGTAATTTAAACGACCCTTGCCCTAAACCTGTCGTCGTATTTTGTTCAGATATTCTTAATGCATGTGCTTTTCAAGGCAAGAGGCGCCTTTGCTAAATAATACTTATAAAGCACCTTTAAATGCTTCTTTGTCGCGGGTTCGTTTCCAAAACACATTATATTTTACAATAGAAATGAGAGTTTTTTGTATTATACATATTACATATAACTAAATAACTACCCTCCTAATTCACTTAAAACTACAACCTCTATAATATAATGTTTTGGATTATATAATTAGTTTTTTTAATGTAACTAAATAATGGTATTATATAAGTAAGTAAGTAATTAATAAATTTTTCATGTCACGAAACAACAAAAGAATAGTACGGTAATAGTACCTATACTAAGTTTTGTGCTTAAACACTGCCTGCTTTATAATTAAATAATAATAAATATATACTTAATTTGGGGCAATAACACACATCCCCATATATTTCCATGGTAAGCTACGAGGCATGTGTAAAGCTTACCTATCAGGTCAAATATCTGTTGATACACTTCATATAATAACTTTAAATACACACATTTTACAAATATAAACACCCATGACTGGAATTTAAACATTGGTGCCCATCGCACAAAGAAATGCCCCCAGCGGGACTCGAACCCGTGACCGCTGCCACAGCAATTAGGGTTACAAACTACACCAAAAGTGTCGTAAAAATCAAAGGATTGAATAATTACTTTTCTTATACGTTGTAGATATTTACATTTCTCGTACAATAAGCCTGGCTACTCGTATTGATGATGCCAGCGTAGGCAAACCATTGTGATAAGATGAATGATTAGTTGATCAAAAGGTCACAGTCAAAGGCCACTGAAGTGTGACAATGCATGAGTCAGTAGCTTGACACGGTTGATGGATACAACGTATACAGGATTTCATGTAAATCAATATAAATTATCAATATGAACATATTTTTTTATGCCTTAAATTCGTTTTTAGGGTTTTCTATCCGAATGGAACTCTTTGTGCGTGAGTCCGAATCGCACTTGATCGATTTTGTAGAGTAAAAATTTGATAGAGAAGCTCGGAAAGCGTTTTAAATAAAAAAAAGGAAAGTTGTGTGTTTAAGTCCGTCTAGATAGTTTAGATTAGGGAGATTTTTGTGACCATATTCGAGTAGGACAATGTATGTTCCGTCCGCTTATACCCATGGCTATAGTCTATACCTATAGTCTTTTAATTTATATAGTCTCAACTCTCATACTCATACCATATTACATTGTTATTTGTGTGATTGTAACACAATTTGTAATTAGCTTGTTGGAAACAACCGTACTGTAATGAAATATAATTTGTGCTAATAAAGGTATTTATTATTTATTTATTATGAAACTATGCTTCTTTCATATCCGGTAGATACTCTTACCTTTGCTTTGTATTGTAGATAGAAAGAAATCTATCCTTATTGCCCCTTCATCTTTCTATGTAACGTTGGCGAAATTTTATGTAGCGCAAAAAATTAGAACGCTTTTAAAACTTAACTACTCTATTCGTAATTACAATTGACATGAAAATAGAATAAAAACACATTAAATCTTTATCTTCTTAGAGTAGGTTTTAGTAGTGTGTAGTATTGCGGAAATGTTTTTAACGATGTGCGATGTATACCTAATTCAAAACTTGTTAAGTACGTATCCAAAGTAATATTATAAGTATAGTTTATAATTCCACGATAGTATGCGAAAAAAAGTCTGTCTGTTACATTTTTTACTTCTGAAACAGTTTTTATAATGTAATTAGCATTAGATTTTTATCTACATTTTTTGTAAATATGTATATAAGTAATATTTGATGGGTGTAAAATAAATAAGTCCATATTTTTAGTAGAATATAGTGTTTCGCCATCGCAGGAATCAAGAATGCTTCTTTACTCTAGCTTTAGTTTGACACAAAAAAAACACATGTATATAAACCCCGGAGATAATTCTAATAAGGTGGTCTATACACAATCGCGGAGACTTTATAAATTGATAAAACTCATAGCGTATATAGAAAGCAAAGTAAACAGATAAAACAATGTTGGTTTGTTATTTGCACGAACTCTCCCCCTCCTCCAGATATTTAATTTTGATATGAAAACCGTGACAGAGCTGCGGCTCGCCGACCCAATATATTATCGTGTATCTACCAGCCAATATTACCGCAAAATATTAGCCGTTGCGAATCTAGCATTAAGGTTTGTCCACTTGGCGATCGTTTCTACCAATCGAAACTATTAACTACCGTATATTTTAGACAATAAAGTTCAAAATCCTTTGCTAATTGATTAAGACAGAACGAAATATGTTAATCTGAACTATATCATAAGACTACACAGTTTGAGTAGCAAATGCGATCACACAATCCTGACGTCTTAAGTAGGAAGTATTTAGGTGTCTTGCAAAAGAAAATGTACCCTGTAGCTTTGAAAATAAGGTTTGGAATAGTTTATACACATATGCAGCACTTGACCGATCTCTAGGGATACTAGAGCCTTTAGTCACGGTTTTATTTGAATTCACCGAAATGCATTGCGACAAATATTTGGACATTTATTGCGAATGCGGTCGGTGTCGAATATTAAATGTTGATTTTATACGCTTGACGTTGATTCGTCGCGGCCGATTTCGGGATCTCTACAAATGACTTGGGCGAGCCGCAAAGGAAAGATCGCTATCATTCCCATTCTACATTAACGTCTAGATAAAATCTTCTACTGGTTGAGAATTTGAGTATTGGCAATAATATTTTAGCCTTTGACACCGCTTCTATTTGTGAACTCGTTAATACATTAAAAAGAAGTTTATTTTTCACATAAAGTTGCTGCTTGATTCACTTTATATAACTTGACTTATTTTTGTAAAATTTATTCACTTGACAGAGCAATGAAAAACATTAGTTATGAAAAACAAAAAACCACGCATGAATTACTTGAATAGTAGTTTCTTAAGCTTTGCTAGTATTTAAATTCCCATATGAATAATTGTCTTGATCTCCTTAGTTAGAATTTTGTGTGCATTCATCTTGCCTACGTATAAGAGATATGAATTATAATGTACGAAAGACCTTTTTATGAATTTTGGAGCAATGGAAATACAAAATCGTCTAGTTTAGATATATGTAGCTATAAATATCTATTATTTAAAAAAAAAATGTTAACTAAGTACATTCAACTTTTAAATATTTTAAAAATGAGCGGTTAAATGGAGGACAATGCGAGTTAGGTATAGTTGCATAATGCATAACAAGATATTACTGTAGATATATATAATGTTGTGGGCCGGCATTATTAAGATGGTAACTTGGAATCCTTGAGAGTGAAAATTTTATAGGTTTCACGCCCGCGTCGTTGCGTCCACACTGTCGACACATACCACTTAAAAATCGAGCAAAACAGTGACAATTGGTGCATATCCCCGACGAATTATCCCTCTTCGGCGCCTTTGTCCAATTGAAGCTTCCTTTATTTCAGCTTTTTTGCCGTTTTTCCATTCTCATTTGGTTATTTATCTTCTCTTTTTGGATCGGACAATGAGCGCGCCGCTCATTATATCGTCCCTGGTTTAGCACGCGACCTGCTACTAAATCTCAGCTGGAATTCTAGCGAATTACCCGACGTACACGGACCGTTTTTTCGGGTGATTGATTGGAGTAAAAATTACTTTCTGTTTTTTTTCCGACACCGAAGTTTGCGACGCATCGATTCGCTTTATATCGCGGGGTGGAATCTGTCGGATCGTTTTTAGCTAGCGGTTGCGATAAGATAAATCTCCATTTGTATTAACATACGGTGAAAGACATATATCGGGGTCGCGAGAGTCATTAATTTAGAGTATCGTGGCAGGTAATCTCGGCGCAGTTCGGTTGCTCGCCGCTACTCGGTAGCTGTCGGAAATAGATCAGCCCACCCGTCAAGTACTTTCGACTTGGTTGCATACTAAAAACTGTATGTACCGACGTGATTGCATTTGCGTGAATCATTCCCGTCGAACTCGTGCCATGCGTTTAATGCGAATAACACCTTATATCGGAGGGGTACGTCTTATATTGCAAATTAAAGTTATACTTGTTGAGCAATCCTTCACAGTTTTAAAAGATTCAAGGTGCACAATTTTAGACAATGTTCGCATATTCATATTCCCGAAAACGGCAGCGGGATGCATAATGCATGTCGACGGCTATTGTCTCGAGCCGGATGGATGTCTGTCTAAATTACCCGTCGATTAGTTTCTGCGTAAAATCATTTCGTATTCGTCAACGTACAAATTTCAGAAATATGTAAAAAATAGGATGTAATCAATCGATAGCAAAATACATTTGCTATAATGTATTTTAGTTATTATATTTATATTTATACTAGCAGTACCAGCGGCTTCGCCCGCGTTGATTTTTTTAATCGCTACTAATCTTTATTCGATTACTCGCAATCGGTTGATCTGTAGATTGCCTGAAAATTCTCAAAAATTACTCCAGCTATTTCAGAACCCATAGTTAATATACTCCTGAGCAGCGCGGCTACCTTTCCCGCTCTTGGCTCCCCCTCCCTCTCCCCATTGCCCGCTGTGCTGCGCGCTATTTTATTATTATTATTTTTAAATTCGTATTATCCTTTGAATGGAGTGTCCGATTTGTAGTATCGTAAAAGTTATCTACTATCTATATACAAATTTTATACAAATCTCTTTTTATTTTGTATAGGTACCTACTGACTTTTATACAAAATAATGAGAGCCCTCATATCACCTTAATCCAACCCTGTCGCAAAATTTGTTCTTAGCGGACGTTTACTAACAATTAACTATGTCCCTGCCAATTTTGAAGTTTGTAGCAAAAAAGATAGAGGAACATCATACAAACTTGCGAGAGTCCCTAAACCACCTTAATCCGGGCCGAATGTTCAAAACCCATTCTTAGAGGTCTTCTACTAACAATAACTACCTCTCTACAAAATTTAAAGTTTGTAGTACATAAGGTAAAGGACTTTCATACAAACTTGCGACAGCCCTTGCACTTTTCAATCTGGCCCTGTCGCAAAATCTTTTTTTTTTTTTCTTTTCTTTTTTTTTTTTTTTTTTTGACATTTACACACAACACTATCTAGTTCCACGATAAGGTACGAGCCTTGTGTTATGGATACTAGATGGTTGATATACTACACATATATAAGTTTAAATACATACATATTATAAATATAATCGTTAATAATGAGTAGTTAACTACCTCCCAGCAAAATTTTAAGTTTGTGGCATAAAAAAATTAAAGACTTTCATACAAACAAATGAGAGCCCTTAGACCACATAAATCCGGCCCTGTTCCAAAATACATTTTTAGCGGATGTCTACTAACTATTAACTTCCTCCCTGTCAAATTTAAAGTATGTAGCACAAAAACTGAACAATTTTCATACAAACTTGCGAGAGACCTTAGACCTCCTTAATCTGGCCCTGATGCAAATATGTTTTTAGCAAACGATTACAAACTATTAATTACCTCCCTACCAAATTTAAAGTTTGTAGCACAAAAAGTGAAGGAATTTCATACTAACTTGCCATAGCCCTTAGACCACCTCAATCCGGCCCAATCACAAAATCCGTTCTTAATGGACATCTACTAACTTAAAACCACCTTCCTGTCAAATTTAAAGTTTGTAGCATGAAAATTGAAGGAATTTCATACAAACTTGCGATAGCCCTTAGACCACCTCAATCCGGCCCAATCGCAAAATCCTTTCTTAAACAAACATCTTATAACTTTAAACTACCTCCCTGCCAAATTTAAAGGACAAAACATGAAGAAATTAAAAAAAATTTTGTGAGAGCCCTTAGACCTCCTTAATGCGGCCCTGTCGCAAAATTCGTTCTTAGCGGACCCATACTAACAATTAACTACCTCCCTGCCAAATTTAAAGTCTGTAGCACAAAAGATGAAGGACTTTCATACAAACTTGCAAGAGCCCTTAGACCACCTTAATCCGGCCCAATCGCAAAATCCTTTTTCATCGCACCTATAATATTCATAAACTACCTCCCTGCCAATTTTCATCCTTATACGTCTAGCAGTTTTTGAGATTTCGTGATGAGTGAGCGAGTGTTTTTCGCATTTATATTTATAGATTTTTCGGTATTACGTATTTGTTGAAGAAACGATCGACAAAGAACGTATTGATTAGTTCGTATTATACAGATCATTTTTTACGTCGATGATGAAAGTAAGCTATTAATTACTGTATTTATAAATCATCTCTATACATATATGCGTCCTATATCAATGTAATCGCCTTTTATGACAACTATGCTAAGCTATGTTAGTTAAATGAAAATTTAATGTGAACTTCATATCTTAAGTTTCACATATTATGTAGTTAACCATACCATAATAAGCTGTAGGATACACTGTTACGGTAAAGGTAGGCCTCGTGTGTCACGTGTCAGTCTGTCGTGACACTATCTATCACGTCGCCGGTTCTAACTAAAGGAAATCTAAGAAGATCTTTTGTTTTTTTATAAAAGGAATAAGTAAATGGATTCGTGAAGTAAATTCATCACGAAAGTCGACGTAAACGTGATCTGGATTATATATACTTGTACTAAACATTTTGTTACTAAAACCATTTCGACCAATCTTTAATTTTACGAGTCATTACCTTGTTCCACCGCGCAAGAAACCCTTACAACCCCGGGGTGACAACGACGTCGAACCGAGGGGCTCGCCTCATAAATATCCCGAAAATAATAAAAAGCCGACACCGACAGCGAAAGATGTTGTCAATGAACATTCGTTAAAATTCTGCGGCGCCTAACCGCGCCACCGGCGATGGAAATGTCCAAAAATTCATAATTTTTTGTCGGCCGCAATTCGTCGTCGTGAAAATGGCCGAATAAATGTCACTTTTTGTTTCCGAACAATTGCCGGTTTCGGTACAGGATGGAAAAAATTGTAACGTATGAGAGAGCTCCCGATATATTCGACGGGAAACTTTTGTTACTTTACCTTTTACATTCCCGATATTTTTTCCCGTTTTCGTTTTCGGCAAATTGGTTCCGTTCACTGAAATAATTCTCTGCATTAAAATCCCTGTTGTAATCCCTGTTTGTACGCCGCTAGGACTGCCTGTGCTGAAAGCCTGAGATTTCTCAATTTGGCACTTCATTATAACACGTTGTATTTGTTATGATGAATGGAGCTTGATCAGAGTAAAAATGAAGTATTATTATTTTTTAAAGTCTTTTAAATTATAAAATTTACAAATAACATATTAAAAGATTTTTTGTAAGTAGACCCACATTAATTTCATACCATTTATGAAATTATATATATATGAACTTATACATAGTTATATGAACTACGATTACTAGTAAAGTTGCTAAGTCATACATTTGCAAGGCTTTTTATTGCTTAGTTATTATTTGGTACAGAAGAACGTTTCCTTTTCCTTATCCATTGCAATTCTAAATGATATCCTATATATTCATATTTTTTTTAATTTATAAATACACTATTCAGACTCAGATCAATCGAAGTACATATAAAAACGATCGCTTTTGATGTAATAGCATAATTTTAATAAATTAATATGTTTTCGTGAACAAATTTCTTAATTTGTTATCAAATTACAATTTTGTGCATTAAGTATGGCAGGATTTCTTTCTAAATCAGTTTTATTACGTCTTAAATAAACTCGGAATATATTTATACGCTATGGCATGGGCTATCAACTAAGAATGCTAGAGTCCGGAAAGACAGTAACAAGCACAAAATATTAAAGATTCTTGAATCATTAAACAAATAATAAAAGAACACACTTAAATAAAAAATAAATAAATAAATAAATAAAAATAAAATAGTTTTTTATTTCGTAATCGTTTTTACAAATTATTATGTTCGGGTCTTCCCAGTAAGTAATCCTTAAAATACTTGTGTTGGGAATGGCCCGCTTCTTCCTATTTGCATTATCTATGATTAGGTCTTATTTATTACAATATATTATTAGTAAGCTAGTTTCCAATAAAGGTTTGATTAAACTTAAACAAAAAGTTAAACAAAAATTTAAACAAAAGAGGCTTGTCGATAAGAATCATTTTAGTTAAGAATGCAAGTACAGATTTACATATAGTGTGTGTGTATGTGTGTGTGTATGTGTGCGTGCGTGTGTGTCTGTGTGTGTGTGTGTGTGTGTGTGTGTGTGTGTGTGTGTGTGTGAGTGTGTGTGTGTATGCGTGCTTGCGAGCGTGCGTGCGTGCGTATGAGAGTGAATGTGAGTATGGATCTGCCTATATGCCCTACGGAAGCATGAACTCCTTGGGATCGGATCTACGTGTCCACATTTAGGTATATCAATGCAGGTTACGGTTTGCGGTTTGTAAGGCCGTTATCTTATTCTAGTTAAGAGGTCCTCTACCTCCTTGTAAGTAAGGGTACTCAGCCATTGTATAAGTGCTTTTTTACAAGTTTGTAATTTCATAGAATAAATTTTAAGTATACGGTTAATTTTGTTATAAACAAAGGCAGACTGAGCGGCGTATTGCCGTTTGGCGAAGACCGTGTGGACAAGATGATATGTAGCAACTATGTCATTTCTCCTTTTATTTTGTAGATGTTGATCATAAGGAAGTGACTTATGGCATTGTAAAATTAGGTTTAGTATATATAACTTTCTAACTGATAATAGATTACTTATATTATAGAGGGTGTTTGTAGGGAACTTATAGGGTTTGAAATGCATTACCTTTAAAATTTTAATGTACACTTAAATATTTATGTACACACGTTATTATTGTAGTAAATACAATAAAATATTTAATAGACGAAATATTGCAGTTTGTATATACATACCTATACCAATTTCAGATGGGAATGTTTAGTTGGTAGAAGACCTTCATTTTTCAAAAAGCGAATTTTAGTTTATTAACTTGCTTTTTACTGGATTTCGATGTTACATAAAATTCTAGACACAATTGTGGGGATGGACAAAAGCTACATTTTATCTTTAAATATAGAAAGTAGTAAAGCGGCGCTGCGGGCCAAAACTAGTATATAAATAAATGAAATAAATAGATATTTTTGACCTTTTGTAACATTATGATTTGAATTATATAAGAATGAATGAATGACTTATTTTAGAACAGTGTAAAACTGTCCAGCCGTTTTAAAATACGAGTACATACATACACATGTAAAATAGCAGTCCGTTAGAGTTTTTCAATTTAATCTCATACGTAGATTTGTAAAATCTAATAAATAATATCAATATCAGTAGAAATTGCGTATGGTAATAGTAGATAAAGGTTTTTATTCACACTACATAAATATAATGTTATAGTATATTTTTATAAGAAGTTGCAATAATTTCAGAGCTATCTATTAACAAAAGTTATTGCGGACCCTTATTGTGTAGATCTAGACTTGGGTACCTCTGCCGTAGATTGCCACCGCATCTGTCTGCATTGTCTCAAGTGATTTGTGACGATGCGCGCTTCAACGAAAGAGATAAAAATACAAGATTAGTCTTAAGGGAAACGAGATGCAAAAGGATTTAACAATTAATTATAATGGCCATTCGCCTATACCTTGTTAGCTGGTTTTTTCAATTTTCATTCTCACGGTTCGAAATTTTTCAAATAACTCTTCACGCCGCTCGGCTCGGACATCTGAATTTGGACTTTTTTGCAATAATTTGCTATTTTAATTAATGTGTCGGATTAATTATTATTCAGAGCTAAATATATTAGAGCTAAATACTATTCATATTGTGTATTTATTTATTTAAATACTATAATCTTAGTTTTTTTATGAGAATATTATTAAGTGTCAAATTCATTTTTAGAAAAATATTTTTCTCTAATTATTTCCAATCAAAGTAAACAATGCAATTATTTTGTTGTATTAAAAGTTCATTTTATCAAAAGCTCGATTTTAACTTTTGCTGGACATCAAAGCTTATGTCCGTTGAGAAAGCTCTCAGCTTAAAGCAGAAGGGCCAGACACTGAGCTTAGTCTATTTTCTTGTTTCCAAATACTGCCAGCCTTGTGTATATCATCGCTCCGCATAGTGAGAGGGAGACATTACGTTAGTCGAGCTTTAGAAACTATTCTACTCTAAAGCCCGTCTGCGTAATCGATGATTGGTTTTCCAATACGTCTTTTCTGCTAGATGTGACAAGCTTTGTTAGATGATTTCGATCCAGTTACTAAGGTTAACTTTGGCAATGGCGAACTTCGAACCTTTAAATTTTTACTCAAAGCTTAGTGTAATACATCAATACTGAGAGGGGTTAATAGTTGAGATATCTTCATATGTTTCTTCCTCTTCATCATATGAGTATATTGAGGCCGATGCACATTTAGATAGCTTGCAGTGAAGCTTGACTTCATGGTACCTATATAAATTATAAACCTTACTGAGAGGATATTGGAGATTTGTAGAATACTTTGTAAAATTAAGAACCTAACTCAGCCTTGGGATGGTTAAGAGCAATAAAGATTTTTAAATAAATATGTAAATTAATTATTAAGGAAAACAAAAGTGATAAAATGTTTTTAGTTATCTATAAAATATAGAACTGTCAGTTTACTACATAGTATAAAATAAATTCGCCATGCTGTCTGTCTGTCTTTGATATCCGCGGCTAGAAGGGACCCGAGCGAAGCGAGGGTGAGTCGCTAGTAGCCTGTAATAAAGTAGAATAAGCAAGTAGTACCCATATAAAAAGTCTGCACGATTGATAATCATCTATTCATATTCAGCGTAAATGCTCTCTTGGTGCTAAGTTTCCTTCTAAGTTTAAATAGAAGATAATAAAACCAAGTCTCCTTTTTCGTTTTAATTTCTCGTGTTTATAATTTACATTTACTGTTGGCAGTTCTTTTATTAATATTGTTAAGTTTGTACTTAGACTATATATTATATGTATGTATTTCTATATTACCTACAACTATATAATTTCCCCTAATATAGTCCCCCAATATTTAATTTTTAAGCAGTCCCATCTTTTATACTACTTAATAACTTTTTATCAAAGTAGTTTTAACTATTTGTTTTAATGTAGTGTAGCGTACGAGTTACAATACAAATGTTTTAATTGGCTAAAGTAATATTTTGCCGACTCTATAAAAATGAAACAAAATATGTTCGCCAATTAGAAATGGATTTTCACGATTTTTTTAGTGAAATGGGATATTCGCTTAGCTTATTTTAGGTTTTATAGTACTCAAACGCAAATGACATGACGCAAATGGGAGATGATCTTTTCGGAATCAATTTTCAACATGAACACTGACTTTAAAGCTAAAGAAAATATCGTAGATAAACCTGCATGTGTAAGAAAATCTCATTAGTTTTCGAAAGACAGACGATGTCCACCCGCATTTGGCCATTGAGGGGAGACCCTTGCATAGTAGTGAGACGTTATAAGATTGAATCACTTTACCTAACACAAATATGTTAAAACTTCTAATAAATACTTTTTATTCTAGGATAGATTCTTTTTTACTTTTATTTTACCATATGAAATAATTCATTATATTGACGAGTGTAAATAAAATTCTATACAGGATTTAGATGACCCTCTACTATTCCTCATTACACACCCAAATCTCGTTGCGCATGAATGGACATAAAGCAGGCCACAATCTGCGCACTTTATCACTCTGGCACGGTGATAACCGACGGTGCTTACTTACCCTTATCGACCATCTTTGCGTTGCACCTACAAGTTATCGCCTAAAGAAAAACTAGTTTAGCATACAAATGCACTAAGTGGGCGAATGGCGAGACCATCTGATAATATACGCAATTACGCCAGTACGTGACACCTCGCGGGATTTTTATCAGATTATGCTATACCGTACGCGCCTTGGGAGTATCTTCAATTATACGCTTGTTATGACTTAGAAAAAAGTTTTTATGGCGAGTGTCACGGCTGCGATAACAGATCTCGAGGCTTTGTTTGTTAAATGTGTAGCTGTCGCTGAGCTCATTTGCCTTTTCATACACGCTTTATGCAGTTACATAACCAATGGTTTAAAATATGGAATGTTGGTGGTCCGATATACAAGTTATTTCACGAAAATTTAAGGCTTCGTTCTTATGTATGTCGTTCAAAAAGACCTAAGATAGACCTAAAACTTAAATATTTCAGTTCTATTAACTAGTTAATTCAGTTTACGCCTTTCAATAACGGGTAGCTACCACATTTCTATGTATAATGTAATTAAGTTTTAGAATTCGATTTTAATTTCTAATTCTTGTCATATCAGTACTAAGCTTTGTAAATATGTGATATTGATTACAGCCAATAATTTTATTTCATGTAGCAATAGTCATATTTTGAATTTGGGTTGATTCGTTTAGACAAGTCCAAATAAGTAGTTAATGCTTATAATATAGTTCTTTATTGTATATAATTCAGTAAAATGCTCAGACTAAGGAGTAATATAGAGGAAGTGAACTGAATACGAAGCAAGTGTGTTCGTTTTGAGAACTTTTATTATTATTCATACATAAAGGAATAAAATAAACAAGATCTATGGCAACATCGTATAGTAACAGAAAAATATTTTCGTCTTTGAAAAATATTTTGGCGAAATTCTACTGGGGAGGTACTTATAATAGTCTGTGTAGTCAAAACATAATATTAAGTCTTATATCTAAGAAATGGAATGTTGAAAGAAAACAATATTATTGATTTTATCAATAGATTTATCTATATATTTTAATGAATAGTTCTCAATACAGCTGTCAATTAGTTACAGTCTCATTCGATTTCACCAAGCAACATCATTTTAATTTGTGTAGAAAAAATTGCAAATCGACTCTTACAACACGTTCTGTATTCAAATCACTGATTTTGTTAATATTAATAATAATAATTAATAAAGAAAAAACAATTTTCATACATCTATTTCCAATGAAACTTTTAATGCGCTTAAATTTAATGAATTCCATGGAAAATAATATTCATTTATAATTATATATTTTGTATTTTAACTAAATATTTATTAACTATATATTACAAAATTTAACTTACAGTTACATTTTTATCAATCGTTTTTACGTGCATTTAGTTGTTGCTTGCGGAAATAATATACAAATAGTAAGAATATTTAAATTATAATTATATTTTTACATACAAAATACCAATCAAGGGTAATAAATACTCTTTTGAATATCATAACTTTTTATATTATTATTTTTTTTTTAATTTTGAAAGCAGCAACTAGACGCACTTACTCACAGCACAATTGACAAAACATATTTTCAAAATATGTTAATTAGTAAACACGTAAATATACCTTATAAATTGTATTTACAAAATAAAGCGATATTATTTGATTACTTTATTCTATAGTGGGAAATTAAACAAATTGAAATACTCGTATTACGACGAAAGGGGCCGTCGACATGTTGGTAATTCTATGTAAAAAATTACAATAATATGAGAAAAAATGATATTAATATATGAAAATAATCTAATTAAATATTTATTTAAACAATTATTAAGAATTATTATTAAAAATTTGTTTATAACACGTATTTGTAGAAAAGCCCTTTTCATCGAATCATCTATCCCTATTTCTATTGCAGTGGAGAATCTAATGTGAAACTATTGTGTTTGAAAACTACGTGTTCTGTGACGTCATGATTAATACTATTGCAGCATTTTGTAATTTAATTTTAAAAAAATAACTTCAAATTGTTTATGAATTTACATAAAAGACGTTAACGTTGCAATATTATCTAAATAATAAAAAAAATATCTCATAATCATTACTAATGCAGCTGTTTTTAAAGTGCAATTTTATTAAAAACGAAAGAAAACCGTCAATTCAAATCTAAGGCAACTTTTAATGTCAACAAAATGCTGCAATATACGGATTAATTGGAAAGCTTTTACATCAATCATAGGTGAAGCTTACGAAAAAGAAATTTATTCTTTACTGTTGGTTGTTGTTAGGACTTAGGAAATTGTATCAAAAATATATCTTTGCACATGTAAATGAAATCAAATATTGACTGGTATTCATTACATTTCTATGATTTGAGGAAGAGCCTTCCAATGAGCAGATCGCTCCATGACCGTCAGCCGAACTTTAATGACTAAACAACCATCTAGTGTAAGCTTAACTATTTACAAACATTACTTTCGACCCGAATAGAACTCGACAGAAAAACAAAATAGGAACGATACAAAACGACGCCCGTGTCCTCGCGGACATAAGCTGATATAAATACACTCTATGTACACTCGAGTCAGTCCTGTGTTTCAACGTCGAGACCGTTGACCATGCGTTCGATACTTTTGAGATCGGACGCGGGGGGTGTCGCAGTAGTGGTGGATGTGGGTGCGTCGGGGGGAGGGTCGGCCGACGCGGCGCGAGCCGGCGGTGAACCTGCCCTCGGCCTGGCTGGCGAGGAGCTGAGACTCCTCGCTCGCGGAGCCACCTGCTCGAACGCCGAACCTAATCCTGGCAACGCGTAAGGCGCAAACCTATGCGTTTTGCTCAGCGACGGGGCTGGGGTAGGTGCAGGAGGCGCGGGAGGAGGTGGAAGGGAATATTGTTGCAACAGAGGATGAAGATTGAAAAGCAATCCTGGTGGCATTTGGTGAGGGGGGAAAAATGGGGGTGGGTAGAGAGAGGGTGGATAGAGATAAGGTAAGAGAGGTGGTTGGACTGGCGGGCCGAGTGAAACGTCAGGGGCCGGGGAAGGCCGCGAGGGGCCCGCAGGGGGAGACGGCGCCCGAGCACCGCCAGAACACGAGGAATCTGAACCTGCTTCGTCTGCGCCGGAATCTGCTCCTCCTCCACTTGAACTGAACCAGGCTGAAAAAATATAATTAATTTCATATCCCCGAACTAAAGTACATTTAGGAACATAAAAAATCTTACCCAATAAATTATTTTCTTTGTAAGTAAAAACGAAAATTCAAGGTAGGTACATATACGTAAGATTAATGACAAGAAGGATATTATCATAAGATTAATGTTTTTATGTATATTTATATTATCAAATAATGAATGTAACTTACAGCTGCTCGTGTGTTGCGGCGGAGGTGGCGGGGGACTGGAGGGCCCCCCAACATCCAGAGGCCTCTCGTCGTCATCCTCGCGCGTGTCCGACCGCGCGGTCAACAGCGCTTGCCTGCGGTACACGGACAGACTACTCGTGTTATCATTGTGCATTATTTTCTAAGTTTTACAGTTTTAAGAAAACATTTCAATAATTATTAAAATGTAAGTTTTATAAATTTTATAACAGTTTGAATGAAAAAATTATTAACTTCTTCCTTCAAGACATTGTTATTATATTGAATTCTACAATATTTTAATAATTTATGGACAATGACTGCTTTTCAAAATAAAGACCAAGAAGAAGAGAAGTTTACCTTTCTAAAAGATAATAATTTTAATGGAATAAAATATCAAGCCTGGGCTGGGGGTGTCAAGTGGTTGACATTTCGGCTAATGGCTCGCGACCCCCGACCGCTAAAGGTTAATCATCTCCTAATGATAGTGCCGAAACTTCGCCCTTTCACTGTAGAACGTGTCACGAAAATACTATTGGAAGTTTTTTAAGGATTCAATGATCCGTTTATTACGTGGTTAGAAAATAAATTGTTGTTCATTTACGTTCTATTCTCTTTTTGTGGGCGAGTTACATTTCTCTGGGCTTCATTAGTAATAGATATATTAGTATTATATATTAACACATCCGTGAGAAAGATATATAGAATAAATAAATATTATAAAAAATAAAAGCATAGAATTTACAAGAAATATGTTACTTTCAATTTTCAAGTTATGAATTAAAAATAATTTAGTGGGTTGGCATTGTCTGTAACAAGTAACAAACTCCGTAAGGATTGTAAAGTATCACCGTAATTTAAGGAAACGAGCGAATAAAATAAACAATCAGTACTACAGCAGATGTTTTATTTTAAAAATGTTAACACCGTATCATACCATTTATGAAACAAAAGTCTAAATGTGTCCTAACCCTACTGGCCAATTATCCCATCTCCAAAACAAACGATTCTTTATCCATTGTCTTGTTGATCCCTAAATACGTCGGTCTATCCCGCAACCGCTCGCCCCTGATTATTGGGGTTCCGTACTAAATTCATTTTATTAACTCGTCTCATCGCCGACTGATAGAATTTAATTTGTGCCACCCCTTAAGTTTTAGGGATGACACAATATTTCCTGTTTAACATAAAATCTATTGCCATTATTTTGGTGTATTTTATTTATTAAAAACAAAAGTTTTTTATACATAATATGACGTTTAATATTAAGCTAGGATAGTTAGTACTCGTATTGTTTTAAATATTTTGAAAAATTCTAATGTTAAGCAATTAAAGAGTAAATTAATTTTGGATGAATTTATGAAATGTAATTTATGATGATTATATCCAATAGTGTTTTAACTAAGAACAAAAATTAATGAAACAAAAAACGAATAGAAAAGTTTATAGCTATTTGTATTCCAGGAAGAATAATTATAAAAAGATTTTAATATGTTCTTTGTTTTACACATATTAATCCAAATTGTATTATTGTGACTGCTAGCAAGCAGCAAGCTTGATCAAGTTATTTTACTTTTTGTTTATTGATAATAACAAAGTTAGAGATTCAAAAAATTGAGATGTTATTGTCAACCCTAAATTAAACCGCGCATTAGGGTGTTCACGTTACAATGTAAACTCTACTGGGGTGGCTTGCCTTGTAATTTTACCAAATTTTTATCCCCAAAAAACGGTGCATTTTGTAACCCCTCTTTTATTGAATACTCTCGGAAGACAGAGGCTTGTCAAAGACTGTTTTATTATTGTGTGAATTGTTTTAATGTTTCAATGTGATTTTGATTTTAAAGGTATCTATTCTCAAATGTTTAATTCAGTTAGATCTTAGCAATTACGTTCTATTTATAATGAATTTTATAATAGGTATACACTACACATCCTATCTTGCATGTAATATTATTACATGCGTATAGTTAAAATTGAAGTCATGTAAAAGTGTTTAAATACAGAGATAATAAATATACACAGTGCTCCTCGTGCGTGACATTTAACGTGTCAAAACGCGAGTATAACAAACTGAATTGCCAGCACTAATTAACTGAGTGGTCGATTAGTGCGCATCAAAGCTGACCTTTGCACAAGAATGGCACAAACATAAAGAACGATTATGCAGTGTTGCTACAATAAGTGTGTGAATGGCAAGTGTTTAAAATTTTCGATTTTTTTGGATTGTTTATGGATAATTTTGTGTACTTAATAATCTATTTTACTATAGAAGCTATCACTGTCTACTTTTATTAATTCAATCTGCTTAGCCAATTCTTCTTTTTAACGTTTGTCAGTAAGGCTATGGATTGCACCATATCATATAAGGTCTATTTCTATAGCACTTGTGAAAACGTCCTCGGGCTTTCACAAATTATTTGTCAAAACGTTCACGTTTTCAACGTTTCCGCTCAGCGGCGAAAAGATGAGCGTCCGGCATACGCCCTGTAATTCGGATGCTGCGACGGTTCCGGGACAAAATGTTGTGTAAGCGAATTAAAGATGCCTTCCTGCCGCCCTTTAAACACTAATGTGACTTCCGTAACGGACAAAAGTTGGCCTTTCACGGTGCTAAATTTGGTTGTTTTTCTAAAGCGTCCTAAAAATATTATATATTATACAATAAAAATGGGCCTTGGAACGAAAATTTTCCAATTAATGTTTTAGCAAAGATAACTAAAATGTAAAAGTATGCGTTGTTACTTTAACTAAAATGGTAATCATTCATAGTACTTCTATTTTAAATAGGATAACTTACTTTTAAATAGCTAGAGAATAAACGTGCGAGTCGTCCAATAGTATTTTATTTTCCAATACTTAGAACGTAAAGAGATTAGTTTAAATAGGAACGGAGTTTAAGTCATATATAAAACTAACAAGTATGTTAGTGTTATTTTCAAATAGTGCTTTACTTAGACTATCTGAACAAATAATAGGCACCTGTGAGAGTTTAATTTACTAAGTTCTTCGCGTGTTGCTCCCTTATCTTTGGTTATCATAATGTTAGTTCCATTAAAACAAAGTTTGGGAGAAGTGCAACGTGCAAAAACCATTTATGTTTGAAATTTTAAATTACTTCTGAGTTAGAAGTTGATGTATTAAGTGTTGATATTATGTTATCGTTAAAAAAATATATTTAAAAGTATTTAGGTATCTATTAAGTATACATTACAAAGACGAAGATGGTCATGTAATTTAAGCAATAAAATACACGACTCGTTCTACTTAGTGTTTTGAGCTGTGTTAATTATGTACGGGGAAGCAATGCCGCATATCGATACGAAGTTGTCGATTCAAACGGACCCTTACCCGTAGATATAATTCCTTGCATTGGCTGTCCACTAATTGAGTTCTCTTTGAATTTCAAATAAGTTAGCGGAATCACAAGCTATCCCCGCTATCAAATTATACGGCGAAAAAACTAAAGCTGATTTTATCGCGGAAATCCAATTTTCTCCCTTGCACGCTAAAGACGTTGGAAAAAGCGCCAAGTCGTATGACTCCACCATTTTGAGCCGTTACCCGCCATGTTTGAACGTGGAACACGAATAAGGAGGCGCCAGATTGGTTTAATTTGAATTTGGAATGGCGTCGAGTGCGTTCGGAAACTCGTCTTAATTAATTTAGAGATTCACAGATAGCTAATTTCATTTGCTGTTAAGTTACGTTTAACAGAACTGTTTTTGCTGCGATTTATCTTACGCCTTTCGGATATTTACGTTTGCCACCTACTCTGAACGTTTTTCTGTTAAAACGTTCAGAGTATTTTCAAGTGTAAAATATACTTAGTTGAAAATAGTGTCTTGTATTATCAGTTCAACGTTTTAAAAGTAGGATTCGTTCGAGGTTCGAGAATCGTTAAAAAATTGTGTTAACCGAACATTTAGTTTACACTGATGTACAAGTCGACTGACGACTTTAGTGCTGCTGTAGGGTATGTCGCATAAATGTATGTTATTAGTATGATAGAGATAACGATTTTGATAATCATTACATGATTGTCTCTATGGATCCTCTAAAGTCTAGATATTTTTGATTCAAAAATGTCAAAATAAAAGCAAGAGTGGGATCAACGCGACATGTTAATGCAATACATGGTACAAAATAATTTTACTAAATAATATTAATTTATTTTTGTATGTTGTTGTATAAATTACTAGTGTAAATGCAAGGTAAGATTCGTAACAAATTGAAGTGCTAATAGTGTGATAAAGATACATTCGATTACCATATTTAAGTAATAACACAAAGTAACTACAATTATATGTAAATACGCGAAATTAATGTACGTTACATGTACATAGTTTCATCATACACAAATTAATAGTTTCCTTACAAATAATAAATAAGCGATTTCTATTTGCGAAGGTTGAATTTTTTTCATTCATTCTGCGATTTAGTATCAACACTTACTTAGTCATATTTTATGACTGATTGACAGTATCACTGAACTTTTTCATCATGACGTATTATATAATATATAATAGGTGTGTGTTAATGAAAGGTACATATTTTTAGTATTTTAATTACTTAGTTTCACAAGCATAAGCGCTTAATGACTCACGCTCTTTATTTATGTCTTGAAAGAAGAAACAAAATTAACAAAAAATCAAAATTTAAATGCTTCAAATCTTTAATGTTAGTAAATTTTTAAATCTCATACGGAACCGTTACCAATACTTATATAGGTAAGTAAGTCAAAATGATTCAAAATACAGGACTGCACAAATATTCTTTTAAATTTTGGAAATTCGAAACTTATATGCAAAATGTACACAAAAAGTACAATATAGGTGTAAATACTTACTTCTTTTCTCGTTTCCCCGCTCCCGTATCTCGGAAGCCTTTTGCGAAGGGGTTATTGTCGATTTTCAGTTGTGTTATCTGAAACAATTCGTTTATTATAATATTTGTACTACAACGATACTGCGCTCATGTGGTAAGCTGATAAAAATCTATATAGCTATATAAAAAACCTATGTGTGTATGTATGTGTCCTATAGACTCCAAAATGGTTGGAGCGATTTTGATTAAATTTTTAGGCAATCTGCAGATAAGCTACCAAACTTCACAGGATTGCCTACTCGGTTACCACTTACCGCTATAAGTAGATATAATGATAATGCTAGTAGAATTTTTTAATCAATATATTAATCCACATATCCTATCAAATATCAAACAACTTGTAATGTTTAGAATATAATTTTTATAGGCTCAAAGAAAACACACTGTTAAATAAAGAAAAATTGAGTTAGGTGTACCTAATACTTCTTCTTCTAATCTTCCTTTTGATACAGAAATAGATCGTCATGATTTTCACATACGAAAGTCTCCTATCAGTTTTCATAAAATTAAATTTTATTATAGAAACGATTTATTAGTTTTGGTACATTGAAAGACTAACCTTTTCATTCTGGTATGCTGTAACTGCGATGAACTCCGTCTCTTTAAAGACATAGGTCCTAAAGGTGGAGTACGGCAGCTTGAGGATGTCGTTGGCGCGCACCAGGTGAAACCGGGGCTGGTACTTGTGCATCGAGTTCAGGATCGTCTGCGTAACACACTTTAGACAGCTTAGGAACTTGATCGAAATACTCTTAGTTGGAATTGATATATCTATTACTAATAAGTACTAATAATAATAAATGGAAAAGTTTATCGATGTTGGACGTTAACATTTTTTAATTTATGAAAGCTTAATAAAATATAGGTTTGTTTTGTAATAAATTTTATTATAAATCACGAAATGTCATTTTTGCATGTGTTATTTTGTCTTCATTTCAACTGTTATAGATAAAAAAACAGTATTGTAAAATTTATAATACTTAATCGTTTTTGTAAATGAGAAGTTAAACTTTCACCTTTAAGCTATTTACCTATAAAATAAAAATAATATTATTTAGCTAACCTACACGTAAAGTTCGAGTAATTAAGCTTAATTCCAACAGAATTTCTTACAATATATTAGTACGAATATAAATAATTTATAATGAGACAATCTCAATCATAATTGATATTTCATTGATTATAATTTATAACCTATTCTTAGCAAAAAAGGTTTACAACGGAATATCTCGATGTATATCCCATTACGTACACAAAAATATAATACATAGTAGGTAAAAATATAATACCTCTTCTTTTTAAGTCGGTCTATAAAAGCCCAGGTACTCGATAACTTTGTTACAAAAACTTTTTATAACTACTGTATCAAGCGTGTTATTATCCAATAAGGCCACGAAGAGGTAGTTCAGTTGGCGTCATCAATAATAACTGAAGTCGTATAAAGTATGGCGAGACTAAGTTTCTGTGTCATTACTGGTCATAATTGCTTTGTCTCTGAATGAAACATGAAGTGATCGCGATCTTGCAAACTAGTGTTTAAGGCAAATCGATCCACTAGCGATTGGTTTTTCTATAATAAATGTACTTTAGATTTTATTCATGAAGCTTTACAATTCATAGTTGAACTTATTTTTTAAAAGTTACCTAAAGTTATAGATAAGTTGATTTTTTTCCTATTATACAAATAGGTTGAATGTTTTTAACCAATAATATTTGTGTCTACTTTATTATGTAAACTAGACTATTGCTCACAAATTATTTGTTATCCTATTGTATGTTTTCTAAAGATTATTTGAAAAAAAAAAATTATATAAAAAAAAAGGTACATCGTTGATCGTATTCAAAAAACCTTAAAATATCCACATTCATTTCACTTTTCTTTTATATGAGATTACTATTAACGTAAACTTCATAAACACCTTTCATTTTAGAAGTCGGTAAAAAATAACCATTATATTATATAATACTTTCAATTTTCCCTCATTTATAAGATCAAACTCTTTAAAACTTCTACAACAAGTTTACTGAAGAATATTTAAAGTGAATTATAAATATTACTGAATTAGGGTTGTTTAGGATTCGGCTATTTTCATTGCGTAATGACAGTGGTGACCCCTCGCGGTTACCAAATTATGGGATATTACGTGCCCCTCAGCCTTGGATGATAATGAGCGGTGTCACGGTGCGTCTATAATTTTTTAAATCTATGAGAACTGATACATAAAAAATCGCTAAATTAGATGTTACCTTACCTAGTAAATTCGTAATATTTTTTTAAAAAGTTCAAAGTAGCATACCTATACAGTAAGTAATATATTTAAATGGAAAACTTTTTAAAACGTTGTTGACCTTTTTATTTATTATTTATAATAATAGGAATAGATATATGTACGTCTACATATAGATTAATATTTTTTCAGAGTTAAGTGAATATTTTTTGATATTGTAAATAAACCATTGGTATCTAAAACCTTAGTCTCTCCCGTTACCATGATCAATGTAAAGCATTCGAAACGTCGGTACCCCAAAATATAAATAAATCCGCGAAAAAAATGCGAAAAGAAAGTTTTAATTACATATCTAGAGTTAGTTTTGTTATTTAAGTTGGAAGTGATATATTCTATAGTAAAAATAAAAAGTAAAACTTCATTGTTTTGATTTTTTATTTAAAATTCATTCAAAAAAAAACCAACTTGTTTAAAAAATAAGACAAGTTATTCATTTAAAACCTCCGTTTGACAGATGTTAATAATATCTTAGGAAGCGCAGTCCACAGACGACACAATGTACGTACAGATTATAAATTCAGTTAATAAATAATGTATAAGCTAGGTAGATAAAGGAATGCACCGACTCGTTCGCACCAAGGAGGCGGTAAGTCACTCAGATATTTAGTATTTAAAAGATTCCACGCAGCCATAATCTAGATATGTGCATCCATTGTTGTACCGTCATAGATGTTTTGTGTTGCAATAATAATGTATTTGTATGCTAAATAAACATTAAAATTCTTAGCGAGATGCGCGCAGTGTTCCCCTTATAAATCAATATTCAAGGTTTTGTTTTACTATTACTTCTATTTAATTCTAGTACTGGTCTTACTAGTAATTCTCTCCTTTAAGAGTTCATTAAAGCCGACCAAGATAGTACATGTTACTATGACTATTGTTTCGATTTCTGTATAAATAATGTTATCGACTTAATGAAGGCGGACAGGCATCGCAAAAACATAAATTAACGGTCATTGTTTGTTAAAACTCGTCATTTGCCGCATTACGCTATAAGAATGGTATTTGGAAATAAAAATTTTAAGATACATTGCACATAAATAACTTGTTGATGGTTGAAGCTTATATGGGGGCTATCAGTTTCATTTTCATAGTAAGTAGGTATAGACATATGAGTATCTTTTGAACAATAGAGATATAAGACATTTTAAATGCGTTCTTGGTTTTTAAGCATATTAACGAATGTTCATAAAATGTAGTCAAATTAAGTGCTCTCAAATGAAACTTTCAAATGCTCTTTCTTAACTCTGCACTGTGGGACCGAGCATGAAGCAAATACATTTTATTGACTTATTGCTTCCCCCAACTCGTATTAGTTGAAATTGCTTTTAATTCGATTAAATCACTTGATGAGGCGGGCTTCCGTTCAGATTTAATGTGGAAGATTGAGTTTCGGCGGCGACTTTTTTCATAAAACAATTAAAAAGGCGCTCGGTTTTCGTTTAATGTGCGGAAAATGCCTTTGCTCGCGCAAATGTTAATTTATTTTGTATGAAAATATTTTGTAATGAATTCCTTGAATCAATGGTGTTTTTTAAGGTTAAGCCTAGCTTATCACTTTTTAAATTGATTAAGTACTTACAATTATTGTTACTTAAAAATAATATAATATAGATAGTAATTCGCTAACATTAGGAAGTACCTATTTATTAGAGGTTAGATGGAAAAACTTACTTCTAAGGAAGTAAGTTCAATTAGCATTCATAATTTAAATAAAAAATATAGGTATTGCTATAAGGCACTGTTTTATACTTTTATGTAGGCAACTTTAGTACTGATAAAAATATCACACGCCACCGGTCGTGATTTCGACGAAAGTTAAAGAAGTATTAAGTATATTTTAAGCTAACGAAGCGGTACTACTAAGACGAGTCCATTTCAAAAACGATAACATTAAAATAAAATTATAGTTGTACCGTGAGCCTGCCTTAATTACGGATCTTTTATTCGTCCGTCCAATTTCTTTATTTTACGGCTGGACAACAAATTAATATGTAAATAAGGATGCCCCGGTGGTCTGTCGATGATTTTGCTTGTCGATTAAATGTAATCGACATTCGACTGATAACAGTGAATATTAAGTCTCAATTTAAACGGTTCTGTGTAGATCTCAATTATATTTTTGATTATTTAAACAACAGTACATTTTTGACATTATCGTATTTATATAGATTTTGGATATTGCAGCTTGTAGTAATAATATATGTATACGTGGTACTTTTTAGTTAATAACTTTGTAAGATTTATGATCGTTGTTCAATCAATATCGGATTTTTATCGATATTCGATAATTTAATTTATAGTTCGTCCCTAACCCTGTAGGTTCGTTAAACAAATCAGAGATGGCGCCAGAGGTCGGCGCGCTTTTGTTTCGACACGGAAACAGTCAATAAAATAATTGCTAAACGTTACACAGATTAAAAAATAATTGTTTGACGTCTTTGTAATATAGACGTTATGTTAAACGGAATCTATAAACAATTTACGATTCGTGACGTTTCTATGATATCGACTATCACGTGTTAAACGAGCAATTAAGATTTTAATTCTTTTGAAAATTGTTGTAACAATTGTTGAAGTACCATTCAATTGTAATGGATCCTTCATATGTTGAAGTATTTGTTTTAACTGTAAAAGAAATGAACATGATTGCAAATTGTTTTTGTAAAATATGTGGCAAGTTATTTAGCACGACTGTAGTTTCAGCTATCCGACTCAAGATGGCGCTACTGTGAGTTCCTGCGAGTTGTTTTTATTGACGTTGTTGTAACTAGATTTGGCTTATACTATCCTAGGTAATATCAATATCAGAAAAAAATATTTAAATTTCGGCCAAGAATAAAATTTTTGTATTTATGAAATCTATGCATACGGTAATAGATAGGTATGTATTTTGTAGTGCAAATAGTTCTAATTAAAGGCATATCGCCTATTCGATTACACTCGCACGTCTGACGGGCGTCGCCCTACGTTCGCGCCAAATGGCTAATTCGCGCGGTAAACATACGCCATAAGTCATATTAACTATACGGGCGGAGTCGACGAACCGCACTCATCTCGCTCTAACAAACTAGAGAAACCCATGCGACTGTTTGTTTTTCCTTTTACTTCCTTTGAAATCTTATTTTGAATTTTATACCTATAGGGGCGTGGATGCTATTGCATATTACGCGGCTTGTTCTCTCCCGCGGAGATTGCGACCGTCTCTCTCTAGCTTTTTGTGACTTTAATTCGCAGAACGGCATCGAGACGTGATTCGAGTCTATAGAACTTTTTTATTGCGAACGTTCGAAATTCGTTGGAAGGAAAGGGATTTCGGCAAAGTCTGGCGCTTATGCAGTATCGATTGAATTCGAATATCGCTTTTATTCTGATGTTCTTCCACGCGACATTGCCTAGATGTTTCAATGGGCCGATGATAAAATGCAGTTATCTTTATAAGATATCCGTTTCAAGAATGTAACGATTTTTAGATGTTAAGTTTTGGCTCTCATAACTAAATATAAATAATGTGACAACGTTTGTTACTATACCTACTTATTAGTTAGGTACTACTATACTTATTTGACTAAACACAATGACTAAAATAACATTAAAACTATGTAGACTATTTTATAAAGTACGTAGTATATAACTTGTTCGTATTATAAGTAAGTTAAGTCCTTACAATACATTGAAGATATTACTGGTCATACAGCCCCCGTAAAAAAAGACATTAAATGCATCGTTAAAACTTCCCATGGAAGTCATAACCTACTTCATTTAAAAGTATAAAAAGTGAGAATTTTTTTATTTTTTAAACCAGATTACCGCCATAGGAGCCGCCGATGTATCAATATTTGCGTTCTCTGTTGACACGCAAACCGTCTTAGCATCGCAAACAAAAGGGTTCACTAATGCCCTTTTTACCACAAAAAGCTTGGACAAACAGTGGGGCAAATACGACACTGACGTGAGCAGGAATGAATGAAGACTGTCTAATATTGTTTATAAAATACCAATAATAGAGCTGTTCCGATTAGATATTGAAATATTCAATTTGTACATCGATTCTCGATGTTAAATAATAACTATCATAAATAATAAATTACATGTTCTATATAATTACACTATACTGATGACTAACTTGATGCATCACCCAAGGAGTCATTAATCATATACCCACAATCAACTGATAAAATGCTATTATCTATATCTTCATAATCTTTAAAACCATAGCTAATTGATTTAAAAAAGAACCTTTTATAAATACGAATTAAAAATTTAAACAATCGTTTCGCGTCGCTTGAGGTGCGCAGACGCAGGAGCAAATCCATTAGCGATTAACGAGCTATCGGGCGGGCACTAAATTAAAATAAATATTTGCCGGCAGCGCCTGTTCAAAGCGACTTTTCTTTTATGTACGCCGACACAGGTGCCGCGGTACTGTCGCGTACTTACGTATCTTATATTACTTATTCTATCTCATATGCAGGAGCAATTTGCTTTAGATATTTCTATCGATTGATTTACATTTTAAGTTGCGATTGCGGTGTTTATTTGCAATCTACATATATCTATGAATATGTACAGTATTTAATGGAGCTTTCAGTAACGATTAAATTGCGTTTTTATTTTATTTTAATTTATTGGTTTTATCTTAGGTAGGTAATGTATATGTCTATGAACAGTCTAATTTATAATGTTTCAAACTTATCTTAGTTTTTAAATAATTTATTGTCGGTTGAAACATGTTGGGTTTTATTTTTTGTGTAAGTAAGAACGAGTAAGTATGTGTGTAAAACTACTCTGAAAATTAAGATGAAAGCATTGACAGAACATGTTTTAAGTCTTAACCGGAACACTTTTCTTAGAACGTGTACATTTTTGCACAGTTATCGATATCGTATTGATGATACAAGCGCGAATGTGGCCGATGCATTACAATAAATCATATTTCATTTTACATCTGTCACTTGATTTTATGATGGCGCCATTTATATTTTTTAATTAAAGAGGATTAACTGTTGAATAAAATTCGCATGTAGGTGCAAGAGTAATAAAAAATTCGTACCAATATGTTTGTATATCTTGTTACTTTATTATCTTAAAGGTTCATTCACCGTTTATTTGAAACACTTTAATAATTAAAAAAATGTATTTTATAAAAATTAAAAGTAAATAGAAGTTCATTGATCTTCAATATTGATAGACAATCTGAAACCACAGACAACAGGAAGCGTAAAGTAGTCACCGATACTAAACATAATACGTGGGGGCAAATAGAGCGCCATTAAAACCTTTTTTAACGAAATATGATACCTTTAGGCTGTATAATATACAACCTGAGTCATTAAATAGTAGATAAGTAAATAAATGAACATGAAAATAATATTAAGTCAGTAAAATAATCAGAAACGAAAGATACATAGTACCTACGAGTACGTAATAAAATGTAAAATATTCGTTGACACCATGAAATTTTCATAGTAGTTTATGGAAAGTTCGTGAACATTGCTAAATAAACACAGATATAAAGTCATTTAGATGAGTGATTAGTAGAGTGAATTTCGCGTCTTGACGTTAGTATAACATTTTTCATAATATATTATATGAGAATACACGTGTGTTGCTACATTATTGTACGCTGATATTATTATTAAACAGTACTTGGTTGACCAAGTATAAATAAAATGTATTAAAATTCGGAAAATTAAGGGTATCTCAGATAGCGTATGTAGGTACGTACTTTACAGTAAAATAAATATTCCTGCACGCATAAAACGTATTAAATTTGTAAAGGTTAATTTTTCGTTATACTTCGTAATACCATGTTCCTATACAGGTAAAACTAGGTATCAAAAGATAAAAAATATTTTACCTCACAACATACTCTTCATACTGCATGTTAGACTAAGAATCAAAAATCTGTTAATCCTCAATAAGCTCTATATCTATTAATTAGTTATTTCCTATTAATTAGTTAGCTCTATTTAATTAGTTATTTTCAACTTAGTAATGAAGGTAAATGTCAACTAAACTAATCAAGAGTTTTATTTATTATTAATATCTTTCTGATGGCTTACCTTTTACTTTGAAGTTTTTAAATTCCATTGCACTTTATAGAATAAATAAGTACCTACATTTCTCAGTTTGAAATGTATTAAACACTTTTTACCTCGGCTCTATGTGAAATTAAAGCCTTAATTATTCTATGGTATTTTGATATACTATAAAAAAGGATAGGTATACTCTATAAAGTTGACTTTTTTGTAATGTACGAGTAATTTCTATAGTTATTAAATTATTCAAATTTTACTTCTTTAGCCCAGTTTAGTGGTAGCCCAGCGGTAACGCGGTCGCTTGGCTATCCGAGTGATGCGGGTTCAAATCCGGGTCTCGCACCTCTGATATTTTCATGTGCGAATCATTTATATCATGATTACCACTTGTCTTACGGTGAAGGAAAACATCGTGAGGAAACCTGCATGTCTGAGATAACCTAACAAGTTTTCGAAAGACATGTGAAGTCCTCCAACACGCACTAGGCCAGCGCGGTGGACTATGGCCTGAACCCCCCCTCGTACTGCCCAGCAATAGGACGTTAATAAGGGCTGATGATGATGTAATAATGTACCTATATTTAAAAATACTTATGTACTTTAATTGCTCTTTAATGGAGCCATTATAAATCTACTTATTATTATATGTGATTTATGTGTCTTAAAGTTGTGTTATTATTGTATAGGGACGTCTTAATTCCAAGCTTTTAGAGGTTTTTTTTCTATAATTTTTAACGAAATATTTATTATGTACTTATGTCTTCATCATCTGGGAATTCCCAGTTATGATTCTTTTAGTAAATAGGCTATACTTAAAGTTTTGTCTTTATAAATTTAATAAAATCCACTTTTACGTACGTATTGAAAAAACTATTATTGATTATTCGCTTACAACTTTAAATCAAAACAGAATGCAAGTTTCATATTTTCATTACAATCAAATGACTCAATGTGAGATCAAAAGATAACTTTAGTATTAACAGCATTGTAGTTGTACTGACTATAGTATGTACATCGGGGATCTTGTCGTATAAAATGAAGTAGAATACAATGTAAACTAATGTATGACTTATGAAAGAGCTGTAGACAGTTACTTAGCCATTAAATATAAGTTGAACAGTTGAGGACCATCACGGTACATAAAAGTTTACGAGTTTGAGTTACCTAGTAATTTTATTTGATGTGAATCGTTGTTTTAAACCTATTATCATTTATTTCAGCTTATAATTTTAAATAATAATTATTGGCATTAATACAAAAATCTTATCTAATAAAAAGTTCTTGTTACTACATAGTATAAAACAAAGTCGCTTCCCGCTGTCTGTCTGTCCCTATGTATGCTTAGATCTTTACTACGCAACAAATTTTGATGAGGCTTTTTTTAATAGATAGAGTGATTCAAGAGGAAAGTTTAGAGAAAGACAGAGCGAAGCGAGGGCGAGTCGCTAGTTAATACATATAATATAGGATAGGCATCTTAGAATATCCACCGTTACTTGTTTTTAATGGTGAATTTGCTGAATACTCCTAGCAAAATTGCAATCCAAGCTAATGGTTAAAATAGTTCAAATGTTTAAATTAATGATTTTAATTAAAATGGGCTATTTAAACAACGTAAGTACATTTTGAGTTTGATTAAAATGCTATCTTACAATTTAATAATAATCTTCGTGTTTACATAATATTGTAAAAACGCAGATGTTGATGATATTCACTGTATAATTGTAAACACAATGTAAATTAGTATGAATAAATATTCATAGAACAAATCGCGCTGTTTCTATTAATTTAATTGTTGGTGAAATTGAATATTGCAGCATGAAAGTATGTAGAGTAGATAGTTCAGAGTAATTAAAAAAATATGTAAAAGTGTAGTAGAAAGTACATTAACAACTCAAACTAATAGCATAGTGTATGTTACATTGATATTTACAACACAGCCCATATTTATTTTATTCGGGTGCACGGTTGTTGCCGCCAAGTTTCGTGTATAATTTACTATGAATTTTTAATAATGCTCTTGATACATAATATATTCACATATATAGTATTCAATTCGCTTGTTAATGGTTTCAAAGTGTACCAGTCAAAACATTAGAGGTAACAATTTTTTTTCTTAATAAGTCAAACTTATTTAAAATATTTTTTTAAATAAACAAAGAAAACATTTTTCTGCCTAATAAATTGACTGCAAACTCAATTATTTCTCCACAAACTAATAATTCGTATCGAAACTCGGAAATGTTCATAGACAAAATAGTAATATAACGTTAACGTATTTATAAATGCGCTATAAAGTTTGGACTCTAGATAACATTTTCAATTTGAGTGTGGCGTGCCTTTTAGCCGAATAGAAGTGTTAAATGTTTATTCGCGAGTCAAACACACTGCACTGCCTTTGCCGGAAATTGATGTAGCTCTCTACATTTGACTTTTGAATGCTAAAATGTAGTTTATATTACAAAAAACTTTATTAGGTTATTTAGCTTATAATATATGTAATGGAGTATCCATTACATACATTATAAGCACAGACTAAAAATATATGGAAAAAGCCCGCCAAAAAATGTCAAAATCAAAAATAGTAGTATTGTGATTTTGCTATAGGTATATCCTACATCAGTAACTTAATCTGGTACCTACCTTTATTTTATTCTTTCGAGATTCCTCTTATAAAATTAACGTATTATACTGAATATGAATATTAAAAATTATTTTATATTACTTTGTATTTTTTTAAAGCATTAATAATATTCTCTATGAAAGATTAGTAGTAAAATGCATGGTATTAAGATATTTCTTTTTCATATTAGGTACAATAAAATCTATTAGTAATTTTTATTTACTAGCATTTATCTACTAGTCATAACAATGAGTTTTTATTGTAATTATTTGTTATTATTTACTTTATTATTATATGCTGTTTTAAAACATTATTTTTGGATTCATGTTTCGTTCTATGTCATTCCCTCTATATGCTTAGTCAGTCTAAGAATATAAGATTGTAAAGAGTACCCTATATCCATGGTATAAACATATAAGTATTTTAATTATTCATACGCCAGAGCAAATCACGACATTTTGAATTTTTCTTTTGATAAAATTAAAAACAGTCTTCAAAGGTTTCTTAAAAATGTAATCTGAAAAAAGTATTGTTACGTGTTTAATATATGAAATATATACTTTGATGAACAATGAATTTAATTTAATAACTTATGGTAAATAAATGCAGATAGACTACAAATAAAAAATAGTGTAAAGCAAAATTTCCCGTATAAAATGATTGTGAGTGTTTATTCAGTGAAGTTTTGGCAAATTCGTATCTGTTGTGTGGAGAAAGATGAATTCGAAACGTAGTGGGCCTTTCAACTGAACTGAAGTGTTAATGTTTGCCCGCGAAGCAAACAAGTTGAGTGCTGCCTTTGCTTATTGATACCGCGAAAATTTATAAAATAAAATATAAATAAAAAAGAGGTTTATGAGAGTATTGGGCTATAGTAAAAACCTATTAAGTTCGCTCGAAATTAATAATATAGGTAGTACAGAGTAGGTATAAACTAATAATTCATATTTAATAATAAAATAAATTATAATCATGCTTAAATTGCATATGTGTATGGTACTTTCTTTTATGATAATCTATTTCGATAAGATTTTTCAAGAAATATTTAATGCACTGATTCGCCCTACATTGTTTTAATTATATTAACGTAAAGATTGTAACTAAAAATAGTAACTCGGACTTAGGTACAAATATTAGAGCTAAACGTAAAGGGGGTGTTTCACTATTTAAATATACCTATGCCTATAAATCCTTCATAAAAAATGTTATTAGTCTAAGACCTAAGTCAACGTACGATATACCTAGTGGTTCCCGTGAGATATTGCAAAAAGATACATAACGTAGCATTGCTTGTGGTTTAGGCCTGACCGTATCGAGGACGTAACGTTAGTGAAGTAAGTTTGTATTATATGGCTAGGTACTATTTTAAATGTGAAAGTTTGTATAGTGTGTGTGTATGTATGTATGTATGTACGACAATGGATTTGGATGAAAAAACGTATCGACCAATATTAACGTCCCACTATTGGGCACGAGTGGAATTTTAGTTTTTACAGAATGAAGTCAATAAAAAGGTTCACCACGTTGGCTAAGTGCTGATTAGTGGACTTCATATATCCTTCGAAAACTTGCTATATTGTCAATCATGCCTGTTTATCATGTTTTCTTTTGCCAAGAAAAGGCAAGTTAAACATGTTGGAAATAATACCCGCATAAAAAGTGCGAGACTCGGGATTTGAATCGGCTTCACTAAAAAGCGAGGGCGTTACCACTGAGTTACAACTACCTTGTTATGATACCAATGTTAGCCAACTACGGACGTACCCGAGCGAAGCGAGGCTAACTGGTCAGAAGTCTATCAAAATATTACGATACACAAATTATTACGAGTATGTTCAACTATTATCTGGTATGAAACTAGTGGATAATATGAAAAAAGTCAAGGGGCATAGCTAGTGTATGATAAAGAGGACGGATGGTGAGCTTGTGTGGTAAGCCTTTTAGCCGAACAGAAGTGTTAATGTTTGCTCGCGAGGCAAACACGCTGAGCACACAGCCTTTGCGGCATGAAATTGATATGCCGACAAAAGTGAATTATTTTTATATTTTTATGTATGCTATTGACTCGGTTCTCACTTTTGTTTTTATAGTTCACTTTTATAGTCTATGGTACAAAGTGATAATCAAGTAGTAGTTTATTGAGCGTGTTACGCCAATGCTTATATTATATCTGATTATGAAAGTAATATATTTTATTATTATATTTTTAAATCAAGATGTCTGTTAATATAAAAAACAGCACATAATTAATAACACTTATCAAAAAGGTAATTTTCTGATAATAGTTCAGTTACCCACACTCGACGCTAGATGGCGGCATACGATGATTACAAGAAATTGTATTGACTAATAAAACCATTGTGTTATTATTTACTTTAACTAACTTTAATTATTAAACAATAGCTATTATTATGCAGATTTTAAGTCAACAAAGAAAAGATAATTGGAAAACCATAAATAGTTAAAAAAGGATACTATAATAATATTAGGTATTTTATTTAAAAAAAAAACAATTATTTTACGTTGTACTCGTAAGTAAAAAATTGTTATTGATTACTGAGCTCATATTAAAAAAATCTCGCAATTGTAAAAGCAAAGACGAATTATCACCTCATAGGTTTGAATAATTGCAGACCACTCAGTTTTTATCTGAAGTAAAGTGCAGATGAAGAGTTGCTGCTTAAGATGTAGCATTACTCCGCTGCACCTATAAGTGTCGGAAGCGGGGCTCCACTTTGAAATCGGTTAAACACAAATGTTCACATTTCATTTAAACTATACTCACAAAGCGATTGTACACTTAATACCCTTTCTCTATTAATACCGGCAAAAGAAAAAAGGGGCTAAGAGTTGCAACAAAAGTCTTTAAAACTATTAAAACAAACTTACCCTTAAGTACAATTATGAAACATAGACAATCTACCGACAGAGGCCGAATAATTTTTGCATAAAGCGTTCCATTTTACGCTTCCAATTTTCAATGCATTAACGCATTTAAATGTGGAACAGGAATTTATAAAGACGGTGGCGCCGTCCGCAATTAGAAGTAACATCAAACTATCGTAGACCAATTATACTGATCCCTCTCAAAGAACAAAGAGTTCCGTGTTAGGGGTCCTTGTAGATCTGTTATAATAATGTGCCGGTGATTTTATACTTGAGTGATGATGCTTTAGCCGGCCCCGGTAAAAGGCTTTTTATAGTTTTATACCTTTATTCACTATAGAACTGTAATGCCGATGTTAGTATACGTCTATTAATATACGAGACTAGCATTTCCCGCGGCTCCACTCGCGTTCTAAAGACCGGAAAACAAATTAGATTTTATATATTTCTGGAGAATACATTTTAATATTTTGTATATAAGATTTCTCAGAAATTAAATCCTTTCCTGCAGTAAAATATATCTTATATATTAAACCGGATAACTAGCTATCATCATACTAAATTTCATCAAAATCTATCCAGTGCTTTTTTCGTGATGCGGTCACAGACTGACAGACAGACAAAAATTCTAAAAACTATAGATTCAGCATCTGCATTAACGATGCATTAACGATGCAGATGCTGAATCTATCTAATATCTATCTATAATGACTAAATTCAATTAGATTTCTTAGATAATAGTCAATTTCTTAAATAATAGAATCGACGAAGTTAGAATTTTATTATATGTAGGTACTTATATGTTGTTTGTGGGCTCTGTCCGTAGGAATTAACCGGTTGGTGTCTATGAAATTTAGACGGGAAACGATTAAATGGTGATATTCTTGGTGAAATTCCTTTCATAATTAGTCGAAAAGTTAACTTTAGTTACATATTTTTTTGGTAGACGAATATTAAGCTATCTCTATATTATTTATATGTCGATTATTACTCTTTTAGGTATAATGACAAACTACAAAATTACTAATTAATAACTAACTTTTTTTACATGACCGTTAAAATTTGACCATTAAACTCTATTTGAAACAATTATTCAGTTATTCAAACACATTTCTCACTAATCATTGGCGGTTGTAAGAAAAGTCAATTGTAGATATGCGCTGTAGTCACGCAATATTAGCACTAATTGTTGAACACTTAATTACAGTATCAGCGATTTCATGACAGATAAAATTATAGACTGGTAAATGCGTGTTCTCTCACTCGAACGAAGTTGCGATAGTTGTACTGGCAATGTACAATATACAGGATGGAACAAATTGATAAGATATTAAAAAAAGTCCCTTATATATTGAAGTTATCAAGTTTTACTCAAAGGTTATTTTTATTTATTACTAGCGACTCGCCCTCGCTTCGCTCGGGCTCTTCCCTAGATTTAGCACAGGCAAAGCCGCGGGATCCGCTAGTTATGCACATAACCTTCCTCTTGAATCAGTCTATCTATTAAAAAAAACCGCATCAAAATCCGTTGCGTAGTTTTAAAGATTTAAGCATACATAGGGATATAGGGACAGAGAAAGAGACTTTGTTTTATACTATGTAGTGATTATTATTCTTTTTTTTAAAATAAAAACTTACCCGAACCAGTAATCGAACTAAATATATAGTAAATTACATCGTCACTATTTTATCGTACGTGTCGTATCGTATCGTAGCTACTCTGCTCTGCTCTCTGCTTTTTATAGGTACGTAATTTTTTGTTGTTTTTATAATAATTTGTATTAAACATGCAATCGTTGTCATGAAAGGTGCTATCTTTTTACATTTCTAAGTTTATAGAAATACCTAAAAAAAGTACATTCAGGTTTCCAAATTTTCTCGAAATTTTTGCTTTAAAATCTTACCAAACTATCAACAATATTTGAAAAATGATTATGATGATTATAGTTTAATCCGACCAGCCGTTCCCCAAAAACACTTTTACGTCTAGATGCGATTAATTAAAGTAAACAGATTTACATTTTGGTTAAGAGTGCTATATTATGAAGACAACGGAAAAATAAATCCGAATGTTTTACTAGTACACTGTATAAAGTATAAATTCAGATAGTAGAACGAATTAACGTATACTAACTTCAATGCCACAATTAATATTCCTCGAATGAAGATTATTTACTGTCTTGGGATAGCAAATAGCTTTCCATGAACTTGTAAAAAGTGGTCGCCTTATTTCTCGGCTATGGCGGTCGGTTTTCAAGCCAGTTCTTGAATCTGAAGGCATTTTGCCGTCTTTTATACCATTGTGTTGTTATTTAACGAACTCTATTAAGTTAATGTTCATACTTAATCGTTAAGGCGAGAACTTAGTTTTTTATTTGCAATGCGTATTGAATTTTTCATGAGTTTTCACATTGAAGTATATAAATGTATACATTTAACAAAATTTAATTATGTTCTTTTTATAGTACTAAATATACATTAGCTTGTCTAACAAGTTTATTTATTTCTCACTTTCAACTTTGCATCGCAATACGTCAGTATAAAATGTTTAGGGGCTATAATACGTATGCGACATATTTACGTTTTTTAGACATTTTGTGGTTACTTTTCATATTAATTACGGACTTTAACAGATAAATAATTTAAGTCGTCTATGTCAAGATGCGTCTTCCAAGATTATAGTATCTACTCCCTTAATTAAAACAGTCTAATTGTCATTCACTTATGCTTAAGTCTATAAAACTAATGAGATATGCAGGTGCAGTGGGATGTTGACATCTTATAATGAATATATTAGCTTTAATTTTAATTTAACACACTCGATAATATATAATGGGACCACCGTAGGGGCCTTAGCGATAAATTTATGTCAATGGAGGAAGTTGAAAGAAAAGAAGCTTTTAAAAGCTACAGTAAGAACGTACTAAACAAAGTACCGAAAAGTCTGGATTGTGAAATATTTTAATTTTCCTTATAAGTATATATGCAAGGATAATTACTTTTCATTATAGATACATCTGAGTCTATCAAAAGAATCTATTCCGAGTGATTTAGTCATTTTCAATCGCAATACCAATTTAGCTCTACAAATCGTTAATGTTTTTATCTAGAGACGGAAGAAGAAGTACAAACGATAGAAAAATCTAAGTAACTGAATTGTCGGTAGCGAAATGCGTGAAGTACAAGCTGGTAGCGGCCATGCTTCGGATACCTTGCCTTCTAAGACACATTCATGGAATAAAGGTTCGAGTTTCCGTGAAAACATAACTTTCGATTGTAGCAATGCGGTGACAACATTTTTATAAGATTACACATAGAGACCACCTTGTCTGATTATAGATAAATATCTCATTATGTTATCTCTCAGCCGCTGTACTTTTTTAATAGAAAGATACGTCTCATCTTAATTTAGAATATCAATTTCTAATTTAGAATATCATCTTAAATAGTTTAAGGTTGATTAAATTTGACTATCTATATACAAAATAAGATATTTATTTGAAAGAATGTGTACTGCAGAAGTTTTAGTATATAATATCTACTATGTAGTAGTTATGTCTATATAGTAAAATACTTGCGATAGTGATTTAGCAAGGGAAGCCCCGGGTGCCGCTAGTAAATGTATATAAAAAGTAGAAAAATTATATACTAAAAAAACCTTCTCCGAGAATCACTCTATCCATTGGTGAAAATAGCATGAAAATCAGTGCTGTAGTTTTTGAGTTTATCGTGAACAGACAGACAGACAAACAGTTTTTTAATATATAGTGATATGTGTATATAGCAGTTTTAAGTGCTATAGTGCAAGACTATGATAATATGGTAAATATTACATGTATGAAGGCGATAAAATCTAAAGCTATGAACTGAATACCTACTAACTGCCAGTTTCTATAACTTATCTACCGATAGACCGGTAGTTACTTTCATACTATTTTGACACATTAAAAGTTACAACCTGTCAAAATCGTATGAAAGTATCTACCGGTCTATCGGTAGATAGGTTATAGAAACTGGCAGTAAGTAAATAATATACAATCCTTTAGTCTTATTCTAATATAATACGCTATTTTTATTATAAGTGGAACTGAATTCAAAAACTAGTACAAAAATTCATTGATGGATGATTTAAAATGAAATAGGTAAGGCCTATTAATTTGATTTCTTATTTCGAATAAAATGTTTTATTTGAGACTTCTATCTAGAAATATAGGTTTAAAGCTTTTTGACCATTCAATCTGGGGCTTTCTTTTGATCAATATAAAAATGGAAGCGCATCCCTTCAGGATTTAAGACAGTATACATCAAACGCAATTCCCATGGGCCCACCTTTAGGGGTAGGGGTAGTAATTGATTGGCCTCGATATCGATGCGCTTATGATATAGGGCTTATTGAGATCATGTCAAGTTTGATTACGTACTTACATTGCCCTGCTGGTGACCAATTTTAAGTAGGTAAGAGTCATTTTTGAGATCTTTCCCACATAAATTGTATAAACTACTTACATTTTTTAAAATGTTGCAATTGATAAGTTCGGAAACTGCTGAAGCATTTATCTAATACATATTTTTTTACTATTGAAAAGTAAAAGTTTCATATAATATATACCTTTCATATAATACACGTTTTTAGTCATAGATAATGTATAAGTAATTTATTCTATAAATAATCTATTATATGTTCTAGAAGAATTTAAAAAGCATAGTTAATAGGTAGAACAGTTCTACCTATTAACTATGCTTTTTAAATTTAATGGCTTAGCATCTTGGGTGGCAGCTAACAACTCTTATTAACTTTTTTTACAATTTATCATCCATGTGTCATAAAGCTTTATAATTCACAGTTCGTCGTCTCTACACGATCCTCTCACTTGCATTATGTTTGAAAGTACTTATAAATGGCCTCACGTATGGCCATTACTGACAGCAGTGCATATGACAATTGTATATTTTATTATTTATTTATTCTATTTCTAATTATATAAAATACTAGCAACTCGCTTCGCTCGGCGTAAGTTAAAATAAATGAAGTTTTTCTTATTTTCTAACAAATTAAAACTAGCCTAAGTATCTTATAATCGGTATCCTCGAATGAAAGTTCCGTCAAAATCAGTCCAGCCACTTCAGATATTACCCATTATATTATATAAACATTTCAATTTTATTTATATGTACTGATTACTGAGTTGATTGATGATTGAAATGTTTTAAATTAAGATATTAATTCATACGTGATCTCTATGTCTAGTCGAAAAATGTAAATCGATGTTTAAAAAAATTGATGATGATTCAAAAGTGCCTGAATAATTCTAATTGAATAAAGTTTATTTTAATTTAATAAGTTCCTCGAAACTCTTGACTAACTTCAAACAGGAGATGTTATTTATAACGCGACATTTTCACGAACTTGTGAAACAATTTTCATGATTAAAAAGTTGTAAAAGAGCATTACAATACATAATCTGCAAGTCAGATTTGTATAAAATAATTAAGTTAATCACTACATAGTATAAAACAAAGTCGCCTTTTCTGTCCCTATATCCCTATATCCCTATGTGCGCTTAAATCTTTAAAACTACGCAACGGATTTTGATGCGGTTTTTTTTAATAGATAGAGTGATTCAAGAGGAAGGTTTATATGCATAACTAGCAGATCCCGCGGCTTTACCTGTGCTAAATCTAGGGAAGAGCCCGAGCAAAGCGAGGGCGAGTCTCTAGTTTAAACATAAAGTAATACATCAATTTAATTCTAAAAAATATACACAGCTACTAAAATCATGAACTAGTTTATAGATTTGAACTAACATTTGACATTTATACGAAATCATTTCGGATGCTCTACAATTATAATAAGTAGAGACTAAGATTTAAGACGTGCGAATGTCAACAACCTGCCCATAAATTTACAAAAGGTTACCCAAAATACAAAAATGGCGCATTACCTCACATAGTTGTTAGTGAATATATCATAAATAACGTAGACTCAATATAATTGCCATATGCTCAACCATTAATACCTATACGGCTTAAAAAACAAATTAAAAGTTAAAAAGTCGAAAAACTACATTAGTTGAAAATAGTGGCAATAAACAAACAGACGGAAACATCGACAGCTGCCTAACGACATGTGATTATTTATTAGTATAATTATGCTGCTTGTTAGTTTTGTCAAGAAACCCCTAATCATATCGTAATTAGTTTTTACGCCAATTTTGAGAGATTTTATTATACAGCACTATCAGTTCAAATTATACTTTAAACTAATACTAATGAGGTACATTTTCATATGGATTTGTTGGAAGATATCTAAGTCCATACCATATAATTAGTGTACGAACACCTCTTAATAGTGAGCTCTGGCGCCTTCGGCTGTCTCAAGCTTTAGGAAATTTAAAAAGGCTGTAAGATTTTTAAAATATACATTTTTACTAGGAGACGGTTGTTTTTGAATTACTATTATATCATAAATACTATTGGCTGCGCTTGCGCATGATTTTAATGATTTTGATGAGTATATAATTTTAATGAACTTGTTAACTAGTTTGTAAAGCGGAAATTACTAAATAATATTAATTATTTTAAAATAATGTGTATTTACTATAAATATATCTTTTCATATTTAAAAAAAACACAAAGATAGGTATTTACTGTATTTTTACAGTAGATGCTCTAAAAAAGTGGTTTGAAAGAGAATAATTAGTTAATAGTTGCTAATACCATACTGGTATACACTAGCGAGTAGCGTTCAATCATTTGTTTTTGTACACTCTGACATTTGCTATATAGATTAAAAATTAACTGATAAGCACAGATAATATCTGGCCGGTGATTTATAACTTATTTACTTACCTGTACGTATAATTATGACATCGTTTAGACCATATATGGCAGAGATAAATCTGTTCATAGTGAGTAACACGAGATCAGATCTTATTCATATGTTAAGTAATTAATTGTAATCGATGGCTACTAGGAAATACTGCAAGATTAAACTCCGTATGGAATAAAAATGGAAATAAAAAAAATAAAAATGGAAATTATACCTAATGTTTGTTGTTGTGTTTGTTGGTTATAGAATATTAATACTTTTTAAGTTTTCGTTATATATTATTATTAAAAGCTTTATGAGTTTGAGCTTTCTTTTTTTTATTTATGTCTGGAAGTAGTCTTGTGTATAAAGTTTTCAAGTTTTATTTAAAAATACCTATCTTATATAGATTTATGTGTTTATTCTCACGGTACTAAGCCCATGCAACTATTAAAAATGTTGATTCACCTATCTGTGTGGTTCAATTTAATCTCCTGAGTGGCTTAAAGTATTTTAGTTTTTAACTTTTATTATCAAATACTTTTCAAGAAAAGGAGGTGAGTATTGAAGAAAAATTTATAGTGATAAAATAACAATGTATATTGTGCTAGTATTATTTATATGTAAAGTAATGGATAGATCATAAGTGATTAATACGTATTTAATTGACAGATTTATGTTTTGAGCTTTATAGTGCGTTACACTTATTATATATGGAGATACACCAAATATGGTTATCTTGCGTCTTATGGCTTTAATTGAACATTGATCGTTGTTGATAAGCGTTTTTGATATTAAAGAAATGTAAAAGGCTATATGAGTTTGCTCACTATGTCATTCTAACAATATAACAATATATATACATATTAATATAACTAGAAACTCAACCTCGCTCCGCTTGGGTTCGTCACTAAATACCTACTTTATAACGGTTTACTAGTAAATGTACGGATATTTGCTCAGACATGATATTATATATTCTGCAGTAACTAGTATCCTATAAGTTGATGGGGATACCTAGCTATCATCATACAAAATTTCTTTAAAATCTGTCCGCTCGCATTCATGCGATGCTTTCTTAAAAACAAACGAATATCTAAAAATATAGTTTCAGTCTATATCGATAATAATGACTATTTCTATAACATTTTGATATGTATAGGTATAGAAAAACAAAACGGAAAATATATAATTTTATATTAAATATTTCACACGCTTTTTCAATTTATTTGTTTACGGATTCACATTCTTTATAAGAATTATATGGACGAATGATCCCAGGCGCACCCACTTACCTACCGGTAGGTAAATTTGGACAAAAAATAAAAGGTAATAGAAGGCTCGATCATAAATAATAGAATCATTAACATCTGCCGCTATGATTTCGACCATAAAATTTTTTGGCTGCAAAAAAACTATACGGTTAAGGGTCTTGTTCCAGAAATGTATAGCAAACAGTGATCTTTTTATAAGCTTTGAAGAAGAAAGTAAAAGTATTTGGTTTATCTTTTAAATTACAAGTTACAATTTGTTATAGTGTCTTTTACTATAGGTTTAAAATATTTTTTTCCATTATTTCATGGATTTAATTATTTTTTTGTAAACAACGCGACGTGTTGAATGCCATCAGGGTGAGACTCAGTCTCTCCCGTAACGATGATTGTGGCGTGTGCGGAAAAATCCGTAAAGAAAGTAGTTATTTATTTATTTTTTATTTTGTCTACTTTAATATAAATTTATTTACTAAATAAAATATCTATAATAACGGTGATTTCATGGAAGAGCTTTTTATATATTTTTTTTATTTTGATTATTAGAGGTGCATTGATTACAATACAATAGTATCAGTGGACGATGGTCCTAATATGCTTCTTGTTAGGGGCGTCATTAGAAAAGGACGTGTTTTAACGGTTATTTCGTTATTTTTTAATTCTACTATTCTGTTTGATTAGGCTGTTGTTATGTGATAAGTGCTTTACTTTTGTACAGCAAAAATATTGAGCTCTATTAGTTTTATTTTTGAAGTATAATAATGAATATCTAATAGAGTATCTCGGTGGTATCGAGGCCACTTGGAAAACCGAGTATAGCGAATCATGTTATCTACTACTTGTCTTACGGTGAAGGAAAACACCGTGAGCATACCATAAGTAGTCTGAATAGCGCCAGAGCATCCTCTTTTTGAAGGAAACCCTACGCCCCACAGTGGGATGTTAATAAGGGATAACTTAAAAATTGATAAGGGATTTAAAAAAGTTCATTTTTCCACATATTCATTATGTGGAAAAGTGAATACATTAAATTTCGTACTATACTCCTCGTATGTACGACAAACAAACATGATGTTCAATATTTATGCATGTCTAGTCTATGCGTCTCAAACGCATGATAGCAAGGCGTTAATGTGGCTATTTAACACTCAATATGCTTAAAAAACAGTAGAGACAACTGTGTCCTACGCACAAGAAAGCGCGTAAATTGAAAAGAAAAGCTTACAAAGCCCTTTTTAGCGCATCTTTGATCCTTTCAAGTTATAAAGCTGCTTTTATACCGTCATTGCTTAACTCATTTGGTATATTAAGCAAATAGTTTCTATAAAAAAAAATGAAATGTCTACTAACCAAATGGTCTGAGTGGGGGTCTCTTGGCGCACTAGGCGATGAATTGGGCCACAGCAACTTTGACAACATCCGTTGGCTTTGGCTATAGATGAGCTCCTACGAAGGAGAAAAATGAACTTTAGTATGATTGAATTAAGGCCAATTACGCCTGACATCGGATGTATGGGCTAAAACCTATATGCATAATAAATTAGGCATTACACCTAGTATGAATAAGTTTTTTTTAAATATGTTAAACGTCAATCATTTTTTTACTCGTGACTTATTAAATATTATCTGTGTGTATTTTTTATCTGTTATCATTTCGTTAAGGCGTAAAAGATGTATACTAGATGGAAAAATCACCTTAAAACAAAAAGTAGACCGTACATTAGATTGTGAGATTGTGTAAAAACGTTGCTAATTATTTAATTCTTACGTGTACTTAATTATAAGATAAATGCGTCAAGTAATGATACGTACGCAATTAATGAGGCATGCAGCACTAGTATTGCGATTCCAAGATACGGATTTCTACGTAATAACGTGTTACTTGCAATTTGTATAGCTAAGAAAGTTGTCTGTTAACGGTTAAATATGTTTTTATTTATATGAGAATCATAAAACATGAATAAAAGTCTTAATATATTCATACTCTCCAGATCTTCATAGTGACAATTAAATATTAATGTACCTACATAGTGTAACTAAAATACAAGAATTAATAAAATAAGCAGAAAAAGCAATAAAATAATAAGTAAAATTGATGATAACTTAGCAAATTGACGCATAGCTTATCGATGAATGAAAAGTGAGATTATTAGCGATAATAATACGTTTTACGAGCGCTGCGCCTGCGCCGCTGGCGGTTAGTCCGTATAAAGAGCTTGCCAACCATTGGTATGCTACTATACACGAGTTTATTTTAAAATAAATTATGTATGTTCATTTTATTACTTGCAGCCATCAAAATACAGATTATTATATTTTCAATACCTTGTAATAAACAATTACTATAGAATAACAACTATAATAAAAAATATCGATTAATCGTAGCTAAATAATTACAAATTTAAGTGCTTAAACAATATTATTACATCTATCCAAGGTAAAGTATCAAAGAAAAAGGAGCTTTGTTTACAAAGATGTCCATTAAGCTCTTCATTCAGTCACTCAGTAACGCGAATAACTAGCCGTAAACAAAAGCTCGGTGAATTCAGCGCCAAGCGTTGGCCACTTCTGGCTTAAAAAATAACGAGACGTAATAATAGGTTGGGTAAAGTTCTCGCCTGCAAAACAAACATAGACGGGAATGGCCAGAGTGCTAAATTACTTTAATAAGCGCTCAAACATTTCTTCGCGATGATTTATTATCTTTTTGAATGAAAAAAAGGTTTTATACAGGTATATTTGTATGGTGTTGGCGTATGTTATATGTTTTTTTATATTATTGATATGGATGTTTGAATTTTGATATTAAGTGCTTGTCAATTTTATCTTGGTAATAATCTATATATATAATATAATGAATTTTTAACTATTAAATTAAATATTCTTTAGGAAAATCTAATTGAAATACTTTTATTATTATAGATACATAGGCTAAATCTGTAGTTTTTTTTGGCTCTCTATGTGTCTCTGACAGTATTACGAGAACTGGACAGATTTTGATGGAATTTGGTGGGAATATAGCTACGTTCTATAGAAAATAATAGATTGATTTTAAAGAGAACTGTCAAACATGATAAGTTTTATTTGACATACCCATAAAATTTATAGGTCATAAAGCATGGAAAGTTATTTTTTAGTTATATTACTAATAGAATCAATTATATCGTAACTATTATAATAATAATTTATGGGTAGAGCGAAGATAGGAGAAAACTACGAGATCAATTTTAGTAGTAAACATAAATCATAAAAAGGAAAGATAATGACCGGTTAACATAAGTTCTCGCCTGTTAAGCAAACACTGATGGAGCGCCAACACGCTGTTAATTCGTTTTAAAATGCTTATACCAATTTGAACTAGGTATACTATACTATTAGTGATGAATTTTATATTGGTATGTATTACAATATATCTATCGCATTTAACAAATTAAAAGAAATTTAAATGACGTGAAATTTATATATGTATTTTTATTTTTTTATAACCGAGGCTTATTGAAGTACTCGTGGGTCAATTGAGAGGGAAATGATTGATTTTAAAGTCCTGGACTTAATGTACATACATTGTATGTACATACATTGTATGTACATACATATCCTGTAATAAGTATAATATCCTATTTTTCAACTGAAGTGTTGTCATATCATAAATAATAACGTGCTTTTATACACATAGTCTATAATATTTTATATCTTTTATTTTAGGGTTGCTAGTTAGAAATAAATTGTTACCAATAAAATAGATATTTATCTTTATTTTCTATTCAACAGCTGCTTGAATTGCTCAAGCATCTCATTTGTACCGGTTTTTTATAAAATGCAAATTGCAGTTTACTACACTTTTTGCTTTATATATTATTATTTTATTTGCTTTATATTTTATTTTTTGCTTTATATATTTAAGCTCCATCTTTCTTTTTAAATAAATAATTTAATTGTTATAGAAACAGTAGTGTATAGTACAAACTTAATTCTTATTGGAGACAATACCAGTAAATTCTAACAAGCGATTATATTTTCATAGTTTCTGTAAAATTGTGTGTTAGATTATGCTAATATTTACTTTACAATTTATGAGTAATGCTCAGAATTAGTCTCACGACTTAGTTAACACAGATTGAAATGTATAACAAGACTTACAACTACGTCTTGCCTAATTTAATTCTTGGTTACTTATAACTTAATACTGTAAGCAACACTGGAAATAAATTAACATTATCCGAGTAGTATTTACAGAAAATTGCTAGTCGCGCCTACGATAATGCTAGTTCGCGGTTATCTTGTTAGACAGAATAGATTCAGGCGCGCCCATAAATTGTGTAATTCTATACAAACGTGCGTTGACGAATTTCGTATCGCCCGAAACCATCGTAAAACAGCAATGAACGTGTTATTACAAAGACGAAATAATGTAATGTCAAGAACTTAATCAACCCGATCGAGTCGAGTCGAGGGTGTAATTAACGGGCAGTTGTACAAAATATGAATGAGTGGCGCCCGCGCAGCCGCAGCACCTCTTCGCCGGAGGGCGGACCGGACTACTCCCATAAAATTGGATCACGACACTGGTCATTTTTAATATGGACATACAACATGCAAATTTCTTTTCCCATTCAAGAATAAAATGCTTCTAAAACAATTTTATAGTCGACAGTCACGACTCAGCGTGACATCTAAGCGATCTACGATATCAGCCAATAAAAGATACTTATATGGACATCCATGGGGCCGACAGAGCGCCAGATCACCGCTAATTAAGCTCCATAAAACCGAATCTCGAGTCGGAGTCCGATGTTACCTTTCACCGCGGCGGAGGTTCGGTCGACGAAAAAACAAGAAATCATCTCACATACGAGCCCACCTTACGATGGTAATAGATTAATGATATAGCCTGCGAGGTCTGTTTAAACGAGAACCCTGAAGAGGTCGCGGTGTGTCGAGGTGGCCTTTAATGACGCGGCGGGCGCCACCCGTGCGCGCGAGAGAGGGACGCCGCGTTACAACCGAGGGAGAGGTCCGAATAATCGATAGAGGCGCCACCGACTCGCCGCGGGGCGGCGCCCGCGTCGGCCCCACGCGCACACCACATCTTATTGAGAAATTCTTATGATGCATAATTCTTCTTTTGGTTTCCTGTAGCTATTTTACTCCCTGTTAACAATATTACCATTTCGGTGACCGGACTCGCAGACGCATATTTTATCGGCAACATCGTCCCTTTAGTGAGGACTGACTTGTATGCGCTTCGTTGAGTATTCAACTGATTTATGGCAACGCACAAACCCGACACGGGCACTTGCTAAGTGGTATAAATTTTGCAATAGACTTTATAGCGCAGTAATTTCAGATTGATTTACTTATTTAGCTCTCCATGTTTTTTGATCTATTATTACATTTGTGATCGAAGTAATTTAAATGATAATAGATACAATTTGCATGATAATATAATAAGTATAAATGCACATAAATGCGAGGTTATATAAATGTATAAATAATAAAAACTCAAAGAGCTGGTGAAATAATTTTCAAAAAATTCGCCGGTCATTTCGACCCGAGCCCGCGCTCAGCTGTTAAAACAGCAATCACGTCTTATCGGACAGTTATGCTAATAAGACATGCTAATTCCCAAAACCAACAAGCGATGAACAAAAGGGACCATACAAAAAGGTATAAAAGTGAGATGAGCAGACGGGCGCCAAAGGCAATTATAGAGTGAGCCCAAACCGTCGGTCCGCGAGGGCCGGAATGCATTGCTTTCTACGAGCGATTTTTTAGGCGGTCTACATTTTTCGCATTGTATGTAGACTTCTGAGAAAAAGAAAAACTTTATTCGCAAAGTATGTATAAACAGATTAGTTTATTAGCAAATTGCTTTAGACCTGGCTCGTTTCGATGTATTTAAATATCATTTTCTATAACATATATATTTTTTAAGATTTTCAAAATATAATATAAATGCTCAAAATTGATTGGGGGAAGTCACTGTTTTTCGACACATGGATAACGCTTTAAATATAGAAAATAATTAAATTATTAAAACTAATGTAGAGTTGGCCATATTGTTCTGGCTTGCCTAATAGCTTTATTCTCAATCTTTCCTGAAGTTGTGGCGATGTTTGATTCATACCTACCTAATACTGATCTGGTGCCGGACATTCTAATCCGGTAATAACTAAGGGCGTGACCGGCTTGTGACGTCACACCGGCCGCCCAATCAGAGCGCCGGATTTATTGTCACCCCTACGTCTACAATAGCAATAGTGACAAATATAATATAGACGCTTTTTAAATAGATTAACCTTCGACTGCTCGGCGCTTGTGGTCTGTCTGATGAAGACACAGCATAGGTCATTTACCTTATATATTTATGCAAAATATGTTGGGATTTTGCCAATTCTATAAGTATGAGTGTAAGAAGGTACCTTGTTTAATTACTATACCTACTATATAATATGTTTAATTACTTTTCATTACTGAAATGCATATTTTTGTAATATTTTTATAAATTAATGATCAATTGTTTCATTGTTTTAATGATTAATACAATTTCTAAAACTATCGTTAATATATTTTGTTTGTATCATACTATATCTTTAAAAAAGCTTATTGCATGTCATTATTTATTATGCAAATATGTTAAAAGAGAAAATGCTCTAGTATTATTATCGTTTTTTAATATGAAAAATTATGATAATTTTGTAAAACATCAGTTTTACAAGTGATTTGAATGTTACATTCATATAAGACATCATTTACACAGTTTCTTCTTTATCGTCAATAGATTAATTTACTCACTCGGATGTTAATATTCAAGTTTCAAAGTTAAATATGGTTCCGTTCAAACATTTTTAACTAACAGTTTTAATAAAAATAAACGAAAAACTTGTGTGTGTTTTTCCTAGTAAATTGAAATAAAACGAATTAAGTGCTTTTTCACACAGATAGCAAAAATTAAAAAAGAAATATTATAAACTTAAAAAGATAAGAACATTCATAGACGTTATAAATTTTTTTCGAAATGTTCTAGTTAAAATCAAAACATTGCGACCGTATCTCGTTAGCAAACCCTGAGGAGTACCGGAAAAATCTGTACTCACTAGTACTTATAATTTCCTAGATCAACGATACGTACGTATTATTACATTTCTCTATCGCCCTCATATCTGATACTCATTTATTATGTTTTCCAGACGGATTCGAACCTTATTACCAGGGCATAGAAGTGTTGCACTGAGCCTAGGGTGATAAAGTTAGGGTGACATCACAATGGGGTTAGGATTATTCGCCAGTGTGCAAAGGGCTTAAGTTATTACGTCACGCGGAGCAATGGCGTCGCAGCATTATTATTATCTAATAAATTGTATTAATATTCATTTAGAGGTTCAAAAAGCTACATCCCTTCATTGTTGTACATATGTGACGGATTTCCTTTGATTTATATGGCAAGTTTTTGCGTTCCATACTATTTATTACTCTTGAAATGTTTGCTTTAATTATTCTATATGCTTTTCTAGACTATTACTGCTATATCTTTATGAGGCAGCTTCTTATGATCATATGTTATTATTGTAGAGTTGAAATGAATTTATTATATTTTATAAGGAAATATAATTAAATAATAATAGTTTGTACTAGAAGACTACTGAAAACATTTGTTAATAGGTATTTGTATTGTGAAAAGTATTATTTATGGTTATACCTTCAAGAAGAACAAACAATAAATTAAAGACCTAAATTTAAATTTTAAAGTAAAATGTCATTTTATTGGAATATTAAGGAAATTTATAAACAAACGACAGGTATTTTCCAGTTGTAAAAAATAAATATTCTTGTCACTGCGCCAAAATAGTTTCGTAGAACTACGCCTGTGACGTTTATGGTTGTCGCATCGTGATAGCCATACTGTTTTGAAAAGTTGAAGCACCGATATCTATATAAAATTAAGCATTGTCTGTTAGCCTCAATGTACTCTGAAACATACAAGTGCTTTACATTGGTGTCAGATTCGATTCTCAACATGAATATTTGCTTAGATAATGTATTAAATATTTAAAATGAGAATTTTTAGAGATACTTTAAGTTTTTGTAAAATTTTAATCCGTTGTACTAACACAGTTTCTTACCATTTCTCCTTCCATGAAGAAAAGAGAGAAAGAACAGAAAAAGCTTTTCCAAAGATCAATTTGCTGTGTGTATTGCGTTTATTTGAAAGTGCAATTAAAGCAGCATGTGCAAATAATAAAGTTGTATATTTTTGAAGTAACTAAATAAAATTTAACTTAAATTAATATTTTATATGAAATTTCTACGGATAAGAAAATAGGCTAAATTAAAAACAAATTATCATACCACTGATCCTGTTGATTCAAAGATATAGAAGCCCTATAATTTTCTTAGTTTCCTCACATTCTAAATAAATGTTATAGATTTTAAACCTCATATTCTAGCCTGCAAGAGACATATTGTATATTCATCCATAAGAAATATTCATCTATAAGAAATTTTTTTCTATTAAATTACTATTTTTTAAGTTTCACATATTATAAGAATGCTTAGTTTCATCAAAACTGCATCTTTTTAAGTCAACAATACGAATAAATATTTAGTTGCAAAAACAAAGGACTATCTATGACACCGTGCCAAAATCCTTCATGGAATATTGTACTGAGTTTGCTGCATCGCGACAATTATAGTTTTTAAAGGAGAACATTGCAAAGCACGTTGATCAGTGATCTATTATTACATAGTTAGGTCTATACCAATGGAATTAAAACCGAACTTTATTTATCTTATTTAGTTAATGTTTTTATTTTATATTGGATATACAATAAGCAACTCAGCCTAAAATTATTGATTTCCTTTACTTAATTTCATCCTTCTTTTAAGGGGTAATTTGCAACATTAAGCTATCCTGTGTTATTTCCAGGTTTTCAAAATATGTTCATAAGAAATGTAAGTAATTTAAATTAGTTAAGCAAATTAAGTTTATTCATAGCAAACAAACACACGAAAAATGTTATTTCTTTTTGCAATAGTAAAAAGGAGTAGAGACTACAATAATATTCTGTGGCAAGATGAGGCTCGTTTGCAAGCGATCAGGGAGTATACAGAGCTCAAGCAAAAAAAAACTCTTAAGTAGGGGAAGAAGGGGGAATGACGCTCACTGGGTAATGGCGCTCACCTCTGTAACTCTGTCAACATGATAAGTAGCAACACACCACATCGCGTGAATTGTAAGGGGAGGGGGTCTCTTACAGACAGCGATACAAACATACAGTCAGCTCGCGTCACGTGACCGCGAAGTGCTTTTCTTTGTTTCCGCCCGAACTGATCTAATTTTTGGTTAGGAGTTTCTTGACGGTAAGTCCTAAATTTTAATGCTTATTTAACTATTATTTTTTCTTCTGACAATAAAACTATTCTATTTTGTAATAATGTAATCAATTTTCAACAATTGTTTTTGATTTTTTTTTAAATTTCAATTCAATTACAAAACGAGCGTTTGGGGTAATACCGCTCATCTGAGCGCAATTACCCCTTAGTGACTTTTTTTTTTTTGTTTTAGATATACCAAGAAATCGTCAAAGGACCACTGTTAAAGCGGCTTGGACCGAAGAGATTCCTTCCTTCTAACCTTCAATCTGCTAAAACTCCTCAAAACCAAGGCCCAAATATCCAGAATTTCGAATATGCGTAGTCTGATGGTACGGCCATAATTTAAGGACATACATCTCCTTTGGCAAATCTATCAAATGAGGATCAATCCTCTGCATCTGTTTTGGCACGTGCTTGTAACCAAAAGCTAGTTCAATAACGCAGAACTCCGGTATGCTTTGCTGCTATAGCGACGGCACCAACAATTGAACCATTTTATAAACCAAGTCAAAGAAAGCTAATATTAACTGCGACTCCTATGAAAATTATTTTAGAGGATAAGAAAGGGAAAAAGCGCGACTTTTTATTAAGACCGGAAAAGATGATAAATTAAGACCAAAAAAAGTTCAACAAGAACAAATATATGAAACAAATATCTTACAAAAGAAAGTTCTTCAGAGAGTGAAGATGAAGAGCATCTTTGCGACGATGACAGTGATGACGATATAAATGTGGATGACGAAAGTTATAACAAATGTACTATTTGCAAAGAATTTGGAAAACATAACGAGTTATGGTATCGGTGCACCATCTGCGGACTATGGGCTCATGCTATATGTTCAGGATGGGATTCGCCAGATGAATACATCTGTCATTTATGTGACCAAAAATAAAATATTACTATTTCTAAGTTGTCTTACCTCCTTATAATAATAATAATGTTATATTATATTATAATAATTGAAGTTGATTTGACATCGAAGACTTCACTATATTTGTTAAATTGAGAAACGCTTATCTTACGTACAAATGGCGATAATCGATGCTAATTTGTTATTGTAGACTTTACTTTCATTGTATTAGGTTCATCTCATTAATATTTCTTTAATTAAAATATATTTTACTTGTTATATTCCAAAAAACATGTTTGAGCGTCATTACCCCATACACTGAGCGGCATTACCCATAGTCAGGGGCAATGCCGCTCAAACATGTTTTTTTAATATTTTTTTATTACTACTAGTAGGTCAAAGATAAATGCTTTTGTTGTTAAAATCTTAATTACTCGATAGTTAAAGACTTTGTTATTTACCTTAATTTTGATATATAATAAATAATTTAGAAAATACAGCATGTTTTCCTTAAGTGAACGCCATTCCCCCGTCTTCCCTATATGATGGGTATATACTTTACTTATACATTTAAAACTGTGATTTCAATTTCGTTAAATTTATTAAGTATAGCATATGTATTATGCTTTTTTGTTCTGAACAATATATAGCAAAATAGTATTAGTGTTTTTACAGAAACGACTTTATAACAAGCGATTTTTGAAGATAATAAGATAAATAAAAAAAACCTTTTAAAGCTACGTATTCTGATAAGATATTTGACTTCACTCATCTGATCTTTTTTGGTAAGTATGTAGTAAAACTTTTAGGTGTACATACCTTATCTAGAAAGTGCATACCTAATAGAACAAAGAATAAATATTTCTTTTTACAAAGAGTTATTTTAAGACAATTTAATAAGCAAGATAGTTTAATGGCCCAAAATCCTTTAAAAGATGCGACAAATTGACACGATGTTTCTCAGGAGCGCATACGTTATCGTACGCCCATAAATCCTCTATCGATAATCTCGGGCTTGCCTCAATTAACTTAAAACGTGTTCAGATTCCGACAATTATAATGATAACAAGCTGTATTGGTGGTCTTTCTTCATGGGCTTTAAAGCTATAAGTTAAGAAGTTATGATTGCAAAGAAACTCATTTACAATGTCTTATGTGTGAGGATGAAAAGGACCGGTGGCCCAGGTACGGCGCTTGCTTGGAAAATTATGGTTTTATGGCGAAGGAAAACATCGTGAGGAAAATTGCGTGTCTAAGACAATTTAGGAAGTTTTTGAAATATTTGTGAGGTCCGCCAACCAGTACTTTGTGTGCGTGGTGGACTATAACCTGATCCCTTACGTATTGTGTATATCGTAAAACTATTCCTAAGAGCTTTTAATTTATTATTTATCTTAACTCTATCAGCTTTCTGGTACAATATCATCTCTACATGTCTGTACGCTTAAATCTTTCTAACTACGCAACGGATTTTAATGCAGTTTTTATCAATAGAGAGAGTGATTAAAGTACTTATGTTTAGTGGAAAAAAACCTAGAAAGTATGTCATTTCTGAGAAATCTATACTAATCTACAATACTTGTACGAAGCCCCGTGGATATAGATAAGTATAAAAATATTGCTTTGTATCAATTTAATAAAATATTCAAGAACATTTCTAATCCATAGACCATAATGTTAACATAGTTTAAACTAATTGCTATAAGCGACTATATCCTAAAAATAATTTTCACCCAAAAATCCAATTTCGATTCCGTCATTTAAAACCGTCGTTTAAAACATTTGAAACTTAAAAGGTCCTTAAAAGAGTGAATCCCTAGTGTTATTATAATATATTCTAGTCAAATGCCAAATCAAATATAAACAAATTTTCAATGGTAGAGTCATGAGTATAAACAAAGTTTAATAAAATTCGTAAATGAAGCAAAATACGACTAGTTAGGCGTTGGTTATATCACGAAAGCTTTCTGATTAAATTTAAATAATAATACAACAGCGTTTAACTAAATTTTAGTTTTTTAAGAACAAAACTTGTACCTTTATGGCGTGGTGTGTAAGTGAGAAGTAAAGGATGCGGGTTTAAACTACGATGCGGGCTTTGCAATTTGAATGGGCATTTTAATTCACCGATCAATCGTTATTAAGGCCTAGGATAAAAGAATTTTGTAGTCAAATATTTTGAAATAATCGCTTTTATTATCAATATCTATGCAAATTAAATTTTCGTTTTTGGGACTATCACATTAATCCACGGGAATTGAGAGTTTTAGTGTTTTTTGTTCTTAGCAACGAAAATTTCTATGAGGTGGGTTAAAAAAAAGCAAAATAGGCAAAAAAAAAATCCTTATAATAATAGTTGAAGAAAATACATTTTTTTCTTCATTTCATTTGTACCTATATAGGTATGACCATAGACCGTGTCTTCTCCATTCTGAATTACATATGTGGAGTAATGCTCAATTTTCAATTAACAAGAACCTAAATTATATTAAGTTAAATTATCTATTGAAATAACAAATTTAATTGTTGTCATAAAATCATTATTAATCATATATTTATTTATATTTCTTTTTATTTATATTCTTGAAAGATTGAAAATTAACATCCTACCAGCTTCATAGTAACAACAACACGTGGGATCGTGTCATATTGGGACGGTGATTGAAGTTCCTCATATCTAAGTTACCTTCGGTAGCAATTCTAATTTAATTAACACTGATGCATGCCGAAATATTTGGTTTTATATTTTTTACCAGTAGTAGGTAATTTTATCAGATTTTTTGAGTAGACTGGACTTTTTGAGTGGACTGGAGTGTCATTACGAGTGTGTCTTCCAGTGAAGAGATCTCCTCATGACTCATGTAGCCAACAGTTTTTGTTGGTATAATAACTAAGTATATTATGTTCTTCCTTTTTGGCCTTTTTTATATATTTTTGGCATATTAAGTTTGGTGCGAGCATAGTTTTTTAATATCTATAAATAAAATTATGTAAACAATTTTCCGTAACTATGCGAACCGCTATTTCTATAATCCAGGCGGTGGCGTCGTCGAGACAAGAGTGTAAGCTTGTTATAATAATATATGTAGATTAAAACGTCTCCATATACTATTATGAGAAAAATTGCTGTGAATAATAAATAACACTTAATTTGTGGGCTATTTTTATTTAACATTAATTTAAAATATGTGCTTCATGAAAAAGTAATATATGTAACAGAATCACGAATATGAACTCAAAAAAGCCTTTTGTTTTCGGTTTAAATCAGTATCTATAAATAATAATATGTGCGGAAATCGAATTTATGACCTCTTACTGTCAAAATACATTATCTAATAGCATATTAAGAACAATAATTATAAAAAGTATTTTAAGACTACCGTTCTACCATTAAAATCATATTATTTTATACCTTAGTAACGTCTACAAATCACTACATAGTATAAAACAAAGTCGCCTTTTCTGTCCCTATATCCCTATGTGCGCTTAAATCTTTAAAACTACGCAACGGATTTTGATGCGGTTTTTTCCAATAGATAGAGTGATTCAAGAGGAAGGTTTATATGCATAACTAGGCGATCCCGCGGCTTTGCCTGTGCTAAATCTAGGGAAGAGCCCGAGCGAAGCGAGGGCGAGTCGCTAGTAGTCTATACAATAAGCTGGATTTAGTTCCTATAATTGTTTTGCTTCTAAGCTTTATAAATGAGGGAAGACGTAAGAAAATTATGCAACTCTTAATCGTATTATCGGCTCTGTGCCTAAGTCTACACGCATTTCTATAAACAGCAATAAAATGCTACGTAATTCTATTTGTTAATTTGAAAGTGAAGTAACATGTGGAAATGTGTAGGTGTAACCGTTCATAGATAAAAATACCTTTATTATTTTAATTAAAAAATGTACGTAGGTACCGTTAGAGAAATACTGACTAGTTTATTTTTTTTTAATGAACCGAACCGTTACTCTAAAAACACAACTATCTATCTTCTAGATATATTTTATTCTTAATTACCTATAACTTCACAATTTAATAGATCGTAAAAAATAATATCAATTACTTATATGAATGATAATGTTTTCCATACACGTACATAATACAGAAAACGAGAACAACACAGCGCTAAAAGAATTAATTTAACAATTTATATATCCTTTCTTTAATAAAACTCAGGTTTTATTTGCGATTATTTAAAAATATAATGTTTAATCTGCAACTATTCAATGACTAAAACATTAAACGTCGAATAATATAACGCGGTTTCGAGCGGCACGTTTGTACCTCTCAAAGGACGCCGATTTGTTAGGCATAAAGACCTCTTTATGGTTCCAATAGTCCATATAGTACGAATTTATATTTATTCGCGCAGTTATTATTGCAATTCAATTAATGAACAATGTTCGGTCAGGTTTCCCTTTAATGCATCTGACGGGTTAGTGAGATTTCGCTTGTGATCGTAATTAAGGACCTTTTAAGTTTCGAATGTTTTAAACGACGGTTTTAAATGGCGGAATCGAAATTAGATTTTTGGATGAAAAATTATTTTTAGGATATAGTCGCTTATAGCAATTAGTTTAAACTATGTTAACATTATGGTCTATGGATTAGAAATGTTCTTGAATATTTTATTAAATTGATACAAAGCAATATTTTTATACCTATCTACCTTAAACAAAATTGTTTTTATAAGACATTTACATTTTTTTCGTTTGCCATTTTGAATAGTTAACTGAATAGTATCTATAAACCCTTATAATACTTATTACATTGTTAACGAGGAATAAATTAAAAATCATTAATTGTTGTTTTCAATTTGTTATAATATTGTATTATCTGTGATCGCTTACGAAAAAGGTTCTTTATCCAATACGTTCGGATTCAAACGACTACCGGTGTTCAGCCATCAAATAAACACCGTTATAATCTGTCCTTTACATATAAAAATACTTAGGCGGCACTTCGGTTTTATCTCTTCATTCATTGCCCATAGCAAGCTCACATTACGCCGATTTTTTTTAAATTATTAAATATTCAACGATTGTGCGTATGGTATTTTTTTTAAATACAGTTTTTATTTTAAATGCTTTGATTTACATTTAATTGCTTATAATAAATGAATAAATTCAAAATACTTATTACATAATAGAGTAAGTTAAATGATTATGCATCAATATTAAGATAAGTAGAGTACCTTGCGAGTATTATTCAATTCAACATAGATGTATGTACCCTGGCGAAACCAGGGTAGGTAGTCCCTAAGATAAAAATTTTATGTAAAATACTTTGTGGATAGAAGTTCGCATATTTTTTTATCTACATAAAAAGTCATTATATAAAGTAGAACTTTATATAGAACTTATATATTTATAAATAAAACACAAACAATCAACGAACAAACGCACTTTCGCATTAATAAGAATGCTATACGAATTTCATCGAAATTTTCTATTTTAATTTCATACACCCTCATATTTGCTTACTAGATTTCTATACTTCGTATAATATATTGTGTTCATATTAGCCATTAGGCTACAGGTGGCGTGCTTATTTTGTAAAGTACGTCCAGTTTATTTGTTATAATTATTATTTATTCACACTTCTGGCTATTTTTTGCTACATGCTAATATTATTATAAAAGGTCACGTTATTATCGTAATCGTTAAACATAATCAACTACGGCGGGCTTTTTAATTAACTTTTATGAAACTTTACGACCGACTTTTGGTTCTAATAAACGTCTAACTTAGTTTTTTGAGGACAAATCAAAATATTAAGGCGAATAAATATTAAATAACGTGTTATAAATGTTTTTATAAATAATCTTTAAAAAGATAAAGAATACGTCATTTTCATCTATTCATATATGAAGTTTTGGTAACTTGATTTAGGTTCTTGGTTAATTATTTTATAATACGTCTTTCTCTATTTTCTAAAAAGATAAACCACAAATAGGTTTTTGAGAATCACCATATATCATCATAACAATATTAAATGGAATCCACAGTTTATATTATATAATCAATAAATATTACCAGCCCTTTAAATAATTTTTAATCTTTGACGTAAACTATTACTTTATTAAGAGCAATTTTTTTAAATTACAAAAATTATTGCCCTTATAAAAATTGAAGACCTCGTTAAAAAGAAATATAAAAAACTTGTATTAATATTATTATTATTAAATTTCTTTAAAGCATTCTCAAAGAAACGATTGAAATAAAACCTCGTTTTTACAATCAGCGTCAGCTACAAATGATTGAAAATAAATTTAAAAAGGAAAAAAATTTTAAGTGCGAGATTTTAAAGTATTAAAATCCTTAGAATGCCACAATTTTTCCAAGAACCTAAGAAGCCACAGCAACGTGGAAGCTGAAAGTTGATACTCGTTTTGATAAAGTCATTTTTTGTAGAAAAATAATGAATATGTTTATATTTTAAGCAATTACTAATTTTTATTGGTACTTAATAATTTTATTAAATAATTTCGATTTTTTAAAAAAATATCTGTAAACTGATTTAATCTGTAGCAGGTACATATAATTAAATAATAGAATAAAGTATGATTAAAGTCGTCGTTTATAAAAAAAACATAAACTAAAAAAAACAAACAAACAAACTCAAATTTCTATGCTTTTATGTATCTAGATAATCGTATAAAATAGATAGAATGATAGATTTTAAACACAATCAAGTACCATATCCATTCTACCTACACCAGCGTACATTAGTCGGTGGTCGGGCGGGTGACAAAACAAATGAGTGTTTTAACGCTATCTCACTCCCTTTCATCCGCCGCCGGTAGCTCCTCAGATACGCTCTCAATATAATCTAAGGCATTCATAGGGTATTATTCTGTTGGAAAGATAACGTGACGGCCAGATAAAACGGTTTGGATGCTCTTTTTAAAAGGATTTCGACGATTGAAAAGTGGCTAAGGCACTAAATTGTTTGAGAAAGGCTAGATAAGGTAGTAGAAATTCAATATTGTATACGTAATTTCTAATTTTGAACTTTTGTTTTGTATACTTAGCTATGTATTAAGTTATAATTACTAATGAAGTTAAGTAAACAAATTGGATAAATAAAAATAATTTATATTAACTACTCCATAACAGTTTCTGTGCTGATGGCCACCGAGCTTTCTGATTGCGCGTTTAAATTTGACTTTTTATAAGTGGCTTATCATCCCGTCGAAAATTTACTCACACATTAAATTTTTATAATTTTATTTTAAAGTCCTTGAAAGAATTGTCATTTTATTAAACCGTTTTTTGTTTTATAATATGACTTTTATAACTGGCATTTTTTAATTACAATATACCTAATTAAATTAAAATACATACATACTTACAATTATGTAGGAGATTTATAGGTATAGTACAGTATTTGCAGAATAGATTAATCTTCAAAGTAAAAACTTTTCATTTCAGTTTACGTGTATGACAGCACAGAGAAATATAGGTACATATACAGAATTCATCCACACGCAACTAAACTACAAAAACATTAGCGTTGAGCGGGAATCGAACCCGTGATCTCCAGTATAGACCTAGGTATATAAAAACTTGTCTATACCGAAGTACATATGTACGTACTATACGACGAAGTGTTGTAAACTAATATTAAAAGCTGAAGTGCTTGTTTTTTTGTTTCAACCAGCTAATCTGACATGCAGAAAGTCTGGTTAAAAAAAACTGTTTTCTGTCATAATTTCCTTGAAGAGGACTATTATAATTACGTAATAATGGAGACGAATAAAGGCAAGAGCAAATTTTATTCTTATATAGTAGTAATGGAAAATTTTAAGCGCATTCTTGCTATTTGGATGAAAAAAATTAAAAAGACCACCAAATAAGATGGGCCTATCTTAACCGAATGTACGTGTGGCGGAACACGGAATGTCACTCTTCAAACCGGGGCTGTTAACTTTATTCGGGTTTTATCTTAACGGGATTAAAACGCTACCTGTCTTTGGCGTCTCTTATATAGCTATAATGTAATTGGTGGGAACGATTGCTTAAATTTGACATACGATAATACCCATTAAAATGCCAAATGACGAAATAAATTTTAAAGTGAAATGTGATTTTCACATTATAAGTAAATTAGATTTTTGTTATACCTAAGTAGGTATGTCATATGTAACGACCTACGAGTCTTCGTAGTTTCTGCAAGCCTGAGCTATATATGGGATCACAAGATATATAAGAGGGATATAGACAGTTCAAAACAAACCGTCTCTAGTAAAAAATGAGAGATAAAAAATTAATCTCAAGACAAGTTATACACTAAAAAGCGATAGACCGACAAACTAAATATAATATTTTATAACTTTTTTTAAGTAAATACTCAATTCAGCTATGTACTTTACATATTGGAAAGAGGATGAGGCCTCAGTGATACTGATAATTAAGAAGAGGGGTGACCTAAATATGGAGTAGCTACTTTGTAATCCTTTGAGCGAGCATCTGAAAGCAATCGGCCGTGGTCGCGCCCATGTGTTTGATATAAGTAATTCGTCAAACGGGTCACGCCTGTACCATGCTTCGATAACGATGCACAGGAAGCTAGTGATCTAAGAGTTAGGACTAAGGTATTTACTCATATATTTTATATGTTGGTATTATCTCAATCGATTGCTATAATTTACGCCATTATTAAGCGATTTAAAAAACGAGAAACGCAATTTGCCTGTATTTTTTGTTTCGTCGTTAAATATTTTTTATTATATTTTAATAAAAAGATATGTAAATTTTTAAGTATAATCACCAAGGGATACTTTAAATTACAAAATGAAGTACCCCTAAAAATAGAACAATCACTTTTAAGGGTTGTTAAAGTTTGTGTACTTGTTTGTCAAAGAAGTTTTCAGGGAGTTTACACCGACTTATGAAATGGTGTATAGAATTTAGAAGAAAAATCACTAGTCACTTAAAGGAAGGTACCGATATACATCAAAGTTAGTGATCTCGTTATAATATAAAAATTGATCATCTAATATATAGTATGTCATTGTACAAACAATTTCTCCGTTGAATCTATTTTATATAAAAATATTTATAAAGAAACGAATATAAAAGGCCCAAAAACAATTTTAATATCACTTTATAAGGTATCTTTGACGCCCCTCGCAACAAAAATATGTCTAACTGAAAACAACTGGAATATCAAACACTCGTATGCGGAAAATGTAAAATTGTCGTTTTCACGACTGAAGGAGCAGGTGTGAGAGATAACTGGCAATATAATAAAAATATTCTACAAACGAGACATTCCTGGAGAGTTTCTCATACAAAGATGCTGGGTACTTTGAATTCGTCGCAACAATCGAGAACGAGTATCGTCTTTTAATTTATTTTTTCGTATATAAAATTCCATAAACACAAGCTTATATCATCACATTATAATCTAAGGTATGCTTACAATAATTAATTTTTATTATGTTTAAGTTATTATACCTACAGATAAATACGTAAAATTGAGGTGTGATGCTTATGCTAAACGCATACGAAATTATGTTGTATGTTTTGTAGCCAATCTCCGAAACAGCTGGACAGATTTTGACGTGACTAATAAACAGACAAATAGCTGATATTCTAAGGAGTGACTTAGGATACTTTTATTTAAAAAAAATCAGGGTTCTACTTAAAAAATGGAGCAAGGGACGCAACCGAGTGAACAAATGGTTAGTCGCTACTTAAGAAAATATAATTTTACTCATATTTTTATGGAAGTTCTTGAAAAACATTTCAATAATATAAAAATTTAAATTACATTAAAATGTTTGTCCTACTATGAATAGGTCCAAAGAAACTCTTTTTAAATGAATTCAGAAAATAATCGAACAGATGCCTATTAGTAAATTTCCGAAGCTTGAAAAAAATACTTAAAATAAGATAATAAGTTTAAGCATTCATATTAAGATTATAATAAAACAAACAGATCAAAATATAAATATCAGTAAGCCTAACAGCCACGGGAAAAACTTTATTTACGACGTGGCGACGAATTTAATTGAAATTCTTTGCAAAGTGGCTTCATGTGCTGCAAAAATGTATTGAAAATTTTCTTACTTAACTTAAACTCACTTACTCTCACTATTATTTTTTCCAAATTTCTAGTAATATTTTTTGCGATTCATATAAAAAATAAGTAATGATACATCTCTACATAATATAGAACGAAGTCGCTTCCCGCCGTCTGCACGCTTAGATCTTTTTAACTATGCTTCGGATTTTGATGCGGTTTTCGTCAATAGACGGAGTGATTTAGGTTCCTCTTGACGTTGATCTAGACGGAGTGATTCAAGAGGAAGATTTACATGCATAATACATGCATTTTATAGTAGAAAGAAAACCGAGAAAATATTTTATTCCTGAGTTATCTATACTAATGGATAAAATGTATCTGGGACATACCAGCGGGGTTACTCTTGAATTTAATTCCGATCGATCGACATTGGAATTATGACGTTTCGTACTCTTGAGTTCGACGCTAGCGCCACATTGTTTTTAAATTGCGTGTCCATTTTGAGAAACTAAGAGGAATCTGGATCGAGCTTGGCGTACCGTAAACGCTACTCTTGAGTGTATTTTGACAGCTATGTATTGCGTCGATATTACGATGGGATTGTTTGTTGATTGTGATTAGTCCAATAACAAAAGTGTAACTTTTTTGAAATTGTATTGCGTTTTATGTGATTTTCAGTAATTAATTAGTGTATAATATGATATGATTAGCAAATATGTACAGTATTTTAAATAGTTCCCATAAAAAAACAGTTAAAACAAAGACGAGATGTAAGATTTAGATAGGAATTTTTACATTTTAATCTTTATATTAGTTAAAACATTTTACCTTTTTATTTTATTGGTACAAGCCCACCACTAAGCCAACTAAGTTTCTTTGATAAAATGTATTTCATTGTACTTGTTTGTTTTTATAACTTATAAATTTTGAAACATTATAATCTTTCTTAAGTCAGAGTGTATTAGGAAATAATGTATATTATTAAAGACCATTACCTAAAATCTACATATTATATATATTCTTTATTGCACATGTCAAAAACAAATATAAATATAACAGAGAAGTTGAGGACAAAGGTGGATTTATCTCTAACAGAGATCTCTTCCAGTCAACCTATGGGGTCAGAGAGATTGTTAATTAGCAGACCAAAAAGTGCAAGATCATACAAAGAAAAGGAACATAAAAGACAAAATATTCATATAAAATACATAGATGTTCATGTATATACGAGTTATTTTATATATTCTATTTTTATATATACCATACATGCATACATATATACATACATACATACATACATACACATACAAACATATTATATACATACTACATACATACTATACATATAAATACTTGATAATATAGAGTTATGATTAATTAGTATTAGTAACATATTATTTCTTGAAAAATGGGGAACTGAATAAATAGTTTTTTTTTACCAAAAAGTAGTTTAATTTACCAAGTAATAAAAGTAGGTATCACACAAATTAATAATACATACAAAAATCAAATTGCATAGTATAAACAAGATAAAGCAATTATGATATTGCCAAGGTTTGAAGATAATTAAGCTAATGCTCTTGCTCTTATTAATTCCGCTTCTGCAGGTGGTGTCATGGATATATGGCCCTCTGAAGTACAAGCGCAGGTTCTGAAATATAAAACAAAAATTAAAATCGGCACTTGACCCAATAATTTTCAAACTTCTTAGTGAAACAAGTCAATAATTAACACTGCAGTTTTATTTTGCCATAGCCCAAGTTTGATAAGTCCCCAAACACTTAAATATTATATTGGGTTGTTGTTATTTAAACATTCCTTAACAAATTTGAATTAAGACTTACTTGTGGATGATATGATGCTGACATTGCGTCATTGCGTGACGTGCCATGAATAGGGGAAATGTAACTCAAATAATGGATTTCAGTTTAGATTATATAATAAAATTCCTCATTAATTTAACAAATAAGTTCCTCAGTGTGAATATCTCTTTTTAAACCGAGCAATTCTCAATCTTCACTGTGTCTTTTCCATTCTACTCGACATTGGCGAAGTAATTTGTGCCCAAATGGCACGCCTAAAAGCCACAGAATAAAGAACATGAACATGAACATGAACATGATTTCAGTTTCTTGTTATGTGCTGGTAAAATATTGTCCTCTATAACAACTTCTGGCAGCTCCAAATGTCTAGTCTGAAACGATGAAATGTTTATTATTATTATAGATAAAATGTTTATTATATTAGATAGGTAAATAAAATATTTGTCATAAAATAAATATCATAGGTATGAATTATAAATATGGGTGTAGCTGGGTAATTTGTCATTGTAACTGAAATTGGATTTTTTATTATGTACAACATAATATAAAAAACATAGTCCAAGAAAATAACTACATTGATAAAACAAAAATATTTCACTTTAATAAAAATATATACAAATATTACACTAATTAATAAAGTTATTAATATGATTCTTTACTTACCAGCAGGTTCCCACTTAGGTATATAAAACTTTCACAACATTTAACTCAAAGGACAATAATTACAAAGAATTTCATAATATCACGAATGTATTTCTAATATTACTTAATACTTATCTAATCTTATATCTAATAAAACTTTTAACTAGGTACTTCGACTTAAATTTTGAAATCGGAGAACTTTGAGTTTTGACGTTGTCTTTTTTTTGGTCCTAGGCAGGCAAAGATCCTACCGCATGAAGCCAAAGTCGTGGTTAACTTTATGATTTAAATCATTTTTTTAGTCACGAATGTATTTAATACGTTAAAATTAATCAATAAAACCACTACTTATATTATATTCATTTATTTACCTTTTTTTAAAAGGTTAAAGCATTTTAAAGCTCTATTACCGGTTTATCGTAATTAGTAGAACGACACTATTGCGGCCCGAAACATAGCTAACTTCACTCTTAACAAAATAATCGCGGGGCAATCCCAATTTCAATCCAATGTTGACAATATTGTTTTCAAGAGTACCGAATCACGTGACTGCAAAATTGACATTGGAATCGTATTGGCATTAGATTAGAATTGAAATTAGTTTCAAGAGTAAGCACACAGAGCGGAGCGATAATTTTAAAATATTCTACATTAATAAACCACTTCTACATACATCTTCTTAAAATAATAATTTGCGGTCGAGTATAAATCAAATGTTTTTGTTACGCAGTCATGAACGTGATCGAAATGTTTACATTTAATTGGTCAAAGCATTTTGTATGGGAAAATTATGTCTAACTGAAATATGTGGGATACCAAATTACATATATAGTAATGTTATTTTTTGTGTTATGTTTTAGGGTTCGGTTTTGTTCATCTATGTGATAGTATGTTTTGAGTCATTAATAAAATAATACTGAAAAAGGACGAAATAAGTGTAAAATATTAAAATATTCAAGACATTTAAGTCAGACGAGTATAGTTAGTAGTTATAGTACTTGTAAGTTGATAAAAATGTTCTAAATAAAAATCAGAGAAATGACTTTGTGTGTCAAACATATATTTAATAAATTTTCAATGCATCTTAAACAGGAAATGCTTAATGTCAAATGAATTTTAAACTATGAAGTTGCTTGATTTTTTGATAGTGCAAGAGCTACGAGTATATTCAATTCAAAATAAGGCTTATGTTAAATATTTCCACTCTGTATCCGTACATAATATATGATCGAACAGAACATTAGTGTATTTTATAGACCGATTTGTGTAGCTCCTGTCAAAACGTGCTAATATATCATGTATCACGGATGCGTGAAGTTTTAGTAGCGTGTTTTACTTTGACTAATGGTTTACTAAGTTCCGCTATTTTGTTAAACTTTAAGAACATTTTTTGTGTACATATATCTTTTATATTTTAAGTTACATCCTAAAAATGAGGTTGCCATAGTATTTGGAACAAGGATAACAAGCTATTATTATACTAAATTTCATTGAAATCTTACCAGTGCTTTTCTCGTAATGCTTTCATTGACAGACAGACAAACAGGCAGACATAAATTCTCAAAACTACCTATATAAAATTTCAAAGAATATTTAATATAAAGATTCGACTCATTTATATTTTTTTACGTTTTTACACTGTCATTTCTCATATACATGCTCTCACAACATATATCCTCGATGAATGGCGTGAAGGTAACCATTCTATGGAAATATGCTTGTCACAAATATCCATGACAATTTGTCAGAGTATCTCACGCCATGCAATCGAATGATAGCTAGCATTTTATGGTGAACGGAAGAAGAACATGGTGGTGCCTGATGGAACACCATGTCACCTTTTTTCAACTTGATTTTACGTTTCGTGTTATTCGGGTTTTTATGGACCATAATAAGTCTGCAACATATATTTTCTATACTATTGCTTTTGAATATAGTTTTTATTTTTATAACAGCTTTTTACTAAATGCGTATTATACTCGTACGAAGTAAAGTACTCTTTTAAATTTGTTGTCTGTCTGTTTATTCTGCGTAAACTCTGAAACGTCTCAACTAATTTTGACGGAACTTTCACGGGCAGAAGTCATAAGAAGTAAACTTAGTTTATTTATATTAAAAAACTGGGATTCGCACAAAAAAATAAAGGGATGCATTCGAGCAAAGAAGGGTAAGTCGCTAGTCCAAAATAAATCAAGATATCACCCACACCTAGTAATTTAAAACACAATTATTTAAAGAATATATGGTTCACACCTAAATTACACCATCAGATATTCAACTGGTGCACATAAAAAGGAACAACACGAATCATTAGTTTAGCGCCCCCCTTAATAATAGGTGATTTGCCCCCTAACTCATGGAGGACGACCACCGTATTGTGAACCCGAGGTAATGACTGCAGTAGTAGCTTCTGTGTGTAAGCTGAATACTTCTGACAGGGAAAGGGGATCATATAATTTTGCCACTGGATGCGTGTCTTCAGACCATCCTGGTTTTACGTAGTTATGCCACTTGTATCGGACATTTTATCGTCACACGCTCGGTTCTCGGTGAGTTGTGAACGTCGAATTTTAGAAACTATGCCCTCGGTGACGGTTTTATAGGCCCTAAAGGTAAAATAAAAGGACTTGGAGTGTTTCTGAGTTTGCGGTACCATCTCGTATTTCGGAATGTTTCACGTTTTATAGTAGAATTGCTAAGTTATACTTGGAATAATTTATGGAACGTAATGTGACATAATAATTATTAAAGTTAATTTTTTAAACGAAATGAAAATTTTATTTTTGTGTAAAATTAATATTAACGTGTTTTTTGCGATTGCTCTTTATATATAACTTGAATAATTTATATTAAAATCTTGATTACTAGAAAAGAAATAACAAATATATATACTTTATACATATTAATAAACAAAGCAATTAATGTAAAATTAAAGAATAAAATAAAAAGTTATCATAAAGAAGTAAGTTTTAAAAAAGTTTATTACAAATAGAAATTATTCCTTGCTCTACTTTACTTTGCCCTGCTTTTATTCCGAAATTCCAAATTTATTACCAAAATTCCCCTGTCAGTATCAAAGAGCGGATCATAATCTATGATCTGAAAAACGTTGTCGTGTTTTTAAAGTCTTCACAAAAAAGATCGCGGTATATCCAGCCGTTTGCATTAATTCATTTGTTTTTAGTGGTGGCAAAGTTCACACAAGTGTCGTTTTCTCAATTTTACCGCCAATTTTCGGTCGACAAAATGGCCGCCGCTCAGGTACGGTGTGACACGCACGTTCAGTTGCACGCAATCGACGTAATTTAGAGAACATGTTATCTAGGAACTGTGTTAATTATTAATGTTTTCAGATATTTAAAATAAAATATGACGCAGCCTAATGAAATAAAGTTTTAATAAAAGACATTTTTCGTAGTAGGTACATTTTAAATGTTTGCTTTCGTGATATTTCCTATTATTAAATATGTCAAGTGCGAAGTGTAAATATAGATATAGTGAGTGTAAATTGAAACGTGTAAGTGGAGACTAGCATTCGCAAATACACACACATACATGTAGAGGTTATAAGTATAACTATTGTTTCTCGATTATATAATTGCTTTAGTCGAATTATAATAACTGATTTAGTTACTTAATTTAGTTGTTAAATTAAAAACTTTAGTTATTAAATAAAAATGTACTCCTAGTATTCAAAATGTACATAGTAAGTATATTTTGCTCTAAATACTTTCATTTAAGATACAATATATTATATACTTAATTAAAGTCATGAAACTACATAAAAATTTCATAACACAGTGTTGCTATTCATACCTCATAAGTAAATAGGAAAAATAAAACTCGGTCTTTCACATTCGTAGTAATGGTATAAGAAAGTGTTACAAAAGTGCATTTGATCTCGCCTGCAAATATTTACGCGTCCTCTCGTGGGAACTGGCGCAACGGCTCTACTTAAATATCTGATAGAGTCTACAGGGACGAATACAAAAAGTACCGCATAATATCTAATAACGTCTACCGACAGTTATACGTGAAAAATATTAATATAATGATATTCTAAACGTGAAATTTAATAAAAATATTACTACTTAGTTTATAAGTTGCTTTATATTTAAATACAAAATAAAAAAGCAAATATGAATATTACAATGAATACGTAAAGCTCTACTTCATAACCTCCTAGCAACTCGCTATAGCTTCGCTCGGGTTCGTCCCTTGGTACTTTTTAACGGTTATTATGGATATCTCCCGAGAACCGTACATTTCCGGGATAAAAAGTAGACTATACGCTATTCCAGTCATTAACACCTATATAAATATGTTTCATACAGATCTTTTTAGACGTTCTGACGTGATCGAATAACAAATATTCAACTAGCCAAACTTCGCATTCATACAAATTAATATTAAGATAAAATTATTGCGAGCCGAATCTACGATCCCTGAAGAATGAGATCGAATCGTTAATCAGTAGCAGGTGTTACTGATGATATATGATAATGACTTAACTAATCATAATTAATTCTTATCTCGAGGATTTATACAAAAATTATGTGTAAATGTGCCTTAATTATTGAGCATTCAAATTATATTTTATATGTATTAAGCATAGATCGAAATCGTTAATTCTTGTATAAGTTATATGCGTAATTTACATATACTCGCCTTATGGACACCAAATCGACTTACTGTGAAAAATAATGTAGGTTTGTTTCTGAATAGAGAAGAAATTCTTAAGAGAAGGAGGGTTATATTTTCAAAAACAACCAGACATCAATTCCCTGTATTTATCCACCATTGATGGAGGTTTTTCCAAAATATATGTGGAGCACCCTAGCGATCGTAGCCTATTCAAAAAATTATATAATAATTGTTCCCGAATGTAAAAATATAGTAGTATATAATATATCAAGAAAATACAAATAAAAGTTACAACTTTAGTAAATAAAGTATTGACAAAAAACATACGAGTCTATAAGCCTCCATAACAATATGATTACCGGCGCCTACACGCAATCAAAATTTTTATAAAAAAAAGCTTAACCCGTCCTATTACAGTCAAGGATACCAACAGGATTAAAATTTACACCTCAAATATCAACAAAAGGTTTTTAAAAAAGGTTTTAAAGCCTTTACAATCTATTATATTTAAAATAGCTCTAAAAGGCAGGAGTTTGCAAAAATAAACAATACCTTCAACATTTTCTTGATAAAATACTCATCTATATCTGTTATAAGGCAAAAACCAACAAATCTTCGATTTAGTAAAAAGTTGCCGTTTAACTTTCAATTTAACTTTTTTCCTTAACTCGTATATCACCGTGTTTCACAGCAGGTGACTGAACAGTTAACAAAAAACAAAGCCAACCGCCGCCGCCACTACCTCAGCATGTAAGATGTCAAATTCTCGAACAATACTTCACGTACTGTTAGAGAGCCTATTCTGAAAACCGCGCAACCATTCGATAATTAATCCATTACAACCCTTCCACCAATCGAACCGGTAAGATGTCGATATCTCGCCTATTTACAACCAAGATTTTATCGCCCCTACTTAATAGAGAACAATTTGTGAGGGCTCACCGATCTGCTGGATGCCTCGGTGCCTTCCAAAGGACATCACCTTTTGATCAATAACTGTATATAAATTACGAAGCATATGCCCTTTCTTGTTCATGCAAGCGTACCGGTTTGCTGGCCTTTGTATTTGAGTTTACATTTATTTATCGAACCCGTGTAAAAGTAACGTAGACTATTACGTAAGAAAGTTTTAGAAGGAACTTCATAAGAATCACTTTGAAACAAGGAAAAGAAGACTGTCAAGTTGCGAACTTTCAAGGTGAGGAGAGTTTGTTTTAAAATTAATTGTAAACACCGACTGCCGGGTCAGTTCAACAAACTTTAAATACGCAAATTTTTCGGTTGCCGCAGCTGTACGGGCGGGAGATACCACGTCGAGAGTACAATGCGCTACTTGAAATGAATTAGACGCTCGAAAGACGCCGGGTGCGGATTAGCCCTTCACAATTAAAACGGGCAGACGGCGCTTTTCGACATCTTTGGCGTAAAATCCCAGAATACACCCCCGGCGGCGAGCAACGTCATTGTGAATGCTCAAGATGTTTTGATTTGTAAAAACGAGTACAGAAGGCTCCGATTAGCGGGGATTGGAACGCGAAAGTTTTGTGCCTCTCTTTATAATACGAGTTGTTCATTCGTGTAGTTATGGTGTAATTTGGTATAGGTTTTTATGAACAGACAAATTATAAAAGAAGGTACATTATGCTACTACGTTAATATGATAATCGCAGGTTGTTGAATGGTATTCGAACCTGCTTAGTACATAGCGGCATATCGATGTAGAAAAATGACGCACATCACTTGTATCGTTTCAAGTGAGTGCTAGTGAAGTCATCTTTATTAGTTTGGGTGTTGGCTCTCTTGGATAGTGTCCAAGATTAGTCAGCTATAGCACGTACAATAAGGCTTCTGCTTTTTTGATGACTCTTATGAATATTTCAAATTTAAGAAATTTTGTGTAAAGATTTAATTTATAGTAAATAAAGATTTTTATCCTTTAAAACGTCGTGTAAATGTTAATACAACAATAGTAAATAATAGATTTCGACAACGTCTGAAGAAAAAAGGCAGAAAAGCATAAATATGCTTTAATTAAAAAATTACCATAGGGACAATAATTGTCATGACAAATCTAATAATATTATAAAAATAACAGGAGCAATTCGTCATTCATTAGAGGTAAAATTTAAATTTATTACATCACTCTTCCAATACACGTCGTAAATTTCATGAATAGTGGTAACCCTAGTTTAAGTGCATAGGGTCTAAACAGCCCAATAAAAGGCGGTCAGGCGCCATCCTTTAATTCGTAATTATAAACGCTTTTGGCGACTGTTAAAGAGTTAAAAATGTCATTATAATTGACGACACGCCAATTTATATCTTAGCGAGGTAATAAAAACCAGTTTTAACCGAGAGCATTATAAATAATCCTGATTGCTGACAATATATCTACTTACGGACTTTGATTTGATGGTGCCGCGTTGTTTGATACATCGAATTTAAATTATTTAGACATGACATCTGTTTGGGAATATTATGTTTTATTTAATTTTAAGTTATTTTTTTTAATTATAAAAAACTAATTTTTAACGTTATACGTTTATATTTAAAGTTGGCGATATTAGTCAATTCAATTCAATTATTTTGTTTAATGTTTTCCAGGAGTGCCAATTGGGCACAATTTACTTCTCCAATGTCGCGTAGAATGTATCGATATTACTATTGTGTCGATACTACTATTTAGAATAAAAGAATGACATTTTCGGATCTAATTTCAAATTTTGACTTTAGGAATACTTTGCTAAAATAGATATTATTAAAAATATTTACTACCATGGAACTGCCTTTATATACCTATTTAATTTTGTATTTTAAAGTATATTTTTGGTAAATAGTAACAAGATGCATTGGAATTTTAATCTTAATATGTAATAGAAAATAAAAACTTTTCCATATTACAATTTTAAAAAATCATGTCTACATACTCTAGATGACCTTTTTAATGCTTAATCATAAAAGTTCAGGTCAATCAAAATATGAGTTCCGCGCTATAGAATAACTATTCGAATCAATACATACAGATATCAATAAAAAATATTTTTCTACACAGTTCTATTGTTACCAATACACAATGTGGTAGATTAACAATCGATAGTATCTATATGAAAAATTGACGGGCATATAAAAATCGGCATGTCGGCAGACTGGGCAGAAACAAAAATAAATTCGGCACCTATCTCGTCCATCTACCTGTTACTGTGTCAAACACGCTAAATGTCGAATTAATCATACAGAAAATGATTTTTGTATAAGGACTTTAAAAAATGTAGTTTACTTATAACCGAGTGGTGCGGGTTCAAATCCGGGTCTCGCACCTCTGATATTTTCATGTGCGAATAATTTCTATCATGATTACCACTTGTCTTACGGTGAAGGAAAACATCGTGAGGAAATCTGCGTGTTTGAGAAAACTTAGCAAGTTTTTGAAAGACACGTGAAGTCCGCCAACAGTCAACACGCACTAGGCCAGCGCGGTGGACTATGGCCTAACCCAGCAGCCCAGTGCCCAGCAGTGGGACGTTAAAAAGGACTGATGATGATGAATTAATATAATACTAGTTTTAGAACGACATTACTTATACCTACCATATGAATTATGAAAATTGCATTTATATATCAACTCTTTATAGAAGTTGTTTATAGTTGATGGGAAATAAATTATATAAAAAATACTGTGACGACGCCGTAAAGACATGCATGTTAATTAAATTAAGCCTATATATTGATCAATTAAATTTTGTAATTTTGATTATGTCCACGGCTGTATGTTTGTGCATTAGTCGAATTTCGAACACGATTTATGATCAATGTACATATTAACTACCTTATAAATATATAGACCAAGACTCATAGAATTAAGAGATTACCTATAGCTAAAAAAATATTATTTATATAATGTAGGTAATTAATATTATTTTTCAAATTTTTAAATAATCTAGTAGGTACTTATTTAACAATTTTGTAACAAAATTCTTAAACTTTCTACATTTTTTACACTAATTTTTACTTATTTTTTAAATTAAAAACGCATCTTAGATAACAGATAAAAATATTCCATTAAAATACCTACCTTGCCATATAACAGTCAGCTGTTCAAATTCTATGCATACCGCGCTGAGGCCGTCGTTATTTCAATTACCCCTCGTCAAAGACAAAAGACCTGACACGGGAAAAAACCAAACAAAAAACTAAACAAACGCTCATCAGTCGAATTAGAAAAAATCGTCTTATCTATGATAGGATCGCGGTCGTGTAAACGCATTGAAGTGTATTATGTTCGCCGGCTTTTCGGTAGCGTTTTTTATGAAATTGAAACTGGACTTGTTCTTGTAGGTTCCGACGGGATATCCGAATAATAGATCAAAATTATTGCTAATATTCCGTTCGATAATAAAAAATCTTTTTTTTATACCATGACGACGGCTAGACATGTTTCATAACGCTCGTTATCACAAAGCGTAAATCAAATTAAAAACCAATAACCCCTCATAAAATATGTCCGATAAGTGGAAATCGAGTTACCCCAGGTAATCGAGAAATTATTCAGCTATGAACAATCGCGGCGCGGCACTTCGGCAGAATGGCGAAAATCCAAGCCTCAGTAGCCTTGCTTAATCTGTTGAAATAGTGTTGTAACTACGCAATCGATATTCGGTATTAAGGGAACCTAAGGCTGAAGTGTATTAAGCTTAAACATTTATAAAAATGAAAATAAATGTATTTAAAATGTTAGGTACATACAAATTTGTTTTCTTTAACGTACATATGTATAAATATATAATAATAAATATAAATAATTCTTTAACGTACATATGATTTACATAGTTATGTTATTTTGGTACAAATTATGTTCACTTTGCATTTGTGGCTGCAAGAAACGGTCAGATAGAAATTAAAAAACGCTGTCTATATTATATCGAGACTAGGTCTTCAGTTTTTGACCGGATCATCATACTTGTATTTTATAGATTTTAAAAAAAGTTTCTTAGAAGTGTCGTAACTTATCACATCACTTTTTACAAGCAAAGGTTTGTTTGTTTACCCCTAGACGCTGAAACGCTTCGATGCATTTGGATGAAAATTAGTACACATAATATGTGCATAAAAATATCATAAATTGATATTTTATAAATACATGTTAAGATGATTTTAAAGGACTATTAAGTAGAAGGTAACTTATAAGATAATTACAAAGCTAGAACTATTACTAACGCTAGTTTTAATCTATACATATAAATAAAATTGAATTGTCTGTTTTTAATTTCAAATTAACTGCTTTTCACTAAATGCAAATAAATGTATTTACGATACTATCAACAAAAAATAATTTTTAAAAGTTTTGTCTGTCTGTCTGTTTGCTGCATCTAATCTCTGAAACGGCTGGATTTTGACGGGACTTTCACTTGCAGATAGATAGCTATCTAAGGCGTAACTAAGGCTATTTTTTACGCAACTTCAAAAAAGGATTATTATTATATTATATTTTAACTAGCGGAACCCGTGGCTTCACGTGGCGCTAACTCTAAGTCCAGGGGCGACCCGAGCGAAACGAGGGTTAGTTGCTAGTTACTAATAAGTAATTGGAATCTTAAAAATATACAAATGACATGGTCAAAAACTTTAGGCAATATCTTTAAGTTATAATTCTAAACACCATTTATATACCATATGCGCTATAACAAAAAAAAATGCTTTTACCGGTTGAATGAATTTTGCGTGAGAAATTGACACACGAGCTGCGATCATTTTACACCTAATAGGTAGTTTAAAAATATCCAATAACAAAATCTAATCAAGTTATTTAAATAATGAAAACCAAATGCTAATAAAGTGTAAGTATATTTAAAAGATGATGTCTGGTTTTCGAAATTAATACTTGTTTTGCTTAACAACGACCGGCGAAATAATTGGTAAGAGTTAATTCTTTGCAATAAAGGTCACAGATTCAATCCCACTGGTGACAACTTTGAACACGTATTTGTAGTCATAATAGCACATTTAGATGTGAGAAGCAAAACATTTACGCTTCAAACATCATGTCCCGTATTCGTAATACGGCATTGATAGCATTTGTATTTTGTATTTTAATGAGTAAATATTCGTATGTAGACCAGCTTGTTTGTATACAGCTTATAAAGGCAAACCTTGTATAGTTCAAACTTCAATTATTATTTGTTGAAGACAAAATACGATAAGAAATTTTACGATTTTCTATTATTATACTGTTTGTATTGTTGCTCAGTGTGCGTTGTCACTAAGTTCAACAGCACAGCTGAGTATTGGCACTTGATAATCGATAAATATTAATGTCAAGGGAAAGTAATACGGGGTAATTGATGAAATATATTTTTGCTGCTAATCCACTAATATGTGAGTTTGGATGTTGTTATAGACAGTGTCTTTTAGGCTAAATTATTTCTATGGGGATATTTATAAATAAATGAATCGTATCTTTTAAAAAATATTTTTATCAAAATAAACTTCAGCATTAACGAAAAACTAATACGTTTGTGTTTAGATAATTATTTAAAATATGCGATTAAGTACCAAGTAGCGGTTCAAAACCCAAATATTACTAAATATGTGATTTTTATTATGAATATTAGCGTAGTAATATGGTTTAGAATTATTTTATCTTTACAAATCTTTTAGCGTTAGCCAATTCGATTCCAGACTGTGGCAGGTGTATGCAGTAACTAAATTAAGACCTCATAAGGTTATTTATAATTTTAGTTAAAAATTAAATACTTACCTACTTTAACTAATTAACAGTAACACGTTTCTCATAACGACTTTAGGAAATTATTTAACACCTCATTATTAATGCTAATGTTTACCTACTTGATTTACGATTTTTATTCAACTAAACTGTACAGTTAAATTTTTAAACCTGAATAACCAATCTTACAAAGTATGTAAAGATTTACTATAAAAAGATCGAAAAGACCGGTGTGTAACCTATTGAAATAGTGAACGTATAACTAAAGTAAATACCCTAATAACCATGACCGACACAATGGTGCCCCGCTGGCCGACGACAGATCGCCCAAACCTTTTTAATTATAATATCACGTGCATTATAAACTTTTTTCTTTAACAAAAAAGGCTACTTTTTAGGGACTGAAGTGGGCTTTAAATGCGTGTTTGTACTATTGACAAGGGTAATCATTATTAATGTTAAACCGACACACCCTTTGCAGTTTAGGGAACAATATGTGTATTGGTAACATTGTACATGACTGTGATAAACGGAACAATGAGATTATATAGAAAATAAAACATAAACTCGATGGATTTTTAAATGTTAATGTATTATATTTGTAATAAAATCGACATAAAATTAATAAATTATTAAGTGTTTAAAAATTCATCGATTCAAAGCGATCTAATAAAGCAGGTACTCACGAATCCATGTTTGTCGCTTATATTATTCGTCAGCTTCAACTTGTGGAAGGAGACGACCTTTTGCATCCATTGTTCGCCTGTTGACGGCGAGTCTGGATGAATGTACATCCTCTTGGGCATCTCAGGGTCTGCCTTGCCGGCTACCATCCACCGACTCCGGGAACAAAATAAATTATGTATTCACAGAAATTAGGACAAAAATTATATTATTTTCTCACAAACTTAAATGCAATAGAGAACCATCACCAAGGCGATCTAAACTCATCAATGGCCAGAAGCTAATTATGTATCTACCAATGAAAGTGAAATTAATTTTTAATTAAAAAGAACACACGGCACCAAAGACAGGTGGTCGCATAAATTATAAATGTTATGACGTTATAAACAATGTTCTTTTTACACGAGACAGAAACTTGTTAGGCGTGAAAATATGTAGGTATTTATTTGATTGTAAAATGTTGGCCTCTCTAAAAGCTATCGAACATGCATTGTTTTATGAGGATCATGCTAGGTTAAAGTAAAAAGTTAACATTACAGCAGTACTTAATCACATGATAAGTCAAATGATTTAGTTAGCAGGATTGAAAGCATGTGAATAAGAGAGGTCTGCGTAGAGCGGAACAAAAATTAACAATACAAAGATAAATTTGAGTTTACCAAACGACGACTACAATTCGAAAATGGGCGAACCATACGTGATATGTTTGAAAACTAATAGCGAGCACAGACTACTTCACTTCACGGAATTTCCGGTTCAAAAAAAAACGGTATTTTGGGAGGGAATTCTAGAAGAATTAATTTTACCTCGCAGATCCCTATCGTTCACATTTATATACGCATGCTTCTTGCCTTACTGTTCTTTTAAATACCGAATTACATTAAAATAAGATTGATCTATTTGGTCCAAGTGACGTGATATCGATAATATGATTTTCTTATTTTAATTTAATTCTTCCATCACTTCTTTATTTATACCTGTTGTGGAATTTGTATCTGCAATCGTCGGCAGCTACGATGTCCATTAGCAAAATGTATTTTGCTTTTTTATCAAGACCAGAAACGCGAACTTTGTAGGCAGGAAACATACGTCTGCAAGCAATACGAGAGAAAAACATGGATTGGGACTCGTTCTTTGCGACAACGATTTGACATCACGTCGATTGTGAGACATGCCGCTAGACTAGTTTCACTTTTTGTGCCCATTAGATATCAAGAAACTGCTGTTTTCGCTTGTGATCTCGTACCGCACTCATTAGATATATTTACATAAACCGATGTGTTCGAAATGTTGGAAAAAGTTATGATGATATGATTTTAACTAAAGATACCTTTACGTTTGGAAACGGTCTTCTAATCAACGCCGCCTACAAGTAGTTAGGTTTTGTTTAGTATTTTGCTAGACAAAATTGTGTCCGCCAAAACAAACCAAAAAACGGTAATTCGCGCCCATTGTATGGGTTTCTGTTTTTAGCGAAACGTGACTGGTGTACATAATATAAGCTCTTAACAAAACGAGACTGATCGACTTTTGTAATCAAACGTCATCAATAAAGTCATATTTGGAAATTTCAGGACGCGTAATTAGTGAATATTGATATGTAATAATTAATTATAATATTAACGGCGCTAGACGGACGGTGCCTTTGTCGGCGTCGCTATCGGTTTACGACTGAGTCACAGTTGAATTTTCGGCCGGAATGCTCGGGTCGTATTAATTAACGTATATTAATCGAAGTTTATCGGTCGCATCTCGATGTTGCTAAACCTGCGCGTCGGCGGTTTTGATACTTGACTTCGATCAACGGATGAACATAAAATGGAGAGGTGGACCTTATCATATCATGTCATCAAGAATTAAACAATGTATATGATCAAATACGATGATTATCGATTCCCAATGCAGCTTATTCGGATGCTACATCCTCAATGAAAGAAAAATTGTTTGGTGTAACATATTGACAGCTTTAACTAGATTTACATTAGTAGATATAATAAATCAGGTCACTCCGTATTTCTCACCTCTAATGTGGCTCATTTCGTTTTTACGTTACCGCTGCGGCATTTGAGACAAAGATATTTTAATGATATTACCCATTGGATGCGTGTTGAATCCTTAATCGTTGGACGATTCCAGGCGATGTTCGCTTTCCGTAATGTCGTTGCCCTTAAATTGAGCGTAGTTACGAATTGTTTACAGACAATTAAAAGCGTATCGGAATCAAATTGGTGGGAACTAGTGCAATGTGTGGGTAGAATCACAAGCTTAATGAAGAAGCATCTAACGGTACTATGTTTAGCTGCAGCATCTTCAATCAACGGTCAGTCAGAGAAACTATTACTATAGCAGAAAATGTGGTAAGTCTGCGTAATGTTACATAAATAGGACCAGCAATTTAGTGTGTAAAACACTATATTCTTGGTCGGGAGAGGAAAATGATGATGCGCGTGATGATCCCAGCGTGCGAGGTCTACCTGTTATGAAACTTATATCGGTAGTCGTCGGCTGCGACGATGTCCAGTAGAAGGATGTATTTCGCTTTCGCGTCCAACCCGGACACGCGGAACTTCATTTGGGGGAACATTTGTCTGCAATTGGAATTTTCTTTTATCTCCACCGAACTTTTAAAGTTAATGTATATTAAATATTGTAAATGGTAAACGTTTTTTATTTATATGTATGTACATTAAGCATAATATTATACAAAGCTTTTTCTTTGTTAAAATTTAATATGTATGAAATAGATACGTCCATGGTATAAAATTATTAGGAAGCTATTTATATTAATGAGAAATTTACTCTTATTTTTTTATCGATAGTAAAAAGTAATAAATTGCTTATAATTTATTTAGTTGCAGTTTCTAGCATTTTCATACAATATTTAATTACATCAACAATACACACAATCACCTAAAAAATTAACAATAAAATTAACTTTGGTACCATTGAACATTCCTTTTAAGTAATTGATACAACTTATAGTAAAAATAAAAAATAGAACGCCACCGTCGCTAAATCCTATACAGAAATTAAAATTTAAAGTTTACTGCTCTACCTATTTACAAGAGCAAGAAACATATTACCATTGTTTTATTTATAAGGCCAAATGCTATTTTCCTCGTGCCAACTTAACTGTTTCTAGTTTACGCGATATCAGTGACCAGTGTGAACGCAGTTTACCGCTCATTAGGCTCTGATTTATTTCCTTTACGTGATGACCACGGAGTGATCGTCGACAGCCTGATTGATGTCATGCCGTGTGAAGAACCATTCAGAATATAAAGTGTTGAACTTAACATTTTACTTACGAAACCTTAAATCCGTGTTGTGACTTATGTTTAGATGGACTAAAAGTCTAATCCTAACTGGATTGAAAAAACTTATAGAGTATGTCTATTAATCGAATACGATGTTAGCTCTTTAGTCTTAATACTTTCTTAGGTTTACGCGAATATTTGACATTATAAATGAAACTATCTTTTCGGATTGTGTCGCGGATTTATTATGATTTTTGGTTCACGACGGGAGAGACTGACGCTCCCGTGACCATGATTGCTGTAAAGCATTCGAAAGGAAAGCAACAAAATCTTTAGTGTTAGTTTATGGTTTTATTTGAAAATAATGAATCCAGGACAAAAAACTTTATATAGCTAATATATAAAGTAGATAATCAAAATAATGTAATACATACACACATACAAATATGCTAGTTATCCAACGCTGTTCTTTATCTTAATTAGAGCGGAACACAATTATATTAAGTATATGTAGGGAATCGAACCCGCGACCTCCAATACAGTAGGTAATGACAGTCACACTTCAATGCATTATGCTGGTGGAGGTCAGCTGATTTTATAAAGCGCTATCCTTTTAAATAACAGCGCATGTCCACGGTTTTAATTATATTATGCTCTCTATACATTATATCCTTTCCATTTTCTTTCCACTTGCTAAAGAACTGATAAAACCGACAACTTTTTAAGTGCCCAAGTTTAAACTATTTGTTTTATTTAATAATATGTGATAGCAAAATTGTTTCTTAATCTTTGCTGGAGCATATCAATGCTCAAACATAAAAAAATACGAGTTTAGTATGTAGTAACATTTAGGATCTCGTTCATTGAAAAGTTTAGTGTATATCATAACAACTACAATACTGATTTGTAGAGCTACAATTTGGGCATTAAATTCCAATAAAACTCAATAACAGCGGTGTCATAAAGCCATTCATATGTTGGGAGATTATTACATAAAACGCTATTTAGTACCGTACAGTTTGTGTTACTAGATACAATACACATAATGTATTAAAACTAAAAAAAATGTACTAAATGTACTTGTCATACTATTAATATAAACAGTCATGACTGGAGTATAAACGTTCGTGCTCAATAAATGTGAGCTCTCATCGGGACTTGAACCCGCGACTGCTGGCGCAGAAAGTAGTGTCACTACTAACTGAGCCAAACGTGTCGTCGATATTTCATCATGTTATGTCTAAGCCAGACAGATTTAACTTAGAACTGTTAGCATTACATGTATTAAGTAACCAACATTGCGTAATACCCGAAGCTAAAAACAAACACCTGAAACCGCACAGTGTCGTCGCAAAGTAATCCAATACATTAAATGTTTACACGACCGTCATACTATGAGCCCTAGCTCGACGTTCTCTCTATACAAAATACATATATTTGTATGACGCTAGTTAAAATTGGCAGGTCTTCATTCTGGCTGTGGCGTGTGTCAACTCTTGCAAGATATCTGATTTCACTATACCGCAATATTAACTCAGGGTCTATATAAAGTGGTACGCCAGTGATGCTATATTATTTTAACGTAATATTTGGTAAACATGTCTATATGTTAATGTAAATCAAGTTAATTAATATGATAAATATTAAAATAAAGCTAGTTTTAAATGTAAGATTTAATTTGTATAAATTCTATTATAAAAACTTTTAAGTTGGTACCTACTGTTTTTTTATTTTTTATTATCTGCAATGTGTTTTTGTAATAAGTAAAATATATTGTTTAAATTTAGTAACATTGGGATGTAGAATCTAAATAAATAAAAATATATACTAAGCATATTTTAATTTATTTCAAAATTAATACTAAAAAGTTCGTGAATGGTGTGCTTTATTTGTTAAGAAAACGGCTCCACTAATTGTTCACACCAATTAATTATGTCGAGGGAGAGAACAAGAATAAATGCATACATTTAATATAAGCATTTATTGTTAGCAATGATAAGATAATTTTAAGCTTAAATATTACATATTACAAATGTTTCAGGTTTATATTATGGTATTTTTTATCTATGGCAAGAATTTTGTTTATTATAGGCGATATAGGTATATTGTGTTCAATATGGCGTTGTTTTTCACAGTTAAACTAAAAAGGCTTATGGGATAGCTTAGTGTATCCCACACTAGCGGTTTATTGGTTATGCGGTCATAAAAATACATATAAATTATAAAGAGACATACAAAAAATTCTAAAAACGATAGATTCGGCATCTATCGATAATAATGACTATTTTAATATTTTCAATTATTTATATTCTAAAAAAAATGATGTATTGATTCGACTAACTCCTAGCTTCGCTCGGTCCCGCTAATTAAAATAAATGAAATTTCTACCTCCTCCTTTTTTGAACTTGGTAAAAATTAGCCAAGTTACACCTATAACATTAGCTATCTGCGAGTGAAACAGACAGACCTACAGACAAAAAATTTTAAAAATTGGTCTTTTGTTGCTAGTATCGTGTATACTTTTATACTATGCATTTAGTGAAAAACTGTTATTTGAAATTAAAACAGACACTCCAGTTTTATTTACATGTATGTATATAAAAAGTGTTTGTTATGTTTCGTACGTATCACGTGGGCATCGCAGGTGAAAGCAAGTGTTAACATTTCAAAAGCGATTATTTAATAATTATTACTTCAATAAGAACAAAAACTTCAACGTCGCGTCAACTGTTGAATTAACATTTTACATATACATATACAACTACAAACTAGAAAAACCGGAATTATAACTACATTTATTGACCTAGGTCTTAATTCTATACATTTCAAAGCTTTTTAGATGTCAATCAAATACCAACTTTAACGCTTTAAGAAAAAGCTTAAAATGATATGTGCATGGAAATAGCTGAGTTCGCTTCGTGAAATGGGCTCGCTAAGTATGGAGTAGGACTCTTATAAGGTGGCGCTACTCTATACTGACATGCTTTAGATGTTAACGAACATAGATATACATACTAAACTTTTTAAAATAGCACAGATATTATATTTAAGACGTTTAATTCATCAATACAAATGAATAGTGTGCAACACACGAAAACTTATAAATATTTTATTTCTCAACATAATGAAGCCTCGACTTCTATGAATAAACATTTTTGCGTGTAAACGGTTTTGTTTTCTATATAGTATTGGCTTCACATTCGTTCATGAGGCACTTATATATTTATGATGTATTGTTGAGTTTGATAATAATTTATTGGTTGCTTATGCTTTTATTATCATTATCATATCTAAGGCACGATGTTAATTAATTATTTATGACTCGGAAAAACATGCGCTAAGACGGTTACAATACAATTTGTGTCAGAACCATCTGTCAAATCAACATTGATATTAAAGATAGAAATGAGGAAAAAAACTTTGTAAGTTAATATCGTTGCACGATCGGGCTGTTTTTATGTGTATAAATTAAATTTAAAATTTTCTTTTATCTCATTGAAACTCATTTGATTTTATTTTACTTTAATACCTAAATAAAAAAAAAAGAAAAGAAAAATAGTCAACTATCACAGAAGAAAAAGGAACTTAACGGTTTCATATTATATAAATTTTACTTTTAGAATTTTACATTTTGTTTAAATATGCCATTTTTTGCTTTATAGTTAAAAATATTTACTCTGTCTCATTGTTCTTTTTTTCTCATAACTTATACTTTGTAATAAGAATCTAGACGTAAAAGGTTTACATATATTATTATTAAGTATAATATAAGCTATATTTATAAATTTCGTTTACATAGTACTTTCTTAGGTTTACGCGAATATTTGACATTATAAATGAAACTATCTTTTCGGATTTTGTCGCGGATTTATTATGATTTTTGGTTCCAAACGTTTCGAATGCTTTACAGCAATCATGGTCGCAATATATCGATTGTAAAAAGTCAATACGTCTAATAGTCAGTAATAGTTAGTTATTTTAACTTACACTCAGCGAACCGGGCCAGTTTTGCTAGTGAGAAATAAACTAAACTACTAATACGAATTTTAAAGTTAAGAAAATTTTATAATTAACTTTTAAAACGTTAAAAAATTAATCAAATCACGCATATTTCATCTCCGGTGAAATATATTTTAGACTCTAGTTTTTTCGATCATCGACATACGTAAGGCTAATTATAGGGAACGGTTATTAGATCGACAAGAGCAGGGGCTTGCTGCTTCAATGCGTCCTGTGAATGCAATTTTCTATAAAAATATACCAATAACGACATTTATTGAATGTTTTGCTCAAACTTTTTTTTTTATATATTACATTAATCTTAAATAAAAACTCATATAAAATATATAATAAGATAGAAATGTAGACAAAAAACGTTAGAATTACAGGTAATCTATACATACATAAATAAAATTGGAGTGTCTGTTTTTAATTTCAAATTAACAGCTTTTCACTAAATGCATATGAATGTATTTACGATATTATCAACCATAAACAATTTTTTAAAATTTTGTCTGTCTGTTTGTTCCGGCTAATCTCTGAAACGGCTGGACTAATTTTGACGGGACTTTCACTCGCAGTTAGCTAATGATATAAGGCGTAACTTAGGCTACTTTTTAACCGACCTCAAAAGAGGTGGAGGTAGAAATTTTAATTATTTTAACTAGCGGAACCCGTGGCTTCGCTGGCGCTAAACCGTAGGTAGTTATAATAAAATTCTTTGAATTTTCACACATAAGAGATGTTTTTATACCAGTATTGTACGCAATTGCGTTTTAAAGGAAGTTTTAAATGGTCGATGACGGTTAATCAGTTGATTGCACATATCTAACAGCAGTCCAAGGTAATACAGGGAAGGAAAACATTTTACTGTCAATACAAATTTAGTTAGATTTTTAAATTTATCTTTTGTTTTTAATATTTTTAGCAAATGTAACTATAGAGATAAATAGATATAAATAAAATTAAAGTGTCTTTAGCTTTTACCTAATCCGTTTGTAATTATATAACGTTGGTACTTATAAGAAAAACTCAATTTTTTGTCTGTCTATCTATCTGTCTCTTTGTTCCGGTCAATCTCTAAAACGGCGGAACAGATTTTGACGGGACTTTCACTGGCTGGTAGCTGATATTATAAACAGTATCTAAGTCTACTTTTATTTCAGAAAAAGAATTAGGTTTCCACTCATAAAAACTAAAATAATCTAATATGATAGATACCCACAACCCTAATGTTACTAAATCAAACACATTTTTCCAACATTTTCATATTTAATAAAACATCAAATGAGTATACCTCTCAGTTATTGATGGTAATTTACGTGTAATAATAATATTATTTAGGCATATCAGAGTTAAAAAGAATCCTAATTAGGTTCAGAGCAAGGGTTCTCGCTCCAACGCATCGCGATGAATGCTCTGTTCACGTCCTCTACGATGCACCCACTAGCGATGTGCCGCGATTTTATTAATTTGCCTTCGTTCAAAAATATTAATTTTATTAATATTTTTTTAATTCAATAAAAATATTTTTATTTAATAAAGTATTGGCACTTTTTAAAGGTTGTTATCGAGTCTATCTTGGACACGTATTATACCTATTTTAATCAGCTTAAAATGTTTACTTACGATTGAACTTCACTAAAACAAACGTTCAAAGCCATGTCATTCACTTTCGTAAATCCAAAATCTAACGTCTGAGGTTAAATAGAGTTTCCCGTTTAAAAAACCAGCAAAAAACCTATGCGTACCGCAAATAATGAACAAAAAAAGACAGTGTAAGCGAAAATGCGTGGCGCAGTATGTCCTAGTAAGCGCGAGAACATTATCCTAATTAACGCACTCACTTACATTCGAAAGAACTCAACTGCACTTACCTTTACACGGTATTATGATCTCTAATACAATTGAGTAAGGGCTATTATAGTTTGTGTGTTGAAAATTATTTTTTAATTTCAAATATTAAAAACTATATTTTTTAGCTAATATAAGTATATTATAGTGTAACATTTATCTTGTCAATAAAAACGTCAATTGGGGGGTCATCATGGAAATTCGCTTTAAAACGGAAGGGGGTTGAAAGAGGTGCTCGGAGGGGGAGGCGCATCTGCTCACACGTTGACGCATTCTTGTGGCTTCGACCGAGCATGGCCCGGTTACACTCACTGTAGATTTAAATATTTTTCAAATACTTTTCTTTTTTATTGGTCTGAGTTCAAATATAACTATTATTAGAATAGGCATGTCTATAACAAGCAGTTAATAACAGTAGGATATCAGAATTATCAGAATTTGATGCACAGACTGTTCAAAAGTGACAATAAATGAAAGATCTGATATAGGTATTTTATTGTTTTGAGAAATAGTATTTTTTAATATTTTATTAGGATATAGATAAAGTTTTTTTCTTGCTTTCGTTTATATTCGTAATATGATGATTGAGTTTATAATTATAAATATTTATGTAATATATTGAATTACTGTATACTGTTTGTTCGTTTGTTTATACGTAATATATTATGTAGACTTGAAAAATATATATAATTGTATGATACGTATAATAATAAAAAATCAAATAGTCTGTTAGTAAGTGTAACTGGGCGTTTTTGACTCGCCTTTCACAAGAATCAGCCGACATAGCGCTATACCTAGCAAGTTAACCCTAGCACTAGCTTCGTATCGAATAATCGATTATTCGTTAAAATGTGATAAATAGAAAAGGTGTTTTTTATGAAATATTTATGAAGTAATGGCTCATCAAGTTTTATGTTATTAATTGATGGAATTGCCAATTCTGTTTTTTACTTTTTTCGATTTACTGTGGCAGATGTGCTGTACACAAATTTAGTCCAGTGTTTGTTTTCAATGTATTTCCAGACCACTTTTTACTAACAAGTTTAAACATAATTGTTATGAATTGAATTCGTATTCAATAGATTTATAGATATTAAAGTTTTTGTTATTCGGAATATTAATGTTTACAAGGGGCTTTGTAGTGAGCTTAACTTACATTAAATAAGTTTAGAGTATGCTGTCACGTAATCAAGACAGATGTTTTCTGACGGTTATAATATTCGTATACATAAATAAAAATCTAAATGATCTTAGCAATGATTTTATTTTTTATATTAACTAGCTACTTAGCTGTCATTAAAATGGGATCAAAATTAATTATACATTTATAGCAAAAATTTTATAGAGATTGAAAAAAGTTGTATCTCAATTCAATGTAAGAGCCAAGTTATGGAACAAAACAGAACTAAGTATATCGTACCAGTACGTGTGAGAAATAAAGACTGTTGCGAAGCGTTAACTACTGAGTAAATTAATTCAAGATTATTTTTTGTCAACCTTATACAAAATACTCTATGAAATAATATTAAATATTCAAGAAAATAATAAGATACATGAAGTATATAATGAAAGATAGAAAAAATATAGCAAGGAAAACTGGAGTTCTCGATTTATTTTAAATATATTTTTTTCAATGAATTAAATATTATGTAATGTAATTAAATGTTATAAAATGTATGATTTTGTACACTTTGGGAGACATAAAATTTAAATTTATTATTTACTTCATATATATAGATAATGAAGCATTTTAATGACTTATTTCCTATTAATATTCCACGGTAATCTCTTAATTTATTCAAGACGACCTACAGTAATATATATCTAATTAATTTAATATAAATCTAAGATCTAATAATACTAGATACTAAGTTACTTATAAAAAATAAGGTTAAGTTCTTCGAATTTCTTTTGCTGCTACCAACAAATCGGAAGCCAAAAAACACACTCTCGTATTACAATATAAGGTTAGGTTATTACAGCACGGAACCCTAAAAAGCTTCAAATTGGTATAAATTAAAATGCCAGGACAAATATGGAATAAACGTGTTCCTTCCTACGTAAACCATAGAATAAAGTATATACATCTAGAAGCGGCGTGGGAGTATACCGACTCACTCATTCTTATATCGGGCAAATAAATTACTAAATTGTATCTTTTATGTAGAATATAATATGATAATAATTTATCTTTGCGTAGGAGTATACAGAAATTATATTCAGATTTTAAATTCAGAAAAGAAATATTCTAAACAAATTTATTACTGAAGTAATGTGATATCAGTTTAGCCTTTCTAGTACATTTTTCATCTATGAAACGGTACTATAATGTAGTAGCGAGATCATCCATTAAGATTACCTAATACTGCCACTGTACGAACCCTTTCTAAAAATAAAATAATAATTTCTAAGAATTACAAAAACTGACAAAGTGTTGTACCTATGTTTAAATTTATTTCGTTTAACTAATAGATAATTTCTTTGAAGTAACACATCACTATGTAAAACTCTATCAAGTCATCAACATTCATTTGTCAGAGCAATTTTAAAATTACCTGTAACCTTTACATGTAAAAATACACTATACTAACTACATATACAAATTAAGATAAATCAATTTAGAGAATAATAATATTATTATATAAAAATCCCCATATGTATTTAAATAGTAATAGTCATACAATAATAAAATTAATATAATATTTTTAAAATGACGCCTAAAGTAAAATAATAATAATTAGTCAGTATATTATATAATAGTAATTTAACCAGATTTAAAAGATATTTTGCATCTGAAACTGTTAAATAGTATATTAATAGGCCGAAGCAATTATTATTTTAACACACTGTCATAATGTTTTAATTTGAGAGCGTACAATATTGATTCGATTTATATGCGAATCGGCGTCGTTTTCAATGACACGAATATCGTGAATTATAAAGTTCGTGTTAAAAACAATAAAATTATACTGGTTCTGTGTTATTTTGTATCATCAAGTTCGGATGATCTCAATGGATTTTTATGAATTGTTAATAGCTTTAGACGTCGTAAAGAACATTACATATTTTTGTATGACAGTATTCTTTTTTAATTCCTTTAAAGGATGCAGGGTGTGGTCGTAATAGTTTAGTTTTTTATTTTTGTTTAGATTAAGTCTCGAATTATTGAGATATGAACACAAAAAAGGTTTTATTTATATAATAAATAAATATTTCATTTTAAAATAAGGCTTGGTCCATCTTCTAACTTTTTTAAATAACTCTTAGTATTTTGAAATTCACTAATTCAAATAAAAGTGCAACGAGGAATTCCATTTTAAATATTTAAAGGGTCGTAAAAATCAGTTGAGTAAATACAGACTCTATTTAAAAAGCTCATTTAATCAACCTAATTTGGGAAAGTATGCTACCTAGTATGCGGTTTCTAAGATTCTATAAACAAAAAACTTCTTTCACGCTCTTTCATATTACTAACATAATATCAAGTAAATGTAGAGGTAAGTAAAAAACTAAGAAGTTTTTCTACTTACATAGTATGTTACTAATTTACAAGAGAACTGGATTTTATTTTTAGCGCGAGCGAAGTCGCGGGTTCCGCTAGTATATCTTTATAAATTATGTGTTATTCCAATGTATAAGCTATATTATTGTAAAGTTTCATTAAAATCCATTCAGTAGTTTTTATGTGAAAGACTAACAAACATCCATCCATCCATATACTTACAAACTTTCGCGTTTATAATATTAGTAGGATAGGTACGAGAGTAGGTATATATAAGATTTACTAACACACATTTATAATAAGAATTCGCATTTAGTACTTTAATTCCTAACAAAACTTAAAAGTTTTTTATATTTGTTTCATACAAATCGTATAAATTTAAATCAAAATGTACATGATATACTTTATTCCTAACTTAAACAGTAATTTAAAATAAAAAAAAACTAGTAGAAAGTTAAAATGTCTTCTAAACTGTATAACCGTGTGGCATGCGATGGTACAATCAAAGTATTATGTGAAAAACAGGAACAACTTGTAAGTAGCAATTTCTACATGATATGTTGTTATTGGTAAGACTGTTTTTGATGGTGTAATGGTCAAAATTGACCTTTTAAATAATGTTATTTAGGTAATTACAATTTTTTTTCAGTTAGTTGTAGTCGAGTTTTCTCCAGGTCATAGCTTATCTGTTGTACTAAAGTAATCAAAATCAGTCCTGCCATTTCAGAATGAAAGAGTAACAAATATACAAGGAATTAACGGAATACTATAAAAATATAATTAAAAATGAATGCCAACTACAGGTTTAAAACAAAGACGTATTAGTCTACCAACTTACTTTTTACATACAGCTCGCCGTGCTTACAAAAACTTTATAATTAATGTCCTTCCGCCGTTTACAACCTGTTACAAGGACGATCACCTACAATCTTTTGAGGTCGAAAATTAAAAAGTTAGGGTGCAGTGATTTAGGACAAAAGTCGGCACTTTGGAGATGAGACAAATAAAAAAGCTATAAATAACGATTAACAAAAAGCAGTGTCATCCCGTTTCTGTTATCGAAGGACTCGGCACCGGTTGGCGGTAGCTCGACTAATAAACATAGAAAACTGTAGAGTCGTTGTAACATCACTATCACTACATAGTATTAAATTAATAAAGTCGTCCCACTGTCTGTTTGTTCCAACGTATGCTTAGATCTTTAAAAGTACGCAACGGATTTTGATGCGGTTTTTTTTATAGATAGAGTGATTCAAGAGGAAGGTTATACATATAATTTATTATACATATAACTAGCGGAATCCCTCGCGTTAAAACATTTAGGTATATAAGACAAAACTATTTGATGTGGATGCTTAATTTTTTTTTCATATATATTTAGCTTAATAGAAATATTTTTTTAAATAATTTTTTGGTAACAAGCAAAGTAGCAATACGTTTTATCTTAATAATGTTTTGATGTGTTTATTATTTACTGTAGTAAAAAACAAACTTTATAATTATACGTTATTTAAAACTAAGAAACGTTGCCCTTCAGGCACAATAGAATGAACATTAAATTAAGTGTACTGTAAAAACCTGCTATTAGTTATTATTATTTATGGTTTTATTATTAATAAGACGACTCTTTTCATTTCTCTAGGAGATATAGATAAGCGAGACGCGTATAACCTCGCGGCGCCTTGGGGTGGGCTGTTCGTTACACTCCTTGCTGTTTGTACCTACTATTTACATTTCTGCCTATTAAGCCATTGATTGACGGGTATAATCTAAGAGTTTTTAGGCTCAGAAAAGAACATAAATCACTGATTCTTGTACATAAATCTTATATTTATACCTTTAAACAAGCTAAAATATAATTAACTAACAACTTCCTACGACTTCCATTAGTGCCCGAATAGTTTTTTTGATTATCGTGAAGCGATTGTATTTTCCATAATTAATTTATTGCAGTTATCTATTATGACCTGATAATGTCTTAGCTAATAAAAATTTTGCAGTAAATTTTTTTTTCTACAAACTTTTTATTAAAAAAAATGTGTAGTTAAAATAAAAAATGTTAAGTTATTTTTAAAACAATCATTATATTTTATTCCCATGTAATCCATAACAAACCTTTGTCATCGGTCATTTCATAAAAAGTCTGGGACGAAGGCGGGACGTTTGTTCGGTCGGTGGCATCGACATGTCTACAAGTGTCGATTAGTCGAGAAAAAGTCGACAGAAACACGCTGTCGTTGTCATGTCGCATGTCGCTTGACCGACGTATTCAGAAATAGATTTTACGATAACGAATGAATAATTATTCAAATCGTGCAACCCGTTCCAAAAACTTTAAGAATGTTAGGATACAAAACGTCAATGGTACGCCAAGAATCTAAACAAATCGTTTCTCATCGTTCAATTTAATGGGTTTAATTAGATTAATTACGAGGGAAAGTAAACAATTAACTAAAATAAGATAATACACATTCGAGTGCCGCCCTCGATACGTGCGTTGTGTTCTTATAAGACCATGTGAATTTCGGAACGTGACTCTTTAATCTAATAATCGATATGTTAATTTACGATTAAAGCTACCGAACTACGTAATGAATTGATTAGTCATTCTTCAAGAAACTTATCGCAAAATTTGAATGAAATATATGTACATAATAACTATTATCAAAACTGTTATAGTTGTTTTTCACATTTGCTTGACGAGTTAGAAAAAAACAATGGCCTAGTTTTTAAATTTCATGCGCATTATTCGATCCTTCATTATTGTCTATACATTTACAGCTGAGAATGTAAGCTTGTAATGTTTGTTTGTTTTAAATTTAACGAAGCATTAAAGTGTGTAAAGTGTCAAAATTTTCTTACAGGTAGTAATTATGAGAGAGCTTTCTTTAATAATCGTCATTAAGAATGTTTATCTAGATACGATAGATTTTATAAATAAATAAAACATTAGAAATGGTACAGATATTAAATGCAAAATTATGATTTTGATCGAACTCTAAATGCAAGGAGTTTTTATCCACGTGTTGTGGCCCCACGAATTCAAGGTGAGGCTTTTATTTTGGATGTCTCCCATTTGTTATACATTATACATATAGGCTGCCTATCGCGGCATCGGGGAATTTACAGACGGCGCCACCGACCAGAGATGGGGATACAGGTTGATCCTTTTTGAATAAATTTTCCTTTAAACCATAGTTAAAAAGTTTGACAGTTGTATAATGTTTGTTAACTAAATAATTAAGTTAAATGAATAATTAATTATATTTTCCGCTTACTAAAGTGATAATACATTTTCACTGTAGTATGAAATTCATTAATAAATGTTATTGTTATTATTGTAGATTTCTATTCGAAAACTGTTATTTTTAATAAATTATAGTACAAAAAATCTGTAACTTAATAAGAAAATATAAAAATCTAAGTTGGGTCAATAAATAGATTCAATTTAAGCTCAGCCTGTATATGTTAAAATTTGGATTCGAACCGAACACAGTGGAATGCGTCGCGACATGAACTTATGAGTTACAGCTCGAAGCTTTTTTAGCTGTAGAGAAATGGCGGCGCGGAAAATTGTTTGAGAGCTACTTTGTAATACTATCAAGATTTTAATTAAATTTATCATTAAAATGAATTTGAAGAAATGTAATTGAAAACTTTCTTGTGTTTAGGCGAATATTTGATATTTAAAAAAAAATAAACATTTTTTTGCGGATTTATTTTAACCAAACCAAATCAAAATAAATTCGCGAAAAGTTGAATGTTCTTTTATTTCAAATCTGTAAGATTACTTAATTGAAAATTATAAAAAACATTTTTATTACACAAAAAGAAGAGAATAATTTTTATCCCTGAATTTTAAGGGACAAACTTGAGCGAAGCAAGGCTAAGCCGCTAGTTAAATACGTTTTATTTATATAATCTAGACGTGTTTGTAATTTCAAAAATAACAGCTTTTGCACTAAATGCATATGAAAGTATATATAAGCGGTGAAAATGTTTGAGTTTAATCCATAGACCATATTTAAAAAGATTTCCTATACGTAGTTTATAAGTAGTACAGTAATTTTCGTGTGTCACCCGTTTGGTGTTATGTAACATACTTATGTATATATACTAAACACTGAGTTAAGTAAACATAATAAAAAAAAGCATAAAATTCTTAAAATCACACGGAAGCTTCTAAGCAATAAATAACGGCGCTCAAAGCATCTATTTGCGTATTACGAGAAGCGGTCCTTGAGACGTTACAGCTAATTTGACCAGACCCGGTACCTTTTCTTGTAATTCTAACTAATCATTCCACGTAGCCTGAGATGCGATTGTCAGTTGAATGTCAAATAGTGTGAGAAAAACCAGGTAATAATGGTGTGCGAGTCACGCACGGGTCGGTTTGGATAGTGAAAATTAGCGATTAAATGTGTCACGGCAAAAAATCGGTATATTTAGTATTAGTATCATTAAAGTGATGAGAAATAAAAGTGGCACCATACAGAATAAATGTACATCTAAACTGTGCATCACGAAATTTCCCTTGAGGAAGAGACAATGTTGGGACATGTTAGCTTAAAAGCTGACTACTGGTCGGGTTTCGTCCGAGCCTAAGACTTATGTCACTATTCGTAGCCCCAATCACACACCAAATGCCCTAATTTTGTCCAGTAATACAGTCTGCTAACCTACTGAACTATTATTGTAACTAGATATTATGCTTTGATAAAAACTAAGTGCAAGAGAATAAATTTATAATGTGAGTAGGTATCTAAACTCTTGGTTATTTAATATGAAATACTGCGAATGCATCGCCAATATAAGTAATAGAGACAAATTGAAATCAAGGTTCTATACCAATCAACGCAAATTTTAAACGCCTACAATATATTTTATTTCAGCTCGTTTTCGTCATGCAGTCGTACTTCAATTTAGACTATGCCACTGACATGTAAATTGTGTTCGTTATGTGTATATTAAATATCTCTGACTTCTGATGTGTAGAAGGGAATAGAAACCCCTTGAAATAGTATATATATATATATATATATATATTATATTGCAGAAGATTAAGTACAACTGTTCCTGACAATGAGCGAATTGCGACTGCTACTGTCTACTGCTACTCTCTACTATGTCTATAAAATATTACTAAGAAGTAAGAACTATACCAAATAGGGAAGGTGCCGAGATGATGCAATACAATATTATTTAATGGAATATTATTATACCATAAGTGTAAGTAGGCACAAGACTGAGAACAGTAAGTATTGTACTATTACTACCTGCCAATGTTATACAGTCGAATACCCATAACACAGAAGCACAACAATACATCGTTACTTAAGCATATAATTAATTTTTTCATTGATTACTTAAATAATTGGCGTAATTATACCTACATATAAATGAGTAACGGCCGGCCATTTGGTTTTTTGTTCAAGTTGCAAAACAAATCGTATCGCGTGCATTTAAAAGGCAACAAATAAAAGTAATTTGTAAGTGCCAATCCCGTGTTCAATATCTATTTGTTATGTTGACGACTTATTCAGGGAGCTACAATGTAGTTGCTAGTGATGTTACGTCGTATAAAATTGGCCTATTTTAAATAATGATATCTGTACTTGTATACCTGTATGATGTTTCTATTCTATTATTATAAACTAGCGATTCACCCTCGCTTCGCACGTGCTTTTTCCTAGATTTAGTGCGAGCGGAGCCGCGATTTCCGCTAGTTAAGGTAAATAAAATTTTAAATTTCTAAAATAAAAGTAGGATAAGTTACTCCTTACAATATTATCTATATACGAGTGAAAGTTCCGTCAAAATCGGTCAGAAATTAGCCGTAAAAACGGATAGACAAATTTTTTAAATTGATTTTTTGATGTAAGTACCGTATATTCGTTCATATGTATTTATCGAAAAGCTGTTAATTTGGAATTAAAAACAGACACAAAATTTTATTTATATGTATGGATCATATGGAAAGCATAGGAAGCCCCTTCTAGGCGGTTACCTATAGAGCGAAGCGAAGATAAGGCGTTAGACATTATAAAAAATATGTAATATATTTTCTATTATGTAGCTTTTGCTTACTATCTTGTCGTACTTTTTCTGTTTTTCCTGTGTCCCTCCTGCGACCTCGTTCGCTGTAAATTCTTCGAAACGACGAGGATAAAAATACAAAATAAAACCGCTACAAATCCAAAAGATTATTTTGACATAATATTACGTAAATTAAATATAGTATTGTGTAATTTTTGCATACTAATATGTTAATTCTAGTGTTCTATGTTACTACTTGTTGTTCATGTCCGGGTCGGCGTGATTGTTGTCCGTATTATTCACTTCACGATTACCAACTTCGTCAATCGACGCCTCTCAGCATGGCGAGATTTCGGACAAATAAACTGTATCGAACGACTCGTACGCTACTTGAATGTTTATTGCTTATTATTTACATTATAAACATGTTGGTATCAAAGGCCAATAGTCCAATACTATTTGTAATAAGCTATTATTATACTTGTTTTTAATTTGGACATAATCGATTTATTAAAAGTATGAAATTCTGCGGAAAAAATGTTATATAAATATTATATAAAAAATGAGAATATCTACAGTTATTGTGTTAAATATACATTTATCTATTCTCTTTTTAACGTTCCAGTTGCTGGGCATAGGCCTCCCTTTAATATGAGGGAGATCAGGCCATAGTCCACCATGCTGGCCCAGTGCGGGTAGGCCATAGATACATGTACATTATGCATACATGTTTATTTTTAAAGCGGCAAGAGGTAATGAAATAGGCTTGATCAATATTTACAATTCGTCGTTTACGTTGGTGGCCATTTGGTTCCAACGCAATGAATTAGCATATCAACTGTGTTTCCTTTAAATTTGCAATTGTTATTAGTTCTAGGAGTCAGTACGTCTGCTACTTTTGGACGGTGACGGTGACTCCATTTTTTGTAGCTCCACTTCCTTTTACTCGACTGCGGAGAAGCCCAGAAGGTTATGTGTTAAACCTGTATATACTTATTTATAGTCAAAGGATTTATACTGATTTCTGTGTAAAATTCTTCAAAGTTTTTATTTTTTAGGTGATCATTCTGTTGATATTTTAGAAAAAAAATATAAAAACATGAAATTTTGAGATTTCGGAAAAACAAAAATACCTATAGGTATTCACTACTAGTGTATTAATGTCTTTGCCAAAATTAGAAAAATTCAATGATCAAAAATTCGATTTCATATTAGATAGGTACATCACTAAGCAGAACACGTAAGGTCACACTCCGCTGCACTAAATAGACCTAGGCATTGTGCTAGATGTGTGCTCGACGTGATATTTGTGCATCCTACTTTACAAATGTAACACGATGTTGTTCAACTTCCCAAAATATTCGTTTTCGTAGAGCCCTGACATAATTTAGTAGCTATATTTAATTTTAATATGAAATATAATTATACATAATTTAAATTAAATTTAATTTATGTGTGCGCGTAAGCATTTCTTTACTTTCCTTTTTTGTTTAAAATAAATTATTTACCAAAGATAAGTTAATTATGAAAATTGATTGAAAGATTTAATGATAAATAGTTAATTAATTTTAATTATCTACTTGAAGTAAGAAGTGTCTGTATTATTTCTCTCACATCTTCCACCGCCTTATCGAACACTCATATTTTCTAATTTCACAGAGTCATTATATGACTTTTAACAGCAAAATAGTAATAATTAATACATTATCGTAAAAGAGAGCCGCTGTTCATTAATCTCGAAACTTAAATGGATATTGCCATGACGAAGATCAAGTTATCAATATCATAAATCATAAAATTTAGTGGTTTCTAAGTGGACTCTGTCTAACTGATTAGGCACAAGGATTCTTAGTCGCTTCCATAAAAGCGGTGTTTGTTCCTAACCCTGAGGTCAACAGATAGCTTAATAGAAGACTGATAATTCTAAGTTATGGTTGTGAGAGCTACAGATACTCGATTATTATCTTTTAAAATAGTTTGCTTTCAATTTAATGGAAATAAGGATTTCTTAATAGTTTTAATGGTTAATTTACCATTGACATATTTATTAAAAGCTTATAAAAGCTGTATGCATTTAATTTATTGTATACAATTCTTTTTTATTAGTAATTAAGCATCGGTTAATGTTTGGTTCGGTTAGACAGTGGTAGTGCTTGGATAATCGAGTGATGCGGGTTCGAATCCGGGTCTCGCACCTCTGAGATTTTCATGTGCGAATCTTTTCTATTATGAGCACTTGTCTTACGGTGAAGGAAAACATCGTGAGGAAACCTGCATGTGTGAGAAAACCTAGCAAGGTTTCGAAAGACATGTGAAGTCTGTCAACTGTCACTAGGCCAGCACGGAGGACTATGGCCTGATCCCCGTCGTGTTGAATGGAATGTTTGGTTCAAATTATATAATTATATAAAAAAAAATGCTTCAATGTAGAAGGCAAAAGATTATAGTATTGGAATCAGAAATTCTTTTGTAATTTTTTACATTACGTTAAAATATACCTAATATATTTTAGGAGCTTAAATATTTTTAAAGCCATTTTATCTAATTTCTCTGTGATAATTAAATCAATATTATCTTTGATTTTATTGGTAGCATTTCGTAGTCTTTAGTACAACGCAAACATCTTAAAAGCATGTCAGTTTAATGATGTCTTCAATTATTTTTTTCAAACTATCATCTAATATTTTCATATAGTCAAGAAATTGAACATAAAGTAATATACTTAAACCGTTTGGTCTACTACAAAAAGGAGAGTACACTTAAACTCATTTACTCAATTATAATACAAAAACCTATTTTGGTATCGCTTCAGTCAGTAGCAACCCTAACTGCTTAACAGTAGCTATGTTATTCCAGGTCATAGTCTATCTATGTTAAACATTCAAATCCGCCCATTGAGGGTCCGTCAGAACGAAATTAGGCATTTATAATAGTGGTCACATCTATATATAAAATAATTATTCTGTGCGTGTGTGTGACTGGACTGCTCCTAAACGGCTGGGCCGATTTTGATGATTTTTTATTGTCTGTTCAAGTGAATTCGAGTACCCTTTGAGTGGTTTACATTCACAATTCGGTCTACTACAAGATTATTTTTTTAAATTAAAGTAACTTTATAAATAAAACTATCTTTTCGGATTTTGTCGCGGATTTATTATGATTTTTGCTTCCCGACGTTTCGAATGCTTTACAGCAATCATGGTCACGGGAGAGACTTTTATAAACATTTTCATCCAAACAGTCCGGATTAAGACGTGTGAACAGGACAACGTCTTAAACGGGTTCGCTAGTAGATATTATTTAAAACTTCAGAAAATCTTTTTTTAAGGTAATACCGATTGGAAATAGTCTAAGGTTTACGTAAAGGTATTTTAATTTATAAAAACAAACAGATTTATGGAGACGAGGCACACTGTCGCTAATTAGAACCCTCGTAAAACTGAGGGTCCGTCGTCAATCAATGTTTAAGGGCATTGAGTTATCGGCAGAGGTGAGACGACGTGTGCTCATGGATGCGGTAATGCCACAAAAGATTGGTAAAATTGCTTCAATTAAAAAAGATATTTTAAAATATTTTTGTGATATGATTATATTATACAGTACCTATTTAGTTAATGGAATTCCTTTGAAAAACGTTAAATATGTACCTCATTTAATTATATTGCTTTGCGAATAGATCGAGATAAATTATTAAATTATATAATATTAGAAACAAAAAGTCTTTTGTAAATAAAAAAAAATTACATAGGTATCTCGGTAAGAAAATGTAAAGCCTCGGAAAATCCCACAGTAGAATATTAAATAATAATCTTTAAATTTTGATCTCGTATGCCATATCCATTTTGTAAATCAATGAAGCGCTTTAAAGCTTGACTTAGGTGTATATCAAGCCTTATCTCAGTGTGCCACAGTCTTTATGTAATGTCACCGACCACGTGAAGGTTAAATGAATTGACAGGATGCAAATACAAAATTCGTCGGAGGTCACGTCTGTACGTTTAATGAAAACACGAATAAATGAAAATCGAGGTCAAAAATTTAACCGACATCTGAAAATGTTGAGTTATGGGAAGTGTAAAATTATTAACGGAGTGAATTTATTCAGAAGGACCTTACAATTACGAGTGGAACTTACCCTTAAGTTTAGGCAAATATTTTTAGAAGTCCATAGGGAACATGATACATATATCGATTTTATATACAAATTTCAAAAAACATGTTAAGAAAATATACCTATAAAAGTAAGTATCATCATCATCAGCCCTTTTTTTAACGTCCCACTGCTGGGCACGGGCCTCCCTCAGTACGAAGGGGATCAGGCCATAGTCCACCGCGTTGGCCTAGTGCGTGTTGGCGGACTTCACATGTCTTTCGAAAACTTGCTAGGTTTTCTAAGTATATGTGTAAAAGTAAGTATATGATTAGCATAAACTATACAAATACTAATAATAAAACAATAGTTTACCGTAACATAGCTCTGGGGTCATGTAAGACCCACGCAGATGATAATGGGTTAACTAACATGTCATACCTACAGATTGAAGCGTCAAACCAGCATATTATGTTATGACCGCAAATTCCATATTACTTTCATGTAATTTGTAATGTGTTTGTACTGTGGTCACGTTCTTGCACAGATATAATTAGGTATGTCATGCTTTGCTAACGTATACTTAACATAGTGTACCTACTAAGAAATTAGTTGTTAATTTGTCTAGATTAGCGCTAGTGGATATTAAACAGCATGAGTGTGAATTATTTTGTTTGTATTTGCTTACATTTATAATATTGTTCAGCATGAGGTACGCCAACTCGAACTTGGCCAACGCGGTGGACTATGGCGTGATCCCCCTAGTATTGAAGAGAGGTCCGTGCCCAGCGGTGGGACGTTAAAAAGGGCTACATCACTCAGAGAGTTATAGAACTTATTTTAAATAAAAATTGCTGGGTTGCTGCATCATGCATGAAAGATGAACGAACTTATAAATTAACAAAAACTTGTTAATATGATATAGTCAAAAAAGATAGATGTAAAGAAACTTAAAATTGTGCATTCTTAATGTTATTGCGTAATATACCTACCTAACCTACCTACGCCCAGAAGTAACTCGAAAAATGCTTCCTTTCTCTTAAAGTCGGACAAATAAATATATTTTTACTTTAATTATCTTATACTCGGGTAAAATAAAGCAAATAAGCACTATTAATAAAAAAGTATTCATAAAAATAAATATAGGTATTTTAAAAAAATATATATTTGATGAAGAATAAAGAAGCCACTATTTCATATATTGTCCGTGTGCTTTTCTATTTTGAATCTTACAGCTATTGCAATTAAATTGAATACCATTTGAAATTGCGAAATATTGCCGATATCTTTATTGACAATAAAATTCAAGGTGACACAAATTAATTTTCTCTATGTCATTGATACATTAGGTATATGCAAAAATCATAGAAGTTTAGACTTCATTCAGATATAGGTTTTCTATTCATCTCGTTACATACCATTATGTGACCTACGATTTAGCAAAGGAGAGCATGGGTCGACTACTGGGCCTCAAGTCTGCTATTTTACATTAATTGTCAATATGGAACAATACAATTTTAATTCAATTACCTTTGGTCCATGTAGTCTACTAAATTTACAATGTCTTGACATTTTGTATTTGTCATTATGTACGGGACTACCAATTATTTGCAAATGTGTCATTGGAGTGTCAGTGACACATATCGGAAAACCATTAATTAGTAGACTACCAAAATGACACCTTTGCAATAGCAGATTTGAGGCCCTGGTCTTCTACTAGTATAGGTACAAGTACCTTCAACTATACATGTGTGACACAAGGGTTTGCCCCTAATTCATATATAAATAAAATTAATTTCATTTATATGTGTGTGATTAAATTAGTAATTTTAATTAAAGTTTATCTCATACAGATTCATTTATCTAACCAATCATTTAACTTAATTATTTTATCTCAACTGTTTTTGAGATAAGCAACGACTTGACTCTAAACATCATAATCTTAACGTATGTACAAACCTACGGTGAAATTCTTACTATAAAATTATGGAAGACTAGCCACACGTCCTAACTCTGCTCGGATTTCTGAAGTACGGCTTAACCTATATTTCGAGCAGTAAAAAGTATTAAATATGTACATACTCGGATAACCAGCTATCAACATGCTAAATTTTCATCAAAATCTGTCTTTAAAACTATAGTTTTGGCCTCCATTCGATAACTTTTTTAAGAAATATTTGATACACAATGAAGTCGTTAGAATTTTATTGTATTTAGGTAAGTTATTATTATTCCCATACATAAAATGGTTTTGTAATATGTGGTCTCATACAAATAAAAACTTTTAACTTGTTGTCTATATTATATAATATTATGTACATAGAAATTTGTTTACTTTTAAGTAGCTTCGAGCAGTATTATTAAATCTTTATCTGTCAATTTGTTCGTTGCGGTTGTGTCCGCCCTAATTTAGGGTTCGGTTACTCCCTAAAAAGGGATGAGAATTGTTACTGAAATTGATAACGAATGGTAAATTTAAACCGTTTATTTTATTTATTTATTTATTTTTTAATAAGAGTCTCCAACAAAGAATACACACGTTACTTTAAAAAAAATACTAAGTTATTATAAAACACAATAATTATGTGTGCTCCTTCAATTATAGGAGACTACAGCTTGCTTATTTTTATATTGTGACTAAGTAAACAAAGATTAAAATGAAAACAAAAATAAACTAAATTAAACTTAATAAACGAAAGAAAAAAAAATAGGCAGAACAAATGAATAATTATACTAAAGTTGACAATTTATAAATTAAATTTACTAATCGTTTTAAACGGTTTCTCTAAATTTTTGGTATCTACATATTGAGAGTCTACTTTAGTAAAAGTTTCATCTATTCAGGCTTAGATAAAGTAATTAACTTTTTTTTTGCCGCATATATCATATCATTTTCTCTAGCGACAATCGTAAATATATCTTTTTATGGATCTATAGTACTTTTATTAATGAATGTATGAAATTTTTAAAATTTTTATACAAGATATTCGTAAAAGTAAGCACATTTTTATAGGGATGCACTTATGACTTTAGTTAATAATCGTGTAAGTTGAATGAATAATAATAAAATTCTTATCAGAATGTTTGTACAAATATCAAAAGCTCAATATGAAAATAAATATACGCAGAAAACATTTACCTAATCAATTCATTTTAGCAAAAAATTTTAGCAAAAAATCATAAAAACAATTAAATAAACATTGCTTTAACTTAATTCACAAACGCCATAAAAGTTTAAATGTCAATTGCTATGAAGTGTAGTGCTACTTTTTTTGATCTCAAGTCAAGGGGAATAGGTAAGCAGCCGCAACGCCTTCATGGGAATAGCTGAGTCCATTTCAAATGCCTTGCCACTAAAAGCTGGTATTTTTGTGATTCAATGACGTACAATTAAATATAAAGACTTGGTCGTAATTATTCACAAATATTTCTTTTCCTGACATCAGTTTTAAATAAAAATTCATTAAAAAGTATTTCATTTCTGTTAATGTCCTATGTCCCATAACTGGGCACGAAAGGTCCGACTTTAATGTCATGTGACTCATGATCACGCTGATAAATTGGGGGTTGACTAGCACGTCATTTGAAGATCAGTTAAATTATCTTAGATCTGTAGGTTACCGTCAATGTAATTATATTGAAAATCATTCAATTCACGTTAAAACCTAGAAAGTCAAGTCCCGGGTAGAGCAGGGTTTAAGCTTTTTTCTTATATCTTTTTCCATAATAATGTGCTTGCAAAAAATAGGTTTTATTATTTTCATGTGTGCCTACAACTTTATTGGAAGTGACGCGCAGTAGAAATTCTTACTCTAATTTTCTTACTGTGCATTTTATTTTGAAAGCTCTTGTAAAGCTCTTGCGAGCAAAACAATAACTATTATTTTAAACTTAACTTAGAATATAATGCAGTTTGGAGTTAATTTGTATTAAACTCTAAATATATTAAAAATGTTTGTATTTCAAATACATCTTATTAGAACTCTACATCGAAAACTTTATTAGTCGTTAGCTTACTTTAACCCAGGTTAAACACTTTATTTTCTTTATTTCAGCTGAGTCTCGCTAATACCTATCCATTAAAAATTGTAAAACTCGTGGAGTACTGACTTATAGTATAATAAAAAGTCGTAAAGCACCATTTAAATTTGTAGTTTGGCTCTTTAACCGTCTAGCACAGTGGTGGCTTTCAATATACATTGAATGAGCGCGGGTTTGATTTCCAGATAATGTTATGTTGCAAATTTTAAATGTGAACAACCGCTTGCTTCTTTTCGTCTTTACATCGTTCCATTACTTAATATGTGTGGCCTAAGAGATAATTGTTTGGTATGTAAATATTACATAGTGCACGCTCATTAAGCATAAAATATTAATTCTAGTATGTTTTAAACACTAAGAATTATTTGTAACAAGTAATTTACAAGAAATACTTTTTACTTAAAATATATTTTTCATAAAAAAGTTGTTCTTAGGAAAACTAACTGTTACTGAATAGTAATTATCATACTAGTTGGTATAATATAAGAATGTTACTACGCCTTGTTACATCTAGTTTTATTTAATATGGCGGCTTGCTTAATACTTTTGATGTAGTTTTTTTAAAAATTTTAATTGTATTATTTATTAAGATAATTAGACCTCCATTTGTGCCAATTGAACTTATCCTTCATAAGTTATATTAGAGACGGTTTGCTATAAATAATTTTGCCCACAAATTCCTTGAAATGGCCAGAATATATACTTAATATTAATATTTGCTTTGCATGTATTTGGTAAACATTTATGTTAGAAGTGTTATAGAAACACCGACATGTAAACAGCAATACCTAATAATAACGTCATGACCTGTTTATTATAAAAACACAAACACACAAAAAATTTACATAGGTACTATTTATAAAACTTCATACTTTTATTATGTCAACATGGAATAAAAATAAAGTTAAAAAAGGAAATGTATTTAGTAATGATAATATTGAAGATGTCTAAAAAATATTCTTTTTAACACAAACTATAAATTCGAATAAATATGTTTGAATAACATGATTCATTTATTATGCTCTATTATTATCATAAGCATTATATTAGCAGTTGTTTATAATATTATTATTAAGCACAGGCTAAAATATAAAACAAGATAGAAGTTAGTGGAAGATTGAAGCCAAAATTAATATTCTAATTAGTTTTATTTAATACCTCTTCTGGCATTAACAGGTATTTTACTTACCTATTTTTCTATTATTCTACAGGTTTTTCTATTATTTTTCATGTGCGAAACCTGCATGTCTGAGAAAACCTAACAAGTTTTCGAAAGGCATGTGAAGTCCGCCAACTCGCACTGGGCCAGCGCGGTGGACTATGGCCTGATCCCCCTCGTACTGAGGGAGGCCCGTGCCCAGCAGTGGGACGTTAAAAATGGCTGATGATTATATTATAGGTATTATGGTATAGGTTATTTTATAGGTACCTACTCCGTCTATTTGAATCTGTAGTTTTAGCTCTACCTATCACTATTTTCTTTGTTCCCTAATAACAATTTAAATTAAAAATTAATTAAAATTCTTAACATGCAGTACAAATCAGCATATACTAAGTTCGCGTGTTGGTTTTTGTAGAATACATAATATTTCTCGAAACTGCGTAAAAACTATTAAATATTCGCGCCTGAATGATCCAAGTAACACTCCATAAAGCATAGAGCGAAGTATGATTTTCACACCTAATGCCTTGATTACAAATGTACGATTAAGAAAGTAATAAAATGAATGTTTATATTGTATCATCATTACATGTTGTACTATTTACGTTTATTTATAATGAATTTTGAACAAAGTTTAAACTATGAAGAGAGAAGACGTATAGTGCCGCAATTGTACAATTCATTCTTTTAACCGACTACGCCAGCATAAAAATAATGATTAAGACTTTAGCTATGTATGTTTGTATGATATCTATCGAGCTTTTTTCGCTGTTATACTATATTTGTAATTTGTATTATCTGAACCGATTTTGATGCCATTTGCTTTAGGCACATTTCTTGCTCGTCGTTTTTAGTTTATTTTAATAATTAGGTACCTATCTATATTTTTTTCATAGGCGGGTTAGTATTTAAATTGCTAAATAATTGAACTTATGCAGTACACAAGGACTACCTAAGTTGAATCAATTTGTACGTTGGTATGTTGGATAGTAATTAATTAAGCTTTAACGCTTGGACATTTCAGACGCGTTACGCATTCTACGTTGCCCTTTACAGACTTTGCTCTTAGACTATGTAAATATGGAATATGTGGGAATGAAAGCTTGCATAGATAAATAATATCTACCTACTTGTTATTTCTTTCATAGTAAAAGTTTTTTCATCCCTAATAATCATCATACTTATATTGTATTTTTTTAATAAAAAAAATGTAATATATATTGTACATGTAATATTGGGAGTATCATTTTTTCTCTCTTATGTTCACTTGGGCGATATTGAGTGATGATATCTTTAGGATTATTAGTATGAAAGTTTGGTATAACAAATTGATTTCTTTGTTTTAAAGACATAAAATTCATAGAATAATAATAATCAGTCATGGTCGCTACGCCAATCGATAAATTAAAAAACTATCAAATGAACATTATTGTATTAAAGTTTGTTAGCAGATCGTCTTACAGGCCGCGCCCACAAGATGGCCGTTCAGAACTTTGCTGGCCAAGTCTGACTTGACTCTGAATACCATTTTGACGTGACAGCTTTGACCTATTGCTAAAAATAGTTTTTTTCTTTTTATAATCGAAAAGAGAATTTGCGTTGACCATTAAAAAAATAACTTAGGACAATGTTAAAAAGACACAAACGTGTGTGTAACAGTTAAATCAAACCTATATAGGTCAGGTTATGAAATAATTTGGAAATATATTTTTTTTATTTAAAATTTGAACTATTTCACTCTCTCTATGCTTATTTCAGACGTATGTACGTTTTATTCACACAAAGTTAAATAAACCATAATATGATGTTTAAAATAAATATAAGCAAAAAAATATTCGATATGTAACATCACTAGCATAATTAAACTATCAAATTACCGACAATCATGAATCCAATTTAGGAATCGATTAAATAATCGATGCTGGTCTCGATACACGATTCTAGCTATAAACGATTACTTTAATCGGGTAATTTTATTGGCATATTGCATGAAATAATTCTACCCTGTAATTTTCTGCAAGCCCTATAGGTTTTAAAGTAGTCTTTAATTTGAAGTATCTACTAGATAAATGTGACTACTTTGTTTAGCAAAGTGTGTCAATATTTCTATATATTTTCGCGACAAATTGTGTAGCAATTACGAAGTCTTTGAGTATCGATCATAAGGAATGTTTAGTCGATCTGAACTAATATTGTTATTAAATTTATTCTAAGTTATGCAAAAGTTATGGATTAAAGTCAAACTAAATTAAGATATTACGAGCATTCAACGCAACTTTAACCATAAATATTTACTAAATTCTAAATTAATAATAAGTTATACAAGTTATAGGTAAAATATGACTAGGTTCAATATTAATCATTATCATTGCTTTGGATAACATTTATAGTATGAAATTTTCTTAAAATTCTATAGTAAAAGTGGAATACGTATAATAATTTACTTTACTATAGTCATTAAAAAAAGTTCAAAAGTTAACTCAAATAAACTTTGCAAATTATTGAATTATTAACCAGTACTGTAATAGTGAAGTGCTATTTAACTTTTAGTTGGTACAAATTAAATTAAAAATATTACAAAATAAACAAAAGTAAGCAGATGAATATATTGACAAAAATTAAATTTATGCATATTTTACTATTTCGAATACAAATAAAAGTAATTGTTAGGTACAAACTTTATACGTGTGTATGTCATTCTGACGCGCCATTGGCCATATCGTCAATTAGACACGTTATTAAATATTTGCAATTTGCATACATTATAAAGCGTGACATGAGATCGTAAATTAGTGGTTTATAGCTTTTATCTGTATTGTAAGCTATTTATACAACGGACCTACTACTTACCAACTATGTATCTGTTCATAAAGGCTAACTAGCCCATCTTTCTTTGGACACTCTTAAAAGAAACTATTATTAAAAAAATAAGGTACAGATTTATAGAAAAAAAATCATTAAATATTTGTAAATATATAATCTGTGTATAATATTTGAAATATTTAATAATCGATTTTATTTTTTTCTTAATTAAATTTGATGTCGACAATTATTTTATAAAATAACAATATTCTTTGATGAATTGATGTTTTTATCTCATAAAAAAGAGCTGCGTTTAAAAATCCTACAATCATTTTAGATCAACTGATGGTGATAGCAGTTACATACTTTTTTGTAAAGATGGTATAAAATTAAAAAACAAAGTTCGATTTCAGACGTAGCTTTAAACGTCTATTTTGCTACAATGTATTATACAAGTGCATCTATTACTTTATTGTGACTAAAATAGTACAATATGGTAGATGTCGAGAAATATTACTGTGCTATAAATTATATCAACAGTAGTAATAATTTAATTAGCTAGCAAATGAATTGTAATAATGTATACTGTTAAAGCAAGATAGTGCGCGCCAGATTTTTGATACCGACTGAATATTTATTTATTTGATATAATATTCTCATATTTCAAAAAATCTTTTATAATGACTACATTTTTACAAATAAGCTTACATTGTAATATCTTCATACTTAACAAATTGATATGACTGAAAAATAGAATGGACAATGGACTTGGAGTTTTATAAACAGTACATAGACACATTTAGCTAGTTTTAAAGACATGTCATACGAACAGAGTTTTAGGTATAGATTCATTTAATTTAATAATTAAGCCCAGACCAATATAATTAAAAAAATAAAGAAGTATGTATAGATCGTAGAGCTTGGTACTCCATGGTTTCACCGTAAGAACATACAATTGGGCTATTTAATAATAAACGTGGGCATATACCGACGTGTGTATAGTTACTTATCCTTCACGGCAAATAGCTGGAGAGGTTTGGATGAAATTTCATACACAGATAGACTACATCTGGAGATCATATATGCCCTATGTCAGGTACCCTTTGAAATAAACTTAAAAAACAAGTAAAAACTATACAAGGCATACATCCTGTACAAATATCTAATAATAAAACTTCAAAATGTCTCTATATTTATATAAAATTGTAAATTAATAAAATATAATTATGTAGGTATTATTAATTATTATAATTTTAAAATAACATTGAATATGTGATTTAGATTCTTTTAAAAAGACATATTTATATACAGATATTTGTAGAGTCAGCAAATTAATTTGTACTCAGCAAGCTCAGACTAATATAGGAAGTTCTACGCTGCTTATGATAAAATTTGACTATTTTTGTTCATAAAAATTAACTTATTAATTATTTAGAACACGAATTGTCCTTTATACACGATTTGAAAATATTATTTTAAAACGCAACTGTTTAGCCGATCGTCTTTTGCTCTATGTAGAGGTATTCAGTCGTAGTTTAAGATTGAAAAGTTAATGTAAATAATAGTAATTGTGGTCTTATTATAGGTTATATTTGGACACGAAAAGTTAATTAAAACAAATAACCGAACGTACGATAAAAGGAGACAAAGGTAAGTTCAATTCTTAAAGTATAAAAACCGCTTAATGATGCTAATTAAAAGAAAAGGTCTAAAGCAAAGGCAGAATGCAAGATACATTCGAGGAGGTAACTTTTAAAAAGTTTAAAAGGGTATGGCGGGAAAACCTGCCGCGTCACAAAGGAGTTTAGATTTCGTTCAACAGTTTTTTTTTCAAAATTTTCCGAGCTTTGATGTCACCCTCAAAATTTATGCCCCTTTCGCGAATGCTTAAATAAAATATTGTTTAAATGTGATCCTATTTCATAGTTTAATTACACGACTATTTAAAATCACATTAACGTTATAATTTATGCACTAATTATCTAGTTTATGTATAATAAATATATATAATTATTATAATAATTTTAATTATAGCCTTACTACCTAACTACTTTTTATGTATTATTTTATAAGTTGATGTATTTTCTCAGTTTCCTTTAGCTTTGGCAATTAAATTTTATATTGTATTTAAGTTATTGTGGCATCTTTAAAAACTTTATTAGATAGATTAAATAACAAAATGAGAGTATGTCAAAGTACAATAAGCAGAAATTGAAGTCATAATTTACCATTTAACATTAATTTTTGCACAACATCTACCTAATCTCATTGAACTGATAAAAACTACTTGGTTTTGAATTTTTAGTGCAGTCAAAAGCAACAAAATTAAAAAATTACTTCTGTTTAGGATTATTAGGTTATTAATGTTATATTTGTATTTTGCTTAAAAAATAGTTTATTATTACCTTACTAGTGATATATAACAACAAACACTAACAAACGCCTATATGATTATCTAAATATAAGTTACATTCCTAAGTGTAGAGCTGTTTTAGCGTTAAGAAGAAATTAACATTAACTAACATCCATTCACAAACAATGCAATATTATTATTTGACTGTTACGATAAACATGTTTTTATTATTACGTAATTACAAAATTAAGAAAAAACTAAAAGATAAGAGATGAGATGAAATATTAAGAATCTGTACATGACTCTATTATTTATGTAATTATATAATTTAACATTTATATTTTTTTGTAGTTTCTTTTTGTGTAATTTTATATTCTAGGTATTTTTTCTCTCTTTTGGATTTAGATAGAGCATTTGAAATTGAAAAACAAAAAAAAACTTAAGAAATTATACGGATACATGTCGTTATTTTTTAGAAAAGTTTTACTAGTCAATTTAAAAATAAGCTTCGTTCCAATTTATAGTGTTAGCAATTGTTTACCGTATTCCCATAAAGTTTGTGACATGTCGTTAACATTAAGGGTTAGTGATGTGAATGCCTAATTCTATTTTCAAATTTTAAAAGATTTTTTAAATATTTTTATCATTCAAAAAATGGTAAAGACGACGTTCATATATTAAAAAAAATATTATTTCAAATTTATACTATAACCAAATCGCTTTAAAGCAAATAATATATTAAAAAAACAGCTTATCTAAAGTTAATATATATCTCCTAAATGTATTTTTTAAATAGCATATTTGTTTTTTTTAAATAACACTAACAAAGGAGTTTTAAAAAGCCTCACACGTTATAATTAGTACTAAGCAACATCCCGTCGGATGTTACGGTTAAGCGAAAAATGCGCCTATGACTCACACTAAATCTTAAATGTAGAGCACATGATTATAAAAAAATATTTTCTTTATAAAAATAATGATAATTACTAGTTTCCTTTATTACGTAGAAAATATTTACTGAATAAGAATATGTTATAATGGTTTTTTAAGGCTATTTATTAGAGTTGTAAGAGTATGGACACTTTTTGTTAAAAAAACTTATCTTTTCAACAAGCACTTTAAAAATACGCTAAAATATGAGGATGTCAATTGAAATAAATACATACAAATTAGCCGTAATAGAAATGTTTTGATCGCAATAGTCTCGGTTGAAGCGTCATTTATCATTCTCAGAGCAGAATAATATTGAATATATTTCAACTACGAGATTTTTTATAGAACACCAACCAGTTTGTGAATTATTAAACCGGAACTTTGAATGAATTTTAACATGTATGAGTTCACGTAATAACGTGCGTGGATAAAATTTAAGCAGACTTGTTTTTGTAAACAACTCTACTATGTCATGTAAGTTTTATGTTTACAAATATAGCTAATGACCTAAACGTTGCACTTACCGCCTTCTAAATAGCTATATCTATATCATGTGAATTAAGGGTAAACGGATCACACACTACACTCAGATCACGATTCGGGTAACAAAGCGGGCACGATCACAGGACGAGCGTCGGTGGCGCGTTTGGCCCGAGGCCGTACTGACCTGCCACTCTTGGTGATCACCATCTCGGTGCCGAGCTTGTGGAACTTCTCCCAGAGGTCCTTTCCCTCGAGGGTGACTTTGGGGTCGTCGACGACCCCGTCGTCGTCCGGGGGTAGCGGTGCATACGGGGGCGGCGGCGGCTTGAGCAGCGGACAGGGCGCGGACAGTGCGGCGGCGGCGGCTAGCGCGGCGGGTAGGTAGGGTGGCGGCGGCAAGGCGCCAGCCGTCAGCAGCGCCGACACCGAGAAGTCGCTCGGCCGCGGCGCCAGCAGCGGATGGAAGGCGACGGCGTCGCGCCGTTCCGCGCCCTCGAAGCGCATGCCCGCGCCGCCCGGGGCCCACGGCGAGCGCTCCACGGCCGGCTCCAGCGGTCGCGCTCGCGCCCGCTCATGCAAGGGCCATCGGCGGCGTCCACACGCACTCGCGATCGTAGCTCCGTGCGACACCCGCTCGCGCGGCAGGCGTCAAACGACTGGCCGGCGGCGGCGCGACCGACACCCTCCCGCCGCGGCCAATGGCGGCGCGGCCCGCCCCCGGGCGCGGGCGGGGGACGGGCGGGGGGCGGGCGGGGCGAGGCGCCGACAGCCTTGTTTTTTCGTCGCACGAGGTGTCCGCTCCGCCACACCTCGCCGCGGACTCGCGGTCGCTAATCTCGTTAATGCGGAGCGCGGCCGCCTCCTTCTAATTGGACACGTTTCCGTTCGTTCATCAATTGAACTCGTTACGACGATATCTTTTGAACGGCCGCGACGACACTCTAGCACTTCTTAGCTGCGGCTGTAGTTTTACAACTATTTTCACTTACCTTTCTATCGTTACCAAACTTTACCACGCTGTACACGGAACGGTATAGGAAATTTCAGCTTCATTTGAAATCGAGAAAAGATTTTTACCTTTACTTTTAGAGATTTACTTTTTTATATTTGGGAATAGTATAGAATTTAATAAGTTATAGGTATATAGATAGTATAGAATTTAAACTTTTTGTGCCGTTATTGTACAGAAATTCTTAAAGTAAATACCTAGGTATTTTTACCTATATAAGTTATAGTTTATTGTACAATAGATATTGAATAAAAATTCTCTAATCTATAGAGATATATATTTTTTTCATTTATTATGTTGAAAACATATATATTATTTTATGTGCGTCCATTTAACCTACAACAAATAATATTTTAGGTTTATTGGAGACTTTATTAAATGCCGAAGACGCGGAAAGAGACTTTTCACTAAAGTAAGTTAGTAAAGATATGTAAAACTACATTTTGTTTTTTATTTTAGAGTCAGTATTACTCGATTTCAATCTTAACATCGATGTAATGTTTCGGGAAATATTACAGTAGAAAATTGTCGCCTAAAATAAAAATAACCAAAAAGTATTTATTTATTTTTTCATCATTTATAAATTTAAAATGTTAATTTAGTCATTTATATTTATGTTTTACCTCAATGACAAAAAGATAATAAGGTTTACTTCATTTACGATTTTTTTTAAGTTAAAACTTTAAAAACTTTAATTTTATCAAAACAAAATAATAAAACTATAATTTATTGTTTGTATTAATTTCTTATTGGTAAGATATTTTTTTACATTAGATTAAAATGTAAAATAAATATTACAAATACGAACTCTACAGCTGTTACCGACGAGTTATTAAATCACAAGGTATACAAAGTTACTTTTCATCTATATTTTAATTTACATATAGGTACATAATATATTATAATTAGATCAATTAAACCTATTAAATTAATAACAAGTCAATTTAAGCTTAATGTAGAGCCTATTTTAAATAGATTTCTATTGAGTTAAATTCCGAAAATCCTACTTTTTAAAGTCATAACATAATTTAAGATTAGTATTTCTATAATTAAAAGCAAAATAAATGATTATAAAAATAATTCTCTACATTCGAAAGAATAAAAATTATTTTTAGAGTAAGCATTAAGCAATAATTTTCTTTCTTTAATAATATGAGGAAGAAACGTTTCTTATTATCCTTCGAAGTTAATTCTTTTATCATTAATCGATTAAATCGATATTTCAATTACATGACATTGACAATACAACAATTAATAATGAAATAATTATTGTTCTCAATACAACAAGTAGCTAACCGCAAAACTAAATAATAGATTCAATCAGTAACAGTGTTATATATATATATATCTGTACAATATAGTACATAAATATGTATACATATTAATAATATATAATATATAGTGTATATACAGTATGCATATTAGGTATGTACATACTCGAACCTCCAGTCTCTACAAATTTTGCATAGAAAAAGAATGGCTTAAATAGCCCTTATATGTAAAATAAGTGTCCATTTACGTAAAAAGTAAAAAATCTTAGGCCGATATTAGTATACTTGATTATTAATGCGCATTGAATTTTTATATTCTTCACATTGAATATGCGATAGAAATAAATGTCTGACTAATAGAAGAGTCGAGGCAACTATGACAGGCATATGTCATTTCTTATTTGAATTATTGAGATGGATATATATTGTGGGAACAATTAGAATTTGCAGAATTTTACCAACAAGAAATAAAGTTAGGTATTGTTTTAATAAAACATTTTTTTATTACATATGAAGAAGTGTTTTTCGATTTGTCCTATCCACGCAGTAACATAAAGTTTCAGTGTAATAGAATTAAATCTCCTTAATATAGTATTTTTAATGCCAAAGTTATAGATATGTATTGTAGATAGATAATGATAGATGTTTGTTAGTCTGTCACACAAAATCTACTGAACTGATTTTGATATATCTTAAGCATCTGAATAACATATAGGCTTTTATTTTAAATATAAAGTAATACATCACTAAAGGACGCGTGTGAAGCCACGGGAAAGCGCTAGTCAAACCTAAGAAAAATATTACATTTATATCACATTTTTTATAAGGTGCATAAATTCCGTACAATTTACAATTACCTACATAACGGTGTGGTCAACGTTATATACGACGTTTGGCTCAGTCTGTAGTGACCCTACTTCTTGTGCCAGTGGTCGCGGGTTCAAGACCCGCTGGGGGCATTCATCTGTTTAATGAACATGAATGTTCGTACTCCAGTCATGTGTTATATTTATAATAATATGTATGCCTATAAAGTTATGATATTACGATGTATCAACTATCTGGTATCCATAACACAAGGCTCGAACCTTACCATGGAACCAGATGGCGAGCCACTAGTCCCTCCTGAATAAATATCGTCGTAGCTTAATATCCCATATTAATATGCCAATCCCTCTAAAATCGGAGGTTGCGGTTTCATTTTCCGTATGGTGAATACTTATGTTCACCTTGAAGTTTATTTTGTTCTGATAAAGCTAGAATCGTTATTGGAACTACATAGCTCCAATACTTTCTGTACAGTCGTCATTTGCTTACTGTATCGTTTTTTTCAAACTTCTTCTCTTTCTTCAATTTCATCTATAGAATATGCACAAAAGTATTGTCAAATATTTACCTTTATTAAGGACACTTCGAAAACGGATTATTATTAAATTTATGTATACATATATCCATACTTATTCATTAAAACTAAGTAGGTATAAAATAGCAACATGTTATTAATTTAGAGCTTCAAGGTATGTAGAGCACGAAAGAAAACATTGCCTTACTAGGATTTCTCACTATATTGTTGAATACCTCGGTTTAAAAGTGTAACCTTTCAGCCAATTACGAACAGTAACTAAGTATATACGGAGGGAAGATAGTGATATTACGAGGAGAATGTTAAGTATGCATGTAGAAGAAAAAAAAGTAGGGGAAGACCGAAAAAGAGATGGATGGATTGTATCAAAGAAGATATGCGTGTAAAAGGGGTGGATATTAAGTAGACGCATAACAGAGGACAGTGGAAGAAGAAGACAAGTTGTGCCGACCCCACATAGCGTGGGATAAGGACAGAAAATAGAAGAAGAACTTACTTCTTACCTAGATAAGTCAGCATCTTCTGGCAGTTAGTACTTCCGCCGGGCGTAAAACGAAGAAACGCACTTGGGGCAGTTATTTCTTATGAAGGACTATCGAGAAGGTCTATCTAGCCCAGCGGTCAAGGAGAACTCGAACCTGCAGCAAACCATAAGACACCTTGGAAAAATCTAGGGTATCTACAAACAAAGCCGTAGTAGGTCCCGTACTTACTACAATTAAAGCATTGTACCTACTATAGAGTTAACCTACAGTTTTGACCCAAATTAGTCTACTGATGCCTAACTAAAAATAATTGTGTTTAAAAAATTTCACATATTAATAAACTCTATCGATAGTTATCACTGGATACAAATAAAACAATTGTTTTATATCAAATTATATAAAAAATCCAATACAAAACAAATAAAGAACAATCAGAAGTACGCTTGGTGCTTTTAAAAAATACCTAAGTTAACCTTATGTTATTTTGATTTAAGTCAATATATGTATAGAGAAGCCGTTTATAATTTTTTGACCAACCGCCTTCCCGTCGCCCAGGCATTAATTAAGCTCCGTGCCCCAAATTAAATAAAATTACTCAATACGAGCTTTTTGATATTTCAAATTAAACTGTTTTAGCGTTGTAATTCCTTCATAGTCTAACGTAATTGAAATCTAACACATTTACATGTTTTACAATATTATATTAAACTTAATATTAACTGTAATTATTTATATAATATACATATATTATATATAAAATATTTATATTATATAATACTTAAATGTACAGACTAGAGTATTGTTAAGAATAAATGACGGGAACATTATCCCATAGACTATGTAGGTACCTACATGTTTATTGTAGTGTCACGACGAGTTCGTCTTAACTGTTATCGCCTTCTCAAGAGCACACATACCTACCTAGCTAAGTTTCATTTCCGTTGGCCACACAGCTCTTCATCTTGTACAATATATTACAATACAAACTTTAAAGCAATGATTATAAGTTAGTCAGTCAGTCAGTCAATTTCGGCAAGTGTTTTAGGTGAGTAGATGATATTATAGTGCAAAAGGGCTTTCCAAATTTGCATTATCTATTGTTTTATTTGAAAGACATTTACTCGACATGACCCGAAATATACGCAGGACCGACGGATTTACGGACATGTAAGACCATCGACTTTGCATACCTACATAGCTGTATTTAAATTTTTTGAAAGAAAAGGGCAATTATTTTGGCTCTACCCTGGAATCGAACTCGTAGAATCAGCAGTCATACTTAACAATATATAACATAACTACCTAAATTAAAAGTACTTGTATAATAATGTAATTTGTCAATAACAATTAAAATAAAAAATAAATTTATAATTTTGTTTTTACTGTTTAAGGCGTAAAGTGAAAAATTTTAAATAAAGTTTATTAATCTGTATAATGATCAAACATATACTACAATATACCTACCTATATTTAGTACTACATTAACAAGTTAGTGTAATATTTTCCATCCACTGCACTGCGTATTTTTATTTATGTATACTTATACTAATAAGTATAATATTATAAACAGGTAAATATTTGTATTTTTGTATGTAACGAATAAACTAAAAAAACTACTGGACTGATTTAAAAAATCCTTTTGCCATTAGAAACCTACATGATCACTGAGTAACATAGGCTATATTTATTACCAGCGGATCCCGCTTGCGCTAGAATCAGGGACGAAACCGAGCTCGCTAGTTTATAATGACAGTATAAATGTGTCAAAACTTTTCAATCAAAATTAATAAAAATAATTGAAAGGCACTTAGATATACAAGTGATTAGAGATCTCTGGTAGAGATTTTAAAAGCTCAAAATATATTATTTCAAACTACTATCTTATAATGGAACATACTTTGCTATCACTACATAGTATAAAACAAAGTCGCTTTCTCTGTCCCTATATCCCTATGTATGCTTAAATCTTTAAAACTACGCAACGGATTTTGATGCGGTTTTTTTTAATAGATAGAGTGATTCAAGAGGAAGGTTTATGTGCATAACTAACTGATCCCGCGGCTTTGCCTGTGCTAAATCTAGGGAAGAGCCGGAGCGAAGCGAGGGCGAGTCGCTAGTTCAATATAATTAATTACCACTTTCCATTATAGGCCAGTAAAAATAAATTTCTGATCCATTTTTTTTATTTATAAGGTTTAGGGTCACTTACCTACGAAATTACAAAATGCTGACAGAGCCAGGTGGAGCTTCAAGTGCAATCTTGAAAAAAAGTTTTTGGCCGATATCTCGGAAACTACGGACTTAGCACAAAAGTTTGCAACCATTTTAGTAGAGGATAAAATTTCGCATCTTTTATTTCCTTTATAGTACTTATTTGTAAAACTTACGTATTATTAGACCTTATTTGTCGAACTCTACAATCATTTATTGTCTCTGAGAGAGTGCATTAAAAATGTGACCTATGTAACATAAAATAGCTATTGTGCAATTTACATAAACGAGAAAGAGCTTAAATAAAAGTACTCACATCAGTCACAACATGTCAATATACGTAAGCTTGCATTTTATTTACTGAATAGCTGCTCTATATCTGCTCTATAATCGTAAGAATATTAATGTAATTTCAGATTACGTGGTTTTATAATCTATTTAATTAGTTAAAGGACCGTAGTAGCCCAGTGGTAACGCACTCGCTTGGATATCCGAATGATGCGGGTTCAAAACTGTGTCTCTCCTCTGATATTTTGACATAACATGATTACCACTTGTCTTATGAAGGAAAATATCGTGAGGAAACCTGCAAGTCTGAGAGAACCTAGCAAGTTTTCGAAAGACATATGAAGTCCGCCAACATGCACTAGGCCAGCGCAGTAGACTATGGCATGAACCCCTCCTATTGAAGGGAGGCCCGTGCCCAGTTACACAGTCTTGGTACGTTAAAAAAAGGGCTGATTATATGCATACATACATTTAAATAGTTGAATTTATTCGTGACATTTTTCTGAATTCTTCCCTTGTATGAAGATAAGAACATTTTTAAACAATGTGTACTAACGGTTTTCACCAACCACCTTCCATTACATTGAGGACTTTATGACGTAGGTAATTGCATTCATTCTATCTTTACAAGAATATTTTACATTTTGAATGAGACTATCTTTTCGGATTTGTTTCAAATTTATTATTTTAAATTTTTCATCACAAATTTATCATTTAAAATACCGGGAAACAAATCTAAATAAATTCGCGACAAAATCCGAAAACTTAGTTTTATTTGAAATTGAATGTCATATTGCTATTCATAATCGAAAGAAGAGTTAATAATGCTCAGGTAAGAAGAGTTAATAATGTTCATTCAATTATTATAATTATTTTAGTACTCGTATTATTTTTATTTCTTAAAAACAAACGTCTGTTAATTAAGAAAGATACATTTTTTACATTAAAAATTGACATTCTTTTTCGCACGGTGAATTGTATTCATGTGTCGCAGTAAATGTAGAGAGGCTCACCTATAAATAGTAAACAAAGGCGACTACGTCTCCACGGCGGTCGATACTCGATATCATAAGCGCTAGTAGGTTACCTAGTTGATTAGCGCGTAACTTCGCAGTTAACTCTATATGGGATACAAACTGTGTTTAATAAACTTACAATATTTTGAAACAATTAAAAAAACTACTAACCTAAGAAGAACTACTAGAAGAATAGAAGAAGCCTGTAAAACCTCCAGCCTACAAACTATCTATCTCTGCAAAACTTTGCTCCTTTGCTTTTCCGAAGAACTAACAAACACATTTGCACTAAGTGAATTTACTATTGAATTTCGTAACGAAACTCGAAAAGTTCCAAGTCGACATTCAGTATTAGAAAAGAATAAAAGATAGCGCGTTATGTTTACTTCCTTCCGCTCAATTATTATCGGTGACGCATAAAAGACGGTGTCTAACCATTTTCGTCTTATTCAGACTGTGACGTTGTCGCTATAACGGCAAAACTAAATAAATACAACAATATCCTGCTGTTTCGCTCATTTGTGAGTTAATATTCTATACCAAATGATTACTTCATCCACAAATATATGGTTAAGAACTTCATTTTTAAGACGCTTCTAGTGCTTATTATTACAGTTAATTTCTATAAAGCAATATCACAATTATTCTAACTTCATTATGATGTAATATTTTTACTGGTTTGTACAGTAGTTTTGCGTACGGCTCTATCTACTCATTTATTGTCTATTAAGAAACAGCCGATAGCCATCAGTGGTTTTATCGCCATCAGATTTTTTTAGAATCGTCTCAAAAGTAAAAGCTTATAATTTTTACTATGTATAATTTACATTTATATCAGAACATATCTTTATTTTTCTTCGAAGGTTTTCTAGCAAATTGATTTTGTGGTTATCAAATGGCTTTTTTTATATAAATGATAATAATTCTGGACATGGACTGAACAATTTAATCTATCAATAGGCATAATTGTTGTCACATAATCATCATATGCGAAAACAATTATTTTATCAAATCTAATAATTAATTTGCAAATAAAAAGTGCTAAAACACGTTTCATGTTAATTTATGTTGCATTAAATTCTTACAGATCGTACATAGAAGTTAGCGCCATCTCTTGGTGAGTAGGCGTAAACAAGTAAGAAGAAAATAATAAGTATTTGTATTTGCACGATTAAATAACGTTTCATCGTTGTATAAGGCTATGATTGAGTAGCATGGTATCGGTATTTTCTTACTATGTTAAAAGTCCAAGGTTTGATTCGTTACTTAAAGAAGTTTTTTACTTCAATAAATTAAAAAAAATTAAACCGATTACCAACAAAAAGTTGTTATTAATAGAAGTTATTGATCATCTTTAAGTAAGGAATGTCACGTACTATTTAATATGAAGCGATTTTATTAAAAATGATAAATACCAAACTACCAAATTTTGTTAAATTTATAATTATTATTATTATTAACAGTTAAGTTAATATATTATGTTTTTTGGTTATTCTTAACTCCTATTCTCAGTAAAGTGTTCGGATAAAGAGAAACTACTTCAAAATAGAAAATACCTATATACCAAGAATCGAATATTAGCATCACAACACGAAACAACCTCAAGTACAATCAATTCTTAATAAAAATAAAAATTCACAGCCATAAAAAGAAAATGTCGACAATTGCGTCTCAAAAGCGTCGGAATATCGTTCAATAAGTAACAAATCTCTTAAACACGGATTACTAGCAACCTTGTCGAATTTACCTAAAGCAGATTCAAACGGAGTTTTCTAAGTTAAGTGAATCGGTTGTTATTTCGACAGGGGTGTAAAGTTAAGATGAGGGCCCCCAAGATGGGATAATAAGTGCTCAAGAGAGTATGATCGAGAAAATTCGGTTATGAGATCGGGGGAAGGTGTCTGCTCGGTGTGTCAAATTTAAATTGTGGGCTTTATATTGCTCTCCCTTCGAGGACCATTATTGACGAAAATATTTTTCTTGCTACTCTTATTGTAGCAACGATGAAAGCTTAAGAATAAAGAAAAGGTATTTGAAATTCATCTTTGATGTTAAATTTATAATAGATCAATTTAATATACGAATTATTCATTAAGTTATGGTTACCGTTTGTTTTCACTTAATTTATAGGCTTTTATATATAGGTTTAAGGTTATGTATTCTTATCTAAACACACTATGAATAAGTATACTTATCAATAAAATTTTAAATTTATTTTATTTATCTCAGTAATTAAGCTTTAAAATCCTCACAATTAATGTTTTATAACTATAGTAGTTTTTGAAATTTTATTCAAACTTGTCTTGCTCAAGACCGAGCGGGATGATGATGCTCTCTGGAAGTCCACCTAAGGAACATAGGAACAAATCGAGTAAGTCATCTCTCAAAATACAACATGAATGTTTACAATGGGTATAATATATAAACATATTTATATATGCACATATATTATATGGACAAACGTAGTTAAATTTAAAGTGTGTTAAATTAAAGGTACCTACCTTAATCATTATCATACAGATATTGTCGTAAGCGCTTTTATACAAACACCCTTTTTCTTTATTTTGTAATTTCTTAAGTAGGTATAAGATGTTCTTATCGAAAATATTTTCTGATACACGTTTTGGAAACAAACACTTGTTTCTTATATTCGGAAATCGAATCTGAAACCGTGTATATGCGACCTTAATCTCCTTAAATGGTTTTACAATAATGAAATTTTGATTATAGGTTTAATGAAAAAGGTATGACATTTTAATCATTATTTGATTTTGGACTTTGTATTACAATCAACAGCATCGAGATACGAAAAGTTTATTAATATTTTAAGTAGGTTCTATCTCTAAATGGAATTTATTTACATATCATAGATTAAGCATTAAATGATTTTAACTATTTTAAATAAGCATATTCATATTATTAAAACGCAGGTTAAGTAACTGATAAAATCGAACGTTAAAATGGAAAAATTGTCATAAAACAAAAAATAACACCAATCATAATCAAAGTCTAAGACTAATTAGGTTAGCGCTATGGCGTCTCGTTCCAAATTTCAAACAACAAGTAATTTTTACGACGCATTTTCGAAGAAAATCACTGTGGGTGGGCTTAATGTTGCTAGTGTTAAAAACCTATTCTGTCACTTATCTTTACTTGTGCAAAGTCCATTTTAGTTTGTTAAAAGCATTTTAATGTTAAATTTGAACTTAGTTTAGAATTGTAAGCGTTTTATTGATAATATAAAGTTTTTAACAGTAGTTTGTGAGGTTTTTATTCGTCCAGCCGTATGGGAACATCTCTTGATAACGCGTTGATAACCCAATTCGTCGGCAAAGATCAATAAACAGTTGTGACATTTTATATGTACGATTTGATGATGATTTAAAATAGAAACGATGTATGTTGTAAAGTATATGGTAGATCGTAAATCGAACTATTTGTTTATGTAGAGCTTCTGTTTTTGGTAAACTCTCATATACCTCTGGGTAATGAGAGTTAAGGACTCTATCTATGCTGAGTAAGACTTAAAACATTTTTTGAAGTGAAACTTCTTTAGAATCGTTGTGATTTCAAACTCGATGAAACGAAAAAATAAGTCCATAGTACCAGTCGCTCAGAGACGGGGAAGAGTTAGCCTTAATTTAAATTCAAGTTTTACTTCTGACATGTGTACTTTGTACACACGCACTTTTTTTTTTAAAGTTTTAAGATTATTCACATACTTTTAATTCTATAAGTATGTGAATAATATCTTTATTACAATGCAATTTAAATTTTTATAAAAGAAAAGTTGTTATTTTCATGTTTTATATTATTTTCGAAACACTATATTATTTTAGTTACACAATAAAATTATTATAATAGAGTCGTTGAAAGATAGCTCTATACTACCTTGATCTAGTCTACGCGTATACACATAGCTACAATCATACAGTCACACGCATCGCTACCCATGTGAAGACCTCTTGAGAGCTAGGGGACCGAGGGGACCTAACTTCTAAGTGAAAAGGTAGCAGGATATATACGTCTACATTCGGTTCTTATGTAAGTCCTAAAGTAGGTAGTTACGAAGTGCTCAAGCCCCTTATATCACAAAAAAACTGTTAATTTTCAAAGCCTGAAATTTAGTTTTCGTTTCATTTTCAATAATAAGGTCTTTTAAGTCGACTGCCTGTTATAGGTAAGCATATGAGTTATTTGGATGTTAAGAATTGAATTATCTAATAAGTAGGTACTAAGTACGTATATAAAATAATCAATTTATGATCGTTAAGAATTATGATGAATGTAGTTAATTATCTTGGCGTTTGGAAAATAATATTTTTTCAATTTATAGTTAGCATTACTAGCGACAGCTTACGGCTTCACTTGCATGTTATTATGGTCTTCATCATCGTATTCACATCTTTGTACCTGTGCCATTAAATGGACCTCATTCAGTTATTTTTAATTGAAACACGATATAATGAATAGGCTAATCGTGTAATATAATCCTAAAAAAAAACAAATAACCTAAACCTATAACTAATCAAATCAACAGGTATTACAAAAGCGAAAGTTCTGCTATAAATGCATGAGTTTTAGTAAAGTTAGGAATGGACAGAGGTAACTAATATTATAAACTGAGAGATGTATAATATTATAAGTATTTACCTATAACACAAGCAAAGCTCTGTGCCTGAACTAGTTTAAATAAAACTTTGACTCGCATATTATTTACATCATCATTATTATTCATTATAATTCAAGGGTGTCGTAATGAGCGTATACATTATGTTAATAACACAACATAAGTAGCTGGTATTGATATCTCTACTTAACGGTGTCTTTAAATACCTGAAAATTATCATTTTTAAACTAAATTATGAAAAGACGCAGAAAAAATCAGTATAAGAAATATCTATGCTGTTATAGGACATGTATTCAATCATTAATCATATATTTATCATTTTAATGAAACTTAAAAAAAGCAATTAATAGGACATTAAATCATTATTTTTCATTATCAGCCCTTATTAACGTCCCACTGCTGGGCGCGGGCCTCCCTCAGTACGAGGGGGATCAGGCCATAGTCCACCGCGCTGGCCTAGTGCGTGTTGGCGTTTTTCACATGTCTTTCAAACACTTGTTAGGTTTTCTTAGACATGCAGGTTTCTCACGATGTAGAACATTAAATAATACTTGAGAATTTTATATCTTATATCTCATATTTATATCTTAAAATTTAATTATTATGTATTATTACTCATTACATGATATATATATAATCACATTTATGCAAACTTATATATCTATATTATAAAAAATAAATTGACTAAACCGAATAAAGCGAATCAAAACGCCATCTGTCGGAGAGCAGCTGTAGAAAAGATATATTGTAATGCTATTTTTTATACATTTTTAACTACTTCACTATTTTATCAAAAGAATTAAACACGGTATAGGTATACCTACTTACTTCAGGTTATTTGATCATCTGTAGGTAGGTACTTCTTGTACGAATCATTATTTTCATACATAGGTACTTTTTTATACGAAATAAAATATTTTTAGTTTTATTAAGCCTTTTGTATATCAATTTTCAGTAATAAATCGTAAACAGCAATTACTTACAAAAGTAGATTTAAAAATTTTCTACTTGTATTGTGTAATATAGTAGATAACCTACCAACTCCTTTATCACAATAAAATATGGATACTAAATAGTAAATACCTACTAACGAAAGCACCATGACTATGTAACAATCAAAATCGCTTTCTCTACAATTTCGAGTACCAACTTATTAATCATTTTTAAGTATTAAAACAATATTAATAAAAAATAACAAAAGTAGTAAATTTTGAAACACTTTGTGGATTTAAAAAAAAATCTTCAAAAGATTAATCAAATTGAATACCAATAACTGATGATAATTAAAAATCATTCACCAAACCTATCAATAGTCAAACGTACTTATAAAATCCCGTTAAGCACTCTCCATTGGGATAGAATAAGAAATTAATATAAAAACAACTAAAATACACGTTTCAAGTTCGCCGACGCGACGCCGACTTACTTTCAAATTAGACATCTAAAACTCCGAGTAAAAAAGGATATATTCGGTACAAATATTGCACACAACGGTGAAGACAAGTAAAAATAAAACCAACTGACATTCTATTTTTCTCTGGAAGTTGCCTGAGCATTGTGACTGCGCGTGCGCACAAAACGACCGACAGCCGACCACGATAGATGATACGGTGCGAGGGAGAGATACAGGTTGCGGTATAAGAAAGAGGGAGACAACAAATTTCAGGGCGTTTCGTGATCGATTTTTACATCCAATTAATGTTCAGTGGGCTTCCAAGGGGGCGGGGCGTATTCGATCCAAACTAATAGCGATCGAGTTAAAATGATCTATAGATCTGCGCTGGCGACGCTGTATTGTTATCCTTAATATCGTTGATTTTATTTTATATTTACGTTTGATGGAAGATTTTTATGGTTTCACGTTTTCAGTTGAATTTAGTTTTGAAATAAACATTTTGTGACTTTTACTTGTACATAATTTTATATAGTACATTTTACTCGATATCTAGTAGTAGATCTACTAGTGATCTACAACTTAACTAATCATTATCGATTTTTAAAATATATTAGCCTTACTAAATAATAAATTATTAAAAAGCTAAGATGTATGTAAATAAACTTCACATGTAAATAAATAGGTCCAAATATTGTAAAAATATTCTATTAAATAGGTACTTAACGAGTAAAAAAATGGTATTTTTTTTGTTAAGAGTTATTTAAAATAATGTAATTAATACAAAATATCCCATGGTGTACGAATAATATGTACAGAACTATATAAATAGGTACCTATGTCTTTATAAACCTATGAGCCCAATTTAACTAAAAAATCTAAAACAACGAACGCAGTCAGGGTAAACTGCTAGTCTATGACAACTATAACCTAGTTAAAGGCTTATATTACTTTTAAAAAGCATTAAAATATTCTAACAAGTAGATAAAACTTGTCAAGATCATAAATATTAAAAAGTATTTGTTTCTAAAGAATACTCGAAACCATAAAGTATTCTGTGAAACTCAAAGATACATTAAATCTTTGATGACTTACACAATTATTATACGTTTTAATATGTCCAAAGCTTCGTGATCACTATAAAGTGAATTGTACTTGTCCGTACATGCTCCATTATAAAAAGTAGTCCCACCCCTTCATAATTACAGGTTAACCCTTTAATCGCACAATGTATATTTTATGATTTAAAAAAATATTTTATGATTTGAAATATTTAGAGTAAAGCCATTTATTTGGATTATTTTATTGAGTTATATTTTATTTTACAGCAATGGAATTTTCCAGGGCTATGCAATAGGTTTGTGGCGTCTCTAAGGACATATGTATTTATACAAACAGTGTTTACAAAGTTGTACAATAATATAAAAGGGAAGAAAGAAGAAAGAAGAAGGAAGAAGGTAAGAGTTCCAGATCCTTTATAATGGTGGCACAATGCTTACAACTTCTTAATTAGTCGAATCTTTACGTTAAATATTTTTGGTAACTCTAATTGAAATAGTCATTAATTATTAACGAGGTCGAAAATTTTTTAGAATGTTTGTCAGTCCACCTGTTTATCTATGACCGCATCACGAAAAAACTACTGGGCAGATTTTGATGAAAGTTGGTATGTTGGTAGTTGGTTATCCAGGTCAATATATAGGATTCTTTTTGCTACAGAAAAATATCTATTTCTGAGAAATCTATACTTATAGTCAAAACGTATCTATAAATAATAAAATATAACAAAACTTAAAAATTATATATATTTTAAATTAAATTTAAAAAAGAACATAAAAATGAACAATATAAGGCAATTCTTAAGAACTGAACAAAGTAAAATATGTCGTGTAAAGCTCTCGTGTGAAAATGGAATTAAATGCAATCTAGATTGTAGTAAATTATGTGCGTCTTTCGTGTTAATACTATTAAGGCTCCAGTTTTTCCTATATTTCTTTTACTTTACCAACTTTATCGTCGCGTTTTATACAAGTGTAAAGTTTGAAACATATATATTTTTAATAGTGAAAATCATTAAGGATCAACTTAAGCATTATTAGAAATGAAAAGGTTTAAATTGGTATAAATTGTAGTTTTTTATTAGTTTATTACTAATACACCTAAGCCTCACTTCCTCAAGCCTGTTAGGTATATCATAAATATTATACATAATACTTATAAATACCTATAAATAAAAGCGAATATGAGGTGAAGCGTAGCTTATAATATCAATCACTCTCCAACCTATTAAATAACTTTCTATTCGATCACTAATAGTTCTCATAAGTGATTGAAGATCTTTATGAATTAACACACATAAAGTAGCAGTTCTATTGCTATATTATTCGTGAAATATGAGCAAACCAACAAACATAGTATTTGTAGTGTATCTTAAGAGGTCTAATGGTGATGTCTTGGGAAACCAAGTGAAGTGGATCCAGTGTTTCTTGAACAAAACATTATGAAAAAACCTGCGCATCTGATATAACAAAGCAAGTTTTTTTATATCGTTCTGAATTAGTGCTTGACTACGTTCCACATGATGGTAAGTGGTAACGCAGTCATAGATGGCAAGTCGCACCAATTCAGTAGCCACCTATTCACTCTTGCTTTGAAGACACCCATATTGTAATCGTACGGAAATACTGACAGGCAGGTTGTTTCAATCCTTATTCCTTCAAGTTGCAAGTCAAATAGTTTTGGAAAGACATGTGAATTTCCTGCATTTTGCCAGCGTTGTGGGCTAGGGCCTGGTCCCCTTTGTGTTTTAGGGACATCGAGTTATTTAGGTATACAAATGGCATGGAATGGGTAAAAGGGTTGAACACGATATTGGCAAGAATTATCATCCCACATATTCTCTATTATACGTTCTTACTGGATAAGAAGTATTACTCTGATCCCAGACTACACATGGGTATAAGGATATGTCAAATAAACTATGTATGGAACTCAAGTTTGCAACCCTCTTATTGGTAATACCAGCACAACTCATCTTATAATTAGCTATATGAGTCAAGATTTTTAATACAAGCTTTGTACAAAGCTTAAATATTTTTTTATTTTTTCTAGTAAATTGTACTACAGTATAATGTGTTTGTACTGAATACGTTTATTAGATAGTTAGAAATACCTTTAAGTAGAGCTATCTTGTTTTACATAAACATACTTAGATTTTAACAACTTTTTATAATATCACATAATATTTAATTATAATCAATCTGAGGAGTATGGAATAAAAAAATCTAGTGAATACTTTTCCAGAGTAAAAAACTTGCATTTCAAGCAGTGCATGTCCCGTTCCATGTCCCATGCATTCTCGATCTCATAGATTCGTTTCCTCATCTCTCACTAGAAATACAAAGAAAATATTCCTGGTAATATTATTACTCGATTGTATTTAATCATTATAATTATTATTAACTTATTTTATATAAAGTCAATTAAAATAAGCAATTCACTACAATTCCGAATACCGTAATTCTCCAAGTGTAAATTTCACGATTCCTATCGATATAGGCATACCCTAGCTATATAGAATAAAAACAAACTTATAACGTATGAAGTATTAAAATCAATACAAATTTCTACTATAAAAACTGAATTAAAATCAACAATCGTAGTTAAAAAACACTAACGTAAACATTGAGTGAATTTTCAAAATACAAGTATCCATGCATTCTCTTCAGTACAGTCATTACCAGTATTGGATAGCTCTCGATGAGGCGCCCGTATGTCGAGGGTACTTCCTTCACTAATTGTATCAAATTGTTAGGTTGGTAATAATAACTATACTTGTGTATGTTAGCCAAATCATCTCGTTAGTCACTTCAACGACTTGGAATATTAGATATTGTAAAATGAATTTTCTGTTTATTTTGTGGGTATTCAGAAATTATAAACTCAGGGTTTGAAATGAAAATGTAAATTACTTCGTTAAGTATTTGAAATCTTAGCCGTTTTAAATATTGAATGAACAATACCCAGTGAAGAGCTAGTTTGTGTGCTAAGACTTTAATGTGTTAGAGCTATAAAAAGTTTAGAATACTTTACTGTTATAAAGGTTTTCATATGACAATAATATTCTTTTTTATAAAAAATTATCCCTTGCTCCTCTTATTAGGCTTTCTTTTGGCGCTTTTTGTAAGACAGAGCCAACACATAGGTGAGTAGACAGCATCAGCTCGGTGAAGGTTTTTTTGTATTGTTATTGTAAATATACTGTAAAATCGACTTTTTACCAACTTTAAGCCTGTATTATAAACAGTTTTTAGAATTTATACCATTTTTAAACTATCTTTTAATTAATCAAAAATATTTTTATGAAGAGCTTCTAAAAATTTAGGATGAATTTTGATTTTCAACACTTAAGTGATTATTCATACAAATAACTCAATATGCAGCAGTGCATTGTCTGTTGTGGAATCATTACCTGTATTGGATGGCTCTCGATAAACCCGTATGTTGAGGGTGCTTCCTCTTGCTAATTGTCTGTTACTCCATATTTGATGATGCGGTCCCATGGGATTTGTTATATGGACGTGTACTCGAATTTCATTAAAATTGACGTGAGAAAAGATTTAAAAAGTATTTTTTTATTATACTATACCATTTTATTTTCTATAGTTTTGTTATCACTCTCTTATAAATATTAAAATATTATGCACTATGTTTTGCGACGTGACATTATTCAAAATAATGTGCAGGCTCGCTAAGGAACATTTACACAATTTATCGACTTGACTAGATAGACATATTTTACTTGATTGATTAATTATGGGTTCGATTCTAGTTCATTTTAAAATTTTAAAAACTGAATTAATGAATATTTACTGCAAACTGGTTAAGATGACACATGCTAGGTCAGCGTTGATTTATCATAGGAAAGTCAAAATCAAAACTTCATAAAGTAGTGGTTTTAAGTATATTTTTGTAGTATTATAATATATATAAGTAAACGAAACTGCTTTACATTAGATAGAGTCAAGTTACCTCTTATTATGTAATATTTTAGAAGGGACATGATCAATGTCGACTTCCTCTTCTCAAATGGCATAAAAATTCACAAATAGAAATAAAAATGTTCACGTTCATTTCTAAGGTAATGCATATGTCATTCACAAAATTATTTTGAACACAAAATATTAAATATTTACACCGTAATATACTAAAATAAATATCTACAGTTCACTTTATATTAGGTAAGAACTATAAACATTTATTTGGTAAAGTTTTAAAATATATAACATATACTAATGCAAACAATACTAATGCAGTTATTATCGTTATGTTGTTTCTGTCATACATGTATTAAATATTAAATAAATAAATAAATAAATAAAAAATAAATAAATAAATAAAAAATAAATAAATAAAATATAAATATTGTTAATTATTTATAAAATACCACTAATGTTACTTAATGCTTTAAGCTCTAGGTAATTTAAAGTATAATATATTCTAATAACACATAAGTCGCATCCTCCTCTATGCACACGCCCTATCTAATGCAGGCTTTCGAATATCGAAAACAAAAAGCATACCGTATCGATTACCCCTTACGACCACCTTTTTCACTGGCAACAATGAAAAATTCGTCCACATCTGCCGTCACTCAATAGCCGAGTATTGTCACCGTGGCTTTTTTTAATTTTCAATCGACAATACCATCGGAAATCGAGGGTGCTTAACTGAAAGCTCGTAAACCTTATTCCTTAATTATCTGTTTCAATGGGAATGATTGTGTGGACTTAACTAGCATCTGTTCTTGGTTTTGGTTTATTTTTTTTTTAAAATGGATCTTAGATAAGCTATTTATGTATTATAATACTAGTTTGACCTACTTTTGTCCAAAGAATCAAGTTTTGGCCTATTTTACTACAAAATGATTGAACAGACGAACTTTAGAACAGTGTCTTCTTATTATAAATAAACTAATAAAATATAATCGATACGTTACTCATAAAAATATAATTAAAAAAACTATAAAGCCAAATCAACGATTAAGTATAAAAATTTATTTCACATATTTTTAGTTCTAAACTTTATTTTTGGGGCGTCGGGTTGTACCCGTGTTCGGTTTCTGGCCCGAAGTGGCGAAGGCGGTTTAATCTAACGTATCAAATGTCAACCACCTTTCATTATGTAGTTTTTTTTGTTCCTTGTTTTATTATAAATGTGGTTTGATGAAATTGTATATGTGTGTTATAATTTATGAATTATGTTATAATAATATATTAAAATGAAATAAAAAAAAATGCATTTTATTATTAAGTATTTATTCTAAATTTTAACAAAAAAAAATTGAATAAAAGATTCAAAATATAAAAATATACATCGACAACCTTCTTTGACTCTAGATAGCTAATTGATTAAAAAAATAAGTTGTAGTACAGACTAAAAGACAAAATTTTTATATTGTGTTGATTTGTCGTGCGCCCAGCTCATCACTGGTACAATCCCGTAGAACTTGAATCGAAGCAAGGACTGGAGGCGGCTCATCTTGGTGGTTCTCAGAAAGTGCTTTTTCCTGATACTTCTTCAAGTAGAACTTAGAGTGGACCGTAAAAGCAACCCATTACTTGCTGTGACCTGCATGGCCAGACCAGCAGTTGGGACGTCATGAGTAAGGGCGTAGGTGATTCTACGAAGCCCCATTATGATTATGGGTCTATTGGACTCTCAATCAAGTCAAATCTTACCAATTTTTTCATAAATACCTGCGTGTGTTATCTGTAAATATAATTAAAATTTGCAAGGTTAAGATCGAATCGTACTTTGTAGCTCTGTTTACGCTAAGTAGCAAAGACTATGTGAAACATCTGCAAAGTACACAAAAGAGTGACAATGTATATAAATAAAATATCCAAAAGCAATTTTAAAAAGGTCACAATTATTTAAATATCCTGTATAAATATGTTAAATAGTACCTTCATAATTAATATTGAATTGAGCAATCAACGCCGGTTTCTTCGAATTTAAAGCACTGAAACGTTAAAATGGCCGCGACAAGTTATACCTCTTGAACCTTATGCCTTTATTTTAAGATTGTTAATTATTTTTCTTTATTTGTTCTAAGCAAAAATCAGTCTTACCCAGTTAAGATAGAATTTATTTTTATACACTCTACGTCTTTCTATATGATATATCCTTGTGTCATTTTATTATGCTTTTTTTTCGTGTTATTTTCATCATTTAGTACAAAATTGTCATTAATTGATTCGGCTTAAACTTTCTTAATTGTCACAGTTTTATTTTGTTACTGAAAATGTCATTCCTTTTGTACTATCCACATGTAAAATTGTCGATACTCAAGTAGTTTTTAATTTATATGAACTGTATTTTATTTTTTTAGTTTCACTAACCAATAGTGGCATTTAGCGAACTAGTTTAGGTTTTGTGCTATAATGACAGTTGACAGCTACCTGACGTTATACTCAGGATGTTAGGTGCATTTCTAAGTTCAACATTTGTTAGTTTGTTGTTAGTACCTATCATAATTAATGTAAGCACGTGTATGCAATAATATATATTTAAAGATTTTACAAAATTTTATTTAAATATGTTTAATTACTAACTTTTGAGTATCATAATATGTCTTTGCTAAAATCAATATTTACTCAACTGGCACGCTTTGAAGCCATCAACAACAGAATTGAATTGAATTGAAATCAATATTTTACTTATTATGTTTCATCCTTTTATATTAGTTATTGAACGAATTAACATGTAAAGAACATTGTTTTAACGTTCCACTGCTAAGCACCGGCCTCCCTTCAAAATGAAGGTGATCAGGTCATAGTTCACCACGCTGGCCTAGTGTGTTGGCGCACTGCATGTCGTTCGACAACTTGCTAGGTTCTCCCGTGAAGGTCTCTTCACAATGTTTTTTCACTCTAAGACAAGGTAATCATTTTGATAATGGTAAGCACAAGAAGATATGAGAAGCCCGAGACCCGGGATTAGAACCCCCTTCACTTTCCCAATCGAGCAAATTGCTAGGCTACCACTGCAGAAAAGCATTTTACTTACCAACTAGCGACTCGCCCTCGCTTCGCTCGGGCTCTTCCCTAGATTTAGCACAGGTAAAGCCGCGGGATCTGCTAGTTATGCATATAAACCTTCCTCTTGAATCACTCTATCTATTAAAAAAAACCGCATCAAAATCCGTTGCGTAGTTTTAAAGATTTAAGCGCACATAGGGATATAGGGATATAGGGACAGAAAAGGCGACTTTGTTTTATACTATGTAGTGATAGTGATGTTATAAAAAAATAATAATTATTATTATTTTGATAGGTAGCTTAAAGTAATATATCAATAAAATAAAGATATTAGTTCAAATTATAAAATAACTGAACATAAATACGTGGGAATAAACCTTTTTAGTTTTTATATTAAATATAAAAAAAACATAAAAACCTCTACTAGTCTATCCCTAAATAAAAATTCTCACCGTTAAACCTTCAAAATAAACCACAAATGTCAAAATATTCTAATCGATTACTTTCTTAAAAATATGGAAGAATTTTAAAAACCGAACAATAGGGAAGGAAGTTGCGACCGCAACAAGAAATTACGGGCATGTCCCTAATTACAGCTGTAATTTTGCGGCACGACTTCCGAAGTAGAATCACCACCTCCATTGTGTAATACAAATCAAATAATATTAACAGCACTCGCCTTTTGTTGAGGGCTCGTTAAAAAACGGTCTTGGAGCAAATTAAAAAGTAATAAATTATTGGTTACTTGCGGTGATGACCATTTGTGGTGTGTCCTTAGAACACATGTGTAGTAGAAGTCGTATAACTGCGTAGTATCTCCGTCTCTTAAAACACTGACAAAAATTAAATAGACATAAATTATATAGAAAGTATAATCTTAATAAAATATGACGATTGATAACATCTTAAAATGTCATATTTACTCCAATTAACATATTTGTAGCCTAATTATATTTTTGACATATGGACTTGATGAGCTTATCAGCTGAGATTTGACAAGATATTTTGATAAATTTTAATTAAAGTTGTTTAAGTGAACTGATGCGGACACTTTTGATTCGTCTTGTTACTTTTTTAATGAAAGTTTACCCAAAACTTATTATTCATAGTTAATTTTATAATAAAATACTTGTAAATATGCTTTAGATATATATAAGATAGGCGGTAATAAAAATGGTGTTTCAATTTTGATGAAGTAAATGGGACTTCTTACAAACAAACTTAATATAAGATCGCGGCTTACGGAGAATCTAATTCATGCTTGATGCTTCAAAACCATATTATCAAAGCTTTAGGAAAATTGCAATCATTTTTAAAACACTTCTAAAGTTGTAACTCTAAGGGTATTATGAATAAATGTAGTGTAAATCGTAGATATTGGATAAGGATTTTCTTCATCATATCAAACCTTAAAAGAACACTTTTTTGACACCTCGCTTATTTAAACCACTTTTTTTTTTAAATTTAAAGCTTAATTTGAAATGATTAAGTAGAGATAAGACGAGATGAAACCTGTATGTTGGTTGTAATTCTGATATGTATCTGACTTCTTGCGACTTTTGCAGGCTCTTTGGAATTTTAATTTTCTACATTAATTGTTTATAGATATCTTTTAAAAGATCTTTGACAATTATCATTATTTTTCCTTTTAAAGTTATCTAAATGTAAGGTGACTTAATGTTATTGTTTTTATGGAAAGATGTTAATATCTACAATTAAAATCCTTAGGTGTATTTGATTTTATAACAATTATTGACAAAAAAAAACAAAAAAATAAGTTTAAATAAATTATAACTATAACTACGAAAAAGGGGATCTTCATAAAAAATAATTTTAATAAAAATCCAGATATTATGCATAGATACAAAAATGGTTAAGGTAGAGCCGTGGTCGGCTTACTGTGGGTGCCAGGTTTACCTCCAATAAACAGACATGGTACATGTATAGTAGGTATACAGTAAGTGCAACCACGGCTTTAATATAAAAATACAAGCGACTCGCCCTCGCTTCGCTCGGACTCTTCCCTAGATTTAGTCCAGGCAAAGCCGCGGGTTCCGCTAGTTATGCATATAAACCTTCCTCTTAATCACTCTATCTATTAAAAAACCACATCAAAATCCGTTGCGTAGTTTTGAAGATTTAAGCATACATAGGGATATAGGGACAGAGAATGCGACTTTGTTTTATACTATGTAGTGACGACACGTTTGGCTCAGTTTGTAATGACTCTACTTGGTGCGCCAGCGGTCGCGAGTTCGAGTCCCTCTGGGGGCATTCATTTGCAGAGCACGAATGTTTGTACTCCAGTCATGGGTGCTAATATTTATATTACGTATTTATTTAAAAAGTTACATATGTAGTATATCAACTACCTATCTGGTATCCGTAACACAAGACTCGTAAACACGAAACTAGATAGCGCTGTGTGTGATAATGTCCCAACACATAAATTTTTTTATTTCTTTTATTTTAAGAACGTTATACTTGTATTTAATGTTTTATTCATAAGTACTCGATATGATATATTTTTCTTAACAAATGCTGTATAAATGTAAATTGATTTGCCTGAGAGAACTCTTTTTTGAATATGTGCTTGTCATAGCACATCTATTTCCTTTACTATTATTATTGTTTTATCGATTTAAATACTAAAAGCTTATTCTTATCCAAGCTAGTTGCGTTAGTGATAATTCCGTTAAAATCTGTCAAGTAATTTGACAGATTTTTATTTACATTGGTTACAGACATACAGATTTGTTGTTAGATTTTCAAAAGGGAAGGTTCTTAATTTCCGTGTACTATCTGTGCTCTGTACTATCTACTTATTATATATTTCATATTATTTCTTTGAATTGTTCCACTGGGTGGTCCCATAAAACTTTTTATTTTAATTGTAATTATTTAATGATTCCTTGAGCTTTTAAAACTACATGGTCTCATTAAGGGGTGGCTACTTGTTTTTGATATCACAGATAGCTACTTCAATTTTATTACAATTAATTGAAGACAATAAACTCAAACAAACATACAGTTATGTTAAGTACTAGTAAATAAGTAGGTACTTACCCTTATGTGTAACTCCAGGTTTTACGCTGTGTACTAAATTTCACCAAAATCGGTCTAGCCGTTGTAGGACATCGAAGTAACGAACTTATGCATTTAGAACATGTACCAATAATCTAATGTAAAAGCTAACTAAAATCAAATCATATTTTATTAAAAGGTATTTGGTTGAAATATGCATTATGTCCGAGCTGGGAGGGTGGGGGGTAGGGGGGCTCATGGTTAGTCGATCGTCAATTAATATTAACTTGGAATCTGTGGGATTCCGCGCCGCTGTCCGAATTTTATAGCGGCGGGCGCCACCCAAGCCGCGTGACAGGGCTGGCTGTGGAGTCGCCTTCGCTTTTTTTATTATATGTAAAATGTGATCGTACATATACTTATATACCTATAAGGTAATTTACGTTTAAGGTAAGTAACGTTTTTAAGGTAAGGTGTAATGTGTTTTATTTTGTGTTAACATGTTATTTAACAAAGGAGATATGTTTACGGTTTATTTGTTATTTCCTGTATTATTTTTATAATCATAATAAATAAGCTAACCAAGTTTATTTTATTTTATAATTAAGTGTTAGAACATCACAATTATTGTTAACAAATATTAATAATTCCCAAAATACTGATTATTATTTTAAAACAAAAAATTATAGAACATTCGGAGCATACTCCGAACACAACTTTGATATTCTCTAAGCATCGCGATTCGTCATTTAAAAGTCTATACTACAAAAAAGCATGAGTTAATAATAAAAACTAGGTAGGAACTTAGTACAAAAACTTTTATCACCAATGACATCTCCATGCCACCCGAGTCCAGTGCGCGGCGCCTAGGCCGCAGCGAGCGGCGCGTTGTGCCGACGTGCTCCATTATTTATACGCGACTCTCGACATAACATATAATAACGTACAAACACAGGGGCCTCCTTGTAGTCGATTGCACGATGTTAACTTACATATACCTTATACGTATGTCGTATATAAAACATGAAGATATTTAGGTGTTAGTGTTACTCTACTTTGTACTGTCCTCTTTTGATTTTATAGATTTTTTCTAGATTTTAATATATGTTTTAAATCTTATACTTATGATTCACAATAAAGAAACCATAAGCTATACTCAATACCGTAATCTATACTGTTGATTTTTAAACAAAGTGTAACTTTAGTGAGAAATAGCAATCGCAATTCGCAACCTATTCACTTAAATTTTATTAAGACAAATTATTTATATACCTACTGAGTTTTTTTAATATATGTAGTAGTATAATAGATTGTTAACCGAAATAACATTACGCTAGAATCCATTTAAAAGCTCTCGGTAAGCAGCAAACGCAATCATACGTAACCTAACGGTGGTTACATTGTATCACAAATACCGACAAAGCAACAAAGAACTTAGAGGATGTACCTCCCTAACATTTAAATTTTTGTTAAAATTGAAGATCGTCTTGCAGTGTAGTTTGTCAAAGCCCTGAATTGCATTAATTATCGCCCCTAAGGTTCAGGATTCGATACTGGCGTGTAGTAGGTATATATTCGTATTAACTGGAAATTAGTTATGGCTATAAGTTAACGATTTTGAAGGTGATATTAGTCTTTTAATGAATAATGAAATTTCTTTTGAAAAAAATATAATTTATCCAGTTATTTTGCAGATAACATTAAAAATTACATTAAAAAAAAATAATTACAAGAATCAAAATTCAAATTTTCATCTAATAAAATATTTAAACTAGCAATCTATGCAGGACATAATATGTAGGGTATATTGTACATAATAAAAATACAATATCTTATATGAAGTAAACATATAACTATCCTTTTTACACAAACTAATTCAAGCATCAACATTTTTTTTTTCATAAAACTTAACCAACCTTCTCACTTTAAAAAGGTACCGACAAATCATGAACACAAACATCAAATCAGATTAACAGAACTTTTTATTAAGATCACTTTCAATCCACTACCGACAGAAGATATTATGAAACCGATAGCTAATAGAGATTTTGATAAAAACTTTTTTAACTTAGGCTGTATGTTCATAGATCCCATGTCACAATCATGTTTCTACCAAAAACAATGTAATGTGATCTTAGAAAGAGGTCGGTTATAATGTTGTATCCACTCGCGCGTGCGACAGCATGGCGGTAAAAAAGAAAGGAAGCTAATTAAAAAGGTAACATTCCAAATTCAAATGTCTGTCAATAATTGAAATCGATAACTTTTTAATAGATGTTTTTATCCAACACATGAGACCGCAGAACAAAAAATTAAATTAGTTATACAGGTTGAAAATAACTTTAAATTTACTTTAAAGAAAACTAATCTTCGTAGTATTATTATACATATATTATGTAAGCTTAACATCACGGTAAATTATGGACTTAGAAAATATCCCGTAAGACCTACTTATATATACTTCGATCGAAAATAACCAACAAATACACTTTTACATTTAGGTATATCCAATACTAGCGCCCCAACCTCGCTTCACTTGGGTTTGTCCTTAGGTACATTTTTTTTGGCGGTACTATCTTACTCTTTATGACGTCATCTATCAGCTATCAGTCAGTGAAAGTTCCGTCAAAATCTGTCCATTCTTACAATAATCAGTAGTAGTACCTATAAACAAACAGACAGAAAAATATGAAACATGTTTCTTTATAAGTATATATGCATTTAGTAAAATGTTGCTATATTGTGACATTATTTGCCGAAAATCCAAAATATTCGAACTAAAGTGAAAAGAAAAATTGATTTATATTAGTACCTACTTATATAATGACTAATCGTGATCAGCAGGATATGCATATTTTATCATTCCACTACCTATAATGAAATTAAAAAAAAATGCACATTAATTATTCTAATATATACTTTTGTGATGTCATTTTAAAATAATAAAAATTAGGTAGTACGAAGATGTGAGAAATTAAGGTTGCCCATATAATAATTCATTCACTATGGTGCTTGGTATTTATTTTTATTTATACAAATTTAAGCTTTAATTATTGGTCTACCCTTCAACCTTCAATAGACAAACTGACAAACATACACACACGCCTCAATCCTAAAATGATTTTGGTTTAAATAAACTAAATCATAAAATAGATGTAGAGATAAATATTTTTTTAGGTATTTTAAAATTAAACGTAGCATGAATAATATAGAATAGGCTTTTACTATTTCTTATGTAACTTAAACGTTGTCCTTTCCTTACGTACTATCTATCACATTATAATCTATGCATAATCCGGCTTACACCAATAGTATCGAGGCGTGTGAAGAACACAAGCTAGGTGTTAAATTTAACACCATTCAACACACTCTAAAAGTAACTTTACCAAATCAATATTAAGGTATAATTTCATGTAACAGAATCACACAATAGAATCTAGGCATCGTACAATAATCAACTGTAACACAATGTAATAAAGTCGGTTGGTCTTTTCCAGTCTCTGAACTTATAGGCGTCAATTTTCACACCTCCGAAACATAAATAAATTTAGGCTCTATTTAGGAGTAGTAGAGTTTACTTTACTTTATTAAAAGTTATTGTTTTAAGTTCTTTTGGTATTCTTGGATAAAGGTGTCGTATTTCTCGCGTTTGGTGTGAAGGGTCGTTATGCTAGTTCGTGATTGGTAGAGCCCTGGTAGAGCTAGGTGTTGATTAATAGAGATTGAATCTACATGCATAGCTACATGCATAGCATAGATATATAGAGCTTGATAAAACTGTTGCACTCCCACAAAATTCATCTACGAAACCAAGTATAACATACCTAATTATTTTTAATGTATTTCAAATAAACTTGCTTTACTAAAACGGTTTACTTATTCTAAAAACACAAAAAATAAAGCTAGAAATAAGAAAATAAGCTGGTATTTTATTCTAGAATAAAAAGTAACGCAGTCTAAGTCCAGCGAAGCTATCCCCAAACGCACCATAAAATATCCATACTCTATTGCCTTGAATTCGTGCAAATCCCTGTCGTAAGTCAGACGAGGAGGGAGAGACAATTGAAGGGAGGTAATCGCCTTACCGAACCTTGTAGTCCTTTGTGGCTTCAATTAATAGATACGTAGAATAATATGTCTAGTTTGATAGCTTATAAATAATAATTATCTCAGGACTTACCAACGCTAACACCAAATAATCTGTCTTTATTATGTACTAGCGACTCGCCCTCGCTTCGCTCGGGCTCTTCCCTAGATTTAGCACAGGTAAAGCCGCGGGATCTGCTAGTTATGCATATAAACCTTCCTCTTGAATCACTCTATCTATTAAAAAAAACCGCATCAAAATCCGTTGCGTAGTTTTAAAGATTTAAGCGCACATAGGGATATAGGGATATAGGGACAGAAAAGGCGACTTTGTTTTATACTATGTAGTGATGATGATATACATACCTAAATATTTGCTTCGTCGATGAGATAGCGAGAGAAGTTTTGAATAGTTCAATATATTTAAGTACATTAATTAAGTCCACTCTAAACAAATTAGAACACGATATTAGATAACTTCTGAGCTCTAAATGGGCTTTTATAATATTGACTAGATTTAGCGCGAGCGAAGCCACGGGTTCCGCTAGTTATATACCAAAACGTATCAATTTTCTCAAGAACCACTCTATCCATTGGTGAAAACAGCATGAAAATCGATGCAGTCGTTTTTAAGTTTGTCAACAGACAGACAGACGCGGCGGAAGACTGTGTTTATATGTAGTGATGTTTGAAGTAATAGTTTTGTGTGACTAAATAAGTATGTATACTTTTGACCAACTGCAATATACACGACTCAAACCGAATACTACATCCAAATCCAATCCAAAAGGTTATACTAGTTATATTCCATAGGGTGATCTTCTGGGACTTCTGGTTTCGTCATGAGATGAGCTCTATATTATGAACTATTATGATATTGAACTGGATTTACATATTTGCTTACGAAGTATCACATCTATTGATTAAATTAGAAATACAAGGTAAATTGTGAAGCTAATATTATAATCTAGTCCAAAAAATTGTACATTGTATTAAAGCGATATTTGTATCAGTCAATGTTTTCAGCAGGTATATTTCATAAAGTCCATGCCTGTAAATATCGAGCCATCCATATCAGCTATAGCCGCAGTAGTAATATTGTGGGAGAGGGACGCCAACCACGGGGTGTAATCGCCTCACTGGACCTTATAGTGTGGCTACTTAGAGTTTTGTGACCATTTTGTGCGCTTCTCGTTATTAGGGTAAACTTACTTTTTAGTTTTGCTACTTACATATGTATACATATTTGTATAAGTTGTGTAAACATATTTTACAATCTCTATAATTAAAACCAAAGTTCATGTAGCACTATTAGTAGATTTTTTATTTATATAATATGGTAGATAATAATTAAATAGAGTTTTAAATAAAGTATGTTAAAGTTGGTGTGTCTGTTTGTTACGATTAATCTCTGAAACGGATGGACCGATTTTTTTATTAGATTCCGACGGGACGTTCACTTACAGATAGCTAATGTTATAAGGCGTAACTTAGGCTACTTTTTAACCGACCTCAAAATAGAGGAGGCTTCATTTTAGAAATTTTACTTATTTTAACTAGCGAAACCCGAGGCTGGAACGTAGTATAATAATAAAACAATGCAAATAAACTAATAAAACTTTAAATTATAATATCTATAGATATTCTCAGATTTTCCTTTCCTTTCTAAATAAAGCACTAAATCCTGTAATTCTAAAATCTTCAAAAATATTTTACTCAGTTCCACATAAAAGTGGATATCGTAAAATCCGCTCGGAAGCTGTTTGTGATGGCGCAATAATAAATATGTGCTATAGATATATACGCTAAGGGTGAATTTGTTCGAGGCGCCGTATTTCGTGGCGGTTGAAGATAAATAGGAAGCGTTAGGAAGGAACTGCAGGACGTTTGGGCTTTTCTGGCTTATCTTTTATCTATTTATTTAATTCATTCACCAAGATATATATAGGTATATAGTTGGGTATTGAACTACTGTTATAGTTGTAAAAGCTCTTGTGTGTAGATTTGATAGATGCTTCTACACTAATAAATAATACAAAGATTTTCAAAGTGAGGTGGTAAACTTTTCTCTTGTTGATATGGCACCACTCTACACTTTAGTAAAAAACTAGGGTTTAATAGAATTTCTTAATTTCTCATCAAAGTAAATAATAATTACACTCAAAGCGCTTATCAACTTGGTGCTCATGTTATCGATCAAAACCGACAGTTTTTAGAAGGCGTTTTTCATTGATTATTAAATATATTTACTAGTGGTCGACTAGCAAAGTACCCAAGCTTTGTTTGTATGTCTGAATTGATCTATATGTTAGGCCATAATTTATCTGTATACTAAATTAATTCTAAATCATTAGTTCTTAAAGAAGTTTAAGGTCTTTGGCAATATTCTTATTTTATTTGCTCTCCTTTAAATGTTCATAAAAAGCCACATTATCAATAAAGTCACGTATTTGGCAAAAACATAACGTTTTGCCAAATTATTCTACTATCAAATGACTCGTGTAGCCGTTTATAGAAGTTATGAACTAAGTTAAAAACAATGAGTGTAATATAACTTTTGTAATTAGTACCTAAGCATTTTATGAAATATTTACTTAGAAATATTTTCTTTGAAGGAATAATTAATATTTTCTCTTAACATTTAAAAATTGGATTTGTTTTTTGGATTTAACAAAAAATGTAACAATAATAATATATGTAACTAGCGATTCGCCCCGCTTCGCTCGGGTTCGTCCCTAGATTTAATGCGAGCGAAGCCGCGGGTTCCGCTAGTTATTTACTAGAACCTTTATCGAGAACCACTCTATCCATTGGTGAAAACTGCATGAAAATCGGTGAAGTAGTTTTTGAGTTTATCGTAAACAGACAGACAGACGTGGCGGAGAACTTTGCTTTATAATATTTAATGAAGGTACTTAGGTTAAAAATTTTGAAAATGTTTCAAATATCAAATCGAAAGTCATTTAAGTCGAAAGTTAAATATCAAAATTTAGAAATGTATTGTTTATATATACATCCTGGTACTGACAATTGGAAAAACATATGCTTTAATTTTAAGAAAAACTATTGATTAATTTTATATTAAACATATTTTCTTAACATACCTACAGATATATTTCATAGAACTAATATACCTATTTAGAATTCAATGAACTGTTCATTTTTATTTTTAAATTATATATATACCTACGTATACGTATAAAGTTTCAAAGCTTTTCATTTAATATATAAAAACATTTATAACATTTTCAAATAATGCGTAATTTCACATGTGAAAATGACACAACATAATAAGCTTTGTGAAAAACTTTTAAGTAGATGTCTAAAACAAATCATACAAAATAATTTCGCAGTAAAGATACCTACCTAGTCTTGTACAAAACAGAACGTCCTCTATAATGTAGAACTAACACGTTCGTGTACAACATGTCACTTAAGTATCTAAAGCAAATAAGTAGCAAAAAATATATTCAAATAAAATTCTTACTTATTAAGGGATATATTTATATGAAAAATACCTATGTATATGTAAATTTACAAAATATATTAACTGAACTAATTCACTATAAAATCAATATATAATTAAACTGCACGTATATTTGTATGTATGTATGTCTTTGATCTAAGTGGTAGCCCAGCGGTAACGCGTCGCTTGGATAATCGAGTGATGCGGGTTCAAATCCGGGTCTCACACCTCTGATATTTTCATGTGCGAATCTTTTATATCATGATTACTACTTGTCTTACGGTGAAGGAAAACATCGTGAAGAAACCCGCTTGTATGAGAAAACCTAACAAGTTTTCGAAAGGCATGTGAAGTCCGCCAACTCGCACTAGGCCAGCGCGGTGGACTATGGCCTGATCCCCCTCGTACTGAGGGAGGCCCGTGCCCAGCAGTGGGACGTTAAAAAGGGCTGATAATGATGATGATGTCTTTGATTTGTATATCAACAATATTAGGTTTAATAAACCTAACCTAACTTTTTTGAAGCCAATACGAGTAAAGCCTCGACAAGTAGTTAGTGTTATAACACAATTTCGAATGTCTAATTTGAAATGTCCAAAGCAACTTTGGTCGCTCCGTGTACAATCGCGTACAAACCACAAACGTGCGGAGGAATGTGGGGGGACTCACCCTCTGTGACGTCCTGTCACTGACAAATGGCCCGGAGGAGAGCTCGACCCGAACACCCTCTTGAGGCTCGCGGTGTAGCCACATGATAGCTTAAATATTTATTCCTGTAATATCGGATTTTTTTAATATTTTGGATTTTGATTAGTCTTTATGTATACCTAAAGGTAAATGAAAGTTGTGTACAGTAGGACATAATTAATATTCAGTAGCTGTTAAAATTTCGATAATGTTTTACTATAAAACCAAAAAGAGCTTACTAGAATAGGTAGAGCATAGTATTTTTTTTTTTATTTATTTATTTTTTCTTCGTAACTAACCTAATTAAATAAATAAAAGAAAATTGGCTTGGCGTAAACATATATAAAATAACCATATGTTTTAAATTTTCACATGCCATGCCATAGTGTACATCACTTCAATATTGCTTAAGCAACAAAAAGATTATAATTCATAGAAAATATGTATTATAGATCACAGATCTCGAATTTTTTCCAAATATAAAGAACAATAAAAAATGTATACAGAATAAGCCTCGTACACCATTAATTCAAAACATTACTTATTACAAACTAACACACAAAAAAATCAAAGAAAACAAAAATTTCTTACTAAAAATAAATATTTCAAGCACACCCTTACTACGAGCCAAGTCGGGAGGGTGCTATAATTTCATAGGACGGGCGTCGGTCGCTTATCTCGGGCGCTGGCTGCAGGCGCCGCTAGCATCGCCTTTGCACCCCCTACCCCTACCCCGAGCCACCCCCTCGGATATTGGAAATTTCGATATAGACCACATACTTTAACATCGGATCTATCTACGTTTTATCACACTTTGGATTTTTTGTATTGAATTAATAATTATAAAGGTTTGTATAGGGGTAGAATAAAGTTTAATTTTAAACCTATAGATTTTCTTTTATAGATTTTTTATTATACCTACATTATTAAATAATAAACTGTTATAAAAATTATAACAATAGTAAACTTTATATTATAATCGTCTCTTAATTTATTAAAATAAAGCTTTTAATCGCCTTGTATTGTTATAAACAGGATGTTTAGTTATTTATATGGATACTGCAAGCTCAGAATGAATTACAGTAAGTTTAAGGCCTTTCTTATAAAAAAGCTGTTACATGTACCTATAAAAAAGTTACCTATGAAAGGTAACTTTTTAATTTATTATTGCTTTATATTTTAAATACATATTCACACACAAATGTAATTCTCTGTATAAGGCATGCTCCACTTAATTATATTTTTATCTTGTCAATGTCTTGCGTTATGAATATTCATTCGTCTAGAATAGAATCAAGGCAGTATCGAGCGAGTGTCAGCGAAAAACACTCTTATACCATAGCATAGTGTACTATACACTATTAACTGCTTGTGACTTCATCCACATACAAATTTATATTGTGCAGGCAGATATTTCTTTTGAACCCAGTTTTGTATAAGATTTTTTCGTATACATTTTCTATAACAAGGCCTTAAGCTGTAATTGCAGATTTCAACTGCTTGTAATATACTTTTCTATCGTTTATAATTCTTACTTATACCTTTACAACAAAAGAGTCTCACTGATAGGTTTATTTAAATTCAATTCAATTCAATTCAATTCTCTTGTTAATGGCTTCAAAGCATGGCTTCAAAGCATTGAGCACAGATTATTTCGCCAATGTCAGTTTATTTAAATAAACTCAAATTATATGTGATCAGAGTTAGTTTCGATTCCCGTACAGTATGCTTGATTTTAACATTAGCGCACTGCATATGTTGGTCTTCTTCGTTGGTCACTTTTACATAGTCTGCAGTAACGATGCATCTTACTAATACTATAAATGTGAAAACTTAGATGTTTGTATCGTATGGAAGTTTTTTTACTCAATTGCGTCAGAACGAATGAACTGAACTTTCATAGATGCAATAATTATTCATAAATAATTTAAAAAATACTACAAATTTAGAATAGTACAGTCTGCTCTAGCACATAGGTTACTTTTTATGCCATGGAAATGTACGGTTTCTATGGGATAGATTCATTTATGTTCTTCGAAAATTATTTCAAAGTTAGTCAAATTAGTTTTTTGCATATTGTCAAACTGCAATGGATTAAAAAATAATAAAAGAACTGAATAACATTAAGTAAGGATTAATATAAATATAAGCTCAGTGCGACATCCCATTGGGTCTACTCGGTAACATAAACAGGAGCTTAAATGTACATATACAAGCTTCGGGACTGTCAATTTCCATACCTACAAACTTTTATTAACTAGTTAATTCTTTTAGTAGGAAGAATTTTCAAAAATAGCGCTTGATATTTAAGAAACAAAATGTTTAAACTTGTGTTGTTTGACAATGAGTGAATACATGAATTAAAATTTTTATTGAGTAACATTCTATTCCCTTTTTCACGGCGCGATAAATAGAATCGACTTTGTAATATTTTATTTTGATTCTTGGCTAGTATCTTAACATTGTATGAACTATCAAATACCTATACATCGCACATTTATTTATAATAATTTATTACAATACATTTATTAAAATTCATTCCTAACAGCCCCTAATATTACTTATATACTTTTCTACATCATTACTTACGTATGTTATATAATCCATATTGCTAACAATAATCGAAAAAATACCCAACTCGTAAAGTAGGTATATACTCGCATGCGTACAAGTCCATCATAGCCTAGCTCTTATTACGTTGCTATGTTGTTGTAAAGCTTATTCAAAATACGTTTAGTAATTTTATAAAGCGCCAAAGTAACAATATTCGTAGAATCTCACAAACTTTGCGGTTATAATAATACTATGATAACATGTTCTGTCTGATTGCAAATTATACATAGAATAGCAACCTATTTCAGGACCAAAAATACATCTTCAGTCTTACATCTAATGAGAAAGTAGTGGAAAAATAATGAGTGTGTGGGCAGCCTTACGCCCTGCGCGAGACATTGAATAATGTGACAACACATTACGATGTGTATACAGCTTACACACAAGCATAGTGTAGAACAACCCATACGATTTAAATAGATATACGAGTAGACAAAACTATGAATGTACTATATAGCACATTTAAGTGGCGGTAGTCCAAGGAAAGGTACCCGCATAAGTACTTACAATGATATCACAATTTAATTAGGTGTTTTCTTATTTATTGTTTTATTTTGTTGAAATTTACTTGTAGAGCTGATAAAAATGTTTTTAAGGTATATTAGCAATATAAAAAATTATTTACTTACAATTCAATTCAATTTTTATTATTTAAGAGTATAAATCACTACATAGTATAAAACAAAGTGCCATGCTTGTTACCTACGGGTTGCAGCTGAATGGGCCGGCACGCCTCGTATAGTTCATTAGTACCACTCTCTCACAGAAGACCGGCGTGAAGTGGCAGCTATGCTGTCGCGTTTCGTCCGGTGAGTGAGAGTCCGGGAGGCCCACTCTCCTTCCCCCCTCCCTCTTCCCTTCATCCACCGCCTTCGTTCCCCCCTCCCTCCCACTTCCCCACTCCTCCCTCCCTCCTCCATCCCTCCCTTTCCTGAAAGGCCGGCAACGCATCTGCAAGCCTGGTTTGCAGATGTCCATGTTGCCCCCTTTTTACCATAAAAAAAAGTCGCTTTCTCTGTCCCTATATCCCTATGTATGCTTAAATCTTTAAAACTACGCAACAGATTTTGAAGCGGTTTTTTTTAATAGATAGAGTGATTCAAGAGGAAGGTTTATATGCATAACTAGCGGATCCCGCGGCTTTGCCTGTGCTAAATCTAGGGAAGAGCCCGAGCGAAGCGAGAGCGAGTCGCTAGTGTCATGTAAAATGTAAAAGAGACGGTAATTTATACTTGTACAAGAACATTTTTTATATGAAATTACAGAATAATAATAATTAATACTAGTAATATTATGTTACAGTAAATAACTTAATCTAATTATTACTGTCAATGCTGAAATATTCTTAAGTTTCATCCATAAATAGAAATAGACTTACAAGTAGAGCTTTTTCTTATTTTGATAAGAAAATATGTTATTGAGGATAAAAGAGCGTGGGCTTTGTACAATATTTTTATATTTAGAAATCGTTCCAACTGAATATTTATAACATCTAATATCGAGCACAGTGAGTTTTTTCACAATAACGTTAATATTTTCGTTTATACCTAACTATATTTTATACACAACCATAACCATGTCTTCATATTCAAAATTATTTTTTATTTAAGTTTTGTTCATCATTAAGAGTGATTTTACTTTTTTAAACTACAGCTTTTTTCAGTTTTTAGTTGTGCTATAAAAGCGCCTTTATTATGTTTTTAATCATTTTTTCTTTGTAAATATGTACTATATAGCAGAATTTTCATCGATCCCAAATTAATTAATGTGCATATTTTCAATCCGATTATTATTAAGTATTAATTCTCTTAAAGTGAGTGAAAATCGTGTTCGAAAATTGCGTTTCATACAAATAGATAAAAATGAACCTAATAAATATAAAAAACGTGTTAAGCACTTCCAATAATGTCTATAGGTTGTAAGAAGTGTGGTAAGAAAATTTCGTTTGTGACACTTTTTTGGAATCATAGTGCTCCCAGTACATCCTCTTAGCTCTTCTTTGACACTCACTCTGCTTGAAAATATTTGTTGCAATAGCATTATATGCCACATCCAGAAAAAAATTCAAGTACAGGACTTGAGTTACTATTGGGCAGGAGCGAGTTTGTGGTAATTTAATAATTTTTTGACGCACTGTTTAAGTAATTATTTCCAATAAAGCTCTCCGTTTGCTATAAAAGCTTAAACAAACTTTGTTGTTTAATACATCAATATATCAATTTCTTTCTTTTAATGACAAATTCAACCCATATTCGAAAAACAAAACTTCTTGCGATTACGGGTGTACGTTTATTGTTAAAAAGAAAATTTTTGTTAAAGAAGATAATTTGCGAAAATGTCTTTAACTTCCCCCTTTTTAGTTGTAGTTAAACAAACAAAATTTACTCTATAGATAATTCGTTTATTTTCATACAAATAGCTAAACATAAGATACTATATCTAATAAATTCGAAAAAGTAATATTACATATACTAAGAAAATGTGTCCACATGAAGACCCATAACATCAGAAAACGCTGATGCGATCCGGACCTTCATAAAACCCGAGTCTAGTCGGAGCATAAAAATACAGATAAATAAAAATATAAAATGAAATATGAAATGAAAGTGGCGCGGTAAGAAACTCGCGATCCTTTTCGATGTGTCTGTATTTAACAGCAAATACTTAGAGACTTGTTAATTGTTATTATATTTATATTATGATATATTCTTTTAATATATTCATTTCATTGAATTAAGAAAATTGTATCTAAACCAATGCTATAATTTCAAGATCTTTTGTATGAATTATAAAAACATACTAAAATGAAAGTACTCAATTTATGAAATATGTTATAACATAAATCAACATTTACAATGTACAAACATACATATGAAGCTAAAAAATCTATTTTATACACAAAAATACGTCTACTCAATAGCTTTTCCTGTCCTTGCGCATAGCTGCCCGTAACAATCCAAAGGCGCCATGGGTCAGCAAGCCCTCCCGACGCGTCTGTGTGCACGCGCGAGCTCTTTACGTCACGTATCTGCGACTGCACGCTAAACTGTGCTTAGAATAGTATGAATTGAAAATGGTTGCTGTGTTTTAATGTGCCTATTTTGATGAGATTTTGAGAGATTTTGTTTTGTTTTCGTTGTTTAACTAATTGTTAAGACTCTTAGTTTATATGATTTTTACTTATTTATATAAGAAAATGTTTTGGAGGATTTTATCGATAATTTTTATTATTACCTAAATAGTTTTTGTACTTTATATATTGTTTTACATACTTTTTTTGGGCAGATTAATTTAAATATATTGCTGAAATACCCCTTTTAGTACTTAAGTATTAATTCTTACATTAATATAACAATTCAACTTAACTACTTGTTGGACTAATTAGAATAATTAGTTCAAAGATAGACCCTAGGTAACCAGGCAATTTTTTGGCTCCTAGAGACATATCCAGACAAAGCGGAGCTAAGGTAGTGAAGAAGTCAGCATAAAATAAAATATTAAAGATACCACTTTTAGGTATTATTCTATGACATGTAAACGTGTCGTGAGCATTGTGATGGTACTGAGGGTGGTCAGTGTGGAGACGAGAGACGTGCGCTACGAAATCAACAATATATACCTACACATGGTATTTTGAATAAGAATAGTACATATACTTTGAATACAATTTTATAAAAATTGATACAATAAATTAAAAAAAATAATGGAAAATCTTAATATTTACGAAAATAACTACACTACTTATTACAAAGCTATATTACATAAATCTTGAAATGCTCAGTAATTTTCGGGGTCTATAACAAAACTTTCAACAGTCCAACACAGAAGTTAGCAAACTCACTAACCAAAACATTAACTCCTTAAGGAGGCGGGTAATTAAGAGGGGTGGATAACAGCTTAACTGTAGCAAATAAATGTGTAGGTATGTTCCCTACTCAACGCTCTTTAGTTCAGTTTTGAATTTCGTTTCTCGATTACCTCTAATTTATCTAATTTTTTGGCATTAAAAAATGTTTTGATTTTTTTTAATTGACGTGTTAGCAAATATTCGGGTAATGGCTTAATAATTAATTATATGACTTTTTCAAGTCATATTCCACAAAGTTAAAAAAACTAATCAAATGGCGAATCTAGACTATGCAGGCCTTCCCTTTATGTTTCTGTCTATACTAATTACTAAATATGCATTAATTAAAAAATATGAGTATCTTATGCAATAGAATATTGTTAGTTCAAAATAAAAGTAAAAAAGGTTAGCTAGATAAATTCGGAGATCAAGTCCATATTATATTGGGAGAAAACTAATACTATAGTATGCGAATAAAAAAATCTCGATATTATAAATCACTTCTTTGTTTTTTGGCTGAAGACTGTACGAAAAACACTGTTCATGGTATATGAAAAATCGTCGAAAATGTCTGAAATGACGAAAATTTTGCTTATTGTGTGAACAAGAAATAAAATCAAGACGAACGGTAAACGAACCAAAGTAGCAGCGGCACTTAAAAAATTTTCTCGGCCGAGCGTTGAAGAGGGAGAGTAAGATGGTAATGACATTGAAAAGGAGATAATTCCAAAGGTTTAGACGACGCTCTATCATCAAAGACTTTGAGTGTATTATTTAGTTACATTTTACTAGAAAATCGTCTTAAAAATGATCTAGTAGTGATTATTATATCATCGTTTGGGGTGGGATATTATTGAATTTTATTAAGATGTTTTAAAAACTTCTACGTGAAGAAAAGTCGAAAAATAAGCTGAAGTAAGCCTCTCTTTTTAAAGTTGCTTAAAAATAGCATTTGACCACTTTCAAGTAACACAAGAAAAGCCTCTACCGCGCGAGTTTGGAAGAAATTAGGGCGAATTAAATTATGTATATTATTTACATTAAAATATTTTAATTATACATTATTGTAATGCATGTTTAGGAAAGGCTTAAAACACTAAGAATTTCATTCTTTTTAATTTATTTAGTAACAAATTCATGTTTAGAGCTGCTCTCGGCACGTTGAACTTTACATCTTCAAGATAGGTCGTCGCTCCACTATGGGAGCTAATTTTCCTATTCCACTAATTTGTCTTGAAATTAATAAATAATAAGTAGTTTATACTGCATTAAATGCTTAATGTTTTTTTGTGTTATAGCAATGAATGTAAATGTTAATGTAAATATTATGCTTTTCTATCTCATTCAATTATATTTGAGTAATTCATGTTATGAAAGACATGTAAAGTCCGCCAACACGCACTGGGCTACCGCGGTGTACTATGACCTGATCCCCCTTGTACTGAGGGAGGCCTGTGCCCAGCAGTGGGACTTTGAAAAGGGCTGAAGACTACTCATGTTGTGTTTATGCGTATTTTTAACGTGATTATATGCTTACTTGTAACTTGTCAAATGTAGAGTTAGTAGTGAACTAATGAATACAAAAAATATTGAAAACTTTTATCAAAATTTGTTATTTTTGTTAACATTTCTGCAATTTTACTACATCTAGTCATAATAATACCATAAAGATATTTTATGTAAACTGAAAGTGGTGAGGAACAAAAGCTATCAACCTTCTTTCCCTTGTGCAGTAAACTTTGATTATTGGTACGTTACATTGGAAAGAGATTCTCTTACATTTTTTTAGAATAATTAATAATTTGACAGCTAGTTATCTTATGATACTAATACTGTGAGCCCTTAGGGTCTAGACAGTAGCATCGTCGAACAGGGCTAATAAATTGACATGTTTTGATATTTTTTGATATTGGTGTTGGTGTTTACTGTTCGCCTTTTCTGAAAAAAAATAGTCTAATTAAACTGGAACATAGCTGTGTAAAACGTTTTATATAATTAATGTAATTAAAAAACCTATGTGAAGACAGCTTTTAAAAAAATGTTGAATGATAACAATAACTAAGATAGACGCTGTTACTAAAAATTAGAAGAGAAAATAATGTAAATAACAAATAAAAATACCAGGTGTTTATTTAGAAAATTTAAAGGCAGTATAGAAAATGGAAAGTAATATAATTCTAAGTACCTCTATATGTATTTTTATTAGCTTTAAAGAATAGTGAGTAATTTGATTATTTAAATTTATTTAAAAATGTCGGTATCTATATAAATTTAGCTGTTTTCCCGCTTTACTTAACTACAGTCAGTTAAGAGAAATTGCTTTATCTCTTCACCTTCACTCCACCCATCGCCTTCACCCCCTTGAAGATAAATCGTTTCGGTTTCACTCTACACGCACAAGCAAACACTTTATTTGTTACGTTTAACAAAACATAATATTGTACCTCTAGTTGGAAATAATATATACATTGGCGCTGGGAGGGGGTGCAAGGGGGTGGACTCGCACCCCCCTGCCATGAAGGAAAATAATTTGAACATACTCTACATTTGCTAGGTACTGTTACTAAATCAAGGAAACTAACTGCATTTCGCCGCTAAAACAAACACTAATTATTCTTTGGACTAAAAAGCAATGGATAATTTTCAAAACGAAATAAATATTCCGTTTAAATTAAAAACATTTAATTTATATAAAATAATGTACTCATAAAAAATCTTTATATTATACATACAATAAGAATATTAGAGTTAATTCTTACTTTTTAAAGTTCGGCAAAAATAAAATACTTGTTTTTCCGTAAACTTTACGATGGTATTGTCATTATAATGAAACTCCTTTAAAAAAATAACAACATAGTATCGAAATATATTATTAATTCGATGTGAAATAGATAGTATCATATATGAAACCCCTAGTAGGTACCAAAACTTATATGCTACAAATTCTTTTCTTTATACAGATTTTTAGTCTCGACTTTCTCATCGGCATTCATGCTAAAAGTAGCTCATTCCCGGGCGAGGCACACGTAGCGACTATTTTCCAAACAATTTCTTTCTCTTACGGGTCAAGAGTGCGTGTTAAAGACGGCTTAAACGTATGTACTTCTTTCAGAATTGTGACGTCATGACTAACTATGGCACAGAGTGATAATTGTAGAGAAATCGTTAGTTTTAATATTAGCTTAGAGCTTTTAAGGTATGTATATGCTATATAAAAATGTAAATCGAACTTTAATTTATTAAAAATAAAAATATGTCAATAACTCCACTTCATCAAAAATAACAGTATAAAAAAATTACAATGTATAATTATTACAGGATATATTATCAGGGCATAACACATCCATACCCTTCCCATTACCTCTTACCATTACTATCAGAATAAGCTATCCGAATTTAAACCCATAATTTAATTCTCAGGCAAAATCGATGTAGCACCACATTTACATTAAGTATCATTAAACTTCATAATTAAAACAAATTGAATGTTTCCTCTACAATTTACTCTCTGAACACGAAAGGAAGGCTGGAGGCTGCTTCTATTCGCATCAGTGAACCCAAATAAGCAGGGACGTTCTTAGCGACACGTAGGTACTTTTGCGACAAAAGAAGACTCAGCGAAGTACCTACAGATGTTATAAATGCCAGTAGTACTCTAAGATGAAGGTTTTTGACTATATTTCAATAAGTTTATTAGTTAAAGTATGAAATGTTTATTAAAATTTCCAATTTTAAATATTAAGATATTAATACAATTAATTTTAATATTATTATAATTTGATACTTAAAAGTAAATCTTTATAAGGTTTTCAAGTCAATATGTATCACGAAGAGCATGGGAACAGTCAAATTGAATTATCTTTCCATGATACCTTAACAGTAAAAGTAATAAAGATTATTAATTATGTTAGCACCTGCATTTTTATAATAAACTAGCAATTCCCGCGACTACGCCTGCGTTCTAATCACTATTAAAAATAGGGATTGGTAGGTAAGTATTTTTTCGTAGCCGCTTCGGAGGAGTTCGACAACAAACACTGTGACAAAAGATTTTTATATATTAGAAGATTATTCAGTTTTCAGTCATTTTTCTAGTTCTACACTTTATTTTTTACACAATTGAAAATTCTAACACAAATAATGATGAAGAACAAACTACCCGTACAGTCAATTACTTCCGAGATATTTTATATAAAGCCGAGTCCGGTTTTAAACTAGTTTCATTTCAAATGACAAATTAATCTGTGGAAAGTTTAGTTTTTTTGGAATCAATTCGGACGCAACGAACCGAAGCAAATGTAAGTGACGTCTCGGTAGTTTTGTAAAGACATGTCTATATCGGTTGTTTAATTTGAAAAAAAGGTTTGGAGTTCTTATAAATTATATTTACTTTTCATAATATTGACAGTGAAATTAAATGTACTAACATAATTAACTACTCAGTTACAAGTTCTTATTACAGTAAGAACAAGTACTAGGCACTACAGAAGTTACTATAATAGCTGAAAAGCTATATAATAATTTCTTGAAAAGATTTTTTTTAATTCTATTTTATCTGTAGCTTTACTCATCGTATTTTAACTTATATGATCAATTACATTGGTATAGAAATAGATAGGTAGTTTAAAAATCAGTAGGTGCTTTCATTCTTTTTGCTTTTTTCTAGATTTTTGTCACAATTCGTATATCTACTTTTAAACTATGTGATCAGTGTGCAACTGCCTTAAATAACTTATTTATTAAGCAAAGTATTTCGGCAGTTATACACAATTTGTAGTCATTTGGACATGATAATTGTAACAAGATTTTTTATTATTGTTATATAACATAACATATCCTTTAACCGTTAATAGTTTATTTTTTTTATTTTGCCGACATTTTAGTTTATTTTTAATATAGAAAGAATGTAGCAATCCAATCCCAAACAAATTATCTCGGCAAGTTGCACCCATTATAAGAATTGCAAGGGACATTGCCTGAAGCCTGATTTGAAGTTGAAATAAGATTATTTTTTTTTGAAATGACAAATGTTGAAAAAAAAATTGTCTTTCTCGAACAAAGAAGCGTTTAAGAGGTATTTAGTGCAGATTGCCGACGTCCAAATGTCGCATATTTTTTGCTAGGATTACTCAAATCCAATATCAGAGAGAACGACAACGGTTGCGTTCACATTACGTTTCATTAAATATACATTCTAGTATTTTCTAAAGTTTTTTTTTAAATACGACATAGTGCCACTTGGATTACAATTATACAGCCAGTTAAATGTGGATAATAGCTTTATAACAAAGGAGGTTCTCTACCAAATTTACTTACAAGTGAATTAATAATGTTGAAAAGTTACTGATACTAATTATTTATCTTAAGGAAATATTATATTGACTGATATTATGAATGCTTAACTGTTTATGATGGCGTGTGGGCTGTGTTCGAGTAAAACTTAACTGCTATTGGCTTAGAGTTTATTACGTAAAGCTTCTAGATAGAAAACTAGCAAACTTTATTTTGTTGTTTATAGAACGTCCTCTAAAACCACGAAAAACTCATTTTGTAATACTTATATTTATCGACGAAGGTATTTTTGACTATTTTGAAGTTCATATATTATTCTTAAATGGCCCATATTTCAATATGGGAGATTACCAGCCTTAGCTTTAATAAATAGTGACCCGCTCGCTAGGGATTATGAGTAATAATATTATTCCTTCGGGATTTCATGAAGTAGGATAAACCTAACTTTCCGACTTATAAACATAAACGCAGGATCTTACAAATCTGTAACGAATTTTCAAATTCAGTTAACGCAAATTGTATACGAAAAAGGAAAAAAAAATAATTATGCATAAAATATACACAAACAATATAAACAATTTTAACCAAATGACTTGCAGAACCTAGAAATATCATCATCAACTAATACCTAGCAGTGCTCGAAAGCCAAACAACAACTTAAACAAAAACGTTTTCCTAAAAGACCGTGTTGAATTAAAAATTTAAAAATGTCTAAGGATTAGTTCCACTTTTTTCAGGTATTTCTTAACATGTCTAAAACATTTAAAAAGACAAAGTCTAAGAATGCTACCAGACATTCAAATACGACGTTGCGAGCGCGTTGGCGCCAACATTCCTTTACTTTTTTCAAATGAAAGGACCACGATTTAATTTGCTTCAGATCAATGATAGCGACCGCGATTGTAGTCAAAACACGTTTTTAAACTGTTTTCTATAGACATTAATATTAGAGGAATAATTTTGTTTTGAAGCACATAAATTGTAGAATGTTGTCTGAATGGAGGGAGGGTCTAAGAAACTGTAAATACTTAGATTTAGTATATAGGTACGTACTTATGTATTTAACAAAATGTATCCAGAGAATATTGTCATATAATTATTATTATTTATAAAAGCCATTGATAACGCCCTCACTGGGGTAACCGGATGAAGCGGGTTCAGTTCCCGACTCTCGAATCTCGCACCTTTGATATTTTCATGTGCGAATCATTTCCAACATAATAACCACTTATCTTTCAGGATGGCTGCGTCTTCATTCATAGTCTGTCAGAGCAGGAGCCACAGCTAAGGACTTGCATCACAGACCCTCTGCGATCAGAAAAGTAACAACCCGTGTAACACACCACCCACCGAAAGAGTTCCAGGGGGTTCCAGGGGGCAATTGCAGAAGGTACCCTGGTACTCCTCTGGACGGAATTCTTCTGGGTTAATAGGAATAATAGTTCCATAGTTTTTAATTAATTAGTTTTTAATTTTTGTAGAAATTATTAGAAACATTACAGACTACAGTGATTCGTACACATTAAAAAGTGATTCGTAGTGGTTTGAATTATGGTTATCGGTGTAGAGCTCTATCTGTCTCTTATTCAAATAATCTAATCATAAATAGGCTATAGCCATCTATATTGCCGCTTAAATTAGACCACGTAAGATACTAGTTTATTATATCAGTAAGGTATAAGGAATAGCTGTTTCTAGGACATTGACAGGACAGTTTGGTATGTGTTCGTCTCAGCGGGAAGCGGTATTTCATAGACCACCCACTCATTATGACATAAGCATCTATAGTTTTTATCTATGCCTATAGTTTAGAAATAAAAACAATTTAGAAGAAAAATATTATAATAAAAAAATAATAGTAGTCTATACTATTATTATAAAGAGGTAAAGTTTGTTTATTTGTTAAATTGTAAGGGGTAATCTCGGGATCTACAGAACCGATTTTAAAAATTCTTTCACCAATAGAAAGCCACATTATTGCTGAGTGTCATAGGCTATATAAAAAACCGAAAAATAAAAAGGCTTTTACGTGGTAGTCCGTTTTGCAAAGTGAATCGGAGAAAAAACGGTCGAATGAAAGCGTTTCTACGCGATCAGCGTTCGTACGCTGCCTTAACTATGAAACATATATTTTTGAGTTCTAAAGAAAAGATGTGGAGCTTAAAAATGCCTACAAAAAAGTCAGCGACAGCATATGTCTAACTTTTATATTTAAGTGACAAAAAGTAGTTTTTTTAATATTAGTATAGATAATTTAATTTTAAATATTAAAAAAATAATTTAAATTATTTAAACACTCTGTACTAAAAAAGGATTATTAACATTATGCCCAACGAAGATGGGCACGGGTCAGCTAGTATATAATAAAAATGTTCGTGTTGTACCGACTCATCAGATTTGAATGAAATTCAAGTTAACTACATGATAGATTAATACAAAAGCTTTTATTGGCATAACGTCTTTAAAAGCCAGTCATGGGCATAAAGAAGATTTTCATAACTCTGGGAAAATACAAGGAATTATTATAATCGTATAACAAAATAATTATCGTCATAGTGTTAACGTAAAAAGGGTATAGTAATGGCATATTAACTTTTTGTTAGATTGTACTGATATGGTCTTATAATTAAGCCACAACGGTAGGTACACGGCCTCATTTTTTTGTATTAGACCTTATGACTTAACTACAAAACCCATTAACCCTTTAACTTATTTTTAACCTGTTCACATATCGTCATCCAACAATCAACATGCAAGATATGAGCTAAAAAACAGTCTAAAGGTCCCCAAAATCCAGAATTCGTCGTAAATCTCAAATGGCGCGTTCTGGTATCGAAGCGAGGAGAGTTCGTGGTATGTGGTGGCGCTCAGAGCGCGTTTGATGCGCCGACAAAGTGCCGCCGCGCCATGGGAGCACGGGCGCTGGTGACACTATCAATTTAAGTTTATCAGGATAACTTCTACATTTGGAAAAAAACTTTGTTAGTTTCAGTTAATAAACATCTGTAAATGAAATACGTTTACAGATGCTGTTTAAGTCAACTTCACCAATAAAAATATTAAAAAAGATATAATTAATATCTCAAAAATGACAGCGTGACATATAGACGTTTAGTTAGAAATCGAAGAGTTATTTCAGCTCAATAAGAACATGACAATTTTTTATGGATTTTTGACTTTTATTGTTTCTTTCAAAGAAAGTGCACTAAATGCTTCTATAACTCTTTCTAAACAGCTTTTATTTTTACTCTTCAGAGGTAGGTGGTAGCATCAAATTCTTTTATATTCATCCACACCTGAGTAAGAAAGGGTCTAGATGCTGTTCCCTTGGATCTTTAAATTACAATGCAATACGATGGCAGCATCCGTACAGCAAAGCCTGGTTACCCTACTTATGTATATTGACGTATGGACCACAGTGGAACAATTTTACTACATCATCCTAATTTATCTATCGACACGTGTAATAAAATCGTAACGAAGTACATGATATTATATATGAAAAGGTTATTGCTGTGTTAAATATGAAATCATTTTGTTTTTCTTTGCACGCAATCCACGAAGTCTATATAATTTAAATACTTCCAAAGCGCTGTTAATCAATGAATTTATGTGTAATATTTGAATATTATCTTAAGGAGGTTTTTGTATAGAGATAAGTGATCGATAAAACGTTTTTGTATTGGTTTATGTAAGTCCGTTGGTCGATCAAATATAAAAGCATATATTATATTAGATACAAGAATATTAAAATTAAGAATATAAGCAGTAGGCTCCTTTTCTAATTTTTTTCTCTCTTTTCATTATGATCAACAGTGTGAAAAATGATTGTCTTAACTACCTACGAGCAAACACATTGAATTGATTTTTATAATTACCTGTGCCCTTGTCTAAATTCTAAGAGGCTTAAAAAATAAAAAGGTACTTAATTCGTTATCTGTGATATGGCCGCGAATACTAAAACTTGTTTTTTCATTTTGGTGGTATCATGACCACTCTTGACGAGTAAAATTTTAAACTAATATGAATAAACATCAAATAAGTCAGTGCACCTTCTTATATCTAAAGTAATTACTTGTTGTAATTACTTGAGATATAAGATATACTTATTTAACCACGATAAACATTTAACTTAGTAACCTATATTTTATCGAACCTATTCATTTTCAACTCACCTTTATCTAAGCAAGGTCACATAGATTTGATGCAACAATATTGCATAAAGAAAAACAACAAACATGCTTAGCCACTTTTAATAATAAAGTAGATTTAATACCCATATCGCACAGATAACAGAAATCCTCTCACTGATCATGAAAGATACGCACGTGTGCTGAGCAAATATTAATTATGTCGCGCATATTATCTGAAATCTTAAATTAATGACGCATTTTGTTGGAAAAAAGAAATTTCTAAAAAACTTAAATTATAGTAAACGGTGTCGCGACCTTTTTTTGTCCGCTTAATTTTATACATAATATCTACTACACTACTTAAACTTTACGAATATTTCTCGCAGTAAAAAGTATCCTATAAATTATCCGCTATCCTTATAATCAGCTATTATGAATTATCATATCAAAATTTATCAAGATTTGTCCAGTTGTACGTGATGTAGTCACAGACAGACATATAAACCTATGAACCTATGACTTCTAGTAGTAGATCGGTACTTTTACTTTAAAAAAAATTACTAACTAAATCGTACTATTTTTACCTAATATTAAAAATTTTGTCACATAAAAATTAAATTTTGACACCTACATATAGGTACTTATAGAGGAAGAGGCTGTATAGCCGGTATAAGTTGCGGCTACTGGCGCCACACTTCGCTTGCGCTTTTACAGTCTGACATAGGACAAGGAAATACTTAGAGACGGTGTTGATCAAATTCTAATCAAATTAAATGATATACGTGTTAATGTTTATTCATAACTTATATCACAGATACATTTAAATGAATACATGGTATTTTATTTTATTCAATTTATTGATATATAATAAAAAAATCGCCATACGAATGAACGTAATTATAGAGGAAATCGAGAGTCCTTTTTCCCTAATATCGTTTCTCGACTCATAAGAACTAAAGCAGAAATATAAATAACCATTACGTAAATACTAATATACTAATATATAAAACATACTAATGTTAAAAATGAGTAAACAGACGACATGACGTACTTATAAATTTACTGTAATTTTAGTACTAATAATAATTAATATTAAATAATAGCTACTCTACTGGTATCGATATCGTCTTTAGGCTTATCCGATTTATAAACGCAATATTGTATTTGTATAAAAACAATAGCCTTATTATTGGTTGAGTCGTGTAGACAGGCTCGACTTGCTTTATTTTGTTGCTTCAACACTCGCAGTTTTAAACTACAACGGACATTCTTTCACCGATTTGAAAGAAATGTTTTGTATCAAAGCATGTGATGATGATGCCTTGATTGCGATCTCATTACCTTAGGATTAGTTATGTTTTGCTCTAAGGTTGCAAATAGGGTTCCGATTTTCTACCCCTTGGTGTGTTCTACCTCTTGGTGCTGGTAAACGACTGGTAGTACTCTGGTCAGTTTCCTTACCTGCCAATTTCACTAATTCAGCCGCTTACCAACCAACTCTAGACGTACGGGGTTTGAATCCCGGAGCAAAGCAAGGAGTTGGAGCTAAGTATATTTATTGAGTCTTTCTATTTCGAATGTTGGGACACTTGCAAATGTGCACTATAATATCTATTACGCTTGCTGAAACGCTCTTATGATCTCTATGATCCATATACAGTTATATTTTGAAGAAAAAGTAAGATCTGCTTGAGGTGTCTCTACATACCTATCTATTGCAGTAAAAAGTACATGGTATACATCATACTGACGTTTTGAAGCCATGAATGGAAGCATAAATTATTATTCTTCCATAAAAAAATATAGTAAAACATTTATCATGTTTTAACATTTGTAATGTTTAATCTTTATGTCACCTTATTTTCATTGGTAAATGGTTTTGTCGATATTGGTGCAAATTTTGATCTTGGCATTTGAAGAAAGACAATCTTATTATACTTATTCACAAAAGCTTAAAGTTATTTTTAGGTAAAAGTATGTGTTTTAAATCTCTTATACACAAAACTTAAACGGAAAATAAAAGGAGGATATTGATAGTTCAATTTATGTACACATGTGAAGCCTGTTGACTTTGAATGAAAACTATAGAAACTAGTAGGTATTTGCCGAGTGGACGAAATTTGATCATAATCATTATTGAACGTTTGAGGAAAACAAACATACCTTTGAAAAAAGTTTTTGGAAAATCTTATTGAAATAGTCATAACTATAATATATTATCGAAATCGAAACAGAGATTCTAAACGTTTTAGAATTTTTGTTTATTTATCTGTGATCGCATTACTTGTGAAATTTAGTATGTAATGGTAATTGGTTATCAGTGTCAACATATAGAAGACATTTTACTACAGAAAAATACCTCATTTCTTTAAAAATCTATACGAAACGTAAAGAACGGAGCGAGTGTGACTCACTTGTATACAAAATCTTAACTATATAATTATACATATTGGATAATTATTAATTATAATGTGTAACCGAGACAAATTTGTAGGCAAATATGTCTTAACTACCCATGTTAACATAATCGTTACTTCAAACACTAAATTTAACTAACTAGTATCATATAAACTGTGTATACACTGTATGTAATTATTAGCTATGACATCACTAACGACTTCCCCAACATCTAATATATGCATAGGAATTTCATATTTACGAGTATAGATTTAGTTTTTATTATTGCTTGTTCATATTAAAATATTCTTAGTGCGATCATTGCCTCCCAGAAAGCCTGTTGAAAGTTATTGGACCGCTACTCGTTCATTGTTTCAATAAATACAAATCGAACGAACAGTGCGGCAATCAGGAATATGCAAACATATATTGCAATATGGAGAATGTAGATGATATTCTAATTAACTACTGCACTTATATAAATTGGCTCGTTCACTTTATATAGGCTGGAGTTAAATTTTTTATTTGTATTATGGTGAAGAAAAACATCGTGAGCCTGCATGTCTAAAAATCCAACTTATTTGTATACATACTTGTATTCAATACAGTTTTTGATTGTAGGTTTATTAAACCCGTGGATTATAATATCTACATAAGAAAAAGACTCTAGGGGCAATTTATTTATTTATATATATTGCACGGTTTTTAAAAAAGAAAACAAATTTTTAACCTGGAGTCCTCACTAAATTGATATGAGTTTAGAAAGCAAATTATATTATATACCTACTAGTAGTATGAAAATTAAGGTTTCGTCTATTTTTATTATCGTAGTCGTGTCCTATTAGTGACTCACCCTAGCTCCCGAGCGGGTTCTTGTTTTTTAACGGTTATTATAGATTTCTTATAGGTAGATGAGATTTTTTTTCGCAGTAAAAAGTATCCTATATGTAACCAGAATCAAAATGCTTCAATCAAAATTCTTTTCTTATGGTGCTGCCATAGAAAGACATAAAATATAAAAACTATGGATTCTTCCTGTGAATCGATAAAATGCATATTTCAATAATATTTTCCAAATAATATCCAATGTCCTGTACATTTGACTGAGAATTTTATTAAGTACATGCATTATAGATTACTTACCTTTCACCTTACGTTACCGGAAAATGGAAAAGTCAGTACTAAATCTTGTTTAGTTTAGAAAATCAATTATTTTTCACAGATCTTTGCCAATAGATTCACAAAGACATATTTGGTGAACTACAGTCTACAGCTAATATTGCATGCCATCAATGCGTCAATGCTCTACATTCCAAAGTGGGCATGCTGACCACACTACAGCCTCGTACCTCAGTATCTTGGTATTCGAATATGAAATATTTCTATCAATTTGAAGTAACATAACTCTTAAAATTAAGTCCTTTATTATAATGGTCGTATTATACAATTCATGCAAGTCGTTTAATTTTATATTTAGTAAATATATCTTTATAAATAACTAGCTGACCCGTGCCCACTTCATTGGGCATAATGTTAATAATCCTTTTTTAGTACAGAGTGTTTAAATAATTTAAATTATTTTATTAATATTATAAATTGAAAATTAAATTATCTATACTAATATTAAAAAAACTACTTTTTGTCACTTAAATATAAAAGTTAGACATATGCTGTCGTTGACTTTTTTGTAGGCATTTTTAAGCTCCACATCTTTTCTCTAGAACTCAAAAATATATCTTTCATAGTTAAGGCAGCGTTCGTAAGAAACGCTTTCATTCGACCGTTTTTTCTCCGATTCACTTTGCAAAACGGACTACCACGTAAAAGCCTTTTTATTTTTCGGTTTTTTATATAACCTATGACACTCAGCAATAATGTGGCTTTCTATTGGTGAAAGAATTTTTAAAATCGGTTCTGTAGATCCCGAGATTACCCCTTACAATTTAACAAATAAACAAACTTTACTTCTTTATAATATTAGTATAGATAAAGTTTTAACTTTTAACTGAGTGGAACTTGTACTCGTACATCAAATATTTTGGAAAATTTTAATGAAATAGTCATCAGTACTGAATCCGAAAGTATAGTTTTAGTAATATCACAGATCTCATAATCCTATACTAGGTATACAATTTTTGTCTGTCTATCTATGACCGCTTCACGAAATAACCACTAAACCGATATTGATGGAATATCCTGTATGTTTATACTTTTTAGTGGGGGAAAATATCTTATTACTAAGAAACCTTATTGATGTCGTGTACTTAGTTTTCATAATATACCTTTTCAATATTTGTATTACTATTCATAAAAATTAATTAGAATAATAGTTCAATGAATACTAGGCGCAATTATTTGTTCGAATTTCACATTTCTATCGGCCATTTTTTACTATTACTGTAATGACGAAAACCCCGATGATCCAACACTTAACCCTACCGCGACAACCCTTCATGTATAATTCTCGGCCCCCACGGGCGTTAATGTCACGCCTTCGCTACCTATTTAGAACAACAGTGCTTACATTCATTAACACCTGTATAGCTAAAACAAACTTTAATGTCGTATCAAAAAGTTGAAATTTGAACAGCAAAAATCTAAAGTACAGCAGAGTAATATTGCACACGCTTTTAAAGAATAAATCTTCAGGTGCAGTCTGAGTATATGAGTTAATTTAAACTCTATTCCCTTGTGATAAAGTCGCGGTTGTGTGTACGTTAATTTAGAAAAAAATTGCTTAACCATAGGTGACAATCATGACGCCATGTTGGTTTAGTGGGGAAGTGGGGGTCATGGGGTGTCTCATAAGAGGCTTATACCAGTTTAATTGGCTTCGAACTAAAACTTAATATGGGGGATCGATATCGCGTGGTTTATTCAAGAAGCCAGGAAAGTTTGGTGTTCTTTCACAGTTTAGTGAGTCGGTATAATTAGTGGTTTAAATATAAGTGTCTAATTGTACGTTTTTGTTAGAAATGGATGATGGAAGTGAAACTTGATTTCTGTAGTTGAAACTTTTCTTAATTATAATTATAATTAACATAACTATATCAATCTTGAAACATGGAGTTAAATATTATCACATTAATTGAAATAAAGATTTTGTATTACAATTCTGTTCATAATTATAATTATTTCTAAATTTAAAAATTATAATGACTATAATACATGTTATATACATATATAACACTGTATAATACTGTTTTCTTATCACAACAGAATGGCTTACGCATTTTTAATGAGTATGATAGAAAAGAAACAACATATTAAAAAAAACATTTAGAAAAGTTAACTGAAGGCATAATGTGCATGCTCTTCATCTTATAGGTTTTAACAAGTTTTGAGTACAATTGATATTTCTAAAATGATTTAAATAACTCACTGCTCTGACACTAACTTTGAGTACTAAGAGCTAAGAAGGAGGTATCACGAAAAAATAAACCGAAAAAGTCAGACAAAGCCACAGTAAACTAGCAAATATTTATAAAAATATTCATATAAAGATAAGTAAAGCTACTTTTTCCTTTTGTAAAAATATAAGCACCTACGCAATGTCTGAGAAGGTTTTGAGTGCTAATTTGTATCTCAAGTCCACTCAAGGTAATCGTGTACAGTGGGCCTCTACATTAGTTTACCTTCATCCCCCTTTAGGCCGTAACACCTTAGATGTCCAGTTTAAAAAGCTACTAGTGGTTTTCGAAACGATCTTTATATTTTCCATAAAAATATTTTTGTATCAATATTCATATAATATTCACGTGCGTTTGCTGAAAGTGAGTCTAAGTAGTTTATATAAAAAAAATATATGTATAAGTATACAGAAGTAATACAATATTCAATATTAAGAAAAAGTACATATTATTTTATTACATAATTAGAAATTTAAAAAAATCCTAAATCTTATGTATTTAGGCATATTTTTTTTATATGATATAATTCATGTATTTCAGGATTAGTTTTTTATAAAAGAATAAATAAAAAAGAATATTTTCAATTTGAACTACATACGAGTTCAAATAGTAACGCTTAAGGTCAGTAGGAGGTGGTAGGTGGTTCAACTGGGGGTGGGTAATGGAGAGTGCTCCGGACACTTGAGGGGTGAACTGTGACCCGAGTACCGGCTTTTGACAGTCCGCAATGCTGAAGCTACGAATTTATTGGAATTGTATAGTTGACGGTTTGACTTGCCTTTGTAACTTGTATTTTGAATGGATTATTTCTATGGCAACATTACTTAAATTTGATTTGGCTATGGAAGGTAAAGATAAGATTTGATGTCTAGGTTTTTATTCTACAACATCACGTTAAGTATTTTTTTGTCCCACTATACCTTAACTCTTACTTTGTAAGATTTTATGAATTCAAAATATGTATCAAAATATCTCTATCTATCTAGTCATAAGAACATAATAGGTATATTGATACATTTTCCTTACGAATTTTAACTACTAATCTTTTAAAACTTAAAAATATATTTGTTACTTCCTTTGACCTTACGTAGAGATAAAGTATACTGAGTACCTATCGATGTTTGGCTGACTAGACCTTTACACCTAGGTTTGAGTACTTATAAAGGGCAGAGTTGGATTCAGAAGCGTTCCTTTTATATAGATATTCAAATTAACCCTTAGAAATTTCTAGTGGTGCATGGCCTCTCCTGAATCCGGGTCTGGGTAAGTAACACAGTACGCTGTATTTACTCGAGCGTAAGACTTGTGATATCTATTCGAATTCATAGTTATAAGCACAGTGAGTTTTACATGTTTTTTAACCGACAGACTGACATCTTTTCCAAAAATATCTGATTAGATCTGCTTATTAGAAGCATGATGTTTATTATATAAACTTATATTTGATGATGTTAATTAATTCTTTTAAATTTCATTACTAAAAAGATAAAGCAGTGGTAGCCAATTTACTTGCACCTCTAGGATATTCATAAATCTCCCATATTTTAAGTGCTGAGTTATTTTAATCATCATGTCGAAGTTTGCTTGTCTGATAGTACCAAACCATTTCTCAAAAGACGTGAGAAGTCTTCCATCCCGGACTTGGCTCGAGATATCCTTCCTTTTACAAGAAACTCACACCCACTTTAGTGTAAGTAACTATAAGATAATTTAAAAATGTCTGGAACAAATAATCACAAAAATATTTCAATTATACGCAGTCTTTTTAATACCCAAATACCATAGTCTAGAATATAATTCACACAAAGCCATTTGACCTGTTAATTGTGCCAGTCAAATGGTACTAACGGGTCAATTGACTTCGTTTCCTACTTAGCAGACCACCCACAGTGCGCGATCATTATTCTGTTCAAATACTGTATAGGTATATAGTGTATATCTAGATAATGAATTGCTATATACAATCGTATCTAAGGCTGGTCTCAGGTTTTTTGTCAGCAAAAAGTATCTAAATACGCAATTCAAAACAAAATGTTATAAAATAGATTAAGCGAGAGTTTGTATGTGTGCATGTTTGTTACTTCTCTGTCAAATCTGAAATGGTTGAACAGATTTTGATAAAACGTAGTGCACGGTAGACTTATGACCAGAAATAAAACTTAGGTAAAGTTTGTACTTAGGAAGATCCGAACGAAGCAGACCACTAAAACTATAAATTGCCTAATTTCGAGCATTCGTCTAATCATGAGTAGGTTTGCGATAATACCTTTTACTGCGAGAAAATATCGCGAAAAATACATAGGTAAGTACATATATACTAAACGTTAAAACGTATATTTTGTTCCTCCTACGTGATAGCTCACGTTTTGAATAAATTGAAATTGATTTTCAAATATAAGTGCAGGTGTTCTAACCATTGCTAAAATCTCCACCATTTATATAAACACCGGATATGGGTCCAACCGGAGATTTCCTTCTACCTTACAAACAAGATTGAAAATGTCAATCATACCCTTAGAACTTCCTATATAATAAGTTTATCTGACAACCCTACTCAAACAACTGTTGACTTTACAAAGAATCGAAAAGTTGAAGTATTATACCTTACCATTATTATTCCAAGTTACGTTGTTTTATTTACTTAGAATAGTACACTGTTTATATTTGCTGTATTTTATATAGGCTGCTTTATCACTACATAGTATAAAACAAAGTCGCTTTCTCTGTCCCTATATCCCTATGTATGCTTAAATCTTTAAAACTACGCAACGGATTTTGATGCAGTTTTTTTAATAGATAGAGTGATTCAAGAGGAAGGTTTATATGTATAACTAGCGGATCCCGCGGCTTTGCCTGTGCTAAATCTAGGGAAGAGCCCGAGCGAAGTGAGGGCGAGTCGCTAGTATTATATAGTACACGTTTGGCTCAGTTTGTAGTGACCATATCAATTGTGCCTGGTCGCGTGTTCGAGTCCCGCTGAGGCATTCATTTGTACGATTAGCTTATATTTGTACTCCAATCATGGGTGTTTATATTTATATTATGTATTTATTTAAAATTTATGTAGTTTTTCAACTATCTGGTATATATAATACAAGTCTCGTAACATACTATGGAACTAGTGGTGGTGTGTGTTAATGTGCCAATATTATTATTAGGTTTTTACTCATTTAAATCCACAAGGAATTACCAAATAAGATTTAAAATTTAATTTAGTGAAAATATCAACTTTTTTTCATTAAACTACAACAAATATCTAATAAAACATCAAAAAATATTAGTAGACAATTAACCACTCAATCCAAATCCCCTATAATGAAAACTTCAAACCGACGGGATTACATTTAGTAGTAGTTACAATAAAAATAAAAAAGCTCTATGTTAAAAGTTGGTTTCTTAATCGGGTAATCAACGCAGGGCGCCTGTGATTTATAAATGAGACGCTTGTACCAAGTGTTGCGCTTCTCAACCTTTACCCTCGTTTGTTTAATTGAATAAATATAGTAATAATATTTTTCTATATACGAGTATTATATCTATTATCTAACATCTATTATTTCCTATTGTTTTTTTTTAATATAAAAAAAATACAATTTTTTAAGATGGGGATTTCTTGAGATTTTTTACTCATATGTTGCTTGTATGATTTCCAATAAACATTATTACAGGAAAGAGATGTTAAAACATAGAAAATAGTATAATTTAAAAGTCAATATGCAAGTAAACCGAAGAAACAAATTCATATCCACAAATAATGTCCATAAAATAATTTACAAATGATATGCTAAAGTTTGAAAAACACAGATCTAAACAAGATTAAAGTCCGGAGATGGCGGCATTAATTTGAGCGTTTTATTTCTATTTAAGTTAAAAACAAAGATTCCTACAAACCGACTAAATGGGAAACAAATTCATTAGAATCTCATACGAATTTGTCACAAAATATCTACAAATCTTAAAGAATACCTCTTAACTTGACATATTTAATTCTACGAAGGAGGAATTTTTCGACAAGGTCGCGGTTTTTATTTCGATGTTCTTGGACTTGATATTTGACGTTTCGCAAATTTCTATATAATACTTTTCAAGCATATATTTAGTGAATATAGGCAGTGATGAACATCAATTTTATTTAAAAATAATAACTAATATGTCTGTTTCGAAAAGAAGAGAATTGAAATATGGGAGATCTATCGGAACAATTTCCTTGCAATATCTATAATTATGTTGCAGGTGATTCAGCAGGAAACCGCATCAAAATCGTCTTATACAAAACATCTGTCTGTACGAATCGATCAAATCTTACTGACTAGTTCAGAGGAGCAACTTTCATCGCTTTCGATAAACGTTAACCAGATGAGCAGGACAGATGTATGATTTTGTAAGTGAGAGAAAAGGATAAAAAGACTAGTATCGGCTCAGACATAGGAAGAAAAGAATAGACTTATTTAAATATTTTTATGTGGGAAAGAGATGGAAAACTCTTGGGTGGCCACCCCCCACGGTTGGTCGATGACCATAAAAATGAGTATAAAATTGAAACATCAATATAATAAGCAATCAACGTGGAGGCCAGCTCTAATTATACAGGCGAGCATACGTTATAAATTATATGAATATATAAATTACACAAAACTACACAGATTGTCCCGAATCTAAAGAATGATCCTTTGATAGGTCCTAATTATCGGTCAATAACAGCACGAATCGTGTTGATTTAAAATAAGGCTTAATAAATTGGCCGTAAACCTTTTAGTGATACCAATACATGATATTATATCTTGTACGCAATGCACACATATTCAGACATCTTGAGGCTTTATCTCGAAAGAAAATATTAAATTTTATATGTATAATAAATAGAGTTTATTTAATATTTATTCTATTTTTTCTTCAGAATATACCTATGAGGTAAAGTAGCTTAGCACAAAAGCGAAAGTTTTATTTCCCAGCTTTCAAACATAAATCAAATTAAAAATTTAATTAGTTAAATAATTAAAAATACCTTAGTTTTAATATTTCATAACATCAATAAATTTTCTACCTAGTAAAATAAATTTTAATTTTTGAAACTTAGAAAATTCTTTGAGGTGTTTAAGCTACTGCTTAAATCTATACATATAAATAAAATTGAAGTGTCTGTTTTTAATTTCAAATTAACACTAAATGCATATGAAAGTACTATATATGATACTAGCAACAAAAAACAATTTTTAACATTTTTGTCAGTCTGTCTGTCTGTCTATCTGTTTGTTCCGGCTAATATCTGAAACGGCTGGACCGATTTTGATGGGACTTTCAATTGCAGATAGGTCAGCGGTGTAACTTACGCTCTTTTTACTGACTTCAAAAAGGAGGAGGTTAGATTTAAAAAATATTTATTTTAACTAGCTGACCCGTGGCTTCCTGTGGCGTTAAGCCTAGGGTCGAATTCGAGCGAAGCGAGGATGAGTTGCTAGTTTTGTAATATTTCAAAGGATTAACCACTTTCAGACCTAAAGAACTTATAATACATGAAAAAAGCTGTAGAAAATGGCGAACGAAACCTTTTTCAGACCGTCCTATATAAAAAGCACAGTTGATGCTATCCATACAATGCTTATCCAGTCGTAGATTTTTTCGCTCAATTCTTCTTGAAGTTAGATGACGCCCTTTTTTTCAAAACTGTATACATAAATATTGGGATCTAAAGCAACGTGTACATTGTAAGGAAAATATTTATTTATTTTTAATTTTTGACAATAATTTTAAGACTTTTATTAGGATAAAAATATGTAATATATTTAAAAGGAGTTCGTTAGTCACATAAGCTTTTGTGAATTGGTTTACTCAATTAGCCAAATAGACAATGTGTATTGGTACGTACCTATATAAAATTTTAGCTCATATAAAAAACAAATTTGACATTACTTTCGACGTCACATTAATATGTATCGATTTTCTTTACAATAATTAATTATAATAATATATAAATTAAAATTTCTTTATTCTAGTCAAAATCTTGCAAAAATAATTGTCATTTTCATATTTTGAAAAACGTGTTATATTTACTCAATGTGCACTTACCTTAAAACGTGTATAACTAGTTGATATACAGCAAAACCAGCATTTGCTTTATAGAAGTAACTCAATGTCTGCACAATTATCTGCCAGAGATTTCCTCAGAGATATGCCTGTTTGAAGCTTTTAAGCTCATATAAAACAGCTAATGAGACATAAAAGGATGAAGTTTACACTACATATTAAAAGTTCATCTTGATTTATAAACATTCTTTACTGGTTTTTATGAAGCTGTAATATAGCAATAAATATAGTTCAAAGAAAAACCTATTTGCTTGAAAATCTTTGTTTTGAGCAACTAAACTTTTTATTACATTGCTAATTACTATCCAGTTTTGCCTATTTGTATTATTATAAAACCGCTGAAAGTAATCTTTACCTATAGTCTTTAGTATAGACATAACCTTAACATAAAAAGATGCATAAAATATAAAGGTGGAGCTGAACTTTAAGATCTTTTAAAATGGCAGTGTCATGCTTGTTACAACCGAATGGGCCGGTACGCCCCGTATAGTTCATTAGTACCACTCTCTCACAGAAGACCGGCGTGAAGTGGCAGCTATGCTGTCGCGTTTCGTCCGGTGAGTGAGAGTCCGGGAGGCCCACTCTCCTTCCCCCCTCCCTCTTCCCTTCATCCTCCGCCTTCGTTCCCCCCTCCCTCCCACTTCCCTCCCTCCTCCATCCCTCCCTTTCCTGAAAGGCCGGCAACGCATCTGCAAGCCTGGCTTGCAGATGTCCATGGGCGGAGGTGATCACTTCCCATCAGGTGAGCCTCCTGCCCGTTTGCCCCCTTTTTACCATAAAAAAAATCTATTTAATAAACTATGATAAAAAGAGAAAAAAAACAGGTTTTAAAATTATCTTATTAAACATAAATCAAGGAATAGGAAAGAAAAGTATCTGTAAGTGACAAACAGAGAAGAAAAAGGCACTGAACTGTTTTGGTTTACCTTATATATAGAAGATATCCTAGGGACTAAAACAGCCATTTTTGTGCAGTAAAAATTTTTTCTTGGTTGTCCACAAATTGTTAATTTCATTGTATAAGAATCATTAAAAATATAAGTGGACCAAACTACCTTAGTCTTTAAGAGTAAAATTCTGCTAAGAGGAACAGTTAATTTTGTATTTTTATTGAATAATAAAATGAAGCGTATATTATTTGATACATTTAGTTACCTCTTGAAAATAATGTAAAGTTAGAAAGAATATCTTGCATAGTATTTAGTAGGTCTATTAACTAATCAAACATCGAATGAATGGATTATGGATTGTCTAATACGAATACTCTCCATTAATATAGGATTTTTATGTTTTCAAAATAAAAATTTTACAATCAACTTTTGATTTTTACTATTTATTTATAATTAAATGTATTTCTTTTTTTTATTTTAGGAGAGTGTAATCAGACCATGAGGACCCACCTTCTTTGATAACAGTTAAGCAGAGAAAAGTCGTCGAGAAACACAACACTTGCTCTTTATAAAATTGTAATTTTCAGTTACACTTAATACACTAAAAGTTCATCCTAAAACGACATATTCATCCTAACGTCCCATTAGTCAATAGAAATCCCATAAATTACGAGTCCAAGTGATAATTACGCGGTTAGCTCGTGGGTGGCATGATCCACCATCGCGTAATCATGGTACCATTGTCGATGACTATCAAATTGCCAATTCGTGACCGCGCTTTCTAGATAATGTCTCTCTTTGTAGGCAACTTGTGCAAGCTATGTGGACTGGAGTTTTGTGTGTTTACTGTTATTTTGTTTCATCATCTCAATTGCACTGATTCTATTTAAATCTTGTTCAATGAGACTCTAATAAGAACATATGTAAATTACTATGGTAATAGATATGTTGTGTAAGCTTTATTATTTTGTAGAGGAAAGCCATTACTTAACTTATGTTGGAGTTAATTCGTTTAATGAAAAAAAATGAAATATTTTTTTAGGTTATAGTATACACAGCATTTCAAATACCATAATTAAGGCTTTACAATTCTATAGGTGTACCATGGTTTTTTTACTGATTTACAATATTAAGTAAAAGCAGCAGTAAGCTTTTTAGCCCCCAAACACATACTACTTGTCCGAAAGACCAATTTTCTTCTGCGAGACACGTTCACTGACTTATGTTGAAGGAAGAGGAAGCCTGTTTGTCTGAGATAACTTAATTTTTTTCGAAAGATATGTGAAATGCGTGTAAGCGGATTTCATAAATCTTTGAAAACGATATTTGATGAAGAAAAGTAATATTTTAATTCTGAGGTCAAATAAGTGCTCTTTCTATAGGAAAAAAGAGAAGCTCTTCTATTGTATGTAAGCCTAAGGCAAGTTATATCTGGACTTAATTATTTCGGTAAAAAGCTTTGCTGTAAAAACAAAGGAAACAGATAATAGACCAATTAGTAGATGGAAAACGTAATACCAGCCAAGTGTATCATAATATGAGCTTATAAGAAACATTAATTGAATATACATTACATATAATCTTCATATTTAACATTATCTCATACACATAACATAATAAAAATATTCTTCATCAAAAATCTTACAAGAAGTTTTAGTTCCATATCCATAGTACAATAGGGACGAACAAAAACAAAAAAAAATATTCTAAAAAAAGCGTGGGGTGCATGGTGTCATTATCATTTCGATAATATCTTAAAAAGCACCCCACGCTTTTTTTAAAATAAAATTTTATTTTCTATTTTTTAGTTCGGTTTTCTATAAAAAGCGTGTTTTTTAGTTTTTTTAAACTATTATTTATTTTCTACTTTTTCTAGCAAATCATATTTTGTCGGTTACAAACAAACATACAAACATACAAACATACAGGTGAAGCTAATAAAAAGCGTGTAAAAACCATATGAGATTATGTACACGTACCATATCATTCACATAACATGTCGGTACCCATAATTATTCAAATGCCATAATGTCAAACAATTAAATTCCGTTAATGTTTTAAATACTTAGTAGAGTTATAATAATTTAATAGAATCGGTTACGCATGCATCGACACTTGGAATAGCGAAGTGAAGCAATAATACAGAATAATGACTAATAGCCGTGTAATTTGAACGTATAAATCACGTATAGACAGGTCGGCGTCGATAGGCACTGCCTACGGCGGTGGCTGATCGGATATTATCACCTATGCAGCTGCACAGAGAGTGCCTAGAGTCGCTCATATATAATAAAATGTTAAGATTTAATATGTTTTAATTTTTCGAGCTATATTGTAGATACAAAAATATTGCAAGTGTAGGGAAGTTACTGATTTTGTTGCTAATATAGTGAATTAATATTTCTAGTACCTACGTATATTACTTTGACTAAAATGTAATTTGACAAACATAAACTTGAAAGCTCTATATAAAAAGTTGACTAAAAATTTTATCCTCACTATTATTATAAAACCTTCAGACTGCAGGGATCAGCGTGTTTTCTTACAGTGATAGTTTATTATAGTAATAGTTCACATAATACTTTCTTGGTTCAGTTAGACATGGAGTACTTTTTATCGTAAAATGAATACATATAGTGCTTTTAATTTCAAAAAACAACTAAAAATAAATAATTAATATAATATTTAATACTTTCTTAGTTTTACGCGAATATTTGACATTATAAATGAAACTATCTTTTCGGCGACAAAATCCGAAAAGATAGTTTCATATATAATATTTAATAATTATAATTTATAATAAAAATACAGAACCAAACCAATAAACTTTAAACACCATTCTTCTCCACTTCTGTTCACTAAACAAACTCACGTTCGTGACTCCAATTCCATCTCATTATCAAGTTTTGTCGGTTAAAAAGTATAAATAATATCCCAGTTGTGGCAAATTGACGTATAATCATAGCGTTAGTGATTAGCTGTAAATATAGATATTATGCGTCGTGCGCGCCGTGGGTGGCGACCGACACACGGCTTAATGGGATTGATCACTCGTTCGAGCTTCGAGAACCCTGATTAGAGCTAAGTAAGGAAAAGTGAAGAATATTTTAATATGCTAAACAGTATATCAAATTATTGGAAGTCGGAATACTTTGGTGATTGCTTGTGGTTTGAATATTAATTGTGGCGAGGGTTCGGTTTCGATTTTGGAGGTTTTGACGATCGTTGAAATAATGGGGTCCAAAAAAGAGACCTTGTTCTAATATTTATTCTGATTAAGCTTCCGAAAAGCGCGTACCTCTTATCGATCTGAAATTTGGTATTTTAACGTATTTTGACCTCCTAATCACGAATACCGTTATGAAAATTGGCGTAAACGCCATTTTGAATATGAACATCGAAGGAGAAAATCTTTTCGTTCGATTTAAAGACCTTTCTTTTGATACTAAACACATGATGATTATGATTATCAGTTTAAGTTTTTTCGAGGTTGATAAATCTTAGGTTTGAATTTCGTCGTATAATTTTGTAGTTAGTTTTACTGTATGACTGACAATTCACATAAGTAAATTGAAGGTGTAAGCCAAGACGACTGATTTAATGGGAAAATAACTTCAGTCAGAAGTGAGCGTAAAGCGTTGTTGTCACTTTACTACAAGGTCGGGGGTAAGAATATTGTTGACTTTCACGCACCGTGACCGGACCATTAGACGGCTACTATCATATGTACCGAATGAAAAAAAATACAGAAAATTAGTATGTAACTATACTTTATTATGAACAGTCAGTAATGGAACTAAATCTGTCGAAGAAAAACACTGTGTGAAATGTAAATCTTCCTTAGGCTATTAAAAATACATAATAATAGTATAAAAACACTATCAATAATGAAATATCTCGGATAAATAGTATTTATAATGCCACGTAGGAATTACTAAATACTCCTATATTTATAAAACTAAATTGATGATTGTTAGCCTCAATAAAACTTAAAAATAGCAGGACAGATTTGAATAATTCTGTTCTTGTAGGGTGGGTCTTCTAGGGCTTTTCTTGTGTCAAGGGATTTTTATGTAAAAAAAAATAAAATAAAATAGGGAAACCCTAAAAAACTGCCGAAAAAGCGTATAGTGCAGAGCTATTTATTTTGTATGGCTAACCTTTAAAAGGTAAAACGTACTACTAGCAACAAGCCCGAGTGAAGTAAGGGCGAGGTACTAGATTGTTTATAAAAATGAGTAGGTACACTAAAATTAAAACAACGCACAATGCAAAAGTTATATAAATATCGATTGCCGACAGAACAAACAACTCTAAATATGTAAACAGCGCCATCTATGAACAAGCAGTGTAAGCTTATTAACCAAATCTCGATTTAAGAAATTCATTACTTCATCTTTCTGGGTTCTTTTTTGTTTTGGCATTTTATTTTTTGGTAGTAGGACTTTTTTATTTGCGTTTTATAAACAATGTCATAAATAATATCTATAAACTCTCGTATATTTTATTAATAAATCTTCTGAGAATCTCTTTTTTTAACATAAACTAAAAAACACTCCTTTTTAACATAACTTAAACAAAAAAATAAGCGTTTATCTGAAATTTCATTATTATTTAATGTATTTTTGTAAAAAGTTAATATGAAATGCAGACATTGTCTGAGAATACCACTCTCGTGAAAAAATAAAATAATGGCCCTTTCCTAGAACACTATATAAACATATTATACTTTTAAATATTTTTCTTCTGTCTGTACAACAATCACCGCCTATTTTCACTTACATTAGTTTAGCCAAGGATAGTATAAATGAAATATGTGGACGCTCGCGTGATGTCTCCATCCCTTTGACGGGGGACCTCCACTTAGGTGATTGGATTTTTTCATACATCGTATTAGATGCACGCTCAGCTCTTGCATTATTGTTGGGGAAATTGCATTTCTCGTGACTTTTAGTTTGAACCAAGCAGATTGAATATCTATCTCGTCGGTATTTGGAGCTATGTTAGATTTATATTTAACTGCTTCAGCGTTTTCTTTCATATTATTAAAAAAATATGAAACCTTTATTTATCACTATTGTAGTATAAAAAAGTAACTTCACACTGTCTGTCTGTCACAATGTAGTCTTAGATCTTTAAAGCTACGCAATGGATTTTGATGGGGTTTTTTTAATAGGTAGAGCGATTCAAGAGTAAAGTTTATAAGAATAATTAGCGGAGCCCGTGACTTCGCTCGTGATATTCAATTACAGTTCAATTTAGTTTTTCAATGAAAATAGGTTCTTATTATGTCCAAGTATATAATCTTCAATTTTTAAGTTCCTTAAGGCTTGAGTTCAAGTCTAGTTCAGAAAAAACATATTTTATACTAGAGCTATTTCGTTCAGTGTGTGCCCAATGTACTACGATTATGTTTCAGGGAATTAGAGCACCAGAGGTTTTGAAATGCTATTTAAAAATACTCTAAAGTATTTATATTTTTTGGAAACATAATCATATGATTTTTAAGAAATTATTACGATATTAATAAAATACATTATTTGCACTTAATTAAATAAAAATAACTAGTAAATTGATTTAATAGTCGCCTAAACTCTCCCAAGACCCATTCGTGTAGCACTTCCCTAGTCCCTACAAACAGTTCTATTTAAACGAAATTTATATCGTGTCGTCCAAATATTTATTGTATTTCACGTAACCAAGATTTTTAAGGGCGTCATGACACGTGCAAAGCGAGTGTCAGGGGTGACAGACGACTAGTATATAACGACCTCTCTATATCCTATATTTGGAAGAGATATTAAAGAGCTTGATATATCAAATTATAATGGACGTGTAAAGCAACAAAGGACAACATTTAATACGTTTAAATTTATTACCCCAGTTTATTTCTGTGTCAAATTTGATTTTGTATATTATAGAGTGGTATTTTATTATCTGTATCCCAATAAACTTTATGGTATGGTTAATGGTCGTCAAATTAGAATTATTTGTATTACTGGTATTATTAAGTTTTATTTTAGCACTATAAAGTATAAACTTGTACGATGGCTTTACAATTTTATTATTAGGTTAAATGGAGGCAAATTACTGTTTTTAATACATAATCTTCAATATGAAAGATTAGATAAATGTACTATATTTTCTATTAGGAATATTTTCTTATTATATTTTAGCCAAAGGCATAATAGTCCTGTCAGTTACAGATTTAATTTTCTCTTATCTATATAAGCTATACAACTATTACTCATAAAATTGAATAAAACAAAGGTGTATAAGAAGAACGGTTCATGATAGATACAATAACTAAACACTTCATTCACGTTAAAAAAATATTGTTACAAACTGCTTTAATGAAAATTTTATGAAATTATCACGATACAATTGAGTTGAGAAATATGTCTCCTTCAATTTTACAAACTTCACCTTTTTTAGCGGTACCTTAACATACAAGTTAGTCAAATAATACCACAGTAGGTACCTACTATATTATGTTATATTAACTGACATTCACACATACATACATATGTACATATATTCCCATGAAAAATTGTCTAAAAATAACACAACTGAAATAATTATGGTCTCAAAATTTGAATATCCATCAAGTAAAGCAAAAATTTGCAAACTAAACCTCCCAAATGCGAATTGTACAAGCAAATATTACATCTTTTATTGCGGGCCACCCTATCCAAAGAACCACAGGGGATGACAAATTATTATTTTTCATAATATCATCAGTGTCAGTGGTGCGAGACCGAAAACTATTAAAGGGCGCATTTTAGTTGTTTTTTTCACGTCTTCTCGTCTCTTTTGTTAGATCAGATGAGATCGGAAGTAGTAAAGTCATAGTAAAGTAGTGATTTGTAACGCACGCGGCGCGACGCCCGGCGTCACTTCCGCAGGCCGCCATAATGGACCAAATTGTTGCTCACTCACCCTCTTATTGCGGTATGGCTAAGCTTTTACTTTTATGCCTTGCTCGCCTAAAATCTTTGTAATTTGTATCTGTACTATATAAAGCTAAAGAATTTGTATTTTTTTGTTTGAATGTAGTCAAAATGATGTAAAATAGAAAATTATATTTGCATTTCATAAGCTATACGATTATGTCACAATTCTAGCAATTATACCTCGAGTAATAAACTAGACAAAGCCGATAGTAAACACATGTTTGAATATAATCTTGTTTTTCATTTCAATGAAAAATATAAAAAATAAAATACTTTAAGCATAAGATTTTTATATAGAGTCACGATAGGCGTAAGGTCCTACTAGATCCTAAATATGCCTGTCGCGTAATTCATATATTAGCAATATAATAAGTGACTCGATGTACCGACAATAAAAGTACCTACTATAAATTAATTGATCAGTAGCTGCAAAAGAATCGCATGGACCAAAGCAGGCTAATAAAAACAGTTTCATAAAACGCCATTATAAAACAAATATATTTTTTAAACACTATTTTTTTTAGTTATAATCAGTTTTCACGAAAACTCTCGTCTTGACTGAATTGTATAGACTAGACTACTCTTATATTAACGAGACACAAATAGGTATGTACTTTTTTACTCTGTAGCAGGAGGAGTTAAGTAAAGTTCAAAGGGGAACTGATATAGCGTATTAATTAAAATATTTCAGTTTTTGTTCACGTGAAGCCAGTGAAGCCACCACCTAAAGCGTGTCAATACAAGAGCAAAAAATATGAGCGACTCTTTTCCAAAGAAACGTTGGACGTGGAAACAAATTCTATTTTATCTTTGAAACATAGTGAATCGCGGTTTCTTTGTACAAGATTACGCGTAATGATGTATATATGAAATGAATTTATCCGTCGGTGAGTGCCTCTTATTTACAACTGAAGCCTTCTACTGATGACTCTGTATTGTAATAAATGCTGCAATATAGATGGGATAATTTTAAACTTGAATTTGAGTGGTACTGTCTTACATAACGAAGGATAATTGCTTATTTTTCTTTAATTCTGTTGAAGAAAATAAACAATCAGTCAAACAGTCTTTATATTAATAGAATTTCGACCACTAGTGAAAATAAATACAATTAAAATTTAATTTATAAACAGTGTGTTCTATAGAAAATATTTATTTTTATCCCACGAGAGTCCCATGAGAATCCCTTAATGTAATCTCCACAATTTATGAACTATCTTTATGGAACAAATTAAACCCTTGTGTAATTTGAAAAAAAATCATATTAAAAACCTCTGTACATTTTTAATAATAAAATCATTGTTATTTCTTATATATAATTTGTATTTGATAATCCGTAATGCATATTAAGCCTTTCAAAGGCAAAAAAGTTAATACACTTCGCCACCCACATGCTATCGATCAATAGCGTCCACTTAGTTGAAAGTTTATGGTAATGTGCACCATTAAATTGACCTTAAGTTCGTTGACTTGGTTATAAAGCTTAATCAGACTCATTACCGCTTCGATTGAAAGATTCGTTCGTCTTACGTGTCCATCAATCCCGAACCAATTAAGGCGCTACTAGCTATGTGACTTGACTTCTGTATCGTGAAATATGTGACTGTATTTATTAAATTCAGCACATAGTGTAAGTCCGACTAGTAATAATGTTGTGGCTTTCACAACTTTGTCTTTACCTAGCTGTATAGTGGTAGCCAAGTGGTAACGCGCTTGCTTGGATAATCGAGTGAAGCGGGTTCAAATCATTTCTAACATGAGTTAAACTTGTCTTACGGCGAAGGAAAACATCGTGAGGAAACCTGCATGTCTGAGAAACAGGTCCGCCAACCCACACTTTGCCAGCGTTGGAGACTATGGCCTGACCCCCTCGTTCGAAGGGAGGCCGATGCCCAATAGTAGGAATTTTTATGTAGGTAATATAGAAAGTGATATAAAGATGTTTTATCAATATAAAAAATACACAATAATTGGGTAGAATTAAATATTTTCTTACTTTTGGCTTTGGCTCCTAACCTATTAAAGTTTAGGGACGCACTGAAGTAGTTCAATAGTGGAGAGTCTAAATAAAGACAATAAATATCTGAAAACAAAAAGAGTGACATCACTATTTTATTATGAATAGTTTCTGCATGCGTCACAAAATACTGTTCAAATTTCCTCTATGTCTCCGAAACCACATTAAATAATCAGTTAAAAAAAAACTAATAAAACCGCTTTATTCCAAATGCACAAAAGGAATCCACAATTTGAAGTGTATAGCTATTTAGCATCATGGCATGGTAAAGGCTGATGTTTTATGGCAATTCAAACGATCGGACACGCAATTATCAATAATTTGTTTAGCATATTCGGTTAGCTGAATAGTCAGTGAATACTAAAACGGTTTGTCAATAAAGGTACCAAGAATATAATAAGGATATGGTACACTCATATTGTTACACATGTTTGTGTTTTTTACGGTATTACTTTTTAGCATAAAGTTCACAGTACGACTTCTTGGCATTTAATTGTGTAATATCACAGATCACATCATCATCATCATCATCATCATCATCAGCCTTTTTTAACGTCCCACTCCTGGGCACGGGCCTCCCTCAGTACGAGGGGGATCAGGCCATAGTCCACCGCGCTGGCCTAGTGCGAGTTGGCGGACTTTACATGCCTTTCGAAAACTTGTTAGGTTTTCTCAGACATGCAGGTTTCCTCACGATGTTTTCCTTCACCGTAAGACAAGTGGTAATCATGATATAAATGATTCACACATGAAAATATCAGAGGTGCGAGACCCGGATTTGAACCCGCATCACTCGATTATCCAAGCGGCGTGTTACCGCTGGGCTACCACTGTCTTTTTTTCACAGATCACATAATACTAGGTAATATTTTAAAATATTATTCTGCCTTTATGTTTCAGTAAATTTCTTCTTGGTGGATATAGTATAGAAGTAGGTACTACATATTTAGAATTTATCACAGGATTTTTATTTTAAAGGGGAAATAGTTGGAAAGCTACGATTACTGTCTCATGGCAAAGGCTTGATCTGAAAGGGGCTCAATTACCTCACTTTCATATGAGGTAGACGAACTCAGGCAATAGAAAATCCTTTAAAACGGTAGAAATGCACCTCTTGTAACCTATATGCGTGGTAAAATTATCTACGAAATATCTAGGTTTGATATGGTGAGAACATATAAAATATATCAAATATAGTATACGAGTATCAAAAAAATCTAAGTGAGTCGATGCTGTAAATGAAATGCTTTTTGAAAAATCTTATTGAAATAGTTTTTTTATGATCGATACGGAGGCCATATTTATAGTTTTTAGAAGTTTTCGCTCGGTCTGTCTGTTTGCCAGCCTGTATCTCTGACAAAACCACTGAATGATGAAATTCGGTATGATGATACCTAGTAAATTATACGGATTAACATATTGCATACTTTTTATTGCGGGAAAATGTCTCATTTAAAAAAAAATCCATTCTAACAGTTAAGACGTATTTACGAATAGGGCGAGGTTGAGTTGCTAGTTATGTATAAACTTGCGCCAAAAAAAAACAATAAATAATACACAAAAGCAACATTCATTCAGTGTATGTATAACATATAAAACTAAAAGATCTATCCATCCATAATTAAAACTTGCTACAAATTGCAGCGTAAACAGAACTACGGCAGGGTTGAACAAATATCGGATACCCCAAACTGCGATATGTTTGCATTGTTAGCGGTCAGACAAACAGCAAAAATGTACGTAACGAACCAGTAATCCGATTCCGAGTGGTCAGTTGTAAAGTTTCGATCGGCAATCAACTGAGCCAACAGATATGTTTCGTGTGTAAACAAGGGGCAACCCTAGCCTCTGACGAACTTGTTTGCGCGCGTTACTTAAGATGTTTATTAAACGGTCAATGCGGGCTAAATGATTTTATTTCTGCGTATTTTGTTCGTATATTGCTTATGATTGATACGGGAAAGAAAATACCAATATTTTTGTGATATTTTGTAACATTACTATTTATCGCGAAGAGTGATTAACACAGCTATTATTATCTATATTTCAATGAATATTTTTTTAATCATCAATACATTAAATATTCAATATGACAAATTATATAAGTACTTTTAATTAAAAATAAATATAAGTGGTAAACATATTAGAAATGCGCACATGAAAATGTCAGAGGTGCAAGACCCGCATTTGAACCAGCTGCACTCGGTTTCTCAAGCAAGTGCGTTCCCACTGGGCTACCACTGTCTAATAAAATATACGTACACTATTATAGTTAGCAAGGGATCGAAGATTTTTAATTTACTACATAATATTGTTTTTATGCGTTATCGAATACGAATGACTAGCAATGTCTTTGATGGCAGAACTATAAATATAAACACCGAACAAATCGAAAGCCCAAATAATCGCCAAAAAACTGACACGCACATCCGATTGCAAAATTATGTTTAAAATAAAACCAGCCCCTATTAACTATTCATTGAAGCGGTACACCAAAGAGTCTCACGATGACGCAAAAAACGCCTAAGAGATTGATATATCCGCCTAATTTGCCTATACGTTAGGACGAGCAATAAAATATGTCATATCATATAGCCCTTTGAGCCACCGTGCAACCGAGCCTAAAAACAGCCTTTTGAGAGAACGACGTATATCCGGTTGGAATTCATCGGACAAAATAAAAGGAAATTGGACTTAAAAGATCCTTCCAATTAAATGGAGAGAAAGGCTTAAGTGATGGGGGCCTCGAGAGGCATAAATCAGTTTAGTGGATTTTAATTATGGTAATCAGGATGTCCTTTTCTCTCCGTGCTTTGTTGTCTAATTTGTGTGCACTGAACATTGCGGCAATTGAAATCTAAGTTTTGTTTTTATTGCAAGTGCGAGTGTTTAAGGACTCTGCGCTTTGTTTGTTAGTTTATATTATTGATTAATGTTACTTGGAACTAAAAAGCCTTAACGTTATTCATATTGGAACTATATTATTATTTGTTCAGTTTAATCATGTTTTAGAAGAAACGCTGTGATTAAGCTTCTCACTCACTATTGTCCAGATCAGTTTTGGGGTAGCGACGTACTTATGTAGATTTGAAAGCTCGATACGTTTCTGGCTTCTAACTCTCAAATTACTATTTTTTTATAATGTATAGATGAAAATAAAAATATTATGTGTTGATTCATGATGTATATTTGTCAAAGTAATAAAGAGTTAGAGTTACCTATGTATAAAATATCATGTATGAAGTTCATGCTTCATACTTCATTTAAACAAAGTAAATACATACACTACACGCGATTTTTTTAGTTGCATAATATTAACATAGCAAATACGAGTGAATGAAATTTTCTCTTAATACATTTTTCTCGTGTTTAATATTCTTACTAGGGTGTATCTCGAATAAAAATATATAATTTAAAAAATATAATCTACTAGCTGCGCCCCGCGGTTTCACCCACGTAGTTGCCGTTCCCGTGGGATTACAGGGATAAAAAGTAGTCGGTTCAGCGGTTTAGGCGTGAAAGCGTAACAGACAGACAGACAGACAGAGTTACTTTCGCATTTATAATATTAGTTAGGATGACAAATCTATATTATATGGATATCTTATGCATTTTATATGACCAATGTGGGAAAAGATAACGGACTAAAATAGTTCGCAAGGTATTTTCCAGAACTCGAAGCGTCGAGAATCAAATACATTCGGAAAAAAATCTACTTTTATTGATTGAAGTTATTGATGTGACAGACCGTACAAAATTTCAAATTTATTAAACACTTTGGTTTTATTTAATTTTTATGGCTACTGAGTAGTTTTGCCAGTTTTATGCCTAGTATTTTCCTGGATGACTATATGATAACGGAATGGTGCAGCGATAATTCGTATGTATTGTAATATTTATTTTAAAAAAATGTAATAATACAACTAACCTAGTCTCTAAGAAATAATTGTTTACTAACCATAATGAGTCACTGGTCACTTGAATAAAGAATATATTATTATTATTAAAATTTATAATTATTGCAAAGCAAATATATAATAAACTTGTACCATACAACTTTATGAATAATAGAAATTAATAACATAACACCGGTAAATTATTTTTTAATTTCACCAAGTTCCAGAACTGCCCAATTGAATTAGATGAAATATGTAATTATCAACGAGTTAGCGCGAGCTAAATCCATTAAGTTATATTATAGCGCAATTAAGGGTAATTTGCTTTTGTTTTTCTAGCGATAAATTAGCTACTTGCATTCTGTGCTTTCATATGGAACTAATTTGTTTACACTCTACATGGCTGCTTGATACCACTTTTATGTGCCGAAAAGTAATGTTCCGTTGCCTTATTATTATTATAGAGTATGTATATTGTATATTATATATATTATGTATAATACATACGTGTATATTATATATTTTCTATAATTTGTTGGCTTTGACAAAAAATATCTTACCACTCTTCTTGAGATTTCAACAAAACAACATGACAAAGGTGAAATAACCTGCCCTTAAATCTGGAACGTACCAGCTTATCAATGTACCAATTTTGAGGCTGGATAATATGGTAAGTACTATTAATGCCGTTTTATGAAACGGTTCGCTGGATTTGCAAGATGCAAATATTTTCAGAGAAATCTATAAACACATACGTATTAAACATTTCCATTTTCATTGCAAAAAGTTACTCTAAATAATTACTTATAATTTCTTTGACAAAAAACTCAAAGTTAGCTATTACTGTGAACCCACGACTGATAATGATTCCCCAGACGATTTTTCTGTGTAATAAAAGAGAGCGGGTGACGGTTATTGCTTCATGAATATTCTGTAACTTTTTATTTTATAATTTTAATGAATTTACTACGCCATATTAGGTTATTATTCTTTGAAACGTGTTAAATGGACTTTTAATTGTAGATGTTGGGGATGAGTTATGTGCACTAAGCTCTTTTTGGTACGCTCTAATGAACACTGTATGTCTCAAGGTACTTTGAAGGTTGTGTTCGGTTTTTATTTAGGTTCTGGTCAAAAAACAGACTCAAAGAACGTCATATGATTATTGTAAAAAAGCATTTAATATTCTGCATTGATGGGAATTAACTTCTTTGTCTAAACAATTATTGTAGCTCAAAGGTGTATTATAGAATACAAGTTTACAAACAATTTAAAAATGTAGCTTTCTTTTTATTTTACTTATATTGTGTACTAGCGCTTCAAGGAACTATCGGCCCACGCGATGGTTTCTAATGGTTTTCTTTCTGAACTTTAAATTAATAAAAAAATTATAAGCTTTTATATAGTTTTCGAAGCTAAAAACTCTATGTTTAGAGAAAAGAATGATTGAAAATAAGTTTTTTAGATCATAATTTACTTAAAATACATTATAAAATATTTGTATAGAAAAATAAATAGGAATTTAGTAAGATTCAAATGCCAGTTGTATTCGATACGTCGGCAGTTTGCCAGCAATCGTAGCAAATCACACAAAAAGTTTGTCATGCGCATTATGCAGTGTTCTGAATGCGTCGCTTGCCAAAAACAAGTGTGTTGGGAATAAAACTAGAATGCTTTCAAAGCCTTTTTGTCACAAAAATGAAGTCTTGACTGTCGCATGTTTAAATTGTGGTTGCATTAGATAGTGTACATTACTTTGCATATTTATTATCAGATAGTAGTTGCAGTTCGTCCCTTTATACTCCCTGCCAAATTTAAAGTTTGTAGCACAAAAAATGAAGAACTTTCATATAATATATATAATCTGGCCCTGTCGCAAAATCCGTTTTTAGCGAATGTCTATTAACTATAAACTACCTCTCTGCCAAATATAATCTTTATATGTCCAGCGGTTTCTATATTTTGTGATGAGTGAACGAGTGAGTGAAATTTTCACTTTTATATTTAGATTCAGCTGCAAAGTAAAGTCATATTAAACTCTAAAGCTGAATTTAATTAATAATAAGAATACCTAATAATAAGTAACCTGCATTGTGATAGGAAAACTATAACTTAAATCATCTTAAAATACTTATACAGTTTTCAAAAATGACGTTAGATTTTCTTTCTCTCAGTTGTAATTTCATTTTGTATGTATTTTGCGGGAAGAGGTATAGTGAATATAAGTTCATTAAATAAAAAGACTGAAAGTTTTCTTATTCTAACTTAAACATTTTAACTTAAAATTAATAGTAGATACCTTATAAAAGCTCTTTTTGAAGGAAAATACGATTTTATATTTGATTACGATTGATAAAATCCATTTATGAGTAGAATTTCTGAGTGTGCAGGTTTCTAAATGTTACTTCCATTTCATTAAACTTCATTCAATCAGGAACTTGAGCTTCGCCTATCGCCCTTATTAGAACAACTTCCGCCTAAACATAACTGTTTCCGTAGGAATTCAATTTTGCAATTTCATGTAGTCAATAGTAAATGTGTTTAAGATCCGCTAGATAATGAAACTTATAAAATAGACTATAAAATATATCAATTTTGGTATGTTAAACAATCTTTTTATGTTCCTACACAACTTATTATGATTACAATATGATTATACCTAATAAAATTCTGAATCGATCTGCACATTAAACATTTTTGATAATTCTTTTTTTTTCGTAATGGCTTGGAATTGTATACATTCTGCCAGTGTCGCATTTAGTGAGGAAGACACGAATGATTGAAAATTCTTACTACTGTAATAGCGACTATTATCGAAACAAAGGCGAAATCTATAGTTTTTAGACTTTTATGTGTGTATGACCGCAGCGAGACTGCATCAAAACGCGAGAAAACCACTAGACAAATTTTGATGGGTATTTGATGATAATGATAGCTGTTTATTCGGGTTAGGACTTTTTTTTTACTTCTACAAAATGTGTTATATCTGAGAAATCTATACATTATACCGTATCAAAGGGCAAACCTAAGCGCAGCTAGGGTAAATCACTAGTTTTCAATATAATGCACAACTGTTCCGGATTATAAAAGGTAACTGGCATCTATTTAAGTAACAAAATAATAAAGTGAAACCTAAGGTCCTTAACCATGAAATATATGTCTGCACTCTATAATTCAACAACATAAAACGAGTTAACGAGGTAATATGAAGTTTATATTAAATTCAGTATTTTATTGCACCCATGTATCACAGTAATGATGAAAATAATCTATTCGTGAGAAATCTTAACGATGACTATACAAATGCAAACAAAGAACATCCCTAGCAATAATTTATACGAGAGAGATCACCCTTAGCATCACCGGAAGTCCGCAGACGCCATTTTGCCACGCGGCAGGAAGCGCACGCGCAACGCAATGTCACTTCCGCTTCGGTTGTCACTATGGCGCTTTAGAGATTATTATGCTGGATTTTCTAAATCGCAAGCTTCATTTGGCGTTGAAATTTATGTATTTTAGCGACGTTGTGCTTTGACAATTTTAGACATTGAACTTGTTAGGAAGTGGTTTACGAGTTGAATTGGAGTACGATAAAATTAGTTAGTTTTGTTTACATTACGGAAACAACAATACAAAAAAAGTATAGTTAAAACGATTTAGTTATAAAATAATTAAAATATTTCCTAACCTTTTAATATAAGGCTAAATGTTTTTTTAAAGTAGGTATTACGCTGAAGATTTAGATTCTCCTGAGATACACTCGAAGCTAACAATTTTTTTCTCGGTTTAGATTAAAATGAAAAATATTTATGAACTGTCATTTAAAATAATAAAAGCTATTTAACTGATAAAAGCTCTTTTATGAGTCCATCATAATATTATATTTTATAGGTACTAAAACTAGAAGATTAATTTTTAATGTTTACATATTAATATATAGACATGATAGCTTTATGACAATTTTATTTACATAAAAATAATATCATCTCTATCTAGTTTCATTAACCAATTATTAAAAGTTCACAAATAAGATTATTATATTAAATAAATCAAAACTGAAAAGCTTCAACCGAATTCAAACTAGTATAAGATTTCGCCAACGCCGTAATTTCGACATATTTGTAAGTAAAATATTCTACGACTATTAGTACAATTTCTAATCACATATCATGATTGAGCATACTTGAAGAGAACATTAGTATATCATTATGAAGATTGACGTGCATCAATCTATGGGTAATAATTCGTATGCTGGTATATCAGATTACTGGGTAATTGGTGATTTAATATAATTTTCTTATTCGTACTGTTATATTAATATAAAAATCCTCATAATTAGTAAACTAGACGTTAAATGACTACTAACACCTACATTCACGTGATTTTGAAGCTTCATTCCGAATGAAAATTTGAATCAAATTAGTTTATCGTATAGAAGTTAAAATTCGCACATCACTATTTAACAATATTAATGGGATTATTGTGCATATTAATACATATTACAATAACAAAACAACAAGTGAATTAATACAAAAACTTTTACAATGTTTCGTTAAAAAAGCATTCGTAAAGTCTGATATCGTGACATGCAGCGTAGTCAAAGCACTAGTCCCGAGCGGGTTATAGAAATTCAATATCGATAATGTTAGTGTCATAAAACGTACATGATAGGCACTTTTCACAAATTACTTATACTTTATGATTTAAGTGGAAAAGTATGAGAAGTTATTAAAAGATTAGTTTTTAGTAGTTTGACCTCTTAACCGATTTTTCTAACATTACCAAAATGAAATATCATCATTCCACGTGATAGATTCCCAACATAGAGTCAATATTTTAAAAATAGTCTTTTATTATAATAAAATAAAATCATAGCTTTTATATGAAGTAATAAACTATTTATAGTAAGTGACTATTAGAAAAGAAGGCAGTGGTAGCCCAGCGGTAACATGCTCGCTTGGTAATTTTTGTTATTAAAAATAGGTAATTTAGGTTTTATATTTACATCTATCTTATATATAAAAATCTCGTATCACAGTGTTTGTTATCGAACTCCTGTGTACATTTGGTAGGTCTAAGAATAGGGCGTAGGCTTTTTTTTATTCCACTACGTGATAAGAGTGGCCTCTAAAGTTTTTTTTTTTTTGAATTTTTTAGGTATTCAAAAAATAAAAAAATCTGGAGAGCCCTAAATTTTTAACAATCTAACATCATATTCTAGTTTTTAATTATGACTATAACGCGGGTAAAGCCGAGGGAATTGCTAGTATAGATATAAATATAAAGAGCTCGAACAACCGTTCATACGAGGCAGTATGGATAAGCACTCACTAGTATACAGAAAGTATACAGGCGGTTATCACAGTATCTACTATCCACAAATTGCCACGCTATAGTTGGCTCTACCGATATAAATCTCCTATTGAAACAGACCTACTCGCCACCATTCAGAGGAATCTTTTCAACGCGGAAATACAGAGGGACGCGGCTGAGCAAACACTCCTGCGGGTCGAGATCAAAGCGCGATATGATACACACGCGGTTTAATTTGGCGCCAACTAAACTGACAGGGCGCCATTTTGTATGATTCTCAGGAATTTTTTCAGGCGATGGACGGGCTGTGATTGACCAGCAATTATATACGTAGAGGTCTTAAATTAAAAATAGGCTAGAGTAATGTAACTGTAAAAGGATTTAACATTGTTTGTACAGACAAATATACTGCGTATTATAAAATTAGCTAGTTAATTCATTTTAGGTTATTTTAGTAAACATAAAGCATCGTATTTGAAATTATTTCAGATATTTTATATTAAAATTACCTAATATTATTACATACAAATTGTTATATTTATATAAAATAACTAACGACTCATCTTATCTCCGTTCGAGTTCGTCGCTAGATATGTTTTAACAGAGTAGATTTCTCAGAAATTAGATATTTTCTGCAGTAAAAATTAACTTAGGTATATGTTGAACCGGATATTACCAGCTACCACCATACCAAATTTAATCAAAATCAGCTGGTTACCTTATGATGCGGTCGAAGACAGACAGAAAGTCAAAAATCTAAAAGCTGTAGATTTAGCGTCTGTATCGTTTTAATAAATACTATTTCCAAAGAATATGAATATTGACATTAACATTGAAATTTGTAAATATAATCGATTAAGTTAGAATTTAATTATGTGTATTGAACCTCTCAACGCTTAATGTGCTTAAATGCCTGTCAATGATTATTTGTATACATAAACCAGAAATGTATAAAATATTTTAAATATATCAAGTAGTACAACACTATTTTTTTCATATTTACATTTGTTTATATTTTACAATTACCTAAAAAATTATTCCATATGATGCAAAAAATTGTCTTCCAAAAATAAAGAAACCTCATCTAACATAAGTTAAACTCGAGTTATATTTTATTAATGTACGTTCCCCCGATCCAACCTTTCGAGTTAGTCTTCAACTGTAGTGTTAATGAGTTTTGATAATTCATGTGAGGGAGAGAAGATTGCTTGTACAATAGTACGGGATACGACTGCTTATTTATTGACAGCATTTTAACACTGCTGTTTAGGCAGAGTTTGTTTTTGAGTCTAACTTTCGTTTACCTCATATTATCTCTATTTTACGTAATGTTAAAAAAATTGCTAAAAAAGCCAAAAAAATGTAGTCAATTTGCATTTTTACATTTTAAAGAAATCAGCTGAAAGATGTTTGACTGAACACTTTTCCTTGTCGGTTCCGTTACGTTCTATGTATGTATTTAAAGACTCACGAAGTCTTTACATTTGTATTATGATTCCAAATAATATTATAAATGTGAATGTAAGTTTGGTTGTTACGCTTTCACGCCAAAACTACTCAACCGACCATCGTGAAACTTTGTACACATATTCTTGGAGGTATTAGAAGTAACATGGGATACTTTTTATTAAAAAAAATTTTTTTACGAAAAATTTAAAAATTGTTTGTATTGGCAATGAGTTCTGAAATAGCCAGAGTAATTTTGAAGAAACGTTCAGGCATCCTACAGATCAACCCAATGAGGTTGATTAGCATTTAAAAAAATGAACGCGTGCGAAACCGCGAGTACAGCTAGTTACCATATATTAATGTGTCTAATTTGATTGTTTATTTAAGTATAATCAATATTAGGTATATCATAAACTAGATTATCGCTAACGAAGCCGCGGGTTCGCCTAGTTTAAAACTTAAACATTCCTCGAGAACCACTTTCCATTAGTGTAAACAACATGACAAGCGGTGGAGTAGTTTTTGAGTATTTCGCGAACAGACAGACAGACGCGGCAGAGGACTTTGTTTTAAAATATATATCTTAGAGCATATATGTATTTTGAAATATCTATAGGTATATATTAAAACACATTATATGTACATATATAAATTTTACATACAAAAATATCTCACATGTTCCAGTTACTCTTCACAAAAACCTGAAAATTCATCAAATAAACATCTTTAAACATGTAAACAAAATTTAAGTCGTAAACGCTAAAATCAGGACTGCAGTAATGAAGGATGTCTCTACATTAAAACAGCATTAATGGTCATTGAATTAACACATATTAGCAAGAAATTGGTAAGACAAGTTTTTTGCGTTTCAAAACGTCGCGTATGTGTCGTGAGGGCATTTTTACAAATACATATTATTTTATGACCGTATAAGAATCTGCTTAATGCATCGATGTAGAACGTTAATGGGAGGTAATACCATTAATTGCGTTTGTAAGAATGTTCATGGGGTATGCGTGTGGTAGGCCTCCATCTGTCCCATACTATTAACCTTTACGACTGTACGCTATTGCAAAATTTATTTTTATTCTGTATTTTTTAATTAATGTTAATAGTGTAAGTGTTAAATACATTTCTTATGTTTGGAGAGTAATATAATGTCTGGCAGATTTCGATCCCGTCGGTTCATCTTACTGGGACTAGGCCTCTTGCATAGAAGATATTGTAAAGCCAAGTACACTTGTAGAGTCTGGCAGGCTGACAGACTTACACGGCCTATGATCAACGACCATTGATGGCTTTACATGCTCATTGAAGCACGGGGAAGAAAAAATTCGGGTATATAGTCAAGTGACGAACCCTCATCACTCTCTAGACGACTATATTCTAGTCGGGCTGTTTTCGTAGTTGCGTTTCAACGGTAAGCATAGCTTTCTCAAGGTGATATTTCTAGAAAAAGCTACTTATATAATAATAAACTGATCTTTATACTCAACTATTATTATACCTCACCAAATTTTTTCTAGTGGTTTTCACGTAATGCGGTCACAGACAAACAGACAGACAAGAATTCTAAAATTTGTAGATTAAACATGTTTCGAGAATTACTATTTCAATAATATTTTCCAAAAAATGCTTAAGTTACAGATTCGACTAAGTTAAAATTTTATATGACCTATAGATATTATGAATGTATTCAGTGAATAACAAATAATATAATGTCCTTTCAAAAAACAAATAATTAAGGAGACATGGTATATCATGTCGACCATACAAGGAAAAGATATTATTGGTATGAAAAATATTTATAAAACATTACACATGAATTTCAATTATCATAATTTAACGATAGATCAATAAATTATGTAGTGTCTCCATAGTAGGGCACACGCTTTAGTGTAAAGTTACGGAGGAATTTAACGCACGTTATACTAGTGAATCGCCCTTGATTTGCTCGGGTTCAACCCTACGGATAATTCGCGTCATGTAAAAAGAACGCTGGCTGTCAAGATGCGCAGAGGCGATTTATCGGCCAATTTGGTGGTAAGACGCGGGGCGCGGGACGTCAAGGCACGCACCGTATGCTTTCCGGCTCGCTATTGGTTTGTCAGTTCAAAATACCATCGCGCACACAAAAGTTATTAATTACGAAATGATTTAATGTAAAAAATTGTGCAAAAATATTTTTGACTTATACTGTTTTATAAAGAGAGAATCTGATAATATTGCAGTTAATAATTAAAAAATATATATTAAACGAATTAATTAATTTTTTTGTTAGTAAATTAAACATTCTACACTGAATCAAACATATTTTATTAATTAATAGAATTCTATTTAATGACATACTATCTAATGTATTTTTCAATGTACCTACCAATTATCTATATACATCGTGAGCGAAAGGCTAGTTCAACAATAAAAGAATAGGCTTAGGAATTTCGTATGGGAATGTACCGATGCGCAAACACACCCCCCACCACTTTCTTCCAGCGTTCTTTTTACGTGACGCGAACTGTACGTATATATTTTTCAATGGAATCCTTATTCTTTTTTTAAAATAAAAGTTAAAGCTAGTAGTAGAAGTAACTTAGTACTTCTTATAACACCAGCAATTTGCCAATGAAAGTACTCTGTTTCAGAGATTAGTGTGAACAAACATACAGCCTGTCATCAATGTTACAAATTATGATTTTTATTATAAGTATCGTATATTTTACATAAGTATGCATTTAGTAAAAAAAATGCTTTGTTAATGTTACAAACAGAAATTTCAATTTTATTTATCTGTATAGATGTCAACCGAATGGAAATAAGGGCATGACATATTTTTTTATAATTTCTCACGTACTCAAAGTACATAACACCATTTAATTAAAGTAGAAATAATGTGTTTAAACAGTTTTTATTACAACACATAAAGTTTATGTCATTGGTAGACTTATCAACAACAAATGACACCCGCCCATAGCTTTCTAAAGGTTCTTGGAATGGACTTTTTTGCTTTTGAGAACAAGTTTCGAAAAGGGAGGAGTTTATTTCCCAATAATTATGGCTTCAGTTACGGAAAACTGGAAATTATGACGTGTAGCTTGTGTTGAGACTTGAGCACAAATGAGAATACCGTGTCGTAATATCTTATCATTGTTTCTTTAATATTTCGATATCTGCCAGAAGAACAATGATTTGAAATATGGACTGTAAGGGCAATTTATTTTTGTTTTAATTCGTATTTAGCTCTTTTAAACCTCCCACTGCTGGTCAGGGGCTTCCTTTTAATACAAAGGGGATACAGCCATAGTCCACCACGCAGGCCAAGTGCGGGTTGGCGGACTTCACATGTCTTTTGAAAACTTGCTAGATTTTCTTAGACATGCATCTTTACTTCATCGTAACTAGTACCGTACCAGTTGTAATCATGTTAGAAATTCACACACACACGAAAACATCAGAGGCCCGAGACACGGATTCGAACCCAACATCACCGATCGAAGCGAGCGGTTTACCACTGACATTATTATAACTATTTTTATTTAATTTGACAATTATATTTAAAATATTGTATTAGAGGGGTGGTCGTGCTAATATGTCATTACAAACTAATTAGTACATTTTTCTTTCATAAAAAGTAAACTATGTTCTGTTCCAGTCTATTCTAATCTAATCTATCGCTCTGCCATATTTCATCAAAATCTGTTCAAGTTATGGGTTTTTATATGCATAATACGTATATATTTAAAGTTATAATATGCTTTCCATGGTATTAGATGGTGTTGTGTGTTAATGTCCCTACATAAAAGAAAACATTACATACCTACTAAAGAATGAGAGATTTGAAAGTGGCATAATAGTCAAAAATAAATTTGCAGTATGCTTAGTTTGTAAGAAAACTAAATAATTAAATGGTTTTGTAGATAAGTATGATCTGCTTATCTTAGAACCTAAGAAAAACTGAATGGAAATAATTTTATCTCTTTTACAATTAACAGTCGAACAAACAAAGTGTAATATTAAAACAAGACGATTTAAATATGCATGCTTTTTACTGGTTAAGATAAATGCAGGTAAATATATCAAAACTTAAGCTCTAACTCATAGAGTAAAAGGGAGTGTCAAAATCTTGCACCTGCAGTACAAATAGATACTTTACAACATATAAGAAGAACATATAAGTATAATTTAAGTGTATTACGACATAAATTTGCCAATACTTAAACTGATTAATTATACACGTTCGTAATACGTTTTAAAATTCTTACCAATTACTTAATAGGTATTTGAAGGAAATCGTTAATCTAATAAGCGCCTTTAATGAATCTGTTTAGTGTAAAAAATAATTTATTGGAAGTTGACCGCCTTACTAGTAAATTAAACACTTGTTAGTACATTCTCGGCTTCGCTAGCGAGGCCTAAATAGAATAATTAAAAAATTTTCAAGTAAAATCTTATTTAAGCTTGTCTGTCTTTGCTTTTAAAAGATTATGTGTTAGGTAATTTTTGTATTATTATTTTATATCGGATGATTTTTTTTATTTTATACTCTAAAAACCTAATTAGTATTCTTAAGATATGTGAAACCCTCAAACCTTCACTTGATTAGCCTACGGCTGGCATCCCTTCATATTTAAAGATTCGATTGGTCTTCCACTGCTGGGCAACTTGACCAGCAGTGGATAGTTCAAGATGCAAATTTTCAAACTAACTACTAACATTTTTTATTCTTGTGATACAACCCTTAGTATTTTAAGCCGACAATATATTTTACAGTAGTCTTATATAGGTAGAAATCAAGACATAATTTTACATTCATAATATGAATATAGAAAGTTTTTTATACCTAAAATGTGATTTATTTTACACTCGTTAACACTCGTAAGTTAAGGATCGCGTGCATAGAGCGAACATATTTTATATAGTGGCAAGAACATTATATATTTATGTGTACTATAGTACTACTTATTGCATATGGCTCCGTTTCATTTATATTTCCATCCATTTCAATATAACAAAATGTGAAGAGAGAGAGAGAGAGAGAAGAGTAAATCTTATCTACCATATTATGCGAGTGAAGCCAAATATAAAAACTAGCAAAATATAAAAATGTATAGGTACCTACTATTTTTTTAATAGCTGTCATGAACAAAGAAGTCCAGCATTCATTCACACATTCACAAGGTACCAAATCGATACACCGATCGATATACCATTACATAAGATTTATGAGTTAAATGTCATATAGGCAACTTTTCATCTAACATACGAATACGAGTAGGCTCTTTAATAAAACTTACTGAACGAGCATCGGGATTTACTAAACTTATATTTAAACAAGACAAGCTTCAAAACTTATTTTTTTTTATTTAATTTATTAATATTCATCTTCACTATTATTCTAACGTAATATTCTTTCGCTTATTTCTATTTCTGTGAAGTACCTACTAATCTGTACATATAATACAATTCTGGGTTGAATGTGTACATTGAATATTTCTAGAAAATCTTATTGAAATATAGATACAACGAATTTAGTTGTGAAGGAACGTTTGTGTACTAAAGGCTATTATTCGATTAACGATTTTTTAGAAGACAGTTCGCCTTGGGAATGATGCCAGGCTATTTCAACTTATAGAATTATTGTAAATTTACAATTTAATTAAAAAAAAGATAGAGATTAAGATAAAAAAAAATATTAGTCCCGCTGAGTTTCTTTCGCCAGTTCTTCTCAGGTCAGAGGTTTCTTCTTTCCGAACTGGTGGTAGACTCATGACGTTCAGTAAGAAATTGTAACAATTTTTATGCTGAATAAAATATTTTGATTTGATTTGATTTGAATGTATAGTTTTTAGAATTTGTGTCTGTCTTTCTGTGATCGATCCCGGAGTACTGGAGAGATTTTGATAAAATTTTGTATGCTGATAGCTGGTTATCCAGGTCAATATGTTGGATTCTTATTACTGCGGGAAAATACCACATTTCTGAGAAATGTGTCCTAGCGTATGTGCACAAGTCACTAACTAAAATTCAGAACAATATTGCACAAAAATTTTCATGTTATGTACAAAACAAATTAAAGAACTATAAATATTTCATAATATACTTGTAAACACGACTTTATAATAATTTTCATCAGCAATATAGGTGTATTGCCAAGCATATTAATACCGTTGGTTAGCCGTAAAGCGCTCCAGTAAAGTTTATTATATAGAGCTTCTACTACATTAAGTTAACTGGTGTTGTTAACCGCTTGGAAATTCTAAGCCTTTAAATTTTTGATAATATGTTGGTCAATTTAGAAAAAAAAAATATAATTTTAAATTTTAATGAGTGAAGTACTCTGCCTGTACTAGTTGAGCCTTTTCGTGAAATTTATTTATTATTTTTTTATTTTTTTATTTTTTTGAAAATCTTATTGAAGTATATTATTTCATATATGGTATATTGTGATAGTCATTATTATCAATACAGAGTCAATACTTAAACAAAAAATCATCGAAATTTGAGTAAATAAAACTAAAGATACAAATAAACATCGTACATTTCCATATCAGTTATCCATATTGTGACTTAAACAAAGCAAAACCTCTAAAATTATGTGATGATTTGTAACCGCATTTAACAAGTAGGTACAACCAACTTATATTTTCGGTTTTTCACTGAAGAATTACACAAAAATCGATATTATACTCGAGATATTTTGTATCTGTCCTATTTTTATGGTGTTGCCAGTTTTTAACAGTGGAAGCTCCCGTTTGCAATCTGGCGTTCACCGACTTGCGGTTTGCCCCGCTTTTAGGAAACGCATTTCATATAATTACTATAAAAAATAATAAAGATAAAGGTTTTGTTCGTGTTGATTTTTAGATTGACACGTGTTTACTGTAATTTTGGACTTTTATCAGAAAGATGACAAATGATAGAGGATATGCTTTACATAGTACGAGTAGGGTGTGATTTCTTTCCCGATTACCTACAAATTACAAAAAACATATGGAGGTTCATATAGAACAAATACATAAAAATTTCCTCATACACTGTTTAAGTCATGATAATTATAACTTTTTAAGAACAAACGTTTTCAAAATATTAAAAATTAGATACTTATATTATTAGAGGTGGTTTTATTTCTTGAATTTCATATGCGACGGTGAAAGGTGATCATGAGCAATTGACGGAAATAAAGAAAATGTTGGTTAATATTTAAGGGCACAACGTTAAAGCGACATAAAATATATTTTTTAAATCATAACAATACATAACAATTAAATACATATCATCATCATTGTAAATAAAATTAAATTATACTACATTTCTTTTTTAAACTGCCTATATTTGAAAATAAGTAAATATTATGTGTCCAAAAAGTTTTAAATTGTACTCCACCATTACCGATCATTATGGACCCAAATGATATCGACTTGTATTATTAGTGTAATTGTGATTTGGAAGGAAGTGGTATCCTTTCGTGATCATTGTTTCGTCACTTGAGAAGGATCACTTATTTGTACACGCTACTGGCAGTAAAAAATAGTCAAGTTCGAGACGGAATCACGCACCGACGGTTCCGTAAGTAACTAAAATGATTTGTTTGTCATTTGTTATATATTAACCTAAAATCTAAGTATACTCTTTAGAAGTACTACTACATAATTTACAGAATACACGATTATTATTTTTTTTATATTTAGTTATGTCAGTTTGTGCGTGAAAAGTCCATCCATTCAAGCTTTTACCAGATCATTAGGCCTTTATTTTTTTAATGAAAATAGGCTGTCACAGAATAATCGAATATCGAAATATGCAAGAAACTTTTTAGTTTGTTCATTTTAGAAAACTCAAGTAATCGATAGTAAGGCAATAGTTAAAAAAGAATCTTATAATACGTGAAGAGTAATATAAAACACATTTAAATATAATAATATTAATCTTGAAAATAAAGGCAAAAGTTTGTTTTAAGCCTATATTAAACATTACTTTATATTTACCGAAGCCGCGTGCAAAAGCTTGTGTACTTAGTTAAACATATTTTTTTCTCAAAATAAAATGTATGCAAATCCATCAAGGAACAATTCTATATTGGTAGATACGTTTATCGACTCTCGACTCTCGTAGAAATGATAAAATTCATTTTGCCATTCATTTATTAAGTAATTTGATTTGCGCAAACTGAATTACATCAACCGATACACTCGTTAGTGATCACTTTATTGGAGTAAAATCAATGGATTTTTTGATTGCTTGCCTAATAAAACGGTACGATAAATGAATCGAATTTTTAGGTATACCTCAATACTAATTTCCGACTACTATGTAATAGAAAATATTTGCAGTGGTAGCCCAGCGGTAACGCGCTCGTTTGAATAATCGAGTGATGCGGGTTCAAATCCGGCTCTCGCACCTCAGATATTTTCATGTGCGAATCATTTCTATCATGATTACCACTTATCTTACGGTGAAGGAAAACATCGTGAGGGAACCTGCATGTCTGTGAAAACCTAGCAAGTTCTCGACAAGACATGTGAAGTCCGCCAACACGCACTAGGCTAGCTATGCCCCGATTACCCATGTACTGGGGGAGGCCCGTGCCCAGCAGTGGGACGTTAAAAAGGGCTGAAGAGAAAGAGGAATAGAAAAATATATGTCCGTATTTGATTTTTTATTGGTTTAATTAGTTATTAAACATTACCACGACTTTGTGCTCAGTTTGTATATCGATAACAAGTGGAGTGATATTTTACTAAGACTTTTTATACAGTAGAATAGATAGAATACGGAGCAAAAATATAATAACTTAGTTAAAACTTACTTAAAAATATAGTAACTTCACGCACTCGATATAACACTTAATGTAATATTCATATCATGCAGGTAATGATTGTTGTTGATGAAATTCCTAAAAGGAAGCATATCTATTATTTCCACCAAATCAAAAGTGTGTGGTTTTCACTGTACTTCATACAGTAAGTCTAAACTAAAATGGCACTGTTTACTTAAGCTTCCAGTGTCATTCCTAGACCCTGATTGTATTTTTTTTTCAATCGGTTGATTATGAGTTGAAAACACATAATGTACGTTATTAGTGTCTATCACTTTCTAAAAATTCATCTAAAATGCTCATAATCATGTCTACTAAGCATTTGTATATTTAGGTTTCCCTTTATTTTTAGATATATAAGTCAAGAACATTACAAATTCGAAGTGCTTCTTCAACTTGGTCTAAGATAGCCTGAAGCTATCTTGAAGCACTCTTCTGAACGTCGGACTAGAACAATGTGTAATTTATTTATAGATTCAAATCTACATACATCTATAATTCTGTTTTTAACTTTTTACCTATAATAAATCATGATTTGAGTAAATGATGAAACAAATACCAAAATAATTTTTGGTTATTTTGTAATATAGACGTTACTAGATATGCCATGCTTGTGAGCAGCAAGCGCATATTTATAAAAAAAACTTTACAAGTAATAAAATTTTACCCTTAAACTCTCGTCCAACCTCTTATTTCTCTTTCGCTCTGTCCCTCTTCCATTCCTATGTTACAAGTATGAAAGTGAAAGTATTCATCACGACATCTTGCAAGCTGCAAAAGAATTATACTCATCCTCTAAAAAAGGGTACATATATTTATATAAGTAGGTAAACATTCAAAAATAGATGTATTTACCAAAAAATTTAATAAATAATTAAATTAATTTCTTTTTTTACCTACTATCTGAACGCATCTAGTTTTATACATCGGCGTAACAAATAATAGCTTACGCAAACAGTTCGCTCACCAAACAAACTGTGCTGTCGGCTTCAAACCCAATCAGAGCCGGTTCGCTTGATTGCAATCAGCCCCCGTTCGATATGGAACGTGATGCGAAAGAATGAACTCATTTGCGTGTGTGTTGTTTTAATTTTTACAATTATTCTTTAATAAACCGTGCAATACAAATGTTTATAAAAAAATATCTTTTCATTGCGGCCTCGCTCGCTTGTATTTTTGTTTAATAGCTGCTAGATAAATAACGACGTCGCTATCGAGAGATCGAATAGTATCGTTCGATCGTGTCCTATTGTAATATATTGCTACTATATCAGAAGTATCACGTTACTTATTAAATATAAAATAAAACTTTTAATTTACTTAAAAACAATGTAAGTTGTAATATTGTGTAATGTTTCGGTAAGGTAATTTTTTGACCTGGTCTTTTGACTTTTTTTTAAGTTGGAAAATATTACTTACGACCTAAAAAACCAAAATATTACTACTAAATACTACAACAATAATTACTTATGCACTCAGCCACGTCGTTCCAACGGCTGTCCCGGGACATATAAGCAAAGGGTGGTTGCAATCAAAGGGTTGTTTTGGAACACTCTGCTATCATGAGTACTAGACAAACTCACATGGTAAAACGCTCACTGAGATAGGCCACCTCACAAATCGTTTCTTAGCTTCACGCCCGGCTGGATTGTCGAACGCTAATGAGACCTAACTTGCGGAAATTCGGTGTAGGGCTCAATAATTGATGCTAATTTGTGATTGTAGACTTTACTTTTATTGTATTAGGTTCATCTCATTAATATTTCTTTAATTAAAATGTATTTTACTTGTTATATTCTAAAAAACATGTTTGAGCGTCATTACCCCATACACTGAGCGTCATTACCCAAAGTCAGGGGCAATGCCGCTCAAACATGTTTTTTTTTAATATTTATTGACTACAACTAGTAGGTCAAAGATTTTTTGTTATATTCTTGATTACTCGATAGTTAAAGACTTTGTTATTTATCTTAATTTTGATTTATAATAAATAATTTAGAAAATACAGCATGTTTTCCTTAAGTGAACGCCATTCCCCCTCCTTCCCCTACATCTATACATATAAATAAAGTTGAAACATCTGTTTTTAATTTCAAATAAACAGCTTTTCACTAAATGCATATGAAAGTAGGTACTTATGGTAATAACATCGAAAAATCAATTTTGAATATTTTTGTCTGTCTGTCTGTTTGTTCCGGCTAATCTCGGAAACGGCTGTACCGATTTTAACGGGACTTTTATTTGTAGATAGCTAATGTTATAAGGAGTAACTATGATTACTTTTATTTTAGAAATTTTGTTTATTAACTAGCGGAATCTGCCGCCTCGCTCGCGCTAAATATAGGGACGAACCCGAGCGAAAACAGACTGAATCGCTAGTATTTCACAAAATCTTTATTTTAGGTAGGTATATTGTTTCGATAAAGTCACGTAGCAAAAAAGATACGAAATAGTTTAAACAGCAATTAATGTAAAGGAAGTTACTAAGAAATAACAATACATATGTCAGAAATTATTAAGGTGACATTTGTTACAGATCGACCGTAATACGCTATCGACCTATTAATTCCTTTAATTTAGGGGTACTTTTTTTAAGACAATAATTATTATTGTATTTGCAACTGTTCTTCTATCATATGTCGTCAACTACAATGAGGGAATAATTGCTAATGTCCTTTGTGTCTTGAGAAGGAAGTTCATTTTAATTTTGTCCTTTTATTCATAACATGGGGTCGATTTGACCTCGATTGAAGTAATCGTGTCATGTAAATTAATGCTGTAATAATAGTATTATAAGTTATCATAGTATAAAAACGGTGTTATATGTTATAAATGTTTATAAAACCATGTAAATATTCGTGAACATGAATTATTACAAGTAGTATTCACCTCTTTTTAACATCCCACTGCTTACACGGTTCTCTCAGACGTACAGGTTTCCTCACAATGTTTTCCTTCACCGTAAGACAAGTGGTAATCATAATATAAAATCAGAGGTGCGAGACCTAGATTTGAACCTGCTTCCCTCGCTTATCCAAGCGAGCGCGTTATCACTGAACTACAACTGCCTGCGTTGACTTAAAGCTTCAGAAATAACAAACGAAATAGTTAAAAATACACTTTTACCAATGTTATGCTCCTTACACAAAACTACTGCACTTCAGTATGATATTATGTATTCTTAATCTATTATATTATGAATATTTTTTAGCTATAACTCCAAAAATTGAGTCTAATTGTAGGATTTAGACGAGAGGTCATTTCACTAAGGTTGTTATGAAGATTACAAAAAAATGTTTTTGATACACTTAATACGTAAGTATCGGCTTAATAATTTAATGGAATTAATAAAAATTTATCAAAAATGTCTTATCTTAAGCGACTGCAGAATGCCTAGTAATCTTGTTTAAAATATCAAATCAAAATCAACTTTATTGCATAATTTCACAATATATCTCCTAATAAGTTATGTGAGGATAAAACACTTATAAAGACTTTCTGATTGAAAATGTGGTTATACATTTTGAAATTATTGGTACGAAAATATTTATGCGGTAAGCATTCCATTTTTATATAGGCGTTCAAAGGAAAAAAATTAGAAGATTTAATCATGTTAGGTTTCAATGTAAAAAGGTCAGCGCTTTAACTATTGTATAAAGACAGCAGTTATTGGGCTTCACATGATGCGATTACAATTACTTTCGGTGTATTGAACACCTCTGAATCAAAAATTAACAGCGATGTATGTCACATATCATAAGTAGTTTCAATTACATTAAAACCTATAGGATTATTATGTATCTACACATAATACAATAAAATGCTGAGTCGAATATTGTCGATACAGGAGCCGAGACCTTTTTTTTATTATTTTTGCCTATCTTTTTGTCTGCCTGGGAACATTATAAGAAAAGCACTGGGGAGATTTTGAAGAAATTTTGTATGATGATAGTTGATTTTCTGAGTCAACATATAGGAAATTAGTGCAGGAAATATGGCAGGAAAGTATCACATTTGTAACGTAGATGCTTAGAAGTAAACCCGAGCGAAGTGAAGGTTAGTCGCTATTATTTAATATTTTTTAATAATTTATGTACATAATGTGAATAACAAACTAACCATGTATTGCTGCGCAAATATCTATTGGTTTAAGACGTTGCAAATACGTATAAGCTTGACTTAACAGTAGGCTATATATTTTATACTCGTGCGAAGCCGGAGCGGGCCGCTAGTATAATAATATTGTAGCTTCTCATTCGCATTCAACATTGAGAAAACAGTAGCAATTATTGTAACTAAACATTTAAGTGACTTCCAGTCATTCCTTCACCTACCGCATTTCAGTTGAATACGATGCACTTCTCAGACCTTCACAGCTCTTCCTAGAACGAGAGTCATACTACTGCGTTAGATGTGCACATGTTTTGTAACGATATTTTGCCCATATGGGATTAATATTACTCAATGAAATTCAGAGAATAAAATAAGTAATTAGAAATTTCGATTATTCCTGTAGCAAAGTTTATTTGATGGTTTAGTTTTTCTTCTATGAATGATGAATTCTAATGAATCATTAGGAAATTATTTTAATGATTGATTAGAATTTATCTTGAGCCGACTTATAAAATGTATATAGATAATACGATGTTGACGACACGTTTGGCGCAGTTTGTAGTGAACCTACTTTCTTGCGGCACTGGTCGCGGGTTCGAGTCCCGCTGGGCATTCATTTGTTAAACTCGGATGAACTTAAACTTATATGTGTAGTATATCAGCTTTCTGGTATCCGTAACACAAGCTTCCTTCGCAGCTTACCACGGAATTAGAGGGCGCTCGCGCTGTGTGTAATAATGTCCCAACATATAAAAAAATACGTATATAGATAGTTACAAAAATAGACATGCAGGAGAAGCCGAATTAGTGCAAAATATACCTACCTATATACCTACCTAATTCTATGTATGTATAAAAAAACCTTGAATACATATTGAAGGTTTCCCACTTAAACGTTGTTTCAATTCAATTTTCTTGTATTCAGAGTATGGAGAAGACACGAAGGAGATAGAAAGTAGAACTTTATATTATTATAATGTGTAAAAAAGAAGTAAGTCCTAATTCCTAAATAAACGTTTAACATAAGTACAACAAAATACAATCTTATATACTGACATAAAAAATATAAACAGAGATATTAGTATTTAAAAGGTGTTGTCGATCCATTAGTTGCGATGTTCAATATCAGAAAAAAAAACATTGTATAAATAAATATTTTCTAAACAGCTAAGTTTCTGTACAAAATATTATAAAACGTTCTAATACAGTTTTTTAGTGAAAATGATATAAATAATAGCAGCCAGGATGCGCAGGCGCATTGAAACTAATCCATTTGTGCAAAAAACAGCACGCGATCCGAAATTAGTGTAAAAAACGTTAGGGTGAGGTGTTTTTGTGTAATGAACAATAATTAGTGAAACACTGCGGTTGAGTGTGCCCATGTGAGTTGCGGTTTTGGTTCAATTTGGACGCAGATGCCAGATGGTTTCTAACGGTGTAAAAAAGTGCCAGAACGGAGATTCGTCAAATAAACAAGAAACACTTGTTATCAATGGAGTATGGAAAAGAAAATTTCTCCATCATAAGTGATGTTTTTTAGTCAGTCATTATTTTTAGTCAATATATACTTTTGCCGTTTTCTTCTTTGATTTGTTCAAGGGCTTTTATAGAATATCATTCTACGGTTGTATTGTAGTGCAATGACTTCAACCATTATATATATACCTAAGTTCATGAAACGTCATCCAAATATTAGGTTTATTGTTTTAGGCTAGGTACCTGTTCTTCAACGATCGTAGAATCTTGCTACGAGTAAAGATTCTTAGATACTTAAGTGTGCAATTACTAACTAAATTCTTTGAAAAGTTTCTCGAAAATAAATAATCTCAAGGAAAGCATATTTTTGTAGCATCGTAACTTACGTAAATACTAGTTTGCTTATTTCTATGTTAATTTCTAGTTATTGTCTTTTTGTGTGATAAATAATATTTATCTGTAATTTTAAATAGCTATTTACAAAAATGTCAAGTAATTAATTGAAAAAGCTACCACTTTAACTTAAATATTAAATTGCATAACACAAGTAAACGCGAGAATCATTTAAAAATAAAAGACATTCACCTAATACTGCAAAATCAAGAGATGTTTATATATTTATATACTAAATACAAATAGTAATGATGACATTGCACAGTAAAGCAGTAAATGAAGTTTTTGATTTGGTGAATTCCATATTATTATTATTAAGTATAAATTAAATTATCAATATTAAGCAATTACATCCCAGTGCAGTGCTAACTATGATCTAATACCTAAGTTAAACTGTACTCTATCTACCACTTCTAAGTCTTTCGCCTTCAAAACCTCTTACTAATTTTTAAAGGTTGTGTAAACAAACCGAGCCCGTCCCGTGGGCTCTAAAAAGGCCGTGTAAGTTATTAAACTATGTAAGTATTCCAAATTATTCCCAATACAATACTGGCATATTTAGATCCTACTTAAGACTTTTAAAACCAATAAATAGTAAAAGTATTGACAAACCGTCTCACATGAAGTTGAAGACAAAATAATAAAAGACTATAACATCTCAATCGACACAATTCGAAGCCGCTCTTTAATATGCAAATATAGATCCCCCTTAAATAGGGGGGTACATACAATGGCGGTACCTTTTGAAGTCGCCGTGACACCACGATAGATTTAATGCCGGCTGGAGCATTGTCCCGAGCGACATCCGCTCTTAATGAGAGCAAAAACGGACTGAATGGCTTATTTGTTGAACATCGCTTTATGTAAGTAATTAAGTATTTCGTAAATATGATAGGGTTTTGTGGGATTTTTTGATAGGATTTCAAAGTTCACCGATTGCGAAGTTAAAATGAATTGTGAATATATATTATATTGCGTATAAATTAGTTTTAACAAAAATTATGCGAAAACAAAACATAGTTTTTAAAAAGTATGTTTTTAAAATGTTAAGCGTTTAACTTAACAAGGCTGTTCAATATTGGATATTGGTGTTCTATGAGTTTCTGAATGTATCTTTATCATTAATATAAGACAAAAATAGAGAGAATAACTTATGTACTTGTAACCGAAATTTTAAATGATTAACGAAATTAAAGATTTGGATTGATTGGGATGATAACTGTTACTATACACCCGCAGTTTTATAGAATAACAGTGAAAGTGTGAAATTAAAAGCAAATAGAATATAAAATGTAGTATATAGGTAGCTTAGTATAGATTTCTCAGAGATTAGATATTTTCCCAGAAAAATGTGTAGTATGTTAAAAATAAAAATGTATATGTTAACCCGGAAAACCAGCTACCAAATTCATCATTAACAAAATTTGTTCAAAGTCTCTAAAGCGGTTTTCTCGTGATGCGTTCTCAACAGACAAAAAATTTAAATAAATAAATTCGGCTTAGTATGTCGATAATAATTACTATTTCAATTTTTTTCAAAAGCATAAAATAAATGTATAGATAGAAATGTTTATTTTATTATATGTGATTTATGAAATAGTATGCAATTTGCAGTTGATTTAATAACAACTTAAATTAAAATCAATAAAAGAAGGAGTTGCAAACAGTAACATTAAAGTTAAACCTATAGAAATAGGTATCCCATTTCAAACTGTAGCTGTCCCCAATGGTGGACATTAAAGATAATGGTCGAAACAGGATGCATTATTCAATTGAAATTATTTTCGGGGGAGACCACTTATGGAATTGCCTGGTCCGGTCCAAATATTTTCAAAACAGGGCCCCATATTGTCAAATTGACCGAGAGTGTAGGGGAGTGACTGTTTAGTGTAGAGCTATTGACTGCTAGTCAGAATTTAAACTTTTGTTCAATCATTCAGTTTTGGTTCGTTTCGACGACACGTTTGGCTCAGTTGGTAGTGACCCTACTTTCTGCGCCAGCGGTCGCGGATTCGAGTCCCGCTGGGGGCATTCATTAGTTAAGCACGAATATTTGTACTCCAACCATGGGTGTTTATATTTATGATATGCATGTATTTAACATTTATATGTGTAGTATAGCAACTATCTAGTATCTGTAACACAAGCCTCGTAGCCTACCACGGAACTAGATGGCGCTGTTGTAATAATGTCCCAACATATTTATTAAAAAAAAACGTAAATCTGTCAACTTATGCAATGAATTTCTCTCTATTGTTACTTCTTACTTCTCTATATTGTTACATTTAGGTACTTATACCTAATTTTCTTCTCCTCAAGTGGTATTTAATAAAAGAATGATCATCAAAATTTTAACTATTTAAGCTAGTTAGAATCGTAGCTTTGAGCATTCATTTCTATGACTAGCTTCTTAGTAAGGCTCCGGTAACATTTCTTTTTCTATTTAAATAAGCACAAATGATGTCTGTGTATTGATATTATCATAAATTTAATATAATGAATTATGATTTTTGAACTTTTTGATTTGACTATCGAATTGTTGTGAACTATAAAATTGAAAAGTCAGCATTAAAAAAGAAAATTAATATTTCGTATATATTATTATATATACTTCAATTCAAAACTAACATAATACAAATTAGCTACATATGATTTGAACCTTGCTGATGTCGGAAAAATGTTTTTTTTTCATAGCAAAGTTAAACTGCCACAGCGTAACGAGTAACGCTGCAAAATTGGAGCATTTTGACTAAATTGAGTTTATTAAACGAAATTTTAGACAATAACCAAAACTAAATAAACTTAAATTACGCGAGATAAAACACTAAGTCACGTTCCTAATTCCTATCACCATGTTTCACTCATCGCTATCACGACGATCACATCTCAACAAAAAATGAATAATAAACCTTAAGAGAAACTAATAAAGTGTTAAATCCCATAACATCATTACTGGCTTTAATAAAATAAAAATATTTTTAATATAAACCTTATTTTTTATGTAGTACAGCTTACTTTGCTGTAAAATACGCCTCAAAACGCACCTTTGCGTAATGATATGTCATCATCACGATTTACCCTCGGGTCACTTTTTATTGCTCGGAGCTTATGTTATAGTAATATTTTCACTTGTTTTCTTGTTAAATTAAATGCCTTTTTCAATTATTTTTAAGGGCTGTTCAAGATCGATATGGTTCTCAATTTATTGCAAGACAACTTAAAAGTTGTCTTGCAATAAATTGAGAACCATATTCTCGTCCGTTCTCTCGTCCAACAGTGGACGGCGATAGGCAGAAAAAAGTTTACAAGTATGCATCTGCCCCAATAATATTTTAGACGTTGTAGGAATCTTCAACATTCTTTTTATATTTGTTCTAAGAGTAGAATTAGGATAGTTCGTAGATATTTTAAAAACATTTTTTTTGATTTTTTTTTTTTACGAGACAAATCGTGACTGAGAAACGAGAGTTGAATTTTAAATGCATTTTAAGCAAAAAACATTCATCCCTTTGACCAAAATCTTAAAATACAACTGTTGACTCTACCATTAATAAATATATCTCTCAATATAAAAGATGGTATGAAATGTAACGTTAAACGTAAGAGAGTGATATAATTTCCATACCATACATCCATACGTTATAAGTTAATCTATAATAATTATTATAGATTAATAAAATAAAATGAAATTATAATTTTATTGTAGTCTTATAACTACTGTTAGGGTTAATACAAATTTGCTAACATTAAAATCCTAAAACTTATACATTAAATTTAAAGAAATAAAATACATTATAAAAAAGATTAGAAAAGGAAAAATAGTTATTACCTATTCTAACATAAGCTTTAAAAAGTGCATGTTTTGTAAAATTTATTTTAAATAGAAGAGTTCATTTCATAGTTTATAACTTGTGCCACTCGCACATAGATGTCACTGTAACTTAGTAAGAAAACTTCGTTAGCGCCATCTATTAGAGAGTAGAATTAATAAATATAGTTACAACTAAATAATTTTAATATCAAAATTTCAAAAAAGCTATGATGCAGTTTTACAAACTGTAATTGATATTAAAAAATATTTTTCAATGGAAAAATAACGCGAGATACTAAACGTAAAAAGATTTAATAAGTAGAGTTGATCTCTCGCGTAATCGATCATATAATATAAACGATAGAGCATTTCCCTAGATACCTACCTATTTAGTTTTCGATGATTGTAGATGTGGCATTAAAATGTTCAAGTACCTATAAACTTAATAAAAAACCAAAAATATCCGTCGGGGACTGTGCAAACAAACATCATCTCACCCCAAACGCGTATTATACCGTCTCCGTTCCGTCGTGGGTAATTAAAAAGAAAAACGTACAAACGTATATTACAATAAAATTAATACAAATAGCACATACAAAATTATATATACTGATATAGTATATATTGCACTTATTTAAACAAAAGTATCCTATATGTTGACCCGGACAACTAGCTATCATTATATCACATTTGATCAAAATTCTTCTGTTCTTATACAGTCGCAAGCAATGAAATGTATACGTTGACAACTTTTCAAATATAATGTAAACATTATTCGTTCCAAAAGAAAGACTGTACAGACAGAAAAATACTTACGTAGTAATTATTCATGTAATCTGTGAAAATACATACAAATAAATTAGGTATATAAAAAAACAAATTATACAAAAATACAAACGCATGTAATTCTTCCTTAACTGCTTGACCTATTTTGACAAAGTTTTGAGTCGGAAATTCACAAGTGGACCCGGAAGCTGGTGCAGTCGACTAGATTACGATTTTTTTTCAATATGTGTAACTTCAGACAATACTAGCGCCACGTTGCGCGCGAGCTTAAAAATTCTAAATAAATCTTTAAGAACGATGCGCCTGCACCGGTAATAACTTTGCAACGTAGTTCTTATGATTTCAACTAGATGTCGCTTTTGCATTTATCTTAAAATAAAAATAAATGATACAAATATCTTTTGAAATATAAAAATGCAAGCCCTTTTCCAATTATTATTATAGAAAAATATTTACATACATTGTAAAATCGTGCTGTTCATAGGTACATACAAAAATCGTAGGATTAACTTCAAACGTTTTAAAGATTCTACAGACAACGAAGTACCTATTTATTTACGGTCTTATATTATTCTTAAATCTAAAGTCAAACTTCGCGGTATACTCAAAAACAAAAAAAATCTTTAGTTAAAAGTTTGAGAATGGCTGGATTTGGCTACAATAATCACCGATAACTAAACCCTTATTGTGAATATAATACCAGTTACGATTTATACTATTTAGCGCGAGCGAAGCCGCGGGTTCCACTCGTTATTTACTAAATCCTTCCTCAAGAACCACTCTATCCATTGGTGAAAACAGCATTAAACTCGATGCACTAGTTTTTGAGTTTATCGCGAACAGACAGACAGACAGACTTTGTTTTATAATATTATGTAGTGATACACTATATCTATACTAAATAATTTTTTTATCACCTAACATGTAATAACCATAAATAATTATTATAAATATGTTGGAACGTTAACACACAGTACAACCCTATAATATCTATGATAAGGTCTCATACAAATATTCGAGCTCATCACACAATGTCCCAAGCGGGACGCGAACCCACGACTGCTGGTCTGCAAGTCGGACTATTACAAATGGTGTCAAGCATGTTGTCAAATGGTATCAACTATCATGGTATAAATTTTCTTTTAGTATTATTAGTACTATAATACGAGACGATTTTAAACTTTATTGCTTTCATGTTGTTTTGTTTGACTGTCAATGCGATTACTTAGTGTGAGATCTCCATAGATAAAAAAGTTTAGTATCTACGCTGTAATTAACAGAGTCTGTACTTGAATGTTTATTAGTACCCGAGGCTCCGCTCGCGTTTTAAAGGCTGAAAACTAAACGAAATATTTTTCTCCCGTCTTTACAACATTTTTTATTGATACTCCGCTCCTATTGGCCGTAGCATAGTGTAATATAGGCTATAGCCCATAGCCTTCCTCGATAAACAGACTATAAAACACAAAAAGAATTTTACAATTCGGAGCAGTAGTTCCTGAGATTAGCGCGTTCAACCAAAGAAATAAACAAACAAACAAACCAACAAACTCTTCAGCGTTATAATATTAGTATAGATTACAGTATTTTTATTTAATTTTATTTAATTAATCAAGTTTTATCAAAATCTTATCAATAGTTCTTACATAAATAGTAATAAACATGTTATGTCCATATAATAATACCCTCACAAACTCATGACCATGAATATTAGAAACTGTATATTACATTTACAAAGAAATTTTCTATTAGAATAGGTATTTATTATTTGATAACAAGAAAATGTTAATAATTGATTTCTAAAGTCATTCGAGAAGAAAATTACTTCGTATTTTTACGCAACAGCGTTGCAAGCAGTTGACGCACTAACGTAGAAACATTACATAGGTACTTATAACTTACAAGTGATGTATTGAAATGAAAAAACTGTTTTTTTTTCATTACCGGTATTAATATCATTTTAATTGCAATTACATCGAATTGTGTCTCAAAAGGTAGGTGGTACCTACCTCATGGATTTCACTTTTCAGTTTGACTTTTGATTTATTAAAAGTAGGTTGTTCACCTCTTTTTCTTATAAATTATTGTGTGAGCATTAGGACTAAAAGTAAATGAAGCATAAAATTGATTTACAATTGACAAGACGTACTTTCTTATACCTTTTAAAACACACAAAAACTTTTATTTCTGTAGTTCAAATATTAAACAAAAATCATATTGGAAAGTCAATAGGTAGTCATTTAAATAATACTTATGTGTCGTTAGTCTATACTAATATAATTATAAAGAGGAAGAATTTGTATTTTTGTATGTAACGAATAAACTCAAAAATTACTGGACCGATTTCAAAAATTCTTTTACCATTAGAAACCTACATTGTCACTGAGTAACATAGGCTATATTTAGAATTAGACCCAGGGACGAACTCGAGCGAAGCGATGGTGAGGCTAGTATTACTTAAGTTTATACATTACTCATTATGTAAAACTTGTATGTTTTTGAATTTTTGAATAAACTTATCTCATGTTGAATACTTGCAGGAATAAATTACCACGATGCAGAAAACAGTTCGCTCGACTCCAATGGTTGATGACAAAGAACATATAAAATTAATAGATTTTCTTATACATACCAAATTGTAGAGCGGACTGCTTTATATAATTTATTTTATGTGCTTTAAGAAATGATCTATAACAATTAATTTTACTGTACTTAAGTGTAGCCCATGGTTGAACATTTCTTTTCCAGGAAATCATTGATCTAAAAAAATAGCTTTTAAGAGAAAATCGCTAGCGAAGATACAATCAGGATGTGTTTAAGAAGTCAAGTGATAAGAAAAAGCACTAAAAAATAAAAAAATATAAATAAAATTGTCGTTCTAAAAGTCAGTTCTTTTAACATATACCAATTCCAAAATAATTTTGTGACAAATCATTTGATGATAGGGATTTGATATGTTTCCGAAATTAGTTTTTTTAGTTCTAACTTCTAACTAAAGCTATGGATACGTTCTTACTTCACTTCAGGACTTCACAGTGGGTTAATAGAAAGATTGTGCGAACATTTATTTATAACCGCTCCAGCTGTTTTGTAGTATATACGGAACTTACAAACATCATACACATATTTTTATATATACACATGCTTATGTAGATTATCACTTTAAGTTTTACACGCTTCATTTTGTACCTCACGTTTATGGTCAAAATAAATGTAATAACAAATCAATTACAAATTTAATAAAACACATAATACGTACATTTCTACATTTTTAAAAATTTCCAAGAATGTGTATGTGTGTACTAAACTACTTACAAATTTTCACCTAATAAAAATTAATTATTATTAAAGTCTAAACAATTGTCTTTATTACTGTCAGGTTTTAAAAAAATTGTCCTTAATCAAAATATTCAAGAACCCAATACACAAGTGCTATATAAACATACCGTATCCGCATTACGGCTCAGTTGTCCGAGACAGTGACCGTAGTATTACAGTTTGTCACCCGACTGATAGTAGACGATATTATGAGTGTATCTAAAAGTGCCCTACTTTTACTGTGTATTCATCACATCGCCGCGAAGACCATAAGCGATTATAATATTGAAAGAAATCATTTATTAGACCAAGAGTTCACTTTGCAAGTCGGAGGGAAAATTAAACTAAATGAAGACGAACTAGTAGCTAATGCCATATTGATGAAACATAAACACCATCAGCTCGATGAATCTTTTTACAATCCCCAATATTTTAACTTCTCGAGACATTACTTTACTTATAAGGATGATATTAATAATTCTATAGTGTACCAGATTATAAAAAGGATGCCTAAGGGAGGTGCGTTACATGTCCACAGCTCTTTAATGCTTAGCGCTGAACGTTTACTAACATTGACGTATGAAGATCATTTATACGCTTGTTTTGTGGACGACGATTTATATTTACACTTCTCACTCACCGTCCCCCAGCGGCCTTGTGCGACTAAATGGGAATTAATAAGCGATCTAAGGAACAATACCGATGACATCCTCTCTTTTGATGCAAGTTTGAAACAATACTTCACTTTATATTCTGAAGACGAAAAATTTTTACATCGTGAAATCAATATTGTATGGGAGAAATTTAATAAAGTTTGTCATAATATAAAACAATTAATTGGATATAGACCGGTGCGGGAAATGTTCTTTTATGAGGCTTTGAAAGAATTTTATGAAGACAAAGTAATGTATATAGAAGTTAGGAGTGGATTGCAAAATCTTTATGAATTAGATGGTACTGTCCACGATCTAATTTACATGCCACGTCTTTACCATCGTGTGGCCAAAAGATTTAGAGAAGAACACCCTGATTTTATGGGAATTAAATTCATAGTGACTAGAAACCGTGCCAAGAACGAGTCACAAATACGCGAAGTTATCAACATAGGTCGTCAGATGCAAAGAGAAATGCCGGATATGTTTGCTGGTTTCGATTTAGTCGGCCAGGAGGACTTGGGCAAGCCATTACTGGAATTTCTTCCAATTTTAGAGGAAGCTAAAAATGATATAAATTTTTATTTTCATGGCGGCGAGACGAATTGGTTCGGTACTCCCACAGATGAGAACTTAGTAGATGCTATTATGTTGGGATCTAAGCGGATAGGTCATGCATACGGCTTGATAAAGCATCCCTCATTGATGGCAGCAGTGCGTGCGAAAGATATCGCGATTGAAGTGAATGTAATATCAAATGTAGTTTTATCATTGGTAAGTGACGTGAGAAATCATCCGTTGGCTGCATACTTAGCTCTCGGATTGCCAGTCGTGTTGTCCAGTGATGATCCAGGCGCGTGGGGCGCGGATCCATTGTCCCACGACTTTTATATCACGTTCGTAGGCATTGCAAGCAAACGAGCGGATTTACGTATGCTTAAACAATTAGTTATTAATTCTATTAAGTACAGCGCACTGGACAACGGAGAAAAATTAGAAATGTTCAAAAAATTTCATAAGCAATGGAACAACTTTATTAATGAAGTTGTCACAACGTATAGATAGACTATTAGAATTATATTTTTCTAAGTATATTATTATAATAGTTAAGAAGAGATTTATGTAAATACTAATTTATTTGTTATTTTAAAATTAGTTACAGTTATTAATAAATGTATTAAGAAATTACTGTAACAGTATGATTACTCAAGTTGTAAGGAAAAAGTGTAACAAACTGATTATCTTATTTGTATATAAATACTTACATAAATAATAGGATACCTTAATTCCTAAGTTGGCTAATCCATCTGACTGACAAGAGAGAGAGAGAGAGAGAGAGAGAGAGAGAGAGAGAGCGTTTCCAAGGTTTTTTTCTATTTTTTCGTAATCTAGTTAGCGAGAGCGATAGCGAGAGAAGCCGCGGGTTCCTCTAGTAAATGTACACAAACACTTGACAAATTAACTAAAACCTTCCTCAAGAACAACTCTATCAATTGGTGAAAACAGCATGAAAATCGGTTCAATAGTTTTTGATTTTTACGCGAACAGACAGACAGACGCAGCGGAGAACTTTGTTTTATAATATGTAGTGATACGTAGAAAGCTTATAAATATTTATTTATACAAAGCGATTAAAAAGGTCAATTGTAACATTGCAATCAGCATATTACATCAGAAAATCGAAAAATAACGTTTAAATATTTATTTATAATGATATAATGATGATTTTATTGCTTTGCTATGAATTCTATAACTATATCTTAGTAAAAAATAGCTTTAAAAGATCGAGTGAAAAGCCCATAATTGGTTCGTTCGAATTACATGATTCTTTGGGTAATGTTCGAGTAGGTACGTTGCGTGTCTGCTTCCTACGTAGTCTAGATTTGTTACAAATATACAGAATATTTACACTTCCTGTTTTAAACACATTCACTTGATATGACTATGTGTGAGAATGCGAAAAATAAAGGAAATTTATATAGGTAAATATTTTTTTAATATAAAATACTAACATTTCCCGCGGCTTCGCACACGTCCTAAAGCCTAGAAACCATATTGATACAGAGTCCGGTATGATATGTCGCAGAACTAACGCCCGCCCTTCCCGTTTTTGCAACATTTTTCATTGATGCTCCGCTCCTATTAGTGATAGCTTGATGTTATATTATATATAGCCTACTTATAGCCTTTCTCGATAAACGGACTATCCAACACAAAAAGAATTTTTCAAATCAAACCAGTAGTTCCTAAGATTAGCGCGTTCAACCAAACAAACAAACTCTTCAGCTTTATAATATTAGTATAGATTTACAACTCATAAGAAATACACGTGTAAATTCCTTAGTGAGGTTTTGGAAATTCGCAATGTCAGCCAGATTATTCCTCTGAATTCCAAAATTCATATTTATGAAGCTAATGCCTTTGTTGCCAACTTCTTAGTGTCGAACGAAGAATATGAGAGTATATTATAGCACCTCGCAATTTTCTTATTCAAATTCAGTGAAACATTACCTAGATTATTTTTGAAATTTACATATCTTCAAAATGAACCGGAGCAGCACTGGACACCGAAAAGTGAATGAAATTAGAGGAATAGATCTTTTAAAAAACATAATAAATATTTATAACTTATAACTAACACTAAAGTTACTGAGATATATAGGTAGGTACCTACTTACTAAAATTAGTTATAAAAAGAAAACACACATATTGTAAATATTTTAAAAAGGAAATTATTAATATTATTTCGAAACCCCATTGAAATATAAATAAATAAATTAGATATAAAATTTTCTTTACTCTATTGAATTCTGAAATACGTATTCACAAAAAAACGTAACTACTACTTTATTTTCGATTAAGAAAATAAAAATTGCTCTATGCTCTTTGTTCTAAGCTAATAAAGCTGAAATTCGCTCGAACTTGTCAATTTTAAGTTGCAAATATTGGTATATTACGGACGATCACAAATTATTATTGAAAATATTATTATTGAAAAGGTCATATTGGCATATATATACCAAACCGCTACGTATGTATAAATAGAGCGAAAAAAGAATTATAGATGGCTGGCCTCTCTCCAAACTTATGCTTAACCCATCGTATACCATACCCCGTCTATAGACGTGGGCCGAGGTGCAAATCAGGTAGGTGGAGGTACATGAATTGTTAAATGTATCACTTTAATGGGCCTATAAGTAGGTACCAGGTGCAGAATATAAATTTTCTGACACCAATTAGCTCTAACACCAGTTGAAATTAGTTGAAACCTAATACTGAAAGTACGATGCACAAAATAATTACTTAGTTTTCACTCCTTACTTGACTATATGCAAACTTTATTAACATATATCTTAGTATATTTATTAATAAAAGCCAGGTGGTGATGTTTGCTAATAACCCAACATATTTATTTATTTAATATTTAAGTCGTTAAAGAAATGTACTTATTATGTAGAAACATATTAAGTGATTACACTGATAAAATAGGAATAATTCTAAAGATAAAAACATTATTTACTAATAAGTACGTACTAAAAATATATTTTAGATGATAAGCATGGAATCGGTACGGTGACAATGTCCTCTTGACATGTACCGAATTATGAACTGGATAAGATGGCGATAAAATATGTACTTACATAATAATTTCAGAGTTACTAACCTTAATGTAGCTTTAAGAAACGAAGTCACGAAAATATTAGGATACAACATCAGTTTAAACAGAAAACTAAGCGGACTTTTCCTTCTGAATTTTTATTAATATTATGAATTTTCAGTTCAAAACATGTATAGTAAAAACATGAACATATATGTATAACAAATTTTTATGCATAAAATATTTGTTAGACGTAGACACTTCATGGTCAATGATCTTACATCTTGCTTAAATATAAATTTGGCAACCCTCTGGTTATTCTGAAGCATGAAATTTGCTCTAACCATCCACTTGTCTACAGTAGCTACTGCAGAGAAGTAGGTACTAGGAGTAGGTGCGTTTCTTGGCTTCACGCCCGGCCAGGTTGCCTGTCGCTTACGAGCCAACGTCAGCTTGAACGCATGTCGAGAGGATTCCATCATTTAACTCTAAATCTAAAAATTAAAAGTCTGGGTTGACGAACTTCACCATATCACACTTCTTCATAGATATTATGTATCTGTCCTAAGATATTCCACACAAGATTTCGCATGTGATAACTTGTATCTTGAAAATTATTAGTACCTACTGCTGATAGCTATCAATGGCTACCTATATCATATATGAGTATATCATATATGAGTATATCATGTATTGGAATAGAGCATAGACGATCATTACGTAATATTAGATAATAATAAAGTTTCGATTTTTATTATTCTAGCTATAAATGGTTGTATTTAAAATAATGTAAGTAATGGCATCTGGATTCGCATATGTCTGTCTGTCTGTTCACTCCAAAAAATATTTACGCATTTTCATGCGGTTTTCACCAATAGATGATGACTCGTTTGGCTCAGTTGGTAGTGACCCTGCTTTCTCCGCCATCTAGTTCTGTGGTAAGCTACGAGGCTTGTGCTACGGATACCAGATAGTTGATATACTACACATATAATATCTTTTAAATATTATTAGTAAATACACCCATGACTAGAGAACTAACATTCGTGTTCAACAAATGAATGCCCCCAGCGGGACTCGAACCCGCGACCGCTGGCGCAGAAAGTAGGGTTACTACAGTCTGAGCCAACGGTGTCGTCATTTGTTTGTTTGTTTGTTTGTTTGTTTGATTGAACGCGCTAATCTCAGGAACTACTGGGCCGAATTAAAAATTATTTTTATGTTAGATAGTCTGTTTATCGAGGCAGGCTATAGGCTATATTACATCACGCTACTATCAATAGGAGCGGAGTATCAATGAAAAATGTTGCAAAAACGGGATTTGGTACCTATTTGGTTTCCAGCCTATAGAACGCGCGCGAAGCCGCGGGAAAGACTAGTAGTACATAATATGTGAAGCTCAAGCTGACACTACAGATTATTGAAGAATATTTTTAATAATTAAGATTTAAAAAAAATGCTCATTAAAACCTATTTACTTATGCAAAAAAAACTTAAAACTTCTACCATTTTGAAAAACAAGTAAGAAACAAAATCTACTAAAGTTTTATTACGTAACATGTAGGTTTTACGTATTGATTTTAATATCGTAAAATAATAATTGATCGTATCGATCTCTTATCTATGGGCTTGGTTCGTATACAAGATAAATATAAACGTACACATTTTTATAAAGTAAAATTTTCTGTGAAATAATTACGAATGCTTTTCTGAATCGATACGAAAACTTATTTCTGGATTCAAATTCAAAACATTTTATTGAATAATAAACAATAATTTTTCACTTAAGCTCATGAGTCTACTACCAATTCGGAAAGGTCAAGAAAAAGAGTAAGAATTTTGCTCTATCCAATTATAAGCCCCACTTTCATTTAAGTCACCTAAAACATTGGTAAAAGTTAATAACACTTGGAAGCAAAAATAGGTAGTTAAAAAAAATTGTTTATTTTCTTACACCATGTTGAAGTTAACTAATTTATAGCATTAATTTCTTCAGGCGCCTTCAGAGCATGCATCATTTAGAACGATCATCATCAACTAACACCGAAACAGTTAAACGAAGCGATTCCAAATTATTAGACTAATTAGTAGCAGTGAAAGCCCTAATTATCCGGCATGTCGCATGTGTAATTTAACACGTTTGAAATAAACCCGATTTTATTATGTTAATAATATAGATAGTCCCTAGATACTTCGTCGGAAGTTGCCGGTTCGATTATTATTTGTATAGTACAAACATATAAAATTATTAACTAACCTATATTATTATTAATCAACACAGATAATAAGTATTAAAATAAATAAATAAAAATAGTAAATATTACTAAAAGGACTTAAGTGTGTATTACATTAGCGACTCGCCCTTTCTTCGCTCGGGCTCTTCCCTATATTTAGCACAGGCAAAGCCGCGCGATCTGCTAGTTACACATATAAACCTTCCTCTTGAATCACTCTATCTATTAAAAAAACCGCATCAAAATCCGTTGCGTAGTTTTAAAGATTTAGGCATACATAGGGACATAGGGACAGAAAAAGCGACTTTGTTTTATACTATGTAGTGATGATGATGATATCACACTAAAGTTTTGATTTTAAAAAAAACGTCTAGCTACAGTAGATATGAGCCTCGACTTCAAAGAAGGCTTGCGGGATCTTGTACTGTAATTTTTTCAGTGAATTGAAGAAAGCAAATGTTAGAGGTAAGTAAGTACATACGTAAGTTCTTAAGGTGAATGAGTTTTCCTAGATCGTGTAGACCTGCCTGTCTGAGAGAACTTAGTAAGTTTTAAAAAGACATATGCAGAGCTGGCGTTAGGACTACCAGCGCCCTAAACGGATTTTCTGCGATAAACGTAAATGTAAATATAATGAAAATGAACGATAAACTCAGAGTTCTAAAAAAAGATCAACTTTTTATGAACTGAACTGTTTCTCTAAACTAGGAATAAGAAATTAAGGCGTATCTGGCGCCCTTTACCCTACCGAACACCCAGAGGTCGCAAATTCGAATATCTTTCATGTTTTTGTTGACTATACAGATAAGTTTATTGCAAGTCTGATAAGAACAAACGTGATTGGATACTAACATATTATTTATGCACGCCGCATAAATCATACTACCTTATTTTTAAGATTACAAACGACAATAAGTCTAGATAAGACAAGAACATAGTAGTGTATTATGAAATAAAAGTAAAGTTAACAAATATGTACGAGTATGCTGTAATGTAATGTTACAACATACCTACTCGTTATTTTATAAATTGGATAATCTATTGCTCGTAATATCTCATATGGTAAGCTTGCTTATGTGATTCACAATTCCACATGAATACATGTGCGAAGTACATATACATCCTTATCTGAAATGTTCCTTAAAAGCAAAAAATATGAAGTGCTTATACCTACATTTTAAATAAACACAACATTGTTACATATATTTTCTTTTTATTTTTAACAAAACAAGTGAGATTACTCGACATCAACAATATAACAGCATGTAAACTTTATAACACAGTTTTCTAATGAACCGATGTACAATTATGAACAATTGAATCAACGAATTTCGTCCATCTAATTTCAAACTCATAAATTAGTTTATCTTTATTAGAATATGTGCTGTAATACAACGAATTAAGAGCTAATTTCTTTAAAAGTTTCAAATCAGCATGCCGACTCGCGATACCAACGAATGTTACATAAAAATCATGCGATAGAGGTTCAGCCTCCCACATTCCTGGATCGTCACTCGATATCACCACAGGCAGATTATTTGCTAAAAAGATAGCTAATGGATGATTCCTTATATCGTCGACCAACTTTAACACAGCATTAGACACCACATTCACTTCTACACCAATGTTTCTTTTTTTCACTTCTTTAATCAGAACAGGATGCTTAGCGAGAGCAAAGGCATGTCCAATGCGACGAGATCCAAGGACAATAGCGTCTATTATATTTTCATCAGAACTTGTTCCATACCAATTTGTCTCACCAGCATGGAAAAAATAATTGATATCTTTATTCGATTTGGATAAAACATGTAAGAACTCTTTGATAGGTACACCCAAGTCTTCCTGGCCCACTAGATCAAATCCTGCTAAAAAATCAGGCATTTTGTTTTGTAATTTTTTGGCCACTTTCAAATATTCCTCTACTGTTTTAGTGTTAACAGACCTTAATGGAGCGTAAATCAGCTTAGCCCCATAGAAGTCTGGATAATCATTTTTGAATTTGTCTGAAACTTGTTTATATGAAAAAGCTGTATCTAGTGTATCATACTTGTTGCCATCTAAATCGTATAATGTAGGTAGTACGCTTCTAAGTTCTAAGTACATAATATTATCTGCTCTTAATGCTTTTAATGTGTCATAAAAATATTGTTCCCATACTGGTTTGTAAGTGAATAGAGGTGTTGTTGTAATAAAATATTTTTGGAAATTAGACCACACTACGTTAATATCAGTATATATCTCATTTGGATCTTCAACGACCAGAGTAAAACGTTCTCTCAATTTGGCATCAAATTTTTCAACATTACCAGATGCATATCGAGCTTCTTTCATGACCTGCCATACTGTTTCACAACGCGATGTGGGGACATGACGGGAAAATAAAAATAGAATATTCTCTTCTTCAAAACATACATACAAATCATCCCAATAAGTGATTGAGAGAACATAGTCAGGGCCTAAGATAGCTGTATCGTGTGCGTGAAGAACTGCCCCCTTAGGCATTCGTTGGATGAGCTTAAACAACTCCGATTTCTTCACTTCGTCTTTATATTCGAAGAAGTGCTTAGAAAAATTAAAATGCTGAGGATAGTTGAAGCCATATTCCAATTCATTGTGTTTAAGATTCATTAACAATTTATTTGCTTGCTCTTCATTATCACTTAACACTATATCACTCCCTAACATTAAATCCAGCTCCTTTTGCAATAAATAATTTCTTTCCTTAAGATTTTTTTCAAAAACATCGTCCGCAATGGCCGTTCTGGTGGCAACTACCAAACAGAAAATAATTTTAACCCACATTTTGTTGAATTCGATCGAAAACCTTCTAATAAGCTACTTAAATTAATGTTTAGTGCAAGGTTGTATGATAAAATTTTAAAAGTGGGTATAACTAATATTAAATTGACGCACGTTTCATAGTGTATTGTCTGGACAATTGCTCGCGGAGCACTTAGAAGCGTGACCACAACAAACAGATAAATACTAGGTCATTTTTGTAAAATGTCGATTGAAGTTAGAAATCACTATTTTGGGTGCCTTATCGTGTGGTGCCTCTTATCATCATCGCTCCTAAATCGACAAGCCAATGAGATATAAACAAGTGATAACAACGAAAGAAAAATTACCCGTATAGTATTTATCATATCATATATTACTCAAACTGTCAAATAAGATAATGCAGATTAAGATCTAGGGAATTATTATGAAATAAATTTAAATGATACTTTTATTGAATAGGTACCTACTAATTATCTACATAAAATATAATGATAATGTTGTTATCTCTTTTTATACAACATGTACCTATACTTGTTCATCATGTTGTCACCTGAGATATGAAATAAAATCACTGTGTAGGTAAATGTCGTTACAATGTAAACGAGGCGTAGGTTCGACTAATGTGTAATAAAAGCTATATATTCTCTATTTATTTATTAAGATGAATGGATAAGACCATCTTTATACCATGTAAGTACTGTACACTACTTACCCAGTGCGAAATAATGTCAGTAATTTTTAGCTTAATAACTAATATATCAGACAATTCTTTTAAATACATACATATTTTTTATTTTGCAACTTTTAACCCTTTCTTTCGTTTCCAACAATGCACGAGCATTCAGAATATGTATATTTACATACATATATTTCTTAAATCGCAATACACACTATTCGTGAGGACCATTGTTCGAAATGATCCCAGAAAGTGTTATCCAGAATTCCGCTGATAGTAATTAGAAGATTAAAGGAGGTGACGAGTGTGTAAGAAACATCTCAATATCACGCATGTTGTAGTGACGGCCATATTTTTTTCTTTTTGCCAACAAATGCGTACCGCGGGGCGGTTCCTGTTAAAGTGCCACTTAAAACCTTCCCCAACCCTTTCGTTGCATAAAATCAGCATGGCGGATGAGACGGCCTTTATTTCTTTTCAGATTCATTTTTTAGTTTCTTTAGAGCGCTGCTTTGAAAACGAACCCTTTTAGACGCCGCTGGCTGTAATTTACACCAGTACGAAATGAGTTTTAGTAAATTTTATCGTTTAAAACGTCTATAGAAATTGCGGCTTGTGCGAGATCGTTTCGGAGTCTTTCAAGTTTTTTTACCTTTAATTATGTGGATACTAACTTGGTTGCTATTTTTGCCGTTGAACTTAAAACAGCTAGTGCTACAAAATTAAGTGCTCGGTACACTTTATTTATAAATTAACTGCGGAACTGCAGATGTAAAATGGCAGCATAAATGAAAATAATTGCCTTGCATTGGCGTTGTACTTGTACTTAATAGTAATACTTTGCTTAATTAGTTAATATTAATTTTATGCAACACAACAGCCTCTGGAACAGAATAACAATAATAATTCTTATAGAACTTTACTTAAAATTAATTTAATTAAATTAATAATTTTATATTTATATATTTAGCCTCAGCGATCTTCCTATACTAGCTCTGCGTAACTCACAGGATAATAGATTATTATTATTACTTTTACTAACGTTTTTTTTATATTCATTTGTAGGGAAAGGGGGGGCAAGACCAAGCAATGCAAGATTACTTTATTCATATTATATTAATATATAATTATTTTAATTATATTTGAAATAATTATCATATTTTAATTAATTTTAACTAGATAAGTAGAATTTGTGAGATTATGCTTACTTACCTTAGCTACGTTGTAATTTCGTGGACGGGACCAAAAATCTGTTTCTAAGATAAAAGTATCCTTAGTTACTCTTTAAAGGAGTGTGGTATACTATAACATCAGCTATCTGCACGTGAAAGTCCCGTCAAAACCATTCCAGCCGCTTTGAAAATAAACCGGAACAAACAGACAGATAATAAAAAATGTGTTTTTCTTGTAAGTATGATGTAGATAATTTGAAATTTCATTTAACAGAAAAACTTTTACAGGAAAACATATCACTTAAAAAACTTCAAAAAAAGCTCATGCTCAAGTTTCGCGTACAAAGACGTTAATTAATTAATCTAAATAATAAAACTCTATAGGTAGGACGAAAATTAGGATTTCAATCTAGATAATCACTCTCACTATATAATAATATAAAACAAAGTGGCTTCCCGCTGTCTGTGTGCCCTATGTTAAGTATGCTTAGATCTTGAACTACGCAACGGATTTTGATGCGGTTTTTTTAATAGATAGAGTGATTCTAGAGGAAGGTTTATATGCATAAACGCTAGTGGAACCCGCGGCTTTATATGTGTTAAATCGCTAGTTTCTACATAATTAATTACTAAATGCTTAATTACAAAATATAACATTAAAAATGTGTAAATGTTTTCCAAAATCATTTCAACTTATGTAATTTAGCGCGGATCAAATTTTTTGTTTGGAATAAACATAAAACTGTTTGGTTTAGTTGATGATGGTAGTCAGAAATTGAAACACTATAACACTATTGTCTTTTACCCGACTGCGTGACGCGCAGGAGGTTTAAAGGGTAAGTATGTTTGTTCCTATGTGGCTTTCTAGAGACCTAATACGTAGGCCGATTTTAGTAAGAAATGGGAATCGTTTGTCACTTAATTATCACATATAATTCTATTCAATATTATCTAAAGTATGACCTGACCTCAGATAAAAATATTTTTTTGGCATAGTTTCGCTTTTGAAATATTAATAAAATTAAATCAGTGCCTTATATTTTACATGTTTTATTAAATTTGTTATGATAAAGTGCGTCATTAAATTATGACGTAATGCACAATAATATAGTGTGGACAAAGATATTGACTGAATATACGTATAATAAACATGAGGTCATTCGCCCTAAACAATAATACCGTATTCAGTGTCAGTTCAGAGTCGGAGCGGGCAAGACGAAACGCGCCCCTCAGAAATGCGGTCTATACTTCCATATGTGTTTCTATTCACCGCTTGTCATGCAACAATCGACGATTACAAAGCGAAACGAGCCAAGATCCTACGAGATGAAGCACTCTTATCAGTTGGGGGAACCTTACTGCTCTCAGACAAAGAAACAATCGTCAACAACTGTCTAATGCAGCACAAGTTTTACGAAGTGGACTATGGTTTTAATAATCCACAATTTTATAATCTCTCCAGACATTTTTTTTCCTATAAGGATAATTTACGGTTATCTAAAGTTTATAAGATTATAAATGATATGCCAAAAGGTGCAGCCCTACATATTCACGATATGGGCATTTTGGGACCTGACTACATGGTCGATTTAACCTACTCGGACAACCTTTACATGTGTTATGAAAAGAAGGACATAAGTTTTAAATTTTCTAATAAAATACCAACTATTCCATGTGAAAGTAGCTGGCAATTGTTAAGCGAGATTAGAAAAATCTCAAACAGGACGGAATTTGACGCAGAATTGCGATCTCATTTTACTATGTGTGTTAAAAATCCTGACTCGTTATATCCTAGCATTAAAGAATCTTGGGAAGTTTTTCTTAACTATTTTCGAAGAGTTAGCCAAATACTCACATTTAGACCTATATGGGAACAATATTTCTATGAAGTACTTCGACAGTTTAGAAAAAGCAATGTAATGTACCTCGAAATAAGAAGCATTCTTCCGAATTTATACGAGTTAGATGGTACAGTGTATGATCCGATTATCACAGCAAAGACATATAAAAAAGTTATTAAAAAGTTCAAAAAAGATCATCCTGACTTTATTGGAGCAAAACTTATATACGCCCCGTCGAGAAAGATAGAACGCTACACATTGGATGAGTATTTAAGGTTAGCAAGTGCGATAAAAGCTGATATGCCCGACATTTTCGCAGGCTTTGATCTAGTCGGACAGGAAGATCCTGGAAGCCCCTTAGTAGAGTTTTTACCACAATTAACTGAAGCATCCAAAGATTTTCACTTTTTCTTCCACGCAGGTGAAACAAATTGGTACGGCACATTGACGGATGAAAACCTAATAGACGCTATATTATTAGGAGCGAAACGAATAGGTCATGCCTATGCTCTTCCAAAGCATCCCGTTCTTTTAAAGAAAGTTATTGAGAAAGATATTGCTGTAGAAGTTAACGTAATTTCAAATTCAGTACTATCTTTAGTGCGTGATGTTCGTAATCATCCACTTAGTATTCTTTTAGCTCATGGAGCACCTGTAGTACTTTCTAGTGATGATCCAGGTATTTGGGAAGCAGATTTATTATCCGACGATTTTTACGTCGCTTTTGTTGGTGTTGCCAGTCGTCTATCAGATCTAAGACTGTTAAAACAATTGGCAATTAATTCATTAAAATACAGTGCATTAGACCAAAATGCGAAAGCCAACGCGCTTTCCAAATTCAACAGAGAATGGGAAAAATTTATTGATAATTTTAATTGCTCTAAATACTAAACGAAGTTCTTCTAATAAGGTATATGTTTTTTTAATATTAAAGATTTTTATATTTCTAATTTACTTTTTATTTTATAATCACACTATTTTAATCTATTCACACGAAGAAAATCTTGAAGATGCTAATAAAATAAATAAACAGTATATAATATGATATCGTAGTACCCCGTACCCCGTACCGTAGTAGAGTATCAGCACATCGACGTAAACATTAATTAAATGAATAGAAATTATTTTTACACTCCTATTGCATCCTATACTCGTGCGGACCACTCTTCCACCGGAGAAGTATCTATCTAGGGCAGCATTTGATGCTGCCGGAAAGGATACAGAAGTCCTTCAGTCAGATTTCCTGGAATCAACAGGACTAAGCGGAAATATCTAAATTAACTTACAGGTCACAATGTATTTAGAAGTGGTCGTAGTAGTTAGAGCCGTTCTCGGCACCAAACCCACACATAATAGGTAATAATACACCGCTACTAGCCAAGACGTTTTACAAAGTCTTTTCCTAGCAGCATTTCGCTTCGCTTCAATCAGTACATCAGTAGGTACAAATAACATTGACGCGTCTGTTTTTAATTACAAAGTTACAGCTTTTCACTAAATGCACATGAAAGTATATAATATATGAAATTATATAGTATACAGTACATATCAAAAAATCTATCTTTATAATTTTTGTTTGTCTGTCTCTCTGTCTGTCTGTTTGTTCCGGCGAACCTCTGAAACGGCTGGACTGATTTTGAGGGGACTTTCATTCGCAGATAGCTAATGTTATAAGAGACTTAGATGTATATTGTATAGATTATAAAAACATATGCCCAGCGAAGCGGGCAGGGTTTGCTAAACCTACAAGTGTTTGGTAAATTCAAATATCGATGTCTTTCCAGAAGAAATGTGAAATCTGATTTAATCCAATCCAACATTTACTGTATTTACATTTATACATAAATACAGAAGTAGCGAATTTGTTTTATATTATTTAGAGATAAGCGTTATTCATAAATAACCTCATTTCTGATAACTCCAGGTTCAAAGCAAAGGTCATTTAAACAGCAAATTACACGATGTTGTTATTATCATTAACTTTTGGCGTAAAACTCGTATTTAGGAAAATAAACAAAGACACAGTTGATTGTTATGTATTAATCGTAATTAGCTGAAAAAATCCTTAACGAAGTATGTACCTAATTTCATTTTTATATTTCATATTTTAAAAAATATGAGGTCTAATAATTTCGACAATGTCACGTTCAATGTAGGAGTCACGCTGGAGACTGGCTGTTGATATTTAAAATTATTAATTTTACCAGTAAAAGGACTAGATTAAGATTTAGAAGATTATTAAATAGCATAAGATAGTATTATTATACTTCCAAGACAGTGGTACTGGTAGCCCAGTGGTAACGCGATCGCTTGGATAACCGAGTAATGTGGGTTCAAATTCAGGTCACGCACCTCTGATATTTTCATGTGCGAATCATTTCTACCATGAATACCACTTGTCTTACGGTGAAGGAAAACATCGTGAGAAAACCTACATTACCTGCAAACACTGCAAGTGTCTGTTTTTAATTTCAAATTAACAGCTTTTCACTAAATGCATATTATAATGAAATTATATACGATACTTAGATGAAAAAATCAACTTTAAGAATATTTGTCTGTCTATCTGTCTGTCTGTTTGTTCCGGCTAATCTCTGAAACAGCTGTACCGATTTTGACAGGACTTTCACTCAGAAAGACACGATCACGGATACACAGGGTTTGCTAGTATTAAATACAAATTTTATGAACCGACTGCTGCCAATAAGTTTTATTTACTTATTAGTTTATACCTTAATATTTTTATTTAAATAACATTTTAAATGTCAAAGTAAAATTAAAAATTGCTTTATCTATTATAGTATTCGGTAGAAAGTGGTATAGTCTAATAAGGATTTTATCCCAGCAAAGGAGAAGGTTTACAAGTCTTTGTCACGGGGCTATGAGGGCGAAACAAGCGAGGGCGGGTCGCTGGTTGTTCTCTAAATCAAAACAATGACATCATTTGTAATTCAATCATAAATATCTTCTAAGAAGTGCTTTAGAAAACTAAATATGGAATGATCTATACTAATTATTACAATTTAAGGAGTTTATTGTATTCTTTTTGATTGAGTTAAAAAAATATAAGAAGGCGAGAACCTTATTTCAGTTGTATTTTTCGTCAGTGAAATTAGTTTTCTTAAATTAATTTATCTCAAAGATTGCATACAATAATTATACACAATTAATACAACAAGTAGGTAATAATGAACTGAATTATAAAAAGAAGAAATATAAATGTTGTTCAATTTCGTTTCTTTCATCGACAACATCAGACAGATCTCTCGATGTACCTAATGGCTCTAAAATAAAGTACCTACTGTTTATTAAGTACTATAGAATTGTGTAAGTGAGTTTACGAATAATTTTAGGCTTATTATTAATTTAATTAAAATTAATAATAAGAACGATAGTAGAGTTACACAATAATTCTAACTTAGATTTTCCTCGTACCTACTTATAAATTATTTATGTAGTTTCACTTTATGTTGACGCGTTGTTTATCACTTACATATTTCTGTAAATAATAAGTAATTATAGCATAATATAACAAATATTATCTATTACATCTACGTACACATCTACATTATATACTTAATATCATAATATGTTACTCTAAGTTATAGTTACAATACTCAATTAACACGTTTTAATTGTTAGATTTCAGATGATCAGAGACAAAAAAAATTTCACAATAACCTACTATGATCATATCAAGTTTTATCGAAATCTGTCCAATGTTTTTCTCGTGATGCTTTATCAGATAGAGAGACAAACATTACTGAAATCGTAGATTGTAAAACAATGTGCAGATTCGCTCATTTTTTTATTTAGGTATTTAAAAAAATGAACCAAATTTAAATCAATGTACTAACTTCTACACGTTATTTCATAGAAACTATTCTAGAAATCCATTTCTAGGGAGTACTTAATAAAGTATGTCTGTATTCAAATCAGAAAATAATTTAGCAGTTACACCATGGCACTGCGAGTAGGCGACCGAAGAACAAACATAATTTTAGATTTATCAAATAAGCTAAGGCAGTTGCAGTCTAGTGGTAACGCGCTTGCTTGGAAACCCTAGTGAAGCGGGTTCAATCTCGAGTCTTGCACCTCTGACATTTTCATATGCAAATGAATGTCAAAGTGAACCTATCTAACAATAATAATTATGTGAAATGAAGTTCGCAAATACGCACTTGCCCCATACCTTACATTATTACCGTATTATGTGATCTGTACATTAGGTAACATGAAGCGATTAGATTCTATCAGAATTTATTTGATTTATCATTCTTAAACTGTCATTGTTAAAACTTGAACAGATTGGATGAATATCTTAAATGAATACAGTTCGCGTCACGTAAAAAGAACGCTGGAAGAAAGTGGTGGGGGGTGTGTTTGCGCATGGGTACATTCGCACACGAAATTACTAAGCCTATTCTTTTATTTTTGAACTAACCTTTCGCTCGTGACGTATATTGGTTATTGGTAGGTACGTTGAAAAATATATTAGATTGAATGTCATTAAACAGAATTATATGAATTAATAAAATATGTTTGATTCATTGCAGAATTTTTAATCTACTTACAAAAAATTAAATTATTTCGTTTAATATATATTTTTTAATTAATAACTGCATTATTATCAGACTCTCTTTTTATAAAACAATATGCGTCAAAAATATTTTTTCACTATTTTTTATATAAAATCATTTCGTAATTAATAACTTTTGTGTGCGCGATGGTATTTTAAACTGACAAACCAATAGCGAGCCGGAAAGCATGCGACGCGAGCCTTGACGTCCCGCTCCCCGCGTCTTACCACCAAATTGGCCGATAAATCGCCTCTGCGCAACTTGACAGCCAGCGTTCTTTTTACATTACGCGAATTATACTTTTCTTCTTATAAATACAGAACAACGTTTAATTCACGCGAGTGCAGTCGCAACTCGCAAACAACTGGTAACAATTAAAAATCAGCTGTCAATCATAAATTGTAGGTACTAAATTAATAGCTGTACATTTTTCTATACTAATTAGTGATGCTATATAAAACGAGAACTCAAATGTTACTAGAGACGCCCTCATCTTGAAACTATGAGTATGTAAATGCGGATTTGAACCTTACACCCACGAGAAAGGAAATAGGGACGGTTTAAGCGATGTTTACATCAAGTGACACTCGGGTAAAGTTCCGCAGCTAACGAAGTCATTGTCTGGTAGCTTCATTTGTTTTGTATACTGTATACTGCATGTACCGATATATGCAGCCACGTTATAAACAGAAAAGTACATTGAGTTTTTAAATATTTTGAAGAACTTAAACGAGGTACCTACTATATTTATTTCATGAGATTTGGTATAAATAGATATTCGATTTAATTAAGTTAGCTCCTTGGATTGTTCTGTAAAATACACACATATAGGTAGGTTATAATAGCTATAGTAGTTAAAAGCAATTAAGAATTACAATGATATTACATATTTTCATATCTTTTAGGTTCTTAAACTATTCTAGGTACTAATATTTAATTTATGCCATCAACAGAAAAAACCAAAAGGATTCATTTTAGGTCTTAAATTGAGCCTCAATAAAAGTTGATGTCACAGTGTGGATTATCTGTGCCAAAAAAAATCATGACCCACATTGTATCCAGTATAAGTAGATACATATTGAGTATATTTAATAATATAATCTGTGCATTGTATTTATAGCTTTGAGCTTACAAACGAAATGAAAATTATTCAATACAGTAATATCAATCATAGAATACCTATAAATTATTATAGATTTTTTTTTCTGCTAATAAAACATTTTGTTATTAACTCTTAAAAATGGTGAACTCTGTGTTATTTAAATATTTCTTATTCAAATATACAACTTTTTTGTTTGAAATAAATTTCTTGGATATTTTAAGAATTTTCATTGCTTTTTACGGCTACCCTCTACCTTTTATTAGATTCGAGATTTCGATACATTGGCGAAATAATCTGTGCTCAACTAGCACGCTTTGTGAATTGAGATTTCGTTAGTAATTATTAGATTAGCGCATATATAGCCTATAGGTACTGTCAAATGAAAAAATTAAGTTTTTTTTGTATTATTTATTATTTTACACCAATAATAATATTATCATAATCATAATATGACGTCAAAACACAAACCTAAATAATTGTATGGAAAACACAACACCAAGACGATAAGTAACTATTGGCTATTGTGGCAAACATAATTAATTAAGTTAAGATGTACTTAAATGGGGCAGTGGGCAGTGGTAGCCCAGCTGTAACGCACTCGCTTGTATAACCGATTGATACGGGTTCAAATCCGGGTCTCGCATTTCTGATATCATTTGCGAATCATTTCTATCATGATTACCTACCAAATTGTCTTAAGGTGAACATCGTGAGGAAACCTGCATGTCTGAGAGAAACCTAGCAAATTTTCGATAGACATGTGAAGTCCGCCAACAAGTACTAGGCCGGCGTGGTGGACTATGGCCTGATCTCCCTCGTACTGAGGGAGGCCCGAGCCCTGCAGAAAGGGCTGAAGTAAGTAAGAAGTAAGTAAGTATTTAAATGAATTAGAAGATACCTACATATTATTATACAGGAGTTCAGAAGTCAACGTCAAGCCTGAATCGGTATTAGACCAAGTTATGAAAGAGGATATTACAAATTTTCTCAATAACAATACTTACTTATCATTAAAAATCTATTCAGCGAATCAAAGCAAGCAATTTGAAATCCACTTAATCGATAATGAATGAATCCGATTCAAATTTTTGCTATTGTTTCATTTGGAGCCGTAATTCAAGCCCCTACTGAATTTTAATTGTCTGTCGATACTATGGACACTCAATAACATCGTTATTAGTTGCCTCTTCCTATTGTCTAGGCGCTTATTAGTATACAGTAAATTGTATTTGCGAAGACAATTTCAATATTGGTTAAAATATCTACTTAGTTTATTGTATTGTATAGTATCCCTCCAAGAAATAAGAAGAAAATATTATAGAGAGAAATAAAATATAGAAAGAAAGAAAATATAAGAAGAAATAATAAATTTAAGATGTAATTGGAATAATATAGTTATTATGTAGTTATTAATATGTTAATAATATTGTACATTATCTTTTATTTTATTTTTTTAAATAATGTAAAATGAAATAATATAGTCGATCAATGTTTCCTACTATCTATTAAGCTCTTACTTACTATATTAAGCTGGTGCTTTGTACTTATTACTAGTCAAATTTCTTTGTCCATTTTTTTTTGTTGGATAAGATTGGAAATAAATAGGTTCAACAACATTCAACAATCCTTTATAAGTGACGTCATAGAACAATACTAAAAAAAGGGTTAACAACTTGATGTGTCAATAGTAGATGTTATAATTATATTTATGAACTAGCGACTCACCCTCGCTTCGCTCGGGTTCCTCCCTAAGTTTAGCTTCAGTGAAGCCACGGGTTGCGCTAGTTAAAATAAATAAAATTTCTACCTCTTCCTTTTTTGAAGTCGGTTAAAAAGTAGCCTAAGTTACGCCTTATAACATTAACTATCTGCGAGTGAAAATCACGTCAAAATCGGTCCAGCCGTTTCAGAGATTAGTCGGAACCAACAGACAGACAAAAAATTTTAAAATTGGTTTTTGTTGCTTTTTGCGCATATACTTTCAAATGCATGTAGTGAAAAAAATGTTAATTTGTAATTAAAAATAGACACTCTAATTTTATTTATATGTATATAGAGTTTTAGTAACTATTGAATAATCAACCATGAAGTAGTGAGTTCGAAATGCGTATATAAAGATGGCGCTGTTAAAATTTTCATACTTCTTCGTTCTGGCCAAGATTAGCTTACATGTTGTATATGTAAAAATAGTAGAAATTTTAACAATATGTATTATGTACATTATAAGAGTAAAAATGACTTAAGAATTGCAGGATTTTTTAAATTCTCATTATTTAATATTTATTATATTGTTAACAGCTGTATAATTTGCAATAAAACAAAATATCGTAATTTTTTTTATTCTCCTGATAAATATACATTTTTACAGTCTAACTAGTCAATGTATATACTTTAATGACAATGTCTAAACTCTAAAGACTAGCTGAGAGCGAACATTTTTAAAGACCAAGAAACATAATAATATAATACTAGTGGAATGGGTACAATTCCAAAACTGATTTTTATTTTGAGGAATTATACAATAAATTATAAAACTTATCCTATAACAAATCATTAGATATAGATATTTATGTAATTATTATTTGCAACAATATTACACCTTCAATGTTTATAAGTAAGTGTATGTTGATACTCGCACGTAAAACTAAAATTCCTTTGTAGTTAGCCACAAAGCGCACAATACAAGAGTGTATTAAGGGTTTCCGAATAAAATTTCTTATAAACACTATCATCTAAATGAAACTTTACAATAATGTATCTTTTACACAAGAGTAAAATAAAATAATTATTAAACAGCAAAGCATCCTACTTTTTATATCTTGAACTTGTCCTCTTAACTAACTTCCGTCTCAATGACAATCTCACTGTCTTGCCACCGTGACTGTTGCTTATCACATGACATATTTAACAATCATCTTCATATTTCAGTCAGTTTACAAAAATCTTGAATTATACATATAGGCATTCTATGGCAGTTTTTGTTTTCAGATTATCACATTCAGACAGGCAGGGAGTCAGACAAGTGCAGTGGGAGGACTTTGCTACTGAGCTATTTAGCTATCTAATTATCTATTAAGTTTGTAATTTAATTTTGAAAAATAAAACAGTATATATTACATTTTCAATGTCTTAAAGCACACTGTTTAAACTGTACCACTATTAAAATTATTCCACTATACTGTATACAAATGAAAAAAAAAATACTATACATTGGTTAAAAATTATCATTAGTCTTCACCAGCTGGTACTGCATCCTCTAATCTTTTTATATACTTCACTCTGAGTTCAGTTACTGTATCACCTTTTAGTTGATCCTGAAAATGATATGTTGCTAGTAAGTTTTAAGTAATATTTTTGTATATTAGAGATTTTTTGAAGAGAATCTTAAAAATTGTATACAAGTAAATGCAATACTTTTAATAGTATTCTGCTTTTATAATACCACAGATCACATAAAAAATAATACTTTGGTATTTGTAATTTTTGAGATCAACATTGAAGTAAGTTACAGACAAAAATTATATAAAAATTACTATACAGATAGATAATAATTAATATTCTAAGTCATTCTCCAACCCACAGTCTGCTTAAAAAGCATGCTGTTTCATTACAGTACAGCTATATATTATATTTATTGTATAAATAATTACCTGTACAAACCAACATTGCACATCAAGTTGCACCATTTGTAAAGCTCCTCTTATGGCCCCAGGTATTAAAGCACAGTATTTTAAACCATTATTTGGCATTTCCACCCACTCACTCAGTGGACATTGATCCCAAACCAATGAGAACTCATCCCCTGCACTGCTCCAGCTAGTTACTGTGGGTTGCATATTTAGGTACAACCTGCAAATAAAATTGTAACAATTTTACACCAAGGTAGTAAGTCAAAAAAGTATTTTAACTGAATTATATTCTTAAAATAGTATTATTTTACCTGAATGCCTGCTGAATTTTATCAGCAGTCTCTCTCATCTCTAAGCACCGATTAGAGGTAGTTCGAGCCAGAAAATCTTCAATAAGTCTAACTCCCATGTTGTATCCAATTCTTTCTAGCTGTTTATTAACATCCTCTGGGTTCTCTATTTCTTTAAGCATTTGAGAAACTAAGGCTCCATAAGTAAGCGTTAACAATTCCGAATTCTGAAAATTGATACATTTTGTTTTGGCATCGTAAAACAGTATGTGGACCTATATTCAATATTGAAATAATGACTGTAAGTTTCTTACCACTTTTTTAGCATCCAATCTAGAGGTTTGGCGCGACATATTATCAATTAATTACTATGTTGAATAACTGTTATTTAATTTTAGTTTTCTTTTTAATATCACTGTGCCTACTTGTCAGTTGTCATAAATTGCAACTTGCAAGTATGACAGTTCAAAGTTGACAATCTAAAATAAGAAATGAAATGCATATGTTTATCTTTTTTTTACTTATGATGGTAGTAGTGCGTAGGAAAGAGACATATAATACCGTTCTGAATTCTGATTGTCATGCAGGTTGTCACAAGTTAATTGTTTGATAGTGATGAGTTTATTATCGACATTGTCGTGTCCATGACGATGAAAAACGTGTAATTAATTTTATTTAAAACTAAAATACCTGGCTGTTTATCATATGAGTTGTATTATGTCGTAGGAAGATTAACAAACCATTTTTTGTTGCAAAAAAAAATTAAGTATTTCTGAAAGACACGGAAAGTTAGGTAACGGCTATGATATTATTAAATTAATAATATTGAAAAAAGTTAGCTTAGATTAGGTTTTTTATTCATAAAACTCCAAGTATTATTTTACGACATATTTGTTTGTGAAATCTTCCTATGACATTTATATGTAACACGGCAAATAGAATATGGCCAAGCGAAGGCGAAGGGACCAAACCTAACATCATGGTAGTCGTGGTGGTAGGCCTCAACATTGGCCAACGGTACGGTTACCACCCATCAGCAGAAGTCGTGCCGCCAAGCGCCCAACAGCGCGTTCCGGCATGTGGGGGCTGATGAAGCCGTATGGAGAATGGGTCTGAATAGTTGTGTTGCACAGTAGCCGTGTTGGTGGTGGATTGTTGTTTGTTGTGTCGAGAGCTTAGTCGCGGAGGGTAGCGGGAACCGAAGCACGGCTTGCCACTGGCCGACCGCAGACAGTTGGGGGCCCAACTAGTGGGCTAGCCACACATGAAAGGCTGCCCCGACATCTGTGAAAAATTCCAGGGTTGCTCCATCGTGATGGTTGGCGGCCAGGGGAGGGGGCCCGATGGCGATCCTTGGGGGGTTCGGGCGTCCCCGCAGTCTCCAGACTAAGCTCTCTATGGCATGACAACATCAATATCACCACTAGGCTAGTGCAGCGCCTCGTTCAACTGCCATTCTCCATCCTATTCACTCTTCCACTAAAAATTTAATGACAAGAAGCAAAAAGGGTAATGTTTTTAAGCGGCTGCACTCCCCTTCGCTTACAGTGCATCTCACAAATATCCTAGGATTGCACTCAAATCTCTTATCGGTCCACTTCCAACTCGAGACTGCGCAGCCACACATGCTCTTTTTGACGGAGACGTAGATTCAATGTCCATTAAGCGCTGCGTACCTAGACTAATCCGGATACACGTTGGAGCATAGTTTCCGCTCGCGGGCCGGAGTCTGTTTGTACGCGCGAAATGACCTCTCTTTCCAGCGTCTCCGCCACCTTGAAGACCCCACATTCTCTACGATCTGGCTATAGTAGATACAGGAATCGAAAAGATCCTGTATTCCTGTGTCTACCGATCACAGGTGACCAGGAGACAACTCGATTATTTAAACATCTCAGTGAGGCCGCCGATGTGGCTATGCAATGGTACCCTACCGTGCAGCTTGTCTTTCTGGGGGACTTTAACGCCCATCATGAAGATTGGCTGTTCCCATACAAGAAAACGGACCATGCTGGGAGAGAAGCATGGAAGTTTGCGGTGTCACTTGGACTCTCCCAGTTGGTTGAACAGGCGACGAGGGTACCCGATGTCAATGGCCAGTGGCCATTCAGCTAATTGTCTGGACCTTCTGCTGACAACTGATTCAGACAGATATAACATCCAGGTCTCATCCCCATTGGGTAGCTTTGACCACTGTCTGGTAAAAACTGTGTCGTCTTACTCTTCACCAGATAATGACTCTATTGGTGTTAGACGAGTATGGCAATACAAGTCAGCAGATTGAGTTGAGTTGCGGCACTTTTTTGCGTCCTTCCTTTGGCGGCAGGTCTGCTTCTCTTCTTCCGATCCGTCGAGTTGTGCGGATGCTATAACTAATGAGGTACATCAAGCAATGGAATATTTTATCCTGTTCTCTGATATACCCGTCGGTGGCAAAGCTCGCCCATAGTTTAATGCCGAATGCACCTTTGCTGAAAAGCGTAAGCATTCAGCCTACCTTGCCTGGGTTGATGCTCGAGACCGCAAAACTCCGGATGTAAGATCTTAGAAGAGAGCCTTTAACTTAGCCGCCAAGTCCTACAAAAAGACAGTAAAGAAGGCTCGTCTAGACTGGCTCATACGGCAAAAGAGAAGGCGTCTTTACTTGCCTCACTTTTTGCCCAAAATTCATGTCTAGACTCTGGCAATGCTATTCCACCATATATACCTCACTGCGGGATCTCAATGCCTAAAATCTCCATAACCAATAAGGAGGTAAAGAGAGTTTTGTGTCGTCTAGATATGAATAAATCCAGTGGTCCTGATGGTATACCAGCGATAGTGCTTAAAACATGTGCTCCCGAGTTGTCGCCGATACTGACACGTCTGTACCGCCTTTCTCTTAGGACTGGAATAGTACCTAAATCCTGGAAGCTTGCCAACATGCAAACAGTGCCCAAGAAAGGTAGCCGTGCTGACCCTACCAATTATCGTCCGATCTCAATCACCTCCATACTCTGCAAGATTATGGAGCGTGTATTGAACAATCGACTAATGGCATACCTTGAACAGAATGATCTTCTCAGTGATCGGCAATATGGGTTTCGCCGGAATCGGTCGACTGGGGACCTTCTTGTGTATGCCTATCACACCTTTGGCGAGGCTCTTGAGCGAAACAGGGAGGTAATCGCCGTCTCCCTCGACATCTCAAGGGCCTTTGACAGGGTCTGGCATGCGAGCCTTGTAAGCAAGCTTTCAGCCTATGCTATATCTCCTGGCCTGATCAACTGGATTAAAGACTTCCTGAGCGACCGATCACTCAGAGTTGTGGTTGAGGGTTGTTCATCACAACCCTTAAAGACCAACTCAGGGGTTCCTCAGTTGTCTGTTCTCTCTGCAACCTTGTACCTGCTTCATATCAACGACCTGCTTATACCCTGTATCTATGGCAGACGAAAGCACTGTTGTAGAGAGAAACCTGCCGAATCCTCGAGCCAGTAGAGATCAAATTCAGTCCGAAAGAGAGGTAGAACGTTTGAATCTCACACTCAAAGCAGTCTCCACTTGGGGCGATGCCAATCTTGTGAGTCTCAACGCCACCAAAACTCAGGCCTGTCTGTCTGTTCGCCGCAAAAAGGAGTCCTTTTACCTTGACTTCTACTAAATGTACCTCTAGCATACACTGACCGTCTGAAGTTGTTGGGAATGGACATTAACCCCAACATAAACTACGGGCGGTTCATCGAGTCCAAGTCTAATGTAGCAGCGAGGAAAGTTGGCATTCTCGCAAAGGTCCGACGGTATTTCACACCGGGACAGCTTCTTGATTTATATAAAGCTTAAGTCCGGTCGCGTGTGGATTACTGTAGTCACATATGGGCTGGTGCTGCGAAATGCCATCTGTCTGCTTTGGACTCGATTGAGAGGCGTGCGCAGAGGATTATTGGTGACTCTACGCTGGTAAATGCCAACCTACAAATCTTTGATCACCGACGTAAAGTTGCCAGCCTCTGTGTATTCTATAGGTTACATTTTGGAGAGTGTGCGCAGGAAATACATGATTTAATTCCCCCATCCCCTTTCCATCATCGGACGACGCGACGAACGGCTAGTCTCCATCCTTATATCGTGGATATTCCATCCGCCCGGACGAAGCGTTTCACTTCGTCATTTATTATACGTGCAGCTAAGGATTGGAACAATCTGCGTGCGTCCGTGTTTCCGTCCGATTACAATATGGGTGTCTTCAAGGCAAGAGTGAATAGGTGGCTACTGAATTAGTGCGACTTACCATCTACGACTGAGTTACCACTTTCCATCAGGTGGATCAGGTCAAGCACTAATTCAGAACGATATAATAAAAACTAGTTTTTACTAGGTAGTAGACTTTAGTAGGTTTATATCAGGCCCAAAGAGCCAAACTAATGCAGAAAAAGGCTCCCCGTCAACACAGTTAATCGCACAGCGCACCTTGGAAATAAGATACGTTAACGAGCTCTAAGAACTGAAAACTGTCAACGTAGCTCCTACCTTGATTACAAAAATCCATGCAACCAATTCACCAATTCACGTGGTAGTAAAGAACATTCGAAAAGGATTACTTTCATTGCAGCCGGGTAAAAAAACCATGTTTATTCTATAACTTACTGCCACTACCATAGACACAATACCAGTTTAAATAAAACTACAATCATTTATTTTAATGTCTTTATTAATAATCATTAAAATAGTAATGTAACAAACAAGCAATCCTTTAAATATAATTGTTGTAGTTAAATATGTGGGTTTTTTTTTCAGTGGGCACACTCAACTGTTTTGTAATATTTAATCCTGATTTTAAAATAATGAATAATTTAGGAATTATTTAATATAATATTTAATATAGGAACAGCGTCGGAATTCAGTCATCTCCATTTTTTATATTCATTTGGCACAAAAGAGTCATCGGTAATATGTTTCGGACAAATTCTGCTGGGCTTTTTTGGAGTTCAGTTGAACCTATTGATACACTGAATCCATTTAATTTTCATTTCATCATCGTAAGCATAGCTGGGCATTAACTCGTTAATCCGTTAATCGTTAATTAACGAAGTTAACATTTCGATTAACGATTAACTTTTAAGTTAACTTAAAAAAATGTTAACGGAATCGTTAACTTCCGTTACATTTTCTTAAGTCCGTTAATTGTTAATCCAGTACCCACAATTTACCAAGCACCGCGCCGCGCCACACCGCCACGAACGTGAAAAAAGGGTTCTGACATGTAAGTTCGGTAAAGTCGACAACTGCGACGGGGCGCGTGCCGCGAGCATAACGAAAACGCCTGACCCCAGTGACTCCCTCCCACGCTGAATGTTTACCGCACGCACGCTCGTCCAAGACTGGTATACTTCAGCGAGTGCCTCCGCCTGGAGTTCCCAGGGCGAATCACCCGCCAGAAGCAATTGAGCTCTGTTCGGGGCGGAGATGGCGTCGATCCAAACTGCCTCCGTTTTCCTCCTCGAAATGCTGAGAAGCTTTTGAGTTACAAAAACCAAACCAACAGATTTTATAATGATGTAAAAATTGCAATTCTAATCATGTGTTAACGGATTAACGATTAACGTTAACTTGCGTTAATTCTTCCAAAATGTAACGCTTTAACGTTTAACGAAGTTAACTTTTTTAAGTAACGGATTAGCGATTAACGAGTTAATTTTTCGTTTAACGGTGCCCAGCTATGATCGTAAGGATATCTGCAACAATATTGAAATTATTATCGACAATCATTTTTACATCACTAGACATGTATCAACAAAACATAATACTGAAAAATTAAGTTGATGGCCGACTTAAGGTTTTTAACGTCTTAGATAGAACTTTTGTATTTGTTAGCATTACAAGATGACCAAAGGTAAACATTTGACATTTCTCATTTTTTGCTTTGTGACACGTTCCAAAATAATAAAAACAAACAGCCATGTTTTGTTTCACTCACACCTTATGACATGCTAACTGAACTAAATGAGTAAACTATAGATAACTCGGCTTTATTTTAGCCTTGCTTCCATGCTTTGTTATTGTTCCGAGCAATAATCCATACTTATCATTTTTTCAATGTATATTAACAGATGTATCACTTAATCAGATAATACAAAAAATGGGTTCGTTTCATTTTACATTATATTGAAAAGTTTTTGAAATGTCTTTATAAATTGTAATAAGTAAATAAATAAATTAAAGTAAATTTCAAAATTATATATAATGTAATTATAATACTTTTTGATTACATTAAATAAAACTAACCTATATTATGAAAACTAACCTGTATATTATTTAGACGATGGTAAAATTATACAAATTTAGCTGGAGTTTAGGCCATGCATTGCAAATTAAGAAAAAAAATTGAATCTGTTTTGTTTACCAAACCAAAATGTCGTTATTGTTAATGTCAAACTAAAATTAAATAAAGCCTTCGAGAAATTAATTTTTGTACTATATAATTTAAAAACAGAAACCAAATCGCTATGTTTAAATTAAATATTTTTGTATATTTTTACATAATATATTTTTAAAACTATGGAAGTTGATGGAAAAGAAAACAGAAATATTTTAAACGATAGCGTTGTCGAACCTCAAGCAGCTGTAAATAATTTAATATTGGACTATTACAAGAAATTTGGAAGAAAAAGGGATTTAGAGCAATTTTTTTCTTTATCAACAGCTCAAAGTGAAATAAGAGATCCATCAAGTTTGTTTTGGAGAAAAATGAAATCTCAAACCGACTCGGATTCTGGAGAAAAGAAAAGTGATTCTTCAACAGAACTATGCAGAATATCTATACAGTGTTCTATTCCTGAACCTTCTACCTCTCATGTTAGTTTTATAAAAACATTAAGATGTACTTTATGAAATCATCTTCGAATTTTCATAATGAGGTCATGCTATTAAAACAGGTATTAATGATAATACATAATAATTACCTTTCTGTTTTAGGGAGATTACCACGTAATAAAAAGTGATTCCGAATCTCCTCCTATAATAAATGAAGAAGGACGATGTATTTCTAGGAATTCAGACAATGAATCTATAAAATCTGATGACATACAATCTCAGAAATGTAGGTACATATAACTTAATTGTTTCATTAATTATATCTGTATATCTTGGAGATTTACTAAACATTATATTATGCCATAAAATATAAAATAACTATGTTTTATAAATCTGATTTACTCTGAAATGAAAAAGTGAAGTGGAAAAAGTTATTTAGGTATAAATTATGAACAGACAGCTAATATGTTTTGATGACATTTGTGAATTTCATGGGATATATGAATTTCCTTTAGGCGTTATTATTAATATTACAAATAGGAAAAAGGTGTTGTGTTCCATTAAGTGTACGGGTCACTAGTTTAAAATATGTACATTCAATAATATTATTTTATTTGTTTAATAAGTGTTATTCATCTTAATATTGTTAGTAATATGTGTTTGTTTTGTAATTACAGCTGTGGATAATACATTAGATACTTCGACTAATAAGCCACATTCACCTACTAGTAGTATAACATCTCAAAGAAAACTAGAATGGGATTCCTTAGCAGATGTTGGTTATGCTAATGAAAGTGACAGGAAAAATTCTGCATCTAGCCTTTCTACTTTAGAAAGATTAGCTTTACATCAACAATATTCTATTAATGATACAAAACAAAACTTAAATATTGGACCTCCCACTGCTCAGTCTACTCCACTTGATGTAGAAGAAAATAAAAGTAAAAATAAAAAAGGTAATTCAAAGAAAACAACTAAAATATATAAAAAAGATGTGGATCTAGTTGAATTGAATGTTTCCAATAGTGAGAAAATGCCACAACCTATTAATGTCAATTTAACGAAACATATCTCATTCAATGTTGAAAAAGATGGAGGTGTTACTGTTGAAAATATCATGAAAAGTGTGTCAGTGAGTCCTGAAAAAGCTCCAAAACAACCTGAAGCAATACCTCAAGACAAATTAGACAAAGAAATACAAACTACATTAAATAAAAATAAAGAAAAATCAAGTAGTTCCAGTGAGCTGAAAACTAAAAAACAATATCCTGTTTTAATTAGTTTAAACACTTTAAAAAAAAGAACTAGAAGAAAGAAAGTTAGGAAAATACAAAGGAAACATAGCAAACAAAAGCTTTCTAATAAAGAGAATATACCATTAGAAAAAAGTGGAGGACAAGTGTCAGAAGCGGAAAGTTTTGAATATATGCCAGGTCATATTTATAACTTAAATCAAATGAAAAGAACAAATGAAGAAAGTAGAAGTGTTAATAATAATAAATCAAGCCAAGAATCGAGTGCAGGTTTAACTTCAGACTCTAGCAGAACTATAAGACATTCCTTTACCAAAGACCTAGAAAAAAGTATTGATATACTAAAAATTGCATTAGATAATAGATTTGAAGATGAAAAATTGAAAAAGAAACTTGTGAAAGAAGTTGTTCAAAGACTGATCAAATCCAAATATAAAGATGATGAAAGTTCTACAGAATTTTTATCTGGCTTAAGTTTTGATAGTAAAAAACTAGATCTGTTTAATTCCAATCGCACTTCAAGTATGTCTGATACAAATAACACTGCCCAAAATTCTAAACAAACAAAACCAAAAAAATCTATTTTACGAATGGACAAATTCAACTCAAGTGTCATAGCTTCCACATCACAAAGTGTACCCAATTTACCGACTGTAACCAGCCTTGAAGATCCAAATGCATGTTATACTAAAAAGTTATCTGATCTATCAAATACAGATTCTGATTTAGATAAAGTTAGAAATGTATCTACTGCAGGTGTTGACAAAACTTCCTCGGAAGAACTTTACAAAAAATATTTAGATGCGTTAAGAAGAGAACATGCATACAAAAAACATTTAAAAGACAAAGAATTATTTATGAAACAAAAATTAACAAGCTCTGATGTAGCTTTTAATATCACCAGACAGGCTGACACGAAAGCACAGAGAGTAAAAGATCTAATGAATGATTTAGTTCGGAATAATTATGATGATGGTTCCGGTGATGCTAGCAAACTAGAAGGGTCACATTCCAATATTAATTTGGAAAAATATAATTCTATTAGAAAACAGAGGAGTCATTCTGTATTTACATTATCATCAGGGAATTCGGACAATAATAAGCACAAAATCTGCTCTAATACTAAGTCAAATCCTAAGTCTTGTTACAAAAAAGTTGATGAACATTATTGTTGCTGTCCTTTCCATAAAACACATCCTAAAGTTGGAGTAGTTGATAGTTCAGTTCAGGTAAATATGACACCAAAAGACAGAATTTCTCCAGAGCAAATTCCAAATACGTCACGTTATTCAAAAACACAAGAAATGTTCAATGACCCTTGTAATAAATGTAAATTGCACCAAAATAAAGCACAAATTGTAACTGATTCTGCTACAGGTGAAATAAAATATGTCTGCCTTTGCTCTGATGATACCCAAATAGTACCAGAAAATTTCTTAATATATAAATGCTCAAAATTAACGAATAAGTGCCTTAAAGTATGTGACACTTTGTCTAAAGTTACAAATTCAGCTAGTGGGCAAACTTCAACCAATTCAATGTCACCTCGTCAAAAATCATCATTTAAAAGTGAAGATTGTGAGAAAAAGTGCTTAACAATTATAGACAATGTGAATCAAGTATCTAAATCTTCACAAACTAATCTGAATTTACCTCTTAATCTTCAAAGTAGATCTAGTGAGCAAAGTATCAAAACTACTACTTCATCTGAAGAAAGTTCAACCAACTTTCATAACAAGAAACTTGACAATATTGCAGACAAAAGATTTGATAACAAACAAATCGTAATACATGAGGCTACAAGATGGATCCAAACAGAAATAAGCATTGACCCAAAAATATCTGATCCATCGCTCTCTGATATCAATGTAGTTCTTAACAAAGATTGCGTTCAACTAATCAGTGAACAGTGTAAAAAAGTTTCCAGGCCCAATTCTGAGAGTAAAGTGGTCAAGGAATTCAATGACAATGTTTCTTCGAGAAGTAGCAGAAGTAGATCAGATGAAAATCATAATATAGAAGAACAAAAATCTGCTGATTCATGTTATAATAATCGTGTTGAAGAACATGTAAAAGTAATTGAGAAAGAAGATAAAGGAATTCAAATGATTTCTGAAGAAGTTAATAATATTCAAATTCAGAACAAACAACAAAGTAGTAACAATTTTACTATACCTATACAAGGCACAAACATGACACTTAAAGTGAGCTTAGGATCCGTGGCTGATGGTGCAACAGAAATTACTGCAAATAAATTTGGAAGTACCGTTACACAAGTATCTAAAGGTACAGAAACAGTTCAAAACGATGTCGTCGAAAATTTCACTTCTTTAAGAGAGGAATGTTCGAAAGGAGTACAATCTGATAATGCAAATATTTTTGATCACTTTTATCAAAAATCTAATTACAAAAACATAGATCAAGATAAACTATTCGCTGAATCGCAGGAAAAGCTTAGTAACAAAGCACCTTATAACGTAAGTACTTGCCTTACTGAAAATCAAAAGTCTAACACTTATCCTAAAATTGACCATAGTCATATACAAAAAAAATTACTCAGATCAAATACTGACACAGATACAATTGAAACAGCCTATAAGACAATATTTCCTAAAAAAGATACTAAAGATGTAGGAAATATACTAGAAGATCAGCCAGATAATGCTTTAAAACCTCAAATTCAGTCGAAACCAGTTTCTACAGAAAATATCGTACAAAAGACGCACGCATACCCTGAAAAATCGATAAAAGCTGTGAAAAACGGTACAAAAAGTAAATCAAGTTCAGACACAGATGAAAAATCAACGATTAGAACGTCAAATAGTGAAGCCAATGATAGTAAAATATCTTCTAAGGATCCAATTCTTGACATGATACGAGATATAACGAAACGTTATTCTAAGAAGGACGTTGAAAAAAGCAAAAGAAAAAAGTGTTTCAAAGAAATAATGACAGTTCTTAATTACTTGTTAGATACAGAAGATAGTGCCGATGATCGAAATAAAGAATCGAGTACTAGTAGTAGTGAAAACAATTTACCTAACAAAGATAATGCAGAGAAGAATTTACCTTACAAAGCTAGTGCGGAGAAGAATTTACCTGACAAAGACATTTCTCAATCTGCTCCTGCTAAGACTTTAGTAGATAAAGGCATACAGTTATCTATAAAAAAGTCTAAATCACACAAAATGTGTACAGAATCGTCAGATGTTCCAATTTCAACAGACATGCCAACTACTTCCACAGACTCAGGGACTTGTAAAATTTTAAACAAAATTAGAAGAGAATGTGAACGATATCACCAAAAACGTTGCAAATGCACTGAAGAGAAAATATGTGAAACTTCTAGCAGCACTTCGGCGAACTGCCATAAATGTAAACATGCCCATCATTGCTCATGCAAAAGTCATAAATGTAGAGGCCACAAAAAGAGCGCTGAGAAATTAAAGAAAAAATGTGTCGCATACAATTTGATTATACAAACTTCAGATAGCATGGTTAGTGAAGAGATAAATAACGATAACAATCGACCTCAACTGAAGAATATAATCGTCAAAGTGCCTTCGAAACGTAAAGTACAAAATATGCCTTTTAAAGAAATATCTTCAAAAATTGAAAATAATATGCCTCACTTCAGTCCACGTACTTCAAACAATTATCGTTCCAAAAGCTTTCCAAATGATAGCGAAATATCGAGTACTGACGACCTTTTAAAGAAAGCCCAAGCACGCACTGTTAGGGAATATTTAGAGAAAAATCGTCCAGATTTTGTTGAAAGGAGTTCAAATCGTCAACATTGCTTGAAAGTGATCAACGAAACAAGGTAAGACAATTTTTAATCTGTATTTTTTATTGTGGTAGTAAAACACATGATACGAGTAAATTAAATCCTATTAATTATCGCCAATTATAATTATTTATTAAGATCAAGTAGTGCTCACTAAATCTTTTTACTTTAGAACAAGAGAGAACGACACTCCTCGACTGAACATGATAGTGGTCCACCCTATGCCTAACAATTGTATGGAACCTTGCAATATGTGTTTTCAAGGTATTAGAACTTGAGTTGAACAGTTATTGTCATCCACCTCCTCTTATGATACTTTAATATGTCGAAAATAGACATTTACCTATTTCAACCATTATATTTAAGGAATTCATATTTCCTTCGAAAATTATTAAAATCCTTTTGTTGCCTAAAACATAACAATAGAACTACTTATGCAAAGAAGTACTTTGTAGATATTTGATAAAAAAATCTTTTAACGAGACTTCATTTAGTATAGCACAGAAAATGCTTGTCCCTAATCTTGTTAGGACAAAGTACATATTTCCTAAATAGGTAGATATTTTATCTGAGAGATATGTTTTAGGTATGCCGATTAATAATAATTGTATGTGTATTGATCCAAATCCTCTTATGCATTGCATTCAAAATGAAGTAACAAGAGTTGGTGAGTCTACTATTTTTACGGCTTAATATGTAGCATTGTAGTATGTTTATAATAATCGGCGTCTCCGCCCGTGTTCTAAAGACCGGAAACCAATTTCTTAGATAACACGTACCATCTGATGTTTTATAGCCGGTTAAGATTTCTCAGAAATTAGATATTTTCCAGCAGTAAAAAGTATCCTATAGATTGTACCGGAAACCAACTATCATAACAAATTTTATCAAAATTTGTCCAGTGGTCACAGACAGACATAAATTCATACATACATACTATCTACATTCAGACATACTATCTGTACTTATATTATAAAGCTCAAGAGTTTGTTTGTTTGTTTGGTTGAACGCGCTAATCTCAGGAACTACTGGTCCTAATTGAAAAATTCTTTTTGTATTGAATTGTCGTTTATCGAGGACGGCCATAGGCTATATTATGTAACGCTACGACTAATAGGAGCGGAACGTCAATGAAAAATGTTGTCAAAACGGGAGAAAAATATTTCTTTTGATTTTCCGCCTTTAGAACGCGAGGGGAGCCGCGGGAAAGGCTAGTAATAATATATAAGTAAATCTTTAAAGTGATAATAAAAAAATAAAAGGACGATTAAAATTTAATTCTGCACTAATAAGCGAATAGGTATATAGCAGTTGAACACTCCAAGGATATACTTCTTTTGGGAAGTTGGCTAAAAAGCGATGTATGATGTATTACAGAGCAAACGAGCGCGCAGCCAAGCGGCAACTGCTGTCGATGCAGTTGGACCGCCAGCAGGCTCTGAACGCGCTCACACATGAGGAACTGGAGCAGTTTGCTAGGGAACTAGGCAATGAACTTCGAAGGAAGAAAGGTACGCTACTTTTTAGTGTGTTTATTGTTACACCTTTCTTTAAGACTGATTATTAAGTTATTTGTTTTTATTTATTTATTTGTTATAGTTATGTGTTATTTATTTCTAAAGTTTTTATTAACATAGTTAATTCGTTTAGTTATCTAGACAACATTAATATTGGACATCTTTCTAGACAAACTGACTTTTGCTGTGAAATGTGGTATATAATTTGGAAATTTTAATATCCTTCCTTTTGTTGTTACATAATTTCCTTATAATATTTATGTAACTTAATATATTTTTATAAATAATTTATGCATTTTTCTAAACAAATGTTGAAGAGCATTTTGTTGCTCAGTGGTTTACACAAAATTTAATAATACTTTTTATTTGTTATGGTTATTTTCATTTCAGTTGCTCCTAAATTTATAAGTGAACGTGAAATGAAGAAACATTCTGAGAAAATCTACAAGTCACTGCCAGAAGTTGTTCGCAAAAAGGAGGAGACGAAGAAAGAGAATATTAAAAAAACTAATTTGCTTATGGCAAATATATTTAAAAAGGTACCAGTAAAACCTAAGTCTCTTTCATGACTGCTGTATAGTAGAGCATTTTAAATTAAAAATTAAAATAAATACAAAAATTAAAAAGACGAAAAACTTAGAAATATGTTAAATATTGTTTACTCGAATATACGTACGTAACGCGATGTTTTGCTGTCGCCTGTGGCGCGATAAATAAGTTTACCAATAAGATAACTATACCATTTTATTATTTTTATGAGATTTGAAGATGAAATATTCTTACATATTTAGAGTTGTGATATGTTGTGTAATGTATTTAATTATTTTTCAGAATCTACAGAAGAAGACCCTCCAAGGCGCCGTCAATTTATCGAATTATAGTACAGTTATAAAAATTTGACAAAAAAGTAAAATTCTCATTATTCTTAGTGAAAGTTTTGTTCAATGATTGTTAATAATTATTATTGTTGTTGTGACGTCATTGTTTAGTACATTGAAATGAATTTAAGTATTATGTAATGTTTAATGTTTCCTGTATTTTTAATATGAAATTAAATATTTTTTGTATATCTTTGAGGTTTATTTTAAACTAGTGACTCGCCCTCGTTCCGCTCGGGTTCGTCCATAGATAATTGTTTTGATCATTATTATTATAGATTTCTCAAAAATAATATCTTTTACACAAATGTTTTGTTTATTTTCTGACGGTTTTTAGAAAATGGTTTATTTTCAAGAAAAATGAGCACAGAAATGGATGAACACGATTTTTTCAAACAGACTGTTCAGCATTTGGAGTAAGTTGCAAAACATCAATTCTATTTTTGTTTATTATTTGTTGGCGTTACGAAACAATAATAAAGCGTTAATTAAAACAGAAATCAATTGTAGAATCATTTGTGTGCCTGCCAGTATCTTATAAACTATTCGGTTCATGTTAGTCACAAAAATTAAATTTAAATTTGTTGAGAATCAGAGTGTATGGGGTATTATTTTAGCAAAGTGACCAACAATAATTGTCCCATGATTGACATGGCAAGGAAAATACGTGATTAAATGATATATTTTATTAATTTTAAACATGAAATCGATGAATATTTCTGGTTTATCGTCCAGCTCCTGCATGTCCACTTGCACCTACTTCAAAGCTTAATCCACCTAAAATAATCAAAGTAACTATATTTTTAGTTGTTAAAGATATTTTTACATTTTAATATTATAAAAAAATTAAAGGTAATATATCTTAATTCAAAATCTGGCTGTCAGGGTTACTATTTCAGTATTATCCAGTATAAAATATTAGATTAATTAAAGCATGTTAGGTAATAAAAAATTGGGAAATAAATATTTTTTAAGGATTAAATACTTTTTTGTTTTTGGTATTATTCAAAAAGTAAAGTGACTCAGATTTAGCCAATTTAAGAATTAAGGTGATATGAATTATCTTGTTTTGATAATATTGTCTCATTTTGAACTAAACTTATTCATTTATTTTTAATATTTAAAATGATCTTTACCATTGGCACCAATACCACCATTTGCACCACCTGCTGTAACAAATCAGATTGTTTACAAATATTATTATTATTGATTTTTGGCTTAACTGTGTTTAGATTTTTCTCAAAATTTAATAAAGTTTATTACAAAAATTGTATCAGTCCTTTTAAAATAATCCCTTTGTTATTATAGATATTAATTTTAGAAGATGTGTTCAAATATTTCAATAGTTATTATTTATTTTAATACCTTCTAATATACCATACTAAAGAATGTGTTTTAGACATGGATTCATAATTTGCTTAGATTTTTATAGAAGTTTAAATGTAGTAATTTTTTTTTTAATTTTGACTCAATGTTAATTACTGATACAAAAATTTCCTCACTCAAATAATGGTGTTATAACATGATATTTTAACTATTACATACCATTTCCACTGGCTGCACCATTGGCTCCAGCACTAAAGCTTCCTGCAAATATGATATTAGCAAGTTTAGGGTCTAAAAGGTGTAAAGGAATATCATAACATTTATCTGTTCATATATATAGAAAATATACTGCTTTCGGGAGCTATATTGTTGAATTTTCTTAAGGAGTCTTATGTAAAGATTAGGGCGTAATTAAATTACTTTGGATGAAGAAAGTGAAGCGAGGAATTGCTAGTTTCTATAAATATTTATAATTTTTTATTCTAGTTATCTATTATTTTATTTATTTTGAATAAAATTAGAAGTGTGAATTAAAGTTGTAAGTGTAAATAAAGTAATTCAAAGAACAGTAATCCATGCCATATTTTTGTATGAATTTGTTTTGCTTATAATTTATCATGTATACATACCACCAATTTTACCATCTGCGCCACCACCGCCACCTATAAAAAGTGATATAAAAATAATATCAATATTGTGTTCTAAAGTTAATATTATAAAAGATATGAATGGAAAATAAATAATTAGTTAAATAAAATTATTAAGTTAATTTTTAGTCTGATTGAATTTTAAGGATTTTTTAACTTAGGGGTCGTCCATAAATCACGTGATGTTTTTAAGCAACTTTTTAGACCCCCCCTCCCCCATGGTGATACATGGTGAGGTTTAAGATTACACCCCCCTCCCCCCCCACTCAAAATCACGTGTATTTTTTTACAAAGTACCTTAAAAAATCTGAATATTTTTTTTAAATAAAGGTTAACAGGTATAATCTAATATAATTTTGGTAAATTAAGCACCGTGATAAAAATGTAAAAATTCTAATTAAGAAGAATAAATGACAAAATAATAATCGTGAAATTTTACTTTTCCGACAGAATCCTTACAACTCGACTAAGATCCTGCCAGAATTTTCTTTTTTCTCATTAACAAAAATCATTGGGATTAGGTGGTTTATGTCTGGTCTTTGACTGTATACATACCCTCTAGTTTCGGCCGACGGTTAATTGACTTTGAGCACTGGGTACATCCCCCGGTGCTAAAGTTAAGTCAAAATAGTATTCACTTTTCTTAAACTTTCAGTGCTGATATTTACATATGTAAATAAAGTAAAAGTTTTTGAGAATATCATTAAAAATGTATAATTCGTCCGTCTGTAACTTATTACTACTACTATAACAATGTAACGTTACTTATAGTTTATGTATGTCTTAATTTTTATACATGATATTAATGGAAGTAAGTCAATACTTTTTATAAGTAATCCAAAGCGATTAAGACCAATCGGTTCATTATTACACTTCCTTTCTTACTAATAGCGATGCTTCGTGTATCTGGGGGAATGTTTGGCCCATCCTATTGGTCTTATCATCTGTTATGAAGAATTTATAATACACGATTTTTTAAAGCATAGCATAGCTTTTAATAGTGCCATTTCTTGCAATAGTAGTTCCCGTACAGGTCTTTTCAGAGAAGTTTTGGAGGTGACTAGGCTTATTATTATAAAAGTTCGGCGATTGTCGCGGCGCGCGGGATAATCCCAACGGTGAGTAAAAAAAAATCACGTGATAACTCACTACACCCCCCCTCCCTCCTGGTGATATTTCGTGATTTTTTCCGAACCCCCTCCCCCCATCCCATTCAAACATCACGTGATTTATGGACGACCCCTAATATGTTAATATTGATTTTCACTAGCTAGCATTACTTATGAATCATTTATTGTTCAAAGTTTAATTCTTTTAACTTACCTCCATGTGACCAGGTTGGAGTTTGGAGAGTCTGTAATATATGAGAATATTTATATAAATTATAATATTTATAACTTATTTGTAAATTAGAAAATATATAACATATTATATTCGACTTTAAATATGCTAGGACATTATTACACACAGCGCCATCTAGTTCCGTAAGGTAGGTAAGCTACTAAGGAAGCTTGTGTTACGGATACCAGATAGTTGATGTACTACATATATAAGTTTAAATATATACATATTATAAAATATATCAACACCCATGACTGGAGTACAAACATCCAAGTTTTAACAAATGAATGCCCCCAGCGGGACTTGAACCCGCGACCGCTGGCGCAAGAAAGTAGGGTCACTACAAACTGCACCAAACGTGTCGTCGATATAATTGTATAAATGTAAATATATAAAGTGTGATTTGTTTTAAACTGTTTGTATAACAGTACTTAATTATGGTTTAAGGAATTTAAATTTTTACTTACGTTTCCCACCAACATCATCGCTACAATTGTCACACAGATAATTTTAAACATTGTTGTTATTGTAATAGATTCTGCTAGTGCTTCAATCCAAAGCTAAAATGTGTATAAATCTTTGCTACTTTGTCGCGTATATATACTAAATATTTAATTATTTCAGTGATCTAATACCCAAATAATGAAGTGGGGGAGGAAACAAATAATTTAAAATTTTCTTTTCAGTTTAGTCCATGCTATAACTTTTTTTAGGTTAATTTTAGCACATAATAAAAACTATGATTATATGCGTAGTTGAACATGTTATAAAGCAATTCCAATTTGTAAGTATATAATTTACACATACTCGTATGTAACGATGAAAAAACGCGAAAGGCTTTGTGAGAAAATGTTACGTTGTAAACATTTATTTTTCAATGTTACATTGATTTTGTACTTGTAATATATAATAATAATATGTAAGTATTTAGAAACTAATAGAAGGAAAATATGTAGTTTTATATAATTTGACGCGAATTTCATATAAGATGACGATAATAATGCTATTTCCATTTAATATGGGCAATCTTGCGGATTTTTGAACATGCCTTGTGTAAATTTGAAATAATAATAATAAAATAAGTAATTATATAAGTAATTTGATGGATATTCATAACACTTTTTACAAAAATTAACGTCTTCATCGTAAGTTTCCTCGACTAATGTGTTTGGCTCAGTAGCATTCTGCAATGCGGCCGGGCGTGAAGCCAAGAAACACGCAAGGTGGACGTTTAATAGCTGAGTGGACTGTGGATTGTGGAGCAACCCTTTGGCTATGTGGTATGCTTCGGCAGATTGTGCTATATAATATCATAAACATGAGCAACTTTAATTGTTTATTTATTTTTTAATAATTTCATTGAATACCAATTTATTTCAAACAATCGTAAATGTTCTTTGTCTGTCGTCGATCCAATGAAAGTGATAACTGTTAAGTAGTTGTAGGTAAATGTCTTTGAAAAGTTATGAAACTAAATCTGCTGAATCCAAATTAGTGAAATATTTTATACTAAATAACCTTCTACAAAATATTAAAATCATTATAATTGGTCTTCAGAAATAGACGAATTATAATTGAACAATAGAACATATTCCTTAAAAAATGATGTTTTACAGTGCAAATGAGCGCGCAATGAAGGGGCAACTGCTGTCGATGCAGTTGGACCATCGGCCACTTGCAGGCACCGAATGCGTTGACGCATTAGGAACTGAATAAATTTTGCTAGGGAACTGGACAATGCAATTCGAAGGAAGAAAGGTACCTACCCTACTTTTTAGTTTTTTTTATATACCTTTTTCTAAGACTGGTATTTTTTTATTTCTTAGTCAATTCATGTAATTCTCTAAAATAAAGTTAATTGCATATCTTTCTAGACGAACTAACTTTTTCTGTAATGTCAGAATGTGGTAACCACATTCTGGTTTACAGTTTGTGATTTTTTATATCCCTATTGTAATTATATATATTGTCCCTATTGTATTGTAATAATTATGTTAACTAATTTTATTCATGTTAATTTCTACATAATATTTAAGTGCAATGACGATTAATAAAATATCATTTTTTAATAATTTATTGCTTGTATAGTGTTTCATAATAAATTCTATAATTATATTTATATTGATTTCAGTTTCTCCTAAATTTATAAGTGAAAGTGAAATGATAAAACGTTCTGAGAAAATCTACAAGTCAAGACAAGTCAAGATATTATAAACAATAATTCTTATAGCAAATAAATATATTTAAAAAACAAAGTATTCTTAAGTTTTGCGGAGAAAGGCGATTTCGCAAATCTGTTTGAATATAACGTGAAACGATACACGTTTTTTTTTTTCTAATACCTCCAACATGGGGGAAGGAGACTATATTTTCTAGTTCATTCATACTAGTTCTCGCGTAACGATACACGTTAAATCGGCCATAAAAATAACGCCGATGCCAATATATCGGCAAACTTCGAGTATCGCCGATATATCGGACAATGCATTCGGCATTGTCTGTGAAAACCTAACAAGTTTTCGAAAGACATGTGAAGTCCGCAAACTCGCACTAGGCCAGCGCGGTGGACTATGGCCTGATCCCCTCGTACTGAGGGAGGCCCGTGCCCAGCAGTGGGACGTTAATAAGGGCTGATGACGATGATGATCGGATGCATCCCTAATAATAATTCAGTTTCAAATTATAAAAAACAAATATCAATTTCATACAAATTATCAGCGCATTTGTTTACAAAGCCAACTGAAGTCATGACCTCAGAGCAATATGGCATCCACTGCGTTGAGCGATCAGCCACCAGCTTATTCGTCAAATTACGCGTGAAATATCGATTGAATAAAAATTGGTGTTTTTAGTGGTTTATTAGCATTAGGTGAATAATTTAATTGAGACACTTTTCAAAAATGGATGTACCTAATACCCTATTATAGTACAGATATACAGTATATATAATTTTTTTACAAAAAGTAAAATCCTTATTGTTCTAAGTGAATGTTGTGTTCAATGATTGTTTTTGTGACGTCATTGTTTTGTACATAAAATTAATTTACGTATTATGTAATAATATTTAATGCTTCCTATATTTTAAATATAAAATAAAATATATTTTGTATTTTATTTCTTTAAGTGTTATTTTAAACTAGCCTTTAACTACCTTCGCTCCGCTCGGGTTCGCCCCTAGATGTGTTTTGACGGTTAGGTTATTATTATTTATTATTTTTTCGCAGTAAAAATTATCCTTTAAGTTAACCGGATAAATAGCTATGATCGTACCGAATTTTAGCAGAATCTGTTCAATGGTGTGAAGCTGTCATAGACCGACACAAACAAATTCTCATGCTATAAATTTTTCCTCGGTATCAATAAAAAATTGACTAAATATATGATTACACGATTAAGTTAGAACTTTATTACATGTATGATTATAATGTCTAGAGTAGCATCACCTGTTAACTTTGTAGTTTTCAGGTTTAGGTAAACACATTCAGTGCCACCGACACGCCATAAGTGTTCATATTCATTTTCTTAGTCATGCCGCAAGGTGCAATGTATATTTTGGGTTTTCACAAATTAATAGGCTAAATTCCTTTTAAAAAAGAATGAAAAAAAAGAAAAGAAACAGTGTTTGGATGGAAAACGATATTTCAGAATATATTATATTCAAAAAATAATTATTCTACGACTATTCTACGCTGATTGGTCAAAGTCCCATAGCATTTAAGTTTTACTAACAATAATATTACTTTTCTCTATGTTTACGAGGTAGAGTGACAAAAATAACCCGTTAAAAAGATCAATTTTCGAAAGCCTACTTACGGCAATAATTTTTGACAAGTTTTGTATAGTGATCTACACGCCTCCTACATACTTAAAAGGTTATTGTAAATAAAACATTTCTATTTTATTTACATCTTTTTTTTTATTTTATTTTATACGCATGTTACCTATATTATAGAATATTAAGGGAGATTTAAAAAAGTGGTTACACTTTTTGTCCTAAATGCGTCATCTAGGTTTTATTACTTGGTCTGAGTGCTGCGCTCTCATGGCGTATTCCTTGTCCGCTAACCGTAGTGCGTTAAGTCCCGCTCTAATACAATTATTAAAAATTAATTTTGATATTTAGGTAGTTATTTTAAAATGATTTTATGAAATACTGTATTATAATAATAAAAACTATTTTATTTGAATCACATAATATTATATCAACAATCAACAGTGTAAGTTGTAACGAAACGTTATCTTGTAAAACTGACAACTGACAAGTGACAGTTCAACTTGTGATTTGTGAATAGTGATCGGTCGATTGAATGTTTTGCTTATTTCTTAATTAGAAAATGGTTTATTTTCAAGGAAAATAAGCACAAAAATGGACGAAAACGAGTTTTTCAAGCAAACTGTGCAGCATTTAGCACGATGTCTGGCCTGCATAAATCCTACACCATGGGAAAAAGTAAGTTGCAATACATCAATTGTAATCTTGTTTATTATTTGTTGGCATTACGAAACAGTACTAACTTGGTAAATTAACGTCAATTTTACTTTCTATATTCTTTAATTAAAAGGTAATGATCCAATATTTTAATTTTTGTGTAATGAATATGAAACATGACCTCATCAAATGACATAAGCCTCGTTATCGTACCCTATTCTTCAGGGTCACTTTTCCTGCCACTTTTTTGAACTTGATTCAAATTTAAAAAAAATTAAAAGAACTCATTACAATATATTTACAAAAAAGACTTGCGTAACATGCATTAGAAATATATATTTCATTATTTTTTGTAACCTTTTTAGGTAAACACATTATTTATGCTATGTCCGCAAGCCAGCTCATCATTTGTGGTGACACCTCGCAGTCAAGAAGCAAGTATTGCATTAGGGTTGTACTTTTTACAAAGTGGTCTGCAACACCAAGATAAACTTTTACCATACTTCTTGAAAGTTTTAAAATGCCTCACAAATGCACAGTTTGAAGAGCCTATGTACAAGATCAAAAATAATGATCGTAAGTAAAAAATGTTATTATATTAGTTGCTAACACTTAGTTACACTATAAAAATAAAAACAGAAACAGTAAACTTGTGGGCCTGCCAGTGTCCTAAAGTTTTTTGTAACAAAAATTAAATTTAAATTCTTTGAAGATTGGGGTTGGAATATTATTCTGGTCAAATGACCCATAATTTTCCCATGTTGATGATAATTATTATCAGTATTTTAAAGGTTGAAAAATTATCATGGCAATGTAGATGTGTGATAAAATAATATACATTATTGATTTGAAAGTAGTTATTTATTTATTTACAATTTTGGGTTCAACAGCAAGGTCTTTAAGTGTTTTCTTATTTATAGTACAATTTTTAAAAATGGGGTAATTGAATAGTAAAATTATTTAATTATATTTTCATATCTATTGGTTCCATCAGTGAATAAGATAAAATTTCTAGTTTATCGTCCATGTCCTCCTCCATTTGCACTACCTCCTACGCTGAAATCGGCTAAAATTATAAAAGTAACAATACTTTAATTAAGGGTGACTGTATTATAAAATAAATATTAGAGATTTTTTTTTAATTCAAAACCTACTATTTTAATATTATCAAAAATTTAAAAATTTTTTGAACAACTTCTTTTTATATTATGGTATTAGGTATTTCAAAAATTATCTTATTTTAATTATATGTACTATCATATTTTAAAAGTTCTAAGCTTATTTTTGTTAAATTGTTAAAATTAGCTTTTTACCATTCGCATCAAAACCACCGTCTACACCAGCTGCTGAAACAAATAAAAGGAATTGCCTTAGATAGGTTTAAAAATATTGGCTTTTTGAACCTTTCAAAAAATTTTACAAAAGTTCTCAAAAAATCTTACTACTAAAATGGAAGGACTACCTTCTAAAATTAAATCTTTTATTTAATAATATAGTGCTCCAATATTTCAATTCTTTTATTTATTTTGCTACCTTCTAACATACTATACTAAAAGATATGTTTTAGGCATGGATTCTTCATTTGTGTTCATTTTTAAAGAAAAGTTTTTAATATACCTAGTAAATAATTCAATAATTTTAATTTGTTATGAAATTGTGACACTATGTTTTGTTACTAATCACAATGTTTGTCTCACTCAAATAAGAGTTATATTACAACACAGTATTTAAATTATTACATACCACCGGGTCCACCACCGGCACCACCACCAGCACCACCACCGGCACTTCCACCTACACTGAAGCCCGCTGAAAAGAATATACAAATCGTAAACATAGTGTTCAGTTCGCTTGTTTTATACTTCAAACCTGATACTGAGTCCTGTTTCCTCCATAGTCATAAAAATAAATATTTTAAATACCTAATCACCCCTTGGGCTAAGCTGAAGATTGCCCGAAAACTTCATCAAAATTGTGATTTAAGGTTGTAAATGTGTAAAATAAAAGTTTAAAGAACAGTAACTATTCTGTAATATTAATGTAAATTTGATTTTTTTTATTTATCGTATAAATATACCATTAATTTCACCATTTGCGCCTCCACCACCTAAAATGAAAATAAAAAAAATATTAAATATACTGTGTTAAAAAGACTAAAAATATCAATGAATAAATCATAATTTTATTGAATTTTTTAGGATTTTTAGAGCTTATTTAAATATTAATTTCCACTATTACATGACCTATAAATAATAATGTATTATTTGAAATACATTTTTGTTAATTTACCTCCTTGCGGGGCTGGAGTTTGGAGAGTCTGTAATGAAGGAAAAAGTATAATATTTATTATTTATTCATAAAAGATATTTTAGATAATATTTTATCTAGACTTTATAATTCTATTAATTGGGAATTGTTTTATCCTGTTTGTATAACAATACTACATTATGGTTCAAAAAGTATAATAGTTTTACATTTTAGTAGGACAATAGACCATTAAAAAATAAAGATAAATAACATGTTAAAGATTATTATAGTACTTACATTTCCCACCAACATCATCGCTACAATTGTTACACAGATAATTTTAAACATTGTTGTTATTGTAATAGATTCTGCTAGTGCTTCAATCCAAAGCTAAAATGTGTATAAATATTTTCAACTTTGTCGCGTATATATACTTAATATTTAATTATTTCAGTGGTTTAACACTCAAATAATGAAGTGGGGGAGGAAATAAACAATTTTCTTTTCATTTTAGTCCATTCCATAAGTTTTTTTACCTTAAGTTTAATACATAATAAAAACCATGATTATATGCGCAGTTGAACATGTTAAAAAGCAATTGTACTTTGTAATTATTATAGAATTTACAGATACTCGTATACAGTAACGATGAAAAAACACGTAAGGCTTTACGAGAAACGTTATATTGTGAACATTGAAAATTATTTCAATGTTACATGGATTTTGTAGTTATTATGTGTTATAATCCTATATAAGTAGGTATATTCCGAAACTAACTGAAGGAAAATATGTAGTTTTTTATATAATTTATAACTACCGGCCATTTAATATAGGCACTCTAGCGGCTTTTCGAACATGCTTAGTATCAACTAGAAATATTTTCATACTTAGAATAATAACGCATAGAATGTGAGTAGGCCCAAGCGAATTGAAGTCATTTTAGTTCGGCCTTAAGGCCGAATACATTTCGCTACTCGATAAAGTCGCTCCCGTCTTACAATTAGCTCCCGCAATTTTATTTAAAAACTAGCATTTTTCGCGGCTTCGCACGCGTTCTAAAGACCAGAAACCAAAATCTTTCTGAGTCGCACGGTATGGTACCTCGCAGAACTAACACCCACTCTTCCCGTTTTTGCAACATTTTTTATTGATGCTCCGCTCCTATTGGTCGTAGTGTGATATAATATAACCTAATAATAAGCCTTCCTCGATAAACGGACTTACCAACACAAAAAGAATTTTTGAAATCGAACCAGTAGTTCCTGAGATTAGCGCGTTCAACCAAACAAACAAACAAACTCTTCAGCTTTATAATATTAGTATAGATGACGTACTGTGAAGTGAAAGGATGTCACAAGGCGTCTCATAATTAAAATAAGAAAAAGAACATCACCTATGTTAGGGTAAGTACCTACTATTTGGCAACATATAGTGAGCGTGCCTTCGGTTATAATTACTTGACACTCCCGCACACATTCATTCTAATGATGGTTCAATATTGAACGTAATTATGTATGAAACTATCGTTCTATGCAGTATTATTCTAAGTTTTGATGTATATCCAAGAAAGGTACATTTGTTACAAAAGAATTATCCTCTCGTTACATCTTCAATTGACTGCAATTCATAAATTGAAGTCAATCAAATAGTATTTATGAGTCGTCTTCATCATAATTTACATGGACTTTTGAGATGTGTTCATTTAAATTAAAACAAATTTAATTTAAAGATACTACGCGAATACACCGTGCGGACTTCATAAATGCAAATCACTCTTATAAAGAGGCGAATTTAAAATGGCTTGTTAAAACACAAGGACAAACATTATATATTATGTAATTTATTTCATACCACTAATAGACATTTGTGTAAATTATAGTTTTTTTGACCTTAACGCACTGTTTTCATTGTTATCTTTTTTTAATATGTAGTCAAAATATTAAATGAAATTAAAAATATTTTTTTATAAAGAAATAATAGCTCTGCTCTTGTTTGTACCTAGATGCTATTAACGGTTAGTATAGATTTATCGGATAATATCCAGCTATCATCATACCAAATCTTCATCGAAATCTATCCAGTGATTTTTTCGTAATGCGTTTCTACTGCAATTGAAAAACAAATATTCTATAAGCAATAAATTCACATAATACTTTCTTAGGTTTACGCGAATATTTGACATTATAAATGAAACTATCTTTTCGGATTTTGTCGCGGATTGGTTATGATTTTTGGTTCCCGACGTTTCGAATGCTTTACAGCAATCATGATCCCGTGACCATAATTGCTGTAAAGCATTGAAAAGATAGTAGCAATAGATTCATTATTACTTACGATAATAATAACTGTGTCAATAAGATTTTACCAAAAATAAAATTTTTATTTTTGAAGTTAACAAACGAATTAATAGAACTGTATTGAATTCCAGGTATTCCAATGTCGGAAAAATTTAGCTTCTGTCTTAACACGCTTCTTTCCGATGTTGCTTCAAAGCAGTCAGCACTGCGGGAGGAGATCGTCACAGCACAAATAGAACTTATGTCTAATCTCACAAAGTTTATTATCAATTGCCATGAAAACAAGGATTACAACAGTCTATCTAAAGTCCAGTTATGCAAAAGTACGGTGCCAATTCTCATCGGACTTGCTAGATCAATGGGCCGATATGCAACCGTCGAGCCACCTTTGCTATGCCGCCTCTTTCCACAGCCAAGCAGTCCTGTAAAGTCGAAGGAGCCAGAGCCGAATTTCGAATACTCAACTCTGGATAAGAAGAGAAAGTTTAACCAGTTCCGGCCGATCATACCAAGGTCTTTATCAGGAAACCTTAATCCTAATATAGAACATATAGTAGAAAATGGTAGTGATACAGTAGATAGTGTCGGTGGAACTCTAAAGCGTAGTTCCTTGCAAAGTTACAGCTCCGTCCCATACGATCCGACGACTTATTTCTTCCACAAGTTCGGCTCGAGTTTCAACCAGTTTCCATATATGAGATTTTCGGAATCACCGGAAAAAAGGAATAGCGTGCAGTTTTATGTGACGTACTTACAGTCAATATTATCGCTGGCGAAGAAGCTATTGACCAAAGATTTATTAGCGTTTTTAGATGAAGAGGCTGAAGATATTTTTGCATCTGGGCAAATACAGGTAAATAATCTAAAAATCTTAATACATACTTCTTAGTGATTCATCTAAAATAGTATCCTTTTAATTTTTAGGTGTTTCCATATAAATCTTTCTCGGAGACTCTGAATTTAGTAATGGTAACTCTCTTACGAGATATTTTACAGCATCAGAAAGATTTGCCAGGGCCTTTCACTAAAGATGTGCAAGTAAGTTGCTATTATGTACCTATTTTACAATAAAATAATATATTATAACAATGTATTATAGTATTGTTGTAGCTATAGTTCTATTATCTATTACATATACTTTGATCGTAAATTTTAGTGTAATAATAGCTATTTTTAAATGTTAATAAATATATGTACTTCTTTACTAGACCTACTTCTTCTACTACTACTTCTACTACTGTTACTACTATTACTACTACTACTACTACTACCTATTATTACTATATTACTACTACTAATAAATATTGCTAAATAAAGCCTTTCAGCATGTTATGATTGCACCAAGCTGGTTGTTTTTATTTTTATATTTTTAATTATTTTTTTTTAATTCTAAGTTATTTAGTCTATACGAAAACGATTTTATTTAATTTAGTTTATTCATTTTATTGTCCCAACAACTTGAGGAGATGTATCTCGTACAGGTAATGCGGACCTGTACCATGTATGTATATGTTTTAGTATGAGTATTTTAAACAATTTGTTTGTATATTCACGATTAGTTTTATGTATGTGTGTAATTTTGTATATTAATATTTACTAGCTTTCTTGATATATATTGAAACCGTAGTTTTCTCATTAAAACGTGTAAAGACGTTAACTAAATTTAGAAATTGTTTAGAATTCGCTATTCGTGATCGTTCAAATAGTTTTGCCAATCATTTTCTATAGAATATCAATAAATTATTGCTATGTTAGCAGTGTGAGATTAGTTTTTTTTTTATAAAAGAAATATTATTTTTTTGAATGATGATAAAGAAAATGTTACAGTTTAACTAAACTAAATTAATTTATTGACAGGAATTTGTGAAATGTCTGTTTTTGAGCGGTCAAACAGAACTGCAGAGTCGACATCACGACGCCTCAGAGAAGGAAGATAGAGAGAGTAATTTTGCTACAGTGAATAAGTTCAAAGTTAACGTTATGGCCAATTCTGCGTGCGTTGATTTACTTGTATGGGCTATTGGAGATGAGACAGGTAAAATGGACTTTATGTTTATGGGGATAGAGTGCAAATTAAAATTTTAGCTTTATTTTTCTTATGTTAGCTATATTTATAACCTAATTAATAAAGTACGATCTTACATAATAAGTACGTCTTTTATTGACGACACGATAGGCTCAGTTTATAGTGCCCTCTGTACCCTACTTGCAGTGACAGCGGTTGCTGGTTCAAGTCCTGCTGTGTGCATTCATTTGTGTGATACTACTTTTAGGAGTGTTTATATTTATAACATGTATGTATTTAAAGTCATATGAGTATATTTGTTTTATATATATGTATCAATTATCTGGAATCTTATAGCATAAGCGTCGTAGCTTACGATAGAACTAGATGAAGATATTGAATAGATGAGAATATTAATTATTATTATTTATCTGTTTTATTTCTATTTTTGAAGGTTTATGTAATTTATTTTATATAATGTATAGTTGGTAATGATTTTCCAGTGGACGAAGATTATGACGTGCCAGCTCTTATAAACGCTCTAACAATATTAATAGGTATTATTAAATGTAAGGTGTGAGAGTTACCCCTTGACTAACATGGCCGAAACCGTTTAACACTTAAATACTCTTTCGCCTGTACCTAAATAGGATGTACACTTTTTTACTTATATATTTATATAAATATAAACTATATAAGATACTAAAACTTTAAAATCAAATTATAATTAGGTAGATGTTTTTTACTAACAAAATAATAAAATACCAATTTCAGGTGACAAATTTATTATTAGATATCTTTGAATATTTTTGCATGTATTGAAAAAATAAAATGAATGGATGTAAAGAATATTTTTTGTTGTCCTTATTTTAGGAGCTGATTCTCTTTGCGGGAGGTTGACGGAGAAAATAAATTCGAATCACAATCATAAGTTGATTTTGGCTCATATGCCTTTACTTATGGTTTGCCTAGAAGTAAGTAAAATTTTTAATTTTATGAATTTTTTATTTATTTTGCTAACGTTATATTTTAACAGTACATATAATAAACCTAAAACGATCTTTGTAATGAACCATTATTACGCAACTAGCACATTTTTAAAAATATTTCTGTTAGATATGGCATTATGAATATTATTTAATGAAAATACTGAAGAACTGGATAGATTTTCTACTAACTTTTTCTATTTAAAAGAAGTATTACCAAATTTATAAATTGTCTACCTTAGTATAATTATTCATTGTTATATTTTTTCTGCCTATTTTTTTTCTTTCGTTTATTAGCTTATTAGTTTAATTTTGTTTTCATTTTAATTTTTGTTTACTTAGTCACAATACAGAAATAAGCAAGCTGTAGTCTCCTATAATTGAAGGAGCACACATATTGTGTTTTATAATAACTTTTTGTATTTTTTAAAGTGACGTGTGTATTCTTTGTTGGAGACTCTTATGAAAATAAAATAAAATAAAAATATATTTTTTTAGGGATTAGGCAAATTAGCAACTAAATTCCCAACGATTGCGAACACATCGATATATTGTCTGCGAGACTTTCTCGTGACACCTTCGCCCATACTGTTTAAGTTACACAAACTAGAGCTGGAAAAGAGCGGGAAAGATCACATCAAAGGAAATGGTATGTGCAGTTTTAATTAAAAATCTACAGATTATATAAATAGTGTCTATAAAAAAAATAATTTATCAGTATCGATAAGTATGACCATTTGGCCGCGCTCGCTTGTTTTGGTCTTTCTGAACAATTTGTTTATAAAAGGCAAAAGGATTATTTTTTAAATTTGTGTACTAGTCACAAATTAGTGCACCCACACAAACAAACAAGCATTTTTTTCAGCTTTTTAATACTATTATATTTAAAAAATTTTAACTAAACAGCACAAGGTAAAGAACACCAGAACCTAACAGAGACAGGGTTGCCAATGAAATATACGCCTTTCGAGAAGCTTCGAGACGCCGCCATAGAGAATCTCTGCGTGGCGTTAGAGGCAGCGCTGACGGTGGACCCGTTCTGCGTGCCCGCGCTCGTTGGATCTGTCAGCAATAGACTGTTCACTGCTGAGACTAGTGATAGGTAAGCTAATCGAACTAGTGACTCACCCTGGTTTTGCTTGGATTATTCCCTAGGTGTTTTTAACGGTTAGCGTGAAATAGATAGTCCATGTGTGAAAAGCAAAAGCTATGGAAATCGTATGTTTTTTTACGGGATAAATTTAACACGTTCAATTTAGATCTGTTCAGCCGTCGCGTTGAATAACAACATCCATTCATCCTTTCGCAATTATGTTAGTTAATAGGATTGTAATTTGTAAATTCTATGCCTTTTAAAAAGTTAAAAAAAGTCTAGAATGTTGTTAGAAACTACAATTTTTATCCATCTCCTGATGGCATCACCCTGATGGTCTAAAATTTCTGCACTATCCATCCATATTTCATATGAATATGTCGTTCGTTCAAATCATTACTCTAATTTGATTATAGCATTAGCTACATTTAAAGTTTTGTTCAAATTGTTACAGTGAATCTTCACTAATAAGTACGAACATAGTAATCATGTTGGGGCACGTTGCAGTCGCTCTGAAGGACATGCCAAAAACTACGGATACTATACTACAGTTTTTCCAACAAAGGTAATTCTATTAAATTTTCCTTCTCTTGTATATGCTATCTCTCTTTCTCACTCTCTCATACATATGTGCTTGTCACTCCCCCACCTCCCCAGACTGTGCCGAGCGCCGTCCTCGCTGGATACTCTGACTATCTCTCTTTCTCACACATATTATGCTTGTCACTCCCCCACCTCCCCAGACTGTGCCGAGCGCCGTCCTCGCTGGATACTCTGACTATCTCTCTTTCTCACACATATTATGCTTGTCACTCCCCCACCTCCCCAGACTGTGCCGAGCGCCGTCCTCGCTGGATACTCTGACTATCTCTCTTTCTCACACATATTATGCTTGTCACTCCCCCACCTCCCCAGACTGCCGAGCGCCGTCCTCGTTGGATACTCTGACTATCTCTCTTTCTCACACATAATATGCTTGTCACTCCCCCACCTCCCCAGACTGTGCCGAGCGCCGTCCTCGCTGGATACTCTGACTATCTGACTTTCTCACACATATTATGCTTGTCACTCCCCCACCTCCCCAGACTGCCGAGCGCCGTCCTCGTTGGATACTCTGACTATCTCTCTTTCTCACACATAATATGCTTGTCACTCCTCCACCTCCCCAGACTGTGCCGAGCGCCGTCCTCGCTGGACACCCTGATAGTGGACCAGCTGGGCTGCATGGCCCTTGCCAGTCCCGAGGGCCCCGCGCACGACGAGATCATGCGCATGTTCACCGTCATCACGGTGGAGGCGGCTAGCGCTTCGTACCAGCATACAGATGACAGGAAGCAGTATCGGTATGTGTTATCTATACTAATATTATAAAGCTGTAGAGTTTGTTTGTTTGTTTGGTTGAACGCGCTAATCTCAGAAACTACTGATCCGAATTGAAAAATTCATAGGATTAATAGGAGCGGAGCATCAATGAAAAATGTTGCAAAAATGGGAGAAAATATTTATTTTGATTTTCAGTATTTAGAACGCGAGCGGAGCCGCGGGAAAGGCTAGTGTTTATTTTATAATACTAATAAACCCGGCCCGCTTCGCTGAGCGTAGGTTAAAATTAATTAAACGGATTTTATATATATTTTAATAAAATAAAAATACTACTCCTTACAACATTTTAGCTAACTCGCCATCTATAATGTAGATTTAGAAATACGGCGCTATCTACCGTATATCTGTGCAACTTACATGCCAAACCGCCATCTATTAGCATTTTATAGAACTAACCGATAAATACACACTAAAGTCGTATAGTAAAAGTTAAATTTGCAATAATAAATATAGAGATAAAAATACCCTATCTCCCAAGTTGGACCAAATTACAGATGCTTACAAAATTTGATAAAAATTGGTTTAGTAGTTTCGGAGTTTATCGCGAACATACATCGTGACACGAAATTTTTATATATATAGACTAGGTATACTTTAACAATAAGTATAGATTTCTCAGAAATTAGATAATAATTAGAAATTACATAAAAATATCCTATATATTGACCCGAATTACCAACTATCATTATACAAACCTCTCTCGATGCAGGTCACAGATACAAGACAGACAACAGTTCTGAAAACTAGATTCGGTGTCTGTATCGGTAATAACAAATTGATGTACACCTTCGATTCTAATTAAATTATATTATTATTAAGTAAACGTACATAACGTTTTTAATGCTATAGTATAAATTTTTAAGTTGCTATAATATTGTGTAAAATATTAGTTTGGTTGCGTAATATTCTTTTTATATGTAGAAGAGGAAATGAGCGGTTCAAAATTGCAATGTTCGTGTCCTTGAAATGACGTCATAATATTACATACTGATATTGGCATCATTTTTGATAGTTACTAAACAGCTAGTTGCTACATAATATAAATGTTAAGATAGGATGAATGAAATACGACAAAATTTTTTTTGGAGCTCTTTCTTAGCTGAATAATATGTCACAAAATTTTGTTTTGGCTTAGATATTATTTTCATTCTTTAATATTTAATTAAATAATTGTTTCACAAGCGATATATTCAAATAATATCTATAAAGCTTTTTTATTCGAATTAATCGAATATTTATCTGAATAACAAGAAAAAGAGATATGTACAGTACGAAAATATATAAAACTCATATAAACGTGAAACATTCGCCAGTTCTTCTCAGGTTCTTCTTCTTCTATCCGAATTGGTATGCTGAATCGCTACATAGTATAGAACAAAGTCGCTTTCTCTGTCCCTATATCCCTATGTATGCATAAATCTTTAAAACTACGCAACGGATTTTGATGCGGTTTTTTTAATAGATAGAGTGATTCAAGAGGAAGGTTTATATGCATAACTAGCGGATCCCGCGGCTTTGCCTGTGCTAAATCTAGGGAAGAGCCCAAGCGAAGCGAAGACGAGTCGCTAGTAAAGTATATTTAATTTGAATCCCAGCCACGTGTCTGGCGCGGTGCTGAACGCGCTGGCGAACATAGCTGCGAATGTACGCGGGGCAGCGGCGAGGCTGGAGCTGCTGACGCGCCTGCTGGAGCTGTTCGTGCAGCTGGGGCTGGGCGGCGAGCGCGCGAGCGACCGCGCGCCCGCGCCCGTGCTTAAGGCCAGCGGCAGTGCTGGCAACCTGGGCGTCCTCATACCAGTCATTGCGGTGGGTCATCGATACTTTTCATTATAGCGAGTTAGGAAAGAACTAAGAAATTAAAACATGTGAAGTCGGCAAACTCGCACTAAGCCAGCGCGGGGATTATTCATTGTTTTAACACAACTTAAACTTAGATTTTCATCTTAGTTTCATCTGAATGGGTGTACAGCTTAGACCAGCTTGGCAAGTGGCTTCCCTCAAGGCGTCTGATCCCACTGATTATGGCCATTATTTATATAATAGTCTTATTTATATAGAAACAGGTGGTTATGTGGGGCTCACCGGCTAAAAACCAATACTACTAACTAAAACCCAACAAAATCTCCCTTCGTTTCGCATGAATTGCTTAAACGTGTTTTTCTATCGGAATGAGGTAATACAAATTTAACTGAAGGCTAAAACCTGCAAAATCATGTAAATTATCTACTCTGTGTTAACGTGAAAGAAGGACAAATTTGACGACACGCGTAGCGCAGTTTGTAGTGACCCTACTTGCTGCGCCAGCGGTCGCGGGTTCGAGTCCCGCTGGGGGCATACATTTGTTGAGGACGAATGTTTGTACTCCAGTCATGGATGTTTATATTTATAATATGTATGTATTTAAACTTATATATGTGTAGTATATCAACTATCTAGTATCCATAACACAAGGCTCGTACCTTACCATGGAACTAGATAGTGCTGTGTGTAAATGTCCCAACATATTTATTTATTTATATTTATAAATTAAACAAACATATTACACTGTAACATTCATATGTGACGTAATCATAAGTACCAAGAAATCATAAATTTTAAGAAATAGAAATTCATATGCTCAAACATGTACATTGTTAATTACTTTTTTTATGTTATATAATATTAGCTATCTGCAGTGAAAGTCCCGTCAAAATCGGTACAGCCGTTTCAAAAATTACCCGGAACAAACAGAAAGACAATAATTTTTAAAATAGTTTTTTTGTTGCTGATATCGTATTATATACTTTTGTATGCATTTCGTGAAAAGCTGTTGATTTGAAATTAAAAAGAGACACTCAAATTTTATTTATATGTAAAGATGTATAGATTACCTTCGTATTTATTTCAACAGGTATTAGTCAAAAGGTTACCTCCAATAAAGAACCCAAAACCAAGACTCCACAAGCTTTTCAAAGACTTTTGGTTATACTGCGTTGTCATGGGTTTCACGGCAGCTGAATCAGGTGAATATTATAAAATATATATTATTTTTATGAAATTATTATTGAAATGTATCCAAAATTAAATACCTCTTAAAGTATTGTTTTTTTATTTTATAGAGATAATACACGATTTAATTAATTACGTTATTTAATATACATAAATAATTTATGTATAAAATAACATACGGAATAAATATTATAAAAATCTTTTTTGTGCTATTTTAATATGTAATTTTTTTAACGTATGTATTCTAATGTTCATTTAATTGTTATGTTATCGATAACTCATTGACTTATTTTACAGCGGCTATAATATATAATTGATAAAATTAAGATTGATAAAAAAGTTCTGAATTTAAAAAATTCTAAAAAAGTTTTTAATAATAAATGAACAATAAGTTTTAAAATGTGAGTAATGATCTAATAAACCATCATAGTTGAAATATATCAGCTATGTTAAAGGTAGAAACAAACGGACAGACAAAATGTAAAGAAATGTGTTTTCCTTAGTACCTACCATATAGGATAATTAAAGACATTAATGGATGAAGGAAATATTATGTTGCAAAATTCTAATTTCGAGAATATTAAGTTCAAAGTTTGTGTACAGTATGAAGTATGTACATATATAAATTAAAAATTTAAAAAACCCTCCCTACATAAAGTAATGAAAATAGTATTCTACTAGTAAAGCCCTTTCATTTGATACTCATAATAAGGGAGTTGTAAAAAAAAGGTAATTCGCTATTTACAAACAAAAACACTTCAATTTTATTTAAATGTATAGGTTTTTTCTAAACTACTTATATCAATTATGTGTATATACGTGTATTACCTCTATATTTTAATTGTCTATGGATTCAACTTAGCACTTCCTTTGATATTTCACATGAATTGTGTTATTAATAGTTGTATTTAATGTCTCTTCTTCTATGGCGACGCGTAGCCATGCGAAAGCGTGAGTAAAGTTGCTTCTAGAACGTTCTTAGATGTACTGTCGTTTGGTTTTGTATGAGAATTTTATTTTAATATGATGATGTATATTTTTTCTAATGTATATAAATATAATTTCTGAATCTATATGAGTAAGACAATGATTTTAAGTATATTATTTATTACATTTGAAAAAAATAATATTTGTAGAATGTTTTAAAGATAATTGATGTAAGATGGGATATAATTAATTTAAATGTATCATTTTCAATTAAATTTGCTTTTTCTGTTCCATACTATTCTTTCATAAGAGTTATATTATTTATTTGATTCAATAACTATTCATAAAACACTGTCTTATATCATTCATATGACTAAGTACAGTTCGCGTCACGTAAAAAGAACGCTGGAAGAAAGTGGTGGGGGGTGTGTTTGCGCATCGGTACATTCGCATACGAAATTCCTAAGCCTATTCTTTTATTTTTGAACTAGCCTTTTGCTCACGATGTATATTGAATATTGGTAGGTACATTGAAAAATATATTAGATAGAATGTCATTAAATAGAATTCTATTAATTAATAAAATATGTTTGATTCATCGTAGAATATTTAATCTACTTACAAAAAATTAAATTAATTCGTTTAATATATTTTTTAAGTTATTACCAGCATTATTATCAGTCTCTCTTTTTATAAAACAATATACGTCAAAAATATTTTTTTTACTATTTTTTATATAAAATCATTTCGTAATTAATAACTTTTGTGTGCGCGATGGTATTTTAAACTGACAAACCAATAGCGAGCCGAAAAGCATGTGACGCGTGCTTTGACGTCCCGCGCCCCGCGTCTTACCACCAAATTGGCCGATAAATCGTCTCTGCGCAACTTGACAGCCAGCGTTCTTTTTACATGACGCGAATTATAATTTGTTACATCCTTACTGTTCTTGTCCTATAACAGTTAATAAATGAATTTTAAATTCCTTCTAAATTTAATTCTTACTATTTATTTTTAATAATTTACTGTCCAATAAAAATATTTATTCTCCAATAAAAAAGTTCTATACAAGACATAATATACATTATACATATACGTCATCATATAAAAGTGTTGCTAAGATTTGTGCACACGATAATTTCGTGTAAATACGTGTTTGAAGTTGGACTTGTTTTATACCTTATGTCTCAATGTTTTCCGTTTTCAACCGACTTCAAAAAGGAGGAGGTTCTCAATTAGTATTTTCTTTAAGTTTGTGTCCTGTAGAGTGCGTTGTTAGTGAATAGATTATTTTGTAGAAGTTGTATACAAATGATTTGCTTTAAAGTTGAAACAAACATTACACAATTGTGACGTCATTAGACTATATTGATGCTGATAGATTTGTGTTTTTGTGATATATAATGAAATGCTACAGTGTTTGTGTGCTGGATTTTGAAATAAGCCTTAAAATAAAGGTATATAATATGGTGTTTGCTTTGGAAAGTATTTAGTAATTGCAAGAAAATATTTTATTTTATAGGTCTAATGTCTAATATAATAAACTTAATGCTCTCTAGGATTATGGCCGCAGGAATGGTATGCGGGGGTCAAAGAAATAGCAGTGAAATCGCCATGTTTGGTGTCTCAAACGTCTTTACGTTCTGAAATGAGAGAGTATCACTACACGTCCGCTGTGAGGAACGACTCGGTATCTATAAATGAGTTGCAGGAACTGAAGACTCAGATTTTGAATCTGTTGGACCACCAGCCAGATGTCACGGTTATAGTAAATAAGTTAACTTTCGCGCCCTGTATGTACCTGTTGAGTGTTTATTGGTTGGAGACGTTAAGGTGAGATTGAATTTTATTTGCGTTATAAATAATAAATTAAAATTTTGTAATTTTTTAAAAAATTGGAAAACGTCAAATTATGATACATTCCTTATAATTTTAAGTGTTTTAATACGATGGTCTTAGTGATATACTTATTTCAGTGTGTGGCAAGATTATATATTTTTAAATTGATTTTTTTTATGCTGACTATTTTTCATTTTTTTTATTTTTGACAACATATTAATTAGTGGCTTTCAGAGTTAGATGCAGCACATTTAATATTTTATTTTTTAATATAATATCTTTGCTTTTAGAGTATGTAATTCACCAGAACCAAGTTTGCAACCCATAATAGAATATTTAAGTGACACAGCCTTGCAGAAAGATAAGAGTGGTATGTGGCAATGTGTCTCCAGGTATGTAACAAATGGACATATAAATTTTGTACTTCAGTCATTAATTTTCCCTAAAAATTAAGTATCTAAAATATCTCGATATCTTGTTGAATGCGAATATTTTAGTACCTTTAATAATTTTATTTTTAGCGTTGGAGACAAAGTGTTCCAGAAGTTTCTAGATGTAATGTCGGAGAAAACCAAAGATGAGTCCCGCGAAAGAGAACTAGAAGGACATGCACAGTTCCTACTAGTCAATTTCAATCATATACACAAACAAATCAGAAGAGTTGCCGACAAATGGCTCGCTGGCCTTGTTGATAGATTCCCACATTTACTATGGAACTGTCGAGTGAGTAACATTAAATTATTTAAAAATAAATTAAAAAGGCAAAGGCCTAATAATTTTAGAATGATCTATAAGTCAATCTATCTATTAATCAATAGATGTACTTTATTGAAGTTGACTTTTACAAGTACTTTAAATGAATCACCTGCAATAATTAAACTTTTTTCGACATGGGTCGTTTTTCCCGACATGGGGATTTGTTTTTGTCGAATAGATAAAATAGAGGCTAACCTGAGTAAAGCAACGCTGAATCACTAGTGTTTTTATCATCATCACTACATAGTATAAAACAAAGTCGTTTTCTCTGTCCCTATATCCCTTTGTACGCTTAAATCTTTAAAACTACGCAACGGATTTTGATGCGGTTTTTTTCAATAGATATAGTGATTCAAGAGGAAGGTTTATATGTATAATACATGCATAATATAGTAGAGAAACACTGATAATTTTAGAGGTTTCTAATGTGATGTCGTAAATAAACTCATTTTTTGCGCTTACATTGCGAACACTGGCTAAACTCTCCGAGATAGATCAAAATAATGTACTCCAGTATTGTAAACCTCAAAAAGTTCTAGAAAAAAAGTCCACGATGGTATATGTCTATCTCTTACGGATAACTCACAATAACCATTTTTTCGCTTCGCTTAGGCCCTTTCCTAGATTTAGCGCGGACGAAGCCGCTGGTTCCACTAGTTTATAATAAACTTTACTTGTATTTTCTAAGTTGTTTTATAAATAATTTATCATGTATAGTATTATGTTGTTTCAGGTACTTTGGTCAATGTTAGACATTCTCCAAGTTCTCAGCTTCAGTTTGGAGTTAGATGCCAATCAAGAGACCCCGCTACTGAAAGTGCCCGGCACTGATTTCACTTTGCAACTCCAAGACACTTTGGAAGGACGAGAGGTTATATGAAATACATAATATTAATTATTATAACTAACATTATTGTTTTTTGTAATCGCTTATTCAATTTTTGTTATCATTCTTATTATTTGACGACACGTTTGGCTCAGTTGGCAGTGACCCTGCTTTCTGCGCCAGTTGTCGCGGGTTCGAGTCCCGCTAGGGGCATCCATTTGTTGAGCACAAATGTTTGTTCTCCTGCCATGGGTGTTAATATTTATAGTATGTATGTATTTAAAAAAATATATGTGTAGTATATCAACTTTCTGGTATCCGTAATACAAGCTCTCGAAGGTTACCACGGAACTAGATGTCGCTGTTGTAAAAATGCCCCAACATATTTATTTATTGATTGATGGCTACTCTTTTACTCATAACTTCCTTTGTGAGGATTTAACTTATATAATATTCAAAAGTCATCTCAATAAAGAAAATAACCCGTTTTTGTGTAATATCTATTATAATAAATACCTACATACGAATTTTATTCATGTTTTTGTAATATCGATGTGTAGTTTAATTCCAAGTCATTTTTATTTTTTATTTTTTATAGGGAATTGTCAAAGATTTTGCAGACCGTTGCCACGGTATAGTGCAAGAAGCAATGAAATGGGCGCCGCAATCGACGCGGTCACATTTACAGGAATATCTTAATCAGGTATATAGATATTTAGTATTTAATCAGATATAGTTTAGAACAACTATCTAAAAACCACATCATTTAATTTTTTAATCTATTTTTATAGAAAAACTTACAGTACAAGAAATAATGACATAGAAAAACTAATAAATGTATATGAGATTTGTGTCATGTGTGTACGTTTGAGCGTGCGTGCGTGCGTACTGTTATACCCCTTGGCTGTATTGGTTATTGCTTATCTATGTTATAGCCTTACTAGCCACCACTATTTTGAACCTTAACCTTGCTGTAATTAGAATCAAGTCAGTTCGAGAGTATCGTCGGTCCAGAGCAGTCTTGCACCTCTGATATTTTCATGTGCGAATCATTTATATCATGATTACCACTTGTCTTACGGTGAAGGAAAACATCGTGAGGAAACCTGCATGTCTGAGAAAACTTAACAAGTTTTCGAAAGGCATGTGAAGTCCGCCAACACGCACTAGGCCAGCGCGGTGGACTATGGCCTGATCGTACTGAGGGAGGCCCGTGCCCAGCAGTGGGACGTTAAAACAAGGGCTGATGATGATGATAATAGTTCTTTTTTTAAAAAAGGGTCTCATCCGGGGACGTACGTTCGTGTTAGGCTTGCTAGATAGCCGGGAAATCCGGGATTGTCCCGGAATTTTGCGTTTTGCCCGTGTCCAGTAATTAGACCATATTGTCCCGGATTCCGAAAACCTACTAGTTTTGTAACAAAATAAACTATCAACGAATAAAACGTGACACGGCTAAAACCTTTAAAAATATTAAAACCAAAATATTTTCACTATGATCTCGACCCGACACCGTTGTCCTATAATTGTCCCGGATTTGATAAGCTTCTATGTATCTGGCAACCTTAGTTCGTGTGCGTGTGTGTATGCATACAAATGTGTAATTAATAAATGGACGTAGTTATGCAAACCAGAAGTCAGAACCAACCCACAATGGTGGTAAAATTGACTTAAGTACACAGATAGGTCCAAAATTGCCTGATTTATATATGCTAAAAGATCAAATCTATCTACATATTCTATAATATTATAAAGGTATTTTTGGGAAAGAGGTTTATACAAACTTTGAATACAGTTTTTATGAAAATCGATCGATAATATCAGATCATAGAATGACTTTTTTTCATTCTGTGGGTTGGTTCTGGTTTGCATAACTATGTCCAAATGATACAAAGGTTCCGAACTCGACGCTGTGGCACCACTGCGGGCTGGCGCTGGCGACGGGCGCGCTGATGGGCGCGGCGGGGCTCAACCGGTGGTCGGCGCCGCTGCCGCGCGCCGCGCTCGACAAGCGCCCGCCCTGCGTCACGCAGGACTCCGCCGCGCTGCTCGCCGTCGTGTCGCAGCGGAGTCGCTACGCGGGGGAGGTTGGCCTAATATTTTATTATCTATACTAATATTATAAAGAAGTAAAGTTTGTTTATTTGTTAAATTGTAAGGGGTAATCTCGGGATCTAATGAACCGATTTTAAAAATTCTTTCATCAATAGAAAGCCACATTATTGCTGAGTGTCATAGGTTATATAAAAAACCGAAAAATAAAAAGGCTTTCACGTGGTAGTCCGTTTTGAAAAGTGAATCGGAGAAAAAACCGTCGAATGAAAGCGTTTCTTACTAACGCTGCCTTATTATTATTATTTATAACTGGGATTGGTGCCGAGGTCGGCCCTTGTTACGTCGACCAGTGTTGGTCCATTGTAGCTCCCTTAAGATGAGTTTAGAGTTCTCCGCTTAGTGTCCTGTTACTTCCAAGAACGTCCAGATTTTCTTAGCGGAGAGCTACTGTATCTCTTCCGATTGCATGATATGCTGCCCTAGAAAGATACTTCTGCGGTGGATGAGTAGTCCGCACGAGCAGAGGATGTGCATAGCAGTTTCCTCTGACTCATGGCATAGTCTGCACATTGCGGACTGACTGAGGCCGAGGGTAATGCTTTGAGATTGCAGTCATGTTTGAGAATTGAATAGGCATTGTTTGGCAATGCCACAAAATGGCTCGGGACCACATTGTGGGGTTTCAGCGCCCATCTTTGCCAATACATCTGGGGGAGGTTGGCATAGCGTTCACTTATTTATTATTTACTAGCTGATACCCGCGACTTTGTCCGCGTTGCTTGAAATATTAACAAAGTTTTCCGCATGCGCGCTACGCCGCTTGCCCCCACTACGCGAGAAGGAAACATACAGCAATGAACACGCAGTGAATATACAAATAATTTTTCCTTGAAACTTTAATAACTTTTTATTAAATGAAGATATCGCAATCATTTTTTTTTGATAAGGGCCAAGTGTTTAAGAAATAAAACTTTCATTGAAATCTATCCAGTAGTTTTTCCGTGATGCGCGCACAACTGCAGACCTCTATCATTTTTATATATATAAAAATCTTGTGTCACGATGTATGTTGCCAATAAACTCCAAAACTACCGAACCGATTTCAATCAAATTTCACATGTAATCGTATTTTGGTCTAACTTACTGGATAGGATAGTTATCATCTCAATTATTTCATTGCTGTTAATATTTTAACGATAGTTTAGTATACCTGTAGTAGTTATAATAAGCACGAATTCTGTACAACAATATGAATTTTTCAATTGAGTACTCCAGTTTTATTTTCAATTTAGCTAATTCGATTTTACCGGAAGGGTTTTATTTCCTCAGTTGCGATTAGAGAGATAAAATATGGCGGTACGAAGTTCCCCGGGTCAGCTAGTTTTATGTATATACAGTTCGTGTCACGTAAAAAGAACGCTGGAAGAAAGTGGTGGGGGGTGTGTTTGCGCATGGGTACATTCGCACACGAAATTACTAAGCCTATTTTTTTATTTTTGAACTAACCTTTCGCTCGTGATGTATATTGCGTGTTGGTAGGTACGTTTAAAAATATATTAGATAGCATGTCATTAAATAGAATTTTATTAATTAATAAAATATGTTTGATTCATTGTAGAATTTTTAGTTTAATATATATTATTTTATTGTTAACTGCATTATTACCAGACTCACTCTTTATAAAACAATTTACGTCAAAAATATTATTTCTCTATTTTTTATATAAAATAATTTCGTAATTAATAACTTTTGTGTCCGCGATGGTATTTTGAACTGACGAACCAATAGCGAGCCGGAAAGCATGCGGCACGTGCCTTGCCCCCCGCGCCCCTCGTCTTATCACCAAATTGTCCGATAAATCGCCTCTGCGCAACTTGACAGCCAGTGTTCTTTTTACATGACGCGAATTATAGATGTAAATGTGTCAGGTGGCGGGCGCGGTGCACGCGGAGGGCGGCGGCGAGGCGGGCGCGTGGCGCGTGGGCGCGCGGCTGCTGGGCGCGCTGCGCGAGGCGTGCGCGGGCGGTAGCGAGACCGCGCACCGCGCCGCGCTGTGGCGCTGCGCCGCGCTGCTCGTGCACGCGCGCGGCGCCGCCATGTCGCCTACTGCGCGCGCGCTGCTGCATAGCATCGGTGAGAGATTACTTTTTATTAAGCTACTAGCAAATAATACTTTATAGTGGTAGTGCCATGCTTGTTACCTTCAGGTAGCAACCGAATGGGCCGGCACGCCCCGTATAGTTCATTAGTACCACTCTCTCACAGAAGACCGGCGTGAAGTGGCAGCTATGCTGTCGCGTTTCGTCCGGTGAGTGAGAGTCCGGGAGGCCCACTCTCCTTCCCCCCTCCCTCTTCCCTTCATCCTCCGCCTTCGTTCCCCCCTTCCTCCCACTTCCCTCCCTCCTCCATCCCTCCCTTTCCTGAAAGGCCGGCAACGCATCTGCAAGCCTGGCTTGTAGATGTCCATGGGCGGAGGTGATCACTTCCCATCAGGTGAGCCTCCTGCCCGTTTGCCCCCTTTTTACCATAAAAAAAAACCCGTGCCTTCGCCCGCGTTAATCATTTTAATCGCTACTAATCTTTATTCGATCACTCGTAATCGTTTGATTTGAAGATTGCCTGAAAATTGAGATTACTTAATATGATTTTTTTAATTCTAAGTCATGACAAAATAAAAATTAAAATCTTGCCCAAAAAATGAAGGTTTATAATTAATAAATAAAAAATAGAGGTTGATCGTAGAAGGGTTATAATTTAGGGTTGTATGCACTTTTGAATGCTGTATCATAAAAAAATAAACAATAAATAATTTATCTAAAAATTTAAAAAAAATTTTGCGGGATGAAAAATAGATGTTGTTCGATTCTCAGACCTACCCAATAAGCACACAAAATTTCATGAGAATCCGTCAAGCCGTTTCGGGGGAATTTAACTACAAACACCGCGACACGAGAATTTTAGATATTAGATTGCATAGCTTTTAAGCTATTGCATGGCTTTTTTCACGGGCTTTGAGCGCGGCGACCGAATCAAGTAATTCCGTAACGAAAATAAAACTTAACACCCCCCCTATGTATATGGTACGACTGTACGAAGCTCCCACGGATCGAGACGAGCTGCTCCGAAATCGGACGAATACGTATATGTTGCTTATTTCAGTTACCATAAACCTATAGTTTCAATGATAAAAATTCCTGAATAACCTACATGTATTGTAAGATAATAAAAATATTTTAAACGATGTTAACTTCATATTTATTCAATAAAATAAAGAAAAAATGTTTTCTTATCGGTCACCATGCTCAAAAAGTGTAACCTGAATTAATATCAAAGAAAAAAATACTGAATAAATAAAAAATAAATAAATAATTTATATAATTGCATAAGTTGATAAAAAATGCTATGTATTAGCTTTACCGCGGCAGTCCCCAAGTGCCACACATTTATTTTTTTATTTATGTACCAAAAAATAAATATCACAAAATGAAGTAACATCATGTAGACAAAAAATGTCTTATCTCTTTAAGAGATCTCTTCCAGAAACCCTTCAGAAGTAAGATAATATGTAGATTCAGAGCACAGTGGGTTATGATATAGCAATGTTAGTGGTCAATAGGGCAGATACAACTGAATTCATTACTTACCAACTAAATTACGTTTCTTATATACGTGCGATAATCTGTGTCCGGTAATGTGTGTGGTCTCAACAAAAAAAAGGCGTTTCGATCATTAAATAATCGATCTTTCATTTATATGATGTTGCATCGCGTTGTTACATTTTCAATACATATCCTTTGAGAAACATATCTAAGAGTCCACCATCTATGATACAATATATTTATGTGAGTGCATCCATTGAGTTACATAACTCCCGCATGATAGTAAAATTTAAAGGTCGCGTCACGAAAAACCACTCGTTACTTATTATGGTATCCTTACATTAGGTTATTGTCTGGAAAATGATCTAATTATAAGATATTCCGTCGATCTATTATAAATAGCAAATGTTTGTACCCAGCATGGTCCCAAGTGGACATATTCACGGAGGATGCGGTGACATCAGCGGTGGAGTGCTGGCAATGGCTGAACACGTCCAGGCCTGATCTGGAGCTGCGGCTGCTGCAGGAGATATTCGCGGCGTGGCAGTGCACTGTAGACCGCAGGATGGGCCTGTTCGCCAAACAGCCGGAGGAGATCAGCCCCTTAGCTGCTTATGAAGGTACATCTATAGGTTTGGATAAGATAAAATCCAAAATTCTAACATATAAGGTACATCTTATCTGATATCGGATCTTGTCTTAGTTTTATTTTATGTTTATACTTTTTTTACGTACCATTTACAATATTATTGTGTATTTCAAATTATGGTATGCCAATAGTCTATTATGGTATATTACGAAATATATAAAAAATGTTTTTTTACATGTACGAGTACATAGTGAATTTTTTGTACTCAGTAGACAACAAAAAAAATTGGTTTGGCATGAAATTAATTATGAAGAAAGTACATATTCTTTATAAACTTGTTTTTCGCCTTGGTAGCACTCGACCGAAATGCCCGCGAAAGTTAATTTTTTTACACTATACCCCCATAATACATATTTTTTTTATTTTAGGTGCTAAATTAGAGCCTCGTCCACCATTCGTGGCTCCTCACGCTGTATGGGTTCGGTACTTCTGTGAGATTGCCGAAACTGCCAAATATAATAGCCTGGAAAAAGTAGAAATGTTGGCTTGTTTGCTTCATAGGTGAGATATTCTTTTTGTGTATGAATCCATTAATAATTTAAATATATGAAATATGTATCATACCTTTAGTTTTTATCATTATTTACTAACGATTTCCATAATCTATTTAAATTTTTTTAAAAACTATAAAAATATGTAAAATGTGTTGCCGGTTAAACTTGTGGTCTAAAAGCGTTGCCTATAGCGCTCATTTGGCTGAAGAAATAAAGTTTTCTCCATTTATTATTTCTTATCAAAATAATAAAAAAAATGGTATACTAAGTATTAATTTATACTAAATATAATATATAATAATATAATATTTAATATTATAATAAGTATAATTTATAATCATTAAATTATGTATGTATAAATTATTATTTCAGGACATTACCAATAACTGTCGGTGACGTCCGCGATCATATAAATAGACATGTAGAAGCGGCTGGAGTTCGATTTAAGTAAGTATCTAATTCATACTTTTTGAAGTCCCACAGCTGGGCACGGGCCTTCTTTCGATACGAGTGGGATCAAGCCATATTACACCATGCTGGACAAAATAAGATGTATTGTAATGATAAGAAATGTTTTTAATAACATTTAAGTAAGAACAATAATAGATTATCTCCTATACTTATACTGAAAATTACTTATCTTGATTTTTTAAAACGTTTATTTTCAATGTTAATTTAAAATTGTTCTATAAATAATTTACTTTGTAAATTGGATGCTATAGCATAAATAACATATATGTTTTTTAAATAGCATATATGTTATTTAAAAAACGAAAACTTAATTAGAAGTAAATAATTCACAAGAATGAATCACTGACCCACTTCGTGTAGAATGGAAGCCCATGCTCAACTCTGGACTGTGAGAAAATAATGTCTGAATACAACTAATATGTTTACCTCTACAGATTACTCTCCTGCGGACTCTCTCTCCTACAAGGCGACATTCTCCCTCGCTCTCTAGCGAGAAACATCCTAAGAGAGCGCGTGTATAGCGTATGTTTAGATTACTTCTGCAGAGGGCTACAATGTCCGACCAAATATTCAGGAGCTCTGAGAGAAGATATTATATCTCTGATAAAGTTCTGGCAGTTGATGCACTCGGATAAGAAATATTTGAAGTGCAGTGATCTTGGTGGTGAGTATATAATGGAATGTTCTAGATTTTCAAAGTTTTTTTAGCTAACATATCTATAAATAAAATGAGCAAAACAATCGACGACGGTTATTCTTAAACCAATTTCACATGATAGCTTCGCTTTCGGTTCGTCCCTAGTTAAAAACAATACATAAGTAATTATAGTGACCTACGTGATATTCTAGGCAGTTTCAAATTTTATTCGGATTCGTTCAGTCGTTCTGACGTGATTGAGGAACAACATCATCTATATACAAATAACATGCTCACAAACTTTCAGATTTATCAAATTAATATGGATAATTGCGATTGGATTCTGTGGTACTTTAGAATCGAATAATAAATAAACAATGACTAAAATTTCTTAACTGTTACGTAAATAAATATTTTAACATAATTTCAGTCGACTGCGATGTAATGGGTCCGAGCAGTTCGCAAAGTATCTACACGTCGAACTCGCCCACAGACAACCGCTCGTCCGTCAATAGCAGCGACATCGGCAGCAGACAGACAACTGGATGGATTAATACAGTATGATTATTTTTTCTCGGACGAGACCTTTTTAATTATAATATTTTATTGCGCCATCTAGCAGTTGTAATGCGAAAAATTTCTAAGATAATTACCTATTGGTGTAAGAAAAACATCGTGAACAAAAACCTGCATATCTAAGAACCTAGCTTTCGAGAACATTCGAAAATACATTTGAAGACCGCCAACCCGAGCTTAGCCAGCGTCTTGAGCCTGACCCCGTCGGGATTGAAAAAAGCCCATGCCGAGCAGTCGAAAGTTAAAAATGGATATTGAAGTATACAATACCCTTCGGAATAAAATTTTTACAAACTTTGAATGTCTTACTTATTTATACATAACAACATGCTTGTACTGTCAACACTGAAAAGAGTTTCAATTTGACAGCAAAATCCACATTAACGAAATGATCCGCCATTTAATGAATTCATTTGTTACAAAAAATGTGATAAATAAAGAATCGCTCGACCGATTTTGTGCAAACTTGACATAAACCATCTTCTAAATAGTCCGAACAAAGCCTAAACATTTGGTTAGGTGAGCCCGTTCTTGAGTTATAACATTACAACGAAAAGTGGCATTGATTTTTATATATATAAATTCAATGAATGGCTGAACTATAACACAGACTTGTACACAGGTACCGATGTCCACCACAACGCTGAGTAGCGGCGCTGGCAGCGTGGCGGGAAAGCGTTCTAACCGCAGCGTCAAACCGCCCGCCAAGTCTTTGGACCCCTTCGTTAAGGACTATGTCAAGAAAAGGAACCTCATATTGGAATTAATGGTGGGTTTGGCTTACTATTACTTAGGATTGTTGTTTTGATTGTATTTAATAAAATTCAGTTTATGTATATGAGTACTAGAGAATTGTATAATCTATACTACTATACTACTATAATTCAGTGGTTTCTAAAGGGGTTTGCTTTTACAAATATATTTAGGTTAGTCTTATTTAACAACATAAGCAGACTGCTAACTTAGGTTTAAAAAAATATATTATTAAAGTAATTTAAAAAAAATCAGGCTTTTATTTAAATGCGCAAAAAATAAAATCTTAAACTTTTCCTTCAAAACTTTTACTATCAACTTGTAATGTCACTATACAATTAATATGTTATAAATTCATTTCATCGTGAAACTTACCTGTGTAGATAGATAAGTAAATAAATAACTTCTGATTGGTTTTATTTTGAACAACTTTCAAACTAAGTAAATACTAGAGCTTATATCAACGCATTTAATTTATGTTTGACTTAATTTGGACGATCTTTTTATCGTTTAAAACAATCTAAACGAGCAAGCACCATTGCAGGCAGTGGAGATAGAGTTCCTTGTGACGTGGCACAACCCGCATGCGCGGCCCGAGCAGGCGGTGCCGGGCGAGGACAACATCGCTACATGGCGCTCCAAGCCCAACACCGAGCGCACTTGGCGCGACTACGCCAAGCTGGCCTGGGACATCAGCCCCACCCTGGCTGTCTTCCTGCCTGAGAGGTACTCTCTTCTTCTTATTTTACCTTCTTGGACCTTTATTGACATTGCAGGGTAAAGAAATAGAGTTTGTAGTGACGTAAAGAGACTACGTCAAGTCGCCTAGGACATCAGCCCCACCCTGGCCGTCTTCCTGCCTGAGAGGTACTGTCTTACCTTCCCGGACCTTCTTTGACATTGCAGGGTATGGAAATAGAGTTTGCAGTGACATAAAGAGACTACGCCAAGTCGCCTGGGACATCAGCCCCACCCTGGCTGTCTTCCTGCCTTAGAGGTACTGTCTTACCTTCCCTGACCTTCATTGACATTGCAGGGTATGGAAATAGAGTTTGTAGTGACGTAAAGAGATTACGCCAAGTCGCCTGGGACATCAGTTCCACCCTGGCTGTCTTCCTGCCTGAGAGGTACTGTCTTACCTTCCTGGACCTTCATTGACATTGCAGGGTATGGCAATAGAGTTTGACGTTAAGTAACGTGACGTGACGAGATTATGCCAAGTCGCCTGGGATATCAGCTTGACTTTGTCCAAACCTTATTTGACATTGCAGGGTATGGAAATGGGAGTTTATAGTGACGGGACTACGTCAAGTTCGCCTGTCATATCAGCCACAACATGTCCTCCGTCTTCCTGTCTTGAGTGGTTGCTTTCTATATGTTGGTGAAGGGTTTTCGTGATGATCAGATTAACTTGGTCTTTTTTCGTCAAAGGTAATGATGACCAGGTCAGAGTTTGGTCTTCCTTCCTAAGAGGTACTCGTGATGTGTACATTAAGAAAGCTGGTGGGTTATATATTATTAATATTAAGTTATGATGAAAATATGATAGTATTTTCATTATAAAACCTATTTTGCTGACATTAAGTATGTATTTTTAGGCTGAAAAACGAAGGCATAATAGCAGAGATCAAGCGCAAAGTACAGCTACATCCAACCGACGTGTGCCACGTGCCGCAAGCACTCAAATATCTAGTCACTACAGAGACACTCTTGAACGATGCTCATGAGGTTTGTACAATTTGTATTATTATTATTCACTAACTTGCCTTGTTTTATTAAAAGAGAATTTAGTTATATGCCAATATGCATTTAAATAATTATTGGAATAATTTGTTTGACATGAATAAAATATAATTATATTAATAAATTTTCACTCTGTAGTCTGTATGATTCACTGTAAATTTTCATCAAAATCCGTTTGATAGTTTTTTTCCATTATGCAGTCAAAACTATTATTTAGAACGGTTTTATTATTATTATAATAAATATTGCAAGATCTATACTTTATATTATAATAAAGCTGATGAGTTTGTTTGTTTGGTTGAACGCGCTAATCTCAGGAACTACTGGTTTGATTTGAAAAATTCTTTTTGTGTTGGATAGTCCGTTAATAGAGGAAGACTATAGGCTATATTACATCATGCTACGACCACTAGGAGCGGAGTATCAATAAAAAATGTTGCAAAAACGGGAAGGGCGGGCATTAGTTCTGCGAGGTATCATACCGCGCAACTCACAAAGTTTGGTAATGCTAGTATTATACTAACCCTTAACCCGTCCCCAGCTCGTGCACATGGTGACGTGGGCCCGCGTGAGCCCGGTGGAGGCGCTCTCGTACTTCAGCCGGCAGTACCCCCCGCACCCGCTGTCCGCGCAGGCCGCGGTCACCGCGCTCACCTCATACCCCTCGTCCGCAGTGCTCACATACATCCCGCAGCTGGTGCAAGCGCTGCGGCATGACACGGTTAGTACAGGGTTGGGTCTCTTAGACCCCATCTAACACTCGTCTCTATAAAGAATGACTGTTGGACATCTTTGGACATACTTATGAAGACCAGAACCAACCCATAGAATGAATGGTTTTCATAAAAAACTGTATCAAAGTTTGATTAAACCTCTTACTTATCTTTTTAGAGTAATATATAAAACACGCAATTTTGGACCTATCTGTGTACTTAACTCAATTTCACCACGATTGTGGGTTGGTTCTGGTCTGTATAACTATGTCCTGTTGTTGTTGGTGCAGGCGCTGTGACTTAAGACAGTGAGTGTAGGGTTAGAGTTACACATTCACTAAGGTCTTTTCGACCCCACAAAACAATCAACATTAATTTGTTATGTATTCGTTCAAAAATGTTTACTGATTAAAGAAGAAGAAGAAGATTAAAAGTTAAAATCGGTTGACAAGAACTGTAGGAAAATTGTACTGAATTGTTTTGTCTTTACCAGTCATTTGTATTTTGTTAATGAAAGATTAAATCTCTTTCTTGCCAAATGTCTAAGTTGAACTTTAAATAATAATTAATTTCTAACGACGATATAAACAGCCTCTCTAGACAAATGGCAAACGCTCAGTGTCGATTCTACAACATTTAGCGTTCGACGAGTGCCGTACGCTAACAGCAGAATTCGTTTGTCAAAAGTGCCACTTGGCTTCAATCTGTACGGGGTATTATGTACTAATCTGACGTTTCGAATAGATTATATTATCAACATTTGGCTACCAATTACAAATTCGATACGTTGAATCTAATCACTAGTCGTAAGCTTATGTCAATCCCATACATTGATTATTCTATTCTACTAGCGTTTATGCCACTTGTCTAACCCCTCAGATGGGCTACGTAGCGGAATTGATTAAGTCGCTAGCAAAGAAGTCACAAGTAGTGGCGCACCAGCTCATATGGAACATGCACACCAATATGTATACGGATGAAGAGATGCATAATAAAGACAGTAAGTGATTATATATTAAGGAATAAATATTTCTATTTTTTTAGTGTACTGCTTTATTAGCAGTATAGTTGGATTTTATGGGCTTCAAAAATAATTATCAAAATAACCGCCGAGTACTCGGTTAATACTCGGTACTCGGCGGTTATTTTGATACTCGTACTCGGCCGAATAACTCGGTTTTAATGCCGAGTATACTCGGTTTAAGTAGTATACTCGGTTTAAACTCGCCATCCTCTTTTAACAAGTGGCGTTGCGCGCTAACTCAAAGAGAGTTAGACTTTATCTCGAATACCTCGAGTGTTTAACAGCTAGCAATCTCTAATTTGCGGCCATTTGTTCATAGGCAGCGATATATCTCGTATTTTAAAAAAAAAATAGCTTTAATTTTATATAAAAAACATGCGTATACCTACTTCATGAACGTATAAATACACCAAAATATTACCTGTTTACACCTGGCTGCTAAGTAGTTGCGGCCGAGTGTGCAACGGCACCCATCGATTTTCGGATTCTTTACATACATTGCTATAATGTGGATGACATTTTATTTAAAAAATAAGTGATCGAAATTTTTTTTCGAAAATTAATTAAAATAAATTTAATAAAAAATACTTGCGGCCACTTATTGACTGGCAGCCTGTTATCAATGTATTCTCCTGATCATGAATGTATGTAAAAATGTGAATTCGATTAACTACGCTATGAACGTAGAGATTTTGCAGCAAGATCTCGTACTCTTGCAGGTGCACATAAAAACACTCTTGCTAATCGTGGAATTTGATTGAACCGAGTTACTCGGCCGAGTACTAGGTCGGAAAAAAATTGAACCGAGTAAAACTCGGTACTCGTTACTCGGCAAAAGTGCTACTCGGCGCATCTCTAGTAATAACTAAAGTGAAAAAAAGTATTATGAAAAAAAAGGTTTAGAGTTAAATTACTATAATTTTTACTGAACGTCATTTTGCAGCTTTTGCAATACCATTTAAAAATGTGTCGTGACATTTTTATCCTGGTTTTTTGTCATTATTTTCAGCGGCATTGTACGATATATTGGAAAGCCTGACGAAATGCATCGTGGATACACTCTCGGGGCCAGCGAAGGCCTTCTACGAGAGAGAGTTTGATTTCTTCGGCCAAATAACGAACATCAGCGGTATTATAAGGCCGTACCCCAAAGGAGCTGAAAGAAAACGCGCTTGTCTCGAAGCACTTAAAAATATTAAGGTAAATTATATTTTCTTGGGTTAAAATTGATCTTAAACTAACTTTTAGCAAACGTTTTAAGATAAAAAATACTCTGTTATAGATAAGTAAGAAATATTCATGACATTTATAAAATAAAAAAAAAAATATTTAAATTGTAATATCCTTACGTTTAATTAAATTGAGATTTGATTAAAACTTTTCTTAACTATTTTTATTTCAGGTGCAACCAGGATGTTATTTGCCTTCAAATCCAGATTCTATGGTAATAGACATTGACTATAAGAGTGGTGAGTTCATATTATTTTTATTTTAATTACTTTATATTGTCCCAAAATATTTCTTTATCTGTACTAATATTATAAAGCTGAAGAGTTTGTTTTTTGTTGTTTGTTTGGTTGAACGCGCTAATCTCAGGAACTACTGGTCCGAATTGAAAAATGCTTTATGTGATGAATAGTCCGTTTATCGAGGAAGGCTATAGGCTATATTACATCACGCTACGACTAATGGGAGCGGAGCATCAATGAAAAGTGTTGCAAAAATGGAAAGGGCGGGCGTTAGTTCTGCGAAGTTCCATACCGCGCGACTGAAAAGAATTTTATTTCCGGTCTTTAGAACGCGTGCGAAGCCGCGAGAAATGCTAGTTTGTTATAATCTTACCAGTAGTTTTATGGTAATAAGAACAAAAAATCGATAAAAATTACTAAGTATATGAATATTTTATCTTTCAATCTGGTCTTTAAATTCTGTTGTTGTCAGGCACGCCCATGCAGAGTGCAGCTAAGGCGCCGTACTTAGCGCGATTCAGGGTAAGGAAGTACGGCATCTCGGAGATGGAGACGGTCGCGATGGCCATCGCCTCCGGGGAGGATATACCCACGGTTAGTGTTTTGTGCTTAATTTATTCATAATTCTTATTTATCCATTAAGTAGTCAGATCTGTTGTGTGTATCAAAGTGATGAATTTTGCTTATAGGGACTTGTATAAAATTTTATTAGGAACGTTAATTTCCGAAGTTACTGACAAAAATCTAAATCCTTACTAATATTATAAACGCAAATGTTTGTATATATGGATGTTTGTTACTCGTATACGCAAAAACTACGGAATGGTTTTTAATGAAACTTTACAATAATATACCTTATACATCAGAATAACTCATAGGCTACAATTTATGAAGATACAAGCGAAACCCGCGGCATCGCTCGTGTTTAGGGACGAACCCGAGCGAAGCGAAGCGATATCCTTTCATTTTAGTATGAAATACAAAATAATTCTGCGTTTAGAAACAATCAAGGTATAATAAAAACGATTTCAAGTTTTTTTCTAAATTTATAATATATTAATAATCTATCTGATATAATATTCTAATGGTATAATTAACGAAAATACAGGAAGACGGCAAAGACCGGTACACGTCGATAGCGGCGGAGCTGTGGCAGGCGGCCATCTTCAAGGTAGGGGACGACGTGCGCCAGGACATGCTAGCGCTGCAGGTCATCTCCCTCTTCAAGAACATCTTCCAGCAGGTCGGCCTGGACCTCTACCTGTTCCCATACAAAGTGGTCGCCACTGCTCCTGGGGTGAGTCCAAGAAACCTATATACTAATAAATGGAAAGACATTTTTTTGCGGATAGACATGGAACTTATTTCATATATAGATGTTGCTTAGCATGTTTTGGTGAAGGTTTTAGTTATGTATAAAGAGTAAAAAATAATAAAAATTCTCAATCCTAAAGTACCTAAGTATGTATTAATAATTAAAAAAAAAAAAATTCATCGCGTTGGGGGACCGCTCCAAACCTAACAATTAATTACAAATAGTCTATTACCTAACTAAGCAACATAGATGAATTTAAAAACAAAATGTAGAAAAGAAAACTTTTATAAATTACTTTTATTATTTTTGGTCCTTAGAACCGCGCGAAGTGTAGATATATTGTAAAGTAAATAAATATGTTAGGACATTAACACACAGCACCGTCTAGTTTTATGGTGGTTTCAGATAGTTTTTTAAATGTCTGACCGGTAATCCTTTTATAGCCGATTTTGTTATAAAAATCATGTAGATTTGCAATGAGAGTTTTTAATAATAAACCCGTTTACTGAAAATTTATTAATAAAATACCTTATAAAAATGATAATAATATTTTTTTAAAATTGCCATATTATAATTTTTTTTTATTTAGTGTGGTGTAATAGAGTGCGTGCCTAACGCCAAGTCCAGGGATCAGCTGGGCAGACAGACCGACATCGGTATGTACGAGTACTTCATAAAGAAATATGGAGACGAAACTACAAGGGAATTCCAGGTAAATATATAATTTGAACTCCCTTTGTTTTTTTGAAAAAATCTAAATGAAAAAGCAAGAAAAACAAGAAAAGAAAATACAACATTTTATATTCTGAAAAATTTGAGAAAATATTCAAAATAAATATTATATAAAAAAATGTATGACATTTAAAGAACATACTTGTACATAAAAATATGTTAATTTTATTAAAAAATATTCATTTATTGTTAGAATATTATTATCAAAAATATTGATTTTTTTTCTTTTAGGCTGCGCGAAGATGTTTTGTGACGTCAATGGCGGCTTACAGCGTCATTGGTTTCTTACTTCAAATCAAGGACCGACATAATGGCAACATTATGTTAGATACAGATGGACATATCATTCATATAGGTAATTCAATTTTCTATTTTGTCCAATAGTTTTCTCATCATATGGTCACAGACAGACGGACAGATAAAAAATGTTAAATTTACTGATTAAAACTACAATTTTATTATAATATGTATATAATATTGTTACGTACTACAGGTTCGGGATCGGAAATTAAAAGCGATCTCGCACTAACGAAGTTTTACTTAAACTTTATATACACTCGCAGTTTGTACACAGCACTAGTGAAATTGAGTCTGTGAGCACTATTATCCACCACTTTTAATAATTCACTTTACTCTTCTTCACTTTTTCACCGGCTTCGTCTCTCTTCGTAATCTTCACTCGACTTCGAACATCAACTGATCTCTCGACACACTGCCGGCCTTTTTATATGCGTAAATTTAGAATATTCTAGTATCGAAAATTTAAAATGTTTCTAGTAACTTCCAAATCTTTCCTAAAAAGGCTTTATCTCTTTCTGACACATTAAAATTTGTAATAAACTGTTCTTGTACACAACAATTACATAATTGTCAAAAATTAGAAATTGACATTCGCTATTGTAGAGGTACAAGCGTGCTATTATGACGGGTTCGCACTCTATTCCGCGACAATATTATACTTTATTTTTTATTTAATATTATATATTAATGAAGCTATTCAATGCCTTTCAGATTTTGGTTTTATGTTTGAATCATCACCTGGCGGTAATCTGGGCTTCGAGCCTGATATAAAGTTGACAGACGAGATGGTGATGGTGATGGGCGGCAAGATGGAAGCGCCGCCCTTCCGGTGGTTCTGTGAGCTGTGTGTACAGGCCTTCTTAGCTGTCAGGTGAGTTTGTGTCTTAGTGTGTTGGGAATAAGGTTCTTATTTGGATTATGAAGGACAAAAGTTGGTTTTTTGGTGACGTCGCTTTACGTAAGTGTACCTTATGGTGTTAAGAATAGGGTTACTTATATCACAGCTTTAAACTTATAATATCAACAGGTACTACATGTAAGCTCTCTTGGTTGTCAGATGAAATTGAACTAGATTTCGTTAGTGATAGAATTCATTTGTATTGTAGTAGTATGAAAAAGTAATGTTACCAAAAGTTCTGTGAATTTTGTAATATACACAATACTTGCTTTTATAGCTTTCAGGTAAAAGCACCTTTCTGTCGAACAGACGAAAGAAATTAAGTAATGTATTGATTAGAAAAATTTATTGTATCCATATATTATTATACATAAAATTGATACATAACCAATCCGAAATAAAAATTGTACTGGCTTTATTTTAAAACTTTTAAGTAAACTACTTTTATTAATTCCAGGCCCTACCAAGAAGCGATAATATCAATGGTATCCCTAATGTTAGACACTGGTCTCCCCTGCTTCCGAGGCCAGACCATCCGCCAACTGCGTTCGCGCTTTGCCCCCAACTCCACTGAGAAAGAAGCCGCTGCCTACATGCTATCCGTCATACGTAACAGCTTCCTTAACTTCAGAACCAGGACATATGACATGATACAGTATTATCAGAACCAGATACCGTATTAAGGCAAGATCATAGGGTAAAAGACGCCATCAACCAATAATTCTAAGATGCGCCTTCACTACATAGTATAAAACAAAGTCGCTTTCTCTGTCCCTATATCCCTATGTACGCTTAAATCTTTAAAACTACGCAATGGATTTTGATGCGGTTTTTTTAATAGATAGAGTGATTCAAGAGGAAGGTTTATATGTGTAACTAGTTGCGCTAAAACGAGGGACGAGCCCGAGCGAAGCGAGGGAGACTCGCTAGTTTACTGATAATTTTTAAACGTATTACGATGCAAGATCATAGTTGGGATGGGATATGGTGTAAGACATAGGGTAAAAGACGCCATTAACCAATAATTCTAACTTTTAATTTTTAAATAATTTTGCTGTCGGGTAAGTTGGCAATTAATGACGTCACAAGTGTTGCCATACAAAATGTATGGGGGAAACCCGTTTTGCAACTACAACTCAAATAGCATGTTAACTTACTGGTGGTATCTATTTCCTTATTTTGCTATTGATATTGATAGTCTATAATTTTTTGTGATGGACATTATAGTATGGAGATAATATATTGTTGTAGATTATTATGTTGCAGAGATATTGTAAAAGCCTTGTAATTTCATTTTCACTAAGTACTTATTATTATGGTCGAAACTAGTTGTCTAAATCTAATTCATCAGTGATTGTTTTACAATTTGACGGCTTTTATTATTTAATGAAATTGTCGAATTCTCGTTGATTCACAATTACTAATGAATGTGGTATAATAATGTAAGGAGAGGATTGACAAAACTCCTGGCACTTCACATTTACTAGTTAATTTATAGTTTCAGGGATTTTATAATGTCCCTGCGTCATATATATTATATTATAATGTATTAATAATTTAAGAAAGAAAACCTTAACTTGGCTGTTTGAATATATTTAGTTATTTTACTTTATTTAAATGTCTCTTTGAGAAAATTATTTGTATGATGATCAAGATCTAAAAGAATTTATTATTGCGGAAAAATAAACATATCGAAATTGGATATAATATGTACCCGTCATATTGAAGGGATATGCCCAGCAGTGGGATGTTAAAATGGGCTGAATAAAATGAATTGATGAAATGCATAGCATTCGTAAATGAATAGCATTCGTTCATCATAATGTATTACAATTTAACTATAACTATATAATAATACTTTATTAGATTTACGCGAATATTTGACATTATAGATGAAACTATCTTTTTGGATTTTGTCGCGGATTTATTAGATTTTTTGGTTCCTGACGTTTCGAATGCTTTACAGCAATCATGGTCATGGAACAGGCTGTCTTGGAAATCCGAAAAGATAGTTCATTTATAATAACCATATGATTTTTTTACGTTTTATTTTTTTACATAAAAATTTGTTTTCCTTTGATATCACAAAATAATAAGTCGTCTTGATAAAGTTTTACAATAAACGTCTGGTAATGCTTTTTGAAATATCTTTTTCATATTGCATTAGATACATATATTTCAAACTTTTGTCCACTATGCATAATTAATAAATGTAAAATTTTTAATACATTATTACAGTTGAAATAATATTTATCGTCTAAATGGTATGTATTTAGACATTGTTTAAACTTTATTGTAGTAGAATATTATAAAAGATAAATAAAATAATTGAATGAAACTATAAATGCTGTGAACCATACGACATGGTCCCGTAATATGATCTTTAAAAAAATGATTATCACTTAAAAATTACCTTCAAAAATTACTGACAACTATTCTAGAAAATACTCTCCATAATATATTGTCATAGAGAAGCCAAATATTACATTTATATGTAACTATATTTAAAGATTTCAAAAATTATATTAAAACCTTTTTTATTTATCTTGAAATTAAAAAAAAAGAGTAATGGGGGCGGCCATTTTGCATGGCCATGGATTAATGCCATTTGCACTGATGATTTCATATTATATTAAGTAAAATATTAATTAAAGCGGTGTTTGGTACTTTCATTATTTTGGTATCGGCACATATTACTTCTGTTAGGTTCCTGGCGATTAGTACTTACACTTAATTATTTGCACACTATTATTTTTATTAGAAAATTAATTGGTTTGTTGTATCTGTACTGCCAGACACGGGTTTAAACAGTTATTACTATTTTGTTAAAGGTGTGTTAGGTTCCTTATAGTTAAGAATATAATAGCCAAAATGATAATGGATCAAATATATGAAAAAATATGGTAGCGAATAAAAAAATAAAATATTACATATTTAAAATTGTAAATCCAATAATATATAACGATAATTAAATGCATTATGTAAATTGTAGATATAGATGTTCTATGTCGAGCAAATATTGATGTGTAGTAAAAATATTACAGTAATAAAGTTGACTCGTTTTGATGTACCTCTACATTTATATACCAAATATATTTAGGGTCTACAGTTTGATATTTGATTTTTTGTGATTCTTAAAGAAATGTGAAATATTTATTTCTTACATGTAGGAATTTTGATGGCGGTTTATGGTTTGGAAGTTAAATATCACAGGTTCAATTCAGACATAAAAAATATTTGGGTAAATATTTATATCTTGTTTAAATGTTCCATATGGGAATCAAACCGGTGATCTTCCGTCGGTTTGACCTATTTATATTATAAAGTACAGATTTACAAACCGCTACCAAAAAAGTAGAGAGAAAAATGATTAAGTTGTCACTATTTACTTAATAAGACATGTTAATTGAATTTATAATATATTATTGATTATTGAAATTATGCCAAAACATAACACAAGCTATAAAGAAACGCGCGGCTTTATATGTTATATAGACAGATACACAGAATCATAATATATTTTGATGTAAAAAATGATATTTTCATGTACGTAAAGTATGTTATTTATTGTAATATTTAATGTGATTATTTCGATATGTAGTGAAATTTGTTATTTTGTGTCCGTTCAATTGTTGATCATGTCCATATTCTATTAAATTTATTATTATAACTAATGTTTGATCTTTCAAATATATCATATTTGAGATGAAATGACTCTTGCCTCTCTCTACATGACAAAATTTGGAAAGTTTTTTATTATATTTTTTTTAATATTTCCAACAAAACTTCTTAATTTATATAATAATTTATTTGATTTTGAGATTTCTAAGCTTGAGAGCTTAAGATTTGAGGTTTATTTATAAGATAGAGATAAATATTCATTTGTATAATAATATAAAGAACTGATTTATGATATATTTGAAATCTCTCAACAATATGATTACAAGTTTGAAATGTAACATGGCTTATAAATGCTTGGTTATAACTATTTACTCTTGTAACTTATTGGTGTAAAGTGAATCATGTTTTGGACATTCCTTCGATAGTAACTTTGTTGTTGGAATTAAAGTGGTAAAGGAATATTTTTTTTTATTTACATCCATTCAAGTTTTCTTAAATTTTATGATTTTCAAGTTGATTTATATTTCGTTTATGATTATATATAATTTTATTTTATATAAATTTTTTTTTTAATTAAATTATCTTCAATCATATAACAAGAAAGAATAGTAGAACAGGATGTGATGACTCACAACATATTAAACTATTTTATTGTATACTATAATTATATTTAAAATGTAGCAAAAATAATTTTGCATTGAAAACAGTTATTTCAGAGACATCATTTTTAATCATAGTAAGCAACAAACAAAATGTTCACAGCGCCATTTATGACTACGCACTATTACTTAATGTCTTATTTTTCTATAATAATTATTTACATTATCTTTAAAACTCGAATGCTTTTTAATTATACCACATAGCCCTTTCATTAGTGCATTAGTGCTTGTGCAATGTGCAGTGTACGTAATGGTGTGACTTGTGAAGGGCGTTGAAGCCCGTTTATACTGGTTTTTAGCCCTTATATATAGGCTATAGCCTATAACTCACACGTGCAAAGCTGAACTTAAGCCTAGAAAACTACAATTATTTACATTTAATTGAACTTTTCTTTTGTTCCTAATGAGACTCAAACTATAAACTAGTGAATTATATTGTGGACTAATTTTAAGTAATTCTTAATTATTAAAAACTATTATTAGTATATTACATATAATTAACACTAGAATATTAGTAGTGCTGTTGACTAGACTACAGCTATTAACAATTTTATTACAAATGTTTAAAAACAAAGTTAACTGTTGATACTTTTATTCATTTACATTTTTATCACAGCTTTCTAAAAACGACAAATAATATTCTAGTTTTTTAATAACTTTTTTGACTTTGCCTACATCTAAACTTGGCAAATGCTCATTATTGTGTTCAGGGAACTTCTTAAAAAAATCGCCTTTATTTTCATTTTTTGCTTCTGTTTTTATTTTGCACAATGACTTGGCCTCTGTAAATATTTTTATGAGATGTGAAAATGCGGCTTTACTGTAATATATTTTATTTTCCTCGCTTGGACCTTGTAGTATAAGGAATGTATCAGTTTTCATTACATTCAAACTTGCTTCATCTGTTTGTATATATTCACTCTGTAAGAAAAGAAATATTTTTAATAAGTAGGTATCACAATACCAAAAGATATAATACAATAATATTTACACCCAATAATTATAACAACACTTAACGGACCAACTTATCTCAAGCTCATTCATGTTATTAAATTTTATTATGACCTCTATGAAAATTTTAGGCAAACTTAATAAAATAAAAATCGGTTAATGAGATTATTCATGAAATAATACTAACTTGTAAACATCTTTGAGCAACTGCTTCTACAGCTAACTCGGGATCATCGAAGTTGGTGTTAGAATTTAAATTAGTACAAATGTCTAGTACATGAATGGCAGTTTCAACCGGCTCAACTTCCCCATTGAAATATCTCATAATAAAAGCATATGCAGCTATCACATTTGCCATATTAAATCTTATAGCAGGTGAGGGCTTTACACTCTGAAAGAGAAAGATTAATATATGAATAAATCAAATTTTAGAAACAAAACAGTTTTTTTTTGTTTATTATTGTATACTACAGTATAGATAGACTAATATAAATCATTCTTACTGTAAGTAAAGCAAAGTTGGGGACTGATTTTATTTCTGGACAGGCTTTCAAAATTTCCATTTCAATGTTTGAAACCTTCACATCCTCCACAAGCTTTTTCTCTTTATAATACATCCACCATGGCACCCATTGAGGTAATATGTTTTCTATATCCCCTTTACTAAGCATTGCTTCGAATTCATTTTTTTCATCTTCTGTCAAAGCATTCCATAGAACATTAGGATCATCCAAGTTTAAATCTTTGATTCTTGTATGTAAGTCAACTTCTGAACCATCATCTGAATCTAATTCTTCCTCGTTTAGGACTAATTCTTCTCCATCTATTACATCCTCTGTTTCAATGTCAGTTCCATGCACCCTTTTTAAGATTTCAATCATTTTATTCTTTGCATCATCATCTACTTGTTGAGACGCAAGTTCTGCATCCACACAATCTCTATAAAATTTCTCTGAACATTCTAAATGTTTATCTGATTTATAACAGTCCAAAGAACAGTAAAATACCTCACATTGTGGACAGCAATATTTGCTTGCTTTTTCTTCACACCTGTAACAATTTCAGGCATAAAGAACATGCTGCTTGCTATTTGTCCCATCTGATTACAATCTGATAAATTAAAAAATATATAAAATGTCCAAATCCTTTAGTGTTAGCATTAATATCTACCATTTCTGTTTTTTAGGTTTATTTTAGTTTAGATAGTTATTTTTAGGTGCACACATGGAAAGGAGCAGAATTATTTGCAGAGGTTGTATCTGCTACTTTATTTTAAAAATACTAAGGAATTCTTATACAATTTTTATTCATATCTTATTTATTGTTATTTAAAAGAAGCCTATGTGTAAACAAGGCTTTTACTCATGTATTATTTCCCTATCTTTTTCTAGGGTACACCGTACAAGTATAGCCCTTACACCCCACTGTCACGCAGCTAAAAATGGATTTTATTAGGACAATATTAGTGTAGATAGAAAAAACGAATTCTGCGGACAACATTTTAAAAACTGTGATTTATAATATATATAATAAATATGAACTAAATAATAAAAATAATAAAAGATATTTATTAATTTCGGTACATATAAAACAAAAACATATACAACGATGATAATTGCAGAAGTTAAAACTGAAAATATAAACATAAAAATAATCGCAGTCGCAATATATCGCCCCTCAACAATATTTGGACGAATAATATATCTTTTAATCATCCGATTATCAGAAAAATAGACACTTCTAAATAATATAGTAATTCTAAATTCTAATAATTAATTTACAAGTATTTTTATTTACTTACAAGCCGCATAACCTAGTTTGTTTTGAAGTAGAAGATTTACTTGACATTTTTAAAATTATTTCTTACGCACATAAGTGTAAAGTGTACGTGAAATATATTAATAAAAAACTTATGTAAAGTCAGGATATTCTTTAGTACAGTAATATTTATTATATTTGGAGACTATCTTGTACGCAGTATTATACTTTCATTTCAAGTTTCAATGTTTTTATTTTTTAACTTGTTCAATGTCAAAGTCATTAGTCAATGTCACATGAGTATGTAGGTACCACGGTCTAGAGAGAAGGTCTAGAATCAAGAGTAGTACGTCGGCTTATCGTGACAAATCAATAGTGTCCATTTATGGCCGTAGCGTAACGATAGACTGGGGTTCTGTGCAACTAAGATAGAATATTATTCTGTCTCTTTTTTATTCCACGTAATGCAAGCGTACTAAGTCCTCATCACAATACTCGAATTTATGATTTTTTTTATTACATCGTTAGTTCGTCGTTTGTTCTTTTTTGTTCACTGTAAGCATATCTTTGTTTAATATTTATTTATTTAAAAAAAATTATTAAAAATGTGCCCTTAACTTAGCCCGTTTCTTATTCATGAAAAATCATAAACAGAGGTTTATGACCCGTATTTGCTAACAAAATATTAAGAAAATGCGACAGGGAGTTATCCTATCGCATAACTTATGGGCATATTTTTTTTATAAATAAATGGAGAACAAACAAATGTTTATAGTGAACAAAAAAGAACAAACGACGAACTAACGATGTAATAAAAAAATAGTTCAAACATTTAAAAAAATCCTGAAAGGCTAACTTCAGTGACTCTAAACGACTTGCACAGTGCGCACTGCGCACCTCTAGTCGATAGTAACGCTATACAGCGGAGTTGACGAGAAGCTTGGAAACTTGTCACACAAATCGTACAAATCTCTTACTACTGAAATTGAGCTTGTTGCTAGACCTGTTTTACTCAACCAAGGTCGATATTATGTCGACGGTTGACCCAGTATTGAACTATGATTGAACATTGTATAATAATATGTTTCACTTCCAATAGGTGCAAAAAATAATGATAATTATAATGGCACGCCTAAAAGCCACAGAATAAAGAACATGAACATATAATAATATGCTACTGTTTACTTTATATTCCTTAGATGATGAATTATTTTAATTCATTACACAGCTACAGAAGTACATACTTATAAATTGTATTTGATAACTGATAAGCCATAATCACGGTCTGTTTTCGGTAATCGACCGTTGTCTTAATGTTTATTATTCTATGACACAGATTAAGTTGTTCTATGATCATAATTAGAGGTGGGCGAAACTGCTTCTTTTCAGCTATTTTAAGGGGTGCTCGTTATTCTGGATAGCTGCTAAAAATAACCTGCTATTTATAAAAATAGCATGCTATTTATAATAACCAAATCGCCTATTATTTATAAGCAGAGGCAAGCGCTATAGCTATTTTTTAAATTTATTTTTATTACATATAATATGACCACAACAAAGAGAATATAATCACTATGGTATGGACCCATAGACAACTGCCGTGCTTGACACTTCGTGCTAGCCGTATAATATTTTTGTCGTGCGCTAAATTATGCTCTAAGGCAATTGTATTTAAAACTATATTGAAATGAAATAAATACCTTATTTTTTCTTAATATATTTGTGCGCCAAATTATGCTCTAAGTCAATTGAATTTAAAACTATATTCGCTATATTTTTGTTTGAATATCTCTTAGTATTTTAGTCACTTGCGCCAAATTATGCTCTAAGACAACTGCATATGAACTATATTGAGATAGTAATGAAATGAAGTACGGATTACTTGCTTCATGTTTGTTTTTGTATGACGTATTATTTAAATATTAATTAATTATTATTATTGATACGCGATTATCGTTGCGTGTCGATTTGTTTGCAAATAATTTGTGTTGGTTGTGTTTATTGTTATTAACTGTAAATAAAAGTTAGTTTTAGGTGAGTGTAAATAAAATGTGAAACCTTAATAACAACGAAAAGGTTCATAATTGAAGAATATGTATTGTAACTTAATTGGTAAGGATAACCTAATCGCAATCGAAAAAGCTGTGAACCGGAATTAACATTGTGGAATGTGATAGATCAAAAAATATCTGCATCAGAACAACCCCGCTCCACTTATACTAAAGTTTTAGAAGAAGTCGAAATGTACATGAAACAAGTAGTGATAAGCAGAGAAAGTTGCCCTCTTGAGTGGTGGCGTGGCCACAAGACTATTTACCCCTCTTTATTTTTAATATTTCCCAAATATTTTAATATTATTGTCACTTCAGTGCCCTGTGAGCGTGCTTTTTCGAAGGCGAAATAATTAATATAATAATAACGCAAATAATTAACGACCGAGGCGACGTACAAGGCTCACGTCGAGTAAAGTGGCACAATTAATGTTCGTACATGGAAACAAAAACTTTTAATAATCATAAAATGTATTATTCTCTATTTAAAAAACTAAAAAAAAGATTATATATATTATTATAAATAGTTCTACGGCTAAATAAAATCAGTGTAAATATCAGTATAAAATCAATGAACTTTTAAGTACGCCTGACTATATATTTCCTATGTAGAGTAATTGGTAGTTTCTTAAATAATACTTAATTGATATATTATAAATAATAACTTCAGTCAGACAGTCCTAAGCCTGTTAAAAGTACGAAGGAAAGTTCAATGGATTTATTTAAAGAATTAATTCGTTTTTTCATTTATCTATATAATATTTTTTTAAATAAATACATTACAAAGTAAATATTGTCCCCTAATTGCTTAAACAGATATTATGTTGAATTATTTGGTTGGTTCCCTATTGTGAAAAATAATAAACTAGATTTTTAATGACAAGTTTATTTTCTTGCATCTCGAGAGGGGCAGCAATTTTTCTTATATAGAGTCATAGAAAATAAAAAACATACAATGTTAACTAGGTACAATGTACACTTCTTTATGGATAAATATTTGTTGTCTTTTAACACCTCAACAAATATTTATTTACATTTTACAATACTTACCTAATTACCTAGGTACTATGAAATTCTACAAACTTAAACAAACCCATCTGTGACTGTAGTTACTATTGCAAACTTGACAAAAAACAAACTTGAGACTATTAATAATCTAAACTCACTTAATTACAAACATTACATATTATGTACTCTTATTACTTAAGAGTATTGATCTAACAATTAATCAAAAACAATTTAGCAGAACACAGTGTTAATATGTATTAGTATTTACCTACTTTAACAATACATCCCTAAGTTTTTCAAACATTGTTTTACCCAATGGTTTAGTGAAAATGTCTGCAATATTTTCAGAAGTATTTATATATTTCAATGATATTAATCCTTTATTCACTTGTTCAACTATGTACTTGTATCTTATATCAATGTTTCAATCTTTTGATATTTTCTGAATTATAGGCTAACTAAATTACAGATTGATTATCTTCATAAATTGTTATGTTATTACATTTAATATTAAACTCAGTTAATAGATTTTTCAACCAATTTGCTTCAACAATACATAAACTCAAAGCAATATACTCAGATTCAGTCTAAGAAAGACTTACACAAATTTGCTTCTTGCTATACCACAAGATTGTACATCCAAATAATTTAAATATATATCCTGATGTAGATTTCCTATCATGCATGTCACCAGCCCAGTCTGCATCAACATATCCTTCTACTAATGCACTACTACAGTTGTAAACTAAGGAAAGTGTATTGTACCTTTGATATATCTTAATATTCTTTTCAGACACTTGTATAACATCTGACTGGCACAATGCTGAAACCTACTCAAAAAACTGACTGCAACACATATATCTGGTCTTGCACCGCAAGCTGCATATAATAAAGAGCCTATCAATTGCCTACATTTTGTTTCTATTTCATTACTTTCAAACTGTTCTCTCTGAAAGATCTGAAAATTAAAATTTTGATCCATGGGGGTTCAAACAGGATTACAATTTAACATTTGGTACTTCTTTAATAATGAAATTAAATATTATTCTTGATTAAGAGTTGCTATACCATCTTTCTGTTTAATTTTTATACCTTAGTATGTTGATGCTAAACCTAGATCTTTCATTTTAAAATTTTGGGTTAATTGAAACTTAAAACTTTGTATTTCCTGTTGATCTGATCCAAAACATAGAATATCATCTACATACAATAAAACATACATATATTTACCTTCCGCTCTATTAAAATATAGACATGACATTATTTTTAGATCTTGTAAATCCCAGTTTTGTAATGAAATTATAAAACTTCTCATTTCAATATTTTGGAGCTTTCTTTAATCCGCACAGAGATTTGTTAAGCTTACATATCTCTCCTGTATGCAATTTAATTTACACTATTTCTTTTATATTCCCATGTAGAAAAGCACTCACTACATCCATTTGATAAACTGATTGTTTTAACTTATTTGCCAAAGCCATAAAAAACCTAAATGTTCCTAACTTTGCAACACATCTGAAATACCATCTCTTTGTTCAAAGCCATGTGCTACTAACCTAGCCTTATATAATTTCCTCTCATCAGTATCTTTAATTTTGAAAACCGATTTGGTAGATATAATATTTGTTTCCTTTTGGTATTTTATTCACCACTGTAAAAGTATTATTGGCATTTAATGTGTCCATTTCCCTATTAATTGCTTCTTTCCATTTATCTTTATCATCCCTTGTCATGGCCTCCTCATATGTTAATGGTTCATTATATGTTACAAAACCTGTTTCATATTGATCAAGCCACTATGGCATTACCTTCTTCCTGGATGGCCTATTAATTTCTTGTTCTTTCTGGACACTTTCTTCTATTTCATGCTTTAGGCAATGGAAAACTTTAGTAATCTGTAAAACACTTAATATTATGACACATATGTTCTGAAGCACCACTATCTATAATCCATGTATTCCTACTTTGACATGTTTGTGCATTCAGGGCTGGTAACATACTTACATGAAATGCATTACTACTTTTGTCTTTATCATTATAATATGATAGTAGTCTAGAATTTTTAGACTAATGTTTAGACCAACATTCACTAGTACTATGATTTGACTTTTTACAAAAATTACAAAACTTATTTTTCTTTGAGGTAAATTGACCTTTACCACATTCAAATTTATAATGATCTTCTAAACCACACTTGAAACACTGACGTCCCTTCTTTACTGCTTTAAATGCCTATGAGGTTGAGCTCGCTCCATTCTTCATCCGCAATTCCTCGACCAATAGCCTAGAAGATAATTCTTCATAGGTCTGCTTTTCTGCCGGAACGGATTTCCATGCAGAAACAAAGTGTTTATATCATAAAGTAACTTAAATATATATATATAAGGTTTATATGACGTTGGAAGTGAAGAAGTTATTTTTAGTACTGTAGCAAACCGTATGTATTCGGTACTGAGTAACGGGTACACCGTCTAGTACCGAGTAACGAAACGTTACTCACGAATACAATTCGTTACTCGCATGTTCCGTATTTTCGTACTGATGTCAGTTATTCGTATGATTGATTCTTTGAAGTTTACTGTTTAGAGTACATCTTTTAGTATTTTATCAAACTAATACTTATTATATTTTTATTAAATGATTAATATGAGTTATTATTTAAAATATCGTTCGCACCATTGAATTAATATAAAATTTAATTTAATAATAAATAAATATTTTTCCAAAAGTAGTACCGAGTACCGAAACGTTTCTCACATTTCGTTACTCGCATGTTCCGTAGAGATGCGTAGGTCCGGATTGAAATAGTTCCCGGAACTATGTCCTAGACCGGAACGATATAGTTCCAATCCGAGATGTCAATTGAAACAGGTTCATAGTTCCACACCGTTCCACATGTGCAGGAGTGAGACGGAGCGAGTGAACGATTTACGAATATATCGGACCGATCACCGAAGCGACGACTCCTGCCGAACCTACCCGAGCTATAGCTGTATATAAGGTGCTTACTCACAAGAATAAAAAAAATTAGTAAACATCAGCTGTATAATATTAGTTTTAGATTATATTATATTCTGTGGTATTAGATCTAATGTCATATTATATATATAGAATGTAATTTAAACTTTTTTCTTAATCTTTACAATACAGAATATGAATAAGAATTTGTAATTAATAAAAAGAATATCAAAATTAAAAATTAACAACAATGTATAAAATTAAATAATTCATAATTTAAACAATCATTTACAATATTTTTATTTATTTGAAGTGGTTTTTTTGAAGTTTTTATTTTTCCATTTTTTGAGTAGATATAGTTGGTAACTAGTATTAAAGTAAGAAGGGAGTATTTTAAAAAAACCAGTACGTAAAAAATCTATTTTCTACTCTTACGGGTGGATTTTTCTTTCAAATTTAAATGGGACGAACTTTGAGGTAAACACTATCCAATAAAAAAAGAATCATATGAATCGGACTAAACTATAAAAAGTTATGAAAGGTCAAACATTAAAAAATATATTTATATATGTCGAATTGAGAAACTTCTCCTTTTTTTCGTCGGTTAAAAATGATTTCGTGTTAAAAAATGTTAGGTATGTAATGTTATCTAACATTTTTTAACTGCTGTGTAGAAGCGCCAATAAATCGCGCAGGTACAGTGTGTAATCCTCTTAAACTTGATAGTTCCGCGGACATGTTTCGTGAATATAGTTCCTACAATCAATTATGTGACTACTTCACTTGCGTTAAAGTCGAAAATTCATAGATTAAATCTGATTTTCGTTGAACATAGTTCCTAGACTTCCTAGTTCCTACAATTAATTATGAGACTACTTCACTGTGCGTTAAAGTCGAAAATTCATTGATTAAATCTGATTTTCGTTTTGTACAATAATAATATTCATATTTTACATTTAAATATTAATATTCTTTATTCACTTCAGGGCGGTCAATAAGTTTGGCGAGAATTATATTATAATCAGGTATTTTTGAAGTCGGTGCCAGATGATACAAATTAATGCACACCGACTTCGAAAATATCTGATAAGGTAGGTATCTATAGTAAATGAAAATTGATATTATGTAGCAATATACTCATACTCTATGCCCCCCCCGTTCAGTTACTTTTTAGTACCTACACTTTTGTAAAGTTGGTTTATTTTTTTTAAATTACTTTTTTCTTTCGTAATTTTTAGTTTTAATTAAAAACTAAAAGTTTTTATAATAAGTAGTACCTAATTACAAAAAATACATTTTTTAGTCCATATCTTAAAAACTGACCTGATTTTGATGAAATCCTTACTATTCCCCAAAATTGAAATAAATGTAAGCAAATAAAATAACCATCATCACGATCCGATTAGTAGTTTCGGAGAAATATGTGGACAAACATACATACATACACCTATAAAATTTTGTATATTTGCTTGGAAGCCCTAATAGATTATCATATTACGTCAATAACTTGCAGTTCTGATAATAATACATACATACGTGTCGAATTGATAACCTCCTTTTTTTTTAAGTCGGTTAATAATTAAAACTATGTATATCCCTTCCTATGCTGTCCGAAGGAATCGAGGAACAGTGATAACCTGTTAAAATCATGCATTATCTACTGTGATCACGCGAACATGAATCGAAATGTGCATGTGAACTAGCGGAACTAGATAGTTCCGCGAACATGTTTCGTGGACATAGTTCCTTTATGAAAAGGAACTATTCCATGTTCAATCCACTCCAGGGCCTCAAGTCTGCTATTTTACACGATTTGTCAATATGGAAAGAGCGCATTTCAATTCAATTACCATTTGTCCAAAATTTCGTAGTCTACTATATTTAAAATGGTAGTTCATAAGAATCGTATTGAAATTGTAGTAGATAGGGCATCGGTATTGCCATTAGCTCAAAAAAAGTTCATAAAATCGTTTATTGAGGTTTACGGTTTTTAAGTTTAATTATATATTTTATTAATTTATGTTTTAAAGACTAAGCGTTATTTAAAATGATCATAAAAAGCCAAAAAGATAAATTTTAAGTGCAATCTAAAAAATAAAACGTCAAAAATAAATAAGTTTTATCTGTAACTATCGAAGTTTTATCTGTAACTGCCGAATTGACATTTGACATATTTTGTCAATGTCTTATATTACTCTTTGATAGGTTTATTTGTTTGTGGTCGTTAAAATATCGGTGTTCTTTTAAATATTTAAATATGGTTATATTCAAGCAATTTCGGCATTGCTGGACGTATAATATTACTTTTCTCTATGTGCTGGACTTTTTGGAGAGCTAGCCCAAGCTAGCGCTCGGCCACTGTAGCAGAAGTATTGAAGGGCGCAGTCTAGCAAAGCGGCGTTGGGTGGAGTGCGCCCAAATTTTAAATTCTGTTGCGGTAGACTGCCCAATAAATCACCAACTGAATGCTATTTAATCTTATCCGATATTGAATAATTATTTTAAGAAACGTCGCAGGCGGCATATGTCGTCCGAATCGGAAGAAACCGAAGACTTTTGAACTGAATTAAAGTTGAAACAATCTGATGTATTTAGAATAAAACACAAATAAACAATTTCAATAACCATATATTTTATTATAAATGACAAGTTGTATGAGTTTATTATAGATTTACAAAATGAAAATGTATAACATTATGTTGATACAAGCTAGTTTATAAATATAACCATGTCTGGTGGTCTTAAATTCTTATTGTGCAGTTAAATTGCTAGAAGTTAATGAAGTCTTAGATGTACATAGTTTATAAATATAACCATGTCTGGTGGTCCTAACTTTTGAATTTTGAACTGAACTAAAGTTGAAACAATCTAATGTACCTATTTAGAATAAAACACAAATAAACAATTTCAATAACCATATATTTTATTATAAATGACAAGTTGTATGAGTTTATTATAGATTTACAAAATGAAAATGTATAACATTATGTTGATACAAGCTAGTTTATAAATATAACCATGTCTGGTGGTCTTAAATTCTTATTGTGCAGTTAAATTGCTAGAAGTTAATGAAGTCTTAGATGTACATAGTTTATAAATATAACCATGTCTGGTGGTCCTAACTTTTGACTTTTGAACTGAACTAAAGTTGAAACAATCTAATGTACCTATTTAGAATAAAACACAAATAAACAATTTCAATAACCATATATTTTATTATAAATGACAAGTTGTATGAGTTTATTATAGATTTACAAAATGAAAATGTATAATATTATGTTGATACATGCTAGTTTATAAATATAACCATGTCTGGTAGTCCTAAATTCTTATTGTGCAGTTTTATTTTTTTATTTATTTATTTTATTTATTAGGGAAACAAACAGTTCAATATAATACATACAAACACAGAGCAAAATAATAATTATAAATCAACCAACCAAGTTTCCACAAATTAAATTTTACATACATGCAAGCAAGCAGTGTAATGTTAAGTTAGTAAATCTAAAATTAAATTAACAATTATTGAGAACAAATAATAACAAAATTTATATATTTTAACATTTATACATTTAACAGATTTTTACATGTTAAAAAAATTAACCATGACAATGACATAAAAATAATATACTATTTTGAACATAATTAATTAATAAAAACAATTATAGAGTAGAATACATTATTACTTAAAATTTAACCTAATATACATTTATTGATATTAGAAATTCCAAAATAAAGTCACTATAATTGATATATTTAAAAATGATTTAAAAAATTCTAGTTAAATTGCTAGAAGATAATATAGTCTTAGATGTACATAGTTTAGAGTAGGAAACTTACAATATAAAGAATATATATGTTAAATCAATACTTGCAATTACTTCACTGAGAGATAATACAGTCTTAAGATGATTATTTATAAAATAAAAGGTTCACAATACTGTAAATAACTAATATTAAGGCATGAAACAACCATTTGAACCTTTGTTGACTTTATAGCCTTGGTGGATGAGCAGCGCACCCAGTAATACAGGTTACCACCTAGTACAGGGGCCCTTTTGACAAGTTTGTGTTGTAATCTTTGAGTCAATAAAAGTATTTTTATTTTATTTATTTTTTATTTATTTGAACAATTTATACTGAACAACCAAATGTAAATCTTACCGGATAAGATGAATATATTTTATATTACAGTGACATACCTTTCTATTGAGACACCATTTTGATTAATTTAACTGAAGTATTAGTATGAATAACGATTGAGAGAAATACCAACAAGCTAAGGGTCATGATTTTCATAATAATTCATGATAATTAATCAAGAAATTTGTACCCTTAGGACCTCCTGGAACACCTCAAAGTGTTACACTAGTTGTTGATAGTTTTATATCATGATAGCCCGCTCTTTCTCAAAATCAAATTCTTGAAATCAGGGTTGTTGTAGAACTTGTTGATTTTAATTTTAATATCTGTAACAAAGTAGTATATATTGTTGTTAATGAATAATAATAATGATTAATACTAATACATAATTAAGGCCACCAGAATCTGCCACAGAAATATGTAGGTATATATTACATTAATATCAATGATGTATTAGGTATGTATTCTTCTGTAAAATGTCCCAACATATTTATTTATTTATTATGTATTCTTAGACTATAGCTATGCCTTTAGTGATAAGCAATGAAATTGAAGTTGTTTTCTAACCTTCGTCTCCACCGATATTCCATCATTCCGATGTGGTTTTGGAATAAATGGAGTTAGCTCCTCCACTAGCCCTCTAACAGTATCCTTCCCGAGGCGAAATGTTTTCACAAATTCTACCTCGGAAATATCCTGAAAGGGGTCAATGGTACTCCTCATCAAGCGGCGGGCTCGACGGCGGTTTCTTCGCTCTGAACGCTGGCGTTCTTGGCGTCAACCGCGTCGGCCAACTTCAAAATGTTCGATCTATAATATTGCTTTTCTCTATGTGTTCGATTTCAATCCAAACATTTTGAAACTTCACAATTTTCACAAATCACACCAAACAAACACGGCTTTTAAGCAACGTCTGCAAAATGGCACATCAATGACATCATTGATAGGTTTAGAACTGTCAAAATATTAACAGACTACGCATTACACTCGATCATTATGTACGGGACTACCAATTATTTGCAAATGTGTCATTGGAGTGTCAGTGACACACTATTTGATATACTTGAATTAGTAGACTACCAAAATTGCAAAAACTAGTTATTTCGATGTCATTGATAGACAAATGTGACACCATTTCTATAGCAGACTTGAGGCCCAGGACCTAGTTTGCGCACCTCTAAATTGTTCCGTATTTTCGTATTGATGTTATTATAGATTTTTGTTGTTTTTAAAATTTATCCCAATAGGGACAGGCAAAGGACTATAGTCCATACAGCCTGATGTTATTATATTAGTTTGAATGATTCTAGTTCTACGTACAAAGAAATACGACTGTTCAGTTCACGCACATGATACACAGTGTTTACAAGAAAATTGAAGAGTTGTATTATTTCCAGAAATTTTGTAGAAATTTTGCGAACGAATACTTAGTATTATTCCAGTGCAAATCGATGCGCTTAGTTCGGTACCTACTGTTTTTTATACGTAGACGTACGGATAAAAATAGGTATTGCGAGTGTAACTTTATATTAGATATTATAGATTTTTCTGTACGACTTTTTAGGACCTACAGGCTACAGCATCCTACTACACTGTTTTGTTGTGTCTCTTTCAGATTTTCCCACCGCTAGCTTTCTAAGAACGACTCAAGAAAACCAATCATTTTGATTTCATGTAGAAATGAAATATTTTTCTGCAATAAAAAGTATCCTAAATGTTGACACGAGTAATTAGTACAGAAAATTAGCTTAAAATCGGTCCAGTATTTTTTGTGTTAAACGATTACACAAAAACAGACATATAGAAAAAAAAAAACTATCGTTTTAGGGTCTATAAAAAATAAAAATACTATACGTAATAGTATTTTTTACTACAAAGTACGAACGACGTGACGTCATCATCATACGGATCATACGAAATACGCAACACGACTTGATGCGATGTTCTAAGTATCGTATCAAAAGTAACGAGTAACGTAACGATACGAAAGTAACGAATACTGATTATTATAGTAACGAATACATACGGGTACGCTATGTTTCGTTACTTTTACACCACTAGTTATTTTAGTGAGCGCCATGCTTGTAGAGATCTTAACAGCTAGAGACTCTAATGTAGCTAAAGTCTCCTCGAATCTTCCCAGGAAATTTGCTACAGTATCATTTTCATTGAATTTCAGGTTATAGAACTTTTCGTGAGGGACAGCAATTTTTCTTATAATAGAGTCATACTCATAGTCATAGATAGTAAAAAAACGTACAATGTTAACTTATCTATGGTACAATGTACACTTCTTTATGGATAAATATAAGGAAATATAATAAAAGATAAATTAAGTTATACTTGAGTTCATAGCTATTAATTAATTATTATAGGTGATGTGATCTGTGTTTTAACTTATAGTATAGTATGGTAATCAAAACGCATCTTTCTACGTAGCGAAAATATATAACGTATAAATATATAGCGTTTTACGCTATAATATATAATAGCATAAAAAATAATAGAAATTTTAAAAATAGCGCTTTTAATAACTCTTTATCAATATATAGCCGTTTCGTCCACCTCTACAGCGATAGCAGGTTATCAACCGATAGCAGTTTCGCGCACCTCTAATCATAATTCATATTTCATAAATGACAGAGACAGTTGTTGATACTTGACGCTTGACAGTATTTTGTTTACAAAACACAGCTTTAATTTTAGGTTATAATCTTTGGTTACAATGTTATCGTTAATTGTTAACGAATTAAAGTATAATTTTATAACCAGGCATCAACTTTAGTTTTCTTCAATGGCAGAATCAGAAATAGTAGAAGATTTTTACGGCGTCTATCTACTTTATTCAATAAATCCAAAATATAAGGGTCGAACCTATATTGGATACACTAGAGACCCAAATAGACGAATTATGCAGCACAATAGAGGCACTTGGGCAGGAGGAGCTCATCGTACTAGTAACAGAGGACCTTGGTAACCACTAAGTATATTCGTCAAATACGTTTGAATAAAAATCTTTCTGAAAATGAGTCTTTATTTCTTACACTAAATATTGCTTTTAGGAAAATGGTGATGATAACACACGGCTTTCCAAACAATATATCAGCATTGCGAGTGAGTAAAATGAAATCTTTATTATTTTAGAAATATTTCCATTAATAGAATAGATATCATTTATATTTTAATTACCTTTGCTTTGATTGGATGCATCCCTAAGTTTGTTTTAATGTTTTGAGCAGAATCCTAATTCTTTTTCTTAAGGAACAGTTACTCATAATATTTGATATCTATCACTGAACATGTTATTACAATCTGTGTAACAATTTTGGAGGTTTGTAGTGTTTTTTTAAATTACTAAATATACATGTATGACGACACGTTTGGCGCAGTTTGTGTTGATCCTACCTTCTTGCGCCAGCGGTCGCGGGTTCGAGTCCCGCTGGGGGCATTCATTTGTTAAACTCGGATGTTTGTACTCCAGTCATGGGTGTTTATATTTATAATATGTTTGTATTTAAACATATTTATGTAGTATATAAACTGTCTGGTGTTCGTAATACAAGCTTCGTAGCTTACCACGGAACTAGATAGTTCTGTGTGTAACAATGTCCCAACATATTAAATATGTATTTAGAAAAAGTTGTTATTTTAACATTAAACACAGATATTTCAATTTTATTTATATTTAAGTATAATACTACTTACTGGTCAATCAAAAATAATGTATAATAATTTAATGTAATTTTTTTTAAATTAATGTTTTATGGATATTTTTTCTTTATATAGTTTGAGTGGGCATGGCAGAATCCAAACAAAACCACAAGATTGCAACATCTCGATCTAAAGAAAAATGCTCGTAAAGAATCGGACTTTCAATTCAAATTAAGGGTATTTACAGAAATGCTGAAAGTTGGTCCGTGGTGTCGACTTCCTTTAGTCATAAGATGGTTAGAAAGTGATTTTATGGAAGAATTTTCAGTAAGTGTTTTATTTCATAGGGTGGACCGAAACATTTTAATTTTGTTATGTTTAAGATTTCTCACGAATCAAAGCATCAGGGACATAGAGCTAAGAAAATTATATAAAAAAACCTGTATTTTACCAACTCCAAAAGCCAACTCAAGTTCAAATGTATCATAGATATTACTTTTTACTTCCATAAAATTAATGTCTTTATGTATTTTTAGGTTGACAGAAAACCACCAAATCATATGATCATTTGCCAAGGCCCAGTTAAAAGTAGAAATCTTAAATTAAAAACCATTGCTGAACCCATACCCACAATTGAGTGTTTATTATGTTCTGGATATTTGAAAGATAATGAAAAACTTACTTGTATCAGCCCAAAGTGTGATTTAGTCTCGCATATAAGTTGCTTAGCCGATAAGTTACTGCCAGCTGGAGAATACATACCTATTGAGGGTCATTGCCCTTTTTGTAATATTAAATTGAAATGGGGAGATCTTATAAGGAAAATGAAGGGGTGTACTATGACTTCTGACAGCGGCAAAAGTGATGAAATGAAAGATGAAGAACTTTGTAATAATGAAAGTGATGACGATGTCGTTTGCACACAAGACAAGACATTTGTGGATACACCATCATGGTTTTTAGATTGTAATGAGGATTTATGACAGAATATTTCATTATTATTATATTATATCAAATCTAGTTTTTTTTATTTGGTTTCAATAACTTCCCACTTTTTTGCGTCGTAAAAGGTTCAAAAGCGAAAGTAATTTTCGAGTAGGTAGTATGATTAAACATAAATGGAAACTTAGGTTTGTCCTCTTTTTTGGCTTATTTGTAAATGTGAAAAGTGGCCTTAGAAGCCTTAATGGCAAAATGATTGAAATGTAAAAGTGGGCTATGTGTAAATTTCCATAATATGAGCTGTTTTCGTATATATATTCAACTCTTAATTTTAGCCGTTACATTTATTGCTAAAAATAATATAATAACGATAGTTTTTGCGCGCGATTTTGGTTTACGTCATTAATTATATACGTCAACATAAAATAGCCTATTTTCTTAATCTTTTCTTCCTGCCTGTTTCCACATTACGAGAAAATTACTAGACCGATTTTGATGATATTTGGTACTATTATAAGGTAGTTTTATATGTAAGATACTATTTAAGAAATGTATTTGTATGTAGAATCTGCAATGATGAATTTGTAGAGATTAGCCGCATGACCAACGGCTCTCTGAGCCGAGTGTAGAGGTGTACCTACCAATGCCTACTTCCATGTTTCGAAAATGTCTCGAAAAAACCTAATTATAACTAAACTCGACTCGACCCTGCACATACACAACAGGGTCTTTCGATCTGCTTAAGTAGGTTCATGATAGCCACTATGCCAACAATAGTTATTTGTCACTTCTATTATATTAGTATTATAATTACTTCCATATAGTTATTCAGCGTTTACATAATAATAAAATATGTTTACTTAACATCTCTAATTAAGCCAAGTGAAATGTACGCAAAGCATTTTTTATTTTATACTTGTGACACATATTTGTTTTTCTATCAACTATCGAGCATTTAGTGCGTAGCCGAGATGAAGTCACGTCGCGCGTGATTAGCAATACTTTCACTGGAGCATCGGCATCGGCATCGTGGTGTGATAAATATTCAATGAGCAAAGAGATCAAAGATAAAAAGTTTAATCACGGATAATGTTAATATAGATTTCTTAAGATAAAAATTATCACACGAGAAAAGAAAAAAATGGGTACGCATATAGTATTTATTTTTATAAAGCAAATCACGATTATAATCCGAGATTGGCTAATTCTTTTTATTTTTTTAGATTACTATATAGAGTAGACTATTACGTACGATCAATTAAGGGTAATTTCTTGAAGTTTACATAATATTATGAGCGTAATAAGGCCCTGTGAAAAAGCACATAACGTATGTATTTTTCTTGCTCCGAGTGTACCTATTTAAAAAGTTAAGTAAAAAATAAATGAAATAGACAATATAGAAGTGGCAATTTAATATTTACATAGATTACATTGTGTACAGTTTAACAAAATATATTTATATTATATTATAGATACATCTAACAGGTACTGAGTATATCATGATTTATTTTTCATAACAATTTTCAATTTCACAAATACCTACCTAAATAAACACTAAAACTATGTGGTATATAAAGTATGAGATACATTAGTGGAGTTTACCTTATTAACATAATATTTAATTTACAAAATTAATTCCAGAAATAAATAATATTTTAGTGTAAAAAATAAAAATTAATCTTAAGTTATTATTATAAGCTACAAATAAATACTTAAATGCCGTTCATTTGGTATCGAGTTAACATGTTAAACATTCGTAAAAAATAAATGCGAATAAAATAGGTACTCAACAATTTTCCAATGAAAAAAGTATTAATAGTCGTCAAAGAGGTCTTCATCATCATCGAAGTCGTCATCATCATCAGCCCCTGGCGGGACAAGAGCCCCATTCAATATCTCACTCACTGGTTCTTCGAATCCCATGACCTTAGCAACACCGTAAACGAGCCTCATCACCAAAAGTCTCGTAAAATCTACTGGGGTGGTTTCCTTCCTTTGTAAAGTAAGTTCTTTTTCTGTTGGATAGTCCATTTTTTTTGATTTCATTTCACACATCGCAAAAACACTGAACAGCGTAAAAAGAAATACAAGATGGCGCCTCATTGTTATAGTTCCCGCCAAAATATTTTTTTAAATTTGAATTAGACTATTGTATTTATATATACTGCATAGCTTAATATCACAAAATAGCAAGCTAACGGACTGTTGTCGCTCGAGCGAATGAAGAACGTGCGCAGGACTGTCACCGACTGTGTATTCCAATAAGTATATGGATAACTGTTAAGACGTGATTGCATATTTTACTGTTACTTTGGGTAACCGCGTGAAAACGTAAACGTTAAACTCTGCCATTTATAGAATGGTACATCTTGGCTTAATGAGTTTTTTAACCGACACTGCAGAATGAAAACGAAAACCTACCAGAATAAAAATATTTAATGAAGACAATCATAGTATATTTACATAATATATTATTAAATATAATTTTCCTTTAAAATATGTAAGGAGTTGTATTTTCCATACTTTTTAATTTTTGAAATATGAAAATGTGTTGGTTTGTTTGTTCCTTCTTTCACTTCGAAATAGAGTGCTGGATTGGGGAGAATTTTGTTTGGAAATAGTTGGAGCCTGGAGGGCTGGAGTAACGTCATGGGCTGGGCGTCTTTATATATAAAAATCTTCTGCGCGTGCGTATGTAATTGAACTAATCGGCTGGACCAATTTTGATAAAATGTTTTGTGTGTGTTTGAACTTCGAGTGGACTCGAGAATGGTTTAGATTCACAATGCGGTCCACTACAAAATGTATCTTTTGAATTAATTAGTTATTTATAAATTTAGACAATCAATGACATACGTAGGTATTCAATTATAAATAAGTCGTGGCTAGGCAATGTTATTTTGCGCATGCGTATGAACTGAAACTTTTTACCGGGAGCAAAAGTTTGTAATTTTGGCCTACAATAAGGTAACACTGTAATTTAAGTTGGTGAGTTTCTATAATAAAATGTAGACCTTGACAGTTAATCTTGACATTGGTCGTTTGTAGGCTACGCGTCTGTGCAATTTTAATGCGCAGACGCTGGAAAAACCTATTGATACAACTTAGAATTTTTTGCAGTTCGTTTTCTTATACTTAATTTTTATAAATACCTACATTTCGGATATATAAATCAATTTAAAATATTTATTTTCATATTCCAATTATATAGCTAATAAAACTTATATCAAATATAACCTCCATAAATAAATCAACAAAATTAATAAATAAAAAATAAAAATATTTAAAACACATTATAACAGCAACAAGAAATATATTAACATAATTATTGAGGAAACAAATATAAAAATTCAACTACTGCTTCAAGGACAATGAATGAGGATGATTGATACATGGGAGTCTTGCTTTGTAGTGCATTTAAATATTAAATTAAAGTTAAAATCTTCTATTTTTGGTGCGACTTTCTAATCGATATATTTGGTCTGCTAATTACGCATACTGCTGCATAAGGTGGTAGGAGTAATGAAATACGCTAACAATACGTTCTTAAGTACGTATACGTATAAGGTGCATTTTATATTTAGACATAGGTATGCATTTGGGGTCGACTTGCACTTTCACGTCATGTCATAATCATTATTCTTCTTGTATGCCTAATTACGGTGGGATATTTTGTACTAGTGTGGTTATTTACACTTAGTTATTCAGTTTATAATTTATACTTACTTTAGTTTTAAATTTTAATGTAATGCGTATTTTATAGAAATCTTTTACTGTCGTGGGATAAGTCTTGTATTCGCCGAAAAAACTTTCGTTTAAACCTATTTAATCGTTTCCAAGTATTACCTACATACTCCGAAATGAGGATAAATTTTTAATAATTTCTTAATTAATTTTTATCCAACTATGGTTTTTTATATGTACGTTGTACAGTGATATTGAGTAGGTAGGTACTATATCAAAATAAAAAAAATAGCCGCATGCTGAACGGGGTATTAAAAAGAAGGGATTTAAAAATTTATAACTTATAGGTTTGTTTAAATAACGAGATGTTTGCAACGAGAAATGCCATAAAATATAAATATACAATAATAAAAAAACCGACGGGGAAAAATCGAACTAAAAAGATAAAGGCAAATTGACGAAGACATAGTAGGTACTAGATGTATACATATTATGCAGTCGAAGACAGATGTATATCTGTATGTCTCCAACTGCTGTTTTTTCGGCGAATTTTTATCTACCTATTTGGTTCTCTTCTTACGAAGTCAGATTTTTTATAATTATTTTTTCATTTTATAGTTATTTAGGTTTCGAGTAAAAACGTAATTAAGTTCGACATAAGTCAGCTACTTTAACGGCATAGATAAAAAAATGCGAACATTAAGACTCATTTGTGCCGTGTAATTATATCATAATGAATGTGAAGCCTAAATATGCGGTCTATGTTTTTATTTCCTTAGCAAAACGTTTTTGTAACGACGCTAATAAATAAATCAAACGACAAGGTCAGCTTTAAATTAAAAGCATTTTAAAGTCAATGGTTAAAATATTAACTGTAGATTAAAAATAATATAACAAAGTTAAGAATATTCGTTTATATTTGTCACTTCATGTGTAAGTACCCTAAGGCCAGGTGAAAGTAATGAATCTGGCACGTAACCTGGTTTGATGACATTCTTAAAACTACATGTAAATTGAAACTTATTCCAATTTCCGAATCCTAAATTTGAAACAGTCATTACACTAATACTTAATTTAATAAAATATAAATATTTTATTTATATATACGGTATACATAATAAAAATATTTTTTATACTAAATTTATTGGGGTTACATATCAATAATATATATTTTTTTGAATTCGCAAACCAATTGGCTTTTGTCCTCGACCTAAAAAAGTCAAATTAGTTGACAGGTAATTTACATTATTATAAAAAAGAAGATTTTAAAATTTCAGTCGAATTCTTGTTTATGTTAAAAATACTCAGCATGTGAAAACTAGCGACTCACCGTCATTCCGCTCATGTTCATCCGAACGTTTTAACGATTATAAATAATTAAATAAATAAATATGTTAGGACATTATTAAACACATCGCCATCTAGTTCCGCGATAAATTACGAAGCTTGTGTTACGGATACCAGATAATTGATATACTACATAATACATAAGTTTAAATACATACATATTATAAATATAAACACCTATTTACTATAGATTTCTCTGATATAAGATGTTTTTCAGCATTAAAATTACTATTATATATTAACGTGATAACCAGATCATCATAAACCAAACACCATAAAACTGTTTAGATTCCGCGTGATGCGTTACCAGATAGACAGACAGACAAAAATTTAAAAACAGTAGGTGGTTCTTTAAATTAAGTAGATTTTCCAAAACATAAGTACCTATTTAATGTATAGATCGACTAAAATAGAATTTGGTTATATGTATAGGTTAGTATTTAAAAAGCCTTGATGATTGTTGTTCAGCTTTTGTCGTTGTATTAATTTAAGTAGTGACGTGATTTTGACGAAAAATATAACTTTATGTAAGTATCTCAAATGTCAATCGAGGCAAGGATCCTCACGGAGCACTTAAGCCCCTTTACGTATGTTTCATTAAGCTTTTCAATTGGTTACTTATCCACATAATTACGTTTTCATGAATATTATAAAGTTGTTGCAAAATAATTGTTAAGTTCTAAAATTAATTATGATTCAATCCCGCGAATTGATATGCGGGATTACAAATCCCGCGCGGGATTACGCGGGATCCCCCATATTTGAAACGATGTTATAAAATTAATTTGAAAGATTTTACAGATACAGATTATTGTGTAAAAATCAATTTTTTCAAACATTTAACAACTCATATTAAGCGACACAAATTATTTCTTTTCTATTAATTAAGTATAAGTAATTAGTTATCTGTTCATAGATTCATCTTTAAATGTTTAGCATAGTTTAATAGTTTTGTTTAATTTCACCTTTACCTACTGCTAACAACAGTTTTATATTTTTAATACATATAATGACTAATAATTAACCTATGGTGCGGTGCCCTTGCGGGATCCGTGGATCTACACTTTGAACGTGCGGGATCCAGCTGATTAATAAAAGCAAGCATCCCGCGGGAATGCGTGATCTCGTTTAGCGGGATTGCAATCCCTATTTGTACTTGAGGCATGATCTCATTCAATAACTATATTTGGTTTGACCTTGTTTTTGAATCCGCAACCTCCAGTCTCCAGATCTGGTGCTATATAGTCTAGGTAATATAATATGTAGGTTAACCACTAGAGTCCTAGACCGATGAGACAGTGGTACAGCCGTACAGGAATCTATAAATACCTGTAACAAGACAATGATGAAGTCGTGTATTGAATATTTTTTGAAATGTATTTTTAATTTGTATCTAAATTAGTTATACCTTCAAATTTCAAAAATTCTTTCCTTAAACTCTTGGGAATTTTATCGGATATTTTATCTTCTTCTAATCTTTATTGTTGTTAATTATTACATTAAAAGAGTATCGTAGCTTCTCCGTAAGAAACCTTGTAAAATATTGTGTCACCTGTGGTTAAAGTTAAACGCAGATCAATACAATAGTATGTGTAGAATGTATAGATTAGTATAACTAGAAGTATAAAAATATGAAACTATAGGTAATTCAAAGTTCAAATATTAATAAATGCAATGGTTACTAATACTTATTACAATAATGTAGAAATAATAGCAAAATGGCGCAAGACCGGTCGCGTCGTGGAGATCTTTGGGGGAGGCCTATGTCCAGCTGCTGTGGACGTGTTGTGGGCTGTGTCTAAGATGATGATGATGATGATGATGAATATTAAAATACTCTTGTACTGTACTGACCTAAAAAATGTACTCGTAGTTGTAATATCAAAGTTCACACGCGATCAATACTTTGTTTGCTCGCTAATGGCATGTACCTATTTACCAGTAGCCAGTAGACATAAGTATATTGTCTTTAGTGTATCTTAGTACATAATAGGATAAACATAGCACATATATATTAAACGATGAAAGGTTCATTGAAAACTGACTGATGTCAAGAGTGCACAAACAGACAGAATTAAAAATATTTATGTACTTATTTAGAATGGTAGGTATATAAGTATATAGATCCTTACAATAACTATGTTTTTGTAATAATATTGTATAACCTCTAGATATAAGAAGTTTATTTATATTTTGTATACATTTCTAATAACCATAATACGTGATTATTTTTAACATGCGATTAAATACTAAATTAAAAATAATTTACGAAAAAGGTTTAAAGAAGTTATAAGTTCACGTATCTAGCAAGAATCTCATCAAGTACCTATAGGTTTCACTCGGTATTGGGAAGTTAGCGGCTGGTCCTGTGCCCCGAAGAGAAAATCTATTAGCCTTGTATCTGATCTCTCATCAAAAGATTGAATTGTTATCCCATCATAATTTGAAAGTGAAAATTCAATAGAATATAGAAAGGGCTCTTGGGTTTTATCGGCACTTCTTTTGATAAATCTGACACCTGCGTAGATACTTTTGTGTACTGTGTAGTTTGTGTTTGGTACTTTATATGAAGATAGATGAAAAGCTCTTGTGGGAAAATCATATATTAAAGAATAACTATGTAATTGAAGTGAATTTTTATTTATTTATCTTTCATATAAGTACTTGAGATGAGTCTCTCTTTACTTCACTCGGGTGTAGGGACGTACGTTACTTTACATACATTTCTTAAATATGAGATTCTCGTATATTCCTGTAGTAAAAAGCTACCCATATTATGTGGACCCGGTTAACCAGTTATAATCATACTAAATTTTATCAAAATCCGTCCAGTTGTTTTTTTGTCATGCCGCCACAGACTAACAGACGCGCAGACAGGCAAAAATTCCTAAAATTATTTATTTCGCCTCTGTATCGACAATAATGGGTACCTATTTCAAAAAGATCTTTCAAAAAATACTGAATTTACAAATTCGACTCACCATTTTATTATGCATAGAAGATATAGAGAGGATTGTGTTATGTTTGTTTTGACATTATTAGCTTAAATCAGTTTTTTTTATTAAAGGTGACAAACTTGTTTATTTAATGAGTTTTAAATTTTTATTTTTATACTGCGAAATAAAAGAGCACTCTATTTGAGAAACACATCAGCAATGTACATATTATGTTACTTATATAGTCCTTGCCGTGTTTTCTTACATAATGTATATAATAGATATATATGATCATTTGAGATGGCACTAGTCAGTGCGATCGGGGCGTTAGATCGGTCAACATGCGAGCTTTGTATATTGCTGTTTTGTTCTTTGGGTCCACTGTAAGTATTTTATAAGCTATATTACCATAAATTCCGTTGCTCCTAAAATTGTATTTAATATATATTTTTTTTTGTATAGATAGCTTTGATTTTTAAGGTATTTCTATATTACATTATCTTTATCATTCAATAACTTGATTAAGTTTAGATAATAGTTACCGTTCAAAGTTTGAAAGCTCCGATATAACCCTAAGAAATTAATACTATGTTTTTATACGAGAGCTTTTGAGATATGCGTGATTTTTTTCTTTAAATTTATCGATCGGGGCCTTAGATCGGTCAACTGTAAGCTTTTTATTCCGTTTTAATACTTTAATACGTTTTAATAAAAACATTATTTAATTTTGTTTTTTTCTATGAATTGTTTGACGTCAAGCTTTTATGATTTTTTGTAATGTGATACCATATTTTACGTATTTTATAATTTTACTGTATTCCTGAATCTAATTACAATCTCCATAAGTAAGCTCTCATAAGACGAAGAATTTCACTCAATGTATTTTATAAGAGAGCTTTTGAGATATGCATTGCACAATAATTTTAATGTAACATAAGTGTGTTTTTCTTTAAATTTTATAACCGACTGCTTAATTTTAATATGAAGTGTTGTTACGTTTTTATCGCGGAAGACGTACAGGGTACTTTTTTTACTTCTTACGGGTAGGGTAGTCAGTAGTAGGCATAGTCGAATTTTTAAAACAATACATTTTATTTATATTTATTTCATAAATATTTTTGAAGATATTTAAAATTAAAATAATAAGTTTATACAAGATGTATTCATTCATTTAAATATTAATATACTATAACATATATGCATTTTTTTTGGTCAATGTCAGAATAATAAAATATAAAGTTTATATATTAGTATTTGTATAACAAAGTTTGTACGAAACATATATAATACACTATTATGTAAGTAATTTGCGGTAATAATTAATTAACGAATACTTTGAAAATACTCTTAAAAACTGTTCATTAAAATGTTTGTAATTTATACGATTGATTCTGAATTGAAATCCGTACATTAAATGTTTTTTTTTAAATCCTATTGAAATTGACATTGACCGTGCGTGTTTTAACATTTAATATATATTCGATTTAGAATTTTATTAGTTATATTAGTTATACATGGATAACCACATATCTAATAATATATAGCCGGTGGTAGCTTACTCACAGACTTATAGACTGACATTTAAAATAATGTAAAAATGACGATTCAAAAGAGCTTGTAAAAGTCTATTTGAATAAAGAATATTTTGATTTGATATGACACGTATTCTATACAACACTAGAGAGTAGAGACCTCTCTCGCTCCACTCGCATTCCATAAGTACAATTTAACAATTAGTAAGTAATCTATAGACTTTTTAGAAATGATGTTGACTAGATCAAAATCATACTATTATGCTAAATTTCATCGAAATCTGTCTCGTAATGCGAACAACATAATTCTAAAAACTATGCATTCAGACTTTTTTTCCGATAAAATGACCATTTCAATAAGCCTTTTCTAAAATATTTATTGTATGATACGACACGTTGTTATTTTTTTATATATGCATATATTTATGTCTTAGCGAGAAACATTGAAGTATGACAATCTCGCGTAAGAATAAAACTAGCTTTACTGACTATTTATATCGGTTATAAGAACAATTGATTACGCTTAAAGAATAATAAAGTAGACATTCATACGAAATAACGGATACAAAGAGCTAAAGAGAAAATACTAAAGTGTATGCTTTTGTACTAACTAGTGTGTTTTAAAGAATTCAAAGATCAGACAAGACCATGTCATTCTAGCATTCTACAATAGTTGAAGAATAGTAATCTTGAATATGTTATGATGTATGATGTGATACTACCTATAAATCAGTGGTAGGTACATCAGTAGGTATATATAAATAAAATTTAAGTGTCTGTTTTTATTTTCAAATTAACAGTTTTTCACTACATGCATATGAAATATATACGGTATTTACATGAAAAAAATATATTTACTCTGAAACGGCTGGACCGATTTTGATGAGACTTTCACTCGCAGGTAGCTCATGTTATGAGGAGTAACTTAGGCTACATTTATTCTATTAGAAAATTATAAAAATTTTAACTTTGCAATGTTTAATTTATTTTAACTTGGTCCAGCGAAGTGGGCTTGGTTTGCTAATATTATATAATTAAATCTTCTTTAGGACGGATGGATGTTTGATATTCAGTAACGCCAAGACGGCTGCACGGATATGGATAAAATTTGGTTCGGAAATAGATTATAGTTGGGAAAAGCACTTAGGTAATTTTTTATTTCGATCTATCGATCTAATAAAAAAATGAACGGATGCCATGGGATTAGGTAAAAACCGAGCGAAGTGAGGGTAAACCGTTAGTGAAAACATCGTATAAAATAACGATTCCATTTACTATTATTTCCTTTTAAGATTCTTGATCGATTGCAGAATGAACTATAATCTATCTAAGCCTCTTCTATAGAAGAGCAAAAAGGTCGAATGTTGCTTTGTTGTGTAATACCTAGTGAAGGTATTTATAGAGACCCGATCGAAAATAACAAATTATATAGAATGTTGTATTTGATTTGCATTTTGTTTATTCAATTCTCAGTATTGTTAATAATTAATTATTCATAGAATTGTTTTTTCTTATACCTCTAAGCGAAAAACACATTTTTTTGTGTTTTCAGTCTTATTATATTTTTAAGGTATTATTTATTATATTATGAATTTTCCTGACATCCTTTTAAAATTCATTCATATGTCTTGACAACACGTCAGGTAGTAGTAGTAGTAGTACTTTCTGCGCCATCGGTCGCGGGTTCGAGTCCCGCTGGGGGCATTCATTTGTTGAGCACGAATGTTTGTTCTCCAGTCATGAGTGTTAATATTTAGTGTGTAGTATATCAACTATCTGGTACCTATCCGTAAAACAAGCCTATTAGCTTACCACGGAAATAGATGGCGCTCTTGTAATAATGTCCCGACATACTTATTTATTTATTTAAATATATTATAGGTACTCTAGTAACCTGTATTGGTACTTAAATAAAACTTGGTCATTGATATTTAGCTGATATAATATATAGAGCTCATTGATATATAGAGCTTACATGTGTAACTAATGTTGCTATATAATAGAAAGTTAAGTATTGCGCGAACCAAATAATTGCAACAGGTTTTCATATGGACCTGTATATATGAATTTAAAAGTAATATCGTGTAGATAAAAGTAGAGCAATCACAACCTACACGATTTACAAGCTCAATCTTTTTTAAGTTTTATAGGGAAAGAAATAAAAAATATCACAGCCTTAGTAAATTAAATAATATAAATATGTTATATCTGTCACCATCTAGGTCGTAATACACCTTAGGTGTATAACTTTAAATATATGTAAACAGGCATGACTGGAGTACAAACATTTGTGCTCCCCAAATGAATGCCTCTAGCGAGACACAAACCGACTAGCGCTGTCACATCAAGTAGAGCCACTGCTCAATTAGCTATTAGCTAAACAAGTTATCTGTTTTTAATATAATAAATAGTTGCAATAAATTAGTTTAGGGCTTCATAATTTGGTATTTGGCACATGCAGTTTTTGTGTCCTTACATATTGACAAAGGGAAAATAATAATTAACATCAATATTGTTTTATCTTAATTTGTATAGATGTTATATAATTATTAATAATTTATAATTTTAGTTAATATTGTATAATTTTGCGATTTTGGACAAAAAACCTACATAATTCGTTTTTAATCTATTTATCAACTTACTTTTTTATCTTATTTTTTATTATGGTTTGTACGTTAATGAATATAAAATGACGAGGAAATAATAACACATTTAAGGAAAAAATGGTTCAAATCTCAAAGATTTATAATATGTTCAATATATTATATAAATAAAATATATCACGGTTTTCCCACCTTCTTTTCGTCGCTATATTTTGCTCAATTTATAGTAACTCTAATTGCTGTGCCAGCGGTCGCGGGTTTTAATCCCACTGGGGGCAATCAATTGTGTGATGAACGTGAATGTTTGTACTTCATTCATGGGTTTATATTTAAAATATGTATGTATTTAAAGTTGTGTGTCAATGCGTAGTGTATCAACTATTTGGTGTCCAAGTCCGTAACTAACCGTAACAAAGCTCGTACCTTACGATGGAACTAGTGTGTTGATGTCCTAAAATTTTATTTTTAAATTTTATTTTTAAATTTTATATTTATTAGTGTACCACTAAAACGTAAAACTAGTTTTGCATCCTCATAAATCAAAATGAGAATTATTAATATGCAACTTTAACTTTGATTTATAATTTTAAATCCTAATGCACGAATATATTTCAGTATGTTATTATGTATATAAATTATATTGATGATTAAATTTTTGTTTTAGTTAGCTGGGGGTAAAGCGCCTTGCATCGAACTCAATGATGGCAACAAAATGCCAGTTGTTGCTCTTGGAACTGGACGAGGCACTGCTAGTGAGGTAAGAATCCGTGAAATTATGTATATTTTATAACTATTTTAACGTTATTTCGTATATTTATGTAAAAAATATTAAAATTAATGTAATTTGTGGGTTTACTGGTCAGATATTAAAACATGTTCACCATATAAAACTCATATGTTTATGTCATTCCAATCATAGATCTATCCAGAGACCAGAAGTATCACAACATATTATTTTAAAGTAAAGTCGCACGCCGCGTCTGTCCGTATATAATATACTCTGTTCGCAGAAACTCAAAAACTCTTGAACGGGATTTTCACCAAAATATGGAGTGATTCATGAGGATGTTTTAGGTGTATAAATAATCAAGGTTTTGTGTTAATACGATGAAATATGAAGAAAAAACAATGTACGATAGAATTTTTCTTCTAAAAAGATCTTCTTATAAAACGGTACCAACGCTACTAGCGTGGGATTAATACAAAAACTTCATCTTATTTACTGTTATTAAATATATATATATCTGTATAATTATGTAAAATAAAACGTATTTAAATGTTACGCCACATACGTAGGTACTAGGGACGCACCCGAGCGAAGCGACCGTAAGTCACTAGTACACATTAATTGCCAAATTTTTTAGTCTTAAAAGCTTTTGATGTATTACCATACTATTCATCTTATAATTAGTCAAATCAAAGTTTCCATCTTTGTGATAATTATAAGGAACTCTTGCAAATTTTCACCCAGTGATTAAGACAAAGTCTTAAGTTTCGAGTGATCCATGTTTCTCGCATCGTCAATAGATATAATATAAGTGATAGTCATAAGATTATTATTATAAAAATTATACACCTAGTTGCAACAAGTGTTTGCATCATTAGATTCTATGTATGCATGAATAAATACCATTATAGTTATTCTAGAATAATCAATTGATTTCAATGTTATTTATTACGATTATTAATTCAAATGTCTGTCCAACTTTAAACATTGAAATACCTACATATATTTCCATCCATTTTTCCAATTTCGTCGACCAAGTGATGCGATTAACACAAGATAAATAGCAATGCTTTGTAATTTATATACGTATAGATCGATCGTGTACGATTACGATAATAACTAAAAAAATGCCTGTGTACATAATTCAATAAGAATCCTGAGCTCACATGTTTTGTATACGCAATCTATAGCAATGTTAATTGTTATAGGTTCTTAACATCTTTCTTTGAGTAAAATCTAAAGATATTATTATTGTAGGTAATTTTCCACAATCTAATGACGTCAGTGTTACCATTTTTAGCGTTTGTTTTTAAGTCTTAGATACGTACATTTAAAAGTCTGTTGTGATCGAGTTGGATTTTTGATGTAATTATTTTAAGGTTAACGGGTTCTAATGAAACGTTGTATAAAGTAGGTACGGTCTATTTTTTAATTGCATAGGTACTTCTACTTATTCAATAAGTACTTACTTCGTTATTAGATACTTACATACTTTTCATTAGTTAGTTAGTTTAGTTTTAGTGCGTAGTACTGACTTATTTAAAGCCGGTCCCACAAAACAACCTAGTGCGAGTATGCATTAATTATTCCAACGCTAAAAAAGCTGATGTACACAATATGATGTAACATTCGTGCATATCAAAAAAAATGCCGCAGTGGGACTCGAACACGCGACTAAGAAAATATTTTTTTAGACACGACGCTGGCAGAGCATATTGAGACGTGAGGCGTGTCATTAAAATTTGCATAATTTGTACAGTGTAGTTAATCTAACAGCCGTCAGACGAGTTCCGATCTGTACGTTGACCTCTGTGGTAACAAACAATAACTTGTTCATAACATTAACATAATATATTGACCTATCAGGTATTTTCTAACAAAAAATATTTCTGTTACTAATAGAAGAGCCAGATTATATGTACAATGTATACCTATATCAACGGACAAACTTAGGTGTTAAGTAACATCATCAGTACAATGAGTACGTACACTGCGGTAGACAAATGAAAACTAATAAAAAGATGGATAAAAATTATTATTTATTACAATATAAAGAGGGTTAACTTTAAAAAATAAATAAATAAAGATGTTGGGACATAATTACACACAGCACCATCGACTTCCGTGGCAAGCTAAGAAGAAGCTTGTATTGCTTGGATACCAGATAGTTGTTACGCTACACATATATAACTTTAAATACATATTATAAATATCAACAGCTATAACTGGAGCGGGACTCAGCGGGACTTGAACCCGCGACCGCTTGCACAGCAAGTAGGGTCACTATAAAATGAGCTCAACGAGTCGTCTAAAGTTTGTAAGGTTACATGAAAAAAATATGACGATACATTACCGTCGAATGTAAAATAAACACTAAGCTACAAAAAAAAATAGAATAATACTTCACATAAAAACTAGTAAGTATGGTGTGTAATGAAAATCATCTTTTTAAATTATTATTATTCCAGTCGGCTCCAGTAGACGAAGTACGTCTGTCAGTGTACTGGGCTATAGAAGCCGGTTACAGGCACATCGATACTGCGGCTATTTACTTCGACGAGCCTGAGGTCGGCCAAGGCATTGCCGATGCGATCGCCACCAACTTGGTCACGAGGGAGGAGTTGTTTGTTACCACTAAGGTAAGCTTTTCATATAATATGAGGATTATTAATTTTAAAACAAAGTTTATTTTGACCGATTTTAAATTAAAATACATGGTCTTTTTAAATAAGTGTGTAATAAATACCTCAAGGTCCCATGATTTCAAGAAAAATCCCTTTAGGCATGGGTGGGATATATTTCTTGTTGAATTTATTTATTCATATACACCTTAAAAATAATAGGAAATATAAGTTGTAATTTATTTGGCCAACATTCAATCTTAGTCATTTAACATATTATACTTTTTGTATTAATTCCGTATAATTTTTCAGTTATGGAATGACAAGCATCGCAAAGAACAAGTCGTTCCCGCCCTTAAGGAGTCGTTAAAGAACCTCGGATTGGACTATGTCGATCTCTATCTCATACACTACCCTGGAGCGCAAACAGTAAGTTCCAATAATGTATAAAGTAATGATATATAATATTATCTTACTAATATAAATGTGAAAGTTTTAATGTTTTAATGGATTATTGCAAGTTGGTTTACAAAGATAGATTATAGTCTGTATAGTCTGGAATATGATTTAGCGAAGTGAGGATGACTTTCTAGTTTATTATAACGTTATTCAGATAGAACCTACAAATACGTTTGTATATAGGTGCTTTGGTGGTTTAGTGGCTAGCATGTACGTTCGCACATCGAGGTCCTGGGTTAGGTTAGGTTAGGTTAGTCGGACCAAGTTTAATTATTGAGTCTTTCTGTTTCACCCCCGTGCCTCAGAGAGCACGTTAAACCGTCGTTCCAGCGCCTTAACTCTCACTGGTCGTGTCAAGTAGTCGTCACACCGGAGTATGAGAGTGATAAGGAATAGAGAGTGCCCTTGTGTCTGCGCGTACACTTGTGCACTATAATATCTCCCGCGCAGATGGCTAGCTAGAGATTGGCCGCCGTGGCCGTAATCGGTCGGGAGGACATAATATATTTTACCTAAGTATAATTAAGGTATTCAATATAAATGAATATATTTTACCTTAGTATAATTAATGAATTCAATATTTAAAATGTTTTGTTGAATGTTTATATAAGCAGCAGTTTCAGCGTAAAGGTGTGACAAATATAATTACTAATTAGTTATTAATGATAATAACATTATTTTAAAGTGCTCAATATGTATAATAATATATTTGTTATTTTTTAGGAAGATGGTGCTCCAGATGATGTTGATTACTTGGAGACTTGGAAGGGAATGGAGGAAGCCAAGGAGCTGGGCTTGGCGCGGTCCATCGGAGTGTCCAACTTCAATGCCTCGCAAATTAACAGATTGGTTGAGAACTGTAAAATTTGGCCCACTGTTAATGAAGTTGAGGTATATCATATACTTTTTTGAAAACTTTACATGCTTTAATTAAATATATAAGTATATATCAATGAACGATAAATACTTATTTAACAAAATAAAAAAATTAACCGATAGAATAGATACATTATTAGATAAATACAACCAAATATTTTCCTTTTTTAATAAGTAGGTACCTACGTATATTATTATTTTTAAGATATAAAATAACGTTTATAACTATCGAATATTAATAGCTAGTACGTTGAGTAAAGACAAAAGAAAATAAAAATTATAAAATAATAAAAAATCCTTTACTTTACATCTTTTTTTTTAAATGTGTTTAATATTTTATTAAATCTAGATAATATGGAGATTTTGTTTGGAAGTTTCAAAGCTTCACAGTTTAAAAATATTTATAAAATTATTTTAAAATAGACCATAATACTATATAGTATAATTAAGTAGAGCATTAAAATATCAAATCCAATTTCAGGTCAACCCAACTCTAACCCAAGAAGGGTTAGTCTCCCACTGTCAAGAGTTAGCTATAGCTGTAATGGCGTACAGTCCATTCGGATTTTTAGTGTCTAGGAAAAACCCTGACGCACCCCCACCCCGTGTGGACGATCCGTTACTAGTTGGTATGGCGGAAAAGTATGGAAAGACTACTAGTCAAATTGTTTTGAGATATTTGGTAAGTGAGGAAATTGTTATCAACAATGATTATAAGTTTTTTCTTTGATTCTCTCATAATCTTTTATGCTATTGTAGAATAAAGAAACAACGCATTTACTTATTCTCCTACAAACTTTCATGTTGATCATATTTAGTAAGTAAGTCAGGCGTGTCGAATAGATTAGCATTAAACTTTTTCTAGCAGAGAGAGCTTACTAATGCATTATATAACAGAGGAATTATAGTGATCTCTCGCTAGCGGGTATAATTTGATCCAAATTTCATCTAAATCTGTCTAGTGGTATCTTCGTGATGTCATAGACAGACAGATAAAATTCTAAAGAATATAGATTTGGCCACTGAGTCATTAATGAGTAGGTACTTTAATTAGATTTTCGAAAAAATATTCAATGTACAGATTCGAATAAGTTGCGACATTATTACAATAGCACAATTTAGTTCCGTGGTAACGTACGAGGCTTGTGTTACGGATACCAGATAGCTGATATACTACACATATATAAATTTTAAATACATACATATTATAAATATAAACACCCATGACTGGAGTACAAACATTCGTGCTCAACAAATGAATTCCCGCAGCGGGACTTGAACCCGCGACCGCTGGCGCAGAAAGTAGGGCCAACTGAGACAAACATGTCGTCAATTAGAATTTTATTATATGTAAATATTAAAATAATAATACATATATATTTATTTTAGATCGAGCGTGGCTTAACACCGATCCCAAAGTCAACCAATAAGAAGAGAATTGCTCAAAACATCGACTTGTTCGACTTTAGCCTGACTGAGGATGAAGTTAACGCAATTAGCAAATTCAACAAGAACGTTCGTGTCATAGATTTCAAGGATTTGATAAATTATCCCAACTATCCCTTCTGGGAATACTGATTTGTATCTGCATAATGATTACTAGTTATTACGTAAGATATACTTATGTAGGTTTTTTAAAATAAAAACAAAATATTTTTTTAATAAAGTTTTAATATAATTATGATGTGGTTTCATTTTTTTTAATATATTACAGATTTTTGTGTTGTAGAAGATTACAACATATTTTTAACGTAAAATAGATCTAACTGCCAGACCTGACTCTCTAAAGCCTACTCTTACTTCTCTATATTGTTAGATTTAAAATGTTATTTAAAATATTGTTGTATTATTACCTATACCCGTATTTCATTTAATTAAAAGGGTAATAATGAATTAAGTTAAAGGGTTAAAATCCACTTTGAAGTTACAAGACGTAAAACAAATACACGCGAGTTAATTAAATATACCATAGATAATATTTACATTTTTTTACTTTATATTGTTTGCATTCATAATAAATAATTTTAATTTGAATTAAACTTGTATATAAATAAGGCTCATGTAAGAAATTTATTGATTGATAATACATGGGCAACTGAGCCGATGAAAATACTTGCTCTTCAGTAGTCGCAGGTTCGAGAGCATCGTTAGAACTGTTTTCCATAACATAATTACATATTGTAAATTGAGAGCAATTTTAAAGCAATCAAAATATATAAATTCAAGTGAATATTTTTCGATTTATAGTAAAATTAAGTTTACGATAAATGAATTTAATAAAAATTTAGGCTGATGCTAGTCGTCTGCTAGTTGGACGAGTAAAATAATTTAGTCGTCCAACAATTGTTGGATGACTAAATTATTTTAAAGGCTGTTGCTAGTCATCCGATAATCGTATTAATAAAAAATATATTATTCGACCGACTATTGTTGGTTTGTACGAATATCTATCACTTCTTTGATTTCTAATATAAAATAAGCGATTTTTATGTGCAGGATATACCTATGCCAAAAATAAAAAAAAAATAACCCTAACCTACCGAGCTGATAATTTATTATTTAGATCCCACCCACTTTTAATAAGTCCAAAAATTTTTATATGTAAAAGAGCTGGCTCTATAGAGTCGTCCTATGAAATTTACGTTACTAACACTCCCTGAGAGTATGTACCTACATCAAAACAATGTACAAGAAAATGGTATTTTGTAAAAATTACTACAGAAACGTCCGCAATTGCATTCACGAGTATGTTAAAACTTAAAAAACAAATTGATTTCTCTTTGAGCCATTTAAGAAGCAAAAAAGTCTCAGTCGCGATATATCAAACACCAATTGTCGGACGAATAATATTTAATTTATTCGTCCGCTTATCGGATGAATAGACACTTCGAAAAATTTATTAATTAAGTAATAATAATATAGCTCAGTGGAGCAATTACGGATTCTAAAGGAGCATATAAGGTGCAATTATTTGGGGTATAATAGAATAAAAAAAACGGAATTCCGCGCTAACTTCTTTCCGGTGTACCTACATTATTATTAAATCGTGACATGTAGATAATCTAATAAAATTAAATGTTTTATGTATTAACAAAAATATTTTTTTATAAGAATATATACTTATTATTATAATATTATTACTTTTTCTTGCTGAGAAGGAAAGTTTTATCCTGCCTTTGCAATGAACTTTCGAACGAGTATTTTGATTATGTTTACAAATAGATACATTAATCAAATTGTATTAAGATTATTTTGCTTTAACTGGCACCGACTCCAATAATTACTAAGTAATTAAAATTATTTTTTTCTTTTTAGTTTAGGTTTGGATAGTTTTGAAGTCAGTTTTTTATGTATTTTATTTAAATATTATATGGATAGGTCAACTAAAGCACTGCTCCAATCACAGAATATTCCGTGGTTCCAATGAGTTAGCATCTCGCTACTTGAAATAAACGATAATAGGCAATCGAGACTTGTCAACGTCAATTTTTCCACCTAACTCCTAGACTAATATTATCACGTTAACCTAATAGCCTGAAAGAATATAACAATCGGTCCCGGTATAAGTGCCTATAAAATTTGAGAGTTGCCCTTTATTTCCTGGGATCCTATCATCAGAACCTGACTAGTTGAAAATGGGGGACCCACCTCAGAAGTATACCTCTACCGAACAAACGAAAAATGTCTGAAATCTGCCAACAATTTGAGGAGAAATCGGTGAATACCTATATGAGGTAGGTATACACTGAAACATAATAAAACATCCTCCTTTTTTGAAGTCAGTGAAAAATATAAAGTTTTTATCGACAAAATCATAGGATATTTATAGTAGTACTTATAAAATAATTGACTGATTGATGGCTGATTGTTCGTGTCTAAATATTTATGCGATTCCATTAAGTTTAATTTGAATTCGTGCTAACGAAGTAGTCATAAAACACCTAGCACATAACACCTATTGCGAAGATTATTCGATTGTAATATACATTTTTTAAGTCAATTAAAGAATATCTATTGTAAAATAGAATGGTTAGAACGATTACAATGTTTCGTAAGGTTATAGCGGTTTTAAATAATTTTAAAATGTTAGTTGTACTGATTTTATTTTCAGTTGCGAAGGCTGTAAGTAATTTCTTTGTTGATTCTTCAAATTTCTTTCGTATTAGATATTTTAACCCTCTCTTTGTTTCAGCAAAATTTTTTTACTGTAATTTCTGAATCGTACTCGTACGAAAGTTATCCAGATTATAGAATACTAAATGACGGCAACGTAATACCAACACTTGCTCTTGGTACATTTACTCCAGTAAGTACTTACATAATTTTTTTTGTATGCTTTCCTTCTAATATTAATTCGTGAACTACTTTTCTTTGATATAACTGAAATATTTTTTTATATTAAAATTAATTTAGTATCGATATGAGAGATATGGAGGCGTGATAGAGCAAGCAGTTATTACTGCAATAGAAGCTGGTTACAGACACATTGATACAGCGCCTCTTTATTATGATGAGGGTGAGATCGGTAATGCCATTATTAACGTGACAAGTCGTGGTATAGTGACACGAGAAGAATTATTTATCACTACTAAGGTAAGTAATATCATAGTTTACAAAAGTATCCATAGCAAACCTGTCGAAACGTTTCAACCAACAGAGTAGTATAAATAAGTACTTATAGATAAAAGAATAATAATATAAACACATAAAGAAATAACATGTTCATTTTTTGTTCTGTACTATGAATAAATCCTAAAAGTTACAAATTTAAATTGGCTGTTAAATGATTCCTTTTCTTTTGCTGTATACGTAACTATAGTTGTTTTCAATATCTTTCTCTAACCTAAAGATTTTAAAAGCTAAATTTGACTTAATACATGATTCCTTACTAAGAAAAATGATATTATCAAATGCATCATAACATTTTAGTTAGATCTGAGAGTAAATGACACCGATGGAGTCATCCCATCACTACAGAGCTCCCTGGACAGATTGCAGTTGGATTATGTGGACTTATTTCTAATTCATTTTCCTACAAGCTTGGTAAATAAATATATTCTCAAATAATTAGTTAATTTTAAAAGCTCTCAAAATTGTGAGAAAAAATTATTAATTAATATTTATTAAAAAAATTTTGAGTGTTGGTTTTACATTTTAAGGGATCAGATCAAGAGTATGACATCTTAGCTTTATGGAGAGGAATGGAGGAAGCCCAAAAAATTGATTTAACGGTATCAATTGGCGTGTCGAATTTTAACAGCTCGCAAATTAATAAAATTTTAACTTATGGTGCCGTCAGACCAGCTGTTAATCAAATCGAGGTTGTATAATAATTAACATTTAACTATTTTTATTCATGTAAGCTAACATAATTTCACGTGTTATCTCTATAAGTTATCTTTGGTTAAGTGGTGTGTTTATGTTCGTATCTTCGCACTTCTGATATTTTCATATGTGAATAATTTCTGTGTACCTATTTATTTTAATGATCATTGCTGAAAGGTCCGTGCCCAGCAGTTGAACGCTAAAGAGGGCATACAATTATAGTTGGTTCAAATTTCAATAAATTTTTTAATCTTTCAGTTAATACAAAATTTAATTGGTTATTATAAATTTTATCCCTAAAATTTGGCTATTTTCGAGCCATCGAATATTATAAAGTTTTACTTGTACGTAACGTACGTGGTAATTATTATATATAATGTGTTATTCAATCGTTTTTGTTGGTACATTCATTTTCAATTTTAGGTAAATCCGACATATACTGAATTAGAGCTAACTGCCTACTGTTTGAGAGAGGATATTGCGGTGATGTCTTATGCACCTTACGGTTTCTTGGTGCCGAGACCTTTCAGAAATATAACAGCTCCTCCACCGACATTTGATGATCCAATTTTGACAAATATAGCTTCGAAATATGGAAAAACTACTAAGCAAGTGGTTCTGCGATATTTGGTAAGATTTAACAATCTTATATTATGCAGATTGCGTGAAATCGGTCTGGAGGACATTATTATTGTTACTATTTTGTTTAAATAACGGATTAAGCGTTATTTAACCTAAATACTAGTCGAAATATCGAGACTTCTATCAGTTTTATTTTAACTCTTAACAGTTATGATAATATAGTTTTAATATTTATATACGACTTTTGTTTGTTTATTTGTTCTAGATCGATCGCGGCACAATACCAATTCCACAGTCAGTTTATGAAGACGAAATTGAAGAAAATATTGATATTTTTGATTTTTGTCTCACAAGAGAGGAAGTTTATCTAATTAACGAATTCAATAAGAATATCAAAGTTTACCCATTTGATCTTTCCGCTTCAGATTACTTATTCAATTATGCATATGGATGTGACACTGCAACAATTAATGAATTTTTATATTGTTGATTAAACATTAAACATATTATATTTGTTTGTTCTACGTTTTTAACTAAGTATTCATAAAAAAAATATTAAATCAATAAAAAAAATTACACAAACTACCATGTTTTCGACACACATGCAAATATTATTATACTATAGTCTTACTGAATGTCAAACATAACCACAATAAATTTATTTATTGCAAGAGGTATATATTAGTTATTCATTATGGTCTAAGAGCCGGTGGAAGATCGACCTTCACCGATCTGATAACCAGATGAGACATATTTTTTATCAAATATAATTTAAAAACAAATATGCCTATAATTACTTGCCTGTCTGAAAGTGCTCATGGCTATTTTTAATAAAAATTAACTTTAATCGATTTTTTTTTCATCACTTTCATTCTTTTGATAACCAAATGAATTTTATTTCACTGTTAGTTTTTAACACACAGAATATGCCTCAGTAGGCTTCCTACTCATTTTTGTGTATAGCTAGCGTACCTGGCAAGCCGATGTGAACAGGTAAGTCAATATAGGTGACTCCATCGTTCTGCTAACTTATCGAAAGTTATATCAAATTTTAGATCATTTTATTACAAAATCAGTCATATAGAATTGCCTGCAAAAAATCATACTTAAAGCACTGTTGCCTACCTAAAAATAGCCATGAGCACTTTCAGATAGGCAAGTAATTATAGGCATATTTGTTTATAAATTATATTCGATAAAAAATATGTCTCATCTGGTTATCAGATCGGTGAAGGTCGATCTTCCACGTCTCCTCTACTATTATAGAAACGTAAACAAATAGCATTTCATTGCCCATATTTTGTGACACAATAAGAGCTGATATTCACTATAATGGCGTTTCTAGTTCTTCTCGGTTCTATTTGGGGCTGGTAAATAGGCCGAAGAAGATCTTGATGAATGAAAGGCGAAGGACTTGACATATTCGCAAAAAATGACAATCTTTTTTTTAATTACACACAATCCACAAACAATTTTTTAATGAAAACACGAGATACTAGCATTGCAGAAACATATAAGAGGTTGCTTATTGGGACCCAGCTTCTAACTGTTGTATCGATTTTCTGTATTCTTAGGGGTGTGTCTTAGTATAACGAGGGAAAATACACAGTAAAATTATGCAATTAAAGTTCAAATTTATTTGCACATCAATGCAGATACGCCTTTCTTAAACCTTTAACATTTATACAAACTATAAATTGTTCAAGGAAAAATGATCTCTAATGGAACTACATAAAGCCTTTTGGCATAATAAAAAATCATCCCTAGAGGTTGTATAGAGTGAGTAGTAGTTCAAGCAATCTCTTATATGTTTCTTATACCCTGGTACATGATGTTTTGGTTCCAAGGGTGTTTTAAAACTGTTATGTTGTTTGTATACCTACCAAAAAATAAGAGTCTTGTTTATTATAACACAAAGGAGTTTTGTTAGTTTAACTTGTATATTGTCTTTGAATCTGTTTGTGGCATCATATCGCCCAAATGGATGAACCGATTTTGATTAAGTTTTTTTTTGTTTAAAAGGTGACTTTATCGAAAGTGTCGTTATAGCTTACTCGTAGCTATGAAGCAAGAAAATCCGTTCCGCCATTGATAGACTTGTCGGTCTTTTCTAGACTACCACCTATAATTTTACCAAATTATATGGGCATTAAGGCAGTGGTAGCCCAGCGGTAACGCGCTCGCTTGAATAACCGAGTGATGCGGGTTCAAATCCGGGTCTCGCACCTCTGATATTTTCATGTGCGAATCTTCGTGATTACCACTTATCTTACGGTGAAGGAAAATCGTGAGGAAACCTGCGTGTCTTAGAAAAACCTAGCAAGTTTTTCGAAAGACATGTGAAGTCCGCCAACACGCACTGGGTCAGCGCGGTGGACTAAGACTTAATCCCCCTCGTACTGAGGGAGGCCTGTGCCCAGCAGTGGGCTTAAACGACGTAAAAAGGGCTGATAATGAATGAATGAATGATGGGCATCCACATGGATGGATATAATCGATTTTAAAACTTCGTACCCTTTAAAAGTCATTAAGACTAAATTACTGCTGATGCTAATATTAATTATAAGAAATGGACTATTGTGAGAATTGATTTAGAAAAAAACAGTGTTCTGTTATTACAGTTTTGTAGGTCTTCTATATACATAGGTATTTCTTCACTTACACGATGTTTTTCGTTATTTTTTCAGCGTTATCTCCGAACATTCGGTTAGTATGTTTGGTTTTTATATATATTATAAAATTATTTGTATATAGCCCCATGGTGATGCCGTCGGCGTGGCTTGGATAAACAAGTGAAGCGGGTTCAAATCTGAGTATCACACCTGTGATATTTTCACATGCGAATTATTTCTAACATGATTAACGAAACGCGAGAAAACCTGAGAAAACCTACCTTTTGAAAGACATGTGAAGTCCGCCAACTCGCACTTGGCCAGTAGTGGACTACGGCCTGTATAGAAGGGATTTGATCCCCCTCGTATTTAATAGACCGTGCCCAGCAGTTTCATGTGAATAAAGGCTGAACACAGGGTAAAAATAGTAAGTCTTCATACTGTCTTCACAGTTGATTGTTGAAACCTATATAGGTTAAAAGTAAATAATATATATTATTAATTGTATAAAATTAATGACTAACCAAGTTTCCAATATCTTGTATGCACTGGCATACTAATCGGAGAAATGATACTAGGTACTTTATATTTATTAAACTTAAGCTTTAAAATATTTAATTATATAAGTTATTAGCTAATGTCATATTCAACACTCATAGTACCTATTAACTGACAATTTAAAAACAATTATAACATCATAATGAAAATTAAGAAAATGATACTTATTGTTCTTATATAAGTCTTATTCCATATTTGAAATTCTTTTAATGAAGTATCTTGTATATAGCACACTATAGTACAGTAAATACAAAAAAAATGATATTTTTAATTTTAAATATTATAGCTATTTCAATGGCCGCGGTAAGTACATAATTTTAATTTTTTACTTATAGTTGAAATAATACTCCGATTAATTATAAATCTTTTGTAAGAAAAAAGTTGTAAGCTGCTGTAAAAATATATTTTACGATCCATAAACTTTTCTTAGAAAAATCTAATGAATCGATCTCGCTTCGGTCGGGTTCGTCCATGAAAGCATTTAGATTTTATTAAGCGGATTTTCTTTTATTTTTTTTCCTACATGTAACTTCTAATTTAGAGTAAAGTACTCATTATAAACATTAGTTATCTACCAGTGAAAGCTCCTTCAAAATCTGTCGCACAGTTTCAGAGACTAGTGAGAACAAACAGACAGACATATAGACGAAAATGTTCATAATTGTGTTTTTAGTACAAAGTAAAGTACCGTTTATAATGACTTATGAATTTAGTAAAAAGCCGTTATGTTGGTGTTATAAACAGACACTTTAAGCTTATTTATAGATGTTAAATTTTAATAATTTTATGTTCTTTACAGTTTCAAGCCAATGGCCAACCGGCTGAAGTTTCTTTTAATATTATAAAGATATTAAATGATGGCGCTGTCATGCCATCTATTGCTTTTGGCACATTCACCAAAGTAAAACAATTTTTATTGTTCGTTAATTGTTATATTATAACATTTAGTTAAATATTTGACATGAATATAAAAATAGCAGTCTTTTTAGAACAGTCAAATCTTTGTTAATAACTAGTTCTAATCATGATTTATTAAACAAATTACCTTATACAAGATAATGTTTAGATGGAAAATATGGATAAAATTCAACAAGCAATATTGTGGGCAGCAGCGGCGGGATACAGGCATTTTAACACAGCTGTCTTCGTAGACGATGATAGTCAGGTCGGTCAGGCCCTCGGCAACATAACCCGCGACGGCTTAGTATCAAGAGCAGAACTATTTATAACTACCACGGTAAGAGTTATACTGTGTAAAATTAATAAGACGTTTTTAAGATTTTAAGATTGTGATATGTCATAGTGTCATGGAATTATGGTTTTAATATGACAGTCCTTTTTTTAACGTTGGGAAATGCATTAGCGCATACCATGAGTGATTCTGTGGGTCCCTCACGGCTCACGCACGTTTCTTGGGCTTCACGTCCGGCCGGCTTGCCGGACGCCACTGAGACCAACCACGACAAGGTGGTCGCACTTTGGGGGGAATATGACAGTTCTGGCGTGATGAAATCCGACATTATTAGGATCTTCTCAACTATACGAGTTTTGTTTTTGTAATAAACTTTAATTTTGAAAATTAGAAGTAATGCCGAAAAATTTAAGTTAAAATGCTATTGTTTTCTGCATCAATGCATACTAACAAAGTTAATTTTTAAAAGTTATGTTACTAGCAAACTGCTATATTATAACAGACAATTTGATTTCCATGTTGTATGTATACGTACTTACATACACATATTGTTGTCTTGAATGTTATATTATATATTTTTAGCTGGACTCAGGAGTTAAGAGTGCAGATGAAGTAGTACCCGCACTAGAGAAGGATCTTCGAAAATTACAATTAGATTATGTGGATCTTTATCTCGTAGAATTCTCATCAAACTGGGTAATTTTAATGAATTTTATATTTATTACTGCGTTAGTTAGATTTCACCTTAAAATTATTTTATAAAAATGTTATTAGTTTCAGTCGAACACACGTGAAGATTATGATATTGTTGATATTTGGAAGGGAATGGAGAAAGCTAAAGAATTAGGACTGACCAAGTCTATTGGAGTTTCGAATTTTAATAGCGCACAGATAAATAAAATATTGCTTAATTCAGATGTACGACCAGCTGTTAATCAAATTGAGGTAGGCTGATATATTATACCTATAACCACTGTTATTTTTAGCTACGGAACTTGAGTGCCGTTTTCCTTTGAATGCAAATCTCATATAACGCAATATATTTCAAAATCTACAGCACTCAATGATATTAGCCGAAATCAAAATCGATCAAAAGAACATTATTATGAGGAATTAAAGTGAATCATATATGTATTTTTTTTCAGGTCAGCCCTACCTATACAGAATTAGATCTTGTTGCTTATTGTCAAAAAGAAGGTATACAAGTGATGGCTTATGCACCGTTTGGCTTGTTGGTATCGCGACCCTTCATACAGTCTGCTTCCTCACCAACACTTAATGATGAGAGAATAACGAGCTTAGCTACAAAATACGAGAAAACTCCAAGTCAAATAGTACTGCGTTATTTGGTAATAATTATTATTATTTTATGTTTAGCATCATTTATTTCTCATTAGCTTTTGCCCGTGGCGTCGCTTGCGTAGAAGTATCTAAGTATCTATCAAAGGTAACCTTTAGGATGCAATGAATGCCCTTGCCATATTTTATCGAAATCTGTTCAGCAGGAATGGTAACAAGTAAACCTTTTTCAAATTTATATTATTGGTATGGATAAAACAACTAAATGCGACTGATCATTTTAGTTTTGCTATGACATAAAATTCATTGTATTTCATACTATTAAGTTTTTTACTTATTACTATTAAATACATTGTATTCACTAGAATTTTATTTTTTTTATTTTGCAGATTGATCGTGGAATTATACCGATTCCGGAATCACTAAGTTTGAAACACATTGAAGAAAACATAGAAATATTTGATTTTCAGTTGTCTCCTAAGGAAGTTTACTCACTTAATGAGTTGGACACGAATAAGAAAGTTTATCCTTTGGACGAATCTATTAAAGATGAACTCAATTTTTTCATTAATGGAAATGATCCATCTTATATTATTTAATGGTGTACCACAAAAGTTTTTTAAATATATAATGCCGATTAAATAATCCATGTTTACTTGATAGCAGTACATTTTAATTAAAAATTTTGTAACTTGTTTTATTATCGTGCAAGCAAATATGTGACTTAAATATACGAAATTGTTGATAATTTTTTGGCCACTGTCTCTATGGTCTGTTGTTGTAGTTGGTAACTTAAATGCTGTAGATGTAAAGGTTCGAGTTTCAGGTGGAGTTAATTTTAGGCATTGAGTAATTCGGGACTTTGAAAATACAAGCATTTGATTTCGCCCGCGGTTTATATTAGATAATTATTTGGTGAGTTTGAACTACATAATATATAGTTCCCAAAGAGAGTAAAATGGTTGAGACATACAGACAGACGGATGTGAACTACTAATTATGCGGATTTCGTCCTGTGCCTGATAACTGTGTTTGGTTTCAGGACCTAAAAATCATTTCAAAACCCTTATTTCATTTCTGAATACTTGACATTTTTTACCTTTAATAGGTTAAAGATGTAGTTATATAATTAATTATGTATATGGAATAAGTAGTAGCATATTATATTAGAATAATTAATTATTAATTAATAGTCATTTTACTATCTACTAATACGTTTATTTACTCATTGTTCGATTTTATTTATATTAAGTACCTACGCTAAGTAAGTAATAGTGATACATATTATTCTGCATAATTAAATTAAACTGAAGTTAATCGTGCCTTATTCGAAAAATATTATCATAATGTAATGACTTTAAAATACTTTTTGTCTTTGTAAGTCTGTTTGTTCCCGCTAATATCTGAAAGATCGAGGTCAAAAGGCCATCGGGGTCGGTGGTGAGATGGGATCTTTTGACTTATGACGGGACTTTCACTGGATAGTGGATACGCTTCTTTTATTTAAGAAAGAAATTTTATAGTTCCGCTCAAAAAAGTAATAGTGAAATCAAATCAAAATATACTTTATTCAAATAGACTTTTACGAGTACTTTTGAATCATTACTTTTACATTATGACAATAAAGAATTTAAATTAAATGTCAGCCTGTAAGACTGTGAGAAATAGCCACCGGCTCGGAAGGCAGCTCTGCTGAGAAGAGCTAGCGAAAAACTCAACAGTTGCTCTTTTAAAATAAAATTGGACCCAATATTGATATACGTTAATCATCTATTTATTCTACGTGATACCCAGATATTAATTTCATACATTCACATCTTCTAAGAATTCCGCTATGGTGTCATAAATTTTAATTAATAATACATTTTCTATTTGGTATAAATAAATAAATCGCTCCCAATAATGCTACTTTATAAAACAAATGCAAAATGCAAATTAAATTTTACAGACAGTGGTAGTTGGTTCGCGCCATCGTCAATATACACGTGAGCCACGCGGCTACCTATTTCACATATGTGCACCCTCTCCCGCACTTGGAGCCCCCTCCCTCGCCAGTTTTTTAGATTTCGTGATTGGGGTCATCTGGTAAAATAATGAATGGTCAAAAATAAAACGGGAACGAAGGAAAGGAATTTTGATTTTATTTTTATGGATATTACAAAGAAACACTACCAACTTCCCAACTACGGGTTGATACTGAAAGACTCAGTAAAGCCACAGAATACATAATGTAAAGCTCAGCGGAAGCTGAAAAACTGAAACGGTAACGGATGGAACGAAACGGACTCAATACCTTAATATGGCGCGACCCGGGCCTCGAACCTTGCGTCACTACACCACGAGGCGAGTTACAATAAAATAGTATAATATATTATAGTAATGGCTATACAAACCGTCAACTCGGTGATAGCGTTTCCTATATAAACAAATGAGTCGAAATTTATTGAAGCATTTTTATTTAATCGTGATAGTACTTGACTATAGTGAAAATGTTGATACTTATTTTAAGTTCACTGGCTATATTAAATGTAAGTCTTTTACAAAATTATTACTTTTATTATTTCATGCGTCAGTGTTGCATATAAAAAATATATTTAATCCTTACTAATATTATAAATGCGAAAGTAACTCTGTCTGTCTGTTTGTCATGCTTTCACTCCAAAAAAAAATTGGTTCAGTAGACCAATTTTAGTAGGGTATAGGGTAGGAGCGCAACGCAACACACGTCAATTTATAATTAGCTGATTTATTTAAATTTAAAATTTATAAATAAGTTATTATCTACAGTATTTTAAATTAATATGTGTATGTGAGTACTTGTGGGTGAGTACCCACCAGCAAGTATATTCCTCGAATTATTTCACTTAAATTTACTTTTATATACGGAAGAATATGGAATCCATTAAGGAGTCTTCGTCTTCACTAACTGAAATATTTAACACCCGGTTGAAGGAATTTCACCAAGGTTTGAATAAAACATCATCATCTGTATCATCTAGCTTAAGCTTCATCATTTCCGTGTTGAACACTTTGCAACGGCAGGTTGAGTGTCTAGAATTGGAAGTCGACCGGCATGATATGAGGAGAAGGCGTAAGATGATTCTCTTCCACGGTGTCCCGGAGCTTAAAAATGAAGATAGTGCCGCTAGAATCACAAGTTTGATCGCTGATCTTCTAGATCTGCAGAAATTTTCTACGGAGAGCATTAGACGACTAGTCGGGCCGCGCGTCGGTCGGGGCGTCGTAGTTGCATGTGCAAAAGATCCTGCGACACCCCATTCAGACGGGTGAGGGCCGTTAGGTTTTAGTGGGTAGCACTGACTTATTTTAAGATGGCGAGTCCCACATAACCACCTGGTAGTATGCATCGAAGCGTTTCCCAACGAAAAAAAGGGGATGAAAGTTTGCATGGAAATTACGTTATTTTTAAAGTTAGAAGCTTGAAACTAATATATTTAATTAAAATAAATAAGACATGAACTGTAAAAAACGTACCCTAAGTAGAGTACCTAGGGATGAACCTGAGCTAAGCGAGGGCGAATCGTTAGTTATCTTATACATGTATGTCTTTTATTTTGTTAACAGGTCGAAATATCAGCATATTCTTCACCGACCACAACTTTAAATGATGGATATAAAATTCCAATTCGTGGGTTTGGTACACTTTTTACAGTAAGTTTGATATATTTACTTTTTTCTTTGTTATAATACTCTTAACTTTTTAAATATTATTTGAAGTTAATATTCTAATATGGATAATTTACTGTCGAACTCAGCTGCATTATAGCACTTTATTTAACCAGTTAAATACAGGGAACACGGCCATGTCCCCGCCAAGTTGAGGTAAAAATTTTCCACTTCACTTTCGTAATTTCGTAGTGGGTAAAGCTGAAAGCCTATATTTTCATATTTATGGCAGGGATACATAGCTACACTAAGTGTACGAAGTGTGGTTAAGTAAGATGAAATTAACAGTAAGCAATTTGAAAAGCTATACAAATATTGTGTTTTACACTTTGTGGTTTTGTTACTGTATCAATCATGGAGCACAACAATTAACGGCGAAAGTATCGGCACGTTTTTGTATTAGTTCAAAGTCACTCGTTACGGCGGCGGCAAAGGTGAGCTCCGCCAGTTGTGATTGGGTACCTAAGTGTACCCAAGTGATTATTGATTTGTATGGGTCCGTATTTAAATATAGAATTACAACGATTGACTAAAATTCCGTTGCGTAAGCTTGATTTACATATGACTAGTGAGGGCGTAAGCCCCTACACGTGCTCTACAGTGGTTGTTGAGTTTCATGGTAGCAATTTTCTCGTGGGTAGAGCTGGGTCCTAGGGCTTTAAAGTCCAACTGTATTTTCAGAAAAACCAATCAAACATAGTGACAGATGTTTTAAAAAATGCTATCAAAATTGGGTATAGACATATCGATACATCCCCATTTTATTTAACGGAGAATAACGTTGGAGAGGCAATCAAGTATTCCATTTGCCACAATATTGTGAGAAGAGAAGAATTGTTCATAACTACTAAGGTAATGCCTTTGAATTACAAGAAAATAATTTGAATAAGAAATATTTGTAATATTATTGTTTTCGCGTGATTTCTGTGAGCTCAAGAATTGAACAAATTTTAACGAGGTTATAGTCGCAGAAAATTAATATTCACATTTTACCCACATTAAATACATTATTTTTTCTGTTTACATTCATTGTACTATAAGACAATTTTACTGATGTTGTATTTAATCAATATCAAAAATAACTAATAAAGGAATCATATTTTTTGAATTATTATTAAGAGCATGCTTTATTGTTTTATATGTATGTGTTTACAATGCTTGCAGTTTGATGACTTCGATAGCCCAGAAGAAGTAATACCAGAAATTAAAAAGTCTCTGAAGCGCCTGCAATTAGAGTATTTGGATTTATATCTTATACATTTATCAACCAATGCGGTAAATGTTTTGCTTAATTACATACTTCAAACTAAACTATGTTTCGGATATTAAAGCTTCTTACCTATTGGTTTCTCCCATTTCAGATAATCTTTTTAGCCTTTGTAATTTGTTCTTCTGTTGCTAGGGCCATTTTTGTTTTTTTATATGTATATATTGGCAGCACGATGACCCTATAAAATAAATAAAATTATATAAAACTAGTATTATTAACACGTTGACTGCGGCACTATTTTTAAAGGACTTTCAGCTAGTGCGAATGAGGTCTTTTCGAGGCAAGGTTGAACTTCTTTACAGTGCGACTGAGAGCCTTTCGGCCTCACAAAATATTGTTTCTAAAAAACACCTAAAATATAGCTCAAAATTGAAAATATTTGCTTGAAACTTTACCATTATACACTTAAATAGTTTTCAAGTTGAATCTAGCTTCGCCCGCAGTTGTGACATTTCGGTTCTGCCGCATATTGCACTGAAAAGAAGTTCGATTTGTGTCTCTACTAGTGATGGGAATAAAAGAGAAATGCAGGTGCTATAAAATTTATTTTTATAAAAGATCAATCAAAATGTTTTTCATTGAAACAAGGCAAACAGTATGATTTATCACACTGAATACAGAAAGTAACAGTTTTTTTTTGTTTTTTTTGCAGCTTGAGTACTGTTTAATGTAAGCCTTAATTTGTCGTAGCAACCTACGCAACGCTTGCGTTGACTGCCTTTTTGAAGTATCATCATCAATATCATTATCTGTATCATTTTCAAATTTCTCTTCACTGTAACTGTCTGACTTGTTCTTCTTCCTGCTCTTGATGTTCTTCTTCCTGTTCTTGGTGTTTCTTTTCGTACTCGTGATGTTTCTCTTTCTGATCTTGATGTTCCTTTTCCTGCTCTTGATGTTCCTCTTCCTGCTCTTGATGTTTTACTTCCGGCCTTGTTGTTCTTCTTCCTGCTTTTGATGTAGATTTTAATGTTCTTCTGTCTGTTTAATATGCACATCTAGATTATCTTGAAGATCTTTTGTTTGTGAATTGTGAGTATTTTCACCTTCTGTATTTTCATTTTCATCCTCGAATGTGTGATCAAAACTTTTTTTTATCTCCTCTTTTTTAGATGTTAATAATTCTTGCTTATTTTCTTCACTTAACTGAACAGGTAATAATCTTGAATAAATTTGAAATATCACTCAAAGATGAACCTGCTCGTTTCACCAAAAAAATTCAATGAGTCAGGTGAAGATGCCCGGTTTTGGTTGTAAATATTACCGTGTATAAATTTTTGAGTTGGTGTAAGCAAAATTGGGTTACATCTGGAAACTTATGGATTCTGGACTTCTGTACTTTCAAGGACACGGTATTGTTTGCCTGTAATTGGACTAACGAAAAATTTGCTGTTTAGGCTGCCAAAAGAATTTTTTATATTTATTACGAGACGAACAAATTTCGTTTTCTAATCACTGTCGCTTTCATTCTCTGAATTTAAATGGGGGAAAATTTGAACATTTTCCAAAAGGTTTACCTTTTTCTCAGAAGTATTTCTGGTCGGAGCAACCTTCTATATTACACTTTTACATATTTTAACTGCTTTAACTCTTCTGTTTCACTTGACGAATCTGAATCACATAATATGAGCCTCTTTCTACTCCGTTTACTATTTGAAAGATCCATATTACACTAAAACAACTACTTACAATAACAATACGTAAAAAATCGAGCGTGTCGCGCGGACGAGAAGCGTGCTTCCGTATCGAAACTTGTCGCATCACTACGCTAGGATACGCGGTGCCCGCGCCGTCTATGAGGCCAACAACTTTTGAGACAGATTAGACCTCACTTCGCACAGTAGCGTATTTAATTTCTATTCAGTGCATATGAGTGCTCTTCGACCTCATATTTTGTTAACTACGCCATTGGGCTTGACTTCGCAAGAGAAACATTTTTATGTATTTGTCTCTGTCATACTTTAAGAAATGTCTAAATAGTCGCCTCCCGCACAGAGTGAAAGAACGCGATTTTTACTGCCGCATCAGCGAGAAGTCACGCTTGAGATTTTTAGACCTCATAATTCAGTGAACGTGTTAATACATAGTTTAGCCAGCAAATCAATAAAGATACTATTTTTTAATGAAATACTTCTCACGGGTACGCATGCACGTCAGCTTTAAACAATGTTTAGACAACAAACAACCCCACAAGAAAACATGACTAACCAACATCAGATCCGAAACTTGGACGTAACAGGATTTGGAAAATGCCAAAATATTTTTTTACTTTTATTGAAATGTAAATAAAAAAATAAAAAAAACGTCACACGATGCATGTATTTATGTCAAAAAACTGGTTAGTATCTGTACCGTTCTTATTTTCTTAAATGATCCACCCTCCTCCCCATTTTATACCCGATATGTACCTACGTGGTGCGCACACTTACCCTCTAAATTCAGTTACTCCGAACGACTATAGCACAAATAGTTAATAGATTGTCTTTGCTGTTAAGAGTTAGTGAGATTAAACTGTATTAGAATATCGCATGATAGCATTTCTAAAACACTTTCGAGTAAAAATTGAGTAATTTTATAAAAGTTATATTGTAATATTATAAAAGTAATATTGTAAGAAAGTTATTATCTTCTTTTTAGATTACAGGTGAAGATTTCGATATATTAGGAATTTGGTATGAAATGGAAAAAGTTCAAAAAATGGGTTTGGCAAGATCAATAGGCGTGTCAAATTTTAACAGTTCACATATAAACAAGATTTTAACTTACGGTAATATACGACCAGCTGTTAATCAGATAGAGGTAATCATTTTTTATCGTTTTTTTTAATCTTAATTTTTGCCTGAAGGAAGAAAAAAAGGAATTCTTTAGCATTAAAGAAACCTCATTAGGTTCTTCACAGACTTATTTTATTTTTTGCCAAATGCTTATTAATTTGGTAGACTTATAAAGACTTAATACTAATAAAACTGTTATTATAACACTCTAAATATAAATAAATACGTAGCGCATGTAATAACAATTTATCGCTTACAAATTTCAACAGGTAAATCCAACATTTGCAAGCTTGGAATTAGTGGAATACTGCCAAAAAGAAAATATTACACTTATATCTTATGGGTCACATGGCTTTACCGTCTCAAGACCATACCGAGATGTCTCACCTCCACCACCACCACAATTTAATAATACCATCGTAGTTAAAATGGCTGAAAAATATTGTAAAACTCCGAATCAAGTTATTCTACGTCATTTGGTAAGATTTAGCTTTTTTTGTCTCTTCCGGTGTAACTCAATACAACTGTATTATATAAATATTATATATATAAACTACAGGTAAAGTCTAACCCACTAACAAACACGCCAGCGACACTGTGGCTTGATTTCCTTTGCATTCAGAGGTAGATTATGCCTAGCAGTAGGACAATAAATAGACTGATGAATGTTCTTTTATTCGTGTTGTTGTTTAATTCATGTTCATGTCATATACATTTAAATTGTTTCAGATTGAACGCAAAATAGTACCATTAGTTTCGTCAACCAACATAACGCACATGAAAGAAAACTTTGATTTACTTGATTTTGTGTTAGCTGCATACGAAGTGTATCGACTTAATGAATTTAATAAAAATATTAGAGTTTATGATTATACTCCAATTGCTGGTGAAGATTTAACCTTGTATTTCTATGGACTGCGATTAAAAGAATTCTATGATCAACAAAATGTTGATTATTAATAATTTACAATCGTATTAAAATAATAATATGATATTTGTTGTTGTTAAAATAATTCGTTTTCAGCATTGTTGGTAAAATCAATAAAATATTTTTGTACATAGCAGTGTCTTTATTTCAATTTAATTTAATGTAATTAGAAGAAGTCTATGATGTACTTAATAAGATTACATGATATATCAGTGGATGAATCCCACCATCCATTTACCTACGTAAACTTTTGTAAATCTTTTGTGTATTACTATTCGTAGGTTCTCCATTTTTTATTGTTGAAGAAGCATTAGCATCCACCACATTAACACGCAATCAACACATTTTTGATTCAGTATTCTTTTGCACGTAGCCGTGCTGTTTACGATCTAGCATGTTTACCTAACATTAAACTTAATTTTTAAGTAACTTGTTTATTACTATCTAATTGCCTAATTTCTATACCTTTCAAAATACATTATAAACGTTCTATAGCTCCTACCGCTTTAAGAAAATCATGTTTTATTATTTTATTTTAAATAAATATCCTTTGGACGAATCTATTGAAGATGAACTCAATTTTTTCATAAATGGAAATGATCCATCTATTACTATTTAATGGTGTACCACTAAAGTTCATAAGTAATTCATGTTTACTTGATAGCAGTACAGTTTAATGAAAATTTTTGTAACTTGTTTTATTATCGTGCAAGCAAATATATGACTTAAATATACAAAATTGTTGATAGTTTTTTTTGGTCACTGTCTCTATGATCTGTTGCTTACCAACTAATGCTGTAAATGTAAAGGTTCGAGTTTCAGGTATAGTAAATTTAGGTATTGAGTTATTCAGAACTTTGAAAATACAAGCATTTGATCCCGCCCGCGGTTTATATTAGAAAATTATTTGCCAAATTTGAACTACATATATGTATAGCTCCCAAGGAGAGTAAAATGGTTGTGACAATCAGACAGACGGATATAAACTAATTATGCGGGTTCCGCCTTATGCTTGATTATTGTGTTTGGTTTCAGGACCTGCAAATCATTCCAAAACCCTTACTTCATTTCTGAATACTAGACATTTTTTACCCTTGATAGGTTACTTTAGATTAGGTACTAGTAGTAATGATTAATATGTATATGGAAAGACCATTATCTATGATAAGTAAAATAAATACATTATGTACCATCACAGACAATTCAAAAACTAAAAATAGATAAATAGACTCCGCTTTCATTAATTTTAGTACGAAAACAGAATCGCCAAAACGTGGCGGGGTGCAGGGGAGGTTGGCTATTTTTCATTGGCTCGTTCAAAACGCATGTCAAGCTTAACAATGTCAGTGATAATTCACTAGTGATGGACGAGACTCATTTATTAATATCGATGACTGAGTCGAATCGATTATTGTATAACGGGATAATAACAAGAGATGTTAATTGCTATACAAATTATTTAATATAGAAAAAATAGTAAACATCTCACTAAAGTAAAAAAAAACAAAAATCAGTCATGAGGACTGCCAAGAGAGGTGAAAACTTAAAACTATACATAATCAGTTGTTATTTATTATAGTTGGATAAGTAAATGAATTGTTAGATCTCAAATTAAAATTTGTTAATTAAAACTGTTTAAATTTATTTATTTATTTATTAAGGATCTCCAACAGAAGTACATAACACAAGAATACAAATAATAATAGAGATTTCCATTGCTTAATATGTACCTCCAATTACTAGAGAACACATCATGCACCAGAATAGTGTTGACGTCTACTTATTCAAGTTAATTAAACAATTAAAAAAAAAACAAAATTAAATTTAAAACAAAAAAAACAAAACTAGACTAATTTTTGCCAAAACAATAAAACAAAATTGAATCATATTAAAAAAAAAAACAACAAATCTAGACTAGATTTTTAACAAGACAATTTTTTAAAAAACCTACTTATAATATTATGTTTTGCAAAACATTCACATATCACGTAAAGTACGCGTAACATGTGTATCGAAACCCATGTCTACTGTTGGTATTTCATTTAAAATAGTCGCGACATTCGGGCTAATGGGTGATACTTCCCTAAGTTAGTTCTGTATCTACTCGTTTTAAGAAATGGACATGGATTTCGAGGTGGTTTCCAGGGCACATTTATTTTTATTTTCTCAAGCAGGCAACTGCTATCGATTTTACCATTAAATAGCTTGTATAAAAATAATAAATCTAATAGGTTTCTTCGTACATGGAGAGATTGTAATTTGAAGTACTTCAGTCGATCACCATAGTTTCTTAGAAGTATTTTCATACGATAACATAGAGATGTTTAACAAATCTTTTTTGAATCTTTTCAATGCGGTCAATATAAACTTTATAATGGGGACCATACTTGACAACAATATTCTAACTTACTTCTGACATAACAATTATAAAGTCGAATCACCGTAGATACTTTTTTGAAGTCCTTAGATTGCCTAATAATAAAACCTAGTGACTTTGAAGCAGAAGCCGCAATGGCATCAATATGAGCATCAAAACGTAAATTGCTGTCAAGTAAGACACCTAAATCACGAATCGTATTGGTTTCTTTTAAAGTTTCATTCGAGATTGCATATGAGCTCATTGTTGGTTTTTTTTTCTGGTAAATTTTATAAAGCAACACTTCGAGGGATTTAAATACATTTCATTGTATTTTTTTTTAAATTTATCTGGTTCTGATATCTATCGGCACTCTTAAGTGTTAGTGGCCATGTCGATGACGACTTACATGAATTTACTGCCCATCCAAACCTGCCTATAGAAGTTTTCACTTCAATGTCGACTATTGATATTATTAATTTTGTATAAACTCTTCTTATTGATTTCGATTCGGTATTTTTTGTTAAATAAGCCAGTCGTATATCAATATATTTATCAATCACGCTTTTTTTAAATCAATTACATGATTCACGTTTTCATAATCAAATCTATTTTAGTATTGTTTTATTTCTATGCCTTATTTTAAGAAGAGAGTAAAACTTTGCATAATGTTAATATTTTAATTATTGGTTTCAACCTTAAAATTTTGTTGTCCTCATGATTAAATAACATATTACACTTTATTTACATATTAGCATTTATTTCTATCGATTATTTGTAGTCTGTGGTACAATCGTAGTAATCGTTATGTACCCGTCCATGAAGTAGGATATTATTTGTATGATATTATATCTTAACGGTTAACCATTAAATACGTCAAAAAACTATCAACGCGAGCTCTTTTTATATTTTATTTTTAACCGACTTCAAAAAAAGGAGGAGGTTCTCAATTCGTCGGGGACTTTTTTTTTTCTATGTATGTTACCTGATTACTCGACGATGGCTGGACCGATTTGGAAAATTCTTTTTTTGTTTGAAAGGGTATAGTTTTCAGTTGGTCCCATAGTCACCAAGTCAGGATCTGATGATGGGATCCCAGGGAAATCGAGGGCAACTCTCAAATTTTATAGGCACCTACTATGTTTTTGATATATTTTCTAAAACTGATGAAGCTTTTACGTATGAAAATTATCATCTCATGTGGATGTGCTGATGATGGAAGGTACAATTCCTCAACGGTTCTTTTTATGTTTGTTCATTTATTTCTGCGTCAAATGCTGGCCGATTACAATTTTGTTTTGTTCGGTAGGGTATACTTCCAAGATATTCACATTATCACCAAGTCAGGATCTGATGATGGGATCCTAGGGAAATCGAGGGCAACTCTCAAATTTTATAGGCATTTATTACGTTTTTCGTATATTTTATAAAGCTGTTCAAGAATTTGTGATGATGTAAGGTATATCTCCTCAACGGTTAGGAGTTGAAAGAAAATTCTTTTAATATTATACGTACTTATGAACCGATAGTAGTATTCCTTCAGGATATTAAGTTGATCTGATAATAGAAGGTAAATCTTATTAACGTCTAGGAGTTACGTGGAAAAATAGACGTGGACAAATCTCGATTGACTATTGTCTTTCACTCAAAACTTCGCAGACTTATTGGAGCAGTGGTTTAGTTAGCCTATTTATTTATTTATTTATTTGAATTTTTTAAGGGAAACATACAGAATAATTAATAAATATAAAATAAAACATATTAAAGTAAACCAAAACCCAATCAAGTTTCCACAGATAATCTTAAACATAAAAAAGCAAGCTACCACCACAATATACCTATACGAAATTTAGACTAAAAGATTTTAATACAACTGAAAGATATTTTTGTTTGATAAAAATTAAGTACTTATACATTGAAAGTAATAAAAATATAATTACAGCATCCACAATAACTACCAAATTTATAAACTAAAAACTATATTAAAAACTATTATAAATATTATTTTTATAAATATTATACTTAAGGTGAAAGATATCTAATTTACAATATTTTAGGTTGAATTTACTACATGCACGCGAAACAAAATTATTTGAAGCATACTTAGTTTTAAATTTACGTAATGCAAAAAGAGGTTTATTTCGTGCACCCAACCTGTGACACGCAAAATTCACTTTGCCTAATAATAGAGGAGAGTCAATTAAATTATGTATCAATTTGTACAACAACATTTGGTCCCTTAACTCACGGCGTTTTTCAAGGTTATTATTTTCTAAGTTTTCAATAATGGAGTCCACAGAAGAATTATAACGCTTTAAGTGACGCAGAAACTTATTATTGATAGATTCAATCATTTTAATATAAACTTGGTATTGAGGATTTCAACATGAAGAACAGTACTCAAGAATAGACCGCACTGAAGTGTTAAATAGTAATATTAACGTCGAGGCATGCTTAAATTCTTTTGAAATACGCATAACAAAGCCTAGCATTTTATATGCTTTTTGAGTTATCATATTTATGTGTGCTCCCATTAGCAGTTTACTATCCAACTGAACACCTAAATCACGCAATTCATTTACTCTCGTAACTGATTTATCATCAAGTTTATAATTAAATAAGATTGGATTCCTTTTCCTGGTAAATGTGATGATATTACATTTATTTATATTTAAGTAAAGACGATTTGCTTGACAATATAAATTAAGCCTACATAGATCTTCTTGGAGCAGATTGCAATCCTCCAAATTTTTGATAGACCTGAAAATTTTCATGTCATCAGCAAAAAGTAAAAACTTCGAGTTATGGAAGCAGGATACGACATCATTTATAAATATTATAAACAATAAAGGGCCAAGATGTGAACCCTGAGGAACGCCTGAAGAGACGGGGAGAAACGATGAACAATATCCTTTTATTGCAACCGCCTGACTGCGGTTTTTAAGATACGAGGAAAACCATCGAAGTAAATCGCCATGTACACCGATTTGATCCAGTTTGTGTATTAGAATTTCATGTGAAATTTTGTCAAAAGCTTTTGTATAATCGGTGTACACCGCATCTACCTGCAGTCCGTCATCCATAGCCACATAGACGTGATCAAAAAATTCACACAGATTACTTTCGGTAGATTTTCGACCTACAAACCCATGCTGTTCGGGTATTATTATTGGTCGAATTATTTGAGAGAAAGCATCATAAATAATTTTTTCAAATAGTTTTGGAATCGTGCTTAATTTTGAAATAGGACGGTAGTTTGAAATATCATGCTTATTACCACTTTTAAATATGGGCGTAATGATTTCTTCCATTCTAACGGCATTACACCCAACCTCATAGAAGTTCTAAATAAAATTACCAAAGGTTCGGCTAATTGACGGTAACATCTCTGTAAAAACAGTGGTGGAATACCATCCGGCCCAGGCCCCTTACTAATATCTAAGCGTTTTAAATAAATAGAAACTTGAGGGACTGTAAAAGTGATCGAGCCTACATCAATCAACTGCGCTGTGGAAATGTAGGAGAATATATACAAGGAGATTGTATTAGGATTATTTTGCTTTGGCTGGCACCGACTCCAACAATAACTAAGTAATTAAAATTATTTTTTTTTCTTTTTAGTTTCGATTTGTAGCGTTTTGAAGTCGGTTTTCATTTTTGTTAAAAAATAATTTATTTTAAATTTTTTTGTGGAAATTATTATGTTTAAGTAAAACATTGGAAGGCTAACTAAACTACTGCTCCAATAAGTCAGCGAAGTTTTGAAATGAACGACAATAGTCAATCGAGATTTGTCCACGTCTATTTTTCCACGTAACTCGTAGACGTTAATAAGATTTACCTTCTATTATCAATCCACCTAATATCCTGAAGGAATACGACTATCAGTTCATAAGTACGTATAATATTAAAAGAATTTTCTTTCAACTCCTAACCGTTGAGGAGATATACCTTACATCATCACAAATTCTTGAACAGCTTTAGAAAATATATGAAAAAGGTAATCAGTGCCGATAAAATTTAAGGGTTGCCCTCGATTTCTCTAGGATCCCATCATCAGATGCTGACTTGGTGACAATGAGGACATCTTGAATGTATACCCTACCGAACAAAAAAGAAATTTTTAAAATCGGCCCACAATTCACGGAGAAATCGGTGAAAACACATAAAAAACAACTGTTGAGGAATTTTACCTTCCATCATCAGCTCATCCACATGAGATGATGATTTTCATACGTAAAAGCTTTATCGGGTTTAGAAAATATATCAAAAACATAATAGGTGCCTGTAAATTTTGAGAGTTGCCTTCGATTTCCCTGGGATCCCATCATCAGATCCTGACTTGGTGACAATGGGACCACCTCGGAACTATACCCTACCAATCAAAAGAAAAATTTTTGAAATCGGCCCACAGACGACGGAGTAATCGGTGAACATACATAAAAAAAAAAAAATACGTACAACGGAACATATAACCTCCTCCTTTTTTGAAGTCGGTTAAAAAATACTGCTTACACTAAAAAGAAAGAAATAACGTGGTGCTCGCTTAGACGCCGCGCCGAGACTGAACCAATATTATATTTAAACAAAATATCTAATTTCCACTAAAAAATTAAAAATAAATTATTTTTTAACAAAAATGAAAACCGACTTCAAAACGTTACAAATCAAAACTAAAAAGAAAAAAATAATTTTAATTACTTAGTTATTGTTGGAGTCGGTGCCAGCCAAAGCAAATAAAATCTTAACACAATTTAATTAATTTATCAATTTGTAAATATAATAAAAATATCCGTTCGAAAGTTCATTGCAAAGGATAAAACTGTCCTTCTTGGCTGGCACCGACTACAACAATAACTAAGTAATTAAAATTATTTTTTTCTTTTTAGTTTTGATTTGTAACGTTTTGAAGTCGGTTTTCATTTTTGTTAAAAAATAATTTTTGTATAATTAATTTTTATTAGAGTTGTCTGTGAAATGTAATACCATTTTTGGTGAGACTCGATGTTGTACTACACTTTCTACGCCATTTCACGGAACAATAAGGCATTATAACTGTAATTCGGACAATGTTATCGCTGTGACTCTCGGCGGCGGACTGAGAAACGTAAAGGGGCGGGGCCGGTTGTTATGTACTTTCAGTACCAAATCTTAACTAAAGCATATCCCCAGTAAAGCGTCGTCTATAGGTTGAATTGTCTGTGTGTACCATAATATTAGGTATATTAGAATAATAATAATTAATTAATAGTCATTTTACTATCTACTAATACGTTTATTTATTCATTGTTTTATATTAAGTACGCTAATTAAGTAATAGTGATACATATTATTCTGCATAATTAAATAAAACTGAAGTTACTCGTGCGCCTTATTCCAAGAATATTATCATAATGTGATAAATTTAAAATACTTTTTGTCTTTGTAAGTCTGTTTGTTCCCGCTAATATCTGAAAGATCGAGGTCAAAAGGCTATAGTTCCACTCAAAAAAGTAATAGTGAAATCAAATCAAAATGTACTTTATTCAAATAGACTTTTACGAGCATTTTTGAATCGTCACACAAAATAATTTACATTAATCATCTGTTCATCGTATGTGAGACCCAACTAGACATTAATCTCATACATTCACATTTTCAAAGTATTCCGCTGAGGTGTAATAAACTTTAATTACATTTTCTATGTTATATATAAATTGTTTGAAGGGAAATGGAGGTACGTATGTTTGGTATAAATAAATAAATCGCTGCCAATAATGCCACATAGAAAGAAGAAAAGTTTATAAAACAAATGCAAATTATTTTTTACAGACAGCGGTAGTTGGTTCGCGCCATACTTGCGCCATACAATATACTCGTGAGCCACGCGGCTACCTATTTTATATATGTGCACCATCTCCCGCACTTGGAGCCCCGTCCCTCGCCAGTTCATCTGGTAAAATAATTAATGGTCAAAAATAAAATGGGAACGAAGGAAAGGAAAGAAATTTTGATTTTTATGGATATTACAAAGAAATTCCGTCAACTTCCCAACTATGGGTTGATACTGAAAGACTCAGTAAAGCCATAGTATACATAATGTAAAGCTCAGCGGAAGCTGGAAAACTGAAACGGAAACGGACGGAACGAAACGGAAACGAAACTACAAAATATACATTAATATGGCGCGACCCGAGCCTCGAACCTAGAAGCTTGCGTCACTACACCACGAAGCGAGTTATTATAAAATATACCATTATTACAATATTTTATAATATATTATAATAATGGATATACAAACCGTCAACTCGGTGATAGCGTTTCCTATATAAACAAATGAGTCGAAATTTATTGAAGCATTTTTATTTAATCGTGATAGTACTTGACTATAGTAAAAATGTTGATACTTATTTTAAGTTCAGTGGCCTTATTTAATGTAAGTCTTTTACAAAATTATTACATATTTTTATTATTTAATGCGTCAGTGTTGCTTATAAAATATATTTAATCTGTCTGTCTGTTTGTCATACTTTCACTCCAAAACTACTGAACTATTTTTTTGTGGGTGCAACGCAACACACGTCAATTCATAATCAACTGAGTTATTTAAAATTAAAATTTAGAAATAAGTTATTAATCTATAGTAAAAATACTAACATATTAAGTTAAAAAGCTTAAAATGTTTATGTGAGTATTTGTGGGTAAGTACACACCAGCAAGTATACTTCTCGTACTGTTTCACTTAAATCTACTTTTATATACGGAAGAATATGGAATCCATCAAGGAGTCTTTGTCTTCACTAACTGAAATGTTTAACACCCGGATGAATGAATTTCATCAAGATTTGAATAAAACATCATCATCTGTATCATCTAGCGCTCTGCCAACTGAATTTAACTACTTTACAAGCTTCATCGTTTCCGTGTTGAACACTTTGCAACGGCAGGTTGAGTTTTTGACTTCCAATGTCAAAATAATCCGACAGGCATGAAATGAAGAGAAGGCGTAAGATGATTCTCTTCCACGGTGTCCCGGAGCTTAAAATTGAAGAAAGTGCCGCTAGAATCACAAGTTTGATCGCTGACCTTCTAGATCTGCAGAAATTTTCTACGGAGAGCATTAAACGACCAGTCGGGCCGTCGGGGCGTCGTAGTTGCATGCTCAAACATCCTGCGACGCCCCATTAAGACGGGTGAGGGCCGTTAGGTTTAAGTGGGTAGCCACATAACCACCTGGTAGTATGCGTCGAAGCATTTACTAACTAAAAAAAGGGGATGAAAATTTGTATGGAAATTATTTTTAAAGTTAGAAGCTTGAAACTGAATTTATTAGGGAATTTTACTTAAATATGTCTTTAATTTGTTAACAGGTCGAAATATCAGCACATTATTCTTCACCGACCACAACTTTAAATGATGGATATAAAATTCCAATTCGTGGGTTTGGTACACTTTTTACAGTAAGTTTAATAGTATGTTTAACTTTTTCTTTGTTATAATACTCTTAAATTTTTAAATATTATTTGAAGTTAATATTCTAATATGGATAATTTGCTGTCGGACCCAGCTACATTATAGCACTTTATTTAGCGAGTTAAATACAGGGAACAAGGCCATTTCCCCGCCAAGTTGAGGTAAAAATTTTCCACTTCACTTTAGTAATTTCGTAGTGGGTAAAGCTGAAAGCCTATATTTTCATATTTATGGCAGGGATACATCTACACTTAGTGTACGAAGTGTGGTTAAGTAAGATGAAATTAACAGTAGGCAATTTGAAAAACTATAAAAATATTGTGTTTTACACTTTGTGGTTTTGTTACTGTATCAATCATGGAGCACAACAATTAACGGCGAAAGTATCGGCACGTTTTTGTATTAGTTCAAAGTCACTCGTTACGGCGGCGGCAAAGGTGAGCTCCGCCAGTTGTGATTGGGTACCTAAGAGACGATTGATTCGTAATGGGTCTTTATGTATAGAATTGCAACGATTGACTAAAATTCCGTTGCGTAAGCTTGATTTACATATGTCTAGTGAAGGTGCAAGCCCCTACACGCGCTCTACAGTGGTTGTTGTGTTCCATGGTAGCAATTGTCTCGTGGGTAGAGCTGGGTCCTAGAGCTGTAAGTCCGGCTGTATTTTCAGAAAAACCAATCAAACATAGTGACAGATGTTTTAAAAAATGCTATCAAAATTGGGTATAGACATATCGATACATCCCCATTTTATTTAACGGAGAATAACGTTGGAGAGGCAATCAAGTATTCCATTTGCCACAATATTGTGAAAAGAGAAGAATTGTTCATAACTTCTAAGGTAATTACAAGAAAATAATTTGAATAAGACATATTTGTAATATTATTGTTTTCGCGTGATTTCTGTGAGCTCAAGAATTGAACAAATTTTAACGAGGTTATAGTCGCAGAAAATTAATATTCACATTTTACCCACATTAAATACATTATTTTTTCTGTTTACATTCATTGTACTATAAGACAATTTTACTGATGTTGTATTTAATCAATATCAAAAATAACTAATAAAGGAATCATATTTTTTGAATTATTATTAAGAGCATGCTTTATTGTTTTATATGTATGTGTTTACAATGCTTGCAGTTTGATGACTTCGATAGCCCAGAAGAAGTAATACCAGAAATTAAAAAGTCTCTGAAGCGCCTGCAATTAGAGTATTTGGATTTATATCTTATACATTTCTCAACCAATGCGGTAAATGATTTGCTTAATTACATACTTCAAACTAAACTATATTTCGGATATTAAAGCTTCTTACCTATTGGCTTCTCCCATTTCAGATAATCTTTTTAGCCTTTGTAATTTGCTCTTCTGTTGCAAGGGCCATTTTTGTTTTTATATGTATATATTGACAGCATGATCACCACATTATTAATATATAGCTTAACCATCAAATCAATAAAGATACTATTTTTAATGAAATACTTTTCACGGGTATTTGTACGCATACACACACTTACCAGCTTTAAACAATGTTTATATATAATGACAACGTGACTAACCAGTTTCAGATCTCAAACTTGGACATAGCAGGATTTGGAAATGCCAATATTTTCAATGAAACTAGTTTTATTGAATTGTGAATAAAAATTAACAAAACGTCACACGATGCATGTATTTATGTCAAAACTAGTTCGTCTCTATCATAGATGACTAAGTCTTAGATACCGTTTCTGTTTTTCTTAAAAGGTCCACCCTCCTCCACATTTTATTCCCGCTATGTACGATAGCATTTCTAAAAAACTTTCGAGTAAAAATTGAGTAATTTTATAAAGTAATATTATAAGAAAGTTATTATCTTCTTTTGGGTAGAAATATTTATTTACAATAAAGGAAATTACAAGTAAACTTAACTATATGTACAAAGCAAATATACACTTAATTATTACTGTACAAGTCGTGTCCGCGCGGAATAGTGGCAAAAATGCTGGCCGCTATCCCCCGCTGAATGGCAATGCCGATTCTTTGGGCGAAAAATGAGCCAGCTCTCCTGTCACCAGTAGAGGTGATAAGACGAGGTGTTATGTCTTTTAAAAAATGCTTAGCACTTTTTAGATTACAGGTGAAGATTTCGATATATTAGGAATTTGGTATGAAATGGAAAAAGTTCAAAAAATGGGTTTGGCAAGATCAATAGGGGTGTCAAATTTTAACAGTTCACATATAAACAAGATTTTAACTTACGGTAATATACGACCAGCTGTTAATCAGATAGAGGTAATCATTTTTATCGTTTTTTTTAATCTTTTTTTTTGCCTGAAGGAAGAAAAGAAGGAATCCTTTATAGCATTAAAGAAACCTCATTAGGTTCCTCACAGACTTATTTCGTTTTTTGCCAAATGCTTATTAATTTGGTAGACTTATAAAGACTTAATACTAATAAAACTGTTATTATAACACTATAAATATTATTAAATTCGTAGCGCATGTAATAACAATTTATCGCTTATAAATTTCAACAGGTAAATCCAACATTTGCAAGCTTGGAATTAGTGGAATACTGTCAAAAAGAAAATATTACAGTTATATCTTATGGGTCACATGGCTTTACCGTCTCAAGACCATACCGAGATGTCTTACCTCCACCACCACCACAATTTAATAATACCATCGTAGTTAAAATGGCTGAAAAATATTGTAAAACTCCGAATCAAGTTATTCTACGTCATTTGGTAAGATTTAGCTTTTTTGTCTCTTCCGGTGTAACTCAATACAACTGTATTATATAAATATTATATATATAAACTACAGGTAAAGTCTAACCCACTAACAAACACGCCAGCGACACTGTGGCTTGATTTCCTTTGCATTCAGAGGTAGACTATGCCTAGCAGTAGGACAATAAATGGGCTGTTGAATGTTCTTTTATTCGTGTTGTTGTTTAATTCATGTTCATGTCATATACATTTAAATTGTTTCAGATTGAACGCAAAATAGTACCATTAGTTTCGTCAACCAACATAACGCACATGAAAGAAAACTTTGATTTACTTGATTTTGTGTTAGCTGCATACGAAGTGTATCGACTTAATGAATTTAATAAAAATATTAGAGTTTATGATTATACTACAAGTGCTAGTGAAGATTTAACCTTGTATTTCTATGGACTGCGATTAAAAGAATTCTATGATCAACAAAATGTTGATTATTAATAATTTACAATCGTATTAAAATAATAATATGATATTTGTTGTTGTTAAATTAATTCGTTTTCAGCGTTGTTAGTAAAATCAATAAAATATTTTGGTACATAGCTGTGTCTTTATTTCAATTTAATTTAATGTACTTAGAAGAAGTCTATGAAAGGAAGTGGACGAATCCCACCATCCGCTTACCTACGTAAAGTTTTTTAAAGGTTTTTACTAGGTTCTTCATTTTTTATTGTTGGATAAGCATTACGATCCATTCACACGAAACAAATTTTGCATGGCCATATTATAATGACCATAGTTTAATTGTAATGACATAAATAAATGACAATAGTTTAATAATACATTTATTTAGTTTTCGTTACTAACTACTCGTGTTGTGATTAGCAAGAACTTGTTCTATTCTTAGAAATATTAGATTCGATTATTTCTATAATCTAACATATTATCATACCTACTGTAAAGATTGTTTTGTTTTTTTGGTTCATTTTATAGCAGTTATCTCTAGAAATTATATTAGGTTTTGATTAGGAATACTGAGTTCTAAAGATATATATTTTTCCATGATATTAAATCTTTCTTCATGTAAAAGCGGGAAGCGACTTTGTTTTATACTATAAAGTGTTACATAATATGTACATTGTACATACATAATATAAAGAATATGAATTTTTCTTCAATGTTTTTTAGTTGGATCGCGGAACAGTGCTAATACAAAAATCTTCTAACAAAACTCACATCCAAGAAAATATCGACGTTTTCGACTTTTCGCTTTCTAAAAAGACATATATGTACTCAATGAATTCAATCTAAATATGAAAGTACTATATGACTTCAGTTTAGAAATTATAGATGCTCTCTTTAGGTACTTCTATGTCCAGGCTATTGAAGATGTTTTTTCATCAAATTATCATATTACTGTATGGTATATTTATTTATTGCTTTTCTTTGAAGGTTCAACCTTCAATAAATAATTCCTTGTGGTTCATTAATATTAAATTAAAACTATTGAACTATGTTATGTGATAATACCGTGATAACATAAGGGTACAAAAATAATAAGCTATATCTAATCTATACTATTAATATTATAAACATTATAATATTATAAACTTTATAATATTTTAATATTATAAATGCGAAAGTTTGTAAGTATGGATGGATGGATAGATGTTTGTTACTCTTTCACGAAAAATCTTCTGAATGGACTTTAATGAAACTTTACTATAATATAGCTTAAACATTTCTCATACGCTGTACGTTTAGTAGTTAGTTTAGTATAGACTGTTAACTTCTTAGCTCCGGGCTTCTACTAAATGTTTCGGAAAAGGAAAATGTGGACTTTCATACTAAGAATCTTATGCCTTGGCCGTACATGTTAGCCGTGAAACGTTACAAGACGTCAAATGTCAACTTAATAAATAAATATATGGACGTAGGTACATAATATTCTTTTTATATTGCAGGTATATAGACATAAATTACTATGTAATCGTAACGGAATTCTTAATCAAATATAATATATTGCAGGTCTTGTCATGTCAATGATAACAATTTTTTAAGATAGTCTGTTCCTTTTTAGTGTAAGTTATTCTCTTTATTATTATCACTTATAGATTTATTTTTGATACTCGTTAGATTAAAAATGTTAATATTCTTAAGTATTTTTGTGTCTTTACTGGTAAGAATTTTCTTTTTATATAATTAATTTTCGAATTAATTATGACAGAAAAACGTATATTCATTTATAGTTTATTATCAAGTTACTTTGTCCACTCCTTAAAAAGTAATATTCTTCAGTATTTCGTGTAAATTATACTTTATTAAAAACATACCTGTCTCCTCCAAAGTTTGTTAGTTCGGTTACCAGATGGCGTAAGTTAACACTTACTTCCTTTCCGCCTTTACTTGTTGTGTCATATCGTTTTGTGATTTGAGAAAGCTAGCATCGAAAATAGAGAAAAGCGATGTAAACTAAGTTTTAAGTGAATTTTAGTGAGATTTGCACTCAGCATTGTCAAAATATTAAAATAAGTAACTTATGCGTTAAAACGACGTGGAAGAGTATCTGCATTCAGTCGCTCTGGTGAGAACACGTGTTTCGACTTCGAGCTCTGCAGGTGCGTATATTACTTTTACAGTAATTGACCTAATCCATATCTAAACTATAAAAACTGCCGATAATGACTTCAATTATCAATTCATTAATTAAACAACAAGTGTTATTGCAAAGAGCGTTTATTACAAGCCTATAGATTATTACTTTTATCTATGAATATCTAAATTCACAATACTTTTGTTAATAATGTTCTAAAATATAGGCTTTGATCAGTTAAGAGGAACAGGAATCAGGAAAAAAACTCACAGATTAATTGCAATTTTATATATTATATATAATGTTTTAGCTTTTTATATTGTACCTACACTTATATTGGTACAGTATCATCATATAACAAAAAATTGGTATTATTCATATATTTATAAACCATAAATATTTACTTATAGAGGTTCTGGAAAACCTTTATATAAATAAATAACCCATAATGCAGTAATATATTAGTTTGAAGGGAAGAGATCCTCAAGTCCCACCTTATCGTAGTACCTAAACAAAGCATCTGCGATCTCTCTATTGTACAAGTCATATACTGGCATATTTCGATTGAATTCATTGAGTAAATATACATCTTCTTTACTAAGCGAAAAGTCAAAAACGTCGATGTTTTCTTTTATGTGTTTTTTGTTAGAAGATTTTGGTATTGGCGCTGTTCCGCGATCCAACTGAAAAGAAAATATCATAATTTTTCAAAATGTCACACGGCAAAAGTAGTTTTCCCACACAAATTATTTCTAGAGAATATTTTGGAAGTTAACCTAGGGAAATAGAAAAATTGCCTACGACCTATACTTAGACCTATCAAATATACACAAAAAAATTCATATAAATCGATCAAGCCGTGTCGGAGATATTCGATAACAAACATGTCCCTGTCCCCATAAACTCCGAAACGGCTGGAACGATTTTGATGAAATTTTCAGGAAATCTTCAAATTGACCTAGCAGGTGATCCTGAGAAATTTGGTAGCGATCGGATTTACAGAACTTATTTTACATGAATAATAGTTCTGCTGTCGATCTGCTGTTGTTTTCATAACCCTCATTAAGTTGACAAATGCGTCGTATATTTTCATTTAATATAGAAATTTAGATTAAGGATATTTAAGGATAAAATTCTAGTAGTGGCTAAAACTTAAGAGATACATCAAAACAATGTAGTAGGGTATTTATCTCCGAAGTGTATAAAAACAGTAACTTAGCGAATCGATGTGTGCGCACAAAAATTACTAAAGCGATTATAATTTAACATTGTCTAGTGATAGATTATTACTTAATCTCATCAATATTTAGAATATTCCTTCCCACAGGAAACTCTTTTAATCTCACAAGAAAACACAATAACTGGTTCTACAGAGTGGTCTTCATAAAAGACGGGTAGGACGTTAAATGCGGGATCAATCGTTACTACAGTTCAATGAGGACTACCTCCTAATTGCTATTTATAATAAGTACAAAGCCATATAAAATTTGGTACCAATAGCGCGAGCGAACACCAGGCGCGGTCCGAAGGGGGGGGGTCACAGGGGACATGACCCCCCCCAAAATCTAAGGTCAAATTGAAAAATCTCAAAAATTTGCCAAATAATAAAAGGAAACTTCTAGCTATCCCCTAACAGCGATAAATTTATAGTTTGCTGACATCTGTTTTTATGATGAAACATGTTAGAAGAGCGATTAACAGGTTTAGCTCTTCTAAACATTCACCCGGAAACAGTACTAGAATAGACGTCTCAAATATTATCACCCAAGAAGGCCAGCCAAGAAGGACAGTTTTATCCTGCCTTTGCAATGAACTTTCGAACAGATATTTTGATTATATTTACAAATTGATACATTAATTAAATTGTATTAAGATTATTTTGATTTGGCTGGCACCGACTCCAAAAATAACTAAGTAATTAAAATTATTTTTTCTGTTTTTAGTTTCGATTTGTTACGTTTTGAAGTCGGTTTTCATTTTGGTTAAAAAATAATTTATTTTTAATTTTTTTGTGGAAATTAGATATTTTGTTTAAATATAATATTGGTAGGCTAACTAAACTACAGCTCCAATAAGTCAGCGAAGTTTTGGAGTGTACGACAATAGTCAATCGAGATTTGTCCACGTCTATTTTTCCACGTAACTCCTAGACGTTGATAAGATTTACCTTCTATTATCAGATCAACCTAATATCTTGAAGGAATACGACTATCGGTTCATAAGTACGTATAATATTAAAAGAATTTTCTTTCATCTTCCTAACCGTTTCCTTTTATACCTTATATCATCACAAATTCTTGAACAGCTTTAGAAAATATATGAAAAACGTAATAAATGCCTATAAAATTTGAGAGTTGCCCTAGATTTTCCTAGGATCCCATCATCAGATCCTGACTTGGTGATAATGTGAATATCTTGGAAGTATACCCTACCAAACAAAAAAAATTGTAATTGGCCAACATTTGACGCAGAAATTAATGAACAAACATAAAAAGAACCGTTGAAGAATTGTACCTTCCATCATCAGCTCATCCACATGAAATAATGATTTGACAGACACAAATGCTTGAACATCTTTAGAAAATATATCAAAAACTTAATAGATGCCTATAAAATTTGAGAGGTGCCCTCGATTTCCCTGGGATCCCATCATCAGAACCTGACTTGGTGACTATGGGACCCCCTCGGAGCTATACCCTACCGAACAAAAGACAAATTTTTGTAATCGGCCCACAGATGGCGGAGAAATCGGTGAACATACATACAAAAAATATATACATTGGAACATATAACCTCCTCCTTTTTTGAAGTCGGTTAAAAAAAATTGTATCTTGTGCAATAATGTTTATTTTATTCCAGATACCTATTCTTTATTAGTGTATTGAGTGACCCCCTCCAAAATTTCAGGCTGCGACCGCGCCTGGCGAACACGCGGGTTCAGATTATGTATATTATGATAAGCTTTTGCTTTTAATTTTACGTTATTTGTCTATTATTACTAAGAAATTAAAGTTTAGATTATTTTATAACATTGTTTTTATAATAATATGTCCCAGGGTCTTCTCGTGATTCTCTTACAGTCAGGCAGTCAAAAACTAACCATAATGCCAAAAATGTCAAAGTTGTTTCAGAGTTTCGATATATAAAATAAATAAAAATGATAATATGAAATATGTATATACATGTTTGTACCTATGTAGTATATATATATGAATAGTATTAAGAGATAAAATTTATAGTCTTACCAAATAACGCATAAATATTTGGAGAACAGTTTTTCTGTATTTCTTTGATAATCTTGTCAAAATTGGGTCATCGATCGTTGGTGGTGGTATATAGTCTCTGAATGGTCGGGGAACTAAAAATCCCATTGGAGCATAAGATTGTACCACTATACCTTCTTTTTGACAGTAGGCGACTATATCTAAATTTGAAAAGGTAGGATTTACCTAAAATATTAATATACAATAATATTATTTTATACATATTTTTAGCAATGCTTACATAATATATCACATTTCGTTCAAATAAGGCCAAAATTAGTAAGTTTTAAAATGAGTATATCCACTTACAAGTTACAAGTAGGTAACTAAAGTATTAGAACTAGGTCTAAAAAAAAGCTAGGTTTGGATTCGCAGTACGTCCGCAACAGTCTTATCTTACCTCAATTTGATTAACTGCTGGTCGTATTTTAGTGTATGTTAAAAGCCTATTGATTTGTGAACTGTTAAAATTGCACACACCAATAGATTTAGCCAAGCCCATTTTTTTAACTTTCTCCATTCCTTTCCAAGTATCCACAAAATCGTATTCTTCTAAAGTTAGCTATCAAACAAATTCGATAGAAATAAATAAATAATATTAAATTGACTCACATATTTTTAAATATAAAAACGGTTGGGTAGGTTAGTTAGTTAAAGGCAAGTTTTTCATTAAAGTATTGTTAGGGTTCCATACCCAAATGCATATTGGATGCAACTTTTGTATGGACCAGATGCAGTTGCATCATTTTGAACACACTGTACATGTAATAGGTCTTTTAGAGAAGAAACTAACTCTCAAACCATATCGATGTTATTCTGTATGATGTAATTGTTTAAGAAAATTTGGTGTAAGAAGTTCTGTAAGTGATTTTAATAACTTCCACATGTATGACTGACGTGATTCTTTAAAATTGAAAAATGCCTTTTATTAATAAATAGTTTCTGAGAAGTGGTTTGCAAAGAAAGTTACTTTGTATCTAACTAAGTATAATATCAACTAAGAACTATAAACTAAGTATATATCTACTTTTAAAAATATACCTGAACATTTTAGTTTAGTTAATTTACTCCTCAGAAACTTAGTACATTTAATCTTAGAGAGCTTATAAAATGGTCAATTACAAACAAAAACTTATTCCAGTGATCGATTTCAGAAAAAGAACATTTTATCAAGTTCTTACCAAATTTTTAGGTAAATGAATTTGATATAAATCCACATAATCCATTTGAAGACTATCTAACGATGCTTTAAGCGCCGAGAGGACCATTGATCCGTTATATCCGAAGTTGAGCTGTAATATTTACAATCTTTATATATTATGTATTCAAAAAATACATAGTACTTACGTGTGTACATAAGTGTGTGTGTACATACTTCTTCATGCTAAAAATAATGAACAGATTTGCTAATGTGACTATTCTGACTATAGAGCCTAAAGGCATATATTGATACGCTGAAGAGAACGTGAATTGCTTTGTGTTATTATAATTCAAGCAATATTTCCGTGTGTCCGCCGGATTAATACAGATAAAAAAATTGGATTTTTTTTCTGAGACATGATTTCCTCACGATACTGCTATTCGCCGTATTAACAAGTAGTAAATGTATTGAAAATGATTTAACACTTAAATCGTGTTGTGTTTGACTTATTTAATATAGGTAAGTATTTAGTACTAGACCATGTTTGTGGCAAGACTAATGTGTTCTAGTTAGTCCGAAAAGCAAATAAACTTTGTTCTACTTATAAAAAACAAAACTCAAGCAGAGTTTTTAATCTACTCGACTAATAAAAAATATGTTCTAAATCGAGTATTAATCGAATATCTGGTTAGATTCCAAAAGATTCATGATATAGATTAAATTGACTCGCAAATCGAATTTCGTTGAGCCTGTGCGATGAGACAGATGAATAACCTAGTTGATATATCGTTGTTTGTTACTTTTACGAGAAATTCGTCATTACCCTGGTTGTTATAAACAATTCTTCTCTCTTCACAATACCTCGAGCGGTGCAATTTTTTATAGCTTCACCGATTTCTTTTTCATTCATATAAGAATGAGCGGTATCGATATGCCTGTATCCAGCTTCTATCGCCCATATCACTGACTGAGGAACTTTAGTGGGAATTTCATCTACCTAAAATAATTTAATAATTGATATACACCAATTTCTAGCAATTTGTTCAATCATCATCTTAATATAAGTTTACTACTTTGTAATATATTTTTTATCAACAAATTTTTAATATTTTAGTATTTATATTCTTTATTGTACATAAAAATTTTGTAAAAATATTTGTGAATTAGGGTAGGTACTGTCTATAACAAGTATATAAGTCCCTAAATAAAAAATAATAAGACGTCTAATACCTTAGTCTCTCCCGTGACCACGATTGCTGTAAGGTATTCGTAACGTCGGGAATCAAAAATCAAAATAAATCGGCGACAAAATCCGAAAACATAATATATTTATTTAAAATGTCAAATATTCGCGTAAATCTAAGAAAGTATTGTTTTTCCTGTATTATTATTAAAAGTTTTACATGTTTTTAAAATGCATGTAACATTGTAAATAACTAAGACTTATGTAAGTAAATATTACCTGAAAGGCAGATTAACTTACCAAGCCAAACGTACCCAATGCGATGAGGGGCATTTTATTACCATCGTTTAGCAATACCTTTGTTGGGTCCTTTGCGGAGATCCCAATCTATAAACATAAAAAATAATAATGGTTTGCACGAAATGTTGCAATATTGTATATTGCCTTCTAATGAATTATTTCTGATATTTTTTTTTAGATTAGATAGAATAGTGCAATATAATTATTTACATAATAGATTTTTTTCTCTACTATACGTAATCTATTAGGTACTGTGGAATATTATCAACGACAAAAGAAGTGAGATCTTAACATTCTTGAAATTTGTTTACAACAACATAAAATACCTAATAAAACAGTCATGGACAGGCCTGGATTTACACTAGGGGCAGTCGGGGCGAGTGCCCAGGGCGGCAAATTTTTTGGGGCGGCAAAACTTTGAAAGTCAAAAAATTTTTTATAGTCTTATCAAGATTGCTCAATATAATCCCCGTAATGGAAGCCGTCTCGACTTTCGGTAGGCTTTTGCCGAATGTCCGGGGCATTGAATCTCTTTGCCGGTTTTGAGATTGTCAGGTCCATGGCACTGTATGGTGCCCCCGTTTGGATCGACGCCCTCTCCATCCCGAACGGTGTCCATTGTGCAGTACGCAGCAAGTCCTGGCGGTGAAGGCAATAAGGGGATGACGCACGGTGTCCTCCTGGCGGGCGGTTTCGGGCGAGTGAGCGTGCGCTCGGGAAACTTTCAATGTGGGATCCCTCCCGTCTAGCTGACGAGGCCATGATCCGGCGATGGAGGGAGCAACTGGGAAACCCATAGGCTGGCCTGGCAAAAGTGGATGCAGTTCGTTCTGTTTGACTGGGTCAGGAGGCCCACCCGGTGTCTTGACTTTCAGACTGACGAGTAGGTACTGGATTAACGATTAACGGATTTGAGAAAATGTAACGGAAGTTAACGAGTCCGTTAAATTTTTTCTAGGTTAACTTAAAAGGTAATCGTTAATCGAAATGTTTACTTCGTTAATTAACGATTAACGGATTAACGAATTAATGCCCAGCTATGGTCACGGGAGAGACTAATTAATTATTATTTAATTCAGCATTAATTTGAATATAAGTTTTAATAAAATTAAAAAGTTAAAAAACAAATTGTATTTTAATTAGTTTTTTTAAAAGTTAAATATCAAGCAACACTACAGAAAACTAAAATCTAAAAATATAATATTAATCAGATCTAACTATGCTCTATTCACATAGAGCTCACAAGTTCTTTTGAATTGTAATTTATCTATACTTAATATTATAAAGCTGATGAGTTTGTTTGTTTGTTTGGTTGAACGCGCTAATTTCAGGAACTACTGGCTGGATTTGAAAAATTATTTTTGTGTTGGATAGTCCATTTATCGAGGGGGGCTATAGGCTACATAACATCACGCTACGACTTATAGGAACGGAGCATCAATGAAAAATGTTGCAAAAACAGGAAGGGCGGGCGTTAGTACTGCGAGATACCATTCCGCGCGACTCAGTAGAATTTTGTTTGTGCGAAGCCGCGGGAAATACTAGTAGAGTATATTTAATTGAATGTCTGTAACAAGTATATAAACCTCTGAGACATCAAGTATCTTAGTCTCTCCTGTGACCATAATTACTGTAAAGCATTTGAAACATCGCGTCGTTTCGAATGCTAATCCGCGACAAAATCTGAAAAGATAGTTTCTGTTTGAAGAGAGTTAAAAACTTCTTACGTTCTACAATGACTGCTAATAGACTAACTTAGCTATTCTGTGCATCGAATCCGACGTACATCAACGTTTAGATTGCGAAGATTTAATCGACCATTTCGCAATACAAAAAGTTAGGCGTGTTTGCCTGTGAAAAAATTGATATTAAAATTGATGCAAAATTTATAATTGTTAGAAAAAACAACAAGTATTTATTTATGTTTTTTGGAATATGTAACATAATATATTAAAGTTTCTGCAATAAATTAGAGATTTTAATTTTGAAAAATAAAATATATAAACTATAAGTTTAAGTAAAGTTCCAATATTGGGGCGGATTCTTTTCCGGTGCCCAGGGGCGGCATTGAGTTTAAATCCGGCCCTGGTCATGGAAGAGCCTTATGTTCGATTGCTAGTGTCTACCAGCGAGCTAAATTTTCAGAAGAATAAAATAAGAACTTTCAAACATGCGAAGGCTATAATATAATACGTATATGAAAAGTAGCAAAGTATGAAAAGTACCAGTAGTATGAGGAGATTATCAGTGACTCCAAATTAACTTGAACTTTGCTTGACACTCTAAGGTATGATAAAGCTGAAGGGTCTTTGTTTATTTTCGAATTGAACAAATCTGTTTGTGTTGGATAGTCCATTTATCGAAGAAGGCTATAGAGGTTGTACGGACTAGGGACGTGGAAGTAAAAATTAAAACCTCGTACGTGGACAACTTGATGAGATTTAATTAGGACTTGAATTAAGACTTACACACGGTGTAATAAATAAAAGTTAGTAACTGTGAGTAGTAACATATGTCGTTGCTACAAAAAATCGTAAGGCGCTCCGACAAGGCTATATAAAATCACGCAACAACCAATAGGTACTCCTATTGGTTAATAAGAAACGATGCAAAAACGGGAAAAAATATTTTTTGAGGGCTTCCGTTGCCTGCACTGTTAATAGTTATGCAAAAACTTTAAAAGTTTAAAAGTAAAATCAATTGTTCTCCTTTAAAAGTTCTACAAAAAGGTCCGCGACGTCATATGCCTATCTTTTATCATTGTAATCTTTTTAATGTTAATTGATTATCATATTTAGAAACATGTAATTTTTTAAAAAACATGACGTTAATTTTAATTCAAATTAATACGTTACCTATACAGAAAAATAAAATAATATTAAGAAAAATCTAACAATTTGGTTTCTAGAATACGGGCGAAGTCGCAAGGAAAGCAATTAATTAATTTATAATGATTTAGAAAATCAGATAAAAAAAATATTAGAACAATAATCTTACCAGTAAGTTCGAAAAAATACTTAAAAGTGTTAACATATTTTATACTACGAGTATCAAATACAAATTAATAAATGAAAATAATGATATAAAACTTCACAATATATACATCTACAAGCAGTGATGTTAGATAATTGCCTAATGAAGGTGGTACAGATGTCGCTAAAACGTGGTATTTGAAATAAAAAGTTGGTACGCTCATAAAATCATTTTTGTTGGCAACTATTAAAAAAAGGGTCATTTGAGGTGGTGGATGATCTTTTTTGTAATAGTAAATACAAACACGACATGGAAATAAATGTTTTTTTATTATTTAACAGTCTGTCCTTTCTATTTTCTGTAATTAAAATACAATTATTTTATATATTACAATTAATATCTATAAAAATAAAAAAAACATAGTTGTTTAAGAAAAAGAATAACTTAAAAATCTTTGCGACTATATACCTATTTAAGAACAAAAATAAATAATGAATTTTGTTTTAACTAAACCTATAAAATTTAAATTTTTTTTTTAGAGATACTTTTTGTTTATTTATCTTCAAAAACAAAGTCATCTTTGTCGATATTTTTCTTCTCTTCTTTACGAGCTGTTTATCGTCATACAAAATTACAGAGGTCATTCAAACGAAGATAACTTTTGTTAATTAATATTTATGAGTCAAACTATTTATTTTAAATTATAAAATAATTACTTATATGTAATAAAGAAAATTTCGTTTGATATAGGTAATTAAAATATTATTAGTAATTATTAGTAATAACTACTCATATCAACAATTTGTATTATTTATTGATAATTTGAATATTTTTTTGTATTTTTAATACTTTCTTAGATTTACGGGAATATTTGGCTTTATAAATGAAATTAAATCTTTTAGGATTTTGTCGCGGATTTTAATTTATTATAATTCAAATCATTTTAGTTTTATGATATTGTTAATAAATAATTATAATTAAAATATTATTAGTAATTATTAGGAACTACTAATAACTACTCGTTTCAACAATTTGTATTATTTATTGATAATTTGAATATTTTTTTGTATTTTTAATACCTTCTTAGATTTACGGGAATATTTGGCTTTATAAATGAAATTAAATCTTTTAGGATTTTGTCGCGGATTTTAATTTATTATAGTTCAAATCATTTTAATTTTATGATATTATTAATAAATAAATAGTGGAATATTGTTAAGTTCATTTTAGCTAGTATTAGTATAAATAAAGATAGTAATGATAATGACAAAGGCGTCGCATTCTGATCTAACATTTCTAATTTACATCAGTGATATAGTACACACGACCGCACGATAACGTGAATATAAAATTTTAGTTTTTAAAAATAGCAAAAAAATGTGTGTGTGTGCAACTCACACATGGCAGAAGTGAAACTTTAACAAAGAGAATCATCAGCATTGAGGTAATTATAAGATTTATCTAATATAATCTCATTTTTTTAATATTTTAATGCACAATGTTATTTATCATACAGGTGAATAATTACTCCTCCTTGACTATGACGCATTTACTGAACGCTTGCGTACCTACTACACGCAGGCGCAAAGACTTATGTTCTCTCTCTCTCTATCTCATTCTTTCGCAGGTTAGATCCTATTAATGAAAATTTGTGTTCCTTTTTTATGTGACTTTTTCTTTTCATCAAATTTTATAATCACAACGGTGCTAAAGAAGTTTCACTTCATAAATCATTCGTCGCGATCTATGTTGAAAAGGTTATCTGGTACTAGACTTCATAAGGTGGTACCACCAAAGTGGTACGTCTAACATCACTGTCTAAAAGTTACCTATCTTAAAAGATTGTTATCACTTCGTCCGGTGTCGCCAGTGGGACCTGGTCGAACTCGAAAGTTACGTTGCCATGTCTGAAAAGTTACATTTTTAAATTAAAAATTAAATAATTATAATTTTCAGCTTACAGATCATAAATTACTATTAATTTATATTTTCTTGTACACAATAATAAAAAAAATATACTCATATTGTTTTTAATTTTTGAGGTACCTACTCTTAGTTTTCGTTTTTTTATTAAGAAGTTACAGGTAGTATAATGAATAATGATTATCCCTGTTCATAATAATAACACTCACAAGTCACTCCTCAAGGTTATTTGGCACCTTTTTTGGCATTAATATTTGCATTTTCCTTAATGTATATTAGTTTTTGCTCTGTAAATAGTGTGCCGACATACTTTTAAAATTATACTGAGGAATATATAAATACTAGCAAACCCGGCCCGCTTCGCTGGGCGTAAGTTAAAATAAATGAAACGGTTTTTACATATCACTACATAGTATAAAACAAAGTCGCTTTCTCTGTCCCTATATCCCTATGTATGCTTAAATCTTTAAAACTACGCAACGGATTTTGATGCGGTTTTTTTAATAGATAGAGTGATTCAAGAGGAAGGTTTATATGCATAACTAGCGGGTCCCGCGGCTTTGCCTGTGCCAAACCCAGGGAAGAGCCCGAGCGAAGCGAGGGCGAGTCGCTAGTATTTTAATACAATAAAAATACTACTCCTTACTACATTTTGTCCATCGCGAACAAACAACGTGACACGTGATTTATATATATTAGATATTAGTGATTTAATAGACGTTTGGAGTTTAAAAATAATGCAAAAACTACAATAAAATATTATTTATAAAGTATAATGGCTTAATGTAAACGTAGTACAATAAAATATCTGACATATATACATATTATATACATAATATAATAAAATTCTCATGAAATCCAAATCTGTATATAGGTATATACATTAAATATTTTTGGGAAATCTAATTGAAAAAGCCATTATTATCGATATTGGCGACTGTGACCGTATAACAAAGAAACGGATTTGGATGTGGTATGATCCGGGTCCATAAGTATTTTAAAAGTACGTTGTTGGATAAGGCTTATTACACTATAACGGAATATTTAGTAGATATTGTAAATGTGTGGGATTAATGTCTGGTTGTGTCTCACGTAGGATAAATAGATAAATATTGTAATACAATATTGTTACCAAATATTTTTTTGAAAAGAGCAACTGTTGAGTTTCTCGCCGGTTCTTCTCAGCAGAACAGCTTTCCGAGCCGGTGGTAGTTTACTCACAGACTTACAGACTGACATTTAATTTTAATAATGTAAAAATGACGACTCAAAAGCGCTTGTAAAAGTCTATTTGACTAAAGAATAATTTGATTTGATTTGACTTGAAAATACATAGGACTTTAAAACTATGCAACGGATTTTGATGGGGGTTTTTTAATAGAATTTAAATAAAGAATGTAATTCAAGAGGAAGGATATGTATAACTAGACGAACTCCCAGCACCACTCGCGTTAAATCTAGGGATGAATCCGAGCGAAGCGAGAGCGAGACGCTAGTAACTTTATAAGTTAATAATATATCAGTAATATTTGTTGGTCGGAATTTGATATGAAAATAATTGCTTAATAACAGTAGATAGTAAAACTATGACTATTGATTGTACGTTAATTTTTACATTTTATTATTTGTTGATGATTTATTAAATTGCTGTAAAGATAAACAAAAAAATGCTGACATAAAGAACAATTTTTTAAAAAATGAAGGACTTATTGATGTGATGGCTTATGCGCCCTTTGGCTTGTTGGTGTCGCGTCCCTGTATACACTATACTTTCTCACTATAGAGCTTAGCCACAAAATACGAGAAAACTCAGAGCCAAATATTTCTGCGTTATTTAATTATATTTATTTTTCTATTTATTTATTCTTTATGTTTAGGATCATTTCTTTCTCAAAAGCTTAAATTACCCGAAACTTCGCTTGCGTGGTAAGTATCAAAGGTTCTATATCCGAGCTGCTATTTATCTCCTCGCCAAATTTTATCAATATCTGTTTAGCAGTTACACGTTTCAACAAAAGAAGTCTTTTTCACATTTACAATATGTGTGTATTAAAACAACTGAATGTGACAAATCATTATAATTTTAAGTTAATCTATTTTGTATAAAATACGTTGCTCATAAGTGTACATGTCATCTTTATCTGCCTATATACCTACGGGTGTCGTATATATTGCATTTTATATACCTTTTGTTATTAGAATGTAACTCAATTCAACAATTACAAGTCAAAATCACTTCTTAAAAGTGATCAAGTACTTTAGTGAAAATGTTGATACTTATTATAAGTTCACTGGCCATAATATTAAATGTATGTCTTTAACAAAATTATAACTATTTAATTTTTTTTTAACAATAACGGAAAAAAATATTTAATGAACTCATATATGCATGTCTTTTATTTTGTTTACAGGTCGAGATCTCAGCATTCTATCCACACACGAAACACAACCATCATAGGTGTGATACACGTCTTCCAGTAAGTTTAATAAACACCGTTTTTTTAATTTTTATGTATTTTACGTTTCGCTCGGGTTGTTCCCTAGATTGAGCACGAGCGAAGCCGGTAGTATCTTCGTAAATTATAGCATATGTGTGATTCTGATCTATAAACTACATTACTGTAAAGTTTCCTTAAAATCTATTTACTAGTTTTTGCGTAAAAGAGTAACAAACATCCTTACATACAAAGCTTCGCTTTATAATATTAGCAAGGAGTACTCGTATAAATATTGTATGATAGTTATAAGTAATGTTACAGCCCAAAGATAACATCTAATCTCAAGATATTAAGGTGTATCAATACGTTCGAATTAGTTTAGGTTCTCACTACTGTCCTAAATTTTAAATTTACTTTTTACCAAATCGTATTAAACATTCTTCATTTTCGTTACTAGATATAAGTATGTATTGTGTGATTGTAATTTTATGAAATAATCGATTATTTATTATTGCTTCCCCGGGTGCTCCCTCCGCGTGAAGAAAAAGACAGACAAACACATTTTCTCATTTTTAATATTAGTATGGATTCTGAAAAATTTATTTTCGAGTTAGGTAGTAAATGTTAAAATTTTATCACAAAAATACAATTTTGTTATTGAATATGATGTTGATACAGGTTTTATTTTAAGCATTTGATTCAATAAAGTAAAGTAAAATTTAAAGTAATTATAACTATTACGTTGTGTCACTATTTCCTTTACAGTGTAATAGTAGAGGAGACGTGGAAGATCGACCTTCGCCGATCTGATAACCAGATGAGACATATTTTTTATCGAATATAATTTATAAACAAATATGCCTATAATTACTTGCCTATCTGAAAGTGAAATAATAGAAAGTAAAATTATATAAATTACTAGCATTTTCTGCGGCTCCGCCCCCGTCTTAAGCACCGGAAACTAAAGGCACGAGCTAAAAGAGGCACTGCAATACCATCAACTCCTTGAAGGGAATAAAGGATTTAGGGTATTTTCCTATCTATATAATTTATGGTCAAAGAGTACCCGAATGAATAGCTAGTACATCGCACATTATGCGTTAATATATATACTCATGAATAATTTGAAATTATTTTAAACTTTGTATAACAACAGTTAAATAAATATTTTCGCATGTATTACAAAAGTATATTTTTTCAAATGCGAAAATATTTTAAACGTTGTTATTAGTTTTGTATTTAATGGGTTCTAATTGATATTACGTGAATCGTGTAATGTTCGATTTTATGTAGTTTATAATGATATAAAAATGTTAGTTAGGAAACAACATGACGATAAAAAATATGAATTAAAGCCTCTAAAAGTGAGGCTTTAAAAAATTCAAAGTTTCTATTTATTACAAAGTATATCGTATTAATAGGAATAGCTAATGTTATATTTTATCAATGGTGTAAATTATATAATGTACATATATATTTTATATTTATTCATCTGTTATAATTTATTAAACTTTTACAAACAAGATTTTTATTGGCAAAAGATACAATACTATTTGTATTAATTTCTCTGACCAAAGCGTGACTTCAATTATATCTAACATACTAAATGTCCATATTACGATAAAATCAAGTAAAAACTCAATACATCAAAAAGTATGCAAAACCACAACACTTATGTCTTATCGCCGCATTTCTATGAAAACGCGCTTTAAGAAAAATACAATTTTGTTGCTTTTTTCGTTTTGTAGGAGCAAAATAACAGTTAATTATTATATTAATTACAGAGTAATCAAACCAAACAAACAAACAAACTTTATGATTTTAGTATAGATTTTAGTATAGATTATAGTATAGACTATATCTGTTAAAAAATTAATTCAAATATTATAATGTACTTACTTTATTTAAAAATCGTTCTCAATGTACGCTCAACTTATATTTCATCAAAAATAATTCTTTAGAAGGCTTCTTTAAACCATTAAGTAACTAACCATTAAGTAACCGTGTAAACCATTAAGTACCTAATATTTTTATTTTTTTACAGGACGGGGTCGCCGCATAGGATCAAAGAACAAGGATATTGCTAAATGATGGTAATGAAATGCCCCTTATTGCATTTGGTACCTTTGGGAAGGTAAGTTAATCTGCTTTTCAGGTAATATTTACCTACAATCTCTGTGGTTATGGAATAAATCATCACGTATGTATATATGTATGTATGTATGTATGTATGTATGTATGTATGTATGTATGTATGTATGTATGTATGTATGTATGTATGTATGTATGTATGTATGTATGTATGTATGTATGTATGTATGTATGTATGTATGTATGTATGTATGTATGTATGTATGTATGTATGTATGTATGTATGTATGTATGTATGTATGTATTTATGTATGTATGTATGTATGTATGTATGTATATATGTATGTGTGTTTTTCGCATTTATATATAATATATTATTATCTTTATTTACTTTAGGCAGATGAAATTGCCACTAAAGTTCCTCAGTCAGTGATATGGGCGATAGAAGCTGGATACAGGCATATCGATACCGCTCATTCTTATATTATGAATGAAAAAGAATTGGAGAAGCTATAAAAAATGACACCGCTCGAGGTATAGTGAAGAGAGAAGAATTGTTAATAACCACCAAGGTAATGACGATAACGTTAATTAATTTCTCGTAAAAGTAATAAAGAACAATATATAAACTAGGGTGTTCAATGTTCATCTGTCTTATCGCACAGACTCAACAAAATTCGACATGATTCTGGATTTTGCGAGTCATTTTAATTTATATGAATCGTTTGGAATCTAACCAGATATTCGAGTAGTATGAGATTTAGTAGATATTTTATGTAGTAGGTATTGCTTAAAATAAATATTTAAAATATGTAGAATTTCTAAAAGTAACTATATCAATCATTCTTGAAGCTTCCATTAGTCGAGTAGATTAAAAATTTTGCTTGAGTTTTATTTTTTATAAGTAGAAGCAAAGTTTATTTAATTTGCGGACTAAGTAGAAAAATGCATGTTAATTTTGCCACAAACATGTGTAATGGTATATAAATAAAAACTAAATATTTACCTATATTCTACGTCATATTTTACAATATAAGTCGAAACTTCTCTTGGGTGCATCAATAGGTGCCTCTAAGCTCTATTGTTAGAATAGTCGTATGCACAGTATTGTTCAGCATTCTAAGTATGAAGAAGTATGTATTTACTTATGTACACACGTAAGTACTATACATTTTTGGAATACATAATATAAAGAGATTACAAATATTACAGCTCAACTTCGGGTAAAGCTAGTAATCTATAACACTGTTCAGTTAGGTAATTGAATTTACTCTTTATGTTTAGTTAATCTAACCAGCATCGACTACCGGACAACAAAACTAAATATAAACAAAAAAACTACACAAAAAAACAAAAGCACCCCAATCCGGCTAGTCACCGTGGGGGAAGAAGACTACAACCTTCCAACTTCAAACAATAACCAACAACTTCTACCAACACCAGAACTAAATAAGAAAAACCGATACTTCATTGCTTCTTACAACACGCTCACGTTAAGTACGGACAGCCACTTACAAGAGTTAATGTTAGCATTACAAAAAATAAAATGGTCCGTCATCGGACTCAGTGAAGTAAGAAGAAACGGAGAGAAAATAGAGGAGCATGACGAATTTATCTTATACTATAAAGGCGAAACGCCTGGAAAATATGGAGTAGGATTTATAATCCGAAAAGAACTCGGACATCAGATTGAAGAGATAATTGGAATATCCGAACGCATCGCTATATTAAATATGTCATTATCTGACGAAAAATGGTCTATAGTGCAGATATATTCTCCCACTGAATGTTCTACCCGTAAAGAAATAGATTCATTTTACCACATACTAAACACTGCTTTAAAAGAATATACACACAAAAATCTTATACTAATGGGCGACTTTAACGCAAGAGTAGGAGCAAGAATGCCAGGCGAAGAAATCGTACTAGGGCCCTTCAGTTATGGAGAAAGAACGCGAAATGGCGAAAAATTAATCGAGCTGGCTTATGAATATAATTTAAAAATTCTCAACACCGATTATAAGAACCGTAGTAGATGGACATGGCTATCACCAGGCGGCCGGTACCAAAATGAGATTGACTACATTCTAACCAACAAAGTGAAAATGTTCGAAGACTGCAGGAATGTCAAAAATATTAACTTCAATAGCAACCATAGAATGATTAGAGCGAAACTCAACATAACATATGAGAAGAAACGAAGACCATTTAAAATAAAGTCTCACGCTAAGGAACAGAATATACCAATCGAAGAACTCAAACTACAACTCAAAAATTTTACAGAATCTTTTAATAAACTCCATCTTCAGGATAAATACAACAAACTGACTAACATTCTAAATAATTCAGTCAAAGGCAACAATAATAGAGACGCTAAGAAGGAAAAGAATATATCAGAACCAACTCAAAAACTTTTAGACAGAAGAGCCGAACTTATAGGTTCTATAATGAAGTCCAAATCTATAAGGACAGAAATATCCTCTCTCAGCAAACAGATCACACTAAATATGAGGAAAGATCGACAAATACACAGGCTCAAGACATTCCAAAGGCACATAGCAAACACAGGAGGTATAAAAATGGCCATACGCACTTTGTCAGACAAAAAAGAATGGGTTCCAAAATTACAAAACAAACATGGAATATGTGTAACTAAACGACCAGACATTCTTGCTATAGCTACGGATTTCTACAGAGATCTCTTCAAAAGCAGACATGATTACCCAGAAACAAACCTATCAGATGTTGATAATGTACCAACAATTTTGTTAAGGGAAGTAGAGAGAGCTATCGACACACAGAAAAAAGATAAAGCACCGGGGTCAGACAATATAACTAACGAATTTCTAATAACGTGCAAAGAAGTGGTCGCTAATATTCTTACGAAAATATTCAATGAAGTACTGGAAAGCGAATACATTCCGAAACAATGGCTGACTTCTACTATAACTCTATTGCACAAGAAAGGAGATATAAATAACGTCGAAAATTATAGGCCAATCAGTCTCATGTCGAACTTATACAAAATATTTGCCAAGATAATTCTTAACCGTATAACTAAGAAACTCGATGAGAACCAACCGAGAGAGCAAGCTGGATTCAGAAGTGGCTATTCGACTCTAGATCACATTCATGTTGTAAAACAAATTATTGAAAAGAGTAAAGAGTACAATATGGCTCTATACTGCTGCTTTGTTGATTACAGCAAGGCGTTTGATTCGCTCGAACACGAAAAAATCTGGCAAGCTCTCAAAAACCAAGGGATTGAAAACAAGTACACAAGAATAATAAGAAACATCTATAGGCAGAGTACCGCAAAAGTGAAACTAGAAAGAGAAGGAAAAGAAATACGAATAGAAAGAGGAGTACGCCAAGGAGACCCGTTGTCCCCCAAGTTGTTCTCGGCAGTCCTAGAAGAAATATTCCGAGTCTTAGATTGGGAAAATTACGGTGTAAATATTAATGGCGAAAAACTCACCCATTTAAGATTCGCTGATGACCTCTTAATCTTCTCTAATACCCCGACTGAACTATCCAGGATGATTCAAGATCTTGATAATGAAAGCCGCAAGGCAGGGTTAACAATGAACACAGTTAAAACAAAACTTATGACGAACAGAAAACCTGAACCTATCATAATAAGTGGACAATCTATCGAGTATGTTCAGGAATACACCTATCTTGGACAAGTAATCTCGCCGACTGACCAAACAACCAAGGAAATAGAAACGAGAATAGGAAATGCTTGGAAAAGGTACTGGACATTTAAAGAAATCATGAAGAATAAGGAAATGAGTATTAACATCAAAAAGAAACTATATAACACGTGTATTCTTCCCGTACTAACCTATGGTTGCCAAACATGGGCCCTCACTAAAGCGCATTATAAAAAGCTAGAGGTATGTCAGAGATCAATGGAAAGAAGTATGTTAAACATAAAGAGATCGCACAGAATAAAAAACACGGCAATAAGGAAAACAACAAAAATAGAAAATGTCACATATACTATACGGAAAAACAAATGGAGATGGACAGGGCATACTATAAGAGGATCCGAGAAATGGAGTAAATCTATCATAAACTGTGTAACGTAGTAGAAATTCATAGCATAGCGATATCTACATCTAACGGCAGAACTACTATAGATCCTAGTATTGATTTGCTTAGTGAAGCTCACTAGATGGCGTTCTTTGAGAGTTGCATTGTGTTTCTCGTTTATTTAAATTGTTTAATATTCAGAGTCGTTTCAATTAATTAGTTTCATCATTGTTTCATATGATAAATTATTTCATAAATAAATAAAATATAGATTTTTTTCGGTTGGTATTAGTTTTGAAAGTTTAGTGTGGCAACACTGTCAGGTTGTAAGATTCTTTTTGCTTCATCATGATTCAGAGAAGGGAGAGGAGCAGGAGATTTAAGTTTCGTTTCTTGTTTGGCCAGGTTCGCCTGAGCTTAATATAAAATTATGTCTTAATTTTCTTAATAATTATCTCAACAAAAGTGGTGAGTAATTTCGATACTATGGTGAGATTTTCTTTTGTGGTTGTATTAGCCTATGGATGTCATATATAAATTCGTGTTCTACTTTTGTTGCAGCTTCCTCATGTTTCGTATATATGTTATAAATAAATAATTTAATCTGATTTCGGGGATGGTGGGAACGAGAGATTTCAAATATACAATCTACTCTGGTAAGATTTCAAACCATTCTTTTGAATTGGCATAGGTTATGATTCCGCCATTTTGACCACATGTTTCTTTGTTTCAGGGATTTCATTATTTAATTTAATTTAATATATTTCAAAATATTTAATATATATATTTCAAAATATTCCAAATATTTAATATATATTTCAAAATTTAATTTAATATATTTCAAAATATTAAATTTTCTTTCGATGACATTCTGTCATTTTCGTTAATCTTCAATTATCGAAGCCTGGACCTTTGAATCTGGAATTTAGATACCACCTAGAAGGGATATATTTGGATATACTGGGAGCTGAGTCTTCCTTGGAACATCGGCACAATATAACACCTGTCCGTGTCGATGTGAAGACCCAGGGAGCTGGAGATCCTGCTTCTCGGTTCCTGTGGAGAGTGTTAACGCCTTGTGGTTGTTCAGAACAATGGATTCAGGTGATTTGTGAGTGAATTGATGAAGAGGTCAGTACAGACTTTAGTTTTTGTTTAACCTTATTTATACAGCGGGTGTGTTTAAGTTCTGGTGGTATACTCGTTAGGAATTATACTCATCTTATTTTATTTTATTCAAATTAAATTCAATTAACATATTTAGGAACCCTTTCTATTTGACTGAGCAACATATTATGTATCTAAGGTTTTGTTTTACACATTAAATTCTGTATTTAGTTATGGATCTTTAAAATTATAAAAATTTAGTAATAAATTAATTAGAGAAAGTTTTGGATTGTAAAAATAAAATAAAAGAAATAAATCACTATTTTGTTTAAAATTATTTACTGGTTTCTTATTTAATGTAATTGTATCGTAACCTATAACCCAGATATATTTATAAACATACATACAAATAATTTTGTTTTCTCTTTGTCAACGGCACATTGTTTCCGAATTAGCCGGACAACTCTTCCGACAATGTGTCGGGTGGCAAATGGCGCCCAACGTGGGGCCTTGGGAACCTTTCGTAGGGGGGGAGGTATTGTATTTGCCACCCGACACATTGTCGGAAGAGTTGTCCGGCTAATTCGGAAACAATGTGCCGTTGACAAAGAGAAAACAAAATTATTTGTATGTATGTTTATAAATATATCTGGGTTATAGGTTACGATACAATTACATTAAATAAGAAACCAGTAAATAATTTTAAACAAAATAGTGATTTATTTCTTTTATTTTATTTTTACAATCCAAAACTTTCTCTAATTAATTTATTACTAAATTTTTATAATTTTAAAGATCCATAACTAAATACAGAATTTAATGTGTAAAACAAAACCTTAGATACATAATATGTTGCTCAGTCAAATAGAAAGGGTTCCTAAATATGTTAATTGAATTTAATTTGAATAAAATAAAATAAGATGAGTATAATTCCTAACGAGTATACCACCAGAACTTAAACACACCCGCTGTATAAATAAGGTTAAACAAAAACTAAAGTCTGTACTGACCTCTTCATCAATTCACTCACAAATCACCTGAATCCATTGTTCTGAACAACCACAAGGCGTTAACACTCTCCACAGGAACCGAGAAGCAGGATCTCCAGCTCCCTGGGTCTTCACATCGACACGGACAGGTGTTATATTGTGCCGATGTTCCAAGGAAGACTCAGCTCCCAGTATATCCAAATATATCCCTTCTAGGTGGTATCTAAATTCCAGATTCAAAGGTCCAGGCTTCGATAATTGAAGATTAACGAAAATGACAGAATGTCATCGAAAGAAAATTTAATATTTTGAAATATATTAAATTAAATTTTGAAATATATATTAAATATTTGGAATATTTTGAAATATATATATTAAATATTTTGAAATATATTAAATTAAATTAAATAATGAAATCCCTGAAACAAAGAAACATGTGGTCAAAATGGCGGAATCATAACCTATGCCAATTCAAAAGAATGGTTTGAAATCTTACCAGAGTAGATTGTATATTTGAAATCTCTCGTTCCCACCATCCCCGAAATCAGATTAAATTATTTATTTATAACATATATACGAAACATGAGGAAGCTGCAACAAAAGTAGAACACGAATTTATATATGACATCCATAGGCTAATACAACCACAAAAGAAAATCTCACCATAGTATCGAAATTACTCACCACTTTTGTTGAGATAATTATTAAGAAAATTAAGACATAATTTTATATTAAGCTCAGGCGAACCTGGCCAAACAAGAAACGAAACTTAAATCTCCTGCTCCTCTCCCTTCTCTGAATCATGATGAAGCAAAAAGAATCTTACAACCTGACAGTGTTGCCACACTAAACTTTCAAAACTAATACCAACCGAAAAAAATCTATATTTTATTTATTTATGAAATAATTTATCATATGAAACAATGATGAAACTAATTAATTGAAACGACTCTGAATATTAAACAATTTAAATAAACGAGAAACACAATGCAACTCTCAAAGAACGCCATCTAGTGAGCTTCACTAAGCAAATCAATACTAGGATCTATAGTAGTTCTGCCGTTAGATGTAGATATCGCTATGCTATGAATTTCTACTACGTTACAACTGGTACCCAATAAACAGGAAAAGAAATCGCGGAGGCCAATACAAAAGATGGGAAGACGACATAAAGGCCGTCGCAGGAAAAAAGTGGACAAGAATTGCAAGAGAAAGGAATGATTGGAAGAAGCTGGAAGAGGCCTTTAGCGAGTGTAGTTGGTAGTGACGAGAGAACACAAATAAAAAATCTTAATGTCGTCACTTGGTAAAATAGTATATTGTAAAATCAACACTCACGTAAAAATAGTTCAGAAGGAGAAGTTTACAGAGATACACAGTAATATACACGTTACAGGTACAGCACAATAAGTACACATACAAAAACTAGCGAAAACGATTAAAATATATAAAGCAAGTAATTAGCATCAGCTGGTTAGGCGTCGACTATCGTATATTAGAAAAATCACAAGCTGCCGGTAGGAGACAAAAACATTCCGATCCGCCGTATACTACTGGTTTCGCGCGGCTATGCTTGTGAATTAATTTTACATTCATAAATATTAAATAATAAATATAAATAATTATATAATCGTGTTGTATGTATGTAGGTGTGTGTATATGTAATATTAATACGTAAATTAGATATTAAATAAATTATAAATATTATAGAAAGTAAAGTGTAATAAATAAATATGATAAACTACATATATTAATTGTATAAGTCACCTACAGGCCTATGCCAAAAAGGGGCAAACGGATACTATTGTTGATGAAATAGAACTAAGTTAGATTTAAGTAAAAAATGTTAAACTATCCGAAATAAAGGCTTTATTATTATTATTATTATGTTTAGTCGATTAATAATTTCATATTTCGACACGTTTGATTTAGTTGGTAGTAACCCTACTTTCTGTGCCAGCGGTCGCAGGTTCGAGTCCTGATTGGAGCATTAATTTGTTAAGCACGAATGTTTGTACTCTAGTGATGGGTGTTTTTATTTATAATATGTATTTATTTAAAATTTATATATGTGTTTTTGCACACATTACATTGCAACCAAAAGGATGATTTTATTTAATTCTGTGGAAAAGACCACTTGGTTTTTCATTTTTCACTTGGAGCACTGGCAGAGGACTTGCTAAAATATCAAAGAAATGTTCCAGCCCATGCTTGAATAACATATGTGTTCAATTTATTGCTTCGAGCTCGCTTATTTAGAAGCATGCTTAAAAGCAAAAGCATGCTAAATAAAAGCAAATGTGTCAGTTTAAAGACCATGCTTGTATTATATATGCTAATAAGCATGCCATTTTATAAATATGTGTAACGTTTTATAAGTATGTGTAGTTTAATAATAATTTATTAATTGTTAGGTTTATGTCTTACAGTTTTTAGTATTGTTCTTTAGTGGTTATAGTATGATCATGAAGAGACAAAGAAAGAGAAGTATCTTTATGTAAATGTTTAGTTTACTAACTATTAGTACCTACTACTGCTAATATTTAAATTCTTGCACGAATTATTAGAAAATATTTATTTATTTATTTATTATTCGAAGACAAACAGTATTTAATTACATATAAAACGAGAAAAAAAATAATTAACATAATTATATCAATTAAGTCTTCACAATTCACAATTTCTAAATTCTAAAGGTAGGTGTTAGCTTAATTAAAGCATATAATAATATTATAGTAAATAGAAAAGAATAAGAGAATAAAATAAAAATATTACGTAAAACTTCTAGTTAAAATTTTTAACTTATATAATGAGTCTGAAAATAAATCTATGTCATTAAATATTTCATTATGTAATTTGCATGAGCGGTATAAAAAGCTATTACGAGCATAATCAGTCGTTAATTTAGGCAGATAAAATATTGACAAATTACGTGATTGAGGACGAGGACACCTTAAATAAATATTACCTAAAAGAAATTGAGAATGTACAAGATTTCTGATAATTTTAAATAGAAAAATTTCATCCCTTTGGCGTCTGCGATTCTGTAAAGAGACTAAATTAGGAAATTTTTGATTATTTGTTATTGATCTATATAATAAATGCTTATTAAATTTAACTTGAATATTTTCAATTCTATCGATATATTTATTGAAATGTGGATTCCAAACGGTAGAAGCATATTCTAATAATATGGACCGGACATAGGCGTTATATAATACAATGAGGATCCGTACGGTTTTTAGTTGAGAATACAGATTTATAGAGCTAAGAAATCCTTAACATACAGTGCAAAAATTTTTGTTCTACGACTAAAATTGACGAAGTTATAAGGAAATTACTAGCGAATTTTGCTGCGTGCCGCCGCTGTAGCTGTGACGTCATAGTAACAGATAGCCGTTGGCAACGGTAAGGCGCGCAGTGTGTTCGTAACTTTAATATCAAATCTAAGTGTCCAATTTGTGTCGAATTGACTTTTTAACTATGTATTAATATTGTATAGTGCATAAATGTATAAACACTTGTTTTAAAACGCTAGATTGACTATTTTTTACTTACCAAAGGGCCCAAAACTTCGTAGAAAATGGTTTTCCGTTGAAAAAAGAGGTGATAAATCTCCATCCTCTGTCCAAACTACAAGACATTGTTGTGAAGATTATTTCGATGAACGTACTTACAACTTTACCCAATAAATGATATGTTTAGTTATGTTGGTACTCAACTCAACTAAATAGTTGATACTAGTGATTCTCTCTCGCTTCGCTTGGGTTACTGTCTAGATTTAGCGCGAATGCAGCGTGAATTTCGCTAGTATTGATAAATTATAGCTTATGTGTTATTCTAATTTGTAAGCTATATTATTATAAAGTTTCATCAAAATCCATAGAATAGTTTTTGCGTGAAAGAGTAACAAACATACATCCATACATTCTTACAAACTTGCGCGTTTATACTATTAGTAGAATAAGTTGGTATCTACTATTACGTGTAGTGAAAGTGTACCTATGTATTCTCTTATTTTAAGCCAACCGTATTAATAAAACATAAACAATACTATTACACATACCTACTAATAAACATATGTACCTACTTTTTATTAGTTTTGTGGATAAACCTACATACCTACACAGTGGCGGATACAAGATTACGTTTTGGGTTAGGCCTTGTTTTTTTAACGTTGGGAAATGCATTAACGCATACCACCAGATGGTTATGTGGGATTCACCAGCTTAAAATAATCCAGTCCTACCCACTAAAGTCTTATGGGGCGTCGCTGTATCGCATTTAACCACGACGGCCCGGCAGGTCTGCCAAGGCAGACCACATAGCCCAGCGGTTGCTCCACAGTTCGCTCTGCTATCAGAGAAGTACCAGGAGCAGGAGCATGACTCACCGCTTGCTGAAGTGGTCCCTTGCGTGAGCCGTGAAGCCTCGGTTTTTTTCTTTTCGTTGTTAATGGAGAGACACCTCATGACAAAGAAGTGTCTCTCGTAAAGTCTCGAACGGCAGAGTGTTAAAGGAGTTAGCTGCATGCAATGAGACGGCTAAAAGCACGCTTCCCTCCTTCACTGCGGCCAGAGACCCAACCTTCAGGGCATTCAGGGCGTCCACGGTCGACCGACCCGCCTTTAACCCGAACTGAGCCTCTGAAAGACCCGGCCCCATCTCGAGATGCTGAGTGATACGGGCAGCAAGAATGTACTAAAAGAGCTTGCCCATCTTACTCATCATCACGATTGGCCTGTAAGAAGAAGGAGAGTACAGAGAACTACCCTCCTTGGGCAACAGACACAATTTCTCCTCCTTTTAAATCTGCGGGAACTTTTCAACGCGAAGACGTACATTGAACAGGTATTCCAGAGCGATGTACAGAACTGGCCCTGGAATACCCTTCAGTCCCGGAGCCCAGAGTCCTCAATTACCACAAGTAAAGGGGAGGAGTCATCTGCACTGTTTTAGACGACTCCAGAAAATAGCCTACTACACTAACATGGCTTTTCTCACTAGTGAGCCCTATGCGTTTTTCTACATAAAAAAAGGTCAAAACGGTACATATAGAATTTCGTTGCACTGTGTTAAATGATAAGAAATGGTAAAATTCAGCTCTATTATATTATTATTTTATATAGCATAATATTATTTTATTATATTTCTGTTTTTCATGTTGGTCCGAAATTATAGTGCGCGAAGTGCGAGCGAATCCGTGGGTTCTGCTAGTGTATTATACATATAAACCTTTCCGTTAATTGTGTATCAAACGTCATAAGGTTTTCATTCATATTAAAAAAGTTTTTATTGTCTAAAGCGCTAAGGTAAGATTTAAAATAATTTTATATGGTGGTTAATTGTTGTTGAATTTTCTAATTCTCCGCGCAATTATCGTAATATTTTATTTCGTAAGAACCTTCTCCTGACAATAACAAACACAACAAATAAAGAATTAGCGAAATCGGTCCAGCCGTTCACGCGTGATGACGTGACCAAGGGAAATAGGGATTCATTTTTATATAGATAATAGATTAAAAACTCTTCAAAATCTTCAAAATTACCGTCTTCAGTCGTTTCTTTAATAAGTAAATATGGTTATATTTGTAAAAATCGTAAACAAATATGTTAGTAACTAATAATTAACTCCTGACGGTTTGATAAATTTTATCTCTGAGGGATATGAAGGGAGGACCCCAGACTCAACAATAAGTATTTGAATTCACTTTTAGAAGGTGATTGAGCTTGCACAAAACCAGCTTCTATTTTATATGCATTCATATTAAGCTGTATATATACTTAAATATCACAAAATAGCACTCTTAAAAAACTTAAATTGCTAACACTCTTAAAAATAGTTGCCAACAGCGTCGCGCGGTACTCGGGCGGCGGGCCGCCTGTGTTCGATCCATCACAATGACGTCACACGCGCCCGCGTAATTTGAATTTGCCCGCGGAACGGCGTCATGTTTATTACTTAATATCTTCGTAAGTTTTGGTCCGATTTGGATAATTCAAAAAGGTATATCATTTTTATGTCATAATTAATAACGTGGATACTAGTAATATGGCATTTGCTATAACTGTACTGATCCTCATTAGAGTGGAATTATTACGAAAATCTTTACCCATTCTGAGCACAAAGCCAAGCATGCGGTTGGCCTTACCGATAATGTGGTCAATATGACTAGAAAAAGTTATTTTATGATCAAGATATACACCCAAATCTCTCACCTCTGTAACACGTTTAATTTTTTTTAATTAAAAGCATAATCTTTAATAATTACGTTAGTCTTACGTGAAAAACTTATAACATTACATTTTTTAATATTAAGAATAAGGCCGTTATTATTACAAAATTGACACAATCTATCAAGATCACTTTGTAACAATTCACAATCATCACTTTTAATAATAGTCCTAAAGATCTTCATGTCATCGGCATATAATAAAATTTTAGAATATTTAAATATCAAATTAATTTTATTTATAAAAATATTGAAAAATAGAGGCCCGAGGTGAGAACCTTGAGGGACCCCCGATGTTACTGGTACAAAGGAGGAGCAATAACCTTTAACAGTTACAGCTTGACTTTGCTCTCGTAAATAAGAAGCAAACCATCGCAGGAGATTATTATATACCATACTAGCGGACCCTACAGACGTTGTCCTGTACATATAGAAAATTTTTATAAACTTTTGCTCCCGGTGAAATGTTTTAGTATGCATGCGCAAAACAGCGTTGCCTAGCAACGACTTATTTATAATTGAATATGTCATTTATTGTGCAAATGTATAAATAACTAAATAATATAAAAAATACATTATCTAGTGGACCGAATTGTGAATCTAAACCATTCTCGAATACACTCGAACACACACAAAACATTTCATCAAAATCGGTCCAGTCGTTTAGGAGGAGTTCAGTCACATACACACGCACACAAGAAATATGTATATTAAGATTATTACGCACTTCGGGCTTGGGATCGGAAATTAATAGTTTCTCCTACTACAGGTGTTTTATTGCTTCTATACCCTTTAAAGATTTTCACTGATAGTTTATACACAGCACTAGTTTATTTTAGGCTAAAACTTCTCAACTCCACTTCACTTATCCACAATTCCGTATATATGCATAAATATAGAACTTTCGAGTATCAAAAATTCAAAACGTAATCAATAATTTCGGATTCTTACTTGAAAATACTTTGTCTCTCTCTGAGATATTAAAATTTGCAATAAACTGTTTTTCTCATCTAATTGTCAAAAGTTCCAAAGTTTCGCTGTTGCAGAACATGCATTAGCGTACTGTTGTGACAGGTACACACTCTATACCGCGACTATATTTTACAATCAATTTAACCTTAAACATGACATTCTTAGCATTATTAGCATTTGTAAATTAGCATTTTTTTATTATTCATTTATAATAGGTAAATGATATTGCAAGAAAAGTTACTCAGTCAGTGATATGGGCGATAAAAGCTGAATACAGGCATATTGATAGCGCGGCCCTAGCCTGGCCTGATACTCGGTGCAAGCCGAGAAAGACTGTTAGTACTGTTACTGAGGGAGTTAGGGTGGGTATTTTTATTTTGTTTGCAAATTTATAGATTACTAGCCTTTCCCGCGGCTTCGCGCGCGTTCTAAAAGCTGCAAACCAAATAACTCCCTTATTTGCAACATTTTTCACTGATGCTCCGCTCCTATTGGCCGTAGCGTGATGTAATATAGCCTATAGCCTTCCTTGATAAACGGACTATCCAACACAAAAAGATTTTTTTAATTTGGACCGGTCGTTCCAGAGATTAGCGCGTTTAGTGCTATAAACTTTTTTGGCAGAGAGGTGATATGTGGTCAGTAGACATCCGATAAGAATGAATTTTGTGACAGGGCCAGATTAAGGTGGTCTAAGGGCTCTCGCAAGTTTATATGTAATTTCTACAATTTTTGCTAGCTCTCGCTAGATTGTATGAAAGTCCTTCATTTTTTGGTGCTGCATACTTTTAATTTGGCAGGGAGTTAGTTAAAAGCTAGTAAAATACTTTTAGAATTATACAAATCATCCACTCAAAGGCTATTAAGAATTTAATAAAGTCAATCTAAACAAAACAGAACTTATAGACAAATAAAGCGCAGCACATCGGGCAACGGGGTGAGGGAGGGGGCGCCGAAGTGCGGGAGAAGCTCAAGGGTATATTTATGATCGGTTTTGAAATTGCTGGAATGATTTTGATAAAATTTTTAGGCAATCGGATAGATCAACCTAGCGAGTGATCGAGTGAAGCGTCGCGTTTGTAGCGAATAAAAAAACAAACACGGGCGAAGCCGTGGGTACTGCTAGTTATTAATATATACTAGATAGTGTTTCACGTTAATGAAACTTGTTTTTTATCGGGCAAGAAAATATATGACTTAAAAATACTAAATTAATGAAATTTTTTTGGTCTCTGTCTCAATGGTATGTTGTCTAGCATAGGTGTAGATGTGGAGGTTCGAGTTTCGGGTGCGGTAAAGATGGAGAACTTCCAGAAAGCAGCTATGGTACTGAATCAAAGGCTTTTTGATTATTTACATACATAGTAAATTATATGTCCTGTTTATTTGGGTAGGCTTGTTTCATTATAACTGAGTCTATTATAAGCTGTTCTTTACAGCTTTGGCTGTTTTTACGACAGCCTTTCTGTTCATTAGCAAGGATATTATTGCTAGTAACGTGTTCATTGAAAAGAGCGGCAATACATGATGTCAGGAGCTTATAAAATGTTTGTAAACAAGTAATAGGCCGGTACTTAGATTATTATTAAAAAACTACGCGAGCCATTACAATAAAAAGCGTGCTAAATTTGAGCTACATGTTATGTATATTATGTATAAACTGCCTCGGTTGTGTAGTACTCGCTCGTATCTAGCATGTACGGACATACCTACGTCGAGAGGACCTGAGTTCGAGTCCTGGGACGGGCCAAGTTAAGTTATTAGATCTTTTGTTTAGTAAGCCTCAGTAACAGCTCGGAATTTAGAAGCTTGAGAAGAGGCGGTGTTTTACCCACGAAGAGCACGAAAAGACGTCGGCCCTGCGCCTTAACTCTCGCTAGTCGTGTCGAGTAGTCGTCCCTCCGGAGTATTTGAGTGATAGAAATAGAGAGTGCACTTGTGTCTGCGCGTACACTAGTACACTATAATATCTCCTGCGCGTTTTTTTGACCTATGTTCTCTGAGTCAGAGAATATAGGTATATGTAGCTACAAAAGAGATTAAAATGGTTATGACATAGTAAGTGAGACATGGATTGAGCCTGATCACTGTGATTGATTTCAGAACGTGAAATTCTTTTTTAAACATTTACTTCATTTCTTTATATTGGAACTCGAGATAAGTTAATGTGTATGTTCCATTTCCTGTGATAAATAAGTAATTCTACTATCTACTAATATGTTTATTATTCATTATTCAATGCAAAGTAGGTGGGTACCCTCTACTGATACACATTATTCGTCATTTACTAGTGATATTTACACCAAAATAATATAATAACATTAAAATATTTTTGACTGTCTGTTTGTTCACTACCTAATATCTAAAATGGCGGTATGAAATCTTTTGACTTTAGATGGTACTTTCAATATCAGATATCCAATGCCACATAGGAAAGAGAAGTTATTTAACATTTTTTGTGATATGTTTATAGGATTGTCTTTAAAAAATACAAATATTATTTTATAACTGTAAGAATTCATAAAAGATTGTCATCTACGAGTACTAACAATTTATTTTGTAGAAATGCCAACGCACAGCGGACGTAATCTTATAAATTTAAATAAGTTCATTATTATAATTGAAGGTAAGGAAATGCATTATTCATTGTTAAGTGAATTCACAAATAAGTTTTTTTTTATTTATTTCTTGAATTTGTACCATTATACAATAGTCCAGGACATGTACAATAACACCAAACGCCGTCAAAAGCCCGTCTCAGTGACTCTTTCTGACTTCACACGAACTACAACTACACACAAATGAAATGAGAATGCTTAGATGGGCGGGAGGTGAGACCCGCGTTAGCTGGGTATGGAATGAATATATCAGGGGATCATTTTAAGTAGCACCAATAACAGAAAAGCTGTAAGCCGAATAAGCTAGTACGACCATATTCTGAGACTGAAAGACGACCACCCGATACACAAAGTCCTAAATATCCCGGACCATTCACGAGGAAGAGGACGATCTCGTGCCACCTGGTGGTCAAATAGGCAAAAAGAGATCCAGAGAGACAATCTGAGCGCACTGACAATAACACTCTGGCGCAACGGCACAAGAAAACCCGACTTCAGCTAAACTGTAAACAGGGTTGGACAAAGAAGAAGAAGATGGTCTATGCATAACTTGATTTTTTCGACTTTACACCCAAGATATAAAGTAAAAAGTAGAAAAAAAACTGTTTAATAAAAAAATACATACATACGTCATAGAAAAACCGATTGATTAAATGGGCCATAAATCGTACACGGTATATTTACAAAAAAAAATTACCGGAAACAAAAGATGTAAAATTTTATTCTCTACAAAAACGATCTCAATGACTTTTGCCCAAAAGATGGCGCCTGTAGCTCCACCGACATCTGTCAGCTCTTTGGGATTTTATACTCAGTAAGCGTTCTTAAACCTTTTAAATAAAAATTGAATCGGATATTTAGTGCGAGGTGTAAATTCTACTTTTACCGGCTTATGAAACTTACTAAATGGAAAGACTCAATGACTAAACTTGGACAGACCGGGCTAAATTGCGCCTTGAGCAATTTAGGAGTAGAGGGCGATTCAAGGGTACCTTACACACACTTCAGGCGGGTGATCCGGCCTGGCATCTCAGGGCGGAGGTGCTCGCCGAGGTATACCAATTTCGAGCGAGCGAGCGGACAAGAGGAGAATGTCAAACGGGGGAGAATCGCCGGGATCAAACTAGCTGATGAGGCTCTAATCTGGCGATGGGAGGAGGTGTTGGGGACTCCGGTGGCTGGCCTGGCGACGGTGGATGCGGTTCGTCCATACCTGTCTCGTTGGGTCAGGAGGCACGGCGTCCTCTCTACAGGCTGACGCGGATGCTTATCGGGTATGCTTTGGTAAGTATCTGTTTCAGGTTGCGTGTCGGGAATCGTCGCCCGCATGTCACGAGTGTGATGCATCCTTGGACACAGCGCATCACACCCTGGTGGAATGTCACGCATGATCTTCCCATCGCCTATCTCATTGACTCCTCTGCGCATCATCGGGGCGGTTTTTTTATTTGTATAAACCAGGTATCCCCTAACACGGTCAGTGTCTTTTTTAAACAATTTGTATTCTTTTCCTTTGTTAATTATAAGTCTTTTTAATTTTTTTTTGTTTGGGTTACGCCGTTTTGTGTATTAGATTCAATTACTTCCTACCATTCCTTACTTCCATTTAATTTTTCAATAACTACATTAGTGTTAATAAATATTATATAGCTTAATTATATATAATATTATTGTATATAATATTTGCTTAAAACATTCCAATTTTTAAAATTTTCCCCTTTATTATAAAATTTTCAATATTTAGTTTCCTTTCATTTTGGTTTACATTTAATTACTATTCATTTTGGTTTCCCAAAAACTAAATAAGTGTTGTTAAATATAAAGCTTAATTCTGCATTACATTTGCTGAAAACATTCTAATTTTTAAAATTAAAAAATATAAAAGTTAAACAAAAAATTAAAAATTAATGTCTTTTTCATGTAGTTAATTAATCCTTTTATGTTACAGGTGGTGAAAATTTTGTGGAAAACTGCGAGAAACAATGGCAACTAATTAGTTCCAGTCAACGGAAGCAAAAAAGAAAACATTTTGAAACTCTTTTTAACTTGTAAAATTTTCATAAGACCAGTCCATCGGGGCGGTGGGATGCTCTGTGAATTGAAGGCATCCTGACATAGGCGCAGTGGCCCGCGTGGTCCGGGCCGTCCGCAGGGACGTTACGGTAGAGGGCGAAAGCGATCCCGTAACGTCCCGTTGGTCCCATGCGGAGTTTCCTCTAGCAATAGCAAAAAAAACATAATTCGAACCGAGGACTTCCGGATGCTAACCACTACACAATTGAAGCAGTTACTATAATATTAGGTATATATCTATTATTATAATGGTTATTTATTATAATGGTTATTTATTATAATGGTTATAATAACCGTCAACTCGGTGATAGTGTTTCCTTTATAAGCTAATAAGTGAACATTTTAAAGCATTCTTAGTCAAAAGTGATCAAGTACTTTAGTAAAATGTTGTTACTTATTATAAGTTCATTGGCAATATTAAATGTAAGTCTTTTACAGAATTATAACTTTTTAAATTTGTTTTTGCAATAACAAAAAAAATTTATGAACTTATTATTACATGCATGTCTTTTATTTTGTTTACAGGTCGAAATCTCAGCATTCCCTCCACACACGAAACCCAACCATCATAAGTGTGATACACATCTACCAGTAAGTTTAATAAATACCGTTTTTTTTTAATTTTTATATATTTTACTAGCGGTTCACCCTCGCTTTGCTCGGGTTCGTCCCTAGATTTAGCGCGAGCGAAGCCACGGGTTCCGCTAGTATCTTTATAAATTACAGCCTATATGTGATTCTGATCTAAACTACATTATTGTAAAGTTTCTTTAAAATTTATTTACTAGTTATTGCGTAAAAGAGTAACAAACATCCAAAGATATAACCAGATACCTTACATACAAAGCTTCGCGTTTATAATATTAGTAAGGTATATATTGTACTCGTATAAATGTTGTATTGTATTAAACATACTTCATTTTCGTCGCTACATACTTATATGAATTAGTTAATTGTAATTTTATAAATAATAACTAACTCTCTCAACTAACGATTTATCATTGCTTCACCCGGGTGTGTTCTCCGGGTCCAGAAAAGGATAGACAAACACATTTTCTCATTTTTAATATTAGTATGGATTCTGATAATTTAATTTTCGAGTTAGGTAGTAAGAGTTAATTTTTATCATAAAAATACATTTTTGTTATTGAATATTGTGTTGATACAGGTTTTTTTTATAAACACTTGATTCAACAAAGTAAATTTTTTTAAATAATAAAACTATTATCTTGTGTCACCACAGTTTAGACTAATGAAGCATTTATTAGACTACAACCATATTTAAAAACGCACTGAAATTGTATAGGTATACCTATTCGCTATTTTTCGCCTACGGAATAATTTACGAGATAGGCAGGCTGGAGTTCAAACATAGCCGGTATATGCTAGGAATATGTTTGTTACTCTTTTACGCAAAAACTAGTAAATAAATTTTAAAGAAACTTTACAATAATGTAGTTTAAAAATTGATGTCCTTAGTAAATTTTATCGAAATCCGCTCAGCGGTTTAAATGTGAAAAGTTACGAGTTACTTCCTTCAATACGAGGGATTCACATCTACTTTCGAAAACTTTTTAGGTTCTTTCATGCATGTTTCCTTTCGAATTCCGTATTTTCGTATTCCTTCGAAAATGATTCGCAGATGAATGCACTACATTTAAAAATCGTTATAATGTACGCTATCAATTACGCAAAAAATAATTCATTGGAAGGAATTAATATTTTTATATTTATAGGATTGGGTCTCCGCAAAGGACCCGACAAAGATATTGCTAAACGATGGTAATGAAATGCCCCTCATCGCATTGGGTACGTTTGGCTTGGTAAGTTAATCTGCCTTTCAGGTAATATTTACCTACAATCTATGTGCTTTTTATTGTTACATTTACTTTAAAAACATATTAAACTTTTAATAGTAATGAAGGTAAAAAATAAAATGTATAGAAGACGTTAGTAGAAGATCATTCAAACAAACTGAATAAATCATCACGTATCTACATACATATGTATTGAATGTAACGTATGTGTAGTATGATACTTTTATAAGTATTGTATTATATTTAATATCATCATCTATGAATTTTATATAGTAATTTAATGTTTGAGCACTTTTCTGTTCCGTTAGGTGATAATCTTTCTGACCCCCATAGATTGACTGGAATAGAGCCCTTTTAGAGAAAAGTCCACCTTTGCCCTTATTTTTTTATTAGAATGTTTTTTATGTGCAATAAAGAATATACAATATACATGTTAAAAAAAATTGATAAAGAAAAATGCAATATGTGTTAAATTAAGATGAAAATCCAACAAATATCAATAATTAGGTATATTATCTTTATTTATTTTAGGTAGATGAAATTCCCACTAAAATTCCTCAGTCAGTGGTATGGGCGATAGAAGCTGGATACAGGCATATCGATACCGCTCATTCTTATATGAATGAAAAAGAAATCGGTGAAGCTATAAAAAATTGCACCGCTCGAGGTATTGTGAAGAGAGAAGAATTGTTTATAACAACCAGGGTAATGACGATGACGATAATTAATTTCTTGTAAAAGTAATAAAGAACAATATAAAAACTAGGTTGATCATCTGTCTCATCGCACAGACTCAACAAAACTAGCCAGATTCTGGATTTTGGGAATCTATTTAATTTAATAATAAAAATATTAAAACCGTTTATTGCCATAGGAACCGTAAAAAAAGGTAACACATACAAGGTGGCTTAAAAAAACAATGGCGACAGCGCTGATTTTCAATGATATAATTTATATGAATCGTCTGGAATTAAACCAGATATTCGATTAGTATGAGATTTAGTAGATATTTTATATAGTATTGCTTAAAATAAGCTATTTAAAAAATATGTACATTCTGACGGTAAATAATATACTCGTATCAATTATTATTGTAATTTCTATTAGTCGAGTAGATTAAAAATTCTGCTTGAGGTTTGTTTTTTATAAGTTTTATAAGAAAAGTTTATTTAATTTTCTGAGTAACTACAAAAATACACGTTAGTCTTGCCACAAACATGCTCTAGAACTAAATATTTACCTACATATATTTTTCATATTTTACTATATAAGTTGACACTTCCCTTGGGTGATCCCTTCCAATAGGTGCCTCTAGACTCTATTTTTAGAATAGTCGTTTTAGCAAATCGATTCATCATTTTAAGCATGAAGAAGTATATTACAAAAAATTATAGCAGTACTTACGTGTGTACACTTATGTACACACGTAAGTACTGCTATAATTTTTTGAATACATAATATAAAAAGATAATAATAAAAATATTACAGCTCAACTTCGGATATAACGGATCAATGGTTCTCTCAGCGCTTAAAGAATCGTTAAAAAGTCTCCAAATGGATTATGTGGATTTATATCAAATTCATTTACCTAAAAACTTGGTAAGAATTTTATAAAATGAATTTTACATGATTGATCGATCGCTGGAATATCGTTCTTTTTTTTGTAACTGTCCTTTTTATAAGCTCTCTAAGATTATATTATGTATATGCATAGCTGGGCACCGTTAAACAAAATAATAAACTCGTTAATCGTTAATCAGTTACTTAAAAAAGTTAACTTCGTTAAACGTTAAAGCGTTAAATTTCGAAAGATTTAACGCAAGTAAACGTTAATCGTTAATCCGTTAACACGTGACTAAAATTGAATTATTATATTAGTGCAACAATAATGATCTACTTATAAAATCTTTTGATTTGGGTTCTGGAACTTAAAAGCTTCTCAGCATTTCGAGGAGGCGGGACCGGGCTTTTCAGAGGCTCAGTTCAATGCCTTCAATACCCAGCCGTTTGGGACTCAACAAGAGCCACTTCGCTATCATGAGGCACCTCACTCTGGCCCTGGACGGACGCTGGACGTTCCTTTTTAATTTCTCCCAGTTCACCTCGATACTGTTGGAAGCCGTCTCGACTTTCGGCAGGCTTTTGCCGAATGTCCGGGGCATTGAATCTCTTTGCCGGTTTTGAAATTGTGAGGTCCATGGCACTGTATGGATCCCCGCTGGATCGACGCCCTCTCCGTCCCGAACGTGATTCAATTGTGCAGTACGCAGCGGGTTCTGGTGGTGAAGGCGATACGGGGATGACGCGCGGTGTCCTTCTGGCGGGTGTTCATCCTGGGTACTCCAAGCGCAGGCAGAGGTAACCAGTTTATAAAGTAAGTAAAAATTATAAAGTGAACCAGTTTCGGGCGAGTGAGTGTGCGCTTGGGAAACTTCCAATGTGGGATCCCTTCCGTCTAGCTGACGAGGCCATGATCCGGCTATGGAGGAAGTAACTGGGAAACCCAGAGGCTGGCCTGGCGAAAGTGGATGCCGTTCGTCCTGTTTCACTAGGTCAGAAGGCCTATACGGTGTCATGACTTTCAGACTGACGCAGATGCTTACTGGGCGCCCGGCACGTGAACACGCACCGACAACCTTACCTACCAAACTTTACTTAGGTACCTAGTTTCGTTTTATTCGACGCGACGCGGTGCTTGGTAAAGAATAGGTACTGAATTAACGATTAACGGACTTGAGAAAATGTAACGGAAGTTAACGAGTCCGTTAAATTTTTTCTAGGTTAACTTAAAAGTTAATCGTTAATCAAAATGTTAACTTCGTTAATTAACGATTAACGGATTAACGAGTTAATGCCCAGCTATGTGTATATGCTAATCTGGTTAGTCATAATCGTGGAAGTCATTTAAAATCACTTACAGAACTTCTTACACCAAATATAGCAATTACCTTTGAATAGATCTAAGAGGTATGGTTTGAGAGTTAGTTCCTTGTTTAGAAAACCTATTACACAGTGTGCTTAAAATGATGCAACTGCATCTGGTCCGTACAAAAGTTGCATTGTCCAATATGAATTTGGGTATGGAACCCTAACAATACTTTAATGAAAAACTTGCATAATCTTTTTTATTTTTTTATTATTATTTTTATCAAATTTCTTTGATAGCTAACTTTAGAAGAATACGATTTTGTGGATACTTGGAATGGAATGGAGGAAGTCAAAAGAATGGGCTTGGCTAAATCTATTGGCGTGTCCAATTTTAATAGTTCTGAAATCAATAAGATTTTAACATACAATAAAATACGACCAGCAGTTAATCAAATTGAGGTAAGATAAGACTGTTGGGGTCGTTCTGCGAATCCAAACCTGTTTTTTTTTTCTAGACCTAGTTCTAATACTTTACTTGCAAGTGCATAGAAACTCATTTTAAAACTTACTAATTTTGTCCTTCATCAGCTCTTTTTAACGTCCCACTGCTGGGCACGGGCCTCCTTTGTTGTCCTTATTTAGATTAAATGATTAAATGATTGATGAGATTAAATTTGATATATTATATTAAAAATGATAAAAAAATTGTATAAAGTAATTATTACATTAATGTTTCAGGTAAATCCTACCTTTTCAAATTTAGGTTTAGTCGCCTACTGTCAAAAAGAAGGTATAGCGGTACAATCTTATGCTCCATTCGGCTTTCTAGTTCCACGACCATTCAGAGACTATATACTACCACCAACGAAAGATGACCCAATTTTGATAAGATTATCAAAGAAATACGGAAAATCTGTTCTCCAAATAATTATGCGTTATTTGGTAAGACTATAAATTTAATCTCTTAATACTATTCTTATATATAGGTACATACATGAACACATATTATTATCATTTTATTTATTTTATACATTGAAACTCAGAACCAACTATGACATTTTTGGCATTATGGTTAGTTTTAACCATGGAACGGATTTTAAAATAAAAATGATGTTATAAAATAATCTAGTGTTAAATTTCTTATTCATATACCTAGTCTTGCCATAAATATTGTCACAAATTATCAGTTAAAAAATTACCAGTGCGTCTCTTATAGGCTGCAAGTCCTATCTTCATCTCCCGAGATAAAATCTTTTGCTTTCGGGCAGGATTTCTGCGAATTCTTTCCCTTACTGCTTTGACCACCTTTTTCGTACGAACGCTACGTGGACGGCCAGATCTTTTTCTGTCACAAACAGAGGAGGTCTCATTGTACCTATTGATAGCCCGGTACACAAACATTTGACTAATACCAAGCGTATGGAGAGTTTTAAAAATTTCATTTGGCTCCATACCAACTTTGTGTAATGCAATCACAGCGATTCGGTTCTCTTTATCACCCCACTCCATTTTAATATCGCAAAATATTATAAAATGTATTGGCGCCAAAATTAGAAAACACAATGAGCAATCGTATAAAAATGACAGATTCCAAATTCAAATGTAATATCTTTCTTATTTTTAATTGTAACAGTATTTATGGCCAGACTAGATATACATAATCTTAATCCGCGGCTGCGCTCCCGCTATTGGCCCCAAATTATATATGGCTTTAAGCTATTATCTATGTACTTATAAATTTATAATGTAGCAATGATTGCTCCCGCATTTAACGTCCCTCCCGTTTATCATCCACCAATCTTTTAATCAAAATGACTTTCCTGTAGTAATGGATCTTCTAAATATTGACCCTAGTAAAAATCTATCACTATACACAATGTTTAGTCAAAATAGCTTCAGTCATTTTTGTGGGTAACGCGCACATCAATTCGCTAAGTTATTATATTTATACGTGTTAAAATAAGTATTGCGAGTGTAACTTAGGAGATAAATACATAAATAAATAAAATTCGAATGTACATTTCTATATTAAATGAAAATTGTCAACTTAAGAAAACTAAAGCAGATCGACAGTAGAACTATTATTGATGCAAAAAAACCAGACGAATTGAGAACCTCCTTCTTTTTGAAGTCGGTTAAAAAAATTCTGATGAGCCGATCACTGCTAAACTTCTTGGGATCACTGATATATATACATAACAACATTTTCTTTTCAGTTGGATCGCGGAACAGCGCCAATACCAAAATCTACTAACAAAAAACACATAAAAGAAAACATCGACGTTTTTGACTTTTCGCTTTGTAAAGAAGATGTATATTTACTCAATGAATTCAATCGAAATATGCCAGTATATGACTTGTACAATAGAGAGATCGCAGATGCTTTGTTTAGGTACTACGATAAGGTGGGACTTGAGGATCTCTTCCCTTCAAACTAATATATTACTGCATTGTGGGATATTTATTTCTATAAAGGTTTTCCAGAACCTCTATAAATAAATATTTATGATTTATAACCACATCAATAATACCTATTTTTATTATATTATGGAGATACATACAATATAAGTGTACAGTATAAAAAGCTAAAACATAGAATAAAATTGCAATTAATCTGTGAGTTTTTTTCCTGATTCCTGTTCCTCTTAACTGATATAGTTTTTTTTTTTTTTTTTTTTTTTTTTTTTTTTTTTTTTTTTTTTTTTTTTTTTTTTTTTTTTTTTTCTTTTTTTTTTTTTTGGCGGTAGACGTAACAACGTACAGACGTGATTATAAGTTATCCATTATATTTTATAATTATTATAGTTTTTTAGCATATATGTGCTCAAAATAACTCACCTCTGCTTAAGTTGATCATCACACACTATTATCACACACTTTCTTTACAAAACATGGACGTACCAGTAGACCAACTTCTGAAAGGTATGGAGGAACTCTCTTCAATGTTTAGCAGCAGGATGGGCGAGTTTGAAAAGAACTTATCTGGTACCGTGGCTATCAATCCTACAGTGAAGGCTTTAGCTGCGGATTTTCAAACTTTCAAATCCTTCGTCTGGAAATCTCTCAGCTTGCTTAAGTCCCAGGTTGAACTTGTCGTTCTTAGTTTAGACCGCTTGGAAACACAGTGTCGCCGAAAAGTGCTCCTTTTCCATGGGATCAAGGAAGATAAGGATGAAGACGTGCAGAAAAAGATTGTTGCAATATTAAGTAATAATATGAAGATATCAGATGTAACGCCTGACTCCTTTGATTCCTGTCACAGATTGGGCGTGTAGAGGGACTCGGCTCGACCTATTCTTGTGCGATTTTCAAACTACCATTGTCGCTCGAAAGTTTGGAAGGCGAAAACAACTTTAAAGGGCACTAAAATAACAATAACAGAGTTTCTGACTAAGGCCCGTCAAGATGTCTTTGCAACGGCTCGCAATCACTTCGGGATGAAAAAATGCTGGTCCTCAGATGGGGTAATTATCATCCTTCTTCCAGACAAAACCCGAGTAAAAATCACTACATCATCGGAGTTAAAAGAATTAATAACACAATATCCAAAATGTTCCTCGGACTCGTCGAAAAATTAACATACATTTTGAAACAAATATTATGTTAAAATCACTGTGTGAATAACAAATTAACTTCACTTTTTTGTTCCTCTTTTACCATCTGTATTATAACTAACTTGTTACTTCAATGCACGGCATTACCTTTAATCTATTATGTATTTTATTGTTTGTTGTTTACATTTATTTTCTGCAATGCACGGTAGATATGTTTATTTATTTTTCTCTCACCGCCTGCTTTGATATCTTTAGATATTTTTACATGTAACTAATTTGACAACATTTATGTAACATGCATTTAACTTTAAATTTTTTTTATAACTTTCTGGTGCGTTAAATACCTTTGTAAATTTACAGTCATAGATTAAGTTTTGCAGTCAACTTATGCGCGAGGATAGTATTGGTTTCTAATCTTATCATATTAATATTTAATCTTTATTTTATATAATATATTTAATTTTATATTGTATCTATATATATTTATATAATTATGTTAGATGATGATTATTATACTTGTTCTTCTGACGACTATGAAAGTATTGAAAGTAGCTGCAATAGCTCAATACCTGATTCCGATTTACTTGAAAATAAATTATCACGAGTTTTTGACAAGAAATCGAGCTCCCTCTCCTTGGTGCATATCAACGCGCAGAGCCTGATGGCTCACTACTCTGATCTTCTCACATCATTTAGTAGCAACACGATTGATTGTATTATGGTTTCTGAAACATGGTTAAAACCTTCAATTCCGTCCACCAGCTGTTCTATTCCAGGTTTTCAGCTGTTTCGTGCCGATCGCACTGACCGGGGTGGTGGTGGTGTTGGCATTTACCTTCGCAGTGGAATTCCCGGAAGTATTGTTTCAAACCTTAGCTCTCACTCGTCAGGAACTCTTGAGCACCTCTTTTTAGAAACAACTTTAAATCACAAAAAAGTACTCCTTGGTGCCCTATACTGTCCAAACGAAAAAATAAATTATTTTGATGTACTCGAAGGTATACTCGAGAACCTTGTTCCCAGCTATGATCACATTATCTGCATGGGTGATCTCAACACGTGTTTACTCAAAAATGACGTAAGGGCACAATCGTTAAGATCACTTATTTCGTCGGTCAATATGCAAATTCTTCCTCTGTCTTCTCCTACTCACTTCTTTCCTAACTGCAGACCTTCTCTCATTGACTTATCTTTTGTCTCTAACCCTGATCTTGCTATTTCATACGGTCAAATGACAGCTCCGTTTTCTCATCATGACTTACTCTATTTAGCTTATAAAGTGCGCCCTCCAAAGGTTAGAGGCAAAGTTGTTCTTCAGCGCAATTTTAAGCAAATTGATCTAGCACGTTTGAGAGAGGATGTAAAAAAAATTAACTGGTCGTCTATATTCGCAGCAAACAATATTGATTTAATGGTAGAATCATTAACTACTGAGCTGATTAAGTTATACGATATACATGCACCAGCAAGACCTGTACGAATGAAACATGTTCCTGCTCCCTGGCTAACTCCTATCATAAAGAGGACTATGGTTAAACGCAATAAAGCTAAAGCAAAATATAAAAAACACCCAACATTGGAAAACCTAACAAATTATAAGAAACTGCGTAACATCTGCAACAGAATGTGTAGGGATGCTAAGCGTCGCTATATTCATTCTTCAATTCAGGATCGTTGCCAAGCGCAAGTTTGGCGATTTCTACGGTCACTAGGGGTTGGCAAATCCACGGAAACTAGTCAGTTTCCTGTGGATATCCAAAGTTTAAACCGTTATTTTTCTACTTCACCCATAACATTGGATTCTCCCACAAAAACCGCTACTCTTTCGCTTTTATCTACTTATAACCCACTGACCCTGCCTCAATTCTCTTTCAAAACAGTCTTGGATAATGATGTTAAGAAGTATGTCCGATCTATAACTACTAAGGCTATAGGTAGTGATAATATTAGCCTGGATATGATTCTTCCTGTGCTGGAAGACATTGCACCTGTGATCACACACATAATCAATTTTTCACTTTCATGTAATGTTTTTCCATCACTTTGGAAACAAGCCCTTGTCTTACCGGTTCCTAAAACTTCAAATCCCGCTAATCACACACAATATCGTCCAATATCCATTCTTCCTATACTATCCAAAGTCCTTGAATCCATTGTCCATAACCAACTTTACTCATATTTGGCTTCCTACAAGCTACTTTGCCCTTATCAATCTGGTTTTCGTTCATCTCACAGCACTGTCAGTGCACTGCTGAATGTAGCTGAGGATGTGCGGTGTGCTATGGATAATACCAAGCTTACTGCTATCGTTCTGCTGGATTTCAGCAGTGCTTTTAACTCTGTAGATTTTGACATACTTCTTGGCACTCTTCGTGCGGTTAACATTTCTCCAGAAGCTATAGACTGGTTTCATTCTTACCTCTTCGGGCGTCAGCAGTGCGTGAAATCCAATGATAATGCATCAGACTGGCTTGAACTCACTGCTGGCGTTCCACAAGGCGGCGTACTTTCACCATTATTGTTTTCAATTTTTATTAATAATATATCACGTGTCATCTCTTCTCCCTTCCATCTGTATGCAGATGACTTACAGCTATATCGACACTTTGAGCTGACTGAGTTACATGAGTCTGTTCAAGCCATGAATAACGATCTGGCTGCTATTCAGTTATGGGCGAAGTCCTTCGGCCTTCTTGTTAACCCTGCCAAATCGCAGGCCATTATCATTGGCAGCCCCCGGCTGAGAAACAGAATCGAGTGGAATTTAGTACCAGAAATTATTTACTCAGGAATTTCAATTCAGTACTGTGACAAAGTAAGGAACCTTGGTTTAATCATGGACTGCAACATGTCTTGGACAGCTCATGTTAACGAGGTCAGCAAACGAATTCACTACACCTTCCACTCTCTCAAACGTCTCCAATTTTTTCTCCCTTTCAAAACCAAAATAATGCTTGCGCAATCACTTCTCCTGCCAATCCTCGATTATGCTGATGTTTGCTATTTAGATGTGAGTGAGGTGCTTCTTAATAAATTAGAGCGCCTCCAAAATCTAGCCATACGCTTTATCTATAACTTACGCAAATATGATCACATATCTGAATTTCGCGCTGAACTTAAATGGCTTCCAATTCGCCTTCGCCGTGATATGCACATCCTGTCCACCCTCTATAATATTCTTCATGATCCTAGCGCCCCTCCTTACCTACGTTCCCGAATTAACCTGCTTCCCACTTCCACACGCACAAAGCGTTCTTGCATTACATCAACGCTCGATATACCAAAGTGCAATTCGAATTTTGGGCTAAAATCATTCACAGTACGTGCTCCAATACTATGGAATAAGCTTCCTAAAACTATTCAAGACAGTCCCTCTATTGCATCGTTTAAACACCAAGTAAAAGATTATTTTCTATCTCAAGTTACTAATTAATCATCAACTCTATATTATCAAGTATTTATATGTATAGTATGTATGTAGTATGTATGTATGTATGTATGTATGTATGTATGTATGTATGTATGTATGTATGTATGTATGTATGTATGTATGTATGTATGCATGTATAATATATATATTAAATAATATAATATATAAGATATACTCGTATATACATAAACATCTATATATTTTATATGAATATTTTGTCTTTTATGAATATCTTTTTTTTTTTTGTATAATCTTGCACTTTTGTATGATCTTGTCTGCTAATTAACAATCTCTCTGACCCCATAGGTTGACTGGAAGAGATCTCTGTTAGAGATAAGTCCACCTTTGCCCTCAACTTCTCTATTATATGTATGTTTGTTTTTTTTTTCATGTGCAATAAAGAATATATATAGCCCATATATTAGAAAATCATTAACAAAAGTATTGTGAATTTAGACATTCAACGATAAAATTAATAATCTATAGGTTTGTAATAACGCTCTTTGCAATAACACTCTTTGCAATAACACTTGTTGTTCAAAAAGCTTAAGCTTCATAATTAGGGGAGAGTGGGGTAATGGCGAACACCTAAGAGAAAAGTGGAATAATACAAAACTGAATACATTTACAAAAGCTATTTAGTGATTAGTCTACACTACTGTTTGATATTAGCTTTAGTTAATTAAAACTCCGGTATTGGACAAATATAAGTTTATTATATTAGAGCAAGATATTAACATTGAATGTGGAAGACGGAAGTACTACGTATTAGACATGCAAGTAATGACAGTGACATTTGACATTTCGGACATAGACTACTGTACATAGACTACTGTTCATAACATCTCCCTTTTCTTTTAAAAACAAGACATTTCCATATTATACTTATTAAGACTGACTGACTGGTTGACAATTGACAAACTAATAACATTATAATATGACTGATATTGATAAAACTTATAAACTGACAGACTTAAAAAATATATTTTAAATTTAACTTAATCATACATACAATCTTGAAATCTAACTGGGGGTTTGACCTGTCTACCACTTATTGTTCTCATAATTCCCTCACATTTACTTTCTTTACTATTTTTATCTTCCATTCTCATTTCCTTCTTTGGGCTAATTTGACTACTTGCTGGACTTTCTATTTTCTTTTCTAATAATTTTTCTTTAGTTGGACTAGAAGAATGAGAAGGTAACAAGTGTTGACGATTTCTTCTATATGCAGACCCATCTGGAGCTTCAACAATAAATGATCTAGGCTGTTCACATTTCTTTATTATTTTTCCTGGTTGCCATTTTGACTCTGGCGACTTTTTAAACATGACTTTATCTCCTTTCCTTACTTTAGACAATTTTTTTGATTTTTTATCATAATAAAATTTTTGTTTATAATTATTTTGTTGTTTTATTTTCCTGTAGATTTTATGACTCATTACTTTAGGTTGAAGGTGTGTTTCAACAATAGGCATAAGTGTTCTGAGACGACGAGACATCAACAACTCAGCAGGAGATGGTAAGTTATTTGTAGGTGTTGTTCGGTACTGCAACAATGCAAGATATGGATCATCACCGGACTCAGCACATTTAGTAAGTATGCGTTTGACTATTTTCACTCCTGACTCTATTAATCCATTAGAACGAGACAGGTATGGACTAGATGTAGTATGTGTAATATTCCAAGACTCAATAAACTGTTTGAATTCTTGTGAATTCATCGGTGGTCCATTATCAGAATGAATAATTAATGGAATTCCATGACGACTACATATAGGCTTTAATGCATTTATTAATGCTTTGGCTCCAGTTGAATTAACATTAGAAATTTCTATGTAGTTTGAATAATAATCTTCAACAACAAGTATGGTTTGATTATTGAATTTTAAATAATCTATCCCGACCTTTTGCCATGGGAAAGAACATATTTTATGTGACATTAGAGGTTCTGGTGGATTGTTATTTCTGTGTGACAGACAGATTTCACAGTTTTCCACACACTGCTGTATATCATGTGACATTAATGGCCAATATACCACTCCTCTTGCAAAATTTTTAGATTTTTCTATGCCTTGATGACCACTGTGTATAATTTTCAAAATTTCTGACCTTAATTTTGTAGGTATTATAAGACTATTACCTTTTAATAATAAATTTTCAACTGAATGTATTTCATGACGACAGTTCCAATAAGGTAAGACTAATTTATTGACTTCTGACTTTTTATCAGGCCATCCTTGTTCATAGTACTGCTTAAGTAGCTGTAGACATTCATCATTTTCTGTAGCCTTAGTAAGCCACTGACGACGCTCCTCTGAAATAGGTAAGTTTTTTACCAGCATGTTGACATGAACCTTGACATCTTCATCCAGTTCCTCTTCACTGCACTCAGGTAAAGCTGCTCGTGATAATGAATCAGCTATAAACATTTTAGTACCAGGTTTGTACTCAACCTTTAAGTCGTAGGCTTGTATTCTAAGCATAAGCCTCTGTAGACGTGTTGGAACTTCAGCTAAAGGCTTTTTAAATAAAGTAATTAATGGACGATGATCTGTTTCCACAGTGACAATTTTACCATAAATATATTGATGAAAGCGAATACATCCAAAGACAATGGCATACAGTTCTTTTTCAATCTGTGCCATGCGTTTCTGACTTGACGTTAATGTTTTAGATGCATAACAAATTGGATGATTGTCTTGAAGCAAGACTGCACCGACTGCTGACTGACTTGAATCAACTGACAAGACTACTGACTTTTTGACATTATAATGCGATAAGACTGGCGCCTGACAAATAATCTCTTTTAGACGTTTAAATGTAGCTTCGTGACTTTCATTCCATGACCATTCGCTTGACTTTTTTAATAACAGACGGAGAGGTTCAGTTTCCTCTGCTAAATTCTTTATAAATCCTCCCAGATAATTCAAAATACCAAGAAATCTTTGCAGATCCTTGAGACAGACAGGAGACGGCATATCTTTGATAGCCCGGACTTTATCTGGATCAGGTGACACTCCATTTTGTGAAAATATATGACCTAAGTATTTGACTTGTGTATAACCAAATTTACACTTCATTTTATTAAATTTTAAGTTGACTTCTTGAGCTTTCTTAAACACTCTTTGTAAATTTTCATCATGTTCTTGTCGACTCTTTCCATAGACTAAAATATCATCAGCGTACACCATGACTCCAGGTAATACACCAAATGTTTCTGTCATAATTCGATGAAACATTTCAGGGGCACAGTTTATACCAAAGGGTAACCTTTTAAATCTATAGCGGCCAAATGGGGTGTTAAATGTACATAGCATTGAGCTTTCAAAATCAAGACAAATAACCCAAAATCCACTACTTGCATCAAGAGTAGAAAAATATGACGCGCCATGAAGCTTAGACCGTACCATATCAATAGTAAGTATAGGGTAATGAGATCTACATATTGCTTCATTCAAGTTTCTTGGGTCAAGACAGACTCTTAGTTGACCATTTCTCTTCTCGACCAATAAAAGTGAACTTACCCATGCTGTTGGTTCAGTAACCTTGGTAATGACATCCAAACTTTCCATATTGTCCAATTCCTTCTTCAGTCTATCATGTAATGAGAATGGAATTTTTCGCGGTGGATCAATTTTAGGACGAACATCACTATTGACAGTGATATGACACTCACCAGGTAGACAGCCCAACCCATCGAATACAGATTTATACTTTGACAACAGATTCTGTAAATTGTTATTTTTATTAATATAATATGACTGTAAATGTGACTGAACATGACAATTACTTTTATAAGACTGTGACTGTTTATAATTATTATTATTATATGACTCTGATAGATTTTGATATTTATTATTTGTACAATATGACTCTGATTGACAATCATGACCATTGCCAAGACAATTATTAAACTCTGACCTATGACTTTGACTCTGAAGTAAGTTTGAATCATAATTCTGACTAAAACTTTGACAACCACTTGACTTTTCAATATTAAAGACCCTTTTAATAAGACCTAGCTCTGAACAGGTATTTTTACCAATGACAGTTGGAGATGAGACATTTGCAATAATAAAGTTAATAATTTTTGACTGAAGTTGACTATTTACATAAAAAGTACATTCAAGCTTTTGTTGACCTAATATTGGTATACTATTTCCACAATAAGATGTAACTTTAGCATGACAAGGCGAAAAATTTTGATTGACATTCAAAGATTGAAACAAACTATATGACATGACATTAGCATCACTTCCTGTATCTAAAATACATTGTACATTTATGTTATTAATTGTAAGATTAACACTCCAATCTGAAGTTGTAGACTGACATGAATTTAAGTGTCCGACAAACAAATAATTTGAATCTTTACCTTCATAGTCCATATTGTTCATATCATTTTGACTTAATTGTATATATTTTACTGTTTTTGACCTGCAGTATGCCTGATAATGACCTAGACGATGACACTGTCTGCACCTAGCCTTTTGCGCAGGGCAGCTATATCTATGCTTTTGCCCACACCGTGTACATATTTCCTTGTCTTGAGACTGTAACCTTGTTCCTGACTGTGACCTTGCTCTTGACCTTGACCCTGCCCTTGACTGTGACCTGGCTGAAGACTGAGACTTGGCTGAAGCCTGAGATCTTGACTGACTGAATGATTGACGTTGATAGAAGACATTAGTAGATTCTTTGAACTCTGTAGCATGATATCTAGCTGAGACTATTGTTTTAGACAAATTTCTAGCCTTTTCTAATGTTAAATCCTCTTCTAGTAATAGTTTCTCATGGACATGTTGGAAACTTTCATGCATATTAGTTATATAAATGTCTTTGATCATTCTATCTTCTAAATTTCCGAATTCACACGACTTACTTCTATTTATTAATGTTGTAAGGAAGTCTTCTAGGCTTTCTTCAGCTTTTTGTTTAGTTGTAAAGAACTTATAGCATTCATAGGTTATGTTTCTTTTAGGTACAAAATATTCCTCAAATTTAGTTACTAATTGACTAAATGTAATTTTCTCCATGTCTAAATTAAAAGTATTGAATATTTCTAGACTTTCCGTGCCTATAAAATGTAACAAAACTGCTACTTTGCGTGCGTCTGACTCTTCGTATATGGCACTTGCCTTGAGAAAAATAATGAAAGTTTGGTACCATTTCTTCCAATTTGACGACAGATTGCCTTCCAGGCTCATGGGCTTGATATTTCCAGCTATGTTAAGCCTTTTTGACGACGACATTGCCTCTTCCCGCTCGCCACGTGGTTCGACCTTCTTGACCTCCGACATTGACTTGACTTGTACTTGGAAGTTGTCGTTTTAGCAGACTACTTCTGACACCATGTTTGATATTAGCTTTAGTTAATTAAAACTCCGGTATTGGACAAATATAAGTTTATTATATTAGAGCAAGATATTAACATTGAATGTGGAAGACGGAAGTACTACGTATTAGACATGCAAGTAATGACAGTGACATTTGACATTTCGGACATAGACTACTGTACATAGACTACTGTTCATAACAACTACAACTAATTAATCTTTTATTTTCATAGTCAACATAGACCAATTTTATAATATAATCAATTTATTACAAAAAAACTAAATTATTAGTTTCCGGGATTACCCCACAGCATGTGGGGTAATTACGACTTACGGACGGCGACTTAAAAATACAAATTATTGGTAATTTTATGGTCTCTGTCTCAACGGGACCAAATGGCAACTATTCCGCATTCAACAAAAGAAGAATCATGGTAAATCGGATCATATATCACAGAGTAACGGTGTACATACATAAAAAAATACCGATCAAATCAAATCAAATCAAATCAAAATATTCTTTATTCAAATAGACTTTTACAAGCTCTTTTGAATCGTCATTTTTACATTATCAAAATTAAAAGTCAGTCTGTAAGTCTGTGAGTAAACTACCACCGGCTCGGAAAGCTGTTCTGCTGAGAAGAACCGGCGAGAAACTCAACAGTTGCTCTTTTCAAAAAAATATTTGGTAACAATATTCTATTAAAATATTTATCTATTTATCCTACGTGAGACACAACCAGTCACTAATCCCACACATTTACATCTACCAGGTATTCCGCTATAGTGTAATAAACTTTATTCAATAACGTATTTTTAATTTTTGATTTAAATTGCCTCAAAGGCAAGTTCAATATGGACTGTGGAAAATTATTATATATGCGTACACCTTGCCCCATAAACGATCTGTTTACCTTTTGTAGGTGTTACAAGTTTATGCTTATTTCTTGTATTTATAGATACTGTGTTTGTCGCTGTGCCTTAAATAGCAATTAATATTTTGCCGAACAAACATAATGTTACAATATATATATTGCGAAGCAACCGTAAGTATTCCTATTTCTTTAAAAAGTCCTCGGAGAGTATCATTATATTATGAACATCTATCGATAATAACTTCAATTATCTGTGAATTGATTAAACAATAAGTGTTTTTACCAAAAACGATTATTATAAGATCATGAATTGTTATTTTTATCAATAAATATCCAACTGCACAATATATTTTTAGTCATTTTGAAAAATATAAGCTAAAACAGTAAAGAAAAAGAGGAATCAGACAAACTTGCGTAGTGAGATCATTATAGAAAAAGAACTCTTAAGATATATGAGTATAAGACGAAATGTGTTCCTTTCTGTCAATTGACTGCAAAGGAAAAATGGAGAGAGACCTTTTTTTGTAAACAGTAAGGGGAAAACGAGCTAAAAATCCACGTTAGCTGCTGATGGTAAGTGGCCTGCAACATAAGAGGAGTTGAGAGTGCGTTTCCGACCTTTGGGGAAGCTAGATACGACTCTTTAATAGGCCCATATTATAACGCTCAGCAAAAACCTCAGGAGGAAGATCATTCCACATTTTACATGTCCGGGCGAAAGGAGTTAGGTGCATGTTCATTTTTGGGACGACAGGCATTTAATATATAGGGATGACATATAATAAATCAATAAATATGCTGGGACATTATTACACATTTACTACTAATTCTATCACACGCATAAATTACAAATATACATATACAAAAAAACATACATAATATATAAATATACATAAACATATACAAATAAAATATTAATTGCATCAGTTTTTAAAAAAGAACATCTATGGAAACGTAAAGTCGGCTAGTGAACTCCATAAAAATGCAGATGTCTTAAAAAACGTTGGACAGAGGTAGCATTCGCAGTAGAAAAACACTATAAGTACTAAAAAGTGATTTATTAATATAATATGATATTATCGCTATGTATATTTGATTATATGTATTTTCTGGCAACCGCACAAACCGCAAAGCAGCCACCGTGTATCGTGCAAGAAGCCAGAGCGCCGGCCAATAGGCGTTAGTCGCTAAGCAAGCCGCTTATCTGTGCGGACGTAGCCTTACTTAAAAAGACTTCACTTTCTTTTTCATTATGATCATACAATCACTGCATAGTATAAATCAAGGTCGCTTCCTTGTCTGTCTATCCCTATGTATGCTTAGTTTAAAACTACGCAACGGATTCCGATGCGTTTTTCAACCGACTTCCGAAAGGAGGAGGTTATCAATTCGATCTCTCGTCTCTTGCGAGTAGACTGAGCTCAGCTGTTTTCGCTGTTAGAAAAGTCAAGCAGCTAACGGACATTGATACTGCCAGACTTGTTTACTTCAGTTATTTCCATAGCATTTTATCTTATGGTATTTTGTTGTGGGGTAATGCAGCGGACATTAAATCGATATTTATTCTACAAAAAAGGGCCATTCGGGCTATTTATAACATAAGCGCTATAGCGATGAAAATAACAATTCATGATCTTATAATAATCGTTTTTGGTAAAAACACTTCAATTCACAGATAATTGAAGTTATTATCGATAGATGTTCATAATATAATGAAAGTAATTTACTTTATCTATTTTTAAAATATCTCGAATCAGCTCAAAATAATGCTTACGTCGGTAACCACAATAAACTCTTCTTTTTTGTAAGTATATGGCGGTAGGAGTTCGGCAAAGTCAAAGAAACGTTTCAAACCTTCGAAGCACTTTCCTAGAAACGATTTCACTTGAAAGTCGTCTTTAAGAGTCTGGTAATATTTTACACCGGTGGTTTTCTTCGGGTCAGTTTCAGAAATCATGTAATTACAATAATCTTTGCAGATAAACAAGACAATCACTATCTGTCAATCTCTCGAATAAAGATGGTGTTTTGCAGAGCCCGAACGGCAGAACCGTAAACTTAAACTTTGTGAAATGCACTTAGGCATACTACCTGTAAATATATATGGAACCACGTGTATGCATGTATGTATAATATACATGTGGTTAAATGGGACCCACTGCCAAAATTATCCGCTAAAACGCAACGAAACCTCTCATGGTAATAGTTCGCTTAATCGTGATTGGTTTTTGCCAGGTTTGCCGAAACAGGCCACAATAATCGTGAGGCTGCTCAAACAGTCTACTGTGCTTTCATATATATACCTAGAGCATCATAATATGGTATACCGTCCACCGAATTTGGCAACCTCTCTGCACGTTTCTTAGCTTTTCGCCCAGCTGGTGTACCAAACGCTGATGAAAGCAATTATTTATTAAAATAGGATTATGAAACAATAAATACACTGTAAGCTCAACACAGCCTACCAAAACTAAAATAAAACATCAACATTGGATGTCAGACGATACTGTGCGCCTCGTAGAGCATTGTCCTGAGAGGAAGGTTGAAGGTATATCTATACAGGACTTGAATTCGATGAGTGCATAGATCAAATTATCTCGCAGAGATATTAATAACTATCTCAGAAACATCTAGAAATGAAAAAAAGTGCAGAACGCAATGAAACCAAAGGCAAATTTAGGAAAATTCGTAGCATAACTCGTCAATTCAAACCCAAAATAACTACAGACTAAGCCTTGATTTCACACACAGTAAAGATCTCCTTCATATCACAACACCAGATTGCAAGTTTTTCTGAATCCTGAAATAGCTTTGGAGCAAGCAGGATTCGTCAAGGGTCGACGGACAAAGGAGCAGATTTTAATTATGCGATAGATAATCGAAAAATCTAGAGAGTTCAATATCCCGCTCTATGTCTGTTTTGTCGACTTTAGCAAGGCTTTCGATACCGTGCAATGGCATAAGTTATTGCGACGTACTCATTCAAATACCTAACTACCTAGTTCGTCTTATTCGCCGACTCTACAAGGACGGAACTGCGACTGTCCGGATACACAACGTCAACTCATAAAGCTTTCAGACACATACGTTCGGCTAGGGTGCATACTGTCACCACTCCTATTCAATATATATATACGGAGTATATTATGATCGTTACGTTTTGGAGCAATGGAACAAAGGGGGTTCCAGGTCCAGGTCCAGGTCGGAAAATAACAAACTTAAGGTACGCCGATGACACTACTCTGCGCACTCAAACAAAAGAAGACATGGAACACTCGCTGACATACTTAGAGACAACCGAGTACTTCTCCTTTGAACTTGCGACCAACAAGGAAAAAATTAAGATTATGATCGTGAACCGAGTTGAATTAACCTGACATATCCACGATTGGCAACTGTGAGGTTATCCAAATCTACGTGTACCTCGGCTTCACAATCGCGAACAATGATGGGTGTGAGGACGAGATTTAAAGAAGATGTGCTAACACAAGATCCACCGTTGATAGGCTAAAAAGAGTCTGGTGCAACCGCAATATAACCTAAGCCACGAAAGTGAGATTATTGTCTACTGTGCAGATAGAAATCCTCAAATACTTCGAACACATTATTCAAAATGAGTACACTATGGAACGTCTCGTTGTCCAGGAAGAGGTAGAAGGCAAGCGGTCACGCGTCGTCAAGCCCAGTGCTTCCGAGACGCTGAATACCGTAAAAAATGGAGGCACATCGCAGTGGCTACATTAGCCAGAGAAAATGCATCATCTTCAACCACGACCACTCTGTCCAGAGCTAAGTCCAGACTAAGAAGAAGAAAAAACAACACATAAGTGTAAAGAAAAATATGAGTTTTTATTTTCAGTTGGCTCGCATAATCTGTGAAAAAACCGAAATTTTCTAACCAAAGTCACATACCAAAAAACATCGACGTTTTGAATTATTATCGATAGATTTTTATACTTTAATGAAAGTTATATTTATTTTACAATCCATGTGACTATATAATGGCATTTTTAATCAAAGTAAATTTTTAATCAAAAAAAAGTGATTACAATCTTTTTAGATAATTTCAGATGTATATATACTTTGTGAGATAATTTTATGTGATTATTATCATTTTTTAAATTATATTTCAAACTCGTAGGGCTAAAAATGTTAACATTATTAAGTTTTTTTGTGTTTTCACTGGTAAGAATTGTTTTTAAATTGTTCTTTGAATAAACTAAATTTTATAATCAATTATATTAACTCTAACTCTAGCCTATAACTAAACTGTAATTTGTACTCAAATCTTTTTTGTCAGACTCGATTAAGTGGGGTATCAAAATTAAGCAACCACTTAAGAGGGCATTATAAGGATATTTAAAATTTATGTTTAAAATTTTGTTTAATTTAATATTAAAAACTAAAACTAAAAAGTCGTGAATAAAAAATATAATCAAAACTAAAAAAAATCTGCTAAAAAAGCGAGCTATAAAGCTATGAAAATAACTTGATATACAAATACGCAGTATGCATCCGGTTACGCAGTCGGGTTTTTACCCGACTACGCCAGAAGGAGGGTTATGTTTTCAGACAGTATGTATGTATATGTATAATTGTTTGGCACGTTCTGCGGCCTGAACGGTTCGATGGATTGTAGCTTAGAGGTGTCCTTTGATTTGTATTTACTGTGAGAGTGACTATGGGTGTAAATTTTTAATCAGAACAACATATTTCCATACTACACAGAAACGCAGTCGGGTGTTTTAGTTTTTCAATTACAGTGTAAACTTGTCTAATTTAGAAAATATATATTATTTATATTTATATTTATAGGTTGGGATCTATGCAAAGGATCAACCGAAAATATTGTTGAATGATGGTAATGAAATGCCCATCATAGCACTGGGTACCTTTGGTAAGGTAAGTTGAGCTTTTTTAAATATTTTACATAGCTTTTTTTTTAATTATGGATTTATTTTAGGTTGATGACATTGAAAGTAAAGTTCGTCAAGCAGTAACATGGGGGATAGAAGCTGGATACAGGCACATCGATACCGCTGCCGTTTATTTAAATGAGGAAGAAGTCGGTAAAGCAATCAAAAATGTCATCGCTCGAGGAATTGTTAAGAGAGAAGATCTTTTTATAACAACCAAGGTAATGACGATGACAATACAATTCAAGTCTCGTAAAAGTAATCTCATCAGTCTCAAAATAGCAGGCAACGTGTCAAATCAAAATATGAAGTTCGTTTTGATACTAGATTTCAAGATTGAATTTAATTCTAATACCTATACGGATTTTGGGAACTAATCAGAAATCGAATTCGAATTTTATGTAGTTTGTATTCTGTATCTATATATATATAATGAAAATGGTCTTCGTTTGAGGCTCAATCACGCCTAAACCACAGATCGTATCGACATGAAACTACCACCATTCGATGCGAAATTTTTCCTAGATGGTTTATGGCTATCTATTTTTTGAATTCCAACATTCCTTCATTTTGTTGTTGCTGTTTTACTTTTATGAACATTTATCCCGCTAATAAAAACAAAAGATAAGCATTTTCTCTTGATTCTTTTGTTTTCATGGATTTCAACAGAGTATATTAAACGGATTATGGTTTTTTACATTCAACTAAGAATCTACTCACGGTAGTGGAGAACGGCTGGACCAATTAGGCTTTTTTTATAGTCAGAATTGTCAGGAGAAAGTTTTGTATGTAAGAAAATTTAAAAAAAGTCAGATAAAAAGTTAAAAATTTCGATGATAATCGAAGAATTCCCATCTATATAGTCACTCACTACGAAATCTCGGGAACCATAAGACTTAGAAACGTAAAACTTGGTAGGAATATTACTTTTGCTATGTAGAGGTCAGCTATGAATAGATTTTAAGAAATCCATCCCCCAAAGGGGATTGCGGGGGCGTTAACAATGAACAATTCCTGTTTTTAAACTATAGCTCCTATAGACTTCAAATTTGGTAGGAATCTTCTGTAAGAGGTGTAGAAATAGGCTATGAACGAATTTTACGATAGCTCACCCCGCAGGGGGTTGCGGGGGTTTTTATTAATATTTTTAATTTTCCAGCTAAAGCTCCTACAAGCTCCAAATTTTGTAGGAATTTTCTATAAGTGATGTGAAAATGATTTATGAACAAATTTTACGATATCCCACCCCAAAAAAGATTGCGGGGGCGTTAACAATGAAAATTTTTAATTTCGAAGCGATAGCTCCTATAGACTCCAAATTTAGTGAGAGTGTTCTATATGTAATATAAAAATGATCTTAGAGCGGATTTTACAATGAATCACCTCCAATAAGGTTCGCGGGGGTGGGTGTTAACAATAAAAAATTTCAATTTCGAAATATAGCTTCTAAAAATTCTAAATATGGTAGGAATCTTTCATTATTCACATAAAGATCATCTCAAAATGGATGGGGGTGGGTGTTAAAATCTAAAATTTTAATTTCCAACCTGTAACTTCTACAGACTCCAAATTTGGTGGGGATCTTCGTGTATGTAGGGATATTTGTGTATTTCCTTACAACAATCGTCTTTTTGGCAGCGGAGAAAAAGTCATTGAGAGGTTTCCAAAACTTAACTTTACATGTAGCCAATCAACGGACTAAGAATTTTACATTCATTTTACTTTTGCAGACTACATATCTGACGAATTCTTTTATTGCGTGATCGCGGAAATGTACCAGATTATAATGAATCCATTTTCTAAGCACTTGAGATGTGGAAAAGAAATTTAGTTACTTATTCCAATAGAATTCATAAAAAACATGAACAATTAATTTTCTATAAAAAATTGATGTCACGGAGAAAATTTTAGTTAACAGAAAATTCGTCGCATTTGAACCTAGACAGATTTCAACTTCACATATGAGACTTGCAATGACTTTAACTTAAACGATTTTAACGACTTTAACTTTAACTTAAATGATTGCACATTGAAAGTTACAATAAATATTAGTGAGAAAAATCACCTGGATGGAAGATACAGGCTAAATCGATGGAATTTGGAATTTGTGTAAGTCTAAACAATATCGATGCTTACAGTTCTATCCGCGGGGCCTATTTATGTTCATACAAAAATAAAAAAAAGGAGAATAATAAAAATATGGAAAAAAAATAAAAATGAAACATAAAATGTAATTTATTTCCTTTTTCAATTCGCCCAGCGAAGCGGGCGGGAAACGGCTAGTGTTTTCATAAAATGCGTTTGAAATATATTTAGGTTTTAACATTAAAAGTAAAAGTTCTTTTTTTTAGTTTTATTATTTATTAAGTATCTAATATGTTTTGATTTTATATGTATTCAGTAGAGTCGAATTAAAATTCAGGCTTAGCTTTGGATCAATGCGGTTTGAACAAAATTTAATGAACTTTGGAACTGACAAGAATAATACCTCGTAGGTTAACGTCGGTAGCAGGCATATCCTCAATACTAAATAAAATATTTAAGAATAAAGTGGACCGCGTTTAAATTCTGATTTTAATATGCATATAGGAGGATATATTATAAAAAATATACTTAATATAAAAAAAATAAACAATCTTTGTTTTTAAGTCTACAAACCCGTTCTAGACCAGCGTGGTGGACTATGGATTGAATTCTTAGTAGCAACTTATAGTAGTATTACCTACACGCTTCACTTCTGAGTATATCCGGGTGCCTAATAGTAGTAGCGTAGAGTTCTATATTTCGTGCAAATCTGTTTAGCCTTTAAATCGTAAAGTGGTCATACACACATAAACAAGTTTCCGTATTTATAATGCTAATATGCATAGATTACAAATATTACAGCTAAACTTCGGGTATAATGGATCAATGGTTCTGTCAGCGCTTAATACATCGTTAAATAAACTACAACTGGATTATGTGGATTTATATCTCATTCACACACCTGATAATTGGGTAAGTATTTCTATAAAATGAATTATCGTAGATGTAAATCTTATTTGAAATTGTTTTTGCTTGTTAATAATAATGTACTCCTGATCGACTTCGCTACGGCAGGTAATATCATTAAAGGATAGGATCTGTCGGCTTTATGTGTCCTTTGAGACCTTTCCAATTTCTATACTCTTCTTCTTCTCTTCTTATACGGCTGCTACTGAGAGTATTCTTTCAGAAAACTTGGTAATAAAACTTGGCCTAACCCGGGATTCAAAACACAGGACCTCCGGATTGGCACTGTACATGTTTGTCAGTAGACCCTAGGTCACTGATGCAGTTTTGCTTTTTAATATCTAGATAATAAACTCTATCAATTTAACTAAGATTTCTTAGAAGTGGTCCAACTACCTATACATTAATAAACTTTACCTGCAATAACTTGAGCTCAAAACAAAGCTTTCCTAAAAACCCATAGATAAATATAATATTATGAAACATCTAAACAAAGAAATATATTGTGCCATAGATAATGTTATTCTATACCTACTAGTACATATGCTAGATACTTATAGATAGTTTTGATTTGCAAATAGCTAAACCGTTTCCTTTTATAAATAACAACGTATGTTCAAACCAATGCACAGTATTGTAAAATTCATGCAATTTTCAAATACGTCTCCGTCTTTGCATTGTACCATATACACATAAATACTTTGTTAATAATAACTCGTTTAACTTCAGATTGCATAAGCTTATATTTTATATTTTAAAAACAATCAATGATTTTCTTTGACAGGTAACTTTAGAAGTATACGATTTAGTGGATACTTGGAAAGGAATGGAGGAAGTCAAAAGACTGGGCTTGGCTAAATCTATTGGTGTGTCAAATTTCAATAGTTCTCATATCAATAAGCTCCTTATACACAATAACATACGACCAGCAGTTAATCAAATTGAGGTAAGACGAGACCGATGGGGATAGGATATTCTGCAAATCCGGAGTCGAATCAAGACGTAGAAAATTATTTTATTGTATTTGCTATCATCGACAATGATATCATTCCGATATGGGTTTTAGTTCAACGCTCCACGGCGAAATCATTATAAGATAAGAGCATTTTGTGAGATCCAAAGAATAATTACAGTTTTTAATTGATTATTATTATCTAAGAAGAACATGAACATTGAACAGTACTTTAATGTTTGCATCATATTGGATATAATATGATTGGTATTTGGTATCACACGCATTAGATAGCATTTATTTTATATCAAAATGGTACGAATTGTCTTTCGAATATAATAATATCAATAATAACTTTATTTTTATTATTATTATAATATCTTTAATAACTATATTTCCGTTTCAACCTTATCTGGACAAAATCTGATGTATTATGTTATAGCGACTCGCCCTCGGTCCGCTCAAGTCCATCTCTAGAAACGTTTTAACGGTTAAGATTTCACAGAAATGAGATATTTTCCGCAGTAAAAAGTATTCCTTATATTTATCCGGATAACCAAGTATCATCATACCAAATTTCATCAAAATCTGACGAGTGTTTTTTGCGTGATGCGTTCACAGTAAGACAGAGAGTTAAAAATCTAAAAACTATACATTCGGCCTTTATATCGATAATAATGTCTATTTGAATAAGATTTTCAAATAAATGTTTGATGCACAGATTCGGTTTAGAATTTGTTAATATGAATGGGTAAACATAGTGATAAACTAAATGTGTATCAAATATTTGTAACTATATTATTTGTTTTAGGTAAATCCTACACATGCAAGTTTAGATTTAGTGGCGTACTGTCAAAAAGAAGGTATAGTGGTAACATCTTATGCTCCAATGGACTTTTTAGTTCCACGACCATTCAGAGAATATGCACCACCACCAACGATTGATGACCCAATTTTAACAAGCTTGTCAACAAAATACGGGAAAACTATCCATCAAATACTTATCCGTTACTTGGTAAGATACATATTAATAAATGAAGAATTTCTGTTGTACATTTCGTATATCAGAAACGATTTTAACAATATCCATGTTTTGCTTTTTAAATTGAGCTATATAGTCTCCTGAAAAAACGCATTTTTCCCACAAAATCAACTAAAAAAAAATATTTAATTTTTTAATTTTAACATATTAGGTATAAGAAAATGTTTTAATTTGGTGTTTTTATGTGATTAGCCTAAGCAAGTTGTATAATATTATCTATATCTGTAGTAATGTTATAAAACTGCAAAGATTGTTATTTTTGGGTTTGTTTATTGCAGTAATATCAAGATATACGTAAGTCGTAATCATAGTATCTTAAAAATTCTTTTTGAATTTACAAAACTTTCCGTATTCCGTCTATGAATATTAAAATACATAATATGATATTCAAAATATAATCTCAGTTGGCAGTGACCCTGCTTTCTGCGCCAGCGGTCGCGGGTTCGAATCCCGCTGGGGGGCATACATTTGTTGAGCACGAATGTTTGTACTTCAGTCATGGATGTTTATATTTATTATATGTATGTATTTAAACTTATATATGTGTAGTATATCAACCATCTAGTATCCATAACACAAGGCTCGTACCCATAGACGTATTAACTAAGGACGAGACACATAAGCTGACGTACCTTTACCGGCCTTGACAGTAATCAGGATATTTTAGGCCTGGCCGTTTGATTTTACGTCAGTCTCAAGCACTTACTTGTCAACAAAACATCTCCCAAAAATGACTAAATGTTCTATTAGATGGTGTAAAAACTATAGTTTGTCCATTTTGTTAATGGTTTTTTGACAGCTCGCCGACTGACAAGCTATAGTGATGACAAAAGGACGTAATAATCGATTTCTCTTATTTTTTTAAGTATACAATAATATCTATTTTTATATTTATTAATATGAAAATAAATATTATCATCGTAAAAATCAAGTGTGGTGGAAAGAACTAAGGGAATCATAATGTGATTTGGGCCGTGACATTGCATATTTTGATAATTTATGCACACAAGAGTTAATAATTAATATAACTGAAGACTCCTCATCGGACAAATCTAATATAAATGATGATTCTGACGAATCATGTTAATAAAAGGAATTAAACTATTTTAGTTGTTTTATTTGTATGCCTTATACAAAGAAGAAAGTAAAACTTTACTATTAACTTTAATATTTTAATTTATTGGTTTAAATCTTAAATTTTTTTTTGTCTTCCTTATTAAATAACATTACACCTTATTTACATATTAGCCTTGATTTCTATCGATTATTTGTAATCTGTGGCACAATCGTAGTAATCGTTATGTGTGGCACAGCAATAAGAGGGAGGTGCCCGTCCATGAAGTACAATATTAATGAGTATGACATTTTAACTTTAATGGCTAACCATTAAATACGAAACTTCGTGGACGTGAGCTGTCAAAAAACCATTAACAAAATGGACAAAGTATAAAGCAGCGGAAGCAGCACTATTTCTTTTCACTTGTAAGTAATATATTTTATTACATTTAATGTTATTTATCACAAAATTTAAGTAAATGTAAAATAAAATTTCGTATTATTCAACTATGTTAAATATAGTCGATATATCTATGTATTGTTGACATCTGACAACCATCATAAAATGGCTGGATTATACCGTTCAAAACAAATGACAGAACCGTCGAGTAAGTCCATTTGACATCGACTAGTGCTTGACAATGTCGAAAAATATATCGATATTTGACGAAATAACTAAGCGAATAATGGATGTTATTTGTACAGTACAATAACATAAAATACTTTTATCGCAGTATCCTACAATCTGATGACAATAAATTTATAATAATATTTTTATAATTAAATAAAAACATTATAAATGCAAAAATTATAATTAGTATGTGTACTTAATTTTTATTTTATTTTAACACATAAATTACACAAAATTTTAGATTTCCTAGGGATCCTTCTCGAAAGAGAAAAGAAATTCTTAACAAAAAATTTGAAGTCTATAATAACTATAATTGAGTAAAATGTTCATAACAATGTCCTGCTTATTTTAGTATAATTAAAATATAAATACCGGAAGCTTACCCCACCTTTATTCTCCCTTTATTTTCTTTGCCTTACAGCTTATTTATGATACGCCTTTTCTTTCCCATTCGAACGTTCTGGGTATGATTGTCGGCGAAAAATCAAACAATATTTATTATTAATATTTAAAATGTCATTGATGTATTTATTTTTATTTTATCGACTACGTTCAAGCACTAGCATTAGAGTGAATTTTGATGTATTGTGTCAATTCTTTGTGTGCGTTATACTTCAAATGGTTGAAAGTGTTTTCATGCATTTGTATTTTATGACTGGTCCTTAGGTAATACGTCCATGCTCGTACCTTACCGTGGAACTAGATAGTGCTGTGTGTAAATGTCCCAACATATTTATTTATTTCTTTATATACACAAGAGAAAACGAAATCGAAATCATAGCCTAGTAAAATGCAGAATAATAACACAACATATATAATATCGAATTTTATGATTAATTTTCTTTTCAGTTGGATCGTGGAACTGTGCCGATACCTAAATCTTCGAATAAAAATCACATACAAGAAAATATCGACGTTTTCAACTTTTCGCTTTCTAAAGAAGACATATATTTGATTAATGAATTCAATTTAAATATGAAAGTTTATGATTTTAGTTTTGAAATTGCAGATGCTTTGGCTAAGTACTACTATGGCCTGAGTATTAAAGATTTTTTCCCGTGAGATTAATCAAATAACCATAATAAATACATGAGTATTATGGTGATTTTATTTATTGCTTTCGGAATACAATACTGATGATACCGTAACAAAAATTAGTGTTAAAAACATAATTAAGCTACTTTAATATCTAATGAAAACATAAAATAAAATGAGCTCACAACGCAAGTTTTTTTCTGATTCCTCTTTCTCTTAACGTATTACTACACAATACATACATACATAATATAGAATATGATGACTTTTTCTTTCAAGTTGAATCACGAAACTGTGCCATACAATAAAATATCGAGGTTCTCAATATTTCTCTTTCTTAAAAAGATGTATATATTTACTTAATGATTCAATGTACATAAAGAGTATTATAAATATTTTGTTTAATTAATAAATTTACACACATTAATAGTTAAATTCAACAGATTCGAGATCAAAATTTAAATAGCGTCCTCTGCTACAATACAGATGTTTTAATTTTTTTTTATTTCAGCAATACGAACAGTTTATACACTATACTATTAAATTTTATTCTCTAAGCACTGTTTTTCACCTCTTGATTCCCTTTCACTAATACTTAATTCGGTTTTTCTTCTCTTTTTCCCTTTTTCGTATTTCTTCTCAGTGTTCACTCAGCTTCGGCTTCAACGGATCTGATGACACACTGTCGGCCTTTTCATGTGCTTAAATAAAGAAAACTCTTAGTCTAGTAGTCCAAGATCCCCGGGGCCGCGAGAAATCGTATTTTATCTATACGTCTGTTATTCTGCATATCTATCTTTATCTCAGTCTTGATTATATAGGGGAAGAAGGGGGAATGGCGTTCACTTAAGAAAAACATGCTGTATTTTCTAAATTATTTATTATATATCAAAATAAAGGTAAATAACAAAGTCTTTAACTATCGAGTAATTAAGATTTTAACAACAAAAGCATTTATCTTTGACCTACTAGTAGTAATAAAAAAATATTAAAAAAACATGTTTGAGCGGCATTGCCCCTGACTATGGGTAATGCCGCTCAGTGTATGGGGTAATGACGCTCAAACATGTTTTTTGGAATATAACAAGTAAAATACATTTTAATTAAAGAAATATTAATGAGATGAACCTCCTACAATGAAAGTAAAGTCTACAATAACAAATTAGCATCATTTATCGCCATTTGTACGTAAGATAAGCGTTTTTCAATTTAACAAATATAGTGAAGTCTTCGATATCAAATCAACTTCAATTATTATAATATAATATAAAATTATTATTATTATAAGGAGGTAAGACAACTTAGAAATAGTAATATTTTATTTTTGGTCACATAAATGACAGATGTATTCATCTGGCGAATCCCATCCTGAACATATAGCATGAGCCCATACTCCGCAGATGGTGCACCGATACCATAACTCGTTATGTTTTCCAAATTCTTTGCAAATAGTACATTTGTTATAACTTTCGTCATCCACATTTATATCGTCATCTCTGTCATCGTCGCAAAGATGCTCTTCATCATCACTCTCTGAAGAACTTTCTTTTGTAAGATATTTGTTTCATATGTTTTTTTGGTCTTAATTTATCATCTTTACCGGTCTTATTGAGTTTCGCGACTTTTTCTTTTTATTATCCTCTAAAATAATTTTCATAGGAGTCGCAGTTAATATTTAGCTTTCTTTGACGTGGTTTATAAAATGGTTCAATTGTTGTTGCCGTCGCTATTCGCTCTGTGCGAAGCCGGTGGTGGGGAGAAACTGATTTACCGTCAGCGCTACCCGTGGCTATATCCGATACTACGGGGGGCTGTTTTTATGTTTCGAGTTAGCTAAATATACAAGTGAATTGTTATTTAAAATTTATTTAAATAAAATAACATAAAATGAGTCACAAAAGTTGTTGTGTTGTAAGTTGTAAGAATACAGGTAGAAAAAGTGCTTGTCATTTTTATAAATTTCCAACAGCAAGTTGGAAAATAAATCAGAGGAAAAAATGGATAGCCGCTGTTAGGAGACAAAAGTAAGTAGAATCATAACCTTACTATCCGTAATAATAAAAATCTTGAAAGGAGTAAAACTTAAAAAAATAGTAAGTTTAGAAAATGCTAGGAAATATTATTATTAATTAAAAAAAAAATTTTTTTTAAACATTTTTAAATTTAGCATAATTATATATTAAAAAATAAGATTGAATTTTTTTATTATAAACTTTTCATTAATTATTTAAGATTCATTTACTCTTTGCCACTTATTATATTAAACAAAAAGATTATCCATACCAATGATCATAAATTTTAAATATTAAATATTAAAATCTAAAAATAAAAATGATAAATTTAATCGATTAACAATTTTTCCCAGCTTTATTATTGAATTGTAATATGTTAATTTTAGTTAGCAAACATAATCTATTTTTTTTGTACTCAAAAACAATCAGCACTTTTAATTTGTAGAATTTTGAAACATAAAATATTTTGGTAATTTCGTTTAATCTAAATTTGCTATTAAAAAAAAATAATTGAATGTTTATTCAAGTTTTCTTATAATTTTAATTTTAAAAAAAACTTTTTCTATTTTCTTTTTATTTGATTTCAGTCTGATTTCAGTTAACCTACCTTTATGTGTGCTAACTTCTATGCTACTTTTTCGGTATTAACTATACTTACATTTTATTTTTTAATGCACAAGAACACTTTACATTAACAAATATTTATTATAAATATTCCCTTTAATTAAAAAAGCATTTTTTTATTTATCATTCGATATTATTATTACTGACAGCCATTCAATACTTAGTAAAATATATTACAATAGCCCCCTGTAGTTCAAACGTACCATGGCGCTGAAGTCGCGCACAGAGCGAATAGCAGTAAAGGATACCGGAGTTCTTCATTATTGAACTAGATTTTGGTTGCGTGCTTGTGCACGTGCCAAAACAGATGCAGAGGATTGATCCTCATTTGATGGACTTGCCAAAGGAGATGTATGTCCTGAAATTATGGCCGTACCATCAGACTGCGCATATTCGAAATTCTGGACATTTGGGCCTTGGTTTTGAGGAGTTTTAGCAGATTGAAGGTTAAAAGGAATGAATTTATTCGGTCCAAGCGCCGCTTTAGCGGTGGTCCTTTGACGATTTCTTGGCATATCTACAACAAAAAAAAATAAGTCACTAAGGGGTAATTGCGCTCAGATGAGCGGTATTACCCCAAACGCTCGTTTTGTAATTGAATTGAAATTAAAAAAAAATCATACACAATTGTTGAAAAATTGATTGCATTATTACAAAATAGAATAGTTTTATTGTCAGAAGAAAAAATAATAGTTAAATAAGCATTAAAATTTAGGACTTACCGTCAAGAAACTCCTAACCAAAAGTTAGATCAGTTCGGGCGGAAACAAAGAAAAGCACTTCACAGTCACATGACGCGATCTGACTGTATGTTTGTATCGCTGTCTGTAAGAGACCCCCTCCCCTCACAATTCACGCGATGTGGTGTGTTGCTACGTATCATGTTTACAGACTTACAGAGGTGAGCGCCATTACCCAGTGAGCGCCATTCCCCCTTCTTCCCTACATGATTCAGTTCCTTGAATATCATCAAACTCACACTAGGTGTCGCTATGACTATGAGAAGGATAATGGATACATTTTGTTACTAAGAAAGGTCAGGCGGCCCTGGGATCTTAATCTATAATCATTTCGAAATCTTTCCTGATTTTTTTTTCTCTAACACATTAAAATTTGCAATTAATTGTCTTCTAATTTTCAAAAGTTGAGAACTGTCATACGATGTTGCAAATCATGTTGAAACGTGTTATTACGACGGTATACACTCTATACGAAATTATAATAAAATATTAAATTAGTCGAATCTTGAGTATTGAATATTTTCGAAAAAGCTAATTGAAATAGTCGTTGGCACAATCGATTGTTTTAGATTCGACAGAAATTATGTATTTCTGTGAGCAACCATCACAACAAAACCTCTAGATAGATTAGGTAAAATTTGGTATAATGATAGCTACCCTGCGTCATCATATAGTCTATTTTTTACTGCTGCGATTTATATCTCTGAGAAATTCCAACTAACTGTTATACCTTGCCAAGGGACAAACCCAAGTGGAGTGAAGGTGAAGAAGAGCTAGGTACTTGTACGAACACATTCATAAATGTAACCATAAAAGAATGTTTAATCAAAGGTAATTGCACTTTTTATAATGTCATTAAACAGATAACAGTCTTTTAAGATAATTTTTTGATGTATATATTGTGTGACAAATTTATATGACCATTATCATTTATTAATTTATGTTTGATACTCGTGGTATTAAGAATGTTAACATTATTAAGTGTTTTTGTGCTTTTACTGGTAAGAATTATGTTTAAATTACTAACTCTCTTAACATATTATATGAATTATTACGTATAGCGAAAAAATAATTTAAAGAATACGTTGAAGATCTTTGGAACATACGTTTTTGTCATTTATTTATTAATTATTTAACCTTTGACTCCTTAGAAAACAATTTTATCTACTATTTTGGTAGTCTAATTGACCAACACTAAGAAGTTATCAATAAAAATATAATTTCCAAACCAAAGGAAAAACAGACTGCGTATAGAAAAATGAAGTCAACCCAGTCGGGTTTTCTAATTTAGAAAGTATATTATGTTATTTATATTTATAGGTTGGGATCTATGCAAAGGACCAACCGAAAATATTGTTAAATGATGGTAACGAAATGCCCACCATAGCACTGGGCACCTTTGGTAGGGTAAGTTGACTTGCTTTTTGAAAATAGTTTATATTAAATATTATGAATATTTTGCATAACATTTATTTACTTCTTTTATTTATGGATTTATTGTAGGTTGATGATATTGAAAGTAAAGTTCGTCAGGCAGTAACATGGGGGATAGAAGCTGGATACAGGCACATCGATACCGCTGCCGTTTATTTAAATGAGGAAGAAGTCGGTAAAGCAATCAAAAATGTCATCGCTCGAGGAATTGTTAAGAGAGAAGATCTTTTTATAACAACCAAGGTAATGACGATTACGAATTGTTTAAGGGCCGGTAAAGCAATAAAGAAGAATTAATGAATTGAGCTGCTATAACATCTGTCTCATCATAGAGGCCGAGGTTGCTGTTGTCAGATCAAACGAAGTTTAATGATACGGGATTTTGATACTCAGTTAAATGTAGTATGCATAGGTAGTTATGTTTAAAAAAATTTCAAGTGTGATTAGGTCTTATAGGAACCAAAGGCTAGTACTAAATAAAATATCTTGCTTATACGATGAATAAAATTTTCGCTTACATAATATGTATGTATGATTGAATTACATGATTAGTAGCAACTTATAATCGCTTCACTTAGGAGTATATCCAGATACCTAATATTAGTCTTTGTTGCTTGAGGTCATTATTTATCTGAGTTCTAAATATCGTACAAATCTGTTCAACCTTTATATCGTAAAGTGTCATATAGTAGAGGAGACCGTGGAAGATCGACCTTCACCGATTTGATAACCAGATGAGACATATTTTTTATCGAATATAATTTATAAACAAATATGCCTATAATTATATTTTAACGCTTCATTCTTCAGATATAATAACAGAGTAGTACCCCTAACCTACAAGGCAGCGTTCGCAATTATATCTTCGAATGAAGCGTTTCATATAATAATGATCGAACTTCACTTAAGGTAAGTTCGTTTGATCATATATTACTTGCCTATCTGAAAGTGCTCATGGCTATTTTTAGCTGGGCAACAGTGCTTTAAGTATGATTTTTTGCAGGCAAGTCTATATGACTGATTTTGTAATAAAATAATCTAAAATTTGATATAACTTTCGATAAGTCAGCAGAACGATGGAGTCACCTATATTGACTTACCTGTTTACATCGGCTTTGGTAGCTATACACAAAAATGAGTAGGCAAGCCTACTGAGGCATATTCTGTGTGTTAAAAACTAACAGTGAAATAAAATTCATTTGGTTATCAAAAATAGCCATGAGCACTTTCAGATAGGCAAGTAATTATAGGCATATTTGTTTATAAATTATATTTAATAAAAATATGTCTCATCTGGTTATCAGGTCGGTGAAGGTCGATCTTCCACCGGCTCTTAGACCAATACAGGCATAAACAAATTTCGCATTTATAATATAAATAAATTACAAATATTACAGCTAAACTTCGGATATAACGGATCAATGGTTCCTTCGGCGCTTAATACATCATTAAATAAATTACAACTCGATTATGTGGATTTATATCTCATTCACATACCTAATAATTGGGTAAGTATTTTTATAATATTAACGAAGTGTCTATTCATCCGATAAGCGGACGAATAAATTAAATATTATTCGTCCGACAATTGGTGTTTGATATATCGCGACTGAGACTTTTTTGCTTCTTAAATGGCTCAAAGAGAAATCAATTTGTTTTTTAAGTTTTAACATACTCGTGAATGCAATTGCGGACGTTTCTATAGTACTTTTTACAAAATACCATTTTCTTGTACATTGTTTTGATGTAGGTACATACTCTCAGTGAGTCTTAGTAACGTTAGGACAACTCTATAGAGCCAGCTCTTTTACATATAAAAACTCTTGGACTTATTAAAAGTGGGTGGGATCTTAATAATAAATTATCAGCTCGGTAGGTTAAGGTTATTTTTTTTTTATTTTTGGCATACTCGTAGGTATATCCTGCACATAAAAATCGCTTATTTTATTAATACGATTATCGGATGACTAGCAACAGCCTTTAAAATAATTTAGTCATCCAACGATTGTTGGACGACTAAATTATTTTACTCGTCCAACTAGCAGACGACTAGCATCAGCCTAATATTAACTATCGTTTTCGAATGAATGATCGATCCCTGGAGTTGTAAATTCGATTTGAAATCGTTTTTGCTTGTTAATAAGAATGTCCTCCTGATCAATTTTGGCAACGGCGCCAGTTCATCAATTAAGGCGCAGGCTTTACGTGCCCTCTGTGATACGGAGATAAAACCCCGCCAACTTCCCCGCCTACTCCAGGCCAAAAAAAAAATAATCTTAATTGATGCCTATTTGAACTGTCCTTCTGGGCTGGATTCCTCCAACAATAACTAAGTAATTAAAATTATTATTTTTGACTTTTTAGCTTCGGTTTGTAACGTTTTGAAGTCGGCTTTTACTTTAATTAAAAATAATATAATCTTTTATACAAATATTATTAAAAATATCAACGATTTTCTTTGACAGATAACTTTAAAAGAATACGATTTAGTGGACACTTGGAAAGGAATGGAGGAAGTCAAAAGACTGGGCTGGACTAAATCTATCGGCGTGTCTAATTTTAATAGTTCTCATATCAATAGGCTCCTAGCACACACTGATATAAGACCAGCAGTTAATCAAGTTGAGGTAAGATGAGAACGGTGTTTTGCGAAAGTCTAAACTGAACGTGATACTAGGTATATTGTACTAGCACTTCTCATGGTTTCGCCTGCGATACAAAGACCGGAAACCAAATTCTTACATGTTTGTTGTACATACTATGTGATGTTTTATAGGCGGTTTGTAACGGTAGTTAGGATTTTTCAGAAAGTAAATATTTTTCAGCTGTAAAAAGTATAAAACTTAATTTATTATGTATAAAGGTAATGATTAAACTAAATGAGTATTAAATAATTGTGCAAGTATATTATATGTTTTAGGTAAATCCTACACATGCAAGTTTAGATTTAGTGGCGTACTGTCAAAAAGAAGGTATAGTGGTAACATCTTATGCTCCATTCGGCTTTCTAGTTCCACGACCATTTAGAGACAACATACCACCACCAAAGATTGATGACCCAGTTTTAACCAGCATGGCAACAAAATACGGAAAAACTGTTCTTCAATTGCTAATACGTTATTTGGTAAGATATACTTTTTATATTCAAGTGTGAACATTATATAGATTTTAGAAGGAGGTTTAGTTTGTTGAGTGATTAGTTAAAAGTAGTTATATATATTTACAGAAAATTGAAAATTAAAATAATTAAGAACATTGAAAGAAATTGAAATTTGCAATGCATATAATGGTGAAAATATTCTCAGACAGCTTGCATCTTGGGCGTGTTTAGTTTTAGAGTCGATTTTATTAGCCGCTCTCTATCCCTTTATGATCTTAAGTGTTTTGTGGTTGTTTTACCCTTCAAAATTACTAAGATATCGCTATAAATGTGGAGAATGTTGTATCAAATGAAGTTGGTCCCATTCTTTGTAACGTTATTGGAGCATTATCAGACTTACTTTTTATTGTTTTGGGACTTCTTTTGGAAAAGTGAGATTTCTCTAGGGATATAATAGTATAGTATAGTATAGTTGTCTATTTTACTTCATGATGACCTGTTTCTTTTCAGTTGGACCGTGGAACAGTGCCAATACCGAAATCTGTTACCAAAAGTCACATACAAGAAAACATGGATGTTTTTGACTTTTCGCTTTCTAAAGAAGACATTTATTTACTCAATGAATTCAATTTAAATATGAAAGTATATGACTTCAGTGTTGAAATTGCGGATGCTCTTCTTATGTACATCTATGGCCAGGGAGTGGCAGATTTCTTCCCATCAGAATAAATATAAGTGTATTATGGTATATTTATGCATTGGTCTCTGCTCCTTTAATAAATTATTACTTATGGTTTTTAATTATATCAATAAAAACATAAGTGTTAAACTCACGAAACAATAAAATAAAATAAGCTCATTTCTAAGGTTTTTCATTACTCTTCCTCTTAACTATTTTATTGCATATTTTAAGAAACTAATCTTAACTTACAAAAGTTTTGTAAATTTATATATTCATAGTACGATATTTATGTATTCTACTTGTTTTAATATCCCACTGTTGGGCACGGGCCTCCCTAAAAACGAAGGGGATTCATGGCCATAGTCCAAAACGCGGACTAAGTGCGGGTGTGCAGAAATTTCTTTCGAAAACTTGCTTTTTCACACACATGCAGGTTTCCTCTCGATGTTTTCCTTCAGCATAAGGCAGGTGGTAATCATATTAGAAATGATTCGTGCGTGAAAATATTAGGTGTGAGACCCAGATTAGAACCGACTTCACTCTGTTATCCAAGCGAGTGCGCTAACACTGCCTTAAATTTGTATAATTTGAAGTTAGTATATACTTTGATATATTCAACATACTAAGCCAGATGTATAAGACAATGTAATAATAAAACACCAATATTAAAAAGATATTTTTTATTTTCATACATTAGTTATAGTAAAACAACACTAATAATATTTCAATATACCCATTTACAATTAAAATTATATACCTACCTATATTATCAAAATATGTCTTTCGTACCGTAAGTTTTTCTTAATCTATATAGATATTATGCAGAAATATGAACATTTACATCACAGATTTAGAAAGCTTACTTTAATGACAAGCACGTAATACATACATTCAGAGGAACTAACTAAAGGGCTTAGACAAAAAGTCATTCTAAGGTCAAATAGTAGGAGAACCTATGTGGTGGACTATTTTAAGGGCGAACACTGCAAAAACTTATTCCACACTATTCTAGATATTTTTAAAGTACTAGAACTCTTTTTGTGTGACAATTTAAAATATCGAAAGTTAATGACTAAGTAGTAGGAAATCATAAGGTTGACGGCCTTTTAAAGTGAAGTAATAAATTGTTCATATCGGATCGTATTTTCTGACGACAACCTGGTAATTGGTATCAAAACGCAGATAATATTACTTTAATTAAATGTAATTACAAGCCAAATAAATAAAATAATCAAAACATCTGTAGAAAAGAGGTCTTTTTAGTCTGGAGAATTTTGGAAATGGTTAATAAAAAGTTCTCGCCTTGAAAATGTTTACCACATGATTGATGAGAATCTAAGACTATTACATAGAATTATAAGAATGTATCAAATCCATATATTTATTAGGTTTATTTTCTACAATGTTAGTCAAATGACAACGTCTAAACTCTAAAGCCCCTATAATATAGATAAAAATCGCACTTTATTCATCACTAAATAATATTTTGCTTTTACCCACGTCGTATGTACACATAATGATAACACCCATTGAATTAAATTATTTGTCTGCAGTATAATTTTTATGTTTTTGAAAATGATGCGATTTTAATCTAATGTTTTATCACAACTAAATATTTTTATCATCATTTTTCACCTGTTTGTTATCATTATTTTTTAATACACACTAAGTAATTGGTATTTTATTGAAAATAAAAAACACAATGGAAGAATCAAAATTATGAGTGATAATTAAACCGTTTGTATTTGATACAAGGAACTTACTTATTTTTTTAGTATTTAGTGTGAAAATATTATCGTAAATAAAATAAAAAATCATTGATATATAAAAAAATAAGATCAACGTCTCAAAAGTCTCCTCATATGGAATCATTAAAAATTAATTTACATTTTTTTCAAATCTCTTTTGTTCATTGCTTTTCGGGTGACAAAATTAAAACGCGCATTGTTTCGTTCAAAACAGTAAGTTAGAATTTGAGTTTAGACTATTAAATCATTAAATTTGGTAATTTTTTTTGTTTATTTTTTTTATTTCAGTTGACGTCACATTTTCAGATATTTGTGAGGAAATTATTTTTTTATATATATCAATGTATAAAATAATACTAATCTAAGATATACATTATACATATTTAATAATTATTGTAAATCACATGAAAATTAATCTATAGCTAGCTGTCTAAAAGAACCGTCAATACCGAAAAGTTCGTCGTAGTTTGTAGGCTTTCCAGGTCGTAGACTTTCATTGGCGATTAGAGCGTCCTGCGCTTTAAACCAGTCTCTGTACTCAATAAGCTTTTGTGTCCATTTCTCTGTAATAATTTATATAAAAAAATATTGTTAAGGCGTTTATCAATGGCTATGCAATGGCAATGGCAATTGGTTTCTATTTATACTTATATGTAAGTAAGTTTGTAACTCCTTGATAAAACGACGTATTTGGTCAATATACTAAACATTACTGGGTATACATATCTATGCAAGTAATAAATATAATATTGTGTAGTGACTTATAGGCTATTTGCTTTTAGTAATAAACTAATAAACAAAGCGTTGATTGCATATCCATAAAGATAGTAAAAAAGACGTAAGTATCTATTTGTAAAGTCAAAATAAAATTACTAATAATATGTATTTGAAAGTATTTGCAGTAGGTACATAACATAAGAAAAACTATTTTTTATGTCTGTTCGTTCCGGTTAACGAAACGGCCGGTCCTATTAATCTTATAAGTAAATATGAAAGGTTAATTTGTTTTTCATTTTAACTACTCGATACCGCATAAGCAGTAGTTGACATTTTAAAACTAACATTATTTATTTTTCAGTGTGACACACATTTTAACGCTTACAAAGTTAGTTTTAATTGAATTGGTCTAATTTATCATTATAATAATAATGACGCACTAGAAAAATATTTATAATAAGCAGTAAAACTACGCTAAGTGTGTTATTATTCAAAAGTAAATTTTTGTTTTCAATTCAGTATCTGGTTCATAAATTTCAGAATTTTATCGATACTATCAATGTTATCCAAAGTCCAAAAATATAGAAGGTTTTATTATTATAAAATTATTGAACAACAAATCAATAAATTGTCAAAAATCAACAATTATATTTACTACTAGCGACTCACTTCGTCTCTAGGCTTAGCGTCTGCGAAACCACAAATAAAATATCTACCTCCTCTTTTTTGAAGTCGGTTAAAAATTAGCCTAAGATACGCCTTATAACATAAGCGAGTGAAAGTCCCGTCAAAATCAGTGCAGCCGTTCCAGAGATTAGCAAACAGACAGACAGACAAAAATTTTATAAATTGTTTTTTGTTGCTAGTACGTGAAAAGTTGTTAATTTGAAAATAAAAACAGACAATTTTATATATATGTATAGATTATTAAAATTAAATTAAATAATAATTAAATTATTCAAATAGAATTGCGTGGAGTTTGGTTGCAACCCGTAATAGTAACAACATACCTTGAAGTTCATCCATAGTACCGCAATCTCCACCATATTCCTTTGGTAGCATCTCTCGCGGTATGTATTTGTAAATATCCTTTAATTCTTTATGAATAAATATCTGCAAATTTAAAGTAAGGTATGATAAAAAAATAATTTATACGGACAGAAGTAGATTAGCCTAAAATGTGATATCAAAAATTTAAGGATTGTTTAACAAACTTGTATGAAAGGAATTATTATTATTATATAGGAATGATTATTAACAAATAACGAGATAAATACGAGTAGTAAATTCAACATTAAGTTGTTTTTGACTATAATCTTAAATCTTAATGCATATAAGATTTCCGTGTTACTTCTAACTGATCTAAACGATTTTTATTTAAATATTTGATTTGTCTCAACTTAAATCATAGGACAGTTATGCCCTGGTATTTCTTTCTTGATAAAAATTACCGATTTTCTCATATATAAATGGAGATGGATTCCTGAAAAAGAATCTGAGAAACGGCTAAGTAGCAAATTCTACCCCCAAAGCTAATAAAATTAAATTAATCAAAAATATAAAAGTTCGTTTATACAAACGATATCAGTTTAACATTAACGTTCTTACTCTTTTTCTAATTTTTTCCTTCAAAAACGGTTTTACGAAGCTTACAAATCTCTCGACTACTGGCGAAGTATTTATTATGTGGACTTCTTTCAGTTTTACTGGATACGCTTCCTGAAATAAGATTAACAATCATAAAATTTTAATAACTTATAATATTCTTACTCTCAGTCAACGCGGATGACAATTCGATAGAACTAGTAAGGGATCAGACGTAGGAAAGACGGTTTTTGATACTCTATTACTTTACTATCGCCAATTTCACAATCCTGGACTGATACTGAATTTTCTTTAAGAAACTGATGGCAGTATACTGCCCATCCTGGGATTTTAACCCTGGATCTGTAGATCTGCTATAAATACAAAATACTAGACTTTAAAAAAGCGAAATAATAGACTAAAAAAAGTTCAAACATACCTGCACGCAAATCATAAATTTCTTCACAATAGACGGCGATAGTTTAGCTAATACACTTGCTCCCAATACAGCACCATCCAATACGTAGATATCCCCAGCAACACCCTCTACTTCTTCATTCAGTCTTACGTCACCAATCATGAGTGCAACCTTTAAAGTGTCTGTTATCTGCTGAGAGTCCAGTTTTGGATGTAGACCTGGAATTATTAAATATAATGTTAACAATAAAGTAAAATAAACTACAGAAACAATTTGTAAGTAACCATTTTTCTATTAGTTTTTGGATTTTTGTAGAGACATTCTCAAGACATCGTACTAGATATTGAAAAAAACTGTATAAAATATAGCGATCAATTTAGACTTGATTTGTGAGAAAATCACTAAATGGATTTTGATGAAATTAATATTGATATAGCAGGTTGTCTGGGCAGTATTTTGCTAAGGAGTAAATCATCAATGAGAAATCATAACTAAACGAAGGTGATTCACTAGTTTAAAAATATAACACACGTTTGGCTCAGTGGGTAGTGACCCTGCTTTCTGCGCCAGCGGTCGCGGGTTCGTGTCCCGCTGGGGGCATACATTTGTTGAGCACGAATGTTTGTACTCCAGTCATGGATGTTTATATTTATAATATGTATGTATTTAAACTTATATATGTGTAGTATATCAACCATCTAGTATCCATAACACAAGGCTCGTACGTTACCGTGGAACTAGATAGGTAGTGCTGTGTGTAAATGTCTCAACATATTTATATTTATTTATTTATATATAACAGTATTTTTGTCTTAGTCAATGTTTTGCAATGTAGACTTAGTTTTCCTACAATGACAACTAAGTTGATGATACTTGTCATATACTAGTTATAGTAAATTATTCGTACCTAGTACAGTCCTTTATGTAAATGTTGGGTTTATTTTATGTCATAGCTAAGTGTTTATTCCACACACTCGATTTACGTGAGATGACAGCAAACATCCTCATTGATAAATAAACTACATTGATGTCTACTTAAGATAGGTATTGTGGTGGATTTTTTCTATACGGATATTAAAATTGTCACACAGCGAAATCTGTACATGTACAGAATAACAATAAAAATAAACAATATGAATATTAAAGGACAGTGGTTGAGATTTTTGTCCGTTTGTATATGCTTGCTATACTTTATACGTATCTATACTTTTTTTATTTGTTTCTACTTGTATTTCTGCGTGAAATCGAATGATTTCGTGTAGTGTTTAACTAATCTATTACTTGTGACATTTAGGAGACTTTTTAGTATGGACTTAATAATGTTACGGAAAAATACAATAACTGGTTCAGCCGAACAAATTTTATCTATATACATATGTATGTTATAAAAAAAAGCTTAACAATTTCTAACTAGCACTACTTAGACGAAAGTTGTGTGTTCGAATCTCGTGAAATGTAATAATAACGGTTAATTATCTCAGCCACTTTTTGCAATGGAACGATTTTATATTGCTTAAAATCTGACGAAGCCTTATTAAGCAAAACCTGCTTGTATGTTAATTTTTTGTGAACGTTACTAAAACCAGATATCACAATACTGTTTCGATTTTTTTGCAAATTGATGTATTTTTTTCTATCTAATGAGAGTCAAGAAGTTGATTGACCGAGATTTTTATAATTTGGCGACCTAATGTGAAATAATTAGCGTCAGCCATGTGTAACAAGTTATGCTCACTTCTTCAGACTGACTATTAAAAATACCCATTTATTTAAGGAGATTATATTTTCAGCTTTATATTTTATGTGTGGATACTAAAATTTACTATTCAAAAGTCTAATTTATGCGAATTTTGAAAATTAAAAAAATATTCGTGAAAGTAACTCAAGGCTAACAGCATAAGAAATCTTACCTCGGCATATTGTGACTCTTCTGCCGTTTGGTGTGACACCGGGAAGGGCAGGTCCTTGGCTGGAAAATAATTAATTATAAAATTTCATATATTTTGAATTAAAAACAAAAAACATGATTATAAAATTTTATATTTATTGTTAATACCTTCACGTTCCATATTAATTAAGTTATTATACGTATAATAATACATTTTCAAAGCCAAAGACTCACGACTATTTTTGACCTACGCTACCAGCAAACGAAATCGTTTAATAACAATTCATCATCATCATCATCATCAGCCCTTTTTAACGTCCCACTGCTGGGCACGGGCCTCCCTCAGTACGAAGGGGATCAGGCCATAGTCCACCGCGCTGGCCTAGTGCGAGTTGGCGGACTTCACATGCCTTTCGAAAACTTGTTAGGTTTTCTCAGACATGCAGGTTTCCTTACGATGTTTTCCTTCACCGTAAGACAAGTGGTAATCATGATATAAATGATTCGCACATGAAAATATCAGAGGTGCGAGACCCGGATTTGAACCCGCATCACTCGGTTATCCAAGCGACGTGTTACCGCTGGGCTACCACCGTCCTTAATAACATTTAAAAAAACAAAAAAAGCAATAACATATAAGTAAGTGATAATTATTATAGGCACCACCATGTACTAAAAATAACCATAGAGCAACATATCATTGTACATATAAATACAATCATTATGTTAAAGTTGCCAGTTCGATTTAACTGCCTTGATGGTGTAGTGATTAGCATGTACGGCTACACATCCAAAGGTCTTAGGTTCGAGACCCGTGTCATGCCAAGTTTAGTTATTGAATCTTTCTCTTTCGTAAACATCAGTAACAGCCCAGGATTATTTACCAAATCATTCTTGCCCCAATAATAATTATAAATATTTATTCATTCAATTCATTGCTATATAAACAAAAGTTATTTTACACAAAATATATTATGAAGGATATAGTTGGTATACGCCATAGAAATATGAATATTGCGAAGTGTTGTTTGCTTAAACACTTTGCGTAATCCATATTGCTAAGTAATATTACGTAATGCGCAGACGCACGCCCTTGAATCGTCCAAGGCCCGTATTTCTCATTCATTTTTAACAACCAACCTTATTTCGTATAAAATAGATATCAATTTAGCTTTTTACATTTTTTAATAGTTACTATGGCTATAGAATTAAAGCTTCAAAAGAAGGTTAAAATATTTTAAGTGTATGTTGGCAAATAGTGGAAGAGGATGTTGAAGATTGTTGAGTAACATTGAGACAGATAAATTATAAAATTGTATATAAAAGAGAAGTACTTAATTCTTACAATTTCCGTAAATATTTTTCTAGAATAAAAGTAGCTAAAGATATTCTTTGCACTACAATCAGCTATCTACCGATGAAAGTCCTGTTAAGAACGGTCCAGCCATTTCGGAGATTAACCGAAAGAAGCAGACAGACAGACAAAAAAAATTAAAAAATGGGTTGTGTATAATACTTATGAATAATAATATAATGTTGTCGTATGTATGTCAAGCGTTTTTTCCACAATACTATAGGCAGTTTTTTTTATCTTCAAGCCAAAAATGTCACATTAAACGACTCAGTACTTATATAACGTATTGCCCTACAGTGATTCACCTTTTACGTTACAGTCTCTCGTACAAACAGGTTAGACCATAGTGTTAAGAAACCATCCAGTCTGGCATTAGTTGGAACTTGGAGGGTCAATTATTGTGAAACATGAATGTTAAATTCATGCACGCATTTTATTAAGTTATTGCAATAATGTCGGTGTTTAAGAATGTGCGACGTCTTCAAAGTTTAAAATAAAATACAACAGTTAATTTGTAATTAACTAAAATAAAATGGTACACTTTTTTGTTAAGTGCCCAGTACAGTCTTTACAGAAAAACCTATTATCTTAGAAGAGTTCTTGCGCGATGAACGTAAACGTGGCCTGATACGTTAAAAAGAAATAAGAGAATGACGGGATATAACTAAGGGATTTAAGGACGTAGAGAACTGAAGGATGGATGGTCTTCTGGCCTGATCACACTGAAAGAATAACTATTCTCGAATTTCGATTTATCCGTAGCGTCTGTCAAGATAAATTTCATCAGAAACTTGCAAATCGTCATTCAAATGATTGCTATAGAACAGTTAAGTATTGGGAGTCACAATTAAAAAGGAAAATTCGCTACTCGTAATTTTATATTATATGTTAAATTCGAAAGCAAGTATTATAAATATAAAATGAACTTACAGTGAATTCAAGACTTCTCTAAGTGCAGGGGCGGTGGCATCTCTATTTGTAAAGAATTCTGGACACGCTGCTCTCATTGTGAAAAACATATCCAATTTTCGTTTGCATTTTTCAAGTGAAAAACTGCTGCCCCTTAGAAAAGTCATTAGTGGCATGTCGTCTGAAAGGCGAGTAAAAATAGTTCGTAAATTTCCTTTGCATACACACTAAATACTGATATTTAACTATAAAAATGGATTAATAAACATAATCAAAGGGAGAAAAGTATTAATTTTTACTCAACTTCGTCAATTGCTTTAAAGTTTTGGTATATAATATAGTTATTTGTTTATTTTTTTCCTGCAGCCCAAAAAACTTTTGCTATTTATATTGCTGCAATTCGTTTTAAGAAGACACTCCAGCATATCAACTTCTAAGTATATCGTCCAAACGATCGCCACAACTTGCAAGTTGCAATGTTACTTTTTATGTAAATAAGTACATTTTCCGCAGGTCCGCCCGCGTTCTAAAGACCAGAAACCAAATTCTTGGATTTCACATCTTGCCGAATACCGTGTGATTTTATAGCCGGTTTGTTGAGATATCTCAGAAATTATGCAGCAGTAATAATTATCCTATGTCATGAACCGGATAACCACCTATCATCATACCAAAATTTCATCAAAATCTGTTCCGTGTTTCTCTCGTGATGCGGTCATAGACAGACAGACAGACACACAGACAAACACACAGACGAAAATTTTAAAATATTTAAATACTGGCCGTATTATAGGCGGTGTACAATAATGACTACTTCAATAAGATTTTCTAAAAAACATTCACGTACAAATTCGACATGATCTTTGTCTTTGTCTTTTGATGATCTTTGTGCAAGCAGCAAGTAGCAAGAATAATAGAAAAAACATACCCCATTCATTAGGTAGATGCGGTTCTTTTCTAAGCCAATCCTTGATCGCGGCGAGATCTCTGTCTCTTGTTTCTAGATCTTCCTTTAGTTCGATACGAATTTGCTTAGACAGTTCGCCTGACGGCTGCACTAGAAGATCAGTTTTCAACTTCATAATTGTCTGAAATAAATATGGTTAGTTTTATAATTAAATTCCATTGTTTACTCATATTATCTGTTATAACTAATTAAATTTCTTATGCAGCTTTATGTATACTATTACTTGTATTCTACAGACATATATGATGACTTGAGTTTATAGTAAGATCATCTGTATCTTCGGGTCGAAACCAATCAAATACAGATCACATTTAATAACATTTTTAATAAGCATTATGCAGTACAAATAAATTGAAACAAAATTGAAACTTAAGCTTATTCATTATGATCTTATTTTTAAAATTTCATCAATAGCTTTGGATTTACGTAATAAAATAACAAGTTTATTTCATATCCCTTCGATAGTTAATATCTATATAATAAACAACATTATAAAAATTTCGCGTCAGATGAATGTAAATAATTTCACAATCAAAACAAAACCTGAGTCTATAATAAAGCGAAAACGTCACGTATAACTAATAATCATTAGTTGCCAAATATCGAAAGATTGCAGCATGTGGACCTTGGCCTTAAATAAATGGTCTATAGACACTTAATAGTAATAAAAATGATATACAATTTGATTTATCTTACATTGTAATTGGTAAAAAAATAAAGGTAAAAGACAATCTGTTCATATCCTAAATGCAAATCTACTAGATCTACTGTATTAGGCTATGACTTTAAAAGTATTGAATCACAACAACCTTTTAAAGCCTAGTGTCGCGGCCGCGGGTTCGAGACCCGCTGGGAGCATTTATTTGTTAAGCTTGGATGTTTGTACTCCAGTCATGGGTGTATATATTTATAATATGTATGTATTTAAACTTATATATAGAATAGTATATCAACTATCTAGTATCCGTAACACAAGCTTCCTTCGTAGCTTACCACGGAACTAGATGGCGCTGTGTGTAATAATGTCCCAACATAATTATTTAAATATGTGTTCTCATAATTATTGGTTTAATTAAATAGAAACATATTTTTTCCTGGACAATCGGCTATAATTATTATAACTACCTACTACAACAAAACATAATATGTTTTATTACATCGTTTCGACGTTTACAGGGTCGTAATAATAAAGTAAAATAATCGGATGATTTTTATTTGAAACAATTAATCATCTCTTATGAACACGCTGTTAATGGCTACTGAAGTGTTGCCTTGTAATATGTAATTATACGATACGATTTAGGAGTACATAACAAAAATTAAAATCAATTAGTGTTCGTCAAAACTCAAAAACAGCTGTACCGATCGATTGAAATTTTAGAACTGTTCATATTGTAAGGGAATGAATGCTATTAAAATTTGCCTGGGGACGAGCTCGAGCGGAGCAAGAGTGAATCGCTGGTTGTTAATAGAAATGTTAATCTTCTTTCTGCGCAAATAATATAAGCCATCATATTTATAGTACACTAAGTAATAACAATAAGAGGGAAGGTATCTTAATTATCTTTATTTACACCCCTTTTTAACTTCCACCTGCTAGGCCCGCGCCACCCTAAATTACGACGAGATCAGGCCACCGCCATAGTCAACTCTGGGCAAGTGAGGTTTCGCTGACTGTACATTTCTTTCGAAATCTTGCTAGGTCCTTTCAGGGATTTGAACTCGCTTCACTCGGTTGCCCAAGCGAGAACGTCCCGATGTACGCCACAGCCTCTATTGCAATTATCTTTACTACAAAATTAACAATCATAAAAATAATTATTATCTCATTTTTAGTTTCCGCTTATTAACCGATTGCTTTACTTTGTTGCTTACTGTGAGAACCCTTCTTTTTCTAGGCTTAAAAGGTATTAGTATATTTTTCCTAATTTTGGATACGGGAGTGTATTCGGTTAGCACTTTTTTCGCGGAACAAAGTGGATCGGGTAAGACCTTAGGGAGCTTTCTATCCCAGGATGTTATGGGGTTTCCTAAAATTGTACCAATAATAAAAGTCATTTTTAAATACCGAAGCACGAAGTAACATAATAATAATATAGTCGTTTTATTTATTTTGTAGGTAGTACATTCCACATTGTTTTTAAAGATACCATCATCTACATTAATTATCTCACACGCATCAGATATAATCTTGCAAACAGATTTAAATGGATTCTTATAAAGGCTATCTTCTAGGAATATTTTATAGTTTATTTAGTATATGTATTTGTCTCTATTTATGTGTAACTGTAAAAAGTGAACTAAAAAGGATGTTATATAACCATAGATTAAATATATTTAAATATGGTGTAGTTAAAATAAATTACTGTACACCAGTAAGATTAACTAAGTGCAATAAACAATCGAAGATTTACAATACACGTGTCAGACTTGAAGTAGGTACTTAAATAAGTAATATTTGTTTAAATATCCATCATAGTTCATAGACGATATATATTTAGAAATATTATTATTTGTATAGTTCGTTTCAACGCATAGTACCTATGGCGTTATGTTGGCTCCCCTGTTCGTCAGTCATTTTAAAAGTTGTTTCATAAGGGTTCAGTTACAACTTACACATGCTCATAACTGGCATGCTTATTGCTTATTAGCATGCTTAAAACAAGCATGCTCTTTAAACTATCGAAATGAGCATGCTCAATATTAGCAATGTTTCGACACACATGCTACTAAGTAGCAATTGCTCTATAGTAGCATGCTTTCGTGCCAGTAATGAGTATGTGTAACTGTACATTTATAATACGTGAAATTCGCGTAAACATTCAAACAATAATCGAATAATTTGTAAATATATATCTAAAAACATACTTAAAATCTCCCTTGCTTTACTTACTTTAGGTTATTATAGGTAATGTGGCAAAACTGGAAAACATCGCTACCAACATAACGCCATAGGTACTTACTGTACGTTGAAACGTACTATATTATCAATATATCATCATATATCACGAGACAATTAAGAATCGCTTATGAAATGAGATTTTAATGGGAAATACATAATTTGCTTTCATTCGTTACGGAACCAGGAAGACATTCATCATAAAAGTAGCAACTCACCTAGTTCTACTCGGACTCGTCTCGAGATACATTTTAACGGTTATTATATAGGTGTTGCTTAGGACTGAGATACTTTCCGCAGTTAAAAGTATCCTTAATGTTGACCCAGATACCTAACTAGTTATCGTCATACCAAACATCAAACCATTAATTTTTCTTCTTTTGTACCTATAGAAAATCAATTCAATCAAGTTTGTAATAGAAAAATATAGATTCGGACTATTTAAATAAGTTTTTTTAAAGAATATACACGAATACAGAAATCAAAGTGAAATATTCACGTTGGAACACATTTATGTAAATTTTTAACTTTTATTCAAGAGTAATGGATTCACCTTGTTTAAAATAAAACAAAAAATATAAAGAAATTGACTATAAGGTAGTTTTTATACAGTAGGTACTTATTTATTAAAACTGTTCAACGTAATGCTTGGACATATTCTTAAAGTTATATAATAGCAAATTGGTGTCTCATCACTTTTTATTTAACAAGAAATACTGGTTTTAATAAAAGTATTTAAATTTGATAGTCATATTATGTTTAAATTAAAGGGACTATGTTCGTTAAATCCGTTTTTCTTTTATTACACCAGAAAAGATACATACATGTAATTATTGAATTTTTTGTTAAATTCAAGTCTTAAGAACAGTACAAAAGCAAAACCTTAGCGCTAAAATGATATGTTAAAGAAATTATATATTATATTATACAAATTATACTGTAAATAATCATTTATTTATTTCCAGATCGCCGCAAGGACATACAAATCCAGTATGGCCAACACATACATAAATATTTGAGCCTAGAAGCGGCAAATAATATCATAAACAACATTTGTTAAGTTAATATATTAACCTGAAGATGATATTATAAATGATTACTCACTGTTGTTAATGTCAGAGGTAATAGGTTCGATTTATGGATGGGAGGGTGTTTGTTTTTCATATCTGGGACAAATTGGAGAAATAGGACAAAGTATTAGTAGACAGGTGATTGTCACCTTATTAAAAAAATCAATTTAAATATGTAAAGCTGCTTTCCAAAATAGAAATAATATGTGAGCCAATGGATGATACTAAAGACTGGCTGTGACGGAAGACAGACCCGAGCAAAGCCGAGGTGAAAGCCAGGCAGAAGAAAAATGCATAAACATAGGAAAATATAGCTCCTCTAATATATAATTACAAGTAATTCCCGCGGCTCCACCCGCGTTCTAATCCCTATTAAAATAAGGATTGGTGGAAGAAGAAAAATTTAGGGTTATAAGTATTCTTATGCCAAATCATAAAAAGAATAAAATTTGGTCTAAAAATAAAAATGTGTAGAGGAAGGAGGAGGAGAGATATTCTCAGACCTTCCAAATATCCACCAAAAAATCATGAAAATCGGTCAAGCTGTTTCGGAGGAGTTCACTAACAAACGCTGTGACACAAGACGTCGAATGTCCCAACATATAACATATCATTTACATTATTATACTATTATTTATATATATACTTTAAAATATAAACCGATTTTAAAATTAAAATTTAAATTAAAATCAAGGCTGTATAACATAATACACAATAAAATTTCAATGTAATTGCATATACATTGTAAGAAATATTTCTATCCATTGTACTAGATGAGCCTTAGAACATAACGTCGAAAGAATGTTATAATTATTCAGTTGCGACATGGAGGATCAAAGTTACAAAAATTCCTCCAAATTAACAAAGTTAAGTAATCAAAGTAACTTTCAAAATGGATTTTTGAGCTTAGTTATCATTTTTTTATTGAACGTTTTCAATTGAATTCAATTATTTTATTGAATAGCTTCTAGAATTGCCAATTGGAAACCTGAAGAGTTTTCTTTGTTTGGAAGAATTTACTTATGTGACATAAATATAAAATTACCCAAAGTAATCCCAATGCTTCTAACCATAAAAAATGTGATTGGTCAAACAAGTTTAAGTCATGTAAAGTTAAGTTTACTATAGATACTGCGTAAGATGAATGATTTTTAAAAATAGAATTATTTTAACGGGTTTTGTTTTTTTTAACTTATTTTATTAAGAGTAATTAAATCGCGGCAAAAAGTTAAAATATATGTACACAAAGCATAGGATAGAATTAATACGGACCTGAAATATGAAATTAGAAAAATATTGCTTTATTTTCAAATTATATCTACATTTATTATCTAGTTACTAGTATCCCACCCCTAAGTTTTATTAATAGTGAAAAACAAAATCAAATCTGTCCCAGGTGTTCTGTAATTTTTTTCCGGGATAAAAGAATTGCCCATGTGCTATTTCAGAATGTAATCTCTGTGCCAAATGTTATCGAAATCCGTTCAGTCTTTCTAGTCTTCTTCTAGGTATATAAGTTATATTATATGAAATAATATAATTATAGCAGGTAGGTATTAAAAGTAGTAGTTGTAGTAAGTAGTTGTAGGTGGTAGTAGTATTATTAGTAATCATATAATTAAAGTATGTATTTTACATTTACACCTATTTATTATTATTTATAACTCTAATTACTACACATTTGTTGCATGCGATGGTTATTTTTTTCTTACAACATTTTAGATTCTGGACATATTTATTAAGAAACAATATTATGAAAATATCCTTATTTTGCAAAGATGGCATGCGATAAAAGCAACAAGCGAATTAAAAAAATTGGTGTGGTTGCAAGTATGACCATTGATCATTTGTTGGGACATTTTTACAACAGCGCCATCTAGTTCCGTGGTAAACTACGAGGCTTGTGTTACGGATACCAGATAGTTGATATACTACACATATATTTTTTTTAAATACATACATAATATAAATATTAACACCCATGACTGGAGAACAAACATTTGTGCTCAACAAATGAATGCCTCCAGCGGGACTCGAACCCGCGACCGCTGGCGTAGAAGGTAGAAATTAAAAATACTTTTAAAAGTTAAAAGTACTATTACCGTATCGAATACTTATTAGTTTAATACGTACTACCCTCACAGTGTTTTAAATAATATAGCTTTAAGTAGTATATAATAATTTACCTAGAAATAAAAAAGTGCAATTTCGTGTCATTTTTATGCGTATGTTAACAATTTCAACAAATTTAAAAGCTCTAGAGGAATTCGAAAGCTTTTTATTCAGTTGTATAACCTATATTAAAGTATGTATTACATCAAGTTCAAGTCCAAACTTTTTTGACAAACAATGTTTTCAACTCGTGAAACATATTTTTTCAAAAAAATTTTTTTGTAAATTACTAATTTAATTTTTTTTAAAAGTACCTTCACCATGACATTCAAAAATATTGAAGATATGAATTATTTGTTTGACCAATTATTAAACTAAAATAAATTTAAGCGATTAAAATAAAATAAAATTAAGTAACTTACATCGTATCCACTGTTAATAAGTAAATGTTATGTATCAGACACGCACACGATATGAGCAGTAAGCTCTTACTGACCTCGTATCGCCTCTCTCTGTTGGGAAATACAGCTAACTTGGCCTGATGCTGTGTTCACACTCGAAAGACTTCTTTACGTACGACGATCGACAACGCCACGATTTATGCTTCGTTTAAACGTCCGTTGTACTTGACAGGGGTGACACAATAATTACACTTTTATTTTTATATCCATACATATAATAAAATTTTGACTAAGTCGATCTGTTCATTAAATGTATTTGGTAAATCTTATTTCAATACTCACTATTATTATGGAATATAGAGACCGAGGTTAGCTGGAGAGTTTTTCGAATTTGAGTGTGTCTGTCTGTCTATGAACGCATTGCGAGAAAACCAATTGAAAGATATTATTATATTCAACATAGTATACTTAATATAGTACATTTTTACCGCGTAAAAGCATCTCATCCTGAGTAATCAATAAACCTGAGCAGAGCGAGTGTCATACGTTAGTATAAAAATATGATGAAACCGTTTGATAATGACCTTAGCAATAGATTGCAAATTAAGCTGGTAAATAATTATCGGTAGCAGTGGTAGCCAAGTAACTTGCTTGCTTGGCAAACCGAGTGAACCGGGTATATCTAATTCTGAGTCTTACACCTTTTGTATATATATTTATTAATAGTATAAAACAAAGTCGCTTTCTCTGTCCCTATATCCCTATGTACGCTTAAATCGTTAAAACTACGCAACGGATTTTGATGCGGTTTTTTTTAATAGATAGAGTGATTTAAGAGGAAGGTTTATATGCATAACTAGCGAATACCGCGGCTTTGCCTGTGCTAAATCTAGGGAAGAGCCCAAGCGAAGCGAGGGCGAGTCGCTAGTATATTTATATACGAATCATTCCCAATATGATTAGCACTTGTCTTGACGAAACCATAATGTCCGAGAGAACCTAGTAAGTTTTTGAAAGACATGTAAAGTTCGCCAACCAGTTCTCGGCCAGCGTGGTGCTACGTCCTGATCCACCCGTAATTGAAGGGACAAGATAATTTTCAAATGGGGTTATTTAGCTCAATAATTAAATTATTTGAAACATACCGTAAGCTTTCACAAATGAATGCATAACTTAGGGAATAACTTAATGTACCGGAATAGACAGCCGCTTATAACCCATATAAATATAATTATACTACATACTATCGCTTTTGCTTTAAATTATTTCCAAGTAATAAATGACATTAATTAAACACATTTACATCGTTTTCCGTTGCTGCAAAAAAATATTATAAGCAAATTAGAATTATTCTATTATATTTTAAAAAAAGTTGGCTTATTCAAAATTTATTTCAATTATTCAGCTATAATTACTTGATTATCGTTATTTATTCACAAATGAGTATCATTATTATATTACTGTATAATACATACTTTGTTAAAGAGATCTATACTAATATTATAAAGCTGAAGAGTTTTTTTGTTTGTTTGTTTGGTTGAACGAGCTAATCTCAGGAATTACTGGTCCGAATTAAAAAAATCTTTTTGTGTTGGATAGTCCGTTTATCGAGAAAGGCTATAGGCTATATTATATCTCTCTACGATCAATAGAATAGAAAGAGAAAAATATATTTTTTTATTTTCAGCCGTTAGAACGCGAGAGAAGCCGCGGGAAAGGCTAGTATCATTATAAGTTAACAAAAATAATTGTTTTTGCTCATCTTTAAAAAAAAGGTGAAGTAATTTAAATTTTATGCATATAGGATATATAAATCTATGTTTTGTATATTTTTTTTAAAACCTTATTCACCTTGTTAGTGTTTAAAGGTCGGTCAATGGTTTTTGTAAGTTCGTATCAAGTAGGTATTTGCCTTCTCAGTACTAATTAAGTATCTAATACGTATAAGGACACCTTTTTTACTTCTGCTTTAGCACAAAAAGCCTTTGCTTAATATTTACAGAATTCTATATTTTTCAATAAAGTGTACAAAAGGTTTTATATAAATGAAGCCTTATTCTGAAGTTACATAAATGTTATGGCCGTACTATGATTCAAAACAATATTATTTATTTAGATTTAGCGCGAACGAAGCCGCGGGCTCCACTAGTAAATGTATACATAAACTTGACAAATTATATACTAAAACCTTCTTCTTGAATCACTTTATCCATTGAAGTAACCGCATCAAAATCCGTTGCGTAGTTTTAAAGATCTAAGCATACATATGGACAGACAGCGGTAAGCGACGTTGTTTTATATTACGTAGTGATTTAATTTCTTAGGTTAAGAAAATCATAAATCATATTCTTATGATATAAATGTTAAATTTTAATACTTGGTATTTATCTACCAAATATTATACCTACCCTATAATTCCAAAGTCATAATAAGGAAAACAATTAGGTATGTTCGCTTGCATACATATAAGCCGATTTTAGTGGAACTTTCAATGACGATAAAAGGATGAGTTTGATAATAACATGTCACCCCATTTCATTGAAGTACTAGTGACTAACCCCCTTTTGAATATTTTTTTTACAAACTTTGAATTTTTTTATAGTCTTAAAACCTTCTGTGGACCTTAAGGCATATACGAAAAAAAATAGCTGAATTGGTCCAGCCATTCTTGAGTTATGCGCTTACCAACATTCATTTTTATTTATATAGATGAAAGGAAAACTATATACTGTAGTAAACTATTTGTTATTTACTAAATTAAATTATAGGTACGTTATATATTTAAAATGTAGAGGAATAATTGTGACGGATAGCGTACAGTCTAAATCCTTGGAACCATAACAAAAAATTTGGTAAGGCTTTTAATTAGGCTGTTAATTAAATCTCTATTTATTTGCACCATTATCATAAATTTAACATCATTATTAATGTGCAAAACACCGAAAACTGTATGTTTTTTGTACTGTGAAATCTTCTATATATATAAAAATGAATTGCTGTTCGTTAGTCTCACTAAAACTCGAGAACGGCTGAACGGATTTATCTTATCTTAGTCTTGAAATGTTCGTGGAGGTCTAGGGAAGGTTTAAAAGGCGAGAAAAAATCGAATAATTTTCGGGAAAACCCTAAAAACAGCTATTTTCTATTTCCCATACAAACGTTTTCTAGAGTCAATTTGAACTTTATTGCTATTCAATAAAGTTCATATTAAATTATAATCACTCACTGTTGTCTAAGCAATTTAGTGCAGCAATTTAGTATATTATACATACGTTTTGTTTGTTTTGAAATTAATTTATACAAAAGTTTAGGTCTTTTATTTATCGATTGAGGCAGTACGAAGTCTGCCGGGTCAGCTAGTAATAAGATAATTTTGAGATTTGGTATATTATTCAACCAGTTATTACGTTTGCATTTTTAATCCTTCAACAGTTCAATTTAATTCTCTTGTAATGACTTCAAAGCATACCGGTTGATAAAATACTACTACTACTTTGCCAATCTCACGTAAATTGGAGAAGACACGAAGAACATTTGTCGGTAAAAAATCAATAAATGAAATTAAATTATATTAATATGTCAGTGTGTTTAGTGAATGCTGTATGAACATTTAACAAAAGACAAACACAATTATAATCTTAATTTAGCTTTGCACTAAATGGATATCAAAGTATATAAATACTTACATAAAAAAAAAACAATTTTTAAACTTTTTGTCTGTCTGTCTGTCTGTCAGTGTGTTTGTTCTGACTAATCTCTAAAACGGTTGGACCGATTTTGACAGGACTTTCACGCACAGATAGCTTATGTTAAAAGGTATACCTAAGGCTACTTTTATTTTATTAGAAAATTATAAAAACGGTTTCTAGTATTTATACATAAAAACCTTAATTAAAAGAAAATGAATAAAAATTTTTAGTCATTTTAAAAAGATTTAGCAAAAAATATTTAATGTACAAATTCCACTCAAAATTTACACAGAGGAGCAAACAATAATCTTTTAACATTGTTAGTAATTAAATTATCATGGTGTTAACCGGATGAAACTTTTTTTGATTTGGCAAAGTCTATTTAGGAATCCCCGTGTTAATAACTAAATTGTAGTATAAAAATATTTAATTTTTGTTTCGAACTAAATCACATGTAGCTAGTCCTATAATAATGATAGAACAGTTTCTTTGTAAATCTCGGTAGCATTAGCTAACGTAAAAGTTGCCACATATGTATGTAGAGTTGAGGTCTTAGACATTTTTGTAACAATTTGTTGGTAGAGAATTTACAGAGTGACTTTTATTCTGTGTTTTGGGTAATATATCTCATATATATATATATAAAACAAAGTCTGTCTGTCTGTTCACGAAAATCTCAAAAATAAGTAAGTATTCTGATTTTCATGCTGCTTACACCCATGGATAGAGTGGTTCTTAAGAAAGGTTTTAGTATATAATTTGTCAAGTTTTTGTATTTTCTAGCAGAATCCGCGGCTTCGCTCGCGTTTAACCGAGGGCGAATCGCTAGTTTAATATATTCTTTGATCATTATCTACAAAAAATGCATATTTTTTCATTTCAACAGTCATTATATAATTCCAAGTAATTATAGCATGAGATTAATACAATATGAATAAACCTAATTAATGTAATGAGCAAGAAATATATCAGTATCACTAAAAAAATACGTTATGCTAAGTTAAATAATAAATATTAAATATTTTTAAATAAATATTAAATATTTTTAGAAAAATCCTATTGGTGTAGTCATTATTATCCATATTCAGTAAACATCTATAGTTTTTAATTTTTTTTCTGTCTATCTGTCTGTAACCGCATCACGAGAAAACTACTGGACAGTTTTGAAAGAAATTAGGTATGATGCTGTCTGGTTGTCCGTGTCAACCTAATATAACATACTTTTTCGAAGTCCATACCAACCCTACCGTCTAACCGTATTTATCTACGAGCGGATCCCAGCGGGGCTAGTGTCATTAGTAAAATCATTAAAATTTAAGTCTCTCTACATATTATGCTACTGTCACTACGTTAAAAAACGTGTCTTTTAAGTTGCGGGAGTTCAATAGATACAGCCTACTTATACCTAATATATAGGTATGTTGAGGAGTGAGGACATTACTACAACATTTGAAATCTTTATTATACTTATTCAAATGCCTTTAATTTCTCATCATAATAACGCATTATTATTTTTTTAAATAAAATAATATAATATTACGACATAATATTAACAATAACTAAGTAGTATTAAACACCAAAATATTTAATCTCTCTATTCAATAAGTACTCTGCGCATTCTGTGTGACCTTGGCAAGCAATTACCCGTGTGCAATATAAACTGTTCACGGTCAAAGTAGAATCTTATAGGATGATTGTCTATTGAAAATTTGAAAGTCTTTTATTGAGCTTATATCTACTACCTAAGAATCAGGGGCGTAGTTTGCCAATTTTTTTCTAATCTTTCTTGAAATAAAAAGATTTATTGTGTGGTCAATATAGCCACTATAACGAGTGCTTTCTGGTCACTTTTGCAAGCGCAATTTGATTTCTTTCAAAAATCATCTACATGCCATTACGAATCAAATCAGATCAAAATATTCTTTATTCAAATAGACTTTTACAAGCTCTTTTGAATCGTCATTTTTACATTATCAAAATTAAAAGTCAGTCTGTAAGTCTGTGAGTAAACTACCACCGGCTCGGAAAGCTGTTCTGCTGAGAAGAACCGGCGAGGAACTCAACAGTTGCTCTTTTCAAAAAAATATTTGGTAACAATATTGTATTACAATTTATCTATTTATCCTACGTGAGACACAACCAGTCACTAATCCCACACATTTACATCTACCAGGTATTCCGCTATAGTGTAATAAGCTTTATTCAATAACGTATTTTTAATTTTTGATTTAAATTGCCTCAAAGGCAAGTTCAATATGGACTGTGGAATTTTATTATACAATCGAATCGAATTACACTTCGTTCATGTTCTTGCTTGCTGGAAAATGTTGACCAAAAAGACATACTTTGTTGACTAGACTAATAAGCAAACCACAGTCGCGCGAATGGAACCGTAAACTTTCAAATGTGTATCATATTTTCGCGTACGGCCTTAGAGTTTGAGTGAGATTTTGGATAGCATATTACAAATTTTTGCTTTCAGCCTTTCACGGGATGGCGGCCCCATTGGCTATGGGACCCCGCGGTACCTACGCCTTTGCTAAGAAAATATAAATATAATAAATATGGAGACTTCCATGTGTGAACTGGATGTACATGTCAGTGTCTTGTATAGATATTATCCTTTTTTATATATAACATGTCTGTAAGATCAAACATTTTTTGAAAAATCTTAATTTTATAGCAATTCTTATCAATTATACAATCTTTATAGCATTTTGTTAAGGTATTTACATATGTATGAACGTAACTTTAATCGTGAGAAAATAGACGCAAGCTAATTAAAACAATAAAAAGATGTATATTTGTAGCTACATATTTTTTATAATAGTTTTTTTATAATAACATGCAATTATTAAATTGTTTTATATACTATGAGAAATGAATATTTTAAAATTAAAGTCTAATATTTTGGTGGAACTTTACTTAAGACTATTTGTAATGTTGACTTACAATCTATATAAATAAAAATGAATGTTGATAAGCGTTAAACTCGAGAATGGCTCGACCAATTCGGTTATTTTTTTTGATCGTTCCTTAAGGAACATATAAGCTTTTAATAATAACAAAAAATTATATTCAAAGCTTGTAAAACTTAAACTGTACCTAGGGACGAACCCTAGTGAATCGAGAGTAAATCGCTGGTACCTAATATTATAATTATGAATGTGTGTGACAGACAAACGTCTTTATTTCAAGTGTAAACAGAGTATGTAAATATACTCGTATATATACTATTATAACAGTTAAACAAACCTATTACCTACCTAGGGTTAGGGTTTAAGCCCGAGCAAAGCCATGTTGAGCAGTTAGATGCATCATATCTTTAAGTTGTAAGAAGATAAAATTGCCACGGATGTAAATTTAACATCTCTAAAGAGGCAAATATACCGAATATTTGAAATTTTCAACTCAACATAATTATTTTTTTAAATCATAAAAACAAGATACAAAAAATACTTAAATAAAAGGTTCAGTCAGTTCAGTCAAAAAACAAGATAATTAAGTTTATAAACTTTATTTTTAATATAATCTAATTATACAACAAACCCTAAAATATGAGCAGGTAATAGTATAATTTGTGCCTGGATTACTAAGTGCTTACTAATTATTATATAAAACGTAGCCTATCTCTTAAAGTAACTTATTATTTAGAATTAAACTTTACAAATTAAAAATATGTATATAAAATATAATAGAATAATTATTAAGCAACACATTTGCTATTATATAAAATTAGGCGCAATAATTATAGATAAAAAAACAATAATTTTATTTATGTATACATATTTCTATATTATGTCTATTTTTGAGCACATTATTTACTTGCTGTACATATATGTACATCATGATTTACTTGTTAAACATAATATATTGTAATACATAATATAGTATGTTATTATATTTTTAATTAGAGATACGTCCTAATCAATAGAAAGTTGTCTAAATGAGCCATCGATACCAAATAATTCATCATAATTGGTTGGCTTTCCCGGTCTTAGTGCCTCTATTGCTTTGACATCTTCTTGCTCTTTAAACCACTTTGTATAATCAGCTAGCTTTTTCATCCACCCTTCTGTAAAGTAAAAAAAGATTTACTGGTATATTATGTCATCTATTCATATCATATAAAAAATCCTAACGGAGTCTGTACATAAAATATTTTTTGGAAAATCTTTTTGAAATAGTCATTATTATCGACACAGAGGCCGAATTTATAATATTTAGAACTAGCGACTCGCCCTCGCTTCGCTCGGGCTCTTTCCTAGATTTAGCACAGGCAAAGCCGCGGGATCCGCTAGTTATGCATATAAACCTTCCTCTTGAATCACTCTATCTATTAAAAAAACCGCATCAAAATCCGTTGCGTAGTTTTAAAGATTTAAGCATACATAGGGATATAGGGACAGAGAAAGCGACTTTGTTTTATACTATGTAGTGATTTATCTACCGTGTTACGAGAGACCAACTTTACAAATTTTGATGAAATTTTGTAAGATTATCATCTTACATTACTATTCGGATTTACATAATATATAAGTATGTAGTACTTTTTACTGCGGAAAGGTATCAATTCTGAGAAATCTGTGTTAGTATAGATTAGGCGTTTAAAGATTAAGCGCTACACTAGTAAGAATTATAAATTAACTAGCGACTTACCCTAACTTCACTTGGGTTCGTCTTTAGATTTAGCGCAAGCGTAACCGCGGGTTCCGCTAGTTATACATAATATAAACATTTCTCTTGAATCAATCTATCTATTAAGAAAACCGCATCAAAATCCGTTGCATAGTTTTAAGGATCTAAGCATATAAAGGGACAGACAGACAGCGGGAAGCGATTTTGTTTTAATCTATGAAGTGATTGAATATTTACTTTTCCCACTACTCTACAACATGTAAAGTCCCGAACAATAATTTTCTAGGGAAAATCCTTAATTTACCAGAAAAAAAAATAACTAAGGTTTAGAATAATATGTAGTGTTTTAAAGATAAACTGTGTTTCATTTTCTCTACTACTTACGTTTTTTTCATTCAAAGATAAATGTCAAATCATTTTAGGTTTATTCTTCATAAGAATATTATTATTTAAGTGCTATTCAGTAAATATATTTTTATGTGAAAATATGTATATATTAAATATTACAATAAATCTAATTATTACTTTATAAAATAAATGCTTCACTTACCATTTACTTCATCCATAGAACATCCATTGCCACCATATTCTTGTGGAAGCATTTCTTTGGGTACGTGTTCGTATAGTGTATTCATGTCTGAGTGTATGAAGATCTGAAACGTATAAAAAACAACAATAATTATTTACTAATACACCTATTAAAAACATAACTCTCCTTCTGACGCAGTCGGGTAAGTAGAAACCATAGTCCTACTAATCCTACTAATATTTTCCTACTAGAATATAAAAATGCGAGTGTTTTAACAAAACTCTTTCTCAGTACATGCTGAAGTGATATAGAACGAACTCCCTAAAATCCTACAGTAAAGCCCTTCTACAACTAAGTATTAATATTAATCGTTTCTATGGTCTACCTATTTCGATTCGCAAGTTTCATTTAGATACGTCCATGGTTTCATTATAATTGATACGATTTTACCAACTAATATTTTTTTTCTATATCCTAGTCATAACAAGCGTGCTTCCTACAGGAAAATGTTCAACGTAGTATTTTAACCCCGCCCCCAATTTCTTAAGGGGTGGGGTGAGATAGGAACGGCGCGTGTAGAGCAACTCCACGCAACTCATGCTCGCCTGGTACTATTTGTTTTGATTTGCAACCTGCGACTGTCGTTTATTGCTTATGCTTGTGTGTTGGTTGTTTAATATTTATACATACATAGACATTTATGTATGTGTGAAACGTATACCTCTTATACGACCATGTATCCCTGGTATCAGATGTTTATGTTGCGGGAGTAAAGAAGAGAAGGAGATTGGTAAAATCAATGAATTTACATTGTTATCTTTTTTACCTACTAATATTATAAAGAGCCAAAAGTTTGTTTTAAATGCACTATTCTTGGGATCTACAAAGCCGATTTGACTTTTTTTAACTTTCTTTTTCTATTAACAAAATTAAATACATGAAAATACAGCACCATGTAGTTCCATGGTGAGCTACGAGGCTTGTGTTATGGATACCAGTTGTTAATACACTATACATATTATGTAAATTTAAATAATACATATTAAAAATATAAAAAACACCCATGAATGAAGTATAAGCATCCGTGCTCATATATCATGTTTTTGACGACACGTTTTTCGCAGTTTGTAGTGACCCTAATTCTTGTGCCAGTGGTCGCGGGTTCGAGTCCCGCTGGGGGCATTCATTTGTTAAACTCGGATGTTTGTACTGCAGTCATGGGTGTTTATATTTATAATATGTATGTATTTAAACTTATATATTATGTAGTATATCAATACTATCTGGTATCCGTAGCACGAGCTTAATTCGTAGCTTATAACGGAACTAGATGGCGCTGTGTGTAATAATGTCCCAACATAAACCTATTAAAATATAAACCTATTACATGACATTATTCTGTAATACAGAATTAAAATAACAAAAATCGACAAGTCCATAAAAATAAATGCCGTGAGCGAGTGAATAAGATTACAATATCTTATAAGCTTATGCGCGCCTGGTATCGCATGTTATGGGTACAGATAAAGCAGTGTTTATACTTTACCTATGACGGCTGATTTTTTAAACAAGTACAAAACAATATGACCTATGAACCTGTATAATAGTAAAAATAAAGTAATTTTATTTGGTAGGTTTATCTAACATCATTCATTAATAATTTCAAGATAAACATTTTTAAAGGAGACTTTAAATAATACTATTAATATAAAGATTAGTTATTATTATAAACATTTTATCCGTCAGCATAAAATTTTTACTAACTTTGAATGTATTATTTATTTATATCTAATCAAAAGCCTCAAAAATATGTTTCAAGCTTCTAGCTTTAAAATGACGCAATTTTCATATAAATTTTCAACCTCTTAAAGTCCTTTTTTCACCTTAAAAAGTAGTCTATGTCCTTTCTCAAGCTGTAGACTATCTGTGTACCAAAATTCATTTAAATCGGGTAAGTAGTTTTGGCGTGAAAGCGCGACAGACAGACAGAGTTACTTTCGCATTTATAATTATAATTAGTAAGGATTATACCAATATTTTTTTTTAATTATATTGGCAGATGATTTAAACTACCCAAATACGTGATTTAATTGAGAGTACATATGAAAGTCACATGTAAGTTATATTTAAAAATCCCTTAGCTTATTATAATATTAGGTTAGGACGCTATTGGGATTTTACACTCTATTTTTTTTTTTTGATTTGGATACCTTTCATGCCAATCTATTTTAGTACAATTTCGATTCCATTACTAGTTGCATATATTTTTGTATACAATGGCGTAGTGTTTTATTTTTTTATCATTTTTATGTCAGCGTGTAGGTAAACTCTCTTATGAAAACATCCCGTTGACTCCGCCCACAGAAGGCGGATCGAAAATGACGTAAAATATACTATAGTCAAAGCTTAACTTTTTTTAATGGTGCTAAATTTTTTATTTCATTTTATTTATTTTTTTATTTATTATAAAAGCATAAGAGTATAAGTAAAGTCGTAAACCTAAATATTAGGTAATAAATTTTCAACCTAGGCAACAATACCAACCCCCACCCCTCCCCCCAACATGCGTTCACCTTGTCATGATAGGGGAAATCCAGCCTGTCGCGAAGCCAAGAAACGCACAAGTAGGTTGACCACTTCGGTCGACGGTGTCCTATGTGGGTTGCTCCAGGTACTTAACCCTAAGCTTCGAAAAACTTCGTCGTGGTTGAATGTGTAAGCAAATCTACGACGTCCCGTTAAAACGGTGGAGGTTTTGTTGAGTTCAAGCGGGTAGTACTGGCATTATGGATGAGTTCTACATAGCCACCAGTTGGTACGCCTGATTGAATTAATAAAATACTATATATAAACTAATAAAACTAGCTAAGTAATTACGAGTGCCATCAAGAATGCCCTTATAAAATCCAAATTTAATTTATTTATTTCTAAATTACTTATCAGTGTTAATTTTATACGTGAAATAGCTTAAATGTACATTTCAAATTAGATACATTATTATGCAGTCGTATCTTAGACTATATGGGAGTCGTATACAATTTAAACGACTTCTTACGTATTCCTGATACCCTAGTACCCAATGTTTTCATTTAGCGTCGTCGCGAAACAATTACAAAGAGGAAAAAAGTAAACAAAGGTTTTTTTTCAGACGCAAACAAAATATAAATTATAAAAATAAGAAATTGACACTAAAAAGTTTTCTTAATTATTATTGAATAATATAAAAGTTTGATAGAAAAATATCCATCGATTTTTTTTCTGAAAGTGTTTAAGAGTGGTAAAAGAAATAAGTACAACCATTAATATAATCACAAACATATCGTAGGTGCATACATAAGAAAAGATCCTAATTCAAGAGGAAGGATTTTTGAACGTAGGAAAACTAACTATATCAACTTACTTATCAGTTATCACCATATTTTTTAAATCGTTTTATTGGCTTAAAAAGTAAACTAAGTCTAAATAGACCTTGAAGTGTAAAAAAGAAATAAAGTTAATTCGCACAAGTAGCGTTTTCCAAAACTGATTTTTGTCACAGTGTCTAATAATCTCTGTTCCATATTTAATTATGTATATCGTGATGAAAAATTCATAACACCAATTTATGACGTATTTTGTGACAATACAAGCCTTAAGTATGTGATATTGGAGACTCAAACTTGTCAGATTTTTTTAAATTAATTAAAACATATTCTTCCCCACGTATTGAAGTGAGGCTCGTGCCCAGCAGTGAGACTAACAGTGGGAAAATAAGGCAACAGACAGACATCAGAAACATATTCTTATACATGAGTTATTAAGTAAATACTCACTCTATTTTTAATTTTATCCTTCAGGAATGGTTTCACGAAGTTTATGATACTTTCTATTACTGGAGATGTATTTACAATGTGCACTTCCTTTAATTTAACTGGGTATGCTTCCTGAAATAACGGTACAAATAATAAATAAATATGAAATAAAAGTAATATGTTCGAACCTAAGAAGTTACACTGCTTTGTATTTTAGAGCATTTAAATAAGCTCTTTTTATTAATAAGTTATTCTTTTTTTACTCGACTGTGGCAAATCCTATTTAAAAAAAATCTTTCAATTTTTTTAGTTTTTATTTTATTCAGCGGACCCTTTCATAATTTGATAATATCACGGAATGCATAAAGAATAGAAACATAGTCCATCTTCGGAAGAACACCATATTGGATTTACTATGACGTCACTTTCTTCATAAGGTTTTGATTATAAGCCCAAGGAAAAGAAAAGATACAGTGCAATTTTATAAGGGACTATAAATGGTGGCATTTAGATAAACATGCATAAACATTGAACACGACAATCAATTGGTGGACGAACAGAAGGAAAAAGATTTAAAAAATTTCGATAATTATTTTATATTAAAAATATTAAAACATTCCTCTTGAATACTGTACTTGCCTGCACACAGATTAGGAACTTCTTGATTGCAGAAGGAGATATTTTAGCTAGATGACTCGGAGTTACTACAGACGCGTCTAGAATATATATGTCACCGCCAACTCCCTCTAACTCCTCTTTAAGGCGAACATCCCCAATCATTAGTGCGATTTTGAAGATATTATTCAGTTGCTCCGGATCAATGTTTTTGTCCAGGCCTGAAATTACATTAAAATTTCCATTGTCACCTTTTCTTAAATACATAATATAAAGATATTCTGAGTCGAATCGGTATATATATATATATAATAGTTTTCAAATACCTTTCTGTCCGTTTGTGATGGTTTACGAATAATCTATGACAGATTTTGATGAAACTTAATATACTGATAGGTGGTTATCCGGGATATAAGTATAAGACACTTTTTATTGCGAATATCTTTTAAGAATATAGGTACGTAGTTACTAAAAATGAAATGTCTCACGACAATTGTTGACATAAAGCTCAGCGGAGTAATCTGTGAGTTCAAATAAACTTTTTTGTCAGTTATTTGTTTCCGCTAACATTCGTAATGGATATTGATTTAACACCAGCCTTTGTATATAAATATAAAGTTTACAAAAAATTATAGGAAATGACTGGTTTTTGTTGAAAAAGGTAGCCTATAAAATAATGAGATGCATTTTCTTAAATCTAAAAAGAAATAAAAAAGGAATTTTGTTTTATAATTATAAGTCGTTTAATTTTATTATTAAAATTATACCGTTAATTATTACAATTATTTGAGAGACTTAAGTAAGTAGGTAGGCACACCTGCTTACTTACTACACGACTGCCCGAAAAGGAGTGTCATGAGTTTAGTGTACATGTATGTATGTTTGTGAGTTTCTTTATTCCATCATAACTTCTAAACGCCTAAACTAAAGATGTTCTAAATATCTTACTGCTCTTAATACTAAATATATAATTACATTTGGGAAAATTTTGGATAGATGATTTTTTCTTAGAAAATCATGCCAGAACGACTGAATGGCTCTGGGTGAAAAGCACAGAGAGAGATAATAGTCTGGAATAGCACATAGGGTGCTTTTCTGTTCTCGTGGGATAGATTTGTTTTTAATTTTGTACCCGAGTGAAGTGAGGGTGAGCAGGTATTTATACATATAATGTTGCAGACTATTCATTAAATTATTTTTTGCTTTCTATATAAAATATATTATTACCTCTACAGATTGTCACTCGGCGACCGTTTGCTGTTAATCCTGGTAAAGGAGCGCCTTGTCTAAAAATAAGGTTATTTTGATAAAACAAATAAACTAACCTTATTAATAATTATAATAAGAGCAATATTTTAAAATAAAATAGTACTTGAGGAATCTCCACTAAGGACAGAATATACAGTCTATTAAGTTTTCAGAATTTTTATCGATAGGTAGGTAGTACTAGCTAATTGTAAAGTTTCCTAAAGAATCCTATAGATATAAATTTTATTTTTTGGCTGAAGTTAACTTAAGAGTGCAGAAAGCTTATTTGATCTAAATTTATTTGTTAATGTGTTAAAAACTTAAAGCACAATTTACTTCACCAATATTGCGTAGAATGAATAACACATAGTATACGAAAGTTCAGGGACATATTATAACAAACAAATAATATTACTAGTTAAAAATATTTCCTAATTTGCTCGAAATCTTAGTCAACATATCGCGAAATTTCAAGTAAATAGACTACAAGGTTAGTAAATACTTGCAACTAAAAACAAAACCATTTACTTACGCTTTAGTAATAAGTTCAGCTAGTTCCGGTCTGCTAACGTCTCTGTTGGTGAAAAACTCAGGACAAGCTGATCTCATAGTGAAATACATATCCAATTTCCTTTTGCATTTCTCCAAAGAAAAGCTGCAGCCTCGAAGAAAAGTCATGATCCGACCTTCATCTGAGTCAAAAGTTCAAAGTAATATCATAAAAACGTGCAAAAATGAAGTATTGTATTGGACCCTTTTCAACGTCCCACTGCTGGGCACGGGCCACCCTTCAATACAAGGGGAATCAGTTACGGGGTTGGTGGACTTAACATATCTATCGAAAACTTTTCAGGTTTTCTTAAAAATGCAGGTTTCCTCACAATGTTTTCCTTCATTGGAAGACAAGTGATAATCACGTTGAAAATAACTCAGATATGAAGATATCAGAGGTGCAATACCCACGATTTGAATCCGCTTCCCTATTTTTTATATTCCCAAGCAAGCACGTTACCACTGAGCTCAGTGCCCTCAATAATAAATAATTATTATTAAGTCAATAACATTGTGTTTGAACACAATTTGTATTTTCTAGATGTTGATGTAATTACATACAATAATAGTATAGTTACTTATATTAATGCTCATATTTATAGTCAATATTATACTGTTTTAGGTAAGAAAATATTAGTTATTTCGTACTTTTTTCGTAATTTTTATTTCGTTTTTAAAATCCTTTTACCTGTTTTAAAGCTTCGGATTATGGATTATAAAAAGCGGAATATTTAAGATATTACTCAAAATAAGTCAATATATCATGTAGACTAATTTATTTGAAATATTTTGCGGATTTATTTTGATTTTGATACTCAAAAAAGAAGCGTCGGCAACAAAAAGTAAATCCTACGATACATAAAAATAAAAAGTTAGTAAGTATAAGTATACATATTGTATCAATATGAAAAACTGATATACCCCATTCATCAGGCAGATGTGGTTGCTTTCTTAGCCATTCCTTAATAGCAGCGAGATCCTGATCCCTGGTGTTTACATCTTCGTTTAATTCTACGCGGATCTTCTTCCACATTTCCCCCGTCGGCTGAACTAAAGTCGCTGCTGACGCCATATTGTTGGACTGAAAAAACGAAAATCTTTGACCTATGACTTTTGAATAAGCCTAACATATAACTCTAGGCATTTTTAACTTAGTACAATTATACCATTAAAATGTTTTATAATTATTAGAAAAATCTTTTCTGTCATGATTACCACTTGACTTACGAAGCAGGAAAACGTAGTGAGGAAACCTGCATATCTGAGAGAACCTAGCAGGTTTTGGAAAGACATGTAAAGTCCGCCAACCCGCTACCTGATTCGGGCCAGCGCGGTGGACTACGACCTGATCCACCTCGTATAGAAGGGCGGCCCGTGCCCAGCTGTGGGACGTTAATAATGGCTGAATACAGTAATTAAATTATTACAGGAGAAATATTTCGTTAATTGAATTTTAATACTTTATAGTGTACATAAAACGTATTTTTTTATTTAACAAATTCTATACAAAGTTTGAACTGTTTTTCATAGAGGTAAATGTATCACTGAAATTCATAAAACATTTTTGCTATCTAATCATCGGAATCGACTGATACTTGGTAAAAAGTGTTTTATTTTAAACTAATCACAGATTAATGAGAAATCGTATTATATTTGAATTTAATTTTATAGTACATTTCAGAGTTCTTTATATTGTAAATACGGCATATGCCTGTTTCTCGGTCTAAATCCATATCATATTTCATACCTTTCCCTTAGTTTGACGTTTGGAAAAGCATTCGCATACGACCGGTTTCAATAAATTAACTAAATAAATAATTCTATACATATAATAGACTTTTAACATTGTTGAATATGTACATCTAATATTTTTTGGAAATTCCAATTGAAATAACCATTATTAACGATACAGAGGCCAAATTTATAGTTTTTAGAATTTATTTTTGTATGTCTGTCTGTGACCCCATCACTAGAAAACCACTGGACGGATTTTGAAGAAATTTGGTATGATGATAGCTGATTCTCCAGGTCAATATATGTGTATAGGATAATTTTCACTGCAGGAAAATATATCATTTCTGAGAAATCTATACTAACCCTCAAAACTTATCTAAGTATGAACTCGAGGGGAGCGAAAGCGAGTCGCTAATAAACAATAAAATCAATATGTAAATATGTTATGTGTGTTTATCAACAAATTTCCAAATACACCGAAGGCACTTAGCGCAGTAAGAGTGATGCCAATCGAATGCTATTAACCAAAATAAAACAAAATCTAAGTAATCATTATTATTAATATAACTGATTATATAGTAAAGTTTCGTAAGCGAAAAGTAATGTACCTTTACATTGCAATCGCGCAATCTTTCGCAATTCGAAGCAGTAGAACTAGACGACATTCCAGTATTTAGTTTAGTAACCGTACCTTTTAGAACTTTTACTTACTTGGTTATACCTACTTCAATTAATTTATATAATAGCATCATCCAAATAAAAAAGCAAACACAAGTAAGTAAGAGGTGATTTCTTTTTCAGTGTTCTGTTGTTTGAATTAGAAAGTAGTTTGGTCAATATCGATTGATCAATAAGAAGTTTAGTTGTTAAAAAAACTTATTTTAAAATATATTAGAAAGTCATAGAGTCTACTTTATTATTATAATAGCGACCTTACTTTGCTCGGGTGCATCTTTAAGCTTAAGTGGTTTTGGATCGCATAAGAATCAAATATACGAAGAAAACTTTTTTTTTCATCAGGAAACTCAGGCGTGAAAGTAGTCCATCAGAGTTTTATCACAATCGGATTAACAGTAGGAAAGTTAGAAGACAAAAATACGAATTACAAAATTTTATTTATATGTATACAGGATTATTTTTTCTTAGTATTGTATCGTAAGAACTAAGAACATAGTATACTAATAAAGATACGCTTAAAATAATAACTAGTGGCTCAATAGTCACCATTTAAGCGGTATTTTCCCGCTATAATAATACTTTTTATCAAAATCGCTCCAGTATTTTCCTCGAGATTCCCAGACAGACACAGTATACAAAGTAAAGATTCGGCCTCTGTATCTTATGCCGTGCATTTTAAGCAAATTTGCAAAACACAATAATTTACAAATTATATATTAAAACCATCCTCGAGAACAACTCTATCCATTGGTGAAAACAGCATGAAAATCGGTGCAGTACTTTTTGAGTTTATCACGAACAGACAGACATACAGATGCTGCGGAGGACTTTGTTTTATAATGTGTAGTGATTAAGACAAAAAATAGTAAGAGAAAAAATATTAAAGGACATATGTTTCATTAAAAATATATTAAGAAACTATTAGTATTTCTATAAGAATAAATTATGTAGGTACTTCACTAAACTGTACGGGTCTTATAAGTTCGTTGAAAAATGAAACATGGTATGAATTTTAATGGATTAGTCCTTATGAGTTCAAGAATAAGTGTGACGTCTATTGTTTTTTATATAGTAACAGACATAAAAATATAATTTGCATAAAAATAATATAAACATTTAACTTAAATAAAATTATAAATCTTCCGTGATTGACACTATCTGAACCTGAGACCATTGAAAGTGAGGTGTAATTATTATCTTTGCGTCATATGTATTGTATTATACACGAATATATTACTTCTTTTTTACTTTTTTACAGATTATATAGTTACAGAAGAGTTATTTTAATATTCGTATGTATTTTTGTATACCCTTTTTAGTATAGGCGTGAATAGGTGGGTAGAATAAATGGGCCATAGTTTATCACGCCGGCCAAGAACAGGTCGGCGGTCTTTAAATATCTTTTAAAAACTTAGTAAGTTCTCTTAGACATAGAGCTACGATGGATCAACACTGGTCGACGTAGCTATGGCCGACATCGGCACCATAGACATTGCACTGTACTTATAATGTAGGTCCTGTCATGACACCACACCACACCACATCTATTTTTTAGAAATGGTTCGCATAAAAATATCACAACTGCAAGACCCGGGATTGAACCCGGTACAATTGATTTTCCAACGAAGTAATTTACTACATCTACAGGGCTACCACTGACTCTTTTTATTATGCAGATAATAAGAAAATATTAGATACATGTGTACTTATATGTAAATACTAGATATATAAAAATATTACCTAATCTAGTAGGACCTAGTCCAGTTACTTAATCAATGTACTTGTTTTTTACTATATTCTTAATTAATGCTTTCTATAAAAATGTATAAAATATATTTTATGTAAAACTAAAATGTGATATTTTTTAATAAACAACAACAATAATTCTATTTCTGTAATTGTCTGGCTACAGAAATTTCGTATAAATTCTTAAAAGATAAAATTAATTTATAAGTGAGGTTCATACACAAAAAATATTTTTTGGGAAATATTATTAAAATATATATAAATAAAATATATATTAATAAAATATAGTTTTTTTTAGAATTTTTGTCTGTCTGTCTGTAATCGCATCATAAAAAAAACCACTGAACAAATTTTCATAAACAGTCAACAGAAATAATCCTTTTAACCGCGGAAAAATATGTCATCTCTGAAAAAAGTATACTAATTGAAAAAAATTACGTAGGGACGAACCCAAGCGAAGCGAGGGTAAGTCGCTAGTCTACAATAAGTCTGTCACTACATGATTTTCTAATATTAAGTTATAAAACAAATACATGGTAAAATATTATTATTTCAAAATTAATTCCATTCATACTTACTTATTTGTAGTCAATGCACGCGATGCACGCGAAATTACGCACGCTCAGGTCAAACCGCAAACGTCAACTGATAGAACATCAGGTATTGCCTGCTCTTTGAGCCTTGAGAGGTTGCGACATTGGTTCTGAATCCAGCTTATAAATATAATCAGCTATCTCACATCACATTGTCATAAATAGAGATGTCTTGTAAAAGGTTTTTTATTTATTGTACGTAGGTAGATATTTTATAATTTTCTATAATAAAAGTGTAAAAAAAGTTTATTCAATCAACTTATAATATGCTTTTATTTAGTGTTATTATTTATTACACTTTACAGTGTATATAGATGTACTTACTCGTAAGTCATTTGACAGAAACATTAAGAAAGAATAAATAGAAGTGATACTATTTTTTAACCTGTATAGTAGGATCGTAATTTCATAACCTCCCTTTAAGTGCACTTCTCAGGAGACACTAAAAGTATTATTTTTTTCAGTATTATAACGAATCCGAAAATATGAAGTTTTAAATAATTAATAAATATATCGCTATTCAGAAAATTTAATATCTATTGTTTCGAATTCATAACAAATAGGTACCTACTATTGAATATTAAATTAGATATATTCAGATTGCAAAACATTTTTGGCATGTTAAAAGGCGTCGGAAGTCGAAACAAAGATTTCGGTCAAATTATTTAATCATACATTTTACAAACCTCTACAAGAGAAAAACATGTACAAGCTTTGCCACTTTATGTAAATGATTAAAATGAAACAGCTATTTGTTATATATAGGCTATACCAGTGCTCTTAAACACTTCTGTAATATTAGGAAAATGGTACAATACACGTTTTTCCTAAGTGTTTTTATTACTCGGCTACGACAATGACTATGAAAAATAACGACGTTTTCAATACTGACTTGACCTGCTGTATTGTTTTAACCTTAATTTTGAAATCAAAGTTATCTTACTGCATTTTAAAGTTTATATAAAGCGAACTAAATACGACTTTAGCAGCTAAATTATTTATATTTTCAAATATATTTAATAAGAGAAATATGGGCAAGGGGAGGTACAGTAGACAGTGGCAGTTTGTTACGTTTGGTACGTATGTTCTTGTCAAATTTTATCAACATCTGCTCACCGATTAAGCTGGAAACACAACACAATTACATTTATAAGGGCGAGCGAAGATCCATAACCTGAGTATTTGGAGGTACATTTTACTGAAAAACGGTCATGCCAATAGATTTTTGATTTAACATAGTAATTTAACTTCAAAAACAATATACTTTTAAAACCATTATAAAATGAACATTAAATTACGCGAGGCCTCACAAAGCTCACATTTCTGCTAGTAATACTATTCTTGTATTTTAAATACTTATATTTGGAAAAAAACACAAATTATTTAAGTATATATTAATAACATAATATGTAAATGAACTAAACGCGTACTTAATACGAAAGTAACATTTTAATTATAATATCTCATACTAATAAACGATTATGATTTTACTGATTCGTTAAAATTATTCGCAATACTATTTTGCAGTCTGATCCAATTCATCGCTCTAATTCGTAAAGTTATTGCGATATTTTTTGCGCGTCACAACGTTTACAGTATATGCTACTTTAAATACTAGCATACTATAAACTATTTAAGTATTTTTATGAAATTTAATACTTTCTAAATACATCAACATGTTTGCCTGAGTTCGTAGTGAATTTACATACTCTGCCAGCGGTCGCAGGTTCGAGTTCAGCTAGGGGCATTCATTTGTGTGATGATAACGAATAATAATGTCAAACATTCGCCTAAACCTAAGAAAGTATTATGTGGTATAAATAACACAAGTCTCTTAGTTAATGTTCCAACATGTTTATTTATTTAATTTATTTTAATACTAATAAATCTTATATGTATCCTTAAAAACATATATTAATGGCATACAAATTACAAGACTACTTTTGTATTACGTGTTCATTTTTCCTTATAAACCCCAATGGAAGGTTGAGCAACAATATTTTACTATGCCTGATTTCCAGGTATTTTCATAGAATAAATCAAAATCAATTCAATTACTACAAAAGCCACAAACGAGACTAAACTTACGATTTAAAAACAAAATTTGCATTTGTATTTAACATACTATAACTATCACTAACGTAAGTAGTAACTGAACGTATCTATATAAATAAAATGATAGAGGTCTGCAGTTGTGCGCGCATCACGGAAAATCTACTGAATAGATTTCAATGAAACTTTCTAAGTTTTATTTCTTAAACACTTGGCCCTTATCAAAAAAAAGAAATGATTGCGATATCTTCATTTAATAAAAAGTTATTAAAGTTTCAAGAAACAATGATTTGTATATGCACTGCGTGTTCAGTGATGTATGTTTCCTTCTCGCGGAGTAGTGAGGCAAGCGGCGTAGCGCGCATGCGGGAAACTTTGTTAACATTTCAAGCAACGCGGACGAAGTCGCGGGTATCAGCTAGTATATAATATATTTATAACTGAGTTGATTCTGTGCATTAAATATTTTTTTCAAAAATCTTATTAATATTATAGTCATTTATATTGATACAGAGGCCGAAACTCTAATATATATTTTTTTCCTTTTGTGTGTAACTGTATCACGAGTAAACCACGAGGCAAGTTTTGATTAAACTGGGTATGATGATAGCTGGATATCCGAGTCAAGTTCACTACATAGTATAAAACAAAGTACCCGCTGTCTGTATGCTTAGATCTTAACTATACGCAACGGATTTTGATGCGGTTTTTTAATAGATAGAGTGATTCAAGAGGAAGGCTTTAGAATATAATTTGTCAAGTTTATGTATACATTTACTAGCGGAACTCGCGGCTTCACTCGCGCTTAATCTCGGGGTCATATCACAGTGAAATCCATACTAAATTTTACAACTTAAACGTACTTACTACTTAGAGGACGAACCCGAGGGTAATTCATTAGTTTAAGAATATATCTTTCATACAAATCCCTGAGTAAGAAATTATTAAATATTAACGTTTGGCTCAGTGGGTAGTGACCCTGCTTGCTGCGCCAGCGGTCGCGAGTTCGAGTCCCGCTGGGGGCATACATTTGTTGAGCACGAATGCTTGTACTCCAGTCATGGATGTTTAAATTTATAATATGTACATATGTATTTAAACTTACATATGTGTAGTATATCAACCATCTAGTATCCATAACACAAGGCTCGTACCTTATCGTGGAACTAGATAGTGCTGTGTGTAAATGTCCCAACATATTTATATTTACATTTATTTATAATTTGGGTTCAGAGTATCCATCCCAACATTTGTATTCAGTTACTACCATAAAAAATCCATATACGTTATAAGCAAACTGTTAATGGAACAGTCCCGAGTCACGTTTAAACCAAAACATCAACTACTAGGATCTCATAAAGCGGTCGAAGGTAGTCGCTCATATAGGTCACACAGACTGTTTATATGGAATGGCTTTTATTTCGTTCTCTAGTGGGGTTAGTTTGGCTTGTATATCATAAATCAATAGCACACCCCGTGATATGTAAATTCCTTTGAAATGTCGCTTTACTGCTAAGTTTCTTAGTTTAACTTTTATGTTTATGCTTTAATTTAATGTGCACTATGTATACAATTCTTTACGATCTCAAACACCATGAAACTGAGAAAATTAGGTGATTTTTATTACAGACTAGCGACTCGCCCTCGCTTCGCTCGGGCTCTTCCCTAGATTTAGCATAAGCAAAGCCGCGGGATCCGCTTGTTATGCATATAAACCTTCCTCTTGAATCACTCTATCTATTAAAAAAACCGCATCAAAATCCGTTGCGTAGTTTTAAAGATTTAAGCGCACATAGGGATATAGGGATATAGGGACAGAAAAGGCGACTTTGCTTTATACTATGTAGTGATGGGTAAATAAATGTTTTTAATACTAAATAAGCAAGCATTGATGCAGTGCAGTACTCTGAAGAACAAATATTTTTTGAAAAAAAAAACTATAAGTAAGAACTAAGCTGGTACCTTCATAGCCAAAGCAATTTAAACTATAGTCTAGACTATACAGTTATGGTTCGAATAATTATATATCGAAGAAATTTTAACTGTCTGTGTATCTGATATATTGTTAAAACTTCTAAAAAGACAGGTTCTCCGGGTTAACAAAGAGGAAACCTTTTTCTGCGGAAAAATATCACATTCCTAAAAAATCTATATCTGACAGAAAAAACGTATTAGGCAGCTATCCCAAACGACGACGAGTAACTCAGTATATACAAAGTTGGTATTGAAAAAGAAAGGATACTTGTAAATAAAAAAATATTATTTTATCATAATTTTTATTAAAAAACGATTACAAATAACATTAAAGAATAATGAGCAAATTGCTTTGGTTGATATCATAGGACTTTGATTGTTAAATGCGGAAATTATTATGAAGAAGGCGAAACTAGTGAGAGCTGCTAAGATTCATGTATAATATTCTTTTAGAGATATCTTTAACTGAAGTGTCTAAATACTAAATCTGAGTATTAGTTAGATCTCGTTACATATTTATTGTAAAGCCAGTTTAAGCATTCGCTAGAAAAAAATCTACTCAACGAACAACTTTCTTCTAAATTTTTATGCAAAATATTATTAATCTATGACTAATTGACGGAAGGAGCCATCAATTCCGAAGAGCTCGTCGTAGTTGGTAGGCTTCCCTGGTCTTAGAGACTCATCCGCTTTGATGTTTTCTTGTTCTGCGAACCAGTCCTTGTACTCGTCTAGCTTCTTGACCCAGGCATCTGTAAATATAAGTGGTATATAGGCTAGTATATTATATTTTTATAGTTTTACAGACCGTTTTAAAGTCCCACTGATTGACATCCCTCTTATAGTAAAGCAATATTTGTAGCAATATTATATTACTAAATGGCTGTAATTCACCACTCTGGCCATAATTATGGGCTAGCAGCGGTCACATTTCTTTTGAAAACTTGCTAGGTTCTCTAAGACATGCAGGTTTCTTCACGTTTTTTTTACCATAAGACTAAAAAAGTAGAAGGTGATGATATTGAAAATAATTAGCAGTAAATAATATTTGAAAGGCGGATTGGAACCCACGTCTAAGTAATTCGATATTAGTGTCTAATCTTATCCATAAGAAGCGATCATTTCAATATTTCTTTCTTAATAATGTATTGCATCTTTTAGTTATAGGTATATCTAACAGTAGAAGAACAGTGTTAAAAATATTAAATAAAGATTTTAGAACTAGTAATTGAATTTTGTGAAACTAATATTAAAAATATGTAGCTTTAAAGTATAATATAATTAAAAATTACCATGGATATCGTTCATGGGTCCAGCTTTTCCACCATATTCCTCGGGGAGAAGCTCTTGAGGTACGTATTTGTATAAGTCGTTTACGTCACTGTGAATGAAGATCTGAAAGAAAAATTCTATCAATATTGCGTATTTAAATTATAAATTACTAGCCTACTTAAGACGTCTTGCAGAAAACAAGATTTTGCAACAAGTTAAGGCTACATCAGTAAGCCGCTTTTGCCGTAATCGGTCGGAAGGAGATTATTATTATTTAGCTATATACATATAAGACTATTTAAAGTCATTAAAATATATATTGTTAATACTTGTAAAAACTCATACATGATTATATTATTGCAGTATTCACGCGCTATTCGAATATAATTTAATTCCTGAATTATGTCAGCGCCAGCGGTCGCGGGTTCAAGTCCCGCTGGGGGCAATTGTTTGTTGAACACGAATGTTTGTTCTCATGGGTGTTTATATTTATAACATGTTTGAAATTAAAAATTTATATATGTGTAGTATATCAAGTATCTGGTATCCGTAACACAAGCCTCGTAGTACCACGGCACTAGTTAGTGCTGTTGTAATAATGTCCCAACATATTTATTTATTTACTTACAAACTAAATATAGCATTATATTAACAAAAACATCATACTCTGTCTCTTATCTTCTCCTTCAGGAACGGCTTAACAAAGTTCACGATCTTATCAACGAGGGGCGAGATGTTTATAACATGCACTTGTTTCAACTTGACTGGATACGCCTCCTGTAATTGCCATAATATAAAATTATAACATAAAATATATAAAAAAATGTAAAAAATAGTTTAAAAGAGTATTGATAGCAATATAACATAGTTTTTTTATGCATCTTGGACGATAGACTAGAATAGATTACATATATTTATTAGTACAAAAATTCAGGCATCGAACCTGCAACAAGCTGCTATAAGCTGATTGAACTTACAGAAATCTCTATGTAGTTGAAATAAAACTATAATAACTTATCAAAACTATAGTTATAAAATATTTTTAATAATAGTTCCAGATAAATGAGTAGATTATTTTTTTATTTTGGAGCAATAGAAATCTACTTCGATTTACTTTTTGCAGTCAATATATTCGAATCACTACATAGTATAAAATAATGTCCCTTCCTGCTGTCTGTCTATTCCTATGTATGCTTAGATCTTTAAAACTACGCAACGGATTTCGATGCGGTCTTTTTAAAAGATGTATAACTAGCGGAACCCGCGGCTACGCTTCCGCTAAATTCTCGAGCGAAGCGAGGGTGAATCGCTAGTATTTTATGTATAATAATATTTTTTTTAATTTAATGTTTAAGATTAAATTACCTGAACACAGACTAAGAACTTCTTCACCAATGTTGGTGTGAACTTGGCGAAGTGGGTTGGAGTGGCCACAGATGCATCCAATATGTAAATGTCTCCAGCAACACCTTCCTTCTCTTCCACCAATCTTACATCACCAAGCATGAGTGCCAACTTAAAGGCATTCGCCACATTAGGAGTTTGAACATCTTTATCGATACCTACCGAAAAATAAACGTTTTAATTTTTAATCATAACTGTAGTTTGCAATTTTTTGTAATAACATTAAAGTTTTATGATAATTGCATAAAAATATTAAGAACATACCTCTCATGAGGACGACTCGGCGACCATCAGGGGTGAGGCCAGGCATTGGTGGCATTTGACTGAAATATTTTTTAAGTATGATTTTTAATTTGAACTCAAAAGAAAACAGAATGTTTTAATTGCTTCATTACATAATTAAAACAAAGTCACTTTCCGCTGTCGGTCTGTCCCTATGTATGCTAAGATCTTTAAAACTATTCAACGGATTTTTCACTGAGCTCTATCGATTTCATGTGGATTGCCTATAAAGTATACAAAGTGGTCTATGGTTGACTTGTAAACTTACACAATCTTAAGAATTTCCTGTAGCTCGGGGCGGTTAACGTCTCGGTCATTGAAGAACTCCGGTACAGCGGTCCGCATAGTGAAGTACATGTCGAGTTTACGCTTGCACTTCTCGAGGGAGAACTTGCAGCCACGGAGGAAGGTCATGATGCGTTGATCATCTGTAAGAAAATTTTGTTTTTGTTAATGTTTGAGCTTATTTTACATGAATATGGTTTGATAGTATACAAAAATAAATAACATTGACTTAAACTAAATTTTGTACTTATTATCTATAATAATATATATAATTTAAAGGTAACTTAGCGAAATCCTTATCTTAAATATTAAAACAATGACTGTAGCGTATTGTGTAAGAACATGGTCCCCAAACATGAGTTATTAAAATGTTTGTCTCTTAGTTTGTAGGTCTGTTTGTATTTTCGCATTTCACGCAAAAAGCACTGAATCGATTATCATTATATTTTGTTGTACTGACAACTTATTACTCGGGTTATTATTGTGTACGGGAAAATCTTTCATTCGCAATGAAAAATAAAATAACTGATTCTGTCGAATCTTTAGAAATTTATTTAAGCCAAAAGATATGACAAAACAGTGTACTAGAAAATTATATTATGTCTTAAAAAGATCTTCATTAAAATGAAAAAGAAATATTTCTGGATAATACCTTTTATGTTTTTCCATAGTCCACAATATTGTAAAACTGACACATAATAATCTATTTTCGTTTAATTTATACAAAAAAAGTCAAATATTTTTTCTACTTACCAAACTCATCAGGTAGATGGGGCTCCTTTTTCAACCACTCTTTGATGTGGGCAAGATCCTGGTCCCGGGTGTCGGGGTTCTCATTTAACTCCTCACGGATTTTCTTCCACATCTCTCCTGCTGGTTGTTCTAGCGTCATCTTGGATTCTGGTTCTGAAAAAACAAATAAATAAATATATAAATATATTGGGACAATATTACAACATCGCAATCTAGTTCCGTGGTAAGCTAAGAAGCTTATGTTACGGATACCAGATAATTGATATAGTAGGTACATATATATAAATTTCAAATAATACATATTATAAATATAAACACACATGACTGGAATACAAACATTCGTGCTCAACAAATGAATGCCCCCAGCGGGACTCGAACCCGCGACCACTGGCGCAGAAAGTAGGATCACTACCAGCTGAGCCAAACGTGTCGTCAAAATACCGTTTTATTAACCATATACCTACCTACATTTTAAAGTATACATTTTTAATTTTTATAAGAAATTATTTCGATGGCCCCACCATTTTTCTTTTAATAAATATATATACTTTGTGTAATTTTTTCGTATTATGATTATTAATACGAAGATTTGTAATGTTTATTAGAGTCGTGCAAACTGTTAAACAGATTTGGATAAAGCTTGGTACATAACAGACCTTGTACTAAATAACCTCATATTTACTTTATTGCTGCATTACAATGGCAAAAACGTAAACTTTTATATCACAGATAAAAAAATATTTAGATTAATAAATAATAAAACTTATAAATGTGATTATATATAAAAATAATATTTTTTTCAAGAAACTAAAGCAACTGACAATACGTTTGGCTTAGTTTATGTTTACTCACTTTTTGCGCCAGCGGTCGCGGGTTTGAGTTTCGCTGGGGGCATTCATTTATGTTATGAGCACGAATGTTGGTATTTCAGTCATGGGTGTTTATTTTTATCATATGTGTGTATTTTATGTATATGTGTAATGCATCAATTTCCATAACATTAACACTAATTTTGTAGCTTACCATAGAATTAGAAAGCGCTATGTTCTAGTGTCCATTACAAATTTAATCTCAATAAACTTAATACTCATATTTGGGAAAATATGAGATAATGAATATTTACATACTGAAAAATAAAAATTAAAAGCCCAAAATTTAATTTTAAACGCATATTCAGGAGTGTTCCTTAATTAAGCCATTAAACAAAGAAAAAAACTGTTTAGTCCTTGCCTATTTTTATACTGATTTGATATGTAGAACAGTACATTAGTATAGATATGTATACGTTATGTCATGTGGTTATTTGAGCATTCACAAGTGTACGAAGCCTATAAAAAAGGTTAGTGAAGCACAACTACAACGGTTAGTTCACATTGTCAACTAAGGCAGTGTTAAGAAACTATAACGTAATTATGGCACCATATTTCAAAACCCCCATTGTAGACCTTGGCTTGCGCATGTTGACAATATTATAATGAGGTAATGTAATGTTGCAATTTATCCTTAAAAAATATAGTAGGTACTTACGTATGTTTGATAAGAAATAGGCTAATCTATTCTATATCTATTCTATACATAAACATAAATACAATTGAAGTGTCGGTTAGTAATATTAAAACAAAAGTTAACTAAACATTTTTGTCTATCCGTCTGTCTATCACTTGCAGATATCAAATGTAATAAGGATTAACTAGGGTTTTTATCTTCAAGGCTTTTACTTGTATTACAGAAAAAGAATTAAGGGACGCATCCGAGTAAAGGGAGGGAGGGTTAGTCAAAACTATATGAAAAACTATTAGGAAATAGTTATTTTTTTAGATAGAATAATCGTGAAAAAAAAACACCTCTATTAGTCAAAAAAAATCATTTTTCATTATCGATGAGCTTAAATATTATCAGTGTACTTTTAAGTATAGATCATTAAATTCTATTTAAATCTTGAAAATAATTACAGCTGAATTTCGACCACTAATTATTAAAACAATAACATGTTTTTACTTTATACATATTCAAATTTTATCAAAACGCAGTCTCCATCACGCCATTCGCCTCACTTTAACTTTCCTAAAAAATGAAATTCGCGGTTAAATAGCGGAACGCATAAACTTTCAGCTTTCACTGGTTAGGAAATGACTTCGGTCACGAGAAGTGCTCTGATAACCCTGCTATATTTGGCGAAAAATTATTATGTTATTGTAACGGTATGTTTTCTTTATGAGAGTTACGCAAAATTTGATATAGCTACATCTAAAGTTTCATCCATGGCTGCACTTTAATTAGTTTATCTTTAGTTAATATAATAAACTGTGAAATATGAAGTATGTAATATTATTTATTAAGTACTTACTTTAATTTGATATAGGTACGTATCTTATAGTGAGAAACTTTCACTGCTCAACATAGGCCTACAACAAAGATTTCTACGAGAACTGGTCATGTGCCATCACATCCACTGGTCTCCAGTGACTTCACCCACCACCCTTTACCCAGTGATCCATTGTGGGAGGCCTACTCACGCTATGCCTTCCGGCACTCGTTATGATGCCAGGTTATGATGATAATATTTTTAGAACTGATCTGTCTTGGATATTTATAAAAGAATAGAAGTGACTAATAGTGAATCAGTAATAGGCACAGGTGCCATCCATATCGATACATATTATATGTGGAAAAGTGTCAAATTAGTTTCACTATCGTATTGATTTTATTGTGATAATATTTTATTAGGTACATCATATTTTGCTTTAAGTTTTGAAGAATTTTCTATTTAGCGCCATCTAGTATAAATATTACGAACTCTCACTAAGATCTTAAAGAAATAAGAACATTTATGTATGTGGTAACTAGTGTACAATGGAGATGGAGTTGAAACTGGTTTTAATATTTTTAAAAACCATTATATTAGTTTGCATCGTATTGACGTGTCGTATTGATTTTGAAAATATAAATAGTTGTGGTAGTTAAATATATATTTAAATATAACTGACTTTTCATTAGTATGATACATTAAGTTAAAATTATCAATTAGGGGCATATATTAATAATTATTATTTTATCCATAAAAAATACATTATAAAAAATATATTTAAAGCTCAAGCTGTTAATTTTCATGAGATCCACCTATATATGACACCAGGCCATGGGCCTCCTTCCAATATACAATGTCCTCTCAGACACGTAATTTTTCTGACGATGTTTTCCTTCACCGTAAGACAAGTGAGTAGTAGCAGTATGAACCAAAAGTTCATAAAAGCCTTTTTTTGAACTCATAGTAATATGTAAAAATAATTAACATTAACACCAAAGTGCAAATAATATTTATGATATTAGAGCACTTCTTTTGAGACTATACAAAATATGTTTAAAATTTTACCAATTATGTAGCTATCTAGCAATCAAATTCAAAATGGCCTCATTTTATAAAGTCACGATTTCTATCAATGCTTCGTAATCTTACTAAGATTTTCATGCAGACTGTTTTTGATACCGTTAAGTACAGTTACCAACTTAAATATTTTATACAAATTTAGCACTTATTGCAATGGGATGAAGGTCATGTTAGAATGAAGTGTTTTTATACGAAAGCGTACCTACGTGCTTATTACGTTTTTTTGTAATAACAGGGGAGAAACGAAATCAAAGATATAAAATCTTTAAATTTGAATAAAAACAATGTATGTTAGAAAACACTCATAATGTCATTTCATACAGAATAATTTAAGTAAAGTTAAAAAAAATGAGAAATATTTAACTTAGGGTGAAAAATGCTGCTATATTTTATCTGTGAAACAGATAAATAAAATAAAGTGTCTGCTTATAATATTATTATAATAACCCTTTACTTAATAAATTACCTATACGATTAATATATAAGATAAATATAGTAAAAACACAATTTTTAACATTTTTGTCTGTCGGTCTGTTTATTCCGGCTAATATGAGAAACGGCTAATGGTATGAAGAGCAACATAGGCTTCTTTATTTTAGAAAAAAAGTAGGGCTTCGCTAAATAAATAATAATATAATCAGGGATGAAGTGAGGGACAGTCGCTAGCTATAATTTTTTTAATATATTTTTCAGGTGTGTTTAATGTCACGATCAAAATGAATCTAAATCCCGAGCGTATTAAAAAAAACTGTATAAAATTCCGCTTTCTAACAAAAAATATATTAAGGTTTCTGAGGAAATTTCTTTGATATTAGAAAATATTTCAACGATAACTTAGTTTGGATTTAGACGAGAACCAAGTTTCAAAAGCAATTTAATTATATACGCAGGAAGAGGAACATACGCCTTAATATTGCGCATCAATAACTTCAAAAGGAAATTTGTTATGGTTTAATCTATACTAATATTATAAAGCTGAAGAGTTTGTTTGTTTGGTTGAACGCGCTAATCTCATAAACTACTGGTCCGAATTGAAACATTATTTTTGGTGTTGGATAGTCCGTTTATCGAGGATGGCTATAAGCTATATAACATCACGCTACGACCAATAGGAGTGGAGCATCAATGAAAAATTTTGCAAAAACGGGAGAAATTTTATTTTTTATTTTCAGCCTTTAGAACGCGAGCGGAGCCGCGGAAAAGGCTAGTATCTTTATAAGTTAATAGGAATTGATTTTAAATAACCAGTAAAATAACGAAATTTAAATTTAAGAACTTTGAATTAATTTTCTTTATTTCTAATGGGATGGACTCTTGTCAGTAGATGACCAGCGGCTTGCATAGGATTTTATTTATACCCTACGCAACCATTATACAATATAAAATGGTTGGTTGCGGCAACCATAGTCTCGGTTATGATCCCCGAATCATTTAGTCGCTAAACAATAAAAGTTCGTCTTAACAGCATATAAATAATTTTTAGCGGTCGTAGAGTAAATGGCAGACCAGCGATGGTAAAATTTAGGAAAAACGTCCTTGTAACCTTTATGAAAAAAACATGGAATGCTTTGGCATTTTTAACAAATTATTTTTCAGTTTTTTTTAATTTATTTAAAATATAACTTAATTACATGAGCTTAGTCCATGACTTTACGTTAGGGAACCCTTATAGAAAAGTAGCTCTGCAAAATCTTTTCATAACAAATTCAAGTTAAGGAATCTTTTGCTTAAACCTCTAAGTAAAAAAGTAGGGAAAAATTAGCATTTATTTTAAGATTTCCACAGATTAAGAGAAAGGATATATTTTCATTTTGGTTTTGTATAATAATGAGTAATCTCTGTTAATATCTGACTATTTTTTTTGGAACAGGATACAGAGTCTTATCTAATAAGTATATAAAAATCTCGTGTTAAAAAAAAAGTAGTAAAAAACAGTGTTTGTTATCGAACTCCTCCAAAAATGTTTGACCAATTTTTATGTTTTTTTGTGTAGGTATTTTGTTGGTCTGAGAATAGGTTGTAGGCTATTTTTTATTCCCCTAGGTGGTGGCCCTAAACAGATTTTTATTGTTTATTTTTAGACCAAGTTTTTTTTTTATAATTAAATTGATTTTATTTATGATTTGCCATCAAAAAATAATCCTAAATTTTCATCCTTTTACCAACACGGTCGGAGTCGATGGAACCGCTTGTATTTTATAAAAGTGACTCACCCTTGCTCTACTATTATCTATAGATATTATTATCCGCTGATCTAGTGGGTAAAGCCGCAGGATAACATAAGTATTAATTAACTTTCTTCATCACGAATTTGACTTATGTATATAAAAGCAATAAAAGCTAAATCTTACGAATTTATTCATTTCATGTTTTATTCGCATTAATTATTATATATGTAATATTAACAGTTATATTTTTACTGACTCACTAATATTAATTAGTCAATTATTGCATAAACATTTTCAATTCAACATATTCCTACTTGAGAGAGAATTGTGGGTGTAAAAAATGGACTATCTGAACCGATTTATATGAAATTTATTTGTACACAATAGTCTAGAGCTTGAGAAAGGACGTTGGACTTTCAAGGCGAAAAAAGGGCTGTAAGAGGTTGAAATAGGGGATGAAAATTTGTGTGGAAATTATGTTATTTTTAAAGCTATTTAAGCGTAAAACTTATTTGTTAGGCTTTTATTAAATATTAATAAATAGGACATTCAAATTTTGTTAACACTTTATACTAAATGTAAAAAAGGTAAGGTACTTAGGAACGAACCCAAGCGAAAAAAGGGTGAGTCGCTAGTTAAGCATAAAGAGATACTCGTATGTTCAGAAATATAATGCGTTTGCCGACGAATGATTTTTAAATGTACGTATGCCGTCGTGAAAATATGGTAACTGGTACCCGAAGGGTCGAAATGAGACTCTATGACTAAGCTTTTTTCGTTGATGGAAAAGGCTTTTGCATACCATTTGTCTTTCTTCTGCCTAACACTAAGCCTACCTTACTGGATTCCTTACTTTTATTTTAAAACACTTATTTTATTTCTAAGTATTTATACAATGAAATTGTTTTTATGGTATACGAAAAGTCCTTCAGTGCTCGAGCTAGCAACAATACAAGATATAAATTGACGGCGAAAATCACAATGGCAATTCGTCTTCAATGTACTATTATAAAAATGCAAAAAATAAATTGCTTTTGGAGTTGACGACCCAAGAATAAAGAAACAAAACTTTTTAGACGACTTTGGAAATCTAAACATATAAATACAATTGGAGTGTTCCGTTTTTAATTTCAAATTATCAGCTTTTCACTTTAAAATGCATAATATGAAAGAATATGATATACGGTACTAACATCAAAAAAACTACTTTAAATTTTTTGTCTGTTTGTTCCGGCTAATCTTTGAAACGGCTGTACCAATTTCGGCGGAACTTTCACTCGCATATAATAAATAAATAAATAAATAAATATGTTGGGACATTTACACACAGCACTATCTAGTTCCACGATAAGGTACGAACCTTGTGTTATGGATACTAGATGGTTGATATACTACACATATAAGTTTAAATACATACATATTATAAATATAAATCCATGACTGGAGTACATACATTCGTGCTTAACAAATGTATGCCCCCAGCGGGACTCGAACCCGCGACCGCTGGCGCAGAAAGCAGGGTCACTAACCACTGAGCCAAACGTGTGTAACTAATGTTATAAGGAGTAACTTGGGCAACTTTTATTCTATTAGAAAATTATAAGCAGTTTAATTTATTTTAACTTACGCCTAGCGAAGCGAGTCGAGTTTGCTAGTAAAATATAAAAATTAATATTGCGGATCGATCATTCACTCTTGCCAAGTTAACACGATAGTTTTATAAAAATTAACGCCTCTATAGTAATGCTAGTGCACCGTATAATTAATCCAGCTAGCTGGTCTTATGCAGTTTCTCTGGTAGGCCAATGGCCGGAAAGTGATGCTCACAATACTGTCACGTATTCAAGCCAATAATAATTTAATGATCTGAATTCATTACACGTAGTTTTTCCATTATTAAAATATAAGTATATAATATAATAAATAATTTCTTCGTTTTATTTTATGTTTATTGTTATTAGTATTTATGATACTTTATTAAATAAAGTTTTATTACAGATCATCGATATGCCTTGGATAATATAGCTTTCTTTTAAGAAACAAATTATTAGAACTGTCTAATTAGACAGTAGGTAATAGTTTTTCAATTTTTTAAATTGAACGTAACAGTTTTTTTATTAAATACATATTATGTAATAATATACTATAAGTAAACACTATTTTTATCATTTTTGTCTGTCTGTCTGTTTCTTCCCTGTAAACTCTGAAACAACTGAACAGATTTTAACAGGACTTTCACTGACAGATAGCTAATGTTTTAAGACGTAAGGCTTTAACGGACCAGAGCCAAAATGATAAACGAATAATGAATAATAATTTCATTAAAGGCGCTATTAAAGCATTATCGCAAATATAACATGCAGGATATTTATTTACACTGACAACTTTATGAAAATCCTGTTAAGTTTATATACTCTTACCAAATATCCGCAAACACAACACCACACGCAAAATAAATGAAAATAATCACCTTTGTAATGGAAAATTAAGTCACTCGCCAAACTCTCTACGATGGTCACTTTCTCACTTGAACGCAACGTGTTTGTAGTTTTCAAAGGCTTTTTTATAAAATTGAAATTATTTATAACTATTTATTAAGTTGGTAGGAAGTGTGAGGTGCGATGAGTGCACCGTCTCAAATGCGTTGTGTATCGCATGGTAGCTGTTTATATCATTTCGTTACGCGTTGTGATTACGGTGCTAGGTAGGGTTTAAATCTTATGTTTTTGGTTTAGGTCTTAAATCGTACATATATAAATAAAAATTTTAGTTTTTTCGTTTTTATTTTATTTTTTTGTACCTGCACCAAAGACTACAAAAGGGATTGTATAAAGAGAGCGAAATTTTCACCCGCACGATCTCCGATTTTATCCTATATCTAGGTCCTATCTAGTCATTTAAAAATGTAAAAAAAGTCAAATTTATGTTGATAAATTAAACTATTAATTGATTTTCGGAAATTTGCGGTTTTGTTTTAATTATGGCGAAATCAACTCTTTAAATCTTACTTTATGGGCAAACCCAAAAATTACGTTTGAATTATGTTTGAAAATTACTATAAATAGTTATAATTTATTAAGACTTTATTATTTACCATATGATCAAGATATGTGTATGGTATTAAATATTTATTACTCTTTACTGAACTTTTTATTCTTTTAATATTCACATTTTCATTTCATTTACTTCGTGTAGTCGCCATATTTTTAAATTTATCAATGAAAAATCAATTACAATAAACAAACTACAAAATTTTAATATAACTTGGTAATTACTAAATGCAAACGCATTACCCTCGCCTCGATTCATTTGTTTTTTGTACCTATTTAAAATATTAATAGACAGGAGCGCCAGTTCTTGGCTTACTTTTAATACCGTAATCTATCGTGGCCGTGACTCTACATCCGAATCTATTCAGCTGTTTTAGTATAAAGTATAAATAAGTTTTGTATAAACTTTTCAAACGTAGGTACCTAATTATTTGTTACTAGCTGACCCGTGCCCACTTCGTTGGGCATAATGTTAATAATCCTTTTTTAGTACAGAGTGTTTAAATAATTTAAATTATTTTATTAATATTAAAAATAAAAATTAAATTATCTTTACTAATATTAAAACAACTACTTTTTGTAACTTAAATATAAAAGTTAGACATATGCTGTCATTGACTTTTTTGTAGGCATTTTCAAGCTCCACATCTTTTCTCTAGAACTCAAAAATATATCTTTCATAGTTAAGGCAGCGTTCGTAAGAAACGCTTTCATTTGACCGGTTTTTCTCCGATTCACTTTGAAAAACGGACTACCACGTAAAATCCTTTTTATTTTTCGGTTTTTTATATGACCTATGACACTCAGCAATAATGTGGCTTGCTATTGGTGAAAGAATTTTCAAAATCGGTTCAGTAGATCCCGAGATTACCCCTTACAATTTAACAAACATACGAACTTTACTTCTTTATAATATTAGTATAGATTTACTTACTTTGAAAATGATTTATTGAAAATATATTATACATAAAAGCCATACATGTAAGAGACTAGCAAATATACTATGACGTAGCGAACATAAATTTTCCGCTCACAATGATAATTAATTTAAATTCTGCAACTCAAATTAGATTTTAGACGTCCATTAATTAAAATTTTGTTTCGTTATGAGATTTTGTTGTAATTACACGAAATTTGTACTTTCTAGCAAATTAATGTTAACTAATTGGTCCATGATAAGGGGATAGAATTAGTAGGTTTAGAGTTTATGCTGTACATAAATTTAAAATTATCTTTGCCTATAATATGTCGGGAGTTCGATGCTCGTATGTTGAACTCCACTATCCGTGGAGGATTGTCACCATTTTTTCTCTTTCAACCCAAATAATAAAAACAATTTTTGAATTGTATTTCAACGAATGACTATATAATTTTCTATCTACGAGAAATTAAAGAATTTACACCTGCTATCAACAAGAAAACCAAGTTTTGTGAAGGGGTGACACGTGATTAAAATACAACACGTCAGATGTCAACGCTATTGAGTTTAAGCTGTCGTTGTGTCTAACTATCAGTTAAGTTCATTATAATATGTAAAAAAGCCTACAAAATTAATGTTTAGGATAGAACATTTTGTAGGTTGGTTTATAAAATTTTCTGTTCCATAATATTATGACCATTTCATGAATTTACATATATCACAGGGAATCCTGTCCACATCTGTGTCATATGATAAATGTACGTTTCGTGCATTTTGTGACAGGAAAGTCATTGTTTTCATTCTCCGAAAGAATAAACAACGAAAAATACCTTTTGTTTTGAATATTGTACTAATAGATAGTAGTCCAATGGTTACGCGCTCGCTCGATTAAACGAAGTGGGTTCAAATCTGGGTCTTGGACGTCTGATATTTTTACGAGTATATGCGAATAATTTCTAACATGCTTAACACTCGTCTTACACTAAAGGAAAACACCATTATGAAACATGCATGTCTGAGATAACCTAGCAAGATTTTCCCGAATTTTGCAAGAACCCGCAAATGTCCAGTGTGGTGAACTATGGCATGACTCCCCTTGTACTTAAGGGAGGTTCGTGCCCAGCAAGTGGGACTTTAAAAAGGGCTGAATACAATACAATAGTACCAATGGTACACTCTGTAATGTAATAATGATAACCATTATTGAAATAAGGGTTTGGGGTTTTTGAGCACCACTAAAAAATAAACACACAAACATTACATTACTCTCGGGTAAAAAGGAAATGACAAGTTAAAAGGTTATAAAATTGGGAAAATAGGTACATTGTATTTCGTGAGACAGATTGATAAGTTAAAAACCGGTTGAGAATAACGGCTCATATGAGAACTGTAATCTTACTTCCAAGCTAGTAATACTACTACTACTACTAGATTTCAAGCAATAAACTACGATAATTTTGTTGTACTATTTAATTATTATCTAAGTATTACAAAATATTGTCTATAAAATATATAAATATAAATTGTATTCTATAAATTACAGTCATATCTATTTGAGTTTTCAAGCTTCATTACTGCAAAGTTTTACAAAAATATTATGTTCAGTGTATTTTTTGCATAATAGCGAAAAAAACAGATATCCATCCATTTATTAATCCTAACAGTTCTTGTTTGATATTAATAGTTTTTTAATAATTTAATAATTTAAAAAAAAATTATAATTTAAAAAAAAATATTTATCCTTGGGAAATTCATTTACGCATACCACATGTAGAAACCCATCTTCCGTCTTACTGGGGTGGCGCAGGATCGCTTGCGCATTTAACCACGATGACCCGGCAGGTCTGCAGAAGCAGACTTTACAGCTAAGGGGTTGTTTAACAGTTCACTCTGCTATCAGAGAAGTACCAAGAACAACCTGCATGACACATCTGACATTTCCCACCGAAGTGGATCCTCCCTGTATGTATCTTGGCTTCACGCCCGGCCGGATTGCCGGACGCTACTAAACCGTGTTATCACTGGGCTACCGACTGCAGGGCTTCTTAAGCCCTTAAGTATTTCTGTACGGAAGGATTATAAAAGCTAGAAGCACGAAAATGTATTAAATAAGAAATATAACTAAATTAAAGTGGTGATAGTAAAAAACTTAGTATTTATATATCTATACTAATATTATAAAGCTCAAGAGTTTGTTTGTTTGTTTTTTTGGTTGAACGCGCTAATCTCAGGAACTACTGGTCCGAATTGAAAAAATCGTTTTTGTGTTGGATAGTCCGTTTATCGAGGAAGGCTATTATAGGCTATATTACATCACGTTACGACCAATAGGAGCGGAGCATCAATCAAAAATGTAGCAAAACGGGAGAAAAACATTTCGTTTGATTTTCAGCTTTTAGAACGCGAGCGGAGCCGCGGGAAAGGCTAGTCTAAAATAAGAACTTAAAGTCATGTTAAGTATGATTTTTCTGAGCAACAAGAAACATTATAAATAGTATTTCTAAAGATTGCAAATGATTTTTTAAGATGTGAAAATCTTAACACTGTGGTTACAAACCACAGTTTGACCGAAACTGCGTAACTTTCAAATCGCTGCTTAGTTTTCGTTACTACCCCATACATTATTTTCGCTTTTTTATAGTTTATTGCAAGCAGTTTAAAGATTATTTTTGTATGTACAAAATCTTCGTTTCTTCATCTGAAAAAAATATGCTAAATAGTCTTTATTTTTATTAAATATACGAGCTATTTTCGCATGTCGTTTTAGCGTTCTATGTGACTGTGCAATGAGATTGGTATAAACGAGTCCATAATGCTTACCTTAGAAATTCCGAATGACTCTGAGTCATCGGATCGCTCCACCGACTATTATGAAGTGTTTCCATTGTAGGACGCTTCATTTTAACAAAATATAAATTAATAAATACATTATTATGACATTTTACATAAGTAATTTTTCACCAGTAAAAGATTCTAATGAATATTAATGAAAATCTATATATAAATAGGCAAAAAATAAATAAATTAGTACTTTTTCTTTTCTATTTTTAAATTTATTTTGTTTTTCTTTGTATAGCTACACATAAAAAAAAGAAGAGTTGAAGAGCTTTCAACTGAGATATTTTTACATAAGTACATAGGTAAATAAGATTTATAAAATATATTTTATCAAATTTTCAGTATAAGACAAGATATCAAACCTGAAAGCTGAAAGAAGTATATGATATCCAGAAAAGACTCCTCAACGGTGAGCAAAGCTTCATAATATATATAGACATGCATTATTCATAGACGGTACACATACGCCTCGCTGGTGTAGTGACTAGCATGTACGGTCTAAAATTGAAAGGGTTCGAGTTCCGGGTCGGGCCAAGTTTAATTTAGAGTATTTCTGTTTAGTAAGCCTCAGTCCGGCCCGGAGTTGGGAAGTTGGCGGTCAGTCACCCCCGTGTCTCAGAGTTTCTTTACGTGCTGTAAAGCCGTCGGTCCTGCTCCTTAGCTCTCACTGATCGTGTCGAGTAGTCTTCTGTTGAAAACAGTGTAATACTTGGGATTTCGTAAACGTTGCGTGTCTTTATGTACTGGTACAAGTTGTAAAATACACGCGCGATGTTAACTAAAACCACTTACAATTCACATACTAGTGAGCTGTGTTGAAATAATATTCATAAGTTAATCGTATTTATAACGATTGAAAATTAAATTGCTAATCAATTTGGAAATCCAAATTTCTTCTTCTGTAATAATTTATAAGAATTACTATTCCTAAATATGGTTTTTGTTTTGTTTTTCAACCACGGTGCCAAGACGGCAGGCGTACCGAAGCAGACCAGGCATCCAAACTCCTTGCAAGGGGTTGCTCCGCAGCAGTCACTATGCTATCATAGTGCTATCATAACGAAGTTTTTGTGCATCGACGACGCGTTTGGCTCAGTTGGAAGTGACCCTACTTTCTGCACCAGCGGTCACGGGTTCGAGTTCCGCTGGGGGCATTCACTTGTACGCACGTTGAGCACGAATGTTTGTTCTCCAGTCATGGGTGTTAATATTTATATTATGTATGTATTTAAAAGTTATATGTGTAGTATATCAACTATCTGGTATTCGTAATAAAAGCCTCGTAGCTTACCACGGAACAAGATGGCGCTGTTGTAATAAAATGTCCCAACATATTTATTTATATTTATAGAAATACCTCCTTTCTTCCTAGAAGTACTTCCTTTGTGCGTTTCTTGGCGTCGTGTCCGGATGAGGAAGATCTATCCAGATCTTTTTCTCTAACCAGCTTTATTTAACCAGCTATATTTGCTGCAGCTTGCACCTTTTATTACGTAAGAAATTACTATTTCAATCAGATTTTCCAAAAAATATTTCGATTCGAGCGATTCTATTAAGTTAGATTTTTTATATTGTATAGATAGTGTTTGGAATGATATCAGACTATATTTTATTCATCACTTGATTACGTATGTATTAGGAGGAAGACTGAATGTTTTTATTTTTGCTAACCTTCGTCAATTATATAATAAATTATTAAATAAAATTATAAAGCTGAAAAGTTTGTTTGTTTGCTTGTTTTTTTGGTTCAACGCGCTAATCTTAGAAACTACTGGATCGATTTGAAAAATTATTTTTGTGTTGGATAGTCCGTTTATCGAAGAAGGCTATAGGCTATATTATATCACTTTACGACTTATAGGAGCGGAGCATCAAAGAAAAATGTTGCGAAAATGGGAAGGGCGGGCGTTAGTTCTGCGAGGTATCATACCACGCGACTCAGAAAGAATTTGGTTCACGGTCTTTAGAACGCGAGCGAAGCCGCGGGAAATGCTAGTAATTGATAAAATTTGTATTTCTTGTATAAATGTTGACTATAATTCAATTATTACGTATATTAAACATACTCTAAATTGAATTACAATTTAAAGCTCGTTATATACATTGCTCGTTTTGTATTGTTATAAACTCGCTTCCTAGAACTGTAGAAATAAATAATTTGAAATTCGAAGAAGGTGACCATGCAGTATCCTCATTAATAATATAAATATATTAACTGAATATTTCAAAAGTACGAATTTGGTTGATTAAAGAAAGATTTTTTCTTTTTCTTAATGTTATATAAATACATACGGGTATTACCCGCGATATTGTCCGCATGATACATCGATTTAACAGTTATTAGGTAATAGCAAACCATGTTTAGTTTAATTAAATAAATTTGTCTTTGTATTTGTCAATTATTTTCAAATAATATGAATGTATGGCCTTTTTATAATGGCGCAATTTGGACATGAGTCTCTCTTTAATACGAAGATTCAAGCATAGTTAGCCACATTGGCCAACTGCAGGTTTGTTTATTATTAATTTATTTTTCGAAAACTTGAAGACTTTACATGTTTTTTCTTTAACGTAAGACAAGTGATAGTTATATTGGAAATGATTTACACATATACCTATACTCAATTCTCGGGTGAGGCATACCTTATATTATCAATAAAAGGTATGCCTGACCCGAGAATTGAACCCGGGATTTTCCAAGTGAACGCCTGAGCACAGAATACAGAGTCCAAATCTACAGTTTTTGATTTTTTGTGTGTCTGCATCACATGAAAACGACTGGACAGATTTTGATCAAATTTCATTATAAGGTGCCTAGAGAGTACTAAATTATGTATTTATCCTTCAACTAGAGAAAATTATGGTCACAATTTGCTTATTAGTGCAAATCGGATTGCGTGCTCATATGGACTGTTACCATTCGCTGTTCTTATTGTTTATTTAAAGCCATCGTGTACGTTTGTATTTAAAAAACTCTATTCGCTTTTAATAAGAATTATTGCACTTGTAGATTTTTGTTTGTTTGAAGTTGTTGCACCAATCGTAAGGATGGGTGCCTCTGTGTCAAGCTTGTAAAACATGTAATGTTCTTATGAAATTTGTTTTGATGTACTGGCTTTCGTTTTATTTTATTTCATATCTAAAATATGTATCTTCGTATAATAATTTAGAGTGTGTATAAATTAAATTATAGTTTATTATGTTTTAAATATATTTTGTATCACTATAGTAATCTGAAACAGCTATGTTTCTATTAACAGTCGTTAAATAGACCTAAATTTTAAGCTTGTCCTTTCGTATCCACGATATCATTTATAACGGGAGTTATATTTTGTGATGGTTCGTATAAATGTTATAGTTCGAAAACAGTTTTTTACAATATATGTGTATACATAATATGTTTTTTACTTCTAAACGTTGAAATAATTGGAAGGATTTGGTTAAAAATTGTACTTGCATAGATTATCATTTGGAGTTACACATTGAGTGTACACTGTACACTAAAAAGATATAAAACAAGTATTACTAAAAAACAGAACTAAAATTCATTAATTAGGGTTTATAATAAACGAATAAAACATAAATTACCACAAAAAAGTAAGTATTAAGAATTTATGTTAATTAAATTTTATGAACACCATGTTCATAAAAATTAACTACCAAAGCACTTTACATTAAGAATAACTTTAAGAAAGCTTAGATAAAAATAGCCATCATTGTTGTATACCTACTTGGTCATAATAATTAATGCAAATATTTATAGATATCAATTAATATTTTTATATAAAAACTTATACATTGTCATATATTTCAAAGTTTCAAAACAATATAGAAAGTGAAAGGTGTGAAAGGATGTTGTACACAAATAAACTATAACACATAGGGTTTTATAAGAGAGCATCAGAGTAAGTGCTTCGGAAGAAAGGAACACAACCTATGAAAAGCTCAATTTAACTAATACGCACATCATCTTTATTGTTTATGTAATTATTCCTCTTCCCTAGTTGTAGTGTTTTTTTTTTCAGGTTTTTTTATTAAAATTATATGACAATCTAACGTTTCGGATACTTTTTTTTAAATTGGGCCAAGAAAGTCGTACTAATAGGTACAATAAGTGTCAAAAGTTGAGATGATGTATAGATGTATGATTGGATGGATGAATGCTTTTTACACTTTTACGCCAGATCTGCTGATCGGATCTGGATGTTTGGCACAGAGATAAGGTATATATACATATAATATATTGAAATAGCACATAGGTTCATTTTTATACTAAAAAAGTGCGATTCCCGTGGGATTAATTTATTTTTGTTATTTACTAAAGACGAACCCGAAGCGAAGCGGATTATCTCATAACTCTTTGCTTTATTTGTTTTTTTTTGCTTTAACAGTAAAGTACCTACTATGAAAAAACTTTAATATTCTTTACAAATTTAAAATATATCTATATATTAATTATATAATCGTTGTATTTCATAATTTAACAAATTAAGACCTAACACGTTTTTGCTTTCTAGTGTTCAAACTTAAGCTTAGCTCAGTAACAATGCTAGGACTGGACAGTGGCCGCTGAATCAGATAGGAAATTAGAAAGTACTTCGCGGTTTACAAAGTAACTCGGTATTTCACTTATTATCTTACAGATTCATTTTACAGTAGAGTCTTAATAATTGGATTATACATATTTCCTTTACAATTTAATTAAAGATTAGATCTTAGAAAGCAAATGAAATATATTTAATTAAACGTTATGTCAATTTTAATTCTTCCTTACTAGAATATACCTATAATATATTCGTCATATAAAGAGGTTTAAGATTCATTTATTTCTCAAAAGAATATAATTTACTTACTGAGAAACATTAGTTTTAAGTACGTAAGTAACATACTTACGGGCAGCTAATAACTTTAACTTGTTAATAAAAAAAATATATTACGTTTGCGGGTAATACAAACTGTTTTACCGATAAGAACTCGGAATAAGAATACTAGAAGTGGTAAATAGTTTTTATTATTGAATTCCATGGATATAAAATACATCATTGTTTAAATGCGATGGCTTAAAAATCTTAAAATTTTGCGATCACTGTATCAAGCTAGTCGCAGTATTACTTGCGCATTAAAACACGACACCCCGATGGCCCCGCAGGTCTTCCGAAGCAGACTATACGGCCAAAGGATTGCTGCACAGTCCACTTTGATATCAGAGAAGTACCAGGAGTAACTCGGTGCGAGTTTCTTGGCTTCACGCCCGGATTGCCGGACGCTACTGAGCTCCCACCACGACGAGGTGAATGCACGTTGAGAGGAAACGTATTACAACTGGCATAATACTACTAAATAACTAAATACTTATAATTAAAACTATACATTACTGTTATAATTCATTATGAAGACTGAAGGAGATACTCGTATCTATTTAAAATTAATTTCAACTCGTTTTTACAAATTTCATCATTTAACAAAATTAAAGTTTTATGTTAATTCATATAAAGTACATATAAGTTCAAATGCAGTTGCAATGACATTTCTCATAGAAACAGCCATAATATGTTTAAAAACCCAGTTAGCACCAAGAACAATAAACCTACTTATAGTATAATTTCAATTAGACAAAAACAAAAATAGCTCTTCCCAAATTATAATGACAGAGAAAAAGCTTTGCTTAAATGAAAGAATAATTACGAAACCTCTCTATAATTTAGATCGGTTAAGTCGTGAAGTGTGAAGCTAAATGCTCGGAATACCTCCTTTCACCTGAGTAAGCCTCGTTTAGCTTACATTTAAAAATAGTATTATGGTAATGTACGTCAAATTTTGTATTATTTATGTTAACGGTTATTTTTTCTAATTTTAAATAGGTACATATTAATATCGCCACTGATAGCGCTGTGAAAATTAAAAAAGTATCAAATGATTTAATTACTAGAGAATATATAATTTTTTTATATCGTCTAATTGGCTTCACTTATTTTGTTTATCTTTAATTAAATTATTATTAACATTTTGTTTGCAATAACATGGAAGTACCAATGTGAAATTTTTATTTTACATATTTTTTTTAATTCAAAGAGAAAGTTCAAGCATGACTGCCAAAATATGCATACTCTTATAAACATTTAAGTTATTTTTTATGTAGATCATGTTTTCGCAATAAAAGAGTTCTAAAGATGATTTGTAAAAATTTTCATTCAATGTTAGGTGATAAAAAATGGAATTCCAGGTCATTTTTTTCTATTTCAATTCATTTTTCTTGGTTCAACGTCTTGTATCATTGATTACAACGATCAAACGGAAATTTGTTGCAAATGACTGTCATACAATGCGATAGGCACACTCGAGCGGAAAGAAACTTAAACGAAGCATGAAAATGCATTTAGACAAATTGCTTTGTCCATTTTCATTCTTAGAGAGAATTTAATTCCACGTACCTAGATTATTATTATTATTATGATAATGTGGCACTGTTCTAAGGATAAGTTGTGGGTTTGAATGAAAAAAAAATAAGTGGGAACGAGTAAAATCTAATCGACGCATGCGTCTGCGATATGCATTCAATTTCTTGCTTTTTCCATAAATGCCTTAATTTCCTGTTTGATTGTCAATGTAAAATGGTATATATGACAATTTTGCCAGTCTATGCCAATATATGTACAACTTTGCGCAATAAATAATTTGTCTGCAAGTGATTTAATTATTTACACATTAACTGAGATGACTATTACCTATAAATGCAAAAGTTTATATGTATGTACTTCTACATTTTAAATTATCTTACAGATTTTAATGAAATTTAGTGTATATCTGTCGGAACCTGAAGAAACTGGAGTAGGAATTAGCTTTTAGGGACGCGCTTGAGTAAATAGAAGTTATGTTAATCTATACTCAAGGAATAAAATAATAAAGTTTTAACCATGTACAAGTACTCGACACAATACTTCAAACAAATGCCCAGAGACAGGGAGATTAAAAATAAATCAGAACAGCCCATTTAAGAGCGTACTTATAAAAGATATTAAGTAACCTTGCATTGTAATGGGAACGTATCCCGAGAGCTCTATTGTTTCAATGCAAATACGAAACATATAACGCCCGGCGTCTGAATACCGTTCTGTATAATCTACGTGACTTTTTTTAGAACAAAATTGTATAACTGTCTAGCTTAGCTCGACTTTATAACGCTGTGTAACGGGTTCGAACCCGTTTGAAGCAAAAAGTATATTTATATTTAAATATTTGCACGATATGAATTGAGGATTAAAATGTTATGGGTGGTACACTTTTTTCATTATTATTTATTATAATGGCAAAGGTTTCATTTGACTTATTGGTCGAATGCAATTTGTTCCTGGATATGGTTGTTCATAGTAAGATTGGCCTCTAATATTTTAGTACACAAAGGCGTGTGACAGCTTAAATCCAAATTTCAAATCAAGTCAGTCAAATGTGCCCAACCGGCACTCCTGGCAGCCATTAAAGGAATTAATTGAATTGAATAAGCAATCTAAATTTCAAATTTCACATCAATTCGTAAGTAATAACCAGTCACTGCAAACTTTTATATTAATTATTAATGTCACATTCAGAATGTAATAAAAAAATCACAAATATTTTAAAAATCATTATGTACTATTTTTATTAAGGTTGGCTTGCTTTAATTCAAAGAATTGGATAATTGTCATGGATAATAATTAGTACTTAACTTAATTTGTATGCAAAACTCAATTTACTTCAGGGTATGGCGTCATTATTGAATATCTTATATACGAATACCTCCAGAGACTGTTTCATCTGTCGTAAGGGAATATGCGAGTAGATTGCACTCCTAGCAAAGGCACTATAAATGCTTGTCTAATAATGTTAAGTACCACAATAGCACATAACATTCTGAAGACGAGACTATACAGTGCATAGACTTTATTTTACCGAAATTTTATTTTATATTTAACTAGTACAAAATCGTTTGTAAAATCAAACATTGTACACATGTATTGTTTAGGTTACGATAAATTTAAGTAGTAGTTTACAGTACCCTGATTATTTTACTTTTCTATTGAATTAGTTATGTTTTATAAGTAAATTCCATGTAAATTTTGCGTAAAAGCTTTATTATTAAGGGCAAAATAATTATATGTTTGTACCAATATATATATTTTTCTATTTATTTTCAGGGCTTTTGTACCAATAATTATTTTGCCCTTAAATAAACTTAAATTTTGTGATAATTAAAAATTATTTTTTCTCATTTTTGATATAATAATTATTTTGTATTGTATGTAACGAAGTTGTAGGTCAAACTAAGACAAGAAAGAAATCGAAGTTTAGCTGCCATTGCTACATCTCATCTCTCAGAAGTCGTGTCAAATTGTCCCCCTCGGAATATCATCTTATTCTAAAGAGTATACTGTGACTGTGCACAAAGGCACTGTATTATAATATCTACTACGCAATTTTCTGGATATTTGAGATTATCAGCTGAAACCGAAATTCTAAGAACGTTACAGCGGGTAGCTAATTTGGTACCTATTCTGGAAAATTAGGTACATAGGTATTATTTTAGGTGTTTTAAATAATCGGGACGGCATGGTTGCATGAGTAAGCGATTCTGTGACGCTTCATTAAAACGGGGAAGGTCTGTTGACTTTTAGTGTGTAGTACTATTCTGCGTTAATGGATTTCCCAATAATAAAAAGGGTGTTTTAAATAAAACTACTCACATACGTATCTTTATATTTTTATTAAAGTAAACAAAACTTTGTAGGAACTAATCACAGTACATAAATCACATTTTTATGGGTTTTGACTGAAATCATACTGGAGTACTTTTTATGTTGAGTATATCCATGGACGGTGATATGCCCATGGATATCCAATTTTTATGTTTCAATTGACAATGAACAGGTAGCTTAAACAATGTACTTAGTTTTTAAAGATGGAATAATTTTGCTTGTTATTATGAAGTCGATGAACATTTTTTTGTTCTCATAATAAATACCTTATGGGCACTGCGGAATACGCTTACTAGTGGTGTAAACTATAGAGTTAGTATTAAAGCACAGTTCATCAAATTCTGTTTAAACATTAATTATTTTATAACTATTTTGTACTTTGTTATGAATATTAACTTTAATACGTAGATTAATTATTCTATTGATTTCCCCTATTTTCAGTTATGTTTGAGTTTTTTGTAGAGTATGTTACATGAAAAAAATCTGATAAATATTTTTTTAAACGTTAAGTATTTTCGTAAAAATAAGAAAATATCAAGTAAATGGTTTTCTGAAATTATTAACCTTATGTTTTAAACAACTTTTAATACCTACCAACTTTAAAGTCTATCGTCTTCTTATTGACTATCATACTTATTTAAATTTATACAGTGAATACTTATAGCTTATTGAACATGAGATACCGAGTATAATAATTGTGATTCAGAATATTAATGTAACTAGATATTTCTGAATAAGGACTTTCGTCTTTCAAATATTTTGTAAGTAGAATGTACTAAAATAGAAAAAATATTTCAATTATTTTTAATCTAACCATAAAGTTTATTTCTTTCGAATTTCATTTATTTTTTTAGATCCAGGTACAAATACCCTGATTTTTTAAATACTACTAAGATGTAACATTGTTGCTCAAAGATATCCACTCAAAACTCAAAATTCATACATAAAAATTTTTATCTGTTACTTTTAAAGTCCTGTAAGCGCCCTGTGTACCTTCATCCAAATCATCTTGTTTATAAAGAGATCTACAAGAATGTGTTCGAGTGAGCATGTCGTACGAAGAGGTTCTAGTTAGACGCACAGTGCTTTTGTGACGAGACCTTTTAATTTCTGGTTTTAATTCCGTTTCGTAAAATTTACGTTCCTCTAACTGCAGCCATTTTGAATTTAGCAATAATTTCTTTGTCCATTCATCTGGAATGTAAATACAAATTTAAATTATACTTACTGATAAGTTATCACTAATAAAAAAATCTCGTTTAAATCCATCCTGTTATTATACTTACAATGAGATGGGAACCATCAGAAACAAAATTTGTTAAGAAATGTTATAAGGTCAAAAATTGATTAGGTACATGTTTGCTACTAGTTCTTAACCACGGCTCTGTCTCAGATTCTAGTACACTGAATAGCAATTTTATTCTTAAATCATGGATAAAAGGTTATATACTTTACCTACTGTATAATGATAAAAATACAATGAAATTTCAATTAAATATGTTGTACAGTTTTAAAGAAGCTCTCATGGGGAAAGACGGTAAATTGATACTACATGGTTGGTGTAAAACATCCGAAAAGTTGCAACTAAAATCCAAATTATATCCGTGGAAAATCCGAAAAGAAAACTAAACTTAAAAACTAATATTTACAATAAAATATGAGAAATGATCTAAATCATTTATTACCATTAAGATCTTTCATAGCGCCAGCCTTCCCACCATACTCGTACGGTAGACCCTCAGGTGGAAAGTAGTCAGCACTCATTGTGTCAATTTGTTTGGCGTCTGAATGTATCTGGATGATCTTGCGTCGCCATGGGTACAGACCAAGGTGTAAAAGCACTAAAGACATGGTTTTCAAGCGGTATGTGTTGACGATATGTACTTCGGAAAATTTTATGGGGTAGACCGACTGAAAATAGACGAAAATATATTTAAAAAAATCTCTTATCACTTAATAAATACATTTATTAGGTATAAATGTATTTATTAATTCCATAATGGCCGTTAAAATCTACTTAAGGTGATATCAGACGGTTCACTCGAATTATTGATTGACTCGACTCGGTGAATGACACGGCTTAGACAGAATGATATAGAAAATAATATTCATTTTCAATTTCTTTCAATATATCATCGAATCAAGTCAGCTACAGGACTTGAGACAAAATGGCCGAACCCGAGTGAACGCTCTCTGAGTGTTCACACTGTTCATTGCTCGTTCATTCGGAGTGGAGTGAAAAATACCAGATGAAAATATCCAAAACCGTTGAACGGTTCACTAATGAATTCATTCGGCACTAATGTTTCATTTTATGGTCAGATATGATCACATTGAGTGAAAAATGAAAGTCGAAAGTAAACAAAAAATGACGAACCTGGGCAAAGCGAGGATGAGACTTATTAGAGAGGTAGGTATAAGATATACGAGTATAGTATGTCCCAAAGTAAAAAAAAAATCCTTAAATTAATTTTGACTTACGTAATTATTAAAAGAAAGCTTTTTACCAATTACATTTGTATTTGAAGAAAATGGAAGGATTAAAAGATGATAGGTATAAGGTAGTTCGATTAATAAGTGAAAATTTAAGAACATTTAATAAATTACACTTTGTAGCTCCCAAAATTTATTACAACGTCTAAAAGTAAAGTTACGCAAGTAGGGCGAACTAAGGAGAAAATTCAAATCATTAGAAGAACTTCTAACAAAATATGATAAGTTAATGATTTAACGTCTGTCTCTGACAAAATATTCAAATTATGTCAACGATTATTTCCTTTGACTTGTCTGTGACAAAACTTTATTTAGAGGCAAATCCTAACTAATATTATAAATGCGAAAGTAACTCTGTCTGTCTGACTGTCTGTTACGCTTTCACGCCTAAACCGCTGAACCGAATTCGATGAAATTTGGTACACAGATAGAGAAGACCTTCAGAAAGGACATAGGCTACTTTTTATCCCTGTTATCCCACGGGAACGGCAACTACGTGGGTGAAACCGCGGGGTGCAGCTAGTTATTAATAAATAAGTAGGTCACTGGTACTTCAGTCTTCACAGTACTCTTCTAATTTGTTGAAAATTAAATTTAACTCGCCTGCGACTGAGATTTTAGCAATAGCAAATTCTGACTTAAATTCTCGTGACAAAAACACGAGAATGTAATTTAAACTTTTCCATTATAAAGTTACCTTCATACACCATACAAAATCCTTCCAATAGGACCCTCGGAAATGGTTTTTCAGATGGGACGGCTGTAAATCACTGACGTCTATAAATACGACCTCTTCACCCGGTGTTGGGTCTTCTCGTAGCCTGAAATTGAAAATTATTTAACTCAAGTAAGAAAAGAAACATTTTGTTTTATTAAGTTTTTAATTTAGAATGAAAATCAAGATAAATTCGTATAATATAATTTTTTTTAAAATTATATCTTAGGTTATTGCTTAATCAAATAGATGTATCTTTATTCTATATCTAAGTAAATTATGTATTATTTTTTCATTTTTTCTCTAAAATTATAATAAATGTTAAAAAAATATATAATAACATAGTAATTTTACAAAAATTTATATTTTATTTGACTTTGATTATTTGAGCTGTATACTTAGTTTTTAGTACGTAGTCTAGATATATAAATGAAAATTTGCGACCTTGAACATCTGGTGCCACAGATATAAGTCAGTAAGTTTTTACAAATCAGGATTAAAAAAACTACTGCGCTAAAATAGTAGGCAGTCCGTACTATAAAAGTGAGTATAGACGAAGAAACAACATTATACTATTGTGTTGTGGGGTGTTAGTCAGTTAAGTAGTAGTCATGACAGGTAAAATAAACACGTCCGTTATACTCGAGTTTCCCCACTTTAATAATATGAAAACGGCCAATGCTCAATACATCGATTTAATGCTGAATAAGGACTTAACATAATATACTTACATACTACACACACTACATCATCCCCCAAAGGGTAAAAAAAAAAAAATTATCATATACATTTTTTTTTTTTTTATATATATATACTTATAGTTACTCAATCAAACTAAATAGTTTATCTTATAAGAATACAAATTAAAATTAAAAACTATTTATTCCTTATACAGTTTTGTTCTATTTTTATGAACAGTTACAGTTTTTCCATTCATATTTATTTTTACATTAGGACGCAAATCTTCAATTACAACATACGGTCCTAAGTACAAAGTATCTAATTTACTGCCGGTTTCATTTTTCAATAGCAAGAAATCACCTGGCTTGTAAACAATTGGATTAATTGACTTATCGTAATTATTTTTTCTAGTCTCTTTACTTTTAATTAAATTATTTCTCGCATCATTTTGAGCTTTTTGCAATCGATACTTAAATTCAGATACATAATTATCGAAATTATACAATGGTTCTACTTTTTGACATAAATTACTTGGTATTCTACATAAATGTCCAAAAACTAACTCGTATGGAGTATATTTCGTTTCGCAATGAACAGTAGTATTATATGAAAAACTCCAATATGGTAACCATGAACTCCAAGACGATGGGTGATTATTTGTTTGTATTCGTAAATAAGAACCTAGTACTTTATGTGTACTCTCTAAAGCTCCGATACTTTTATATTCAAAAGGTTACACAACTCTGAAATTACTTTAGAAACAAATTCCGTACCTCTATCACTAGCTATTTCTGTTGGAATTCCGTACCGTAAAGTAAAATTTTCAGCAAAAATTTTAGCTACTTCTGTAGTTGTTTTGGTTTTTAAAGGGTAAGCTTCGACATATTTACTCAACTCGCATTGTAGTGTTAAGATATAGCAAAAACCACTATCGTCCCTATCAATAGGACCAACTATATCCAAAAAAAGTTTTTCAAATGATGATGATGCTGTTGTTGTGATAGACAATGGTTCTTTATGAATTTTTGTGTATTTCTGTTTTTGACACTGAGTACATTTACCTACATAAATCTTTACGTCTTTTTCTAATGAAGGCCAGTAATAATATTTTTTAATATTATTTAGCATTCTTCTCACACCTACATGACCACTACTAGGTAATAAATGAAAATCATTCATTATCACTTTCTTTTCGTCACCTGTGAATATTCTTTGTACGTCTTTTACAATACATATTCTAGGTAAATTCTTTTCTTTATTTCTAGAAATATATTTAGCTAACCATTCAATAAATTCTTTATTTTTACGCGTTTTCATTAATATTATTTCTTTTATTTCTAAGTCCTTGCACAAAATTGCCAGTTCTTTCAATAAATCGTCTCGCGAGTATACTGATAAAGAAGATTGGCTTGCAAATATAGTATTCTTACTCTTACAATAACATAAATTTTTTTTACTTGAAATAAGCATGCTTTCATCTCGATTTTTTAATATACTGCGCAGTTTCTGGTCAGGTAAAATAATAAACTCTACATCTGAATCGCATTTCTTAAGTACTTCAGCAATTTTAGGTTGATCAGTCCTACAATCACTAGAAGTAGAAGAATTACTAATCTTGCTCTCATTCTTTCTCGCTTGCGCTCGAGTTAACACACACACCATCTTACTATTCATTTGTTTTAACTCATCTGATGTTATAATTATCCTAGACAAGGCATCTGCCACCACATTATCTCTACCCCTAACATACTCTACTTTAAAGTCATACTCCTCTAATAAAAGTCTAAACTTTGTCAAACGACTCGATGGATTAGTCATATTAAATAAATATAACAACGGTTTATGATCTGTTCTAATAACAAATCTTTTGCCATATAAATAAGGTCTAAAATATTTAATCGACCATACAATGGCTAATAGCTCCTTTTCAATTGTCGCATAATTCAATTCAGCTTTATTCAAACCTCGACTCGCGAATGCAATCGGTTTCTCGTTACCATTACATAGTACGCTCCCTATAGCAAAACCTGAACTATCAGTTTGTAAAATAAACTCGTTTTTTGATGAAAAATCTGGATAATCCAATACAGGTGGATTAGAAAGTAATTTTTTAAGGCGCTCAAACGCGTTGTTACATTCCGGTGTCCATTCGAATTTAACATTTTTTCGACATAATTTATTCAATGGTAAAACTATTTCACCAAAGTTACGAATAAATTTACGGTAATAATTACTAAATGCAACAAAGCGCTTGACGTCATCCGCACATTCCGGTGTCGGGTAGCGTTCAATTACGCGAATCTTTTCAGGGTCCGGTAACATGCCTTCCGCGGATATCACATGTCCTAAGTAAAGTATTTGTCTTTTTAAGAATTCACATTTTAATGGATTTAATTTTAAATTTACTTTTCGTAATCTTGAAAATACAGTCATTAAGTTTTTATTATGTTCGATTAGATTTCTACCGAAAATTATTAAATCGTCCATATAAACAATACATTTTTCATAGTTAAGGCCTGACATTGCTATAGTCATTAATCTACTGAAAGCTGAAGGGCTGATTTTTAACCCCATAGGTAACCTACACATTTGAAACTGTCCCATGCCGGTAGTGAAAGCTGTGTATTTTCTTGACTCATCTTTTAAACTACATTGATAATAACTTTGGCTTAAATCGCAATGGCTAAAATAAAAAGCTCCCGATAAGGAATCTAATATATCTGTTATATTAGGCAGTGGAAACTTATCATCCTGTATCCTTTCATTTAATTGCCTATAATCGACTACTACTCTCCACTGACGTTTCCCGTTTTTATCTTCCTTTTTAGGTACTAACAACAACGGACTGGACCACTCACTACTCGTTTTTTCTATTATCTCATTTTCTAACATCTCATTAATTTGTTTATTAAGTTCGTCTTTTTGTGAAAATGGTATTCTATATTGTTTTTTATAAACAGGCGTTACATTATCCTTTAAATGTATAGATTGCTCATAAATATTTGTTACTGTGAGTTTGTCACCTGGTAAATGAAAAATATCAGAATATTTTGCACATATCTGTTCAATTGACATTTGTTCGTCTTTTCCGAGGTATGAATGTAAATTAAGCATAGAAAATAACTTTCGCACTCGTTCCACACTTACATTCGGTCTTTCAAACTTACAAAAGTCGTAGTTTTGTAATGAATCTATTTCTAGCTCATTTATACTCAATGTTACTTCCTCATCCGTCGTATTCAAAAGTCTTATGGGTATTTTACCGTTTCTTGGCCTAGCTATTACACTTGCTAGAAAAATTCCTTGCCTTATCTCTTTTGGATATATGACACAATCATAATTAACGTGTGTAGGTAAATATTTTATTACCTCACATCGCGGTCCGATTGTTAAATTATGATTATAGTAATGCATTGGTAAGGATACCTTATTCCGACCTACTCTTAAAGATAGTACATCTGTATTATAATCTATGACACCTTTATTTATTTTTTAAAAAATCTTGACCTAATATACCTATAGCTTTACATGGTAAATTCCTAAATACGTAGAACTTATGACTAAAATTAAATCCTTCCCATTCTAATGTCAAATAGACAAAACCTTCGGATTTCAAACTACCACCTACGCCATTTATACTTAATTCACTCTTATGTAAAGTTACGTTAGTTAAGCTTAATAATAATTCATATTTAATCGCTGATAAAGAGGCCCCTGTATCTACTAATAATTCTAATTCTAAATTATTTATTTTAAAATTAACCCAATTAATGCTGTCACAAGCTAAAATCTGATTAGGCACGAAAAAACTGACTTAAATTATCGTTTTCCTCACCTTGGTCATTCGAAGTAAAATGATTTAAAGTTCTATCATTAGAATTATTCACATTATTATTACGTTTACCGCGATAATTATGGACATACCTCGATGCACCGCGATTTGCAGAGTAAGCGCGTCCCGCTGCACCGTAACTCGACGCTCCGCGTGAACCGCTTCCGCGCCACGTGCTTTGCTGTCGGTATTGCGACATCGGTCGATTTGAATAATATGTCGAAAAATTTCGACCACGATATCCACGATAGCTGTAGTTAAAATTATTACTACGCCTATTCCTACGATTATTATTATACGAGAAAATCTGATCCTTGTGGTTCAAAGATGAGCCACACTCATCCTCCGCGACTCTGATGGCATCTTTTAAAGAAGTTAAATTACGCGACGCAATTATGGTACTTACTCGTTGGCTTTTTAATCCATCCGAAAAACACTTAATGGCATTTTTCTCATTTAGAGGCTGCAACACCTTATACTTAGTTTGATCCCCGTTAGCCTGGGAAATTGTTAAATCCACAAACAACTTTTCTACTTCATCTCCATATTCCTGAACAGACTTATCACCCTGCTTTACTTTTTGTAACTTCGATTGCAAGGCTGTATCCGATTTTCGAGTGAGCAAATGTGTACGCATATCTTTTAAAAGTAAATTAATAGAACTATAAGAACTTTCTAAACGCATTTTTGCTCCGCTGGATAATCTACTTTTTAAAACAAAATTTATTAACAGCTTTTTATCCTCATCTAAGAGCATCGAATCATACAACTCTATTGAGTCAATAAGATCATTCGTAATTTGTTCGTCATCGGTCATTTTAGGCAAGAGGCTAACTGCCGTTTTTAAACTAAACTTTTCTCCAGACATGTTTTCTATCTCTGACTGACCACTACTACACGAATCAAATTTCTCCTCAAATGATATTATTTTATAATAAGTCTCGTCAATAGAAGCGCATAATAAAATGCATTTCTTAGAAACGTCAGTCGGTAAGCACTTCAATATATCTTTAAATTTTTTATAAATTGCCTTTGCCTCAGAAACCTTTTTTTCAAAATTACTACCTACTCTCCTACTAGGACCTAATTTAATTATATTTTCCTTAAGATATTTCAACTGTTCAAATATAGTAGTTAACTCTAATTCTATTGACATAATCAGAAAAACTTAGTGATTAAAAGCTAATAACAATATTTTAAAGAAATTAATTTTAAAGAATTAACAAATTTAAAGAAAACTTATGTTATTTTTAAAGTCCATAATAGTTTGATATTGTCAATAACATACCGTATAACTACGCACTCACGCACTTTAGGACTATAACACTTTATACTTGCGGCTCGATGTCGTCGCAGCGGTCACGGGCATCTCGGCCACGGCGGCGGTAGCTTACGCGCGACAGGTTACGCTCCAAGGCCGCACTCCTCAGCTCCTTCTGGATCCACTGTTTATGGCACCTCTTGTATAAATAGTAGACTCCAATCAGCACCCCCACAATAATGAAACCGCAGATAATTGATAGAAGAATATTATTAGACTTCATGTGCGCCAGGGTTGCTTCTCCGTGATTGTCGCCACCAGACGATGTTTGCGCGATGATAACTTGTTCTTTAACATCCTCTTTACTTTGACCTTTCCCCATGTTCAAATAAGGGTATCGAATGAAGAGAGATATTGAAGAAAAAAAAAAAAAATGATGATTCCGCCAGTTCTATGGCAGGGTCGCCATGTGTTGTGGGGTGTTAGTCAGTTAAGTAGTAGTCATGACAGGTAAAATAAACACGTCCGTTATACTCGAGTTTCCCCACTTTAATAATATGAAAACGGCCAATGCTCAATACATCGATTTAATGCTGAATAAGGACTTAACATAATATACTTACATACTACACACACTACATTTGGAGAAATACACACATATTTACCCACCTATGTACATAATATATAATGTTCGCACTTATTTAATAATAGCGTTTATTATGTTTAGTGGATACGTAATATGTCTACATTAGGCTTTGATTACATTGGTAATAATAAAGCTAATTTTAATATTTTCGGTTTTTTTCATTGAAATAGCAGAGAAAACAGAACAAGACTTAAGCTCTCTAGACGCTTAAAATATACGCGTAAACTCATTTATTAGTTAAGTATATTGAAAGTGTAAGATATTTTAATATACCAACTTGTTAACGTAGACTAATTAAAACATAGCAGTAAATTAGAATCTTTACTCGACCTTTACATAAATACTTATTAATAACCCTATTAAAATACAAGCTGACCTTATATCCAAGATCATAAGCCACCTAGCCAGCAAGGCTTTTGCTGAGAGTGGCCGCTCCTGAGCCGTGGGCGCGGGTAGACGCACTATTGTCATACGTTTTCCACTCACACTACGAGCACGAAGAGGTACTATATATCTGGAAATAAAACAGTATAATATTATCTTTAATAGCCATACCACGTATTATGTACATCCACTTAATAAAATTTGAATACTGAGGAATTCGAGAGGAAGAAGAAAGAAACTAAACTCGAAACCGCGAAACAATAATCTCGACATATTACGGGACAGTTCCTTGAAAAAGAAACCCTAAGAAAGGATTTTTGGTAATTCATCATCAGGGAGTTTAAGGGAAATGACAGTTTGTACGCGTATGGGATTTTTTATTCTATGAAGAGCATAGGTACTTTACGTAATTCGTACCAACCATAAGATATTTCATAAAAATATTTATTTATTTTCTCTATCTTTTACAAATGATTTAGATAATCTTTAACGGTAAATTTGGATGTAGAAGTATGAATGGCTAATGACATTAATATTTATTAAAATAAGATAAAGAGCAAAGGTAAAGGCGATTAAGACTAAGGCAAATAATATTGTGTTTAGGGATAAGCAATGCGAGTTATAAACACTATACTTATTACTTAAGATTACATTTAAAAACTACTAACGACTTGGCCTCGCTTCGCTCGGGTCTACCCATAGTTTTAGCGCGAGCGTACCTGCGGGTTCCGCTAGTTATAAATAAACCTTCCTTTTGAATCACTCTATATATTAAAAAACGGTATCAAAATCTATTGCGTAGTTTTAAAGATCTAAGCATACACAGGGACAGACAGCGTAAAGCGATTTGTTTTATACTATGTAGTGTAACAACTCACGCATCTTGACAGCTAGACAGGATGTCTTCATCATCAGGGTGTCTCCTATGCCATAAATCCGATAATCCTCCTGGACCTCTCGCAGTATAGTATTTCCTGGCTCTCTTAGATGCATCGACCTCACTACCTTCACTAGTGTTGGGAAATATGTTTAGTATTGCTATTTCTTCATCTGAAACGGGTCTGGTTAGGTTATCGCGGGCCCATCGTTCACCGAACGACGCTGCCGGAGACATCCTGAACCTGTAATATGAAAGAAATATCTTGAGAAATATGTCTTAACTTTTTTCTTTGTCATACTTATTTCTTTTAGTTTTAGAATACTTAGAATCCTCGAATGAAATGAAATATTGGTATATGTAGTTAAAGCTTATAAGTTTTAGTTCCTATTTTGTCATACTTTTATATTAATAAATCAGATGTTCGATCCAGAGTAGGTGAAACAAAGTATGGCGTGTGACGACTAATCTGCATTCATTTTCTCATTGTGGTAAACAAATACGTAGTAATTTTCACTACGATTATACAATTAAGTATGCGCACCTAGAGACCATCAATGATTTTTGAGAATTAAACCGATAAGATCTAAAATCCTATATTCAATTTTATTACCGTCACTTCAATGTTTTTTTGACAATTTTTCCCGACTTTTGGATTTGTTTACAACAAACATGGTTACGTGTTTATTTGAAATATTAAATTTGCGCGTAAATATAACAGAGCAGTGGCGTAGCAAAGGGGGGGAGGGGTCCGCACCGGGTGTCACCTTTTTTGGGGTGACACCCAACCGGTCTCTCAACTTTAAGAACAATGTACAAAAAAAATAGCCAGAAATATAAATTTCGATGAAGTTATTGCTGAGTTTGCAGCTATCAAAGCTAGAAAGAAGAAATTTTAATTGTGTAACAATTTCTTTTCTGTCTTAGTTATTATTGTGTTTTGTTATTTCTTCAATATTATAAATAATAATTGATCCATGTCCTTTATCATATAAAATTTATTGCTTTTTACTTTCGGATGACACTACCAATTTTCCGCATCGGGTGCCACCCAAGGTAGCAACGCCACTGTAACAAACTCTCAATAAATTGCGTGATATGATACACTCACTACATCACGCGCTTAGATATTCTAACGTATTTTTGTGAGCATAATATTTGTAAACATTTCCCCTATCAAAGCTCATATTGATGTTAACGTCTTTTTCACATACAGTTAAACTTTTTCCGTGTAAAATCTGTTTCGACTTGTAAATAGAATGTAGCATTGAAATGTTCTTAAACTAAGGGAGAGAGCGAGTAATAGAAAAAACTTAATCAAATCAAATATTTTTTAAAGTAATGAAATACGAATATATTTTTTCTTCTGTTTTATTAAAATGTTACAATATTCATTATGGAATTCGACAATTTTTTTAGTAGAAACACATCTAGTTGTAGTAGAGTAATACCATAGCTAAATATACGAGATCAATACAAATTTTATCGTGTACAGGCAGACAGACGCGACTTGGGACTTTTTTATTAGAATACTATTATTATTGGTTGATAAATAATTTATGAAACTAAGCGTTTTTATTTAGACCAAACAAAAGATGTTTCCAATCTTTTACGCGAAAGAGGTTCGTAGGACATGACGTCTTACTTTTCATTTTCGACCTATTAGAGCTTGTCAGAAAAAGCTTTTATATTTTGAGGGTTGGTTGAAGCAGGATTTATTAAACCCTCGTCTAGTAACTTTTTTTTAATATGTTGGGACATTCATACAACATCACCGTCTAGTTCCGTGGTAAGCTACGAGGCTTGTGTTACGGATACTTATAGATAGTTGTTATACTACACACATATACATTTTAAATACACACATATTATAAATATATACACCCATGACTAGAGTACAAACATTCGTGCTCGACAAATGAATGCCCCCAGTGAAACTCGAACCCACGACTGCTGGCACAGAAAGTACTAGTATACACTACCAACTGAGCCAAACGTATCGTATAGTTATATGTATATTTTTGTAAATACGTATATTGAGTACTTAAAAAACTATGCATGATAGCAGTTTATTTCTCTCTTTTAATCAAAACTTTAATTCCTACTTAAAGAATTCATACGAAAACGTGTTATTGATTGAATTATTAGATTTAACAATATATCCTTGACCAGCACTAGTCTTTTTTGTTCAATTCTTTTTTCGTAGCTCACAGGCGTTTTTTTGCTGACCAATATAAGGTCATAAACGTAACTGTAAGATGTTATTGGTATCATATTAAAGGTTTCATATTAAATTATTATTTTGTTATTTTCATCAATACGCTTTATGCGACATAATAATCGATAATAGAAGCTATTCTTTAAAAATTAAAAACAATTTATAAATTATGTATACTAGCTTTAGCCCGTGGTTTTGCTCATACAATAATCGATTCAATGGTCTATTCGATCGTAATGGTCATGCGAAATTATGCGACACTATAACTACGCTAAAATATACTAAATAGTACTGAAAATTCATAAAATTCTAGTTCTCACCGTTAAAATTCCCATCTATACAATTGTCACGGACCTCAAAATATTAAAGGTTGGTGTCTCATGGTAGTTTAATACAAATGCCACTCCATCCTATCACGTTTATCCTTGACATTAAACGTTCAAATTGTTGTAGACAATAGTTCAAGTAAGAGGCGTTTTGAATAGATCAAAATTTGAAGAGCTGACACTGAATACGTAATTGACTACTCTGTTTTTCTGGTGGGAGGGTTCGAGTCCTGGATCGGGTTTAAACAGTTACCGGGATTGTTTAGAGTTCTGTAGCAGTCATATATCATCATATACATGAATCGAAATATCAACTGGGGATAAAATAGGTGTGCCTCAGTCTAACATCTTTTCTTTCCCCAGTCGAATTTTGAATATTAATTCACCACCGGAATATGAATTCATAGTATGTACTGTATTAGTTGTTTTTAGTTGTTTTTTTTGGCTATTTGGAGATTTGGCGTCCCGATTTCAAAATATTAGAAATAAAAAAAAACATAACATCCTTTTTTCCCCTTTGTTTCTTATATTTGCTTTTACGGCTCTCAACCAAAGAATTAATCCTATTCAAAATATATACAATATAGCTTTTGTTTTATTAGTACATATGTAACACATAGAATGTGCTGTAGAATGGAATTTAACCCTGAAGTTCATTTTTAAAACTGCTTCCGCGACGTTTCGTTACGATGTAAATTAATCGCGAACATTAGCTTAATCCCTAACTACATATTCGGATAATGATAAGGCGACCTAAATCATAGTACGCTGATCTGCCTTTAATTACGGCTTACGCAGATAGTGTCAAATTGTGCAAGTCTAGTAATATATACTTAGTACGTATAAGTTACATTGTTTAAAATTTTGAGCAATAACATAGAAAGCAGTTGTACCTAAGAAGTAGTCAATATTTAGCATTAGTTCATTTGTTAAATACATGCATGTATCAGACTTTAAAATTTAAAAAATAGGAAAACGTTCAAACAGACCGACATACTAATTCATAGTCTCTCTTTTATCCTTTAGATAAATGTTAAACATAGTAGATATTATTATTACTGTAACACATACTATTGTGAATTAATAAAGTGTTAATTTTTATGAGAAAAATATTCACTCGTATGTTTTTACAACCACTTACATACACCACAATATTTATTTCATTCTAACATGTAACTATAATGTTGGTACAAATGTAATAAGGAAGTTGTTTAGAAAATTAAATACACGTTTTAGAAATCTTTGCAAACTAATTTGGTATTTTTATATGATTGTGTTAAGTAATGCTTAATTTTAAATTAATAAGAATGGACTATAGTGGCATTTTTTTTGGTATTTAAAACTTACCTTATGTATCATGTGGTTAACTAAAATGTTGCCTAAACGTATTTATTGTATGCATCATTTCCGATGCTCATATCTCTGACCTATAAGTTACACTTCTCATTGTAGGTAGGCCATATCGTGGAAATGCCCTGTATACGAAGCTTCGTTTCAAAAGCTACATATTTGCCATTTAATATTGATTAGCACTAAGGTACGTACTTACAAACTATGTTAATTTCATATCTATACTAATATTATAAAGCTGAAGAGTTTGTTTGTTTGTTTGGTTGAACGCGCTAATCTCAGAAACTACCTGTTCGAATTGAAATATTCTTTTTGTGTTCGATAGTCTGTGCATCGAGCAAGGCTATGTGGTATATTACATCACGCTATGACGAATAGGAGCGGAACATCAATGAAAAATGTTGCAAAAACGGGAGGTATTTGGTTTTCAGCTTTTAGAACGCGTGCGAAGCCGCGGGAAAGGTTAGTTTAATTTTATGCCTTGAAAAAAAATGTCTTAGGACTAGAAGGTACTTTAAAGTCCACGAAGTAGAAGGCCTTGTGAACTATAACATATAATTACTAGTGTTTACTTATCGGTTCTCACAACGTAATATAAAAAGTAACTAATATTAGTAGATAAAAATATAATGCAAATTCATGATTTTTTTATTTCATAAGATACATCTACGGCAGAAGTATGTAATCGGTAATAAGACCAGAATTGAGTGGATACTGCTTTTTGAAGTACAGAATTTAATTTTTTAAATTAATTTTTGTACTGCCTTTTTATCGTCTAATTTCTTTACACGAAATGTCTAAACTTGCTACATTCTCTTAGTTTTATGTTTTCAAGAGTTTTGACAAGGTTTTCCTTCGCGTAAAAAAATAATGACACCGGTAATGATTCGAATTTGAAAATATCAGGGGTGCGAGACCCGGGATTTGAACTCCTTTTTCTTGGTTTCTAAACGAACTTGTTACTGGACTGCCACTGTTTAATTAAAAGTATGAACACATACATTTTATGGCGTATACTCGATAAATGAAGCTATATTGAGACTGCGAGTTCATTTTTGGTGTTGTAACGTGAAGCAATCACCCGACAGTAAGGTCGCTGCAAGGCGACTTCCTGCATTGAGATAATCGATTTCTTCGATGTAATTTTTAATAGCTCTTTCCTTAACCCTAGTTGAGAAGACCTTTAGAATAATATATTTTAACTAGAATATTATACTGCTTATGATATCATACTAATAACTTACTATTGCTTACTATTAGTCTCTAGTTACGATTTAATTATTTTTTTTAGTTTTTTAGCGGAATTCTGTTTTTTTTAAATAAAATTAACCTACGTTACTTATTAAATCAGCTATCTTTAGATGAAAGTTTCGTCAAAATCGGTCTAGGCATGTCTGAGAATACTCGGAACAAACAGACAAACAGAGACAAAAAAAATATAAATTGTGTTTTTCATATATGCAACGCGTATGCTTTAAAAAATTACAAAGAGGCACTTCAGTTTTATTTATATGTATTGATAAATAACTGGTGACACTCGCTCTAATGTCTTTTTGCAACATTCCAATATTTCAAGGAGACAACTGCCGGAATAATGCTTTTGCACTTTCTAGTTCATATACTCTATGAAGAATGTGACATGGATTTATTGCTGTGTTGGGTGAATAGGGGACAAATCTACTCGTAAATCCGTCCAGTTTTAGCATAATATATACTCATACATATACAGTCAGCAGGATCGAAATAGATGTAAATTTCGATTCAATTCAATTAAAATGTTATTATAACAATAGCTACTACTAGCGATTTAGCGCGAGCGAAGCCGCTACTTCCACAACATAAAATAAATAAAAAAATTAAAATAAAAGTACCAAGCCTAAGTTACTTCTTATATCATTATCTGCGAGTGAAAGTCCCGTCAAAATCGGTCCAGCCGTTTCAGAGATTGGCCGGAACTAACAGACAGACAGACAAACAAAACTTTCAAAAATTGTTTTTTTTTTCATTTTATTACCGTATGTAATGTACTTTCATATTGAAATTAAAAATAAACTCTTCAATTTTATTTATATGTATAAGGCCCGATTTCACCAAAGTAGAATAACTATTATTCCTAGGATAAAGCTGTTATTTACTGTAAGATAACCATGCTTTCATTTCACCAACTACTTATCCTGAGTATAACAAAGCTATACGAGAGTAACTCTTATACCGCCAATTTTGAAAGAATAACCGGCTTATTCCTCAGATAAAATCAAAATGGTGTCAAATTTTATGTCAGTAAACTGTAGATTCATATTTTTGCACATTGAATTGTAATTAGGAGAAAATATTATTAAAATGCAGCGTTTGAGAAGAATTTTATCGGACAGTGAAAGCGATAGTGAAGATAACTATTTTATTTTGAGACGTCCAAGGCGGTTTAAAGAAAGAAATGAGCATTTTTGCATTAGATTTCGTTTATCTAAAGCAGCAGCATACAATTTATTATTAAATTAAATTAATTATTAATTAAATTAATTATTATTTAATTTAATATAATTTAAAAAAAAACACATAGCAAACTAAACGAAATTAACTTGAAAAATAGCACTGACACATTGACATAAGTTCAAAGTGACGACTAAATTAAAAATGTCCTGTTATGCTATACTGTACTGAGATAATGACAAGTCTATTTAATTTGACTGCATTTACATTCAATTCTTATTCAATGTGCCACAGGTAAAAAAAAACATTAATCTAAGAATAGTTATATTAGGATTAACATTTTGTCTTTACAAAGCGGTGAAACGTACTACGAGTTATTCTGAGAGTAAATGCAGCGAATAATTTTATACCTGGCATAGTTATTCTTGGATAACGACATCATTGGTGAAATTGGGCCTAAATACAATATGTTTTGTACATACTAAAAGACCCCTCACGGATATCCCTGTGGGGGCCGCTTGGGGGGATTTTAATTAGCTATTTATTTATAGCGGTGCGGATTCACATATACCTGTATATTCTATAAATATTTAAATAAAAGTAATAAGTCGGTATACTATAAGGTAATAATTAACAATAATAATACGAGAAGGAATTTAAAAAAAGGTAACATTTTAGTTAAAATTTAAGAAACGAAATATTTTAAAATTTTCAAACTTTTTCTATTCATTTCACAATCTCATTAATTAAAAGTAAAAATTTGATCTATAGATAGATTTATTTAGACGATTAATTTGTTTTGTATTTAGATAAGTTGTTCCGCATATATTAGATACAAATGTACATACATCATTGTCCTTTATGGTAACACACAGCCTACTTTATTATATACTCGTACATAAACATGAATATGATAATGGTCTTTGTGAGCAAAATTCAGATGTGACATTACTTCTTAGGTACTAGAATTTTTGATAGCCAACCTTCACATAATGTTTTCAATATAATAACTTGAGTCGTAATATGAACATAGGTACGTGAATTTATGAGGCAATTTACAAAATATTTACTGTTTATAGGCAATATTATTATGTTGTATTGAGTTTTACTTTTATTTTTTGTTTTCAAAACAAGTGTTTTTGTGTGAAGGTATGTTACGTGTTGCTTATAACAATAGGATATTTTACTCCGTATGAAAAAAAACTAAAAATATATCATTGAGATACTTTAGGCAAAAAGCAGCCGAAAACGTTGGTTTTAGTTCAAAAAAAAGCAATATGGCGTCGCCGTGGATTCGCTTAGTAAATGTATACATAAACTTGACAAATTATTTACTAAAACCTTTCTCTTGAATCACTCTATCTATTAAAACAATAAGCATTCAATATAGGGACAGACAGACAGTGAGGCGACTTTCATCATCAGCCCTTTTTAACGTCCCACTGCTGGGCACGGGCCTCCCTCAGTACGAGGGGGATCAGGCCATAGTCCGCCGCGCTGGCCTAGTGCGAGTTGGCGGACTTCACATGCCTTTCGAAAACTTTATTTTATACTATTTAGTGATTTCATTCAAAATCCTCAAGCCGTTTCAATGTGAACGTGAACGTAAAACTTTCGTATTTCTAGTAAAAGTATGATATATATTTGATACTAAATATATTATGTTAACTGTTTTCTTATAAATAAAGTTCTTATCCTATGATCAAATATTTGCTTAGTTTCATTGTTCACTCTAAGAAATAGATACAGATGGAATCATGATCGATCATAATTGGTATCGGAAAAGTCGTGCCCAAACTTTTAGACGCAATTAACTTGTTACGTTTATGTTAAATCGTGTAATAGAAAAAAAACTTTTTGTATCCGTATAGTTAATTGCTAATAATTAGATCAACTGAGGCCTGAGTTACAAAATAAAATGCCGGAAAATATGTATCAGACACGCATAACGTGGATTTCGGAATACTGTAAAAATCGTGTTGAAATTCGCATGTTTTCATAATTGTCTATACTTACGTAAAGTTTGTTATAATCTTTAAAGGAAATAAGAAGGCCAATTATTGTGACCGATAACGATATTGCACTTATAAATTAGATACCGCAGTAAATACGGATTTAAAGTATCACAACAATATTGTGATACATTTGGCTCAGTTTGTAGTGAACCACTTTCTGCGCCAGCGGTCGCGGGTTCGAGTCCCGCTGGGGGCAATCCTCGTAGTTTACAATGGAACTAGAGTGCGTTGAGTGTAATAATGTCCCAATATCTTTATATTTATATTTATTGTCTATTTGTTACTCATTTCTCAACTAACAGTTCGGATCTACGTTATTGAAATGTGTCAATAGTCTCTGGTCATTAGCTCCAGCGACTAAGAGTGTATGCAATGTGTATGAAATGTATTGATGGATGAATATTCGTAGTTAAATGTGAAGAAAATTATATATAATAGGTAAGTGATAAATGGTCTTAAAATTATTCTTGTTTCAGTGTTTAATTCCAATAATGATACTAAACATAACATATTTTCACAACTTAATGCCCCAATGTCTCATAACTTACCGTTATTTTTCATAAACATTACAATTATTTATAAGTCAGTGACATTACAAATACGGTTGGAAGTATGGCACGTTTCAGCAAATAAACCGTTAAAATGTCATTAGGTACAAAGAAAACACTAATCATGCATTTATATACGAGTAGGTATTTTTACTGTTATTATACATTTCGCGGAGAAGAGATAATATTTTCCCGCAGTTTAAAGTATCTAATATGTTAACCCCGATAACCAGCTATCATCATATCAAATTTCATCAAAATCTATGCAGCGGTTTGCTTTTGAGGCGGTCACTGACTTCGGCCTCTGTTTCGATAATAATTGAATATTTTACAAAATATATAATTTAATGTAGGTACAAATCGACTTAGTTATAATTTTATCATAATATGTTGCTATAGATTTTAGGACACCTACGTCATGAAAGGTTAGCCTATAAAAACTACCACTTGGATTGTTCAAAAGAAAAATAAAATCAAAAGGGACTAAAATTAACGTTTCGAAGATTCTGTAGTACTATTAAAGTGTGCTTAAGGACGACATAGGCTTATTAATAGGGCTAGGACCCTTCAGGAAAGGGCCCTACGAGTTAATGTTCTCTTAGAAATCCAAGGATATTTCATTTAATAATACTGAATGGTATGCTAGTGGTATAGCTTTGACAGGTCAAGGACTCAAAGCCTTTGTGGGGCATCTGTGATAGAGAAAACGGAAATGAAAGATCGTGTAGAAAATACGTCTGTGACACTTAAATAGTTTTTGAAATCAGTCTTTCGCTATCGGCAACTTGCTGGACCGTATTACCTAAAGTAATACCTTTATGTCCCAGTGTAAGTGGCTTGTTCAAAAGCAGCTATATTCTTATTTTATACATCTACTAGCTAACGAAAAACCTAATTTACTAATGGTAGGTTATATAAGCAAAATATATGGTTATATAAGCAAAATAGTTTTCGAAAGAAATGTGAAGTCTGCCAACACGCACTAGGCCAGCGCGGAGGACTATGACCTGATCTTCCGCGAATTGAGGAAGGCCCGTGCCCAGCAGTGGGACGGAAAAAAAAAGCTGAAGAGAATAGTCAAAATAGGATCGTGAATAGAAAGCTAAAAAATATGCAGGTGAGTGACCTAATATTATGATTGTATTACGTAACGATATTTGCCAAATCGTATCGAGCTATCAGTCAATTATTATTATTATCGATAATGGAAACCAATCAATAAAATACACATAATTATCTTGAAAATGAAATTAAAAATTAGGAAATTGTTTTACCTACTTTTCATACCTAAATACGTATATTTTTTTGAGAGGAATCCTAATTCTTTTTCTAAAATAGTAGTAACCTAAGTTACTCCTTATGATATATGCAAATTGCAATGAAAATCCCGTCAAAAATCGGTCCCACCACATTTTCGAACATTATTCGGAACAAACAGTCAAAAGTTTTTAAAATTATTGTTTTTTTAAATGTACCGTAAAAATTATCACAATGCGTTTTGTAAAAAAATTTTAATTTAAGATTAAAAATAAATCCTTCAATTTTATTTATCTGTAGATTTTGCTAAATACACAACACGCGTGTTGAGTGGCCACTAAGGCACCTTTGTTTTCACAATATCAAGACACTTGTGTTATGTCAATTTAAGCCATTATTTTACACAATAATATATATTTGTAAATTACTTTTATGTATTGAAAAATAAATAAATTAAACTATGTATTAATTTAAAAAATGTACATCCACTTTGTGGGATAAAGAATTTAGGCAACTTCCTCAATCCCCATATTAGTTATTTTTATAGTAAGTAGTTGAGAAAAATGGTTCCTAAAAGTAAGAGAAATAGAGAAGGCTATGTTGAAAATTTTTCATACAATATTAATAAAACTAGCGACTCACCTTAGCTTCGATCGGATTCGTCCCTAGATTTAGCGCAAGCTAAGCCACGAGTTTCGCTAAATAAATAAAATTAGGTACTAAAATAAAAGTAGCCTAAATTACTCCTTATAACATTAGCTATCTGTCAGTGTGAGTCCCGTCAAAATCAATCCAGTCTTTCAGCGCTTGACCGGAACAAACAGACAGACAGTATTTTTTTTTAAAATTGATTTTTTGATGTAAGTACAATACTTTCATGTGAAAAGCTGTTTTGAAATTAAAAACAGACACTTCATTTTTTTATACTTAAAGTAAAAAAGTTAGCAGTTAGTCAGTGGAAGACTTCAAAGCAGGTTTTTAATTCTCAGGCATAAAGACATCTATATTTTAAATAGTACAGTCTGTTGTCAAAGGATTTTTTTCTTTTAATTTTACATGTTAATCACTTGCTATTTATATTAAAACACTAGCATTTCCCGCGGCTACGCCCGCGTTCTAAAGACCGGAAACAAAATAGATTTCATATACAGTGTGATTAAAACATCACAGCCGGTTTGTAACAGTTAGTTGAGATTTCTCAGAAATGAGATAATATATTCCAGCAATAAAAAGTATCCTATGTATTGACCCGGGTAACTAGCTATCATCATACCAAATTTTATCCAAATCCGTCCAGTAGTTTTCTCGAGATGCGGTCACAGACAGACAAAGGAATAGATTTGGACTCTTTATCGATAACTTGTGGAACCCGCGGCTTCACCCGCGCTAAATCTAGGGAAGAGCCTAAGCGAAGCGAGAAAATGGTTATTGTGAGTTATCCGTAAGAGATAGACATATGCAATTGTGGACTTTATTGTAGAACTTTTTAAGGTGTACAATACTGTAGTACATTATTTTAATCTATCTCGTAGAGTTTAGCCAGCGTTCGCAATGTAACCGCAAAAAATGAGTTTATTTACGATATCACATTAGAAACCTCAATGAATCAAAAATCAAAAATGATCAGTGTTTCTCTACTATATTATGCATGTTTTATACATATAAACCTTTCTCTTGAATCACTCTATCTATTGAAAAAAAACTGCATCAAAATCCGTTGCGTAGTTTTAAAGATTTAAGCATACATAGGGATATAGGGACAGAGAAAGCGACTTTGTTTTATACTATGTAATGATGATGATGATAATGTCTTATTCAATTAGATTTTCCAAAAAAATATTTAATGTACTTTGACTCGGTTAGAATTTTATTAGTATATGTATAGATTGATTAGTATCATCACATCAAGTCCAATTTAGTCCCAAACGTTTAAAATTGTACATAATTTTTTGTTTCATAAATCGATACCTAAATTCGAAGGTCGGCTAAAACCGGCTCAGTGATAAATAATTCGAAGCCACCAATATCATAATATTTATGATGAATACGAAATAAAAAAAAATTAAAATGATATGTCTTCGTATTTTATGTTTTCTAATTTCGAATAATATTGCAATAATAACGTAAATAACAAATATTGAAAGTTCACTTAAACGGAGTAACGGTTAACCGACTTACAAATTAAAGTAACGAAAATATATTAAAGGTTTTCGATACACTTTAGATATAAACAAAGCAAATGATATAAACAAAGAACATACCGCTATGCCCGTCACATAAGCACTGCGCACGCGTTTCTTACTTTGCGATCGAGAGTGAGTCAGTGAGTCACTGCCTTCACATCGCCTTGACCTTAGCGAATGTCCCAAACATTTTTACGAACTAAAATACGGTATGATTGGTACAATTTTTGACTTACAAGAAAACTACATGCTAAACTAAATGGTTAGTCAATTTTCTACATAATTATGCACGATGTTAAAGAAGAAGGAATTTTTCAGTAAATCTTTTGTTTGTTACGTCATATGTTCGGTATTTATAAGTTTATTTTTTACAAGCAAACCCGGCCCGTTTTGCTGCGCAAGTTAAAATAAATTAAAGTTTTTATAGTTTTGTAATAAAATCACAGTAGCTTAAGTTACTCCTTATAACATTGGCTATCTGCGAGTGAAAGCCTCGTCAAAATCGGTCCAGTCGTTGTTTGAGAGATTAGCCGGAACAGACAGACAAAAAATTTAAACGTTCATATTTAATCAGTATATAGTATATATAATTATGAATATGAGTATATTGTGAGATGAAATGTAACATATACATTGAATGAAAAGTTGTGAAACTGTAATTAAAAACAGACATAAATTTTATAGGCAACCCTACGAACCCCAAATAATACGGGAAGGATTCTGTTAGGATTTTGTGGATGTTTTTGTACGAGTAGAACTTTAGTATTAGAAATAAATATATGAGTTTGTTACTTTTTCGTAATATTACAAAAGTTAAAAAAATTATGTAATCTAAAATGATATTTTATATGGATTGGACCAATAACAGCGGAATTTCAGTAGTTTGGGGACAAACGGACAGACAGACCAACAGATAAACAGTACTGAATAATTTAAAATGGTCCCATTTAAGCCTTTTGGCTACAGAACTTTATAGGCTATTAATATATGTACTTCAAACTTCTTCAGTTTAATGTAGAAGAAAATATACCCATCAATAATTTATGCAAATAGTAAGATTAATATTTAAATTTAGTTTGTGATAGCGATGAAATCTTAGCATAATTAAAGTGGATTGGTAAGACACTTTAGCCCTTTTACTACGAGTATGTTATCTCATTAATTAAAATATTGTTTACTTATTAAAAGAGTAAGTAGAAAGTTATACTTTATTATATATGTAAATATTTTATGTTGCGTTCATCATGATCATCTTTTATATAGAGTATAGACCACCACCACCGATTACTGACATAGATTTTGACTAGCATTTTCTGCGGCTCCGCTCGTGTTCTAAAGACCAAATTCACTGAATGAGTGTAACTAGTACGTGGGACCTAATGCATAATTTACGAAGTCACTTTATATTAAATCATCGAAATTATATTTTCAGAGTGTTTTGACTGTGTTCTGACTTTTATACTTTTTAATTTAGTTTGTGACATTCTGTAGCATGCCATATATCTTCAATCTGGGATGAAATGAGAGACAAGAAATAAGAACATTGCTAATTTTCTAAATATAGACAATGCTTCATAATCAATTCGATAGGTCAAGTCTCTCGAAGTTCGAACGCTATTCATAACCATGGGTTACGCCTCAAATCAATAAAACTACCAAAACCCTAAACATCTGATGCGAATGTAGGTTTGATCTACGCATGCGCCTTCATATATTGCCATTAATAAAAATAATTTTGCCCACAATTTGAAGAAATAGTTACAATATATATTCTTTATTGCACATGAAAAAAAAACAAACATACATATAATAGAGAAGTTGAGGGCAAAGGTGGACTTATCTCTAACAGAGATCTCTTCCAGTCAACCTATGGGGTCAGAGAGATTGTTAATTAGCAGACAAGATCATACAAAAGTGCAAGATTATACAAAAAAAAAAAGATATTCATAAAAGACAAAATATTCATATAAAATATATAGATGTTTATGTATATACGAGTATATCTTATATATTATATTATTTAATATATATATTATACATGCATACATACATACATACATACATACATACATACATACATACATACATACATACATACATACTACATACATACTATACATATAAATACTTGATAATATAGAGTTGATGATTAATTAGTAACTTGAGATAGAAAATAATCTTTTACTTGGTGTTTAAACGATGCAATAGAGGGACTGTCTTGAATAGTTTTAGGAAGCTTATTCCATAGTATTGGAGCACGTACTGTGAATGATTTTAGCCCAAAATTCGAATTGCATTTTGGTATATCGAGCGTTGATGTAATGCAAGAACGCTTTGTGCGTGTGGAAGTGGGAAGCAGGTTAATTCGGGAACGTAGGTAAGGAGGGGCGCTAGGATCATGAAGAATATTATAGAGGGTGGACAGGATGTGCATATCACGGCGAAGGCGAATTGGAAGCCATTTAAGTTCAGCGCGAAATTCAGATATGTGATCATATTTGCGTAAGTTATAGATAAAGCGTATGGCTAGATTTTGGAGGCGCTCTAATTTATTAAGAAGCACCTCACTCACATCTAAATAGCAAACATCAGCATAATCGAGGATTGGCAGGAGAAGTGATTGCGCAAGCATTATTTTGGTTTTGAAAGGGAGAAAAAATTGGAGACGTTTGAGAGAGTGGAAGGTGTAGTGAATTCGTTTGCTGACCTCGTTAACATGAGCTGTCCAAGACATGTTGCAGTCCATGATTAGACCAAGGTTCCTTACTTTGTCACAGTACTGAATTGAAATTCCTGAGTAAATAATTTCTGGTACTAAATTCCACTCGATTCTGTTTCTCAGCCGGGGGCTGCCAATGATAATGGCCTGCGATTTGGCAGGGTTAACAAGAAGGCCGAAGGACTTCGCCCATAACTGAATAGCAGCCAGATCGTTATTCATGGCTTGAACAGACTCATGTAACTCAGTCAGCTCAAAGTGTCGATATAGCTGTAAGTCATCTGCATACAGATGGAAGGGAGAAGAGATGACACGTGATATATTATTAATAAAAATCGAAAACAATAATGGTGAAAGTACGCCGCCTTGTGGAACGCCAGCAGTGAGTTCAAGCCAGTCTGATGCATTATCATTGGATTTCACGCACTGCTGACGCCCGAAGAGGTAAGAATGAAACCAGTCTATAGCTTCTGGAGAAATGTTAACCGCACGAAGAGTGCCAAGAAGTATGTCAAAATCTACAGAGTTAAAAGCACTGCTGAAATCCAGCAGAACGATAGCAGTAAGCTTGGTATTATCCATAGCACACCGCACATCCTCAGCTACATTCAGCAGTGCACTGACAGTGCTGTAAGATGAACGAAAACCAGATTGATAAGGGCAAAGTAGCTTGTAGGAGGCCAAATATGAGTAAAGTTGGTTATGGACAATGGATTCAAGGACTTTGGATAGTATAGGAAGAATGGATATTGGACGATATTGTGTGTGATTAGCGGGATTTGAAGTTTTAGGAACCGGTAAGACAAGGGCTTGTTTCCAAAGTGATGGAAAAACATTACATGAAAGTGAAAAATTGATTATGTGTGTGATCACAGGTGCAATGTCTTCCAGCACAGGAAGAATCATATCCAGGCTAATATTATCACTACCTATAGCCTTAGTAGTTATAGATCGGACATACTTCTTAACATCATTATCCAAGACTGTTTTGAAAGAGAATTGAGGCAGGGTCAGTGGGGTATAAGTAGATAAAAGCGAAAGAGTAGCGGTTTTTGTGGGAGAATCCAATGTTATGGGTGAAGTAGAAAAATAACGGTTCAAACTTTGGATATCCACAGGAAACTGACTAGTTTCCGTGGATTTGCCAACCCCTAGTGACCGTAGAAATCGCCAAACTTGCGCTTGGCAACGATCCTGAATTGAAGAATGAATATAGCGACGCTTAGCATCCCTACACATTCTGTTGCAGATGTTACGCAGTTTCTTATAATTTGTTAGGTTTTCCAATGTTGGGTGTTTTTTATATTTTGCTTTAGCTTTATTGCGTTTAACCATAGTCCTCTTTATGATAGGAGTTAGCCAGGGAGCAGGAACATGTTTCATTCGTACAGGTCTTGCTGGTGCATGTATATCGTATAACTTAATCAGCTCAGTAGTTAATGATTCTACCATTAAATCAATATTGTTTGCTGCGAATATAGACGACCAGTTAATTTTTTTTACATCCTCTCTCAAACGTGCTAGATCAATTTGCTTAAAATTGCGCTGAAGAACAACTTTGCCTCTAACCTTTGGAGGGCGCACTTTATAAGCTAAATAGAGTAAGTCATGATGAGAAAACGGAGCTGTCATTTGACCGTATGAAATAGCAAGATCAGGGTTAGAGACAAAAGATAAGTCAATGAGAGAAGGTCTGCAGTTAGGAAAGAAGTGAGTAGGAGAAGACAGAGGAAGAATTTGCATATTGACCGACGAAATAAGTGATCTTAACGATTGTGCCCTTACGTCATTTTTGAGTAAACACGTGTTGAGATCACCCATGCAGATAATGTGATCATAGCTGGGAACAAGGTTCTCGAGTATACCTTCGAGTACATCAAAATAATTTATTTTTTCGTTTGGACAGTATAGGGCACCAAGGAGTACTTTTTTGTGATTTAAAGTTGTTTCTAAAAAGAGGTGCTCAAGAGTTCCTGACGAGTGAGAGCTAAGGTTTGAAACAATACTTCCGGGAATTCCACTGCGAAGGTAAATGCCAACACCACCACCACCCCGGTCAGTGCGATCGGCACGAAACAGCTGAAAACCTGGAATAGAACAGCTGGTGGACGGAATTGAAGGTTTTAACCATGTTTCAGAAACCATAATACAATCAATCGTGTTGCTACTAAATGATGTGAGAAGATCAGAGTAGTGAGCCATCAGGCTCTGCGCGTTGATATGCACCAAGGAGAGGGAGCTCGATTTCTTGTCAAAAACTCGTGATAATTTATTTTCAAGTAAATCGGAATCAGGTATTGAGCTATTGCAGCTACTTTCAATACTTTCATAGTCGTCAGAAGAACAAGTATAATAATCATCATCTAACATAATTATATAAATATATATATAGATACAATATAAAATTAAATATATTATATAAAATAAAGATTTAATATTAATATGATAAGATTAGAAACCAATACTATCCTCGCGCATAAGTTGACTGCAAAACTTAATCTATGACTGTAAATTTACAAAGGTATTTAACGCACCAGAAAGTTATAAAAAAAATTTAAAGTTAAATGCATGTTACATAAATGTTGTCAAATTAGTTACATGTAAAAATATCTAAAGATATCAAAGCAGGCGGTGAGAGAAAAATAAATAAACATATCTACCGTGCATTGCAGAAAATAAATGTAAACAACAAACAATAAAATACATAATAGATTAAAGGTAATGCCGTGCATTGAAGTAACAAGTTAGTTATAATACAGATGGTAAAAGAGGAACAAAAAAGTGAAGTTAATTTGTTATTCACACAGTGATTTTAACATAATATTTGTTTCAAAATGTATGTTAATTTTTCGACGAGTCCGAGGAACATTTTGGATATTGTGTTATTAATTCTTTTAACTCCGATGATGTAGTGATTTTTACTCGGGTTTTGTCTGGAAGAAGGATGATAATTACCCCATCTGAGGACCAGCATTTTTTCATCCCGAAGTGATTGCGAGCCGTTGCAAAGACATCTTGACGGGCCTTAGTCAGAAACTCTGTTATTGTTATTTTAGTGCCCTTTAAAGTTGTTTTCGCCTTCCAAACTTTCGAGCGACAATGGTAGTTTGAAAATCGCACAAGAATAGGTCGAGCCGAGTCCCTCTTCACGCCCAATCTGTGACAGGAATCAAAGGAGTCAGGCGTTACATCTGATATCTTCATATTATTACTTAATATTGCAACAATATTTTTCTGCACGTCTTCATCCTTATCTTCCTTGATCCCATGGAAAAGGAGCACTTTTCGGCGACACTGTGTTTCCAAGCGGTCTAAACTAAGAACGACAAGTTCAACCTGGGACTTAAGCAAGCTGAGAGATTTCCAGACGAAGGATTTGAAAGTTTGAAAATCCGCAGCTAAAGCCTTCACTGTAGGATTGATAGCCACGGTACCAGATAAGTTCTTTTCAAACTCGCCCATCCTGCTGCTAAACATTGAAGAGAGTTCCTCCATACCTTTCAGAAGTTGGTCTACTGGTACGTCCATGTTTTGTAAAGAAAGTGTGTGATAATAGTGTGTGATGATCAACTTAAGCAGAGGTGAGTTATTTTGAGCACATATATGCTAAAAAACTATAATAATTATAAAATATAATGGATAACTTATAATCACGTCTGTACGTTGTTACGTCTACCGCCAAAAAAAAAAAAAATTTTATTTACTTTTTCTCTTGAGCAATGGATGTTTAATTTAGCTATTATTATTGATATATAATTACGTCTTGTATTTATTATATCAGTAAGGCATGTTACTCGCTATTTTTATTGGTTTTACAATGTGATGATAATAAGTGCTTTTGTTGATTAATGAATAAACTATCTTATATATTTTCTATTCATTTAATTTAACCATTCATAATATTATATATTTTAAGAATCGGACTAAACTATGGCAACACGTTAAGAAACGTCAAAATTAAGAAGTGGAGCGAAATTTACGCTAAAGAACTAAATTGTTATTAATAATTATGAATGAAAATAAACGTTATTGGTGCTAAAAATGTTGTAGATGTTAATTTTCTTTATATTAAAATCTGTTATTGAATATATTGTTATCGATTTTATATTATAAAACGACGTGATGGTCTGTGGAAATGTATAGAGCTTGGCTAGTATTTATTGAATTGTTGTGTTAAATTACTAATGTAGTGTTGTTATTAGTCTTCCGTGTTCAAACATATCTGTTGATGAACTTTGTGTCATCTTGTTGTGTAAAGGTTGTGCTTTATAAAATTGGAGAAATTTCGCTAACTGTAAAAGGTAAATATAATCTAATATTTATAAATAAATATAAGAAAATAGTAACTAATATTTATAAATAAATATAAGAAAATAGATTCAACAATATAATAGAAAGGATATTAATTAAAATTCATATACCTTGCAAGTAATAATTAATTAATTATATCGTAGTGTTCGTAAGATCAAGGTTTATGGAAGCACGAAGTGATTTTACATTGAATCTTGAATAAATTGTTATTTATACATTTTAATAGCATATGGAAATTAAAATAACTATTTATATTATTTTAATTAAACAGTTTCTTTCACTTATTTTATATTTTATCTTATTATATTACTACTATAATAAGTAGGAAAGTTTAGATAGTTAGTTGTTACTCAATCACGCTAGAAATGCTAAGCGGATTTAGATAAAATTTTGCACATAAATAGATTATAGTGTGGAATATCACATAAGCTACTTTTTATCCCAAAAATGATTGTTGCCAATGGAAAAGATTTGTTTTGTTTTTCATAGAGCAAGGGATCCTTCGATTCTATACTAATCTTCAAACCTATTTAGTAGATGAACCCAAGCGGCTTTAGGCATATACATATAATGTGTAGTACATGGGTTAATATTAGAAGATTAATTTACATAAAATGACTTCCGAGTCGAACATCAACATTAAATTGTTTTTGTAAAATCGTTAAATACTTAGTTTTTACAATGTTTGTTGTACAACTGGACAGATTTTGATAACATTTGGTTTGATGATAGGCTATCGCCTATGTTGGTTATCCGGATTTTCAATATAGAATACTTTTTACTGTAAGGAGAATATTAAATCTTCGAGAAATCTATACGTCTATCCGTTATAACGTAACGTACCGACGCACGTAGCAAGGGTGAGTCAATAGTATTAAACGTTATAAACATTTCTAAAGTTTTATGTAAAGGAAAACTTTATCATTCAGATTTTAGTGCATAATAGATAATAATAAAATAAGTACAAAAGTAATTAGAGTATTTTTCTCTAAAATCAACCCATAAATAGCACAGCATTCATTAGTATCTACTCGGGGGCCTCGTTAGAAAGTTTCATCGTAATAAAATTACTTCGACTAACTTATGACAAAAGCTATCAGAAGTTTGTCATTAATAACGCCGTCACTTTGAATCTTTAATATTTGTATCAAATAAAGATAATATTATAATATTAAATATAGGCAGTGGTAGCTCAGTGGTAACGCGCTCACATAGGAAACCGAATGCGTGTTCGAATTCTGATCTCGCACAGCGCACTTCCAACACAAGACAACGTCTTTACCAAATATCCACGGTGAAAGAAAATATTGTGAGAAAACCTGCATGCCTCCGAGAACCCTTTGGTCTACGTGGTCTATGGCTTTTCTCCAAGTGTGGGACGCCTAAAAAGACTGAATACTACTATATTAAATATTGACTTTATGATTAATATATAAACGAGTTTTCATTTACGATATTTCTTAAATCTTTTCTGTTTATTTTTTTTTTCTTCACCGACACAATAATTAAGACAATAATTAGAAGTTGTCTGTATGCAAAGGCGGTTTTATTGCTTAGATCGATCTGTTCCAGACAACCTTTAATGAGAGACCGTAATACGACGGAAGCGGGTCAATTTTCTAGGTAATTGATTTTTATTGGCATGGTAGACTCGTCATAATCACTTTAAATGGATTGGACATTTAATTGAAATTGGTGGGACCTTATTTTAACAAGCTTTTATTTTTTTTCACCAGTTTAGTTAAACGTAATTATTATTTACGCAAAGTCCGAAAGTGCAAAGATTTGGTTTGCAAAGGTGTGGCCGCATCAGGCAGCAAGAAATAGTTTCGCAATTTTTAACCTTATTCTAATATATGTAGTACTAACCTTGTACTTCGTACCTTTCAACGGAACTCTAATATTAATTACCTAGGGAGCGGTATTTTAAAAACTTGTGTCATACAAAGACAAACAGTACAGCCTAGATTTACGGCTTAGATTATGAGTGAGGAAGTAGATATAATGTTTGTGCGGTCCATAACTTCTAAATTATGATTTATATATATGTCACAGAATGTCATATAAGTATTATACATATTTATCAATTACTTATTGATTTTTCATTTTGGAAAAGAATTTATTTTATATTAAACAGGAATATTTTTTTTTGTTTTAAGGCCTAGGCTAAGTAGCGAAACTTATGAAGACTATGTATATTTTCAAATTCTTAATTTTTCACTTCCATGTCGCCTGATAAAAAGAATAAAGCAATTTTTATAGTCTTTACTACTCATCTGTTACGTGCTATATGCGTGTTATATACGATATTTAAGTGAATTGTTTTTAACAAATATTTCTTTTAAATAACTAAAGATATCTTCGTATTTGTAATAATTTAAGCAAGTAAGTTTGTATCTCTAAAAACTCAACAGGCACAGCCAACTCAACAAATTAAAATTTAATCTCGTTAAAGTGCCTACTGAAAGTGAGAAAGAAAAAGTCCTTTTTAAATGGATATTACTGTAAAAACGAACTATAGTTTTACAATTATTTTTATATAATAACTAGCGACTACTAGATAAGCGAGCGTTTTAACGATTAGTATGATATATTTCTCAGAAATTAAATATTTTCCCGTTGTAAAAAGTATCATTTATGTTAACCCGAATAACCAGCTATCATAATACCAAACTTTATCAAAATCTATCCAGTCGTTTTATCGTGATGCGATCACAAACAGACAGACAGACAAAAATTCGAAAAATTATTGATTCGTCCTTTGTATTCGACTTTGTTCGAATTTGATTATATGTTTTAATATAAAATATTATATCTATACATGATGCGTACATTATTATTTATTCAATAGCTTAATGTGTTTTATAATCATTACAGAATATATAATGCGGTATAAGAGACGGACGTCGCAAGCCACAAGGGCATCGCGCCACTCTGACAAGAAATATACTATACGTAAGTGCTTATAACTAAATTTCCCATTTGCTATAAAAATATTTGAAGTATATCTACCTATTAATATTTATCTTGGGAATATCGATTCGCTATTTCTTCGATATGTTTCTAATAGACCCTAATCAGAACGGATTATATTAACTAGGATTTCTCAGACATGCCTTCCATATACGTATAAAGGTATGAAAGGTGATTTATGGGATTAGAACCCATTTAATTCGGTTTCCCAAACTTAACAATGTTCTATTGAGCTACCACAGCTTTAAGTTAACTGTAATTTATTAAGGCCAAAATAAAAGAAGCATGATTACAGCAATCTCTACTGCACTTATATTTATGCGAGTAGAAGATTTGCTTTAATGTAGGGGACCAAAATCGAAATCAAGAGAATCCGAAAAGATCCTTTTGATTAACATTTATTATAGGTATTTAACAAAACATATTCTAGATGCCTTTTTTTTCTTTTCTTTGAGATAATTGGATGAACTACACAATAAGCACAACTAAATCATATCGCAAAATTATCCTACCTAAATAAAACCGTTTAAAATTAATCAGTTATTTGTAATAAACGATCTAAATTTTCTTTGAAAATCACTTTTAAATAAATGTTCAGCAAAAATTTTAAAAAGTAATAAATTGCACGAAAAATTAATTTATTTTCCTAATTTAGTACACAAACCTAAAAGCTTAAAGTTTAATTAGCGAAGTTGGAACTTTAGTCCGAGTAATGGGACTTATATAAAAAAAAACAAACTTTACTTAAAATATGTATTTTTCAGTTACAAAAATGGCGGTATTTATAATTAACTAGCGACTTATCATCGCTTCGCTCGGGTGTGTTATTAGATACTTCTTATATAGATAAAATCAGTTATTGCTTAGGTATCTTAAGAGAAAGACTTCTACTTTTCTGTGGGTCTTTTTAAGACTTACAAATTTCTAGTACATAATATTTTGTTACGTATTTTGATTACTCAGATACAAAGCGTAATCGGATAAAAATTGTTAATAGTATAAATTTTTCATTATGTCCGTTTCTTGGTGTTCAACTTTTTTTTTATTACTCTAATCTAGGTAACCATTTTTTTTCTTCTTAGTCATCAGTCCTATGACCTCGACTTAATAAAATTACTATCTATGTACCTAACCTACCTAACCTACACATCGGTATCCGTTGAGCATTTTCATCGTAAACTATAAAAAACAGAAACACATAAATCGTATTTATAACAGTTGTCTGACTTTGGTACTATCATTTTGATTTAGCTATATAATTAATGGGTTTGTCAAATGTTTACCTTTCCGCTATTTCTCATAAATAAGTTACGGATGTCCTCTTGTATCGCTGGCTACTGTCCAAGGATGGCAGACTCAAAGGCGCCTGTCTTATTCACGACTTTAAAGTTTAATAAGTCAGTACTCATTCAGTACAAATATATTTAATTTGTGACAGTTCAGTGGTAGCCCAGTGGTAAAGCATTCGCTTGGAAATCAAGAGTCACGACTAGCACTCGCACTTCCGCGGTGATTTTTTTCTTTAAAACCTCCACTTTGACCTTTTAATGGCTTCTAAAAAAGAAAATTTCTTGACAAACACAGAAAAAAAGCCTTGAAATATTTTGACTTACCTATTTTCGTATATTACTAAAGATACTGAAGCTTTGAAGTCGAGTAGAAAGTATTTTGATGATAGTTATTTCGTGAGGAAAATACGATCAACTTCAAAATCAGCTTTGTTTAAACGATATAGCAATTTCTGCTATAGATTTAAGTATCTCATTTTCTAAGCACTTTCATAATTAACACAAGTAAGTACATACATTATATTATATTTATAACTAACAACCTATTGTTCGAAAGGTTTGTTAAGTAAAATATCCTGAACTCTAAATATTGACTGTGTACTTTAAAGCTCGGGACTTAATTAAGTCACGTTCAGGGGACAGCTGGAACAAAGCAGTGCATACAATGAAAGCTGTTCAAAATTTCAATTTTCCGAAACAAAGAAATTTTATATTTAATATGCTATTGAAATTGAAATACCTTAGCTTTTCATGAACTTGTATTTACATTCGGTTTGCCTTATTCTTCTTGAAATAATATTTCCGGAAAAAATGTGTCTGTTAATTTTGGAAAATCGTTGAAACAAGTAAAATGTACGAAGCACAGATTGAGTCGTCAAAAATATTGTCGCGAAACCGTGAATGTTTGAACCGTATTGTGTGAACCCGTTATAACAAGCTTTACAGCAGCATATATCGATTATTATCTAGTAATTTATATAGAAAAACTAAAACATCCGTAGTGCAAGAGACACACGTCCATATAATAATTGAATTTCTAAAAAAAAGAAAATGTGCTGAAATGTGCTCAGTGTGTGCTATTAAGTCCAACTTAAAAAAATTACACAAATATAATAAGTAATATTTTTATGACGAGGTCCTTTTTCCAGCCCGGTTGAATCCGACATTATACAGTATTTTAATCATTAGTATGTAAAAATGGAAAATTTTGCACGTCTATGACGATGACACGACAATTTTCGAATTTCTAAGAAAAAAAAATGTGGAGCGAAAGTTGCGGAGTCATCATTATGGACATAAGAGACGCTATTAAATTTCGATACCAAACCCGTAGAACAATGGCAATAAACAAAATTTTAAACTTACACGATTGACACGAAAAACAATAGCAAACTAGTAAAGTAAAAGTAGTATATTGGAAGTAAGTCTTCGGAGGGAAATCGAGGGAGGGTCATAAGTTATTTGTGTAAGTTATAGTATTTTTCTGTACTTGGAGATTCGCCAAGCACTATCTCGCTATTGCTTGGTACAAAAACATCTACATTAATTCTGCTATTGCCTCATAAAATACGTGATACAAAATCATTTGAAAAATAAGTATAAATAATAATCAAGATTTTAGATTCAAAAAATCAAAAGTGAAAATCCTTATCTTACTTTATCTATCTATCTATATAAATAAAAATGAATGTTGGTAATCGCAAAACTCGAGAATGGCTCGACCAATTCGGCTAATATTTTTTTGCCTGTTCCTTAAGGCCCACGGAAAGTTTTTATAATAAAAAAATAAACAAAAAGAAAAATAAAAAAAAATCAAAGTTTGTAACAAACTTATACAAAAGGGGGTACTTAGGGATGAACCCGAGCGAATTACTAGTATTCAATAAACTTCGCTTCGCTCGGGTTTGTTCCCTAGATCTTGATGCCGCGGGTTCTGCTAGTGTATTATACATATAAATCTTCTTGAATCATTCTATCTGTTAAAAAAACCGCATCAAAATCGTTGCGTACTTTTAAACATCTAAGCATATATATTATAAGGACAGACAGACGCCGGGAAGCTATTTTGTTTTGTACTATGTAGTGACTTTAGTATAAACATTATGCTCTTAAATATTCCTGTATATAACAATGTTGCTCGAGATAAAGGCTTTTAGGGAATCGCTTGGGAATATTACCCAAAATTATTACGGGCTATCTATAACCCAGAAGCACTTATGGCATTAGAAATTCGTGCGTAAAGGTGTTTTAATTATAAATTCTATACTTCCAGGTGAGTTTGGTGTAACCAACTAAAATTTAGCCTCGGCATGTTAAAATTATTTGGCTTTCACCAGGTTCTTTTTATTTTTCTTATAGCCTGAACTTTTTTATTCTTAGAAGTCACGTCGTAATCGATTAAGTCGTTAGAATTTCTCAGTTTGTCATAGGGGCATATGTTTTTTTTCTATATATTTTTTACTTGTATATATAGCAGTATAAGATGTGAGAACTGTGAGTGATGAAAACAAAATGAAGTGGGCTAAAACATCAAGTCATGCCTCAGACAATTTCATTAACTTATGATTTTCAAGATGATTACCACAAGCCAAACGGAAGCGGAAAACACGGCAAGGAAACCAACGTAAATCCTACGTATATGAGAGAACATAACTGTTCGAAAACGTTGAAAGAAAATTTTCTGAGAAAATAGGGTAAAAGTTATATGAAATTACTGTTAGTACGCGGCAACTACGGGCGGGTAAAGTTGGGTTTTTGCTAAGTTATAAAAGTTTATAGGCCATTGGAACCCTTCGGACCCTAAAGTTTAAATGTAGTTTATCGCTATAAATTCCTGTCACAAACAGGATCACATAAAGCTATAAGGTGAAGACTATTTAGTTAAAGAAAAGGAAAAACATTAAAATTTTGAGATACGCATAAAAAGGCCTTTATTAATATATTTTACTTCGAAAAATTAACTTATCTAATGGCTCTAAACCAGAAAGATATACATCAGACTCTATAATGGAGATAGAGATGCCTAGCTACATCTTAAGATTAGCTTGGTGATGTAAAATTATGTTACTGTCCCAAAGAACATTTATTTATTTTTTATTTAGAAAAGATACAGTAATAGTTTACATAAGGTTAATTAAATGAGAAATGCACAATCAAGATTCTACTAATAACTAGGTACATATAAGAAGAAAAAATTGGATTTAATAATCCTATTAAATTTTAGTTTCAGATTTTTGTATGGTTTAGCACAGCTTATTTAAGGATCATATAATAATAATAATAATATTATGCTCTACGGGTTTACGCGACAGTAATTAAACACGAGTATTTTTTCCAGCAGCACAATAATAGATGGGTGACCGTTTACTGGCATAACGATCGTTACCACGCTTCAGGGGACACATTAGACCGCCGGCCTCCGTCAGTTATCGATTGATAACAGTTATTTCCTAGGACCTGCAAAAAGCAAAGCAATTTCACATAGTGCCTAGATATAAATAAACATGTTGAGACATTAACATAACAACACCACCATAATATAGTTTCATGGTAAGTTACGAGACTTGTGTTTTGGAAAGATATTTTACCAGATAGTTAATAATATATATTACACAGTACATATATGACTTTAAACATAGATTTTATAAATATAATCACCCATGATGAGAGTACAGACATTCGCATTCTGATCATACAAATGTATGTATGTAAAGCAGGACTCGAACCCACGTCTGTTAGCACAGCAAGTCTCTACTTCTCTACACTACAACCCAAACGTTCAAATAAACAAAAAACACTTTCGTATCATTCGAAGTTCCGTCCCGTTATAGACCTATATTAAAAGCAGAATTGATACATATAAAATAAATAGAAAAAGTATAATCATAAAAATCCGTGAACTAGGACCGTACATATTATATTATATCAGACAATAAAATGTTTGGAAGTTCCGCAAAGTCACATACAAAACTTTAGACGATCACTAACTATGAAGAACTTATAAGAAAGCTATGATACTTGTAAGTGTTATATGGGAATGATGTTATCTCCGCCAGTCTATTTCAACATATACAATTATTGTTAATTCACAATTTAATTTGAAAAAGAAAGAGAAAAAAAATAGTCCCGCTGAGTTTCTTTCGCCAGTTCTTCTCAGGTCAGAGGTTTCTTCTTTCCGAAATGGTGGTAGAACATGACGTTCAGTAAGAAATTGTAACAATTTTTATGCTGAATAAAATATTTTGATTTGATTTGATTTGTATTCAGTTTTATTTTGGAAACTTTTTTATATACAATATCTATCTTTGATTAAGCATCGGCGTTAATTGATTTTTTCCATCTTAGTTCATTTAAATTTTCAGTACAATTATAAATTCATGAATGACCATTTTACGAAAAAAAAATATAAAATGGGTTCAGAAAAAGCGAGTTACAATATATTCTATATTAGACATTACTGACTTGTTTAAGGGTATTTTGAATTTACATACATTTACCCTTGTTATCCTTTAATACTCTTTATTTAACCTTTCCGAGGACCTTTTGTAAGGTGCCTTTTCCACAGTTAGCAAATTTTGAAAGAAACCATTGTTTCGTCGAACAAGGTCGACTTTGTAATAAAAATATTAGTTTAAACTATACCTAGTACTTTCATTTAATTTTTTAGCTTAAATAAGTATATCTGTTTAATATCACCCTGTTGTCAAAGGGTATAAAGATATCATTAAAATTAAAAATGGCGGAACAAAGGCATCAAGTATCTAAATTTTTATTTGTTCTAATCAGTTAAGTAGGTAACAAACTGTAGGTTTTTAAAAGGCGATTACAAACAATTATATATTATGAGAGCTGTTTAGTTAAAAGTTTAAAAGTATTTTAGGATAATAAATAGTTAAATAAAACTAAAATTGTCTCACAAACCAAAAAAAAATATGCCATAAATATAAAAATACAAGAATAGAATAACCTGACTAAAAAAGGTTATAAAAAGTCGACAAGTAATATATTTAAGCAGTCAATAACTTGACATTTTGTAGTTTCCCTTAATAACAATAGTATAGATATTTGTAAAGATAGAGTTTATGTTAATTTATTATCTCTTGTTAAAAAGACTTCAGATCGAATTTTATTGAGAACTAGCTGCGCCCCGCGGTTTCTCCCACGTAGTTGCCGTTCCCGTGGGATTACAGGGATAAAAAGTAGCCTATGTCCTTTCTGAAGGTCTTCTCTATCTGTGTACCAAATTTCATCGAATTCGGTTCAGCGGTTTAGGCGTGAAAGCGTAACAGACAGACAGACAGACAGACAGAGTTACTTTCGCATTTATAATATTAGTTAGGATTGCCTGGAAATATTAACTCAACTAATCTTAGATATAACTACTCGTATAATATTCCAAAAATAAGAACATGGTTTCGTTTTATGCCAATATGATAAACCAAAATTATTTTCCTTTTATCTTATCACACACCTTCTTGTAATTACATAATCAACCAGATCCTTTCTTAACAAAAGCTGCTTCTAAATGAATATGAACTGTAATTAGCACAACGCTAAATGAAAATGGAAGTATAGGAAGGAGTAAATAAAATGAGCATTGCAGGTTTCGAGTTTGCTTAACGTATATTTGCAAAGGCAAATATTTTTATTTGCATAGAGAAGTGTTAATGTTAGGTTAAATAAATAAATGCAGTAAGCTAGCAATGGTAATCTTAATATTATAAATACAACTGCCTCTGTGATGTAGTGGCTAGCATGTACGATGGCACACCGGGTTCTGTGTTCGAGTCCCGGTTCGGACCAAGTTTAGTTATTGAACCTTTCTATTTCATAAGCCTCACTAACAGCCCGGAGTTGGGAAGGTGGTGGCTGCGCATACACTTGTGCACTATAATATCTCCGGCACAGATGGCTAGTCTCAATGAGATTGGCATCATTATAAATGCAAAAAGATGTATGGATGTTTGTTACTCAAGTCAGATCGTTTAAACAGAACTAAATGAAAATTGGCAAAGAGATAGATTATATTCTGGAATTATACCTATGATAACTTTTATACAGGGAAAATGAATGGTCCTATGGCAGTTTTATTGTTTTTCAGTAAGAACGAATCCAAACGAAGCGTGGGATAATCGCTAATATGTAAAATAACACATCTTATATTTACGTAACCACGTAAGTGTACTATAAAATATCAGTCACTCACCCTCGTTTCTCTTGTATGCCTAATATGTATTAAAAGAAAGAGGCAATCGTTTTTTATTCGCCTTAAATATCAAATAGTTTTCCGCGGATGCGGAGCCGAAAAATCTAATAAATTATTTTCGAATTCAACCATCTCATAAAACAATATCTGTCAGACCATTAAGATTACCGAGTTTGCTGAATAAAAAGACACATTCATAAAGCTTTAAATATCCTCTTTTGGCAGTTGGGTAAAAAATACGGTTAAACCGTTCTTATATTATAATGGAATATAACGAAAACGGGCCTTCCTTAAAGGGGTATCAGATTATATTCCACTACGCCGGCCAAGTGCGAGTTGATGATTCGACTTCGACGGTTCGATTAAAAAAATTTCGTTCTCTTAGATGCATGCTGGTTTTTTCAAATTTTCTAATATTTATTAGATGGTTCTTAAGGAAAGAAAAATTGCGCAGAAAATTAGAAAATGCGGAAAACTTAACGACTGACCATTTTAAAGTTCCATAAATGAAAATTATCAGACAGCTGTTTTTTTATAAACGAATAACTGACTGTCTTATTTCTTAAGAATTGACTTGTTAAGTGAAAATGTCTGTGTACTCTGACACTCATCGCTTTTAACATTTTATCGCAGCTAGTTCACCGCAATCACACCTTATATTAAAATATTATTTTAATATTGATTTTTTGTAACTTTTGATAGACTTTAAGTGCTTCAAATTGCCAATAAAACAGCTCAAAAATCAAAATTTGGAATCGTTTCTTTTGTAACGGATATCATTAAACGCTAAAAGGTATGAGGGAAAGTCACTAGTCATGTTAAAATGATGAATTTGCTTCACTTGGTATTCTAAGCGAGCGTTTTACCACTTAAAAGGTCCGTGTTGTAGAACGTTAAAACGAAGTAAATATAAAAAAATACGTAAACCAGCTATACACACGAGTATATTCTAAGCCCACAACGAAGAACAAAGAGCTGAAGATGCATTATTAAAATTTTACCACAGCTTAAAGCTGTTTTTAAACACTTTTGACTAGAACAATAGCGCTCTTTGAAATTCACCCAGTATTTTGTGAGACATGTGATTTAGCAGACAGCGTGGCAACACTGATCGGCACACATTTGATGACACCTTTGGCTCTGTTCGAAGTGCGCTACTTTCTAAGTTATGCGTCAGCGGTCGCGGGTTCGAGTCCTGCTGGGGGCATTCATTTTTGAGCACGAATATTTGTTATTAAATCATGGGTGTTTATATTTATAATATGTATATAATATTTAAGGTGATACATGTGTAGTGTATCAACTATCTGATATCCGTAATACAAGCCTCGTAACTTACCGCAGAACTAGATGGTGCTGTGTTATGTCCCAACATATTTATTTATTTATCGGCGTTCTCTTTGTAATTACGTAATCAGTTTTATTTCTTTAGTATGGTCGATTTGTATAAAAAAACTTAGCCCATGCAAGTGTCATTTTTATAATTTCATAATCCTATGAAAGCTATACATAAAAATTACGTTACACAAGTATTAAAAATTCTCTCCATAATCGTAGAATAGCATTTTTTCTAACGACGGACCAGAACCGAAGACCTCAGTCTGTCGTTGTATCTATTTGCTCGTGGTTTTCTTTACTAGATACAGATTTATCAAGCTCTGTTCAAAATATACCTCATTCCTCGGTTATTGGGTTTCACTATAAGCTTTATAGGTAGCTTTAAATACTTGCAAATCAGTGCATATACATAACATTGAAGTGTCTGTTTGTTATATACTTTCTTAGGTTTACGCGAATATTTAACATTATTAATGAAACTATCTTTTCGGATTTTGTCACGGATTTATTTTGATTTTTGGTCCCCGACGTTTCGAATGCTTTACAGCAATCATGGTCTCTTCCGTGATTGTTTGTTATTTCAAATTAACAGCTTTTCACTAAATACATATGAAAGTATACACGGTTTTGTTGGGTTTTGTTGGGACATTATTACACACAGCGCCATTTAGTTCCGTGGTAAGCAACGAAGGAAGCTTGTGTTACGGATACCAGATAGTTGATATACTACATATATAAGTTTAATTACATACATATTATAAATATAAACACCCATGACTGGACGACAAACATTTGAGTTTAACAAATGAATGCCCCCAGCGGAACTCGAACCCGCGACCTCTGGCGCAAGAAGGTAGGGGCTCTACCAACTGCGCCAAACGCGTCGTCAACGGTACTTATATCAAGACATCAATTATTTTTTGTTTGTATGTTTGTTTGTTTCAGATAGCTAATGTTATAAGGAGTAAATTAGGTTACTTTTATATTAATATAGAATTCTAAAACCGTTTAATTTATTTCAACTTACGCCCCAGCACAGCGAGCTGGATTTGCCAGTAGTAAATAAAATTGAATAGGCATTTTATTTTTATATGCATATGCAAAAATGTACGTCAAATATTTTTTATTTATATTTTCAATCAGTTAAATGCTTCAAATAGAAATGAAATATGGTGCAATATTTATATCTATATAAACATATCTGCAGTGCGATCTATTTCATAAAAGGAATAGCGCACTGACATGAAATGCAGCCAACCTGAAAATCATTTCACTTGGGAAATGTTGTAGGAATATTATAAATTCTGACTGTTATATTATCGAATACCATATATTGAATCTGGGATAAAGTAGAATCTCTATATTTAGGTCACAAGTATACCGATTCATTGTTATTGAAGTGAAAGTCAATAACGTTTTATATTGAAGAAGGAAAGTTAGGTCTACAGAAATAGTAAGTACTAGAAATCCAATTCATGAGATATAAATACTTTGAAAAATTCTAGCGACCCAACAATACTTTCATTGAATGCTTTTTAATTATGGGCTATTATTAAATAACATGATTAAAATAACAATAGAATATATTATAATAAATAATTAATATGTTATTTTTATAGTCTTTTTAAAATGAAAAGCAGGAGCTTTGAAACCAAATTATTTATTGGAATACATATGAAGGTACACTTATAAAGTGTCTAATTAAACTCAAATCCATTTAAACATATTATAAATAGAGCCTAGCTCAGCGGTAACACGCTTGCTTAGATAACCTAGTGATGCGGGTTCAAATCCGGGTCTCGCACCTCTGTTATTTTCATGTGCGAATCATTTCTATCATGATTACCACTTGTTTTACAGTGAAAGAAAACATCGTGAGGAAACCTGCATGTCTGAGGAAACCTAGTAAGTTTTCGAAAGACATGTGAAGTCCGCCAACACGCACTAGGCCAGCGTGGTAAACTATGGCCTGAACCCCCTTACATTAAAAAGAGGCCCGTGCCCAGCGGTGGGACGTTAAAAAGGGCCGGTGATGATAAATAGAATAGTAATATTATATTAAAGTAGTTCAAAGCCTCAGCACTCTTGATAGAATCATTTTCACAGTCCAGTAGCTGTTAGCCGTAGACTGATAGCGGTCAGGGAGTTACTACTAGGTTTACGGTTAGCTAAGCGATCGCAATATCGGGGTTTCGGGCCTAAACGAGAAGCTTAAATGTGGATTAGAATATAGACAACATTAATTTCTCTAGCGATGGTAGAGAATCTTGTAAATTGTTCAAGTGTGAAACATGTTATTGAGATAAAAAAAAAATACGGATATATTAATAGGGTTGAAAAGCTTACTTTTCTGCTTACTCAGAAACTATCAGTAATACTAATATTTAAAAAAAATGTATATTAAAAATTATTTATTGGAGAAGGTTATAAACTATATAAATGATTTTTGAGTAAGGTAATAGAAATGAAATAAATGGATATTAAAACTACGTGGGTGAACCGTGAACAATACCTATAAGTTTTTGATTGTTCATACTCTAAGGCAATGGACCAAGAATGACGTGAATTTCTGCATAATTATGATTGCAAGACCAAACACCATCTGCTATAAGATACTTTTCCTGGTCCATCGCTTTTAATATATACATGTAACAATCGTTTTGTTGTGTAACAAAAAAAAAATCCCAACCCAAACTCAGCACCTCATTTTTTTCAAATCGGTAAAAAAAGCAATTTATACATTTTCTAAAAGTTCCTTTTGTAGGCGCTTTTGCGGATTATCCTCGTTAACTTGATTAAGCACCAGAATTATTTAAGGTAAAAACTTACGATGTTTTTGGGCAAAGCTTAATTTACGCTGTCCGAAACAAAAGTACTCGTTTACATTATTAATGACAAATACAAGATAAGTTTTGCTCTAATTTATGTGAAAGAAAAGAGCTTAAAAGCTATTTAATTAAAAATATAGGAAAGCCTCCGAAAGATATCAAATGCCCGGCCACTAAGAAAGCTTTTAATGTATGAGAGACTGGACAGTTATAAGCTATTTTGAAAATATGATTAATCTTTACTAATATTATAAAGCTGAAGAGTTTGTTTGTTTGTTTGTGTTAGGTTGAACGCGTTAATCTCAGGAACTACTGGTTCGATTTGAAAAATTCTTTTTGTGTTGGATAGTTCCTTTATCGAGGAAGGCTATAGGCTATATTACATCACGCTACGACCAATAGGAGCGGAGCATCAATGAAAAACGGGAAGGGCGGGCGTTAGTTCTGCGAGTTATCATACCACGCGACTCAGAAAGAAATTGGTTTCCGGTCTAAAATGCTAGTTATTTATAAGTAAAAATATCAAAATTTCTCTCCAATTTTTTGCGAGCGAATTTGATTCTATATGATATTCACGTTTGAAGGTTTTTGCTAATCAGTTAGACGCGAATTTACTTCACACACCACTTAATCTATAGACCATGACTTCACGCAAAATATTAAATAAATAATACCCACGTAAAGCCTCACGTTAACCCCAATAAGCGATAATTAATTGTACGACGTTGATCAGTCATAACAAGTTAGACGGAGTATACTCTGGTAGCTAGATTAACTAAATTATTTTTTATTATATTAATATATTTTTGAACATATTTACTTTCTTATAATACATACGCTTTCGCTAAATATCTATAAAATAAAATATAAAAAGCAAACGTTTCTAAGATTAATCTTGGACGAAAGAAAAATGACGTCTACTTTATCATTCCCCTAACCAAAACCTCAGAGATTAACCTTTTTGAAAGGTAACTCTTTGTTATACTTTCCTTTTTTCCTTAGAATAAAATATTTTAATGTAGGTATTATTCGTCATAAAAATGTTTCATGCTTTTATTCCATTTTACTGTAATAATTGAAACTTTGTCATTGTAGAATTCTAACCATTTCCGAGGTTGATTGTAAAAATTTACTTAAATCGGAGTTCGACTAATATCAGACTTTTTTGTGAGGTGTATAACAATTTTCGTTTATATGCAATTTTGTTCATTTTTTGACTGAAAAATTCTATTTGGAGACTCAAAGAGTCTTCAAAGGCTAGAACATATTTTATGTTACAAACGCAGTGCCGGCCAGGCACTTTTTCTCTTTTTTAGTGGTAGTTTCTAGTTTAATAGATGAAAATATGGGAAATAGTATCATCATCTGCCTGATGATGATTACCAATTTTCCTACAATCTCGCTATTTCACTTGTATTATTAGTTATTACTATCTAACCATTAGCTAACGCAAATGTAGATTGATATATAATATTGCTATACACTGCGTTAAAATTAAACTTTACATAGTATTACTAGCGCTACTTAGCGCGAGCGTTGCCGCGGGTTCCGCTAGGTAAAATAAATAAAACATAACCTAAGTTACTCCTTATAACATTAGCTATTTGCGAGTGAAAGTCTCGTAAAAAATCGGTCCAGCCGTTTCAGAGATTAACCGGAACAAACTGATAGACAGACAGAAGTACCGTGTATACTTTCATATGCATTAAGTGAAAAGTGGTTATTATGAAATTAAAAACAGACACTTCAATTAGAACTAACACAAGTATTTGCGCAGTGATGGTAGTTCGGACGTAAATGTAGGTAAACACGATATTTCTTGGTCTGGGCCATTCTTATCTAATTTATGAATATACGCTGGCACCGTACTAAACTTTCAGCTACGTAAAAAGCCTAGAGTGTGGATGTAAAATATGAAAGGTTTAGGCAAAGAACAGTGATGTCACAATTTATGTTTTTGTTTTGTTCTGGAAAAAAACTATGTATATTATTACCATTTTCAAGCAATAATTTTTACAAATACTAAAAAAGTTACTGCGTACTTTGGTGCGTATTTCAATAAAAATATTATAACTTCTTAACACACTGTACTGCATAAAATATTTTATGTTCTTTAATAAAACAGATAATGTTCCACGGGAGTATCAAACACACAACCTTAAGGTAATGTGTTCCACAGGAGACGATAGAGTCTGATCTTTCAACGTAACTCTATATTTATTAGACGCTGGTTTCATACACACATGATATTTAACTACATACGAGTACATATATAGCTAGAGAAAGTCTCTTTAAAAGTAAAGGAAGCTTTTATATAATTTGCATTTGTTGTCGTTTTTGATTTACCTAATTAAGCTACACATACGAGTATATTCTAAGCCCACAACGAAGAAGAAACAAAGAGCTGAAGATGCATTATTAAAATTTTACCACAGCTTAAAGCTGTTTTTAAACAAACTTTTAACTAGAACAATAGCGCTCTTTGAAATTCACCCAGTATTTTGTGAGACATGTGATTTAGCAGACAGCGTGGCAACACTGATCGGCACACATTTGATGACACCTTTGGCTCTATTCGTAGTGCGCTACTCCTGCGTTCTGCGTCAGCGGGTTCGAGTCCCGCTGGGGGCATACATTTGTTGAGTACGAATATTTGTACCTTAGTCATGGGTGTTTATATTTATAATATGTATATAATATTTAAGGTGATACATGTGTAGGATATCAACTATCTGTTATCCGTAATACAAGCCTCGTAATTTACCACGGAACTACTCGTAGATGGTGCTGTGTGTTATGTCCCAACATATTTATTTATTTAACGGCGTCCTCTTTGTAATTATGTAATCAGTTTCAATTTTGTATAGTCAATTTATATAACAAAAGTTAGCTCATACAAGTGTCATTTTTATAATTTCATAATCCTATGGAAGCTACGTAACACAAGTATAAAAAAATCTCTCCATAATCGTAGAATAGCATCTTTTCTAACGACGGACCAGAAGTTTCAGTCTGTCGTTGTATCTATTTGCTCGTGGTTTTCTTTACTAGATACAGATTTACCAAGCTCTGTTCAAAATATACCTCATTCCTCGGTTATTGGGTTTCACTATAAGCTTTATAGATAGCTTTAAATACTTGCAAATCAGTGCATATAGATAACATTGAAGTGTCTGTTTGTTATATACTTTCTTAGGTTTACGCGAATATTTAACATTATTAATGAAACTGTCTTTTCGGATTTTGTCACGGATTTATTTTGATTTTTGGTCCCCGACGTTTCGAATGCTTTACAGCAATCATGGTCTCTTCCGTGATTGTTTGTTATTTCAAATTAACAGCTTTTCACTAAATACATATGAAAGTATACACGGTTTTGTTGGGTTTTGTTGGGACATTATTACACACAGCGCCATCTAGTTCCGTGGTAAGCAACGAAGGAAGCTTGTGTTACGGATACCAGATAGTTGATATACTACATATATAAGTTTAATTACATACATATTATAACTATAAACACCCATGACTGGACGACAAACATTTGAGTTTAACAAATTAATGCCCCCAGCGGAACTCGAACCCGCGACCTCTAGCGCAAGAAGGTAGGGGCTCTACCAACTGCGCCAAACGTGTCGTCAACGGTACTTATATCAAGACATCAATTATTTTTTTTGTATTTTGTATGTTTGTTTGTTTCAGATAGCTAATTTATTTCAACTTACGCCCCAGCACAGCGAGCTGGATTTGCCAGTAGTAAATAAAATTGAATAGGCATTTTATTTTTATATGCATATACAAAAACGTATTTCAATTATTTTTTATATTTTCAATCCGTTAAATGCATCAAATAGAAATGAAATATGGTGCAATATTTATGTCCATATATATACATATCTGCAGTGCGATCTATTTCATAAAAGGAATAGCGCACTGACATGAAATGCAGCCAACCTGAAAATCATTTCACTTGGGAAATGTTGTAGGAATATTATAAATTCTGACTGTTATATTATCGAATACCATATATTGAATCTGGGATAAAGTAGAATCTCTATATTTAGGTCACAAGTATACCGATTCATTGTTATTGAAGTGATAGTCAATAACGTTTTATATTGAAGAAGGAAAGTTAGGTCTACAGAAATAGTAAGTACTAGAAATCCAATTCATCCAATTCATGAGATATAAATATTTTGAAAACTTCTAGCGACCCAACAATACTTTCATTGAATGCTTTTTAATTATGGGCTATTATTAAATAACATGATTAAAATAACAATAGAATATATTATAATAAATAATTAATACTAAGTCTTTTGTGTGCTTGTTATTTTTATAGTCTTTTTAAAATTAAAAGCAGGAGCTTTCAAACCAAATTATTTATTGGAATATATATGAAGGTACACTTATACAGTGTCTAATTAAACTCAAATCCATTTAAACATATTATAAATAGAGCCCAGCTCAGCGGTAACACGCTTGCTTGGATAACCGAGTGATGCGGGTTCAAATCCGGGTCTTGCACCTCTGATATTTTCATGTGCGAATCATTTCTATCATGATTACCACTTGTTTTACAGTGAAAGAAAACATCGTGAGGAAACCTGCATGTCTGAGGAAACCTAGTAAGTTTTCGAAAGACATGTGAAGTCCGCCAACACGCACTAGGCCAGCGTGGTGAACTATGGCCTGAACCCCCTTACATTAAAAAGAGGCCCGTGCCCAGCAGTGGGACGTTAAAAAGGGCTGGTGATGATAAATAGAATAGTAATATTATATTAAAGTACAAGTTCAAAGCCTCAGCACTCTTGATAGAATCATTTTCACAGTCCAGTAGCTGTTAGCCGTAGACTGATAGCGGTCAGGGAGTTACTACTAGGTTTACGGTTAGCTAAGCGATCGCAATATCGGGTTTTCGGGCGTAAACGAGAAGCTTAAATGTGGATTAGAATATAGACAACATTAATTCCTGTAGCGATGGCAGAGAATCTTGATAATTGTTCAAGTGTGAAACATGTTATTGAGATAAAAAAAATACGGATATATTAATAGGGTTGAAAAGCTTACTTTTCAGCTTATTCAGAAACTATCAGTAATACTAATATTTTAAAAAAATGTATATTAAAAATTATTTATTGGAGAAGGTTATAAACTATTTAAAATGATTTTTGAGTAAGGTAATAGTCAATAGAAATGAAATAAATGGATATTAAAACTACGTGGGTGAACCGTGAACAATACCTATTAGGTTTTTGATTGTTCATACTCTAAGGCATTAAGCAATTTCTGCATAATTATGATTGCAAGACCAAACACCATCTACTATAAGTTACTTTTGCTGGTCCATCGTTTTAATATACATGTAACAACACACACAACGAATATAAAGAAAATCCCAACCCCAACACTTCACCTCCTTTTTTTCAAATCGGTCAAAAAAGCAATTTATACATTTTCTAAAAGTTCCTTTTGTAGGCGCTTTTGCGGATTATCCTCGTTAACTTGATTAAGCACCAGAATTATTTAAGGTAAAAACTTACGATGTTTTTAGGCAAAGCTTAATTTACGCTGTCCGAAACAAAAGTTCTCGTTTACATTATTAATGACAAATACAAGATAAGTTTTGCTCTAATTTATGTGCAGGAAAAGAGCTTAAAAGCTATTAAATTAAAAACATAGGAAAGAATCCAAAAGATATCTTTAATTAAATACCCAGGTCACTAATGGCCAGTTATGATCTAGTTACTTATTTTTAAAATATGATAATTTATAAGTAAAAGAAGTATCAAAATTTCTCTTCACATTTTCTACACTTTCATGCGAGCTAATTTGAATTATCATGTCTTATTGACAAATGTATGTGCGCCGGAAATATTTTGTTGGTATGATTTTTTTCGATTTCAAGTGTCGCCTGAAACCGGACAATCTGACTCTATAAGATTCATGGATAAAGGGTTTTGCTAATCAGTTAGACGCCTCACACACATTTACTCTACACACATTATTATTCATCCAATCAAGCAGCCTATTGCCATCCACTGCTGAACGAAGGCCTCCCCTAATGAGCGCCAACTATCCCGGTCCTGGGCAGTCCGCTTCACATCCGCACATATTATTATATATTTTTGAAAATATTTACTTTCTTATAAGACATACGCTTTGGCTAAATATCCACCACAAAATACGTTTCTAAAAAGCAAACGTTTCTAAGATTAATCTTGGACGTAAGAAAAATGACGTCTACTTTATCATTCCCCTAACCAAAACCTAAGAGATTAACCTTTTTGAAAGGTAACTCTTTGTTATACTTTCCTTTTTTCCTTAGAATAAAATATTTTAATGTAGGTATTACTCGTCATAAAAATGTTTCATGCTTTTATTCCATTTTACTGTAATAATTGAAACTTTGTCATTGTAGAATTCTAACCTTATATTTCCGAGGTTGATTGTAAAAATTTACTTAAATCGGAGCTCGACTAATATCAGACTTTTTTGTGAGGTGTATAACAATTTTCGTTTATATGCAATTTTGTTCATTTTTTGACTGAAAAATTCTATTCGGAGACTCAAAGAGTGTTCAAAGGCTAGAACATATTTTATGTTATAAACGCAGTGCCCTTTTCTCTTTTTCAGTGGTAGTTTCTAGTTTAACAGACAAACGGTTACGGATTTCCCTTCCCAAGTAATTGGGGAAATAGTATCATCATCTGCCTGATGATGATTACCGATTTTCCTACAATCTCGCTATTTCACTCGTATTATTATTAGTTATTACTATCTAACTAATAGGTAACGCAAACGTAGATTCATAATCTATATCTATACATATAATAAAACTGTAGAAAAGTCGTTTTTGTACATCAAAAAAAATTACAAAAAAAATAGCCAGGGTGTTAAAGGATAACCAATAGAACCTATTTCCAGCATTTTTAGAATTTTTGTCTGTTTGTCTGTTTGTCGGTTTGTCTGTTTATTTATCCGGGCATCACGTAAAATGTACGAAAGCAATGTAGATAACTTTTATACACAACGATTGAACGTAACTTGAAGTAACATTTAGTTTTTGTTTCATTGCAATCGGTTCAGTCTATCAAAAGATATTTGAGTTTAAAGTCAAGAAGTAGAGAAATTCCAGAAGTAAAATTAGGGTTATGTGCATTTGGTCTCACAACTTCACGTAACTTTTATACACAACAATATGTGCGTAAATTGAAGTAACATTAAGGTTTTTGTTTCATCGTTATCAGTTCACCACTTATAAAAAATGTAAATTAATAAAAAAAATAGTGTTTCCGAAGTAAAATATTAAAACAGTGCCATCTACGAGTATTTGAACTTAGACGGGACTATAACTAGATATCAACTGCGTGCAGTATTGTTCGATAGATAAGAAGATCAGCGCTTCGCACTAAAAAATACTAATTAAGTTCCGACATCCACGCGAACGAAGTTGCGGGCACAGCTAGTATATAATATTGCTACACACTGCGTGAAAATAAAACTTTATATAGTATTACTAGCACTACTTAGCGCGAGCGATGTCGCGGGATAAAATAAATAAAATTTCATAACCTAAGTTACTCCTCATAGCATTAGCTATTTGCGAGTGAAAATCTCGTCAAAATCGGTCCATCCGTTTCAGAGATTAGCCGGAAAAAACAGACAGACAAAAAAATTAAAAATTGTTTTTTTTTTATGTAAGTACCGTGTATACTTTCATATGCATTTAGTGAAAAGTGGTTATAATGAAATTAAAAACAGACACTTCAATTTGAACTAACACAAGTATTTGCGCAGTGATGGTAGTTTGGACGTAAATGTGTAAACACGATATTTCTCGGACGGGGCCATTCTTATCTAATTTATGAATATACGCTGGCACCGTACTAAACTTTCAGCTACGTAAAAAGCCTAGAGTGTGGATGTAAAATATGAAAGGTTTAGGCAAAGAACAGTGATGTCACAATTTATGTTTTTGTTTTGTTCTGGAAAAAAACTATGTATATTATTACCATTTCCAACCAATAATTTTAACAAATACTAAAAATTTACTGCGTAATTTGATTTCAATTAAATATTATAACTTCTTAACACACTGTACTGCATAAAATATTCTATGTTCTTTAATAAAACAGATAATGTGTTCCACGGGAGTATCAAACACATAACCTTAAGGTAATGTGTTCTTCAGGAGACGATAGAGTCTGATCTTTCAACGTAACTCTAAATTTATTAGACGCTGGTTTCATACAAACATGATACAGGCACTTTAACTACATACCTTATATATAGCCAGAGAAAGTCTCTTTAAAATTTTAAGAAGCTTTTATATAATTTGCATTTGCTTTCGTTTTTGATTTACCTAAATAATAATTTATAACAAAAACGAAAACTTGAATCTGGTTGGTTTACTTAGAAATAATTTGGAAAAAATAAATTATTAGTTCTAATAAAAAATACATATTAAACAGTAACAGTTCTACAATACGAAATATCAAGAGTGTGTCTACTGTAGATATAAACACTGCGATTCGAAATGAAACACAATATGAGTTTATCTATTGTCTCATCGCTTTATTCATCCATCAAAACGGATTTCCAGTATTCAAAACATTGTACTGTTTTCCCATACACAGATTTTTCTATTGTTATACTTTCAATAAACTAATTTTAATAAGTACTTCGAATATAAGATTCGATAATTGACTTTTTGTGTACAAATGATTCTATAATAAGGATGAAGTACACGATAAGTTTGAAATGAGGATTTCCTTGACTTTTATAAATTAAAATAATAATTTGGTAAATTTTATTAGTAACTGGTTCTTAATAATGATACTGAATTAGTTCACCATCGGTAAATATATGTCTTAGAAGAGAAATAAATAAAGAATCGTAGCGTGTGTCATGCATTAAACATAACTACTTACATAGATATTTTTTGTAGTCTGTTAGAAAATTAAGTTGAAAAATTGATATTTGAGTTGAAAGTAGGTATTATCTAATAGTAGTTTAAACAGTAAATTTGAGTTTTGTTTAAATTTGAGTTTAAAATGTGCATAAGTTTTATAATTTTATGGAAATCTTAGTCAGTAATAAGGTAGTCAAAAGTATACGGGTTTTTCTTTTCTTTTTTTACATTACTTAACTACATACAGATAATTCATTACTTTTAGATTCAATTTACGAACCTATAAACGTAAATAAGAATAAGTTTAAGTAAGATTTATATAAATAGTTATACACCCTCAATTATCCCGACAAAAGCTTTAAGAAAACCGGTAAAAATAACACGAAACTTAGATTGATCGAACTGAACGCCAGTTTCCCTCGGGTGAGTCGAGTTAATCCATTTTCATTTTGCTATGTTATTCAGGGACCTTTTATTGTTGCCCCTCGAGAATTTATATCTATCTGTGGCAGATTTTCGTTACGTTTCATCTGTTATGTATAAGTGCTTGAGATTTGTTATACGTCTTTACTATTTTCCTCGGAATATATTAAATATCGTTTCTATTACTCGTAATATTGGCTGTGTGGCTACGGCAAGAAGAATATGGCCACCCCATATCTTCCCGTGGGTGTCGTAAAAGGCGACTAAGGGAAAAACTACCGAACACCATGGTAGTCTCGGTGGTAGACTCCAACATCAGCCGACGGCAGAGTTACCACCCATCAGCAGAAGTCGTGCCGCCAAGCGCCTAATAGCGCGTTCCGGCATGTGGGAGCTGATGAAGCCGTATGGGGAATGGGTCTGAATAGTTGTGTTGCACAGTAGCCGTGTTGGTGGTGGATCGTTGTTTGTTGTGTCGAGAGCTTAGTCGCGGAGGGTAGCGGGATCCGAAGCACGGCTTGCCGCTGGCCGACCGCAGACAGTTGGGGGCCCAACTAGTGGGCTAGCCACCCATGAAAGGCTGCCCCGCCATCTGTGAAAAATCCCAGGGTGGCTCCATCGTGCTGGTTGGCGACCAGAGGAGGGGGCCCGATGGCGATCCTTGGGGGGGTTCGGGCGTCCCCGCAGTCTCCAGACTAAGCCCTCAACGACATGACAACACCAATATCACTACCGGGCTCGTGCAACACCTCGTTCAACTGCCATTCTCCATCCTATTCACTCTTCCATTACAAATACTTTCATGGTTAAAAACAAAAAGGGTAATGTTTTTAAGCGGCTGCACTCCCCCTCACTTAATGTGCACCTCACAAATATCCGAGGATTGCACACAAACCTCTCATCGGTCCACTTCCATCTCGAGACTGCGCAGCCACACATGCTCTTTTTGACGGAGACGCAGATTCAATGTCCATTAAGCGCTGCGTACCTGGACTATCCCGGTTACACGTTGGAGCATAACTTCAGCTCGCGGGCCGGAGTCTGTTTGTACGTGCGAAATGACCTCTGTTTCCAGCGTCTCCGCCACCTTGAAGACCCCACATTCTCTACGATCTGGGTTATCGTAGATACAGGAATCGAAAAGATCCTGTATTCCTGTATTCCTGTGTCTACCGATCGCACACAGGTGACCAGGAGACAACTCGATTATTTGGACATCTTAGTGAGGCCGCTGATGTGGCCATCCAACGGTACCCCACCGCGCAGCTTGTCTTTCTGGGGGACTTTAACGCCCATCATGAAGATTGGTTGTTCCCATACCAGAAGACGGACCATGCTGGGAGAGAAGCGTGGAAGTTTGCAGTGTCACTTGGACTCTCCCAGTTGGTTGACCAAGCGACGAGGGTACCTGATGTGGACGGCCACACAGCTAATTGTCTGGACCTTCTGCTGACAACTGAACCGGACAGATATAACATCCAGGTTTCATCCCCATTGGGTAGCTCTGACCACTGTCTGGTAAAAACTGTATTGCCTTACTCTCCACCTTGTAACGACTCTATTGGTGTTAGACGAGTATGGCAATACAAGTCAGCAGATTGGGATGAGATGCGACACTTTTTTGCATCCTTTCCTTGGCGGCAGGTCTGCTTCTCTTCTTCCGATCCGTCGAGCTGTGCGGATGCTATAACTGATGTGGTACATCAAGCGATGGAATATTTTATCCCATTCTCTGATGTACCCGTTGGTGGCAAAGCTCGCCCATGGTTTAATACCGAATGCATCTTTGCTGAAAAGCGTAAGCAGTCGGCTTACCTTGCCTGGGTTGATGCTCGAGACCGCAAAGCTCCGGATGTAAGACCTAAGAAGAGAGCCTTTAACTTAGCTGCCAAGTCCTACAAAAAGACTTTAAAGAAGGCTCGTCTTGACCGAATTACACATTTTGGCGCAAAACTCTCTGCCCAACCATCTGGTAGCAGAGCTTTTTGGTCCCTTGCCAAAGCGGTCGAGACGAACTTCTGTCGGCCTTCACTGCCACCGCTGGTAAAATCAAACGGATCCCTGGCTCATACGGCAAAGGAGAAGGCGTCTTTACTTGCATCGCTTTTTGCCCAAAATTCATATCTAGACTCTGGCAATACTACTCCAACACATCTACCTCACTGCGGGATCTCAATGCCCGAAATATCCATAACTAATAAGGAGGTAAAGAGAATATTGTGTCGTCTAGATGTGAATAAAGCCAGTGGTCCCGATGGTATACCAGCGATAGTGCTCAAAACATGTGCTCCCGAGTTGTCTCCGATACTGACACGTCTGTACCGCCTTTCTCTTAAGACTGGAATATTGCCTAAATCCTGGAAGCTTGCCAATGTGCAACCTGTGCCCAAGAAAGGTAGCCGTGCTGACCCTGCCAATTATCGTCCAATTTCAATCACCTCCATACTCTGCAAGATTATGGAGCGTGTATTGAACACTCGTCTTATGGCATACCTAGAACAGAACGATCTCCTCAGTGATCGACAATATGGGTTTCGCCGGAATCGGTCGACTGGGGACCTTCTAGTGTATGCCAACCACACCATTGGCGAAGCTCTAGAGCGAAGTGGGGAGGCGATTGCTGTCTCCCTCGATGTCTCAAAGGCCTTTGACAGGGTTTGGCACGCTAGTCTTATAAGCAAGCTTTCAGCCTATGGCATATCTCCTGGCCTGATCGGCTGGATAAAAGACTTCCTGAGCGACCGATCACTCAGAGTTGTGGTTGAAGGCTGTTCATCAGAACCCTTAAAGACCAACTCTGGAGTTCCTCAGGGATCTGTTCTCTCTGCAACCTTGTTCCTGCTGCATATTAACGATCTGCTTATACCCGGTATCTATGGGTACGCAGACGACAGCACTGTTGTAGAGAGATATCTGCCGAGTGCTCGGGCCAGTAGAGATCAAATTCAGTCCGAAAGAGAGGCCATGGTAGAGCGTTTAAATCTCACACTCAAGGCAGTCTCCACATGGGGCGATGCCAATCTTGTGAGTTTCAACGCCACCAAAACACAGGCGTGTCTGTTCACCACAAAAAGGAGTCCTTTTACCTTGACTCCTACTTTCCGAAATGTGCCTCTAGAATACACTGATCGCCTGCAGTTGTTGGGAATGGACATTAACCCCAACATGAACTACGGGCGGTTCATCGCGTCTAAGGCTAATGTAGCAGCGAGGAAAGTTGGCATCCTCGCAAAGGTCCGACAGTATTTCACGCCGGGACAGCTTCTTAATCTATACAAAGCTCAAGTCCGGTCGTGCGTGGAATACTGTAGTCACATATGGGCTGGTGCTGCGAAATGCCATCTGTCAGCCTTAGACTCGATTGAGAGGCGTGCGCTGAGACTTATTGGTGACCCTACCCTGGTAAAAGCCAACGTAAAAAGCCTCGATCACCGACGTAGGGTTGCCAGCCTTTGTGTATTCTATAGGTTGCATTTCGGAGAGTGTGCGCAGGAATTACACGACTTAATTCCCCCATCCCCTTTCCATCATCGGACGACTCGACGAACGGCTGGTCTCCATTCTTATGTCGTGGACATTCCACCCGTCCGGACGAAGCGTTTCGCTTCGTCATTTATTATACGTGCGGCTAAGGATTGGAACAACCTGCCTGCGTCAGTGTTTCCGTCCGATTACAATATGGGTGTCTTCAAGGCCAGAGTGAATAGGTGGCTACTGAATTAGTGCGACTTACCATCTCCGACTGCGTTTCCACTTACCATCAGGTGGAACGCAGTCAAGCACTAATTCAGAATAAAATAAAAAAAAAATAAAAAAAATATCAATGAAATACAGCTTTAATCTCCGTAATAACAAGAAGAAACTTGGGTTATAGAATCGCATACTAAACTTGCCAAGTTGCATTATATCTGGATTCTTTTATTGCTTTAACATAACAACTCTATAGTCACATAGCATTTTATGTACGCCTACGTCTAGCCAAGGAAAAACATACAGTAAAAGTTTTTCAAAAACACTAGCATTTTATTCCACTTACTAGTTCCAATACCACTTTATCTTTACTATTTCTTTACCCTTGTTTAAGTCCTGAACTTGTACTGTCCCTGTTATTCCTTTATTTTTTTTCTATTACCACCCTCATGTAATTTTCCTTATGTTGTTGTGTTTAGCCTCGAGGGTAGTATGTACGGCTGAAGATCAAAAGGTATTAAAAATCAAAGGACCAGAAAACTCAACAATAATTCTCCAAATTCGAAAGTTAGCGGTGTTTACACCCTCGTGCCTCAGAAACACGTAGCTGTCAGTCCCCTAAATAATCGATATCGAATCGAATCGATTTTACGATTAGAGCGACTTGTCATCTCACTGGAGTTTGAAATCGAAAAGAAAAAATTAAGTATTTTGTATCTGTACAACACTCGTGTACCTATTAGTCAGCTTGACTACAAAGAAAGACATAAAAAGTATCTACCATATTCTGGTTAATATGGAGATCTCTTCTATATTTCTTGTAGAGATTATTATTATATATACGAGTAGTTTTTTGATCTGGACAGTGTCTGTTTTTAATATCAAATAAACAGCTTTTCACTAAATGAATATGAAAGTATATACGGTACATACTTTCATAAAAAACATCAATTTTTGAAATTTTTGTCTGTCTGTTAGTTCCGGCTTATCTCTGAAAAGGGTGGACCGATTTTGACGGGAATTTCACTCGCAGATAGTAAATGTTATAAGGAATAACTTAGGCTACTTTTATTTTAATAGAAAATTATAAAAACTGTATCACATCGACGACACGTTTGGCTCAGTTGGCAGTGACCCTACTTTCTGCGCCAGCGGTCGCGGGTTCGAGTCCCGCTGGGGGCATTAATTTGTTTAATACGAATGATTGTTCTCCAGTCATGGGTGTTTTTATATTGTGTATGTATTTATATTATGTATGTATTTAAAATTTATATGTGTAGTATATCAACTATCTGGTATTCGTAAAACAAGCCTCGTAGCTTACCACGGAACTAGATGGCGCTGTTGTAAAAATGTCCCAACATATTTATTTATTTTAGTTTACGCCCAGCGAAGCGAGCCGGATTTAAAAAATAATTATTGGGTGCGGGTTTGCACGAAGGAAGGGTAGCAATATATAACGACTTTAACGATCCTTTCATCACGTCTGCTGTTTCAAAAGTAACTAACAAGGCCAAAGTTTGTGTATTGAGTTAACTTTATCGATAAATACTTGTTTATTTGTGTTTATTTTAAGCTGATTCATGATATCCATAGAAATTTCAGCAATTTTGTGTAGATCCATATAAGATTTAGTTATGTTATAATAACGAAGAATTAGATATACACTTCCAATTAAACGATTTATCAAATGAATAATACTTACTTACATTTCTTACTTATATTTTTATAGCACTTCATTAAGATATAAGTATGCTTCTCAAAAGCATAATTATTAAGTGAAAAATAATAATTTTGTTGCTATACAACATTTTTGGTATGTTGTTTCAAAAAATATTGTAAATATGATATTAAACCTAAATATTATATGATAAAAATGCTATAACGTAGAATAAACTTATTATATTACTGTATATGCTTTTGAACTTGGAATTAAGGTGAAACACATTGGCACGTGTTGCGAATAATTTGTGGAAGCTCTGAGTTGTTATGTATACAACTAGCGACTCGCCCTTGCTTCGCTCGTTCTTAGATTTAACGCAAGTGAAGCCGCGGGTTCTGCTTGTTAATGTATACATACACTTGACAAATTATATACTAAAACCTTCCTCTTGAATCACTCTATCTATAAAAAAACGCATCAAAAATCCGTTGCGTAGTTTAAAGATTTAAGCATATATATGGACAGACAGCGGGAAGCGACTTTGTTTTATACTCTAAAGAATTACGAAAAGGAAATATTATATAACTAATTAAATTTTATTACTTATTGATTAAATGACACTTGAGTGAATTGATTTATTTTGTTACGTATTTACGCGAAAACGGCATGAATAATCTTTTCACAATAGGTTAAAAAGCTAAAGCTTCAAATAAAAAATAGATGAGGCTTAATCATGGTTTTGAACCTATGTTCTAGCAAACTAACTAACTAAATATATTGCCTATAGCTAATGTAAACGAATAATAATTACGGTTAAATTTATAACTAAGTTGCTTCTGTGTTGTTACTTACGAGTTACGTTATACAAATTCCATCACAAGTTTTATATTAAGAAGCTTCAGAGTTTTTCTAACGGTTTATTTTTCATGGTTATTTTATGCAAAGCTAGAAAGTATGAGTTTTGAGAGTACTGGGTTATGTAAAGAGAAATAATACAAGAAAAAATATTTTTATGCTTCACGGCATAGGCTAGTTGTTATGTAGTTAAGATAAGTGCATAAAAATAAGTTATATATACGAGTAGCATTCCATTCCTTATCATTAATTTTTTAGTTTTTAGTTTGGCTCAGTTTGTAGTGATCCTACTGTGCGCCAGCGGTCGTGGGTTCGAGTCCCGCTAGGGCATGAATATGTTAAGCACGAATATTTGTACTCCATTTATAGGTGTTTATATGTATAATATGTATGTATTTAAAAGTTATATAATATGCAAAATATATCAACTATCTGGTATCCGTAACACAAGTTTCGCATCTTACCACGGAACTAGATGGCGCTGTGTGTAGTAATGTCCCAACATATTTTTTTAATTTATTTTTATTTAATTTAATTTTATTTACCATTTAATTTTATTTACCATCCAAGCAAAAGCTTACAAAAATGTCATCAACATTCGCAAATATACTTTGAACGTATTGCATGACATACCAAGGGTATTTTGTGCTTTAATAGTTACAAGTATAGTCTAATCTTCGTACTTAGTTGCAACCAAATCAGTCCAGCCATTTTAATGTGATGGAATGAACAATCATGCACAGTGCACACACATTAATTCGTAATTACAATAGTAGTCTAATAGTTCTATTGATAATATGTGTTGAAATATAATCTATCACCAAAGCAATCCCTGTGTTTATGTAACGAAAATCTGACCAACAAAACTGCAGTATCAGTTCGTACCGCAATAGGTAAAACTTCACTTGTGTATTCGCATCAGCAATATGAATTGCAGAGTTGGCTAGATAGCATAGTTCTATTGTTCAAAATTTTTTAACTGAAAATATAAAGTTAGGAAATGTGATGGAATGAACAATCATGCACAGTGCACACACATTAATTCGTAATTACAATAGTAGTCTAATAGTTCTATTGATAATATGTGTTGAAATATAATCTATCACCAAAGCAATCCCTGTGTTTATGTAACGAAAATCTGACCAACAAAACTGCAGTATCAGTTCGTACCGCAATAGGTAAAACTTCACTTGTGTATTCGCATCAGCAATATGAATTGCAGAGTTGGCTAGATAGCATAGTTCTATTGTTCAAAATTTTTTAACTGAAAATATAAAGTTAGGAACATTATATTTTTATTAAAAAGTTAAGAGTTTCGTTTTAATTCCTTTTTTACCAGTTTGATTTGATTAAAACTTTTTATTTTATGGTCTCCTAATGACTCATTTGATTGATTTAGCGCGAGTAAAGCCGCGGGTTCCGCTAAACAAAATTTCTAAAATTAAATTAGCCTAAGTTACTCCTTATAACATCAGCTATTTGCGAGTGAAAGTCCCGTGCAAGTCCCGTCAAAATCGATCCAGCTGTTTCAGAGATTAGCCGGAACAACGACGGATAGATATACAGACAAAAACTTTAAAAAATATTTTTTTAATGTTTGTAGATACTGTAAATAACTTTCATATGCATGTAGTGCAAAGCTGTTAATTTGAAATTAAAAACAGACACTTCAATTTCATTTATATGTATAGATGTATAGATTTATAAATTAAGTCCGTCTAAGGTCAAGCTAGAACTGTTAAAATATTATTGAAACATGAACTACGCCAGCGGAGTAACAAGCAAAAGTTTGTGTAATAATAAAAACCTTATACATATAATTTTAATATAAATATTTTTTTCTTAAATAATTCATTTTTATATAATTTTTACGGTTTGTTTTCTTAATAGGACTTTAGATGGCATCCAACGTGAAATAACTTTATGTCAAAGTTGTCTTTGCAAAGTGAACTTTACATTCCGATGTTTACTTTCAATAAATTTTAACTCTTAATGCAAGAAATTCAAGCACATTACTTATATAAATGTTAGTTTTCAAATTTTAAGTATATATTGAGTATAATACAATTTTAAGTATATACGTTAAATAGGTTAACGTTCCACTGATAGGCGCGAGGTTCGATACGTGGAGGATCAGGTAACATAGTCCACTACGCTGTTCTAATGTGGGTTGGCGGACTTCTCCTGTCTTTCGAAAACTCGCTAGGTCCTCTCAGCCATGCAAGTTTCCTTGCGATTTTTTCCTTCACCGTAAGGCAAGGGTGATTTTGTTGAAAACGATTAGCACATGAAATTATCAGAGGTGCGAGACTTTGAAAAGGGTGTGACTGTCTGAAAAGACTGAGACTCTAAAAAATTAAGTTGTCATCAGCCCTTTTTTTTAATGTCCCACTGCTAGGCACGGGCCTCCCTCAGTACGAAGGGGATCAGGCCATAGTCCACCGCGCTGACCTAGTGCGTGTTGGCGGACTTCATATGTCTTTTGAAAAACTTGCTAGGTTTTTCTAAGACATGCAGATTTCATCACGATGTTTTTCCTTCGCCGTAAGACAAGTGGTGATCATGTTGAAAATATCAGAGGTGCGAGACCCGCATCACTCGGTTATTCAAGCGAGCGCGTTACCGTTGGGCTACCACTGCTTATAAAAAATTAAGTACTAAAAGAATCAAAAATATAAAATAAATACCTATGCTGGTAAAGAATTATGTACCTACTAGGTATATAGTGATTTTACAAATAATATTGCCTTAAAAGTAGAAAATCCTGTAAAGCAAATCTAAACCGCTTTTCAAACCCTCTATTCATGCTCTTTCTTCTTGTTAAGTCATGTTTTGTACTGTAGATTGTCACGCTATTATAGTCTTTCGTGTCTTTAATATAGGGAATAATATCCTACAACAAGTCAAAGAAAACCAAAACATTAATAATAGCTTTACAGAAATGTTCTTTATTCTTTAGTGGATAAGATCTGAAATTGTAAAACCAATCTACTGCTCTGTTTTCCAGCGCTCCTTTGCGGTGAATTGAAAAATTAACTCGAAGAATTCTAGTATAGTTAGATTTTATCATTTTTTAAATACTAAATCTATACAGATACCTAATTAAAATTCAAATGTGAAAAATAGCTTTTTTTATTACATATATTATGAAAGTACCATTACGGAAATTATTGTCTGTCTGTCTTTCTGTTAATTCTGGCAAATCGACTGGACTGATTTTGATAAGATTTTCATTGCAAGATAGCTGATGATGTTATAAAGCCTAAATTAAGTTTTATGTGAGAAAGGAAAATCTGTGTTCCGTGCATAAACAGTAAATCTCAGGACCAAAATCGAAGGATAGAGACTAGTTTGTAATCATTGTGAGCGGTACCAGCATACTAGATTTATGTATGCGAATCAAATTATATTATCTTTATATTGTGATATTTTTATATATATCTTATATTATTTACTACCAAATACGCTTTCATGGGCATAAGACAAAATAAATTAAACAGTTTTTATAATTTTCTAATAAAAGAAGCCTAAGTTACTCCTTATAATTATCTCTGTGAGGGAAAGTCATGTCTAAATCAGTCCAGTCGTTTCAGAGATTAACCGGAACAAACAGAAAGACAGATTTAAAAAAAAAGTGCGTGTGTACAAATTAGTACACATGTCAGAAGTAAAACTTGAATTTAAATTAAGGCTAACTCTTCCCCGTCTCTGAGCGCCTGGTACTATGGACTTATGTTTTCGTTTCATCGAGTTTGAAATCACAGAATCCTAAAGAAGTTTCACTTCAAAAAATGATGTAAGTACCGTGGTACTTTCATATGCATTTAGTGAAACGCTGTTAATTTGAAATTAAAAACAGTCTCTTCAATTCAATTTATATGTATTTCAATATATTTTATGTAATTCAATTTATATGTACTGATAATGCTGTTCTTGATAATAGATGGAGATACATATACTAAAAAAAGTTATGAATAAATAAGGTAGGATTCCTTACTGAAAAAGAAGTTAACAAAATATTTTTCAAATCTTTACACTTTTGTAAGTTCAGAGAAAATAATGACTTCACATGACACGTCGATTCCGAAATCCACAAAAACATTTCTTTATAGCTTTCTGCTCTGTTTGTCAATTGATTTTTTTTTATTTTTCAGCAAGTTTTTTAAGGGTATACCCTCAATAGATAGGTTTATTTTATTTATAGTTATATCACAGTGTATAGACTGTGCTTATAATATGCTTTCCTCAAATTTTCAATATTGTTTGTGCTTTTGTGTCTCACGTATAAATTCTAATTTTAAGAGAACAATAATTTAAGTCATTTTAAACTTATAAAGTACATAATTATCCTTTATACAAAATAAATGTTTGCCACGAATGAAAATCCAGTTTGAACATTCAGAAGTTACGAAAGTTAATTTATGTTTAAAACTCTCTAGTTTAAATTAGAATATTGCGATAAAAATAATATATTATCGTCTTTAAGATAGAAATATTTTAAATGTAATTGGTACTATCTATTGTATTGGAAGAATAGTAAGAAAACGTCATCGTGGAAGGGATATCACGTAGTGGTGGTAATTCGAGGCGAATTTCACGTACTGTAAACTAGTGTAAGGGGAAACCTTGTCCGTTTGGAAAGTCATCCTGCCTATTTTGTAAATTAAAAGTTAGGGCTTTTATTTTATTGTTGTAGACTGTGTTTGCTTAAATTGTTATGTAATGTATATGTGATCAAATAGTCGTGATTGTCTTTTTATTTTTATCGAAATTTCACTTCTGGTTCCTAAAAATTGTATATATTTTGTTGAGACGTTTGACTTAGTTTGTAGTTCCCGTACTTTCTGCGCCAGCGGTCACGAGTTCGAGTCCGCTAGGGGCATTCATTTGTTGAGCACGAATATTTGTACTTCAGTCATGGGGGTTTAAATGAATAATATGTTCCACTTTTGTCCAGGTCTCTCTCTTTGCGTAACTTTATTGTGCAATATATATATATTATTATATGTGTAGTGTCAACTATCTGGTATCCGTAACACAAGCCTCGTAGCTTATCTCGGATATACTTAATAAGCCCCTCTAATTAAGCTATGTCATGTGCCAAAAATATTTAACAACTTTCCATCAACGTTCGTTAGTCTAAGAAATATTGGAGCTCAGCCAAAATGTGACCGAAGATATCTGAGACTGCAATTTTGTTCCGCTAAATTTTTCAATCTTGTCGTAAATTTTCTTTACGTAATCTTGTCGTTATGAACTGCTTTACTGCTAAGGTTATTTAATTGAATATTAAAAGAAATTTATAACGTTGCTTGTGGTTTTCATCAAATTGAGTTTTTGATGTAGAACCATGAATTTACCTAGTATACCTATAGATAAAGAACGGTGGTAAGATGAACTGTAAAATTCGCAATTTGTTGTAAAATGTAGTAAATTAATGTGACAACTCTGTACAAACTCGTAAATAAAAACGATTTCAAACTATGAATTTTGACAACGAAAATAACAAAATATGCTTATCTCTTAGTAAGGAAAACTATAAATAGATTAGTAATTGTATGAAAACATAACAATAATATAAGCGTTTTATTTTATAGAGTAATTTAAAATACAGAGCGTCTACTAGTCGGGGACGCCACTTTGTGATTCCAGAATTTGTCAAACAATATTATAGTATAAAGAGAATGAAATCGTTATATTTGTTTCATTTTAATAAGCTCTTAAAGATATAGCTTATAATGTTTCAAACGTGAAAATTACTTTACCAAGTATTAATTATTATTATTTTTTTTTTTTTGCGGGTAGACGTGAAAGTGTGCAGACGCGTTTTATAAGCTCTAGAATATATTTTTTACAATAATATTAAATTATATATGTATTAAGTTTTAAATACCTGTGTTAACTGTAATTGTCCTCACCCACTAACTCACTAAAATGGAAACACCTATTGAACAACTTGTTAAAAGTATGGATGAGCTCTCTTCAACATTTTCTATCAGGATGGCCGAATTTGAAAAAAATCTTACTCAATCAGGAGCTACAGTTCCCAATTTAACAGTGAAGGCACTGACTGCAGAATTCTACACATTTAAATCCTTTGTGTGGAATTCACTTAGTATTCTGAAGTCGCAGGTGGAACTAGTTGCCCTTGGGCTCGACCGTTTAGAAACACATTCCCGAAGAAAAGTTCTTCTATTTCATGGGATCAAGGAAATCAAGGATGAGGATGTGCTGCAGAAAACTCTTGGTATATTAACTGACCAATTAAAGTTGCCAAATATAACACCTAACACAATTGAATCCTGTCATAGGCTGGGAACTAAGAGGGATTCCGCCCGGCCAATTCTTATACGTTTTGCTAGCGTTCAACTGCGCAATCAGGTATGGCGGGCCAAAACAGCAATGAAGGGCACGAAGATAACGTTCACAGAGTTCCTCACAAAATCCCGCCAGGACGTGTTTATAGCAGCTCGCAAGCATTTTGGAGTGAAAAGATGCTGGTCTGCAGACGGTGTGATTGTTGTCCTCCTTCCCGACAAAAGCCGCATTAAGATCACTTCCTCATCGCAGCTTAAACAAATTATTAGTCAGCATCCCCAAAAATCTACATCGAACGACGTATAGGCTAAGCGTATAGGTATATTGTATTTTGTTTACACTTTTTAAATTCATTCGGGTTATACTCACTTCACTTTTACTTATTAGCATATCATTGTTTTAATACTGCAGGGTACTTAAAAATATTTTATCGTTTGATTCTAACTTACTTATAATTCGCGTCATGTAAAAAAATATTTTTGACGTATATCGTTTTATAAAAAGAGAGACTGATAATAATGCTTTTAATAATTTAAAAAATATATTAAACGAATTAATTTATTTTTTTGTAAATAGATTAAATATTTTACGATGAATCAAACATATTTTATTCAAATCAAATCAAATCAAATCAAATCAAAATATTCTTTATTCAAATAGACTTTTACAAGCTCTTTTGAATCGTCATTTTTACATTAATAAAATTAAATGTCAGTCTGTAAGTCTGTGAGTAAGCTACCACCGGCTCGGAAAGCTGTTCTGCTGAGAAGAACCGGCGAGAAACTCAACAGTTGCTCTTTTCAAATATTTGGTAACAATATGGTATTACAATTTATCTATTTATCCTACGTGAGACACAACCAGTCACTCCCACACATTTACATCTACTAGGTATTCCGTGATGGTGTAATAAGCCTTATTCAGTAGCGTATTTTTAATTTTAGATTTAAATTGCTTCAAAGGCAAGCTCAGTATTGACTGTGGAATTTTATTATACATGCGTACACCTTGCCCCATAAATGACCTATTTACTTTTTGTAGGCGAAAACTGGGTGTTACAAGTTTATTCTTATTTCTTGTATTTATACCGTGTTTGTCGCAGTGCCTTGAGTAGCTATTAACGTTTTGACGAACAAACATGATGTTACAATATATATATTGCGCAGCAACCGTAAGTATACCTATTTCTTTAAAAAGTTCGCGGAGAGTATCCCGAGCGCTCATGTTATAAATAGCCCGAATGGCCCTTTTTTGAATTATAAATATTGATTTAATATCCGCTACATTACCCCACAACAAAATACCGTACGATAAAATGCTATGGAAATAGCTAAAGTAAACAAGTCTGGCAGTATCAACGTCCGTTAGCTGCCTGACTTTTCTAACAGCGAAAACAGCTGAGCTCAGTTTACTCGCAAGAGACGAGAGATGGGGACCCCATTGCAGACCCGAATCTAAAGTCAATCCCAAGAAGACCGTGGAATCTACCGTATTTAACATGTCGTTATTAAGATACAAATTGAAATTCTGCCTTTTTACATTAGGTAATAAAAACTGCATATATTTTGTCTTCTTGGCATTTAAAGCCAGATTATTGATGTTAAACCAGTGAAGTATATGCGATAATGCACTATTTACTTCGTCGTAATTATTTAACTTTCTATCAACTTTAAAAATTAAGGAGGTATCATCCGCAAAGAGTACAGTATCACACAATTTATCGGCATAAAACGGAAGATCATTAATATAAACTAAAAACAAAAACGGACCCAGGATAGATCCCTGCGGAACACCCATTCTAAGACGAGAACCAGAAGAATTGACGTTATTTACCGCGACCTTCTGAACCCTATCAGTAAGATAAGAAGCAAGTAGATCGAGAGCAATACCACGAACACCGTAATGTGCAAATTTAAGTAAAAGAGTTTCATGTTATGATAGAATTCTATTTAATGACATTCTATCTAATATATTTTTCAATGTACCTACCAATCATACATCGTGAGCAAAAGGCTAGTTCAAAAATAAAAGAATAGGCTTAGGAATTTCGTATGCGAATGTACCGATGCGCAAACACACCCCCCACCACTTTCTTCCAGCGTTCTTTTTACGTGACGCGAACTGTACTCATTTAAAATTAAAAAATAAAACTAACTAACAATAACATTCAGTTACATTTACATCTATGTCAATTGTCAAATATGAAATATGTCATCTGTCAATTTTTTTTTTGTTTTTAAAATTTATCCCCAATAGGGACAGGCAAAGGACCATAGTCCATACAGCCTGTCATCTGTCAAACAAATATCATTACTTTAGTACCTGTCTTAGTGCTGTGAAGTATGAATTGTAAACATTTTGCGTTTAGTTTTTGCTTAATTAATAATAATATGGTGTCTGTGGTATTTGTCACAGACTTATAATTAGTTTTAATACTCATTCATGCTTTATTTTGTGTCCAGCTCTTTTTGTCTTTTAAGTTAGAACTTTTCTTTTCTTTGTGTTGTCAATGTTGTGTTTTCGTTTTTTTTTTTTTTTTTTAATATAATTCTTACAGTTAACTTATGAACGTAGATAGTGTTAATTGCATTTTATATAGATTTCATTACTATATAATAGTTATTTTATATACGTATTTTATATATATATATATATATATATATATATATATATATATATATATAAATACATATATACCTTCGAATATATAAATACATAAATATACATATTATGATGCAAACAGAAAAGTGTCTTGTTCAACTTTGGGCTAGAAAATAATTTTTTATGTTGGCTTTAAACGCAGCTGTAGACGGGCTCTCTTGTAGGGTTTTAGGGAGTTTGTTCCATAGCACTGCAGCACGTACCGAGAAAGAGTTTTGTAAAAATTTGGTGTTACTTCTCGGTATCTCAAGCATCGATGTGATGCAGGGCCGCCTGGAACGTGTAGGAGTTGGAAGTAGGTTAAACCGGGAACGAAGGTATGAAGGAAAGTTGTGATTATGAAGGATATTAAACAAAAAAGTAAGGATGTGCATATCACGGCGAAGGCGGATAGGGAGCCATTTTAATTGAGCTCGGAAATCGGAGACATGATCATACTTACGCAGACCATAGATAAAGCGTATAGCGAGATTCTGGAGACGCTCAAGTTTATTAAGTAGCTCCTCAGTCACATCCAAATAGCATACATCGGCGTAGTCGAGAATGGGCAGTAGCAGAGAATGAGCAAGCGTAATTTTGGTTTTGAAGGGTAGGAAATATTGGAGACGCTTCAGAGAATGGAAAGTGAAGTGCATACGCCTACTAACTTCATTAATATGAGATGTCCAAGACATTGTGCAATCCATAATGAGGCCCAAGTTCCTTACCTTATCGCAGTAAGGAATTGGAACTCCAGAGTAGATAAAAGCAGGCACTGATTCCCAATCCAATCTGCATCTTAACCTGTTGCTGCCAATAATTATCGCTTGGGATTTGTTTGGATTAACTAAGAGGCCGAAAGATTCAGCCCAAGTTTGAATAGCGACTAGATCTTTATTTAAAGTGTCAATAGCATCAGGCAAATCGTTTAACGTACAATGTCGATAGAGTTGTAAATCATCTGCATACAGGTGGTAGGGAGAAGAAATGGCGCGAGAAATGTTGTTAATAAAAACAGAGAAGAGTAGTGGTGAAAGAACGCCGCCTTGGGGGACACCAGCCGTAAGATCCAACCACACCGAAGAAGTGTCATTGGCTCTCACACACTGGCGGCGCCCGAAGAGATATGAGCGAAACCAGTCTATAGTGCCAGGGGAAATGTTGACTGTGCGAAGTGTGCCCAGAAGAATATCGAAGTCTACAGAGTTGAATGCGCTACTAAAATCAAGAAGTACCATTACAGTAAACTCGGTTTTATCCATAGCAGATCGAATGTCCTCCGTGATGTTCAGCAGCGCACCAACAGTGCTGTGGAAGGGACGAAAACCGGATTGATAGGGACATAGTAGACTATAAGAGGTAAAGTGTGAATAAAGTTGATAATGGACGATAGATTCAAGGACCTTTGATAGAATTGGCAGGATAGATATAGGACGATACTCATTGAGACTGGATGGATTTGGGGTTTTGGGTAAGGGTACGACGAGAGCACTCTTCCATTGTGATGGAAAAACATTGCAGGTCAGTGAGAAATTTATGATGTGGGTGAAAACTGGTGCAATGTTGTCCAACACAGGAAGAATCATCTCGAGACTGAGGTTATCACTACCGATGGCTTTAGTGGTGATAGATCGAATACATTTCTTGATGACATCTTCTGAGACTGGTTTGAAAGAGAGTGAGGACGAGTCTGGTGGGACAATACTAGATAAGTAATTAAGAGTAGTGGATTTAATTTGAGAGTTAAGTAATAAAGGAGGGGTGGCGAAATGGCAATTTAGTTTATTGATGTCAACAGACACTTTGCCTGAATTAGATTTCTTGCCCACACCTAGTGACTCAAGGAATCTCCAAACTTGCGCTTGGGAGAGATCCTGAATAGTGGAGTGAATATAGCGGCGTTTGGCATCCCTGCACATTCTGTTGCAGATGTTACGGAGCTTTTTATATGCAGAGAGATTGTCTTCTGATGGAAATTTTTTGTTTTTAGTTTTAGCCCTATCACGTTTTGCCATAGTTCTTTTGATCAGAGGTGTTAACCATGGGGCTGGGGTATGCTTCATGCGAACTGGTCTTACCGGGGCATGTATATCATAAAGTCTAATCAGTTCAGAAGTTAATGAGTCAACCATGCTATCGATGTCATTTGACGAAAATACATGTGACCAGTCGCATTTTTCCACATCCTCTCTTAAGCGTTCCAGATCAATATGCTTAAAATTGCGCTGAAAAAAAATCCTGCCTCTAGCCTTAGGTAAGCGGAGTTTGTATACCAGGAAGATCAAGTCATGATAGGAGAAAGGGGCCGTCATCTGGCCATGAGAGATAACAAGGTTAGGCTTAGAGACGGAAATAATATCAATAAGAGAAGGCTTACAATTAGGGAAATAGTGAGTGGGGGACGACAAAGGAAGAATCTGCAAATTAAAAGATTCATTTAAAGCTGTTAAAGTTTGGGATCTTGTGTCATTTTTCAATAAGCAAGTGTTTAAGTCACCCATGCATATTACCTCGTCGTATTGAGTTAAAAGATTTTCAAATAAACATTCCAAATCTGCAAAGTAATTTATTTTGTCATTAGGACAGTAAAGGACGCCGAGTAAATTTTTTTTGTGGTGTAACATAATTTCTAGAAAAAGGTACTCGAGAGCTCCTGTGGCATGTTGAGGAGATATAGACACAACACTGGCAGGTATGCTGCAGCGCAGGTAAATTCCTACACCACCTCCACCTCGACCAGTGCGATCATTACGGAATAAATTGTAACCTGGGATAGAACATCTAGTAGAAGGTAAAGTCGGCTTAAGCCAGGTTTCAGACACGAGTATACAATCAACTATGCCGGTACTAAAGGATGTGAGAAGATCGGTGTAATGAGCAAGTATACTCTGCGCGTTGATATGCACTAAGGAAAGAGAAGCCAATCTACAATCTAAAGCATTACTGAGCTTATCTGCAAGCGGAGCACAGTCAGATAGTGATGTATTGTTGCTGTCAGCACTTTCATATTCATCGGAAGAACATGAGTAAAAATTATCATCCATAATATTTGCCAGAAAAATAAAAGATAAAAAATAAAATATTAATAAATAATTAAAAAAATATATATATATATATATATATATATATATATATATATATGTATGTATGTAATTCATATACTATGTAAGTGTATGTATTGTATATTTATATATATTTATGTATACATTTAAGTTATTTTTTTTTGGTAGTATAATTTTTTTTTTTTATTGTCTCTGCACTTTCTCTTTCTGTCCCGCTATGTAACACTATCTCCCACGCTCATGGGTTGACTGGAAGAGATCTCTTCTAGAGATAAGTCCACCTTTGTCCACGTAACTTTCTATGTATTTTTTTTTCTTATGTATTTTTTAGTGCAATAAAGAATATATAAAGAATATATAATTACATTACATGTTATAATGAAAATATAAAATTTAAGTAACAAATGTTAGCACAAATGTACGTTATTGTGTCCTTTTATTTCGAACGGCGAAAATTTACATGCGTTGAAAAATTTCATTTACATAATTTATGTGAGCAAACATGTGTTTCGATGGTCGCAATAAATGTAAAATTCGTTTTAAGTTTCATAAGAGGAAAAGCTCTAAACCTGTTTTAAAAAGGAGGTCTCTAAATTCTGGTGTGTAGCCCTTTATGATGTATCACTACTGGGAGCGGGTCCTCTACAGGTTAACAGCAGGTTGGCGGTTTCATTTTAGTTTTGAAAACTTGCTAGATTATCTAAAAAGCTTTTTACTCTCAAGCTCTTGGACGATATCGATGCGACCGGTCAGTGTTTAGGTCTACGGATTTACTAACTAACTCCGGGATACAACTGAGAGTATCGAAACAAATGCTCAATAAGTAATTAAACTTGTCCAGATCGGAAATTGGAACCCAGAACCTTCTGTTCTGCAGCCGTATGCTAGCTACTAAATCACCGAGACAGAAAGTAAATAATATTCATAAGGGTTTTAAAAATTTCAAGAAGAAACGTCATAAGAACTTTTTCATTTTCATAATAAAACTTGTAGATATTGCCGAGATTTACTCAAACAAAGTTTTGAATTTAACTTCTTTGTAGAAGTTTATATTAAAAATACGTCTTAAGGAAACGAATGAATAAATGTCTCATTAATCATTATTCTTAGCAATTTTCTTGAAGAATGTTCTTTTTAGTTATGAGTTTCCACATCCTCATGAGTGAGTGGGAGATTTAATTTTATATTCACATTCATTCACATTATATCTTTAATAACCCCCAAGGGGTTCTTACATCAGATGACATAATTAATTTTGGTTCTTGTGTATTTACAGAATTATTTATTAGAAGTATACAAAGCAAAATGGCGATTTATAATCCTCAGCATATGTGGTTTACGTAAAAATCGCCCTTTTGGAAATCGACTTATTAAAGAATCTTAAAGTTTTCTGACCTGGGATCGAGACGTTTCGTCATAACTCTCGATAACGCTTTGACTACATCGTCTAGAACTGCAATAGATGTTATTTAATTTTTCAGTACCTATATTATCGTCCCTTATCCGCATTTCCATCATCACAGGGATTGTATTCTAATAAATGCGTGATTGATTAAAATTCAAAAATTACTCTACTTATACACTACTAACGACTCACCCATAAAACCCGTTGCGTAGTTTTGAAGATCTAAGCTTACATAGGGTCAGACAGACAGCGGGAAGCGATAGTATGAAGTGATACTAAGTATTAATTTATTTATTATTCGGAAGACAAACAGTATTTAGTTTCATATAAAACGAGAAAAAAATAACATAAACCAATTAAGTCTTCACAATTTACAATTTCTAAAGGTAGGTATAATCTATGTTAGCTTATTGAAGCATATAATAATATTACAGTACATAAAAAAGAATAAGAGGATAAAATAAAAACATTAGTATAGCTGTATATTTATATGAAATATAAATTTAATTTATTTTTGAAACCTCATGTGTTAAAACATTATTCTTTATTAAATAAAACTCATTATAAAATTCTAATGATCCCTCCTTTCTACAGATCCCTCGACCGAACATACTCGTATTTTTATTAAATTATACGCTTTATTTTCAAACCCAAACGACTTCAAATAAAAGACGTAATTAAAATCGAACCTCTCATTTTGATCATCCACATTTAAAAATACTCAATCCCATAGCAAGCTTAAGATTAATAGATATTCCGCTGTCCTTTATAACAGTGATACGTCCCCTGTGATGTGTGACACGTGATCCGTCATTAAGGAAGGTAAGAAATGAAATCCCAAATTCCAATAATTCTGGAAAGCGGCTGTACTGAATATGTACTCTATGAAAATACTCTCACATTTTATGTATTTCAATATTATCTGGGCGACCGAGCTTGGTCGTTATTTTTTTGGTAAACCGTGTTTTTTAGAAATACAGGATTTCCAGTAAAAGTTTTTCTCATAAAAGAATGAACTTGAAAAAAGAGGAATAAAAATAATCGGTCTGGAAAATTTTGGACTCGAATCGGTGTCTTCTGATTTCGGGATCATCCTATTTCCCATTTGAGCTATTATATCCTGTAGATGATTGCAAAATTTACCTTCTTATTTTAATAATTATCTATCGTATTTTAATAAATATTATTGCAATTTTTTATTGCCTGAAAACACGAATAAAACGACGCTTTCTAAAAATGAAACCTAGCTAGATCGATGTACCGCCCTCGAAATCCCCGTGTATTCTAAATTTCATGAAAATCGTTGCAGCCGTTTCCGAGATTTAGATTTGATACTTTAGTCGGATTACGTATTTATTAGTTTTCTTTGTTTCATGTTTGTTATACACGAATAAATTTTATTTCAAGTAATTTCAGAGTTAAACTAATTTTACAAAGGTGTAGTGATTAAATTAAGTACATCTTCACAGCTCAGCCGTTAAGGCGATTAATGCTTCCACGGTAAAATTATCAAAGCGATTTACATGAAAATTTTTGTGACACTATCCAAAAGTTTTAGTTATGCTTAACTAAAGCGTACGCTGTGTAGAACACACACACAGAGAGTAATAAAATCCAAAAAGAGCTACTAATTGACATGTCAAGTTGTGGTATGTCATCAGCCCTTTTTAACGTCCCACTGATGGGCACGGGCCTTCCTTAATACGAGGGGGCTCAGGCCTTAATCAACTGCACTAGCTTAGTGCGCTAGACTTCACATGTCTGTCGAAAACTTGCTAGGTTCTCTCAAAAATGCAAGTTTCCTGACGATGCCTTCCTTTATCGTAAGACAAGTGGTAATCTAGTAAAGTCATCTCAATTTAGTACTAATAATAACTTGATCTTTCCCTAGAAAATATTCTATTTTAAAAGGAGTCACAGAATCATTAACAAGAAACTTATTTATCTTTATCTTTCAAGATATCTTTCCAATTTGTAAGTTTTTTTAATTAAATACCTATTAACTTTAAAGAAAATCTACTAGCGGTGGAAAAATAACTTGAAAGATATTCTGAAATTGTATATACATTTTTAGTATAAAGCACTTAGTCTACAAATTATATTTTTACGTTTACGAAAAATGCTAGTCATTAATTGCTTTTTCCATGAAACTGTAATGTTTATTCAATAATCTACGAGTAAGTATATAAAAGCGAAAAGTCACTCACTCATCACGAAATATCTTAAACCGCTTAATGTATAAAGATTAAATTTGGCAGGGAGGTAGTTTATAGTCAGTAGACGTCTGTTAAATAACGAATTTTGCGACAAGGCCGCATTAGGATGTCTAAGGGCTCTTGCAAGATTATAATATAATATTACATTATATCAGTTGCATATTATACAGTAATATTTTCTATTGGGGTGTGTCAGGAATGATCAAGATATAAAAATAGGAAAAACCAAATAAAAGTTAGTTGCAAAATCGAAAAGTTCAAAACTGTTCATTTTGTATGAGAATTACTAACCCTTAAAATCGTACTTAATGATAAACCCGAGCGAAGCAAGGGTGAGTCGTTAGATAAAATAATATTTATATATATTAGGTAGGTATATATGAATAGGCTTACAAATTACAATAATTTTCCTATTCGAAAAATAACAAGTACCTACTAGTGACATCAAATTACGAGCGTGGGTTCGTATATACGTAGGTACATTTCATACGTTATAACATTATATTTAATATTTATATATTATAGTTATAACATTATATTACAGGTGAAGTAAATCCTTTCATAGCATCTTAACCTTAACTTATCTTATATATTTTTGTCCGATTTCGAAAAAGAGGTTTCCAATTTAGTTGTGTGTTAACTAAATAAATTAAGAAAAAAAACTGTATTGGAACAGAATTTACAAAATGATGGAATAACATTGTTACTGTTAACATCAATAAAACCATTACCCTCCTCGCGACGCGTAGTCGGGTAAAAATAAAAGCGTTATTTGCTTTATATGCTACTTCTTTCTATATACGGTTCGATTACTTATTTTATAGAAAATATGGAAATTTTATAAGCGAGGACAAGAAAGACTTTTTAAGGCCTAATAACATAATTGAAAATCTCGATAGCTATAGCTATATATACACAGCATTCAAATTGATTGCTCACTTATGTTACCTGCCCTAAATATCATGAAAGCGATATACACTACACCTTTCATCCCAAGCTCCTGTGATCCCGAGATGCCCAATTTGGTACGTTAGTAGATGAATCTATCTCTCGGAGAGCGGACGTATTCAACCCTCCGCGATTTGCCGCCAAATTTTACGCAGTTTATAAATATTAGAGCTTTTTAAGCTCTGTAATTTACTATTTTATTACAACGCAAAAGTTGCTTGTGTTAAAATTTAAATTGTAATATTTTTCAATCATATTTGAGTTTTATACAAAAAATAGTGAACTGTTTATTTTTGTTTTATTTTATGGAATAACGTATATATTACGTGAATATAAACATGGATATAAGTGTAAAGGTGGAAACTGATTAGTAAAGTGTTATATTTGAATTATAATGTCAATAATTTGTTATATGTGGAGTGCAAGTTTTAGTGGCCATCGGAAATGAATAGGTTGGATAGTTCTTCGAAGCAAGACAAAGACGATGATAAAATGCGCGGGAACTGTACAAAACAGGGCAAACTATTGGGTGTGTAAATTTTTACCATTTAACTATGTTTATAAGAATGATAAGACTCACCATTGCTTCGCTTGGCTTGTCGCCTAGATACGTTTAAACGGTTCATATTTCTCAGAAGATAGCTATTTCCCGTAGTTAAAAGTATTCTATACGAGTATGTTGCCCCGGGCAACCAGTTATCATCATTCAAAATTATATCAAAATCTGACCAGTAGTTTTCTCATGATTCGGTAACAGATAGACAGACACACTGACATAAAATCTAAAAACTAAAAATGACTGTGTCTATTATATTTTTCAAAATATAATATATATTATATTCGTCCCAGTTACAATTTTATAGTATCTATAATGTATGGATAGAGAGGCAAAAATCAAACTGTTCAATATCTTTTGTTTTTTTTTGACAATAAATTAATTTGATTTTTTGTGAAACATTTTGTGAAATTTTTTTTGTAAATCGTTAAAATTGTATGCAATTAGGTTTTTAATATAGATAGAAAAGCAATGGTTATTTTATTTATATAAATTACAAAATGTACCTTTTCTTCATATGACTAATTTAAAGACAACATTTTATTACGTTTTTATTTTATGTCGAACCTGTATAAGCCAATGCAGGTATACTAGTTCACGTTGCCAGTAGATCCTCACGATAGAGGTATTTAATCCTGCAGTAGGTATTGGTATGATTTGTCTCTCAATTATGCCATATCTGAAATATATTTAATACTAGTTACTAGGGATTAAAATTATAAAAATATTCAATTTTTTTATATTCTAAATATTTGGTTATTATTTTTAAGAAGTTAGGTGTATGGTATAGTATGTTTGATTGAGAATGACTTACTTATTGAGATTTCTCTCATTTTCACATATTTTTGGAACTATAACCCAAATATTTATCTATTTGAATCTACTAATTCTACTATTTGAAATACTTCTCAAAATCGTATTAGTAAAAAAGTTGAATGTACGTACATAAAATCCAGATATTAATACAATTACTCGCTATCATAATAGAGCTAGGAAAATTGGATAAAAAAATTGATCAAATACTAATAAAACTTTCGAGTGTCGGCTCATTCAATTGGGTTTTTCAGATTTCAATACATAAAATTTTTTAAACTATATGAGTAAACCTTTTGAAAAGAAGTATTATCAAATGAATGAATGTAAATGAACTGTATTCAGGACTCTTTATACAAGCATTATTTTGATTACGGTCATACATCGAGAGGTCCTGGGTTCGAGTCCCGGGTCTGGCCAAATTTAATCCATCAGCAAACAATAATTATATTTTTTGTCTTAGCATATATTAAAGCTAGAATGTTTCTAAATTTAACTTACCTTCTCATATTCAAACGAGACATTATTACGTATATAAAATAATTATTCAAGCCGAATAAGCATTTGGTGAGTTATTATTTGAGTTGACATTCAGTAGGTACACGTCTTATCCTTATTCACTACATAGTATAAAACAAAGTCGCCTTTTCTGTCCCTATATCCCTATGTGCGCTTAAATCTTTAAAACTACGCAACGGATTTTGATGCGGTTTTTTTTAATAGATAGAGTGATTCAAGAGGAAGGTTTATATGCATAACTAGCAGATCCCGCGGCTTTACCTGTGCTAAATCTAGGGAAGAGCCCGAGCGAAGCGAGGGCGAGTCGCTAGTTTTTATATATTTCTTATCTGAAATCATTAAACTGTACACTTTATGTTATCTCTTCTAATTTAGAGGCAATTTGTAGATGAAAATCGTGTTTATTTGTTTATCATAAATATTCAGGTCGCGATTTACGAGAATCATCCAGTTAGTCACGCAACGATTTCTCTGACAAGTAGTTCTCTATCGAGCTTATATAAATGGGCACTTCAAAATTATTTATTAGAACATAGCATTCGCGATTTAGATTTTTCAAAACAAAATTTAATAACGCCATACAATTTTCATAAAAGGAAAAAAATAAAATTGGTTGACTTACAAGGAGAAAAAAGTGTTGAGCTGTTTGTTCTTTGCCAATTTAGGTATAGTATAGACTCTAATAAATAAATCAATATTTTTAAATTTTAATAATGAAATAACTCAATATTGCTATTATTATATTTGTAAATATTCATTACAAGATTATATTATACTTGAAGATATCAACTTAACACATTATCTAAGATAGAATACTGATATGCCTGAAACTAATCAGACACGTCACACTAAATTGCAAAAGTTTAACTACAAAATTAACTTATGGTTAGAAATTAGTTTAATTTTGGTTAAGAACTTTTAAAATAATTCATCTACATACATACTTACAGAAAATGCTGATGAGTTTTTTGTTTGTTTGAAAATTAATTTAATTTTCTATAGATCTGGGTCTTTATTTTATTTTCGAACGAATTGATAATTCTTTTCCTAAAAGAAAAGTAGCCCAAGTTAGTCATTATAATCTCAGCTATATCGCTTGCGCTAAATATCATAAACCAAAGTAAGAGCTTATTAACTCGAAGTAAGGTGCTACATACTTCGAAGTTCGAGTATGTCACGGTTGACAAGAATCACAGACCAATTATTTATATTATTTTCAAAGTGGTAGTGCCATGCTTGTTACCTTCGGGTAGCAACCGAATGGGCCGGCACGCCCCGTATAGTTCATTAGTACCACTCTCTCACAGAAGACCGGCGTGAAGTGGCAGCTATGCTGTCGCGTTTCGTCCGGTGAGTGAGAGTCCGGGAGGCCCACTCTCCTTCCTCCCTCCCTCTTCCCTTCATCCTCCACCTTCGTTCCCCCCTCCCTCCCACTTCCCTCCCTCCTCCATCCCTCCCTTTCCTGAAAGGCCGGCAACGCATCTGCAAGCCTGGCTTGCAGATATCCATGGGCGGAGGTGATCACTTCCCATCAGGTGAGCCTCCTGCCCGTTTGCTCCCTTTTTACCATAAAAAAAAAAAAAATTAAACTCACTGGAATCAAAATTTTGTGAAAGATATACAAGGAGTTCTTGGAAATTCAATTTAAAGAGCTAAAAACGGTTGCGGGAAATTTATAAATGCGTAATAAAGGAAACTATTCATGCGAGGTTCTGTTAAAAATTTCTACGAAAACATATTTTCATTAATTTCGTTCAATTAGTTTTTATTTATTCGTTGCTCTAATACTTCGATGCTAGTAATTGATAAGTCAAGTTTTCGTAACTTGGTTAGTCGATCTATACATTGATATAGTCATTATTATATCGAACACGGAAGGGGAATCTATATTTTTAAGAATGTTTGTCTGTCTTTGATGAAAAATGGAAAGATAGAAGATGATAGCTAAACAGGTTAATACCGATACTTTTTACCGTGGTAAAATATATCCATTCTGAGAAATCAAAACGTATCAAGCGAACCCGTGCGGAGTTGGGTGGGTCGCTAGTGTTCCATATAATTATCATGTTATTATTAGTTTTTTATACATAGTTTTTTTAGCTTTTTATTATTAGACAATAAAATGGTGGTTTGTAAAGAATGTGCAATGTTTAAGCTTTGCAATGTTTGTTACATTTGTTACTAAAATGACAAGCTAATTTTGATAAAATTTCTTAAGATAGTCAGTAGCGTTTTGTCCATGCGCCTCCAAGGATGCATGCGAAGACGTTGGCAAAAACTAGCAATAGGTAAATAATTATAAATATACATGAAAACGCTCAAACGTAGCGTAGCTGAGATCAAGCAATCCTCTCGACGATTCGATTAATCCCGAAACCGTATTTGCGAATACCGTTTGCTATTGGGAAATCAACTGTGACATTGCTGGGAAATGAGGAAAGTAATAGCTAAGGCTCTAGAGAACAACGTACCCAATTTTTATGATTTGTACTTGGACTTTATCTGTTTTACTGTTAGAATTGATTTTAACTGCTTAAGATAAATATTTTATTATTTGTGAAGGTCTTAATCTATACTTCTACTAATATTATAAAGAAGTAAAGTTTGTTTATTTGTTAAATTGTAAGGGGTAATCTCGGGATCTACTGAACCGATTTTAAAAATTCTTTCACCAATAGAAAGCCACATTATTGCTGAGTGTCATATTATATAAAAAACCGAAAAATAAAAAGGCTTTTACGTGGTAGTCCGTTTTGCAAAGTGAATCGGAGAAAAAACGGTCGAATGAAAGCGTTTCTTACGAACGCTGCCTTAACTATGAAAGATATATTTTTGAGTTCTAGAGAAAAGATGTGGAGCTTGCATATGCCTACAAAAAAGTCAACGACAGCATATGTCTAACTTTTATATTTAAGTTACAAAAAAGTAGTTTTTTTAATATTAGTATAGTGATAATTTAATTTTTAATTTTTAATTTTTATTATTAATAAAATAATTTAAATTATTTAAACACTCTGTACTAAAAAAGGATTATTTACATTATGCCCAACGAAGTGAGCACGGGTCAGCTAGTATTTTAATATTTTATTAAGATTAATAGTTCTTACTATTTTCTACTATATTAGTTAATACCAAAATCTAGCATATATTTTATAAGTCAAAGCGTTATTCCCTTTTTCTACGAAAAATTTTCTATTCCCGAATAAATTATATTATAACAGTACACTTGAACATAAAGGAATTATATAACCTAGTTACGTTCCCGTTTCTGTTAAACTTAATTCAGCAATTTCGAAGGCGATGCGGCACCGGCCTTATATAATACATATTATATTTTTAACAAGCGATTTACCCTAGCTTCCCTAGATACGTATTTTATTTGAATTTAATTTTTTTCTAAAACAAAAGTCCCTTAATTACTTTTTAAAACATCAGCTATCTTCTAGTGAAAGTACCGTCAAAATCGGTCCCTCTGCCTTTTTTCCTGCGATTTGTTCTAACATGTATGTAAAAATAAATTCTGTATATAGATAAAAATACAACATCAGCTTTTTTAAAGTAAAATATGTTTTTCGTACCAATGCAGTCTATAACTCTGTATACAAACTTTCCAGTGAATGGTCTTGTGGGCAATCAGCAGTTAACGATTGGGATATCCCAAGCCAAAGTATGCGTAATTTATTAATTATAACTAAAGTCTTCTCTACATGTCTTCAGTAGCTAGTGAGTTAAGTAAGGTCTATTAGTATAATAAATTTCATCAAAATCTGTCCTGTCGTTTCAATGTTAAGTAGTATAATAATATGAGACACTAGTGAGACTCACCCTCGCTTATCTCGGGTTCGTTCTAAGATATATTTTAACTGTTATATTATTTTAATTAACTGTTATATATTTCTCAGAAATGATATATGTTTCTGTAGTTCAAAGTATCTTTTAAGATGATCCGGATAACAAGCTATCGTCATACCTAATTGCATTAAAATCTGACTAGTTTTCTCGTGATGCAATTACAAACAGACAGACACACAAATCTATAGATTATAGATTCGTAATAGTGATTATTTTAATTATATTTAAAAAAAATATTCAATATACAAACACGACAAGTTAGAATTTTATTATTATTAATATGTATAAATGTATAGAAAATAGAGTCCAGTAAGCGAATTAAACGTAAATTCAATGTATTTTACTTGAAAGCATTGAACCTTAAATTAGCAAGCTTTGTGTAGCTTATAAAGAGTCACCCAATCTAATTTATAGTTAAAGGTAAAGCAAGACCTTTCTCGTTATATAAAACGTATCATTAAGTTACAAAGGTTTGTTACTGAACCAGTAATTAAAGCGTATACTTTCTCGCTCTAACATTATCGTTCATTTTGAACTTTGATCGTACAAATTATATAAATATGTTGTTAAACATAACACCATCTAGTTCCTTGGTTTTTTTGCTTCCCCGTTTTATGTATACCAAAAAGTTGATTCACTGCATAAAAATACACATATTATAAATACATACACCCTAGACTAGAATACAAGCATTGTCAACAAATGAATTAGCCCAGCAGGACTCAAACTCGCGACCGCTGGCGTAGTAAATAGAGGAAATAATCTACAAGCTGAGCCCAATGTGTTATCATATATAGAAATATGTGAAATATAGGAGTCAATTTTTTCATTTTCGCAATGACACCTTAAAAAAAATCTAAGTATTTTAAACCACTTTTTAATGTTCTCTTAACTTTACTTGTTATATTGTTATCGTTATTATAATATGCTAAAATATTCACCACGATTATAACCGTTAGTAACAGTTCATATTTAAAATTTTGTAGTTCACCTTTTGTGGTCTATAAGAGTTCTTATTGAATCACGCTATTTAAAAGCCTTAAAGTTAATGAATACGGAGATTAATAGGGTATAGGACCCTTAAAATGCAGATTTAGAAATGAGAATTTTTCTATCATAAGTACCTACCCTTCTTTTTACTGGGCTTAGTGTTAACTATGACCCATTGCATTAACCGTAATGGAAACTCCTGCTTCTTTTAGCCTTAATGTTGTAATCTAATTACTCAGAAGAAACCTCGTTGTGAGTGCTTCTAAGTGAAGCCGTCGAAAGGGACACGAATTATGTTAAAAGTATTATGGGTACTCTCAACTGAGCGAGCAGTTAAGTCTCTAGATGGTGGATGTGAGTGCTGAAATAAGGTACAGTTTTACTTAAGTTGAAGGCTGGTGTTATAAAGTTGAAGCATTTAAAAATAGATAAAGCCTTTGAAAATTGTGTTTTGGTTTGTTTATCTAGACGTTTGGAATATAAGCTAATGCACCATTATTTGTTATTTTTCGTCTGATCTAAGAAGCTTCGAAATAATTTATTTATAAGTGGTTTATCGTAAATGTAGTAAATACGCATGGTTAAAAGCTGCTTATGTAGCATTATAATAGTTACCTGACTGCGTTAAAACGTAACAGAAACAAGCGTTAGTCGTTATCATTGGCAACTAAGTCGAGCGTGGAGCCAAGAAATAATCTGGAAGACGACTCACATTGGTGGTACCCTGCGGGCTGCTCTTAATGCTTTTCTGATAGCGAGACTGGATCGTGAGAGCAACGCCTTATCGGGGCTTTTTGTTGTTAACGCAATTTTAAGTTATTAAAAAAAGGGTCTTCCGAGTTTTACATTTGATCTTCGACTACATAGAATAATACTACGATCCTTTTTATTCCTTTTAAAATAAGGAAACGCATCTACATCGCATTCCATCTGCGTACAAGCACGTACAAGTCTGTCAGTTAGACCACATCATCACTACATAGTATAAAACAAAGTCGCTTTCTCTGTCCCTTTATCCCTTTGTATGCTTAAATCTTTAAAACTACGCAACGGATTTTGATGCGGGTTTTTTTAATAGATAGAGTGATTTAAGCGGAAGGTTTATATGCATAGCTAGCGGATCCCGCGACTTTTCCTGTGCTAAATCAAAAATTATAAATTAAAAATGTATGCAATCCGTCTTGTTTATCAAAAATACTTTCAGTAAACATTTATTTATTATTCTTTAAATCGTTGAGATACTAAGTGCTTGTAAGCTCAGATATCCAATAACTCTATTGTTTTCCGATATCACTAATTGGCCTACCTTTGATCTTTGATGGATGAAATTGGACATTATCTTTTATTGTAACTTCTCATTTATAAACAGGAATTATGTAAATGCGAGGAAATAAAATGTCCATATTATAATAAGCGAATTAGTAGTTATTTGCAGCTATTTACTATGAACTTTTAATTGGCAAAAATTATTAATTCTTATATATTGAGTGTAATTAATAATAATATAATTAAATATTGTATATGTCCGTCTGTGCCCAGTATCATTCAACCTCTATCACCTATACAACTACATGTGATTGAGTAACAAACTGAACCCCTACTTCTATATACATTTTACATACACATAATAAAACTACTTGTTAGTCGCAGTCTCATATTGTGTATACTCGCAGATAGAATCAACATTGCCATTTTGAATTTCACACGAATCCGTTAATTAAATTATTTACTCTTAACACACCCAAACATAGAAACACGCACGTTACGTTCAGACACTTTTGCATTTATTATATTAGTGGGGCGAATAAAGGGCTTAGAACCAACCAAAGTTGTTTAGAAATGAATGTTTTAGATGTTACACAACCAAAATCACGTTTCGAGACGTTATGTTTATTTTTGCTCCACCAAACAGGCTTCATACTAAACCGGGATTATTTGCTTTGTCTTATGTAAGAAAATCCTTACAAAGCAAACTTATATACGCTTATATTCTCTTTCCCATATTTTGTTCATACTAGAAGGCTTACTAGAAGGAAGGGTATGGTATACAGTCGATGTTTGCGTATTTATATATGATAGGTACACCGTAGCGCCTAAATTGTTAACCGATTTTATGTCAAACGATTAGTTATTTTGCCCAGGTTACATTTTATATAAACATATCACTAACAAAAAACGTAGGTCTTTGCATTTTTGATCTAAGTTGAAAAAGTAATAATCTGAGTCTATAATAAATTAAATTACAGTATTTATATTATAGTATATAGTTATAGTACATAATTATTATGTAACTGATCGTTGTCTGTAAATGGTAATACTATTATTTGATGTTTGTTTAACACAAAACAATGATTTTTAGAATTCTTATCTGTTTGTTAGTTTGCCTTTGCGTTTGTGCGTAATGATCTCAAGCAGCTTAAACGAATTGCGGATTTTTAAAATGTATTATGGTGGTGGTGTCACTCGGTTTATTAATAAAAACGTTATGTCAATATAAGTATTCATTTAGGGATGAGCCCGAGCGAAGCGAGGGTAAGTCGCTCATTAGCAATATATCAGAATTGGGATTTTCCGTCTGAACTTTACTAATAAAGAAACTTTATAAACAACAGAAATATGAAAATTTACGATAATAGTATAACATTCGCTACGAAATAATTTTGTACAATCTGCGAAAATAACTCGGCGACTATAAATAAAATTTTATTTGGCAAATATCGGTATTTTTTTCCTGAACATAAAAACAAAGCAATAAATAAAGTACTTAGTGAATTTGTGAGACTTGTCGTTGTCGTTTTTTTTACTGCGGCAAAAATTGACTTTTCGGTTTGTAATAAGTATACTAGTACTTCTAGGATTTATAGTGTAATAGAATTGAATATGTCAACATTAATTTTCTTGGATTATATCTGTAAAGAACATGCCTAAAAATATGGAAAAGTAAAGGTTTTACGGTTGAAAATTAACAATAATTGCTTAGCACTCTTTGTCATTTAATCAAACTTCAGTCACAATATGGTACAATGGAACTGGTCTCATGATAAGCTGGAATATTACATAGAGCCCTAAAATTAAAAGCTCCTATTCAATGATTTTATACTTTATTATATATTATTATTTATATCTAATATATGCCATCGATCGAGCTTTTAATGTCGAGTGCGAACATTTCTTTTGTTGCCTGCTAATCCACTCCGACAGCTTCAATGCTGGTATAATTCGAATTTTTTTGTTCCCAAAAATCCTCAACGGCCCAAATAAATGAAGGCTCTAAAAGAAATCAAAATCCCTTTCTATATTCACATCGCTTACGTTGCCTGTAAAAGTAGTAAAGGTTAGGGATACTTGGACTTTTTATTAAATGGTTTATTTTTTTCATTTCGTTAAACAGAACTGAACAGATAAAGCTTTTGAAAGCTTATTATTAATAGTTAAATGATATTTCATATTTTAAGGTGACATTTTTCTATAATATTGCAAACCATTTTTTTAATTCAGGTTTATAAGATTTGTACTTTTTCATTTAGTTTTATTTTCTTATTTAATTTGAGGCAACCTTTTCTTCTCTTCTTCATCTTTAATCGGCTTAACTAAATGATTTATTAAATACTTCGTATATTTTAAGATCTGAGATAAGAGTCTCAGTATATTTTGTAAGCATTTAAATCTATGTAATAACTGAAATCCAGTTTCACATAAACTGACTTACGATCGCTTTCTTCTCGATCAAATGGTAGGATTTTTCCGAAATCTTCAAAAGTCCTCTTCACATTTCAGCAGAATTAATACAAAACATTGAATTACTTAAACTTTCCTCATGAATCACTCCATGTTTTGGCGAGAACTCGTTAAGGAGTTGTTGAGTAAATCACGAACAAATAGAAAGACGACGTGGGACTATATCTACTGTATAGAGAACTGTCAAGAAAAACTCGTATTATGACCAGCACATTTTTTGTCTTTATTTGTTTTATTCCTGACTGCCCTACCAGCTCGAAGATGTCACTCAGCCGTCACAAGTCATTATTTTAAAAGGTTATAAAAAACAACACTGTTTTTAAAACGCTTTTCTTTTTTATCTACAGGTGTCTTCTAATGTCCTTCCGGCACATTTCTTTTTTTAATCTACTTAGCGATAAGGCTGCCTCTTGTGCCATATTATCTTCGTCGATTACTACATTTTGTGTTATATCTTTATACAATTTTAATGTTGTATACAAATGCCTTATTTTTTAACTTATATAATATTCTTCTACGCTTTTTATTATGGGGTTCAGAAGTAATTTGGAATACTCATGTTAATCAATAATAATAACTTAATAATGGCACCATAAAGCTGGTGTCGTGATACAGTGGCTCTAGACAGTACCCTTAAAAATCAAAACTGGAAACTAGGAGAAGGCAGGGAGTAGTGAATTCATAGTAACTTCAAAAATATTGTGCAATAAGTTCGTTTCAACGCATAGTACTTATGACGTTATCTTATGTTAGCTCCCCTGTCTGTCAAAGTCATTTCCAAAAGTTCATTATTTTTCATTATTATTTTATTATAATGAGTGAATTTCGCGTAAACATTTGAAAATAATAATCGAATTATTTGTAAACATATAAGAATCTAACTAAAAACATACCTAAATTCACCCTTACTTTGAGGTAGGTTTATTATAGGTAATGAAGCAGCATTGGTAAACATCGCTGCCAACATAACGCCATTGGTACTATTCGTTGAAACGAACTATACCTATAAGTATAAATAATTCATATTGAAGTTGCTCTTAGTGATTATTTATTACGCTGTTGTGATTAATATCGTTGACATAGGGATATACGAATGATACACGTCTCACATTAATCATGTCTGGTCTTAATAAAGACGAAGTATCTTATTTGTATATGGTATACTAGTTATAATCGGGTACAGCTTTTTGGTATATAAGCTTTGAAGAGAAGCTTTTCAGTTGATTCGATTTATTTTTATGATTATAAGATGTACCTATACGGTATTAAATAATATTGTATCGTCATCGTTAGTAAAAGTCATTTTTGTTGTCAACAATTTAAAGCTCTATAAATCCATCAAGACAAAACTTCAAAAGTGTATCTCTAAGTAATTCATGTACTTATTTAGCTTAATGTCAAATAATCTATCTATCTATATATATAAAAATGAATTGCTGTTCGTTAGTCTCACTAAAACTCGAGAACGGCTGAACGGATTTATCTTATCTTAGTCTTGAAATGTTCGTGGAGGTCTAGGGAAGGTTTAAAAGGCGAGAAAAAATCTAATAATTTCCGGGAAAACCCTAAAAACAGCCCTTTTCTATTTCCCATACAAACGTTTTCTAGAGTCAATTTGAACTTTATTGCTATTCAATAAAGTTCATATTAAATTAAAATCACTCACTGTTGTCTAACCAATTAAGGCGTGTTCCTAACGTCAAAGAGTCAATTTGCAATTTATTACCGCTGCATAAAGTTCAAATTCAATCATATCTATGAAAATAGTCTTCGCGTGCGCTTTGGAGGATCTAATGTCGCGTTCCGAAAATAAACAAAAGTGAATCGCGAACGCGACAAAAAATGTAATAAACTATTAGTAGTACTGATTTCCAATTAATTTGGTCGGCTTCGCGAAACTTTATTTTAGCTAACTTCAGTTGTAACTGTATCAGATTATTTTTTTAAGTTTGACAAATCTTAAGTTTTGTCACAAATTAAGTTTCTGAACACAACCATAATATTTGACATTAGATTTGACAACCAACTAATATGTCAATCATTCTGTCGCACTTCAGAACACGGAGATTTATGGCTTAAAGGTAAACTCCAAAAAAATAAATAAAAAAATCAGAACACGGAAAAAAGTATTACGATTGACGATATTGTGTTACGATCATGGTTACGATATTCTATGAGTGCATCCTTCTATCTTTGTGAGTGACATTCCAAGTAGTGTGCTCTTTTTTTGTTGATATTTTGTGATAGTGACACTTTACTGTTAAGTTACGCGACGGGTCGCATCGAGGAGGTCTTAGGGCCATAGCAAGTTTGTATGAAAGTCTTCATCTTTTGTGCTACGATCTTTATATTTGGTACGAAGGTGGTTAATTGTTGGTACAAGTACGCTAAAAACGTTTTTTTTCTATAGGGCCGGATTAAGATGGTGTAAAGGCTTCATAAGTTTTTCGAGATACCTTCATTTTTTGTGCTACAAGTTTCAAATTTTGCACTGAATTAGTAGATAACTTTTACGATACTACAAATCGGACACTTCATTCAAAGGACATTACGAATTTAAAAATAATAATAATAAAATAATGCGCAGCACAGCGGGAAATGTGGAGAGGGACGGGGAACCAAGAGCGGGAGAGGTAGCCGCGCCGCTCAGGAGTATATTAACGATGGGTTCTGAAATAGCTGGAGTAATTTTCGAGAATTTTCAGGCAATCTAAAGATCATCCGATTGCGAGTGATCGAATAAAGATTAGTAGCGATTAAAAAAAACGCGGGCGAAGCCGCGGGTACTGCTAGTATTGTAATAAAAACTAAACGCAACAGTGACACTTATATTTAGTTCTTATATTCTTGCAATTCGGTTTGCTTCCGAATAGAGGTTTTCACATATTATTGTAAAGGACTTAATTTGAGTAAATATATATAGCTTTACAAATATAAACCTTTACTACTTATAAGATTGTAAAACTCAATGTAAAAGGGCTCTTATTTTATTATTATATTGAAGTTTTCTTCCAAATCGCATTATTTACTTAATTAAACTATTACTCATTTTTATATAAATATCTTTATCTATAAGCAAAACCAATTTTCCATATGTAAAAACCAAGCTGAATAATAACACAAAAATCTTTCTTTTTTAGAGTTGGATTTGGACTATCTGGAGCGGGGAGGCGTAGGCAGTATGACAGTGAGCGGCGCCCCCAGTGTCGAGCCAAGCCCGGATAGCTTGGACCTCATCAAGGTGGTGCTGCTTGGCGCCCCTGCAGTTGGGAAAACTAGTATAATACAGGTAATTGGATATTAGAATTGATGTAATATAGCGAGGGCTGAGTAAATTATTCTTTATAATAATATTAAAGTGTAGCTAGATAGTTTAGGTATAATTTAGTAAAAATATTTAACTATTTATTTATTTAGAACTGAATTAATGTATATGTTAGCAAAAACAGGGTAAATAGCTAGTTGTATTATCTATATTATGCTCGTTACTAGTAGTAGCCCAGTTATAACGTGTTCGTTTAAATAACGTTTGAATATTTGTTCTAAACAGGTATACGTCTACAAGTTCTTTATGTATTGGAAGGAAGGAAAAAAGGAAAGAGTTCCTTTCAATGTCAGAAATAAACTGTACGAGCTAATTTCTAACATTAAAAGGGAGGGACAAATCATTCGTTAGTTAGGTTAGTCACATTTTCTCATTATGAGAGGTAATGTTATTTGCGGGTCATGAAATTCTCGGGCAAATTGAGGGCGTCAAATAAGGCGAAGAGAGTGTGAACTAAATAAAATAAACGAAAATGTGTTTGATTTTAATGAAACGATTAAAGCTGAACGATTTTTAAAATATAAAAACAAAATGTAACAACAATGAATAAAGTCAGTTATAAAAAAACCATGCGAACTCTCCATGAAAATTTCCAGTTCTGCTTAATGAAATTTCTGTCTTTTAATTTTTTTGCCACTTCCATTTTCCCTACTTTACTCTTATAGTCGAAGAAGTTTGATGTTTTATTTTGTGAGTAATGAATTATTATGTAAATTTTATATATTTCTTATTCAATAATATAAAATTTATTAGATATTTAATCATACATAGTCTAATATATAAAGAAATCTAGGCATCTTACCCTCACTTCGCACATACATAGGTATAGTCCTTAGTACATATATAATATTAAATATATGTATTGCAAAGTCAAATAAGACATTAAATCCATATACGTTATAATTATGTTGATAAAATACGATTACACGGTACAAGTAAGCCCTATCCTGATAATTTTCTCGACGGGTGGAGGACGGCCGTTACTTCACGATGAGGCTGATATTGCTACTTTAGACGTTATTGAATAATAAACACGAATGGCATATCAGCCGCGTAAGTGACGGTAAAATGAGATTATACCAGAAATATAAGTGGCTTTTTAAGACTTTGGCATATTATTGTACTCCAGAGGCATATTTAAAAGCTGTTATATATCTATACTAATGTTATAAAGCTGAAGAGTTTGTTTGTTTGGTTGAACGCGCTTATCTCAGGAACTACTGGTCTGAATTAAAAGTTCTTTTTGTGTTGTATAGTCCGTTTATCGAGATATTACATCACGTTTCGACCAATAGGAGCGGAGCATCAATGAAAAATGATGCAAAAATGACAGAAAAATATTTCATTTGATTTTCAGCCTTTAGGACGCAAGCAAAGCCGCGGGAAATGCTAGTTTAATAATAAACACGAATAGCATAACAGAACGGTAAGTGACGGTAAAATTAGATTATACCAGAAATATACGTCTTCTTTTAAGACTTTGGCATATTATTGTACTCCAGAGGCACATTTAAAGGCCGTTATTGTTACCAGATAGTTGATATACTACATATATAATTTTAAACACATCCCTATACCTATAAACACCCATAACCGGAGTACAAACATATGTATGTGTTCAACAAATGAATGCCTCCAGCGGTACTTGAACCTGCGACTGCTGGCACAGTAAGTATAATCACTACAAAGTACAAATGTTGTTGAAACATACCTAACATACCTTCTCGAAACGAACCCGAGGATGAGTCGCTAATCATTCATAAAATATAGTTGAATTTTATATTATCATCACTACATAGTATAAAACAAAGTCGCTTTCTCTGTCCCTATATCCCTATATACGCTTAAATCTTTAAAACTACGAAACGGATTTTGATGCGGTTTTTTAATAGATAGAGTGATTCAAGGAAAAGGCTTTGCCTTTGCTAAATCTAGGAAAAAGCCCAAGCGAAGCGAGGGCGAGTCGCTAGTATTTTTATATAAGTTAAAATATTTCGACAAGCCTCATAACTTTTGTGACAACATTGAGTAACTTAATATTGTGTTATGTGTCGTGTCTTACATTTCGATTCTATTCCCAATAGTATTTGCGATAAGCGAGGAACTACTTTGTCGTATTAGGTTCGGATAGCTACTTGTGGAACTCGCACCCTCGTTGAATAATAAACAGTCAGATCTTTGCCTTATATAACGTAAACCAAAAAACGCACTATGCTAAGAAAAAGTAGTTCTAAGAATTACATTGATATAAGAAATATATATTATACGGAGCATTTCACTTGAAGCGGACATCAAGAAAGTGAGTTTCTGAAAAATCTGTTAATGGAAGAGTTTTTTATTATTATCACATATACGAAAATGAAAAAAGCTTTATGTAAGGCTTTATTTCAGTCTACACTGATCGCAAATCGGAGTGGGAATACACACTAACTTTTTGCTGTCATCAAGTCGGATCTATCGCATTTACATTCACTCCGTCACAGAAACAATATAGTGTGTATTTATTGTCCCTTAAAAAATTGTAAATAATTATGAAAATGAATAAATAATAATTAACAAACAATCATGGTTGCAGAAGACTTTCAAGTGAAAAAAAAGATAGTTTAACTTAAGATATCAAACTCTTAATATATCAAAAGAGATGTGAGTTAAAAATAACTAAATATTTTTCTTGACCACAAATTATTTACAGTTACTCTACAGTTTTCACTTCGCTTTTCTAGTTTAGATTAAAGTGTTAACTTTTCTTTGACGTTGGAATTATGGACGATGTTTTATCACGTTTAAAGTTTACCAGAGACTTATTAAAAGTTTAAAGTTATTTTTATACATTTTGTTATTTACAAAAAAACTCACTGTAGCTTCGCTTGGGTTCGGCACTTTATTCATTTTTATTTCTGTAAGCGAAACCCTACTTTAAAATATTCTTCATCATTTTGTAATGTCTTGCTTTGCTTTGATTTTTTGGAACCTTTTTTGAATTATCTGATGATTTTTTGAGGTATCTGTAGTAAATGAAAACTACTAATCATTTTTTTTTGTTTAGTGTTAGTTTTGAAGTTGCTTTTCATTTCATTTTTAACTTTAATTTTCAATTTTAGTGTACATAGACATACATATACATATTACATACTTAGAAAATATTTCGTCAATCGTACCTTATTTTCCACACAATTTCAATTCAATTACCAGTTATTCACAAAAAGTTGTAAATTAAATCATTTTTATGAATTATTTTAATGAAACGCTGTTAGTCAAGAAACTGATATTTACACAAGCGCCAGTTGTCGTAAACAGGAAAAGTTCCCCAAGTGGAAAGATACGGTTAGTTTCGCACTGACCCTTATTTATTCATCTAATTTACCTTTTGTTGAACAAGAAACTCAACATCCCTTGCCATTTTCTATATATCTATTATCTTTATTCCTATTAAATATTATAACTTAATATCTAGATTTGTATTTTTAACGACTCACCGGCTTAAAATAATCTCGTTCTCCCCACTAAAACCCAACAAAATCTTCCTACGTCAGAATGGGGCATCGCAGGATCGCCTAAGCGTAAGCGTTCAGCCCAGACGCCCCGACAGGCCGTCAGATCTGCCGAAGCAGGCCACGAAGCCAAGTAGTTGCCCCATAGTTCACTCTGTTATCCAGAGAAGTATGTACCAGGAGAACCCTACATTAATCCGACCGCCACCGCAGAGGAACCTCCCTGCGCGTTTCTTGGCTTTACGCCGGACCAGATTGTCGGACGCTACTAAGATCCATCCATGACTAGGTGAACGCACGTTGTGAGACAGGGCGTCTGACGATACTCTAACATATGCTCCAAAAGTATATATCCAGCCGTTTTTATATATAAACTATATTTCCTTCGCGGCCTTATTTGCGTCGTCCATATTGAAATTGTGATATTAAATAGTCTTTAATTAATATGCTTTCTCTATATTATTATGGTATTCGATTTTTTCCTTTATACTTCATTTTTGGTGATGATTAATTGATAAGTTGAAATCTTAGACACAGATCTGCAGCAAAAAATATAAATAAATTAAATTAATAAATAATACATTAATAGTTTTCATTTTTGCTATTCCAACGTTCCATTAAATAGAATTTACGCGTTCCATTGCAGGTGACTGTAATTTTGCAGAAGTAAAGAGATTCTCCCATTACTGAAATTGCATTCTGCAGACTTTCTATATGTACTAACACAAAAGAATTTCGAACTAAAAAGAACTCTCAAAACAAATTAAAATGTTTCAAGAATATGAAGTTATAATATTAAAATAATAATGGTTGACTTTTCATAAACAAACCATATACCACCCCCTTTCCAACCCCTGAAGCAATTTAGGTCGTACCCTATACATAAACACGTCCCATCGGCTCATTTATATGCATACATCCTATCCTGAATATAAGTCGAAAATGTACGAAATAACGTACGTAATAACTTGCTTGCTTTGACAACCCCTACATATTATTTTTGTATGTATTACGTGGTATGACGTATCCGATATTTGCTTAACAAAATACTTATAAGTAGTACATATACGATTTATACATATTTGAAGCAATTCTTTTCGCTTCACCTTTTTTGGAAATCACTGTTAAGGGACGGTCTAACGAAATTTTCTATGTGAAATATTAAATCCCTTCGCTCGCTAACTACGTGTTCACGATTTTTACTTACCTTTTCTGAATGTCTTATTCAAACTTATGGACTTTATGATATTTTAATTTGTTTCTTACTACTGGAGTTTAGATTAGATAAGAGAATCGCTATTTTGAACATTTAAATGGTTATAAAATTTAATTACCGTTTATTATATATATTTTTAACCGTATTAAATATATTATTTAATTTAAAAATGTTCAAAAAATAATATATTTACTGTATTATAATAATATGTTTATGACAACATTACATACATTACATATAAAAATATCAGACGTGGGTCCCCCAGATTTGAACCCGCATCACTCGGTTATCAAAGCGAGCGCGTTACCACTGGGCTACCACTCGCGTAGTTTTTAATAGTAAGTCAGTTCAATATAGTTTATTCTCGCTCTTAAAAAGACAATGCAATAAGTTTGTAAAGAAGACATATATGTAAATAGTAAAAATGAAATATGTGTACCCTGCTTTATCATAAAAATATATGAATGTTTGTAGATGTCGCAACTTACTTGATATATTTTTATATACTATATTACTACGTATATAGACTACAAACAAGAGTCAAGGGTCACGAAGTCGCGATGGATTTCGTTTTACGACAGATTATAAGGATACGTGACTCTGAATATGCTCAAAAGATATCTTTCCTTTAAGTACTGAATAATGTTGGAATTGAGATACATTTGTTGATTTACTCTTACACACATCAAATAATTATAGGAATTGTACGTAATAAATTCAAAATTATTTGATGACAAGGACAATAATATCTAATATCGATGTTTTGTATAATCATATTTTTTTGTTTGCAGCAATTCGTTTGGAGCGACTTCTCAGAAGAATATGTGCCTACCGACCGGAAACACACGTTTTATCCATCGGTAATAATTAATGAGCATTTATATGAAGTTAAAATAACAGACGTGCCTGTTATACCATACTTTCCTATCAATTCTTACTATGAATGGGCACATTACCGCTTCTATGGACTAAGAAATGCTACAGCTTATATATTGGTGTTCGATTTGTCGAATGTAGAAACCTTTCAGTATATAAGAACTTTGAGAGACCAGATGGTAGAGAGTCGGGATATGAGAAACGTGCCAGTTTTAGTAGTCGGCAACAAACAGGACCTTCTTTGCAGCACAACTCCTTCAGCGGCCAGCGGACTTCAGCAATTGGCAATGGCAGAAAGTGCATGCAGTGATTCAAGAGAAAAAAGAAGGAACATTGTTAATCTAGTTCGTAAACACTGGAAGTGCGGTTATGTAGAGTGTTCTGCGAAATACAATTGGCGAGTAATCGCCTTGTTCAAAGAACTAATGGAAATGATAGACGCTTTAGAGTGGAGTGGAGGTGGCAAGAGTTCTGATCCTCTGCCAGATTCCTCGACAGGTGGTGGCTCCTCGCATGAAAATCGCTGTGTAGTTGCTTAGCACTTCTGATTACCAAAGTTTGTGTTCAAAACATTTGGTTTCCTGAAACGTCAGAAATTGTAAGGATTCAGTGAATGGACACATGACAAGTAAGTCGCAATATCTTGATGTTTTGTAATTAATGAGGATAGTGAATTATGTAAATTTTAGATATAATTGCGTTTTAAGAAATGGTCTGTTTCTCAATTACTATATTTAATAAGCTTCGAATGCAAAGAAAGCTATTAGGAAGCCGTTACTTTTTTTACTTAACTGTATTAAATAAATAAAAAATAAGTGTAATACTGTGAGTGGTTCTAAAGTTAATTTCTTCATACCATGATTAGTAATATAATGTTTAGTAATAAATCACAATTCCTCATTTTACATGAAAGATTATTACAAAATGAAATAATCCCTTCAAAATATTGAAATTTTACCTAGTAAATATACAACCTTCATCCTGAATGTTCGATGGATAAAATAAAATTAATTTTACGAGAGTGTTCCAGTGCTCGTTACAACGTCTATACAATACATTATGGGAAAAGTTAAATAATAAGCCGCTTTTGTTCTCAACTTATTATTTCATGTTACGATTCACAATGAGCTAAATTTATAAATTTAATTTCTTTGTTGTTGCAGAAAACAGAAAATGTTCTGAATGTGAAACATTTTTAATATAAAAAGAAGCAAATACGTGATTTCTAATAAAGTGATGTGCGCAGTTTCTTAAGGTTCTTTTTCACTTAGGATATAAACAAGTTGAAATTTTTTAGTGCTATAGATACCTACTCGTAAATAAATAGATTAGACAAGATTACATTTATAATGACACAAATACGTAACGATATAAGTAAATTCTCAAAAATAATGTGTATGTACCATTGTACCATATTATATACTTAAATCTGACATAAAATTTTACTATAAAATCTCAAATCATAATACCTTAAACTAAAAAAAATCTATTAATTATACCTCTCGATAGTAGATTCAAAACATTAAAAATTAATTTATAGTAGCACAAGCTTTTTCTTGATTTGAGCTAGCACAAGCTTTTTCTTGATTTGAGCTTTTTTCAAGAATTTTAAATGTTGTCTTGTCGAGGCTCGCCGTATTCATCAACATTCAGATTTCACATGTTAAATCGTCGAATAAGTTATAGTAGTAGTATTAATATTGTACAAATGTGTATGTATTTTTTTTTTTCAATATTAAATAATATTAAATCTAGATGAAATGATGCTTGTTATTATATTTTTGTAAGATCATTAACTAAAAATAAGTGTACCGTAATATTTAAGTACATTATTTATATACTTTTAAATTAAAGCTTTAAAATATATTTCACCATTTTTCATGTCAATGTTCTGTTTCTTTTAAACTGAATAGTAATAAATTAAACTCAAAACAGTCGTTAGCTAGATTTTTTTATCTCGTTTCACATACCTTCGTAGAATGCTCTCCTTTTTCTTATAACACTCTTGATAGAGCGGTCGTGGTCATACATGAGGACCGATGACGACGTTCTGTAATGGCAGATGTTATGCGTTTCTCCCTGGTAATCATCCTGGTGTACTTGAGTAAGGGATCACCTACAGCTAATTTACTTTAGACGGTTCATCGCAATTTTCCTCGCCCTTTGTTGCCCTCCTCTTAGCCCTGCAGGAGAAAGCGCTAAGCAGATTTAGTTTGTTTTAAAATAGACGTGTCATTAACTAACTAAATTTTCTTGTGTACATCGTGTCTATCGTAGGCAACAATACACTCAAAAATAATCTATAACAGAACCTACCGTTTCAGATATAAATCACTTCATTTTGTAATAACAACAAGTTAAAGTTAAAGTTTTTTAATGTAACAGTGGTAAATAGGTATAAATTAGTTGGTTGAATTTACTTTCTACTTTGGTAATTTAATATTTCAGACAAAGGTTGCTGCTGGTCTTGCTCTGTACCTAATATAGAATACCAATTTTGAAACGGTTTAATTAATTTTCAAGCACCCATAAAGATACCATTAAGTACCATTAAGAGAGATAAGATTTATAATTAAGAGAGAATATTTTTTAATTATTTATTCGTTTATTTAATTTACTGATAAGTTTATCCTTATTTTGAGCTCTCTTTATATACTATAATTCTTACAGTGAAAGTAATAAATAAATACACTGTATAACTGATTTACATAATCTGGGGCAAAGTGACTAGGGACAAGCGGTGCCGAGCGTTTACATCATAGTAAAGATGCCATATGAGGCGGCATAAAACAGGGTCGGCGTTAGTGCCTACGGAATTTTTATGAAAATGACTTAGGGGTGGCATTTTAAAAACTACGAAAATTAACGGTCGCAGTCAGTCAGTTGGTATGGTCCTTTTTTTAATGTTGTACCTATAGAAATACAACCTGTATTGCGAAAAATGTTAGACTCACCGACTTAAGGAAACATACGGTTTCTCATGATATATTTTATTTTTATTTCTCACAGAAAATTAAAACTATTTGCTATTTGTCATGAAAATGAAACAAATAAGTATTATAAGAAACATTTATCTTGATAACAGTACATAAACTTGAGTTAAAAAGAAACAGAATATTGTGACAGGGTACTTTTACACTTTTCTAACCTAACTTTCCGAATTAGATCTATAAAACAATAAAGTGTTTAAGAGAGAATTTAACCGTCTTGAATTTCTTGTTATTACTTCTAAGGCACGTTAGTTAAGATGTAAATTAAAATGGTAGAAAATTAGATGGAAAATTAGTTAAGCGAGGTTAAGTTAGAATGAGGTTACTTAAATTAATTTTAGTCGGTAAGAAAATGTTGAATAATTGTTGTGGTCCCTAATTGCTTAGCTTTTGTTCAAGTTGGACTATGCTTACACGATTTTCGATTTCTAACGCACATATAACTATTATTATTATAAGTAATTATATATTTATATATTATATATGATTATACACATCTATACATATATTTTGTATGTTACATTATCACGATATCTATAGAATGCAATATAAATAACTGTTTAATATTAAAGTTTATTATTAATATTTCTTATGAAACTTCGATATTAATTATTTTCATTAAAATGAACTCCGTGTTGTGCTTACTATACCCTAGTGCTTCCTATTGTAGAATTAGTTATAAATCTATGTTGGCAATATAAAATAGGTTTTGCATAATTTCTATTACTATTAATTTTATTTTCTATAAAACCTTTTTACACATTATTATAATGTATTTACTAACGACTCACCTTCGTCCTTACGTTCTCCCTGTCAAATTTAAAGTTTATAGCACAAAAATGAAGTCATTTCATACAAACTTGCGAGAACCCTTAGACCTCCCTAATACGGCCCGCAATGTCCGTTCTTAGCAGACATCTATAAACTACCACGCTGTCAAATTTCAAATTTAAACAAGTCAAGTGATTTTTTGATTTGGTGAGTTTGTGATGAGTGAGTGAACTTTCGCATTTATATATGGTTAGAAGATTTTTATGGGTTATTATGTCATGTAGACATTACATGCTAAATAAAGAATAAAGCAAATTACGAATTATTAAGCCATGGATCACCCCTGGTCTGTTAAGATGCATTCGTCATAGGGATAACTTATATAGGAAATTCAAAAAGCACTCAGATAATATAACCTTAAAAACCGTATTTTTGCGTTATCGTAATTTTTGTAATAACCTTCTCAAGAAAGTGAAACAAGAATATGAAAAAAATGAGTTCAATGAAGCTAAAAACAACCCCAGTAAAACTTGGAGTCTTATTAAGAAAATTGCGAATATAGGCCAAAAAGAAAAAAGCTGTTCCGACCTACTGGATATATGCAATCATCCATTGGAATCAGTAAATTTCTGTTAACCAGTTTTTTGCGAATGTGGGTAAAAGGTTAGCAGCCAATATAACACGCAATCAAGAACCTCAGCACTATACTGACACCCATAGACAGTACTATCTAAATACAATGTTCCTATATCCAATTACTGAAATAGAGGTAAAAATAGCTATTAATAATCTCAAAAATAAAACTGCAGCTGGATGGGATGGTATACCCACATCTATTATTAAGGCTGCTGCTCATGTTTTTATTCCGATACTTGCTAGATTATTTAATCTTTGCATTTCGAAAGGAATTTTTCCACGTTCTTTTAAAAAAGCAGTTGTACGTCCAATTTACAAAAATGGTGACAGAAACATTATTTCAAATTACAGACCAATATCTCTACTCACCACTTTCTCTAAAATTTTTGAAAAAATTCTCAACAAAAGACTACTTGCGTACTTAAACCAAAATAACATCTTATCAGAAAATCAATTTGGCTTTCGTCCTGGCAAATCCACAGAAGATGCTGTTCTTACTATTTCGGCTCAAATAACTAAAAACTTTGATAGTAAAGTCAAATCTATTGCTATATTTTTAGATCTTGCTAAAGCTTTTGATACTGTATCCATACCTCTTTTGTTGACTAAACTGGCAAGCAGTGGAGTAAGAGGCCTAGCATTGGAAATTTTTAAAAGCTATCTTGAGGAACGCCTGCAATGTGTGTGCATTGATAATTATAGAAGTAGGGAGGAATTGGTTAGTTTCGGTGTCCCTCAGGGAAGTGTACTTGGTCCTACCCTCTTTCTCATCTACATAAACGAGCTTTGTACGCTGCAGCTACCCCATACTAAAGTTTTCGTCTACGCTGATGATACTGTTCTTCTTGCTAGCGGTAAAACATGGACAGAAGCAAAGGCTAATGCAGAATCTTCACTAAGGATTATTATGGGTTGGCTTAAACGAAATCTTCTCACTCTTAATGTTGATAAGACAAAATATCTCACTTTAGCTCCCTCCACCTTAGCACAGGCCCCTCCTAGTTTGTTAATTCGTGCACATGATTGCCAACGGATAACTGGAGAGTGTGGCTGTCCCGCATTGGAAAGAAGTCTTAACGTTAAATATCTTGGTGTTATAATCGATAGTAATATGACTTGGAGACAGCAAATTCACTCATTAGCGTCGACACTAAGAAAGTTCATATTTATATTTAGGAAGTTAAGGAATGTGGTGGACATACAATGTCTAAGAATAGTATACTATGCCCTGTGTCAATCTGTTATTTCATACTGCATTACTTGTTGGGGTGGTTCAGCTAAAACTTTAATGTTGAGACTGGAAACGGCCCAAAGAGCAGTTCTAAAAGTTATGTTCAATAAGCCAATCTACTTCCCTACGGGGGAGATATACGCTCTTAGTAATGTATTATCTGTATGAAAACTTTTTGTTTTACAAACGGTTCTCCTTAAGCATTCTGAGCTTCCTTATATACCTTTTAATTTATGCACAAAACGCAGATCTCACACAGTATGCCAAATTAATTCTGCAAGAACCGCTGTCGCTAAAAGACACTACCCATATATCAGCTGTTTACTATACAACAGAATTAATAAATTGTTGAACATATCCACAGACTACGTATCATTGTAAATCTAAATGTTTATCATGGCTTCAAAGTATCACATATGAAGAGACTGAAGAACTTCTGAAAATTGCTTTTTAAAGTATCACACGCTCAATAACACACAAAAACACAAAAACACACACACACACACACGCTCTAACAAACGCTCCCACATACACACATCTCTTTATTTTCTTTATTTTTTTTTATCATTGTTATATTTTAGTTTTTTGATACGGTAACATAGTATAAATATTGTATGGAGGCGGGCGTTGATATCTGCAACGCAGTTTATACTTTTGCAGTGTCATCGTAGCCATTGTTATATTGTATGCTACACAAATGGTTACTAAATAAATAAATAAATAAATAAAAGAATAAAGCTATAGAAACTTGTATAATAACTACATTTACATTGTAATTCAGACAAGTATGAAATATTTTGTTAACAGTTATCGTCAATGATATCGATGTTGGCTAAGTCGTTAAAGTTTCCTATTTGTACGAAACTTAACGTAATTCGTGGTGATATCAAATTGACAATGTAATATTGGTCTGCCTGTATTGTCATTTTTGTTGTGCGCCATTTTAGTTTATATTTCAATTCAATTAAAATTTTTGTTAAATGAAGAATGTTTTAAATACCTGCGTTCTTATCTACTCATTAAAGACAAGATGGCCAAAATTGATAAAATATGTTCTTCGTAAGTTCATGCTTACGGACACATAGAATATAACAACGATATAAAATGGAATAAAGCTTGGAAAGCTAATATTACAAAGTTAATTTGTTTGGAAAGATGTTTTATTTCAGCATTCGCTAATGATTCGTAACTAAATGTACTAACAAATCTTTAATAAATTTATTTAAATACTAACATAAATTATTATTATTTATCTTTAATATTCTATTCAAACTTTATACTTTCTAGCTAGTAGCTCCGCTCGGGTTGTTTTCATGTATAATAAGGGTAAATACCTATATGAAGGTATTTCTGTCTGTTTATAACTTCTTAAACTGTCACGTTTCATAACTATATCATATATCGTATAACGGGACTTAACGCGTGTATTAGTTAAAGGTAGATACCTTATTCCCGACGTTTCTCGTTTCGAGAGTCTCCCCGTGACCACGGCTGATGCAACCCTGCCGAAACGTCGGGAATAAGGTATATTTCTGTCTGTTTTCAATTCCACGCTATAAGGAATGACGTTTAAATGTAAACAACTAAAATTGCATCTTGCATACGGGCATAGGCCACTTTATATCCTTGCCCCACTTTTTTTTTTTTAGAATGAAGTTTTCTTACTCTTTGTTAAGCTGCACGAATCTGGATGCTTGGCACAGAAATAGATTATTATAAAATCGAATATGACATACGCTACTCCCGGGAATATATGCCTTTCCACAGGGGATAGATTTATTTTTATTTTTCACTATAAACGAATCCATCGTCCTTTTATTCACTTTTATTTAATTACAAGAGAGAAATTGACTTACAGTAATCTTTGTTAATTAGTTTCTAACGCCCTGAAACGGTTAAGCTGAATTTACTACGAATGTGTTTGTACTACGGCCATATTGATAGTTCAATATATTACTGTTACATTGTAGTGTTTCTAATTCAACATATTACGACTCAGATCCGGCGTTAGGACTAGCAACGCCCTGGGTGAGATTTTCTTCGGCGCCCGTGTATCGATAAACTTAGTCCTAGAAAAAGAAATCAACTCTACTGACTCTGTGAACTCAACTGTTTCAAAAACTCAACTGTTTTAGGAAATTTAGGCAGCAGAAAGAGAGGGGCCTTTCGTATCCGCCGCCCTTTCCTCTCCGGCGCCTTGGGCGGTCGCCCTCGCGTGCGATACAGAAAAAATAATTTAGCCTAGAACTTATTAGAACATATCATAGTAATTTTATACAATTTTTAAAAAACATCAATATAAATGACCGAGATTGTAACAAAAATTTGTAAAGATCTATTTCATTACCTATTCATTTGTATTTTAATTATATTGTAAAAATATTGTTTAGTTTAATTTTCTATTTTACTAGGTATGCATTATTAAACGCTAAACTATTAAAAACTTTAATAACTGCCAAGTCTAATAAATAAATATTAAGGCTGATTAATCGAAACACTAAAACATACTAGTCAAGTCACTGTAATTAAAAAATTACAAAGCCCTAAAATATGTTGTGTTCCGATTCAAAATGTATACCCAGTATCACTCTCACAGTGAATACGAATCTCATAGTAATAACGACACCTCTCTAACTAAAATCCATTGAGGGCCGCGGAGCAAGCCAAACTTTTATAAAAATAATATAGAAAATATTTTTACTTAGTCATTTTTTACTTGTAATAGGTATATTATTGTTATTAAGTTATTTCTTTGTACAAACAAGCTAAGTAAGCCTGATTGTTGTTGAAATAAAATGATTCATAATATAAATAAGATCTAATGCACTTACCCTCATCTTGTATTGAATATTCTTTGTATTGAATAATACATAAATCATTGGTTCACGCTTGAGAGTCCCCGCATATTTTAGAATAGGCCTCTACATATATAGTATATACTCTTCTATGTATAATATCAGTTCTGGTCGGTTAAATATTCTGTGTACGATTATTGTATTTTATTAGAGATGAATTAAGTCCAAGTAATTAATTATTGAGTGTTGACTGATAAGAAATTTATTTTGGCTACAACATTCTTTAATATTTATATTGATTATGAACTCTATTTACATAAAACCAATACAGATTGAATTTTGCAATTGTAATTGTAAGGTATAACTATAATTTTTGTACCTGTATAGTTAAGTTAATATTTTATTATTGCAAACATCATTTTATTTATATATATATATATATATATTGCATTGTGGTCTATATGTCTGTAGAAGAGTTCATTTTTACTTTGTGGATGTCTTGTAGTTAGAATAGAACTGTTAATATTGGAAGGCTTAGGGCCAGTTTCACAAGTTTCTGATAAAGTTTCAGTTAGTAATCTGCCACTTAACACTAACTAAGAGATAACGGTTGCTGATATATTTTTTCTGTTTCACCATTAAACTACCTGATAAACTAACCGGCAGATATATTACAAGCCACTTGCTATTTTACAGAACGGCAACGTCGCTTTTTTGCATTTCATTACACAGACGCATATGATCGCTATTTAAAATCTAGTTTATAGATATATATTAATTTATATATAAATCTAGTTATCTTTAGTTGGAAAACTAAAATATTTTAATTATTTTATTATTTTAAATAAGATACATTTTACTTTTCAATGTTCTTGAATATAATTTTGTTATAATGTGATGAAAAGTAATTAAATCGATGGTAAATGTTATTATGATTACAAGTTTGCGTTCCAAATGTAATTAGCGTAAAATGAACCAACGAATGTCATAATTATTTCGACATTCGCGCTTTTTTGTTGTATGTTATATTTAATAGACGCTTGATTAGAACTTAGAATTTGGTTTCACACAAAATCAAAGCAAACGAAAATCGTTATTTAAAAATGAATAAATAAAAGCGTGAAAGAAGTGTGAATTTCGCTCAAATTGAAACTGAGCTAATTTACTACTACATATCTACTTACCCGTCGGTTGTAGTCTTTATATCACTTTCTATTAACGTATGAATATTTTGTACAGACCTTTTGGTAAGACGGAATCGAATTCTAAAATCTTCATCATCAAGCAATATAAAATAATTTGGTCTAGGGCGGATTACTCTATTTCTATGAGGTCGCGAAATATGTTCATAATATTCATCAAATTCGTCTTCTAAAAATTCAAACAAATCTATCTTGTGGCTGCAGACTACTATAAAGAGTATGATATTATTTGTTACCAAAAACAAATGACAGATATTTTTATTCGTGCCCCCCATTCGAATCATTTTAGTTATCTACCAGATACCACCTTTAACGGCCACTTGATTCGGCTGATAAATTACCGGCCACTTTAACTGCCAGATACCACTATTCAAGACTTGTGAAACCGAAATTAATTTGTAGTTCATCCGTCAGATAAGTTCCGGATACGCTATCAGGAACTTTATCAGAAACTGGTGAAACTGGCCCTAAAGTCGTATAGTAATTTAAACGATTGTTTAATTTAAAGCAAACTGTACATATAATTGTTGCTGTGTGTAGAATCGTTATACAAATGTTACACGGTGCAATACAAAGTTGTGAACACTTTTATTTGTGTGTTTTATTACTATCGCCCATATCTAAATCTACTATCTACATCTATTATATCTTATATTTATCCTTAACAAAACTATCTTTTTAATATTTCGCAAATATATTTTAATCTTTGGTTTCCAATTTTTCGAAAACTTTACAACATCTCTCTTTACATAGAATACACACTTTTACACCAGTGAGAAACTATTCACCAAGACCAGATGTAAAACTAGTAAATTCGTAATTCCAATTCGTTGTTAAAAATTACTATTCAATTCAATTCTCTTTTAATGGCTTCAAAGCGTGCCAGTTAAGCATACATTACTTTACATTAATTTTATTTTCACTTTATTCAATCCCTGACTCGAATCGACTCAGAATGTAACCCAACATGACCATCATAATTGACATCAGGGCCATCGGGAAGATTTTCGAAGTACAATGGTGAGTACCTATTAAGAATGTTTAAAGACCTAATTTCATTTGAGATGAAATTAATATAAGTTAACCTTAATGTTATTACAACAGGATTCCAGAATGTTCAAGAAGCTTTAAAATAAAGCAATAACATTTTTTTTTTATTGTTATTCGCGATGACTTTTTTAAGCAACACTAATAGTCCGGGAGGTAGTGTCAATTTTGACCGGAGCATTTTGGCATGCCTTTTGTTTTTTTGTATAGTCAGTTGTTCCAACGCTTATTAATAAACAAATTGTCAGTTGGCCCAAAACCGGGGCATAAGATGAGAAAATGCCAGGAAACTTGATAGTAAAAAAATGTTCTTGGACTATTTTGGCAAAGATAAAAAAGTATAAATAATTAGTTTATGAATTGTAGATCTCAAAAAAAAGTGTCAGCTGTATCATGTACGTGACAAAATATGTTAGCTGATCATGTGAACATGTCAAAAAATCAGAAAACCTTGTAGCATTTTGGCAAAGCTGAAAATTGTATATATTGAAGATTATAATTCAATAATCATAATAATTTATGTCAGCTGGAATTTTAACAAGGCACAACCTGTTAGCTTGACTTTCAAAGTTTGGTTATTAGGTATATCAGATCATTATGGCATGGTTTTTGGTTTTTTGTATAGTCAGTTGTTCCATCGCTTATTAATAAATGAGGTATCAGTTGGCCCAAAACCGGGGCATAAGATGAGAAAATGCCAGGAAACTTCAATAAAAAAAATTTTTTTTGGACTATTTTGGCAAAGATGAAAAAGTATAAATAATTAGTTAATGAATTGTAGATCTTAAAAAAAAGTGTCAGCTGTATCATGTACGTGACAAAATATGTTAGCTGATCATGTAAACATGTTAAAAAATCAGAAAAACTTGTAGCATTTTGGCAAAGCTGAAAATTGTATATATTAAAGATTATAATTCAATAATCATAATAATTTATGTCAGCTGGAATTTTAACGAGGCACAACCTGTTAGCTTGACTTTCAAAGTTTGGTTATGAAGTATAATATCAGATCATTTTGGCATGACTTTTGTTTTTTTGTGTAGTCAGTTGTTCCAATGCTTATTAATAAATGAGGTGTCAGTTGGCCCAAAACCGGGGCATAGGATGAGAAAATGCCAGGAAACTTGATAGTAAAAAAAATTTTTTCGGACTATTTTGGCAAAGATGAAAAAGTATAAATAATTAGTTAATGAATTGTAGATCTTAAAAAAAAGTGTCAGCTGTATCGTGTACGTGACAAAATATGTTAGCTGATCTGATATTATACTTCATAACCAAACTTTGAAAGTCAAGCTAACAGGTTGTGCCTCGTTAAAATTCCAGCTGACATAAATTATTATGATTATTGAATTATAATCTTTAATATATACAATTTTCAGCTTTGCCAAAATGCTACAAGTTTTTCTGATTTTTTTACATGTTCACATGATCAGCTAACATATTTTGTCACGTACATGATACAGCTGACACTTTTTTTTAAGATCTACAATTCATAAACTAAATTATTTATACTTTTTCATCATTGCCAAAATAGTCCAAGAATATTTTTTTTTCATCTACGTTAATATTTTCTCTAGCCCAAAAGCCCCGGAGTCGCGCCAGCTGACAATTATTTTTGTTCTCATACAAGTACTAACTATCAAAATAAGTTCATAGAGTCCATGCCAAAATCACCGTAAAAATTTGACACTACCTCCCGGACTATAAGCTTGTTCTTTCTGAACTGGTGGATTTTTATTTATTTATTTATTTATTTATTTATTCCATAGGTTGCTAACAGAGCATACATCCATACAAAAGTAGATCACATACAATAAAAAAGACAAATACTAGACTAAATGATGCCCTAATTAAAAGCAACACTGCATTCCTATGACATGACAACATAAAAAAAACTTATAGAATAAAAGAACAGACTGAAATTAGAAGGTACCTAAGTAAAAGTTATTAAAAAGTTAATAAAGTAGGTGGTACCTTCCTGTAAACAAAAACAAAAACTTAAAAATAAAAGTTTACTTCTATATAAAATTTAATTAATAACTAATTAACTACGTAATTCAAGTAAGTTGATTAAGTTTAAATTTAATATTTCTTTTAAATTTATACAATGAATCTGAAAAAATATCAATGTCATGGCTTGTGCATAACGTTTTATGAGAACGGATAATTCTATTCAGAGGCGCATTATGACCTAGGTTGGTTTTGCATAGTTTTTCGTGAAATAATGTAATATTATTAGGTCTGGGAAGTCTTGATGGTATAGCAAAGTCGATTTGGGATTGATTAATGACGATGAGTAAATAAATAACAAATGAAAAATAAGTGATTCAAAATATACTTTATTTAATATACGATAGTAACAGGTGTATTTGCTTACGAGTTGTCCAACGAGACGCATGTTTGCTCCCCAGTCTGGTGATACAGTTTCGAGCAAATATTTAACTACGATTAACTAAGCTTGCTTCTGTATATAAAATTGTTATTAAAGTTTATTTATAGTTAGAAATTAAAAATTGTAATTTCAGTGTTTTTGATAACCTAGATAAGATAATAATCTACGTTTTAATCGAAATCGAAGTGATCGTATTTGTTATCGCAGAAGTGGAAGGAGGTTTGATACGGACCTGTGCTATTGCATAATGCATATCATATTTACTTATATCAATTTATTACGAGATAAGGTAGCTATTGTTACTCAATACTCTTAAAAATTATAGGCTAGCACTAAATAATGTATGGTAAAAATGAAAAAAATGTTTCTGTTTATAAAATACTTACTTGAGCGAAGTTAGGTCGAAGTTATATAATATGTATAACATAATAATTATAATATATCATAATTATTCTTTAGGACACAAATGGACTTTTTAAGTAGAAATGAATAGTCCAAAAAAGAAAATATATGGTTGAAATATCATTCTCGATCAATACAATTGTTTTTCAAAATGCTTTAAATTAATTTCCCATTATTCCCATGAATTTTGTATGCCCGAATTACATCAATTTCTAAAATTCACTCTTTTTATTATTTTTGTCCTAACCAATTTAAAAAGTGTTCTAGTTAATTTTGAATACATAAATTCAGCATAATTAGTTTTCCCAGAGTCTTCTTAGTATTCTGCCCCGAGACGTCTTCGTTTTAATTTCATCGGGATAGAATAATTTAGTTGACTAATCAGTAGGACTTTTTGATTGTTATAATTATGAAGAACATTTTACTCGTTAAGACCTTTTTTTTTAAATTACACTAGATTAAATTAATAAAATAATAAATAAAACATTAAAAAGATAATATAACATTTAAACTACTCTCTAAATTAAAAATATACAAATATTTACGACGATTTTACTCTGGTCCATACCAATGTATTGATCAAATATTTACTTAAAAGATAGTGATAAATATGTACAAATACGCAACTTATCTTTCATAAACTACTGATCAAAACATCTCACTATGCAATAAAAAGGGCCAGTGATAAGACGTTAAGAAAGTTGGAAAGTACTGTTATCGTGAGAATATGGTGAATCGATTATAGAATCGACATGGCACAGCTGCAGAACATAACGCCTCAATGGTACTGCCAGTGGCGAGCAATCTTGGGAGAACTAGTGGCGACATGCATGTTAGTATTCTTTGCCTGCATGACGTGCGTACCTCTTGATGGGATACACCCTAATCCACCACTATACACTCCTATAGGAATTGGTATGGTCATCGTTCTCATTGCTCAAATCTTCGTACATATTACCGGATGCCATATAAACCCAGCAGTGACGTTAGCAGGTATCATCTGGGGGAATACGTCAATAAGTCTTGGCGTTGCATATGTCATAGCACAAAGTGTTGGAGCCATCTTAGGTTATGGTATTTTGATAGTGTTATCGCCTATTGATTTGATACCAGGAGGTGTATGTGTTACTCAACCACATGTTGAACATTCGGTGTTTCAATCACTATTATTTGAGATCATATTTACTGGTGCTTTAGTTCTTGTAGTTTGTTCTATGTGGGATCCTGTGAATGAACAAAAAACAGAAGCTAATTCTCTGAAATTTGGTCTCGCAATTGTTGGTCTAATAATTGCTGGTGGACCTTTAAGTGGAGGTAGTATGAACCCAGTCCGGTCTCTGGGCCCAGCAATATGGACTGGAAAATGGACTTCGCATTGGATATATTGGATTGGACCTCTTATTGGAGGAGTTTCGGCGTCAACACTTTATAAATATGTTTGGATAAAGGTGGAGAAATTTGAGGAACACAAAGTTCAACCTTTAACTGATGAAGATTGTGAATGCTAAAATGTTGTAAATTAAAGTATTTAGACTGAATAAGTATTTTAAATTTATTATTATTATTATTTCTTTTAAAGTTTATTTTTTTTCCTAGCTAAACAATAACCTAGATATTACCTATATATTTATCTTAGCTGTTTTCGATTCGAGGTAGGTACTCGTAGCATGTCAGTCAGTCAGATTTGTTTTTAATAGTCTTGAACTGTATACATATAACAGCATAAATATCCTGAAAATAAAAAATTACAGAATATTTTCATCAATGTAGCTTTCAATCCCAATTTAATACATTTTACAAAAGCTTATATTGCACTAGATAGTAGACCTAGTTTAGTCCTCATCTCTGAAGATATTGTTTCCGAAGTCATACAACGTAATATCCGGTTAAGCGGAAATTGAGAGATGAACACTTTGCTGTATTAAACTACTTAGTTTCCCTGTCATAGAATATCGCATTATTGTGCGATATGACTTTGAATAAGTACATTGTTGTTTTATTATTTATTACATTGAAATAATAAATGCTCTAGAATAAATAATTATTTTTAACATGCTAATAAAAATAAGCTCCAATACAAACTAGATCTTTTATTTATATTTTTTAAATACTTATTGTAGTCAGTCCAAGGAAGGCACAATCTCAGAATTTTGTTATACTGAAAAAAGGAACTTTGTTAGTATTCTAAAATCATACGTCTTCATCTTACGTTTTCATCTTTCTAAAATCATACTTCTTCTTCTACATTCGCTATTTCTATAGTACAATCCTAAAAAAGGGGCTGTTAACAAATTGGCGACGAAGTAAAATCTGAGAAGGTTCGTCGGATATCACAAGACCCTGGGAGATGAAATCAGGTGCGTTAATTATTCTATTAAATGAAGTATATTTAATAAGTAAACAATTGTATTAATGTTATATACGATGTAATGATTCTGCAAGCTTCTGTTGTTTGCAAATGTAAATATTTGCATTGATTATATACATACTTGTATTTATATTACCTGTAATAGTGAACATTCACTTTATTGTATTGACTTTTTCTACCCATCCATAAATAAGTTTATTTTTAGTATATTTCGTTTCTATATACTCATAAACGGCCTTCCTTGTACTTAATATTATACTCGTACAACATTACAAGTTCAATTTAAATCCAATCAGCTATTTTCTATTAATTATTAGATAGCTTCTATTGTTTTTTTAGAATTTTTCTGTCTGTCTACCTATGACCGCATCACGAGAAAATTACTTGACAGATTTTGATACAATTTAGTATAATGATAACTGATCATTCGGTTCAACGTTTAGGATACTTTTAACTACGGGAAAATATCTAATTTCTGAGATATCTATAGTAACCGTTGAAACGTACTAGTATCTTGGGATGAAACCGAGCGGATCGAGGGTGCGTCGCTAGTGTGAAATGTAACAATTATCTTTTGGAGTTTGCATTGAGATAGTCACATGGCAATACCTCATGCAATGTTTATTATACGAATATGTGGTTAAATATTTAACTCTATTGTATTCGAGCTAAGGGGCGTGTCCGCCCCAGTGGCACTTCAAATAATGGAATATCATAGTGTTTAATATTCATAATTTAGTGCACGTGATAGTAACAGGATTGTACCTTATATCACAGATGACATAATAAAGCCGATAAATATGTTGGGACATTATTACACACAACGCGACCTAGGAAGCTTGTGTTACGGATACCAGATGGTTGATATACTACTTTAAATATAAGTTTAAATACATACATATTATAAATAAAACACCCATGACTGCAGTACAAACATCCGAGTTTAACAAATGAATGCTCCCAGCGGGACTTGAACCCGCGACCGCTGGCGCATGAATATAACGAACGATACTAGTGAAGATGCCTTATCCCATACAAAGAAATTCGATAGCGCTAATTTGGGCTTATTAACCGACTTCAATAAGGAGATACTTGTTTGCTTCAATAGGAATTGAATTGAAATAGAAGTTTTGAACCCCGAGATGTTGAACTCTTGAATTATATGAATATGTGTAAAATAAATTATAGGATTAATAGTCATTCAAAACTCATTCGTATCTTATTTACAATACGTATGAAGTTTGTATGTGCTTTTATATCTATACTAATATTTTATTAGTTTGTTTGTTTGTTTGGTTGGTTGAACGCGCTAATCTCAGGAACTACCTGTCCGAATTGAAAAATTCTTTTTGTATTAAATAGTCCGTTTATCGAGGAAGGCTACATGCTATATTATATCACGCTAAGACTAACAGAAGCGGAGCATCAATGAAAAATTTTGCAAAAAACGAGAAGGGCGGGCGTTAGTTCTTGCCGCGCGACTCAGATAGAATGCTTGCGAAGCCGCGGGAAATGCTAGTTTTATATAAAACTGTCGTCCAGTGATCTAACTCGACAAGTGGAGTACGTATGTGCGTACTTCACTTTAAAGACATCATTTCCGCTCCTGGAGAACATAATTTCCTGTTTTTCGGAAATTGAGGAATGCTTCTATTCTTTTAATGTTTTCGAAAACATTGCCTTCCGTGCGTAAGAAGGTTTTACTTTTTATGAGTATTATTATATTTTGAAGTGCGTGAGGTTTTATTAATAATAATATTTAATTAATAGGATGCTTTGCAAAAAAATATAAATAGAGATTCTCTTATACCGATAATACATTACAATGGATCGTAGTTTGGAAATAATACTAAAATTACCATTGTAATAAAACTTACACTAGATAAGTTTAGTGAAGACTGAAGATTTTTCGATATTTTCCTTCAATAAAAGTATTCGACCTGGATATTTAGCTAATTTATTAAAATATATCAAGTACTTTTTACGTTATGCTGTCACAGAGAGATAGACAAAATTATAAAAACTATATATTTAGAATTGTTATTTCAAGAAGTTCGGCTAAACTGATCTGGATGAAATTTAGTACAAACATTATGTAGATCATAAAAGAAAGCACAAGAGTATAACTTATATCAATAAAAATATACGGTTTCGGTGAAAAATATTTGTTTTGTTTATCATAAGGGCAACCAAGCGAGGGTAAGTCGCTATTAAATAATAAAAAGGAAACTCAAAGAAAATAACATCAAAAGGAACAGGTACTTAGTATTATATTGAAAATAATTGGTGGCAGGTCGTTAATCAAAGATGAAAACGAGCAACCCTCGATACAAATTTCACAGTTTGTTTCATAATTGGCGCGTAAACTGAGGCGTAAAATATGATAAAGTAAGCTAGCGACTCACCCTCGCTTCTCTCGGGTTTAGCTTTAGCGAAGCCACGGGATCTGCTACTTAAGATAAAAAAAATTTATAAATATAACCTCCTCCTATTTTGAAGTCGGTTAAAAAGTAGCTTAAGTTACGCCTTATAACATTAGCTATCTGCTAGTGAAAGTCCCGTAAAAATCGGTCCATCCGTTTCAGAGATTACTAGATAGGATAGAATTTAGGGTAAAAGTTAACATTAAAATTACATAACATTTAAAATTTGTGAAAAAACTTTAATTATATACGTGTATTTCTTTTATAGACAGTAAAACTAAACAAAAAACAAATACCAAACGAAGTTAACAAGGCGAAGAAGAAAAAGATACTTAATTATTTTGTCTTTGCTATTTTAATTATTATGATTTTAACTTTATAATCAATTCCTTGTATTACGGATACAATTATTCAATAATAATTCGCACTAAACTAAAATAGTTTGATGATAGCAGTAGGACAATTGGACGTGATCACAGAAATGTCGTATTTGCGAACGCAATTCGCGTTCATTGTGTATTGTTGTGTTGTTGTGTTGTTGTGCGGAGTTGTGCGGAGCCGAGGGAAAGGCTAGTATATACCTTTCCCTCGGCTCCGCTCGCATTCTAAAGGCGTTTTTGCATATATATATGGACATTATAACAACAGCGCCATCTAATTGCTGTGTGTTAAGCTACGAGGCTTGTGTTACGGATACCAGATAGTTTATATACTACACATATATAAGTTTTAAATACATACATGATATAAGCACTCATGACTGGAGTACAAACAATCGTGCACAGTAAATGAATGCCCCCTGCTGGACTCGAACCTGCGACCGTTGGCGCAGAAAGTAGGGTCATATTTGTAGGGTCATATATGTTTAAATATTCTTTTTATTGCGGTAAATATCTAATCTCTGAGAAATCCATACTATCTGTTAAAATGTACCTACCTACCTAGAGAATAATCCGAGCGGGGCAAAGGTTAGTTGCTACTCGTAGTAAATTATAAAACATCAATATGCTGTCAACCATAAAAATAATAATAAAAAAGCTCGCTGTTTAAATACAATAATTACGTTTTGCCACCAACAATTTCCACCCTAAACATCGCCATTAATTCAAGAAAATGCGTCATTTATAACAGAAGCCTCTCATATTTTATGGTTACGAATGAAATCTGAATGTTTTAATTAGCTTTTACGTTTTGTAATTAAATAAAAATCTTTCGCGCTGTCACTTACGAGTAAGTAAAAGAAATTAAGAAAATAATGGCTAACTGGAAAAGCAATTATTAAACATGGAATTAATTGAATTTTACAAAATTAATATATTATTTTCAATGTCTGAGTGAACGAGTGCTCTACTACTAGTTAGCTTGTACGACTCCAGGTCCTTAGTCGTCAGTCGAGCTGAGTTAAGTTATTACGTTTGTAAGTTACTTAAATGTAATCACTAGAAAGAACATATAATCGAATACTACAATGTTCTTTGTTTATGTATATAAATAGGATCGCAGTGTCGCGAGATTAGTTTAATTATTGAGCTATGAGAAGTCTAAGAAGAAATACAAAAAGTGTAATAATAGAAAAAAGTAAAGGAAAGTCAAAGGGAAAGTGTAAACTAGTGAAATGGGCAACTGTTTAGTTCTCGCCAGCTCTTCTCAACAGAACAGCCTTCCGAGCCTAGCTTCCTATAGTAGCTTTCTCACAGACTTACAGACTGACATTTAATTTAAAATCTATATATTTAAATAATGAAAAATTGACAATTTAAAAGATCTTGTTAAAGTCTATTTGAATTTAAAAAAAGTAGTGAAAATTAGCAATTAGTGGGTAAATTAAGTCAACAATGTTTATGTAATCCGTATGTTAGTATTAGTTTTAGTGTACCTTAGTGTTTATAACAAAATATATCTATAGTTCAGAAAACCAACTTAATTTTCCGATCCCCAAACTCACAGAGCAACATTTTCAATACGTATTTCCTTATATTTTTCAATTCCACAAACGCATTGTTATTTTTTCCTTTGTACCAGAACTTACTGAACCGACGCGATGTTTCAATATATATTTTATGAAAAGCAATAATAACAAGGTTTATTTTTCTAAAATATTATTTTGTTATCTATTAGTATGATTTTACTTTGTTACAGAATTGTTCATTATTTTATTTTTACCTTAACAGAAGATTTAAGAAAGTATACTAAGATAATTTATTAAAAGAACCGTGAACAGAGACACAATGGGCGACCTTATCGCTAATTGGCGGTATCTTACAGACAACCTTTCAGATAGGTAATGTATAAAAGATTAATAGGGTTGGGTTACTCGCCCTTGCTTCGCTCGAGTTCATCCCTAGATTTAGCGCGAGCGAATGAAATAAAAGTAACCTAAGATATTCCTTATAACATTAGCTATCCGCGAGTGAAAGTCCCGTCAAAATCGGTCAAACCGTTTTAGATATTGGCCGAAACAAGCAAACACATAGACAGGCAGACAGAAAAAAAAATAAGAAAGGATTTTTTTTCGTTAGTACAGTAGGTACTATATACTTTTATATGCACTTAGTGAAAAGCTGATAATTTGAAATTAAAAACACACACTTCAATTTTATGTATATGTATAGACATGTACCTATGTATTTAAAGTTATATCTGGTATCCGTAATCGGTAATACCAAGCCTCGTAGCTTACTGTGGAACTAGATGGGGCTGTATGTCCCAATATATTTATTTATTTATTAGAAGACTAAGTATTACTCCAGGTCAGGGCCATTAAATTTTATAAAAAATCTCCCAGTCCTTATAATACTACAGTTTAAGAAAGCTATACATTAGATATTAACATTAATTAAGCAAATAACCAAAAGCTTTTAGTGCACATTAATCCTTATATTGCCAAACGCTGTTAGCAAACCGCTGCTATTCAAATGACATACATTATCTTTTGCGAGCAGCCACTATAACATAAATACAGGTTAATCCCCGAGGTACGTGGATTACGCCAGTAAAGGGCGGGAAGTCGATATCAGGATATTGGAACGCTAAAGTCGGTTAAACCTTCTCTTAAACTAGCTGCCAAATATTTTTCATATGTATTTATTATTGCCATAAGTTTTCAGATTGCTTTTTTGATATATTTTGCATTTAATGTCTAATTAAAAGTTATAAAATATATCTCAAATAAAATCTAAAATTGTGAAACGGAGGAGAGGAGAGCATTTGTTAGATTTTAACTTGAAGGACTTCAGCTTTAGCTTTAAAAGGAACTTTAAGGCTTCCTCTCTACAGCGCTAGTGAGTATTACTGAAACGCTGAGCCATACCTTTTCTATAAAATAAATTAAATGGCCTAGGTATATCAATTTGTAACTCATATTTATTATATTGATAGTTTGGTTTTGTCGGTCCGAATCAGTTAACTAGTTCCGATTATATAACATACTTGCGGGCATGACAGACGCTGTCCTGCCCGAATATGGTGATATATCACAAAAACCTACAATCTGACTGCAGTGCTTCCACCGAAGCCTGCTTTGTAAACGCATTTCAAGCCCTGCGGTGTTGCAGATGTCCATGGGCGGTGGTGATCACTTTCCATCGGGGGAGCCTCCTGCCCATTTGCCCCCTTTGTACCATAAAAACAAAACAAAAAATAACACACGTACAGAAGAATTACTTACATATAGGTACATACAATTACAGTTTAGTGAAAATCACAAAAACTGCTTACGGAGTTAAAAAAATTGCCAAAAGTAACGTTTATCTTTCACTAAGATTTTAATTTATACAAATTACATAAAAGAAATACCGATATTTTTGTATTAACGCCTTTAGTGAAGAAAATTAACGTGGTTCAAACAGTTTGAAGTTAACAGTAATCAAAACTCTATTTTGTACTGCAAACAAATATAATAGTTAACATTTTCATTAATTCGAAGCCTAACTAATTCAAAGAATAACTTTGAATTTAGTTAATATACTTATTGTTTGATTTACTGTACAATAAGCTCAAGGCTTAATGAAGTTAGGGAGCCGTTCTAAGATTTACGATCCTATATTTTGTGGTTTAAACCAAATTAACTGCACACCATTGGATATTGGAAATGGAACACTAATGTTCGTTTTAGATGGAATCTATAAAAAATGGTCTGCTCCAGTCGATTTATGCAAAACCTTACTAAATTTTGAAGAAGAAAATATAGGAAAAAATGTGTGTACTGGCATTTTTCTATAGAAGCCGTAGAAAGACATAAATAGCTTTTTAACATAGTAGGTACATCAAACATCCCATCATGGTATTATATAACTACCATAGTACTATATAACTTATAAGGTACTATACCTTTTCTATCAAAATGAAATTTCTATTATACCTACTACTACTGCTAGTACACTAACTCATCCTCGCTAATATAATAATGACTATTTTAATAAGATTTTCCAAAAAATATTTAGTTTAATTTAAAGATTTGACTCTTTTTGTGCAGCAGTCGTGGGTTCGAGTCCCGCTGGGGGCATTCATTTGTTTTATAAGCACGAACATCCAGTCATGGGTTATATTTATACATAATAGGTAATTGCACTCGCATGTATTAGAGTATATCAGCTATCTGGTACCCATAACACAAGCCTAGTAACTTACTATGAATCTAGATAGTGCTGTGTTAATGTCTCCAAAATATTTATTTATTTAAGTAAATAGATTTACTGAGAGGTTAAATTTCGAAACCTCCATTAAAATAGGCTACGTACTAATATTTATTGAACGTCTTACCAGAAAGAGTTTAGTATTATACATTGCTCGCTGTTGTAGTTAATATACATCACAAACATCAACAAAAGCTTCCATGTAAAGAAAATTTATATATTTATTCTTCGTTTCGACACATAGAGCAGCTATTAATTTCTACTTACCACTAGAGCACAACCGTCGTTACTGGGAAACCATTTGAGTAAATTTGTGGTGAGCGAACGGCTCTAGCCTTATTACCTAAATTTGCAAGTTGCTTCAAAATTTGTTTACTTTACATGACTGACAATCATGACCCGCGGCATTACTTCCGTTCAAACTTCCGCATCGCTATTAAACTTTATGAGATACCTCTGAGCTAATCTGACGATTAAGTCAGGGTTTACTCAAAATCGATCGAGCCCTTTTGGCATCTATAGGGAATAATATGTATTATACATATATTATCAAAATATGAAATAGGAGTGTTAGTGAGCTTAGTTTTTTCTTCCAGCTTTTCATTCAATGCAAATATTTATAATAACGACTGGATTTATGAAAATATCATGTTATAGGTTTTTACAAGTACTGAATAACACAGCTTATGCACATCTAAAAATCCAAATTAAATTATTGTTAAATATTGTTGCGTAGTTGTAGATTTAAGAGCTTATTACACTACACAGTATCTATAAGACAGTGTTACTAAGATTAAGCGTAGTGTCATCAAATCATCAAGTCAAAATATTTTATTCAGCATAAAAATTGTTACAATTTCTACTAAACGTCATGAGTCTACCGCTAGTTCGGAAAGAAGAAACCTCTGACCTGAGAAGAACTGGCGAAAGAAACTCAGCGGGACTAATATGTATATGAAATAAGAGTAAGCTTGTTAGTCTGTCCGTGTGTATTCCCATCACACCGCGACTGCCGACAAAGTCACCAGCTACGTACGCCTTGCTAATGAGTTTGCATGCAGTACTTCGGGCGGTGTAATAGCGACCTTGTCTTATTACACTTTAAGAGAGTTCTAATAAGACTGTCTTTATAGTTAATACTGCGTAGTGTAATAGGCTCTTTAGCGTTCTAAAGACGTTCTAAATACTAAGGGTAGGTGCCAAAGCGATTGTCAAAGTATGACAAGAATAGACAATGGTAAATTACCATAGGTGGGAAAGAGACAATAATTTTGAATATTAGAACGTTCTTTGCTTAGCATATAATATAGATAGCAGTAAGGTGTATACAATTTTCAGAGAAAATATTAAATGTATTGCCAAAGTATACCAATTAACCTTCGGTCTCCAAATCCAGGTTGTAACAGTATTGTTTATAAAGAAATATCAAATGAATACGAAGAATTCTTACTAATGAACACAATGTAGGTAAAAGCATTATATTAAAAGGAAGGGATCTGACGTGAATTGCGACAGCCGGATGATCTTACGCTTCGTTTATAAAGATCTTTGTTCTCTTATAGTATTTCAAAGAGACTTAGAAACTTAAGAATGAAGCAATCTCAATAATCATTGATTTTGTTTTGTCATTACGTTAACTCAGAAATAGAGAATTTTATTATCAACTAACTCACCATCGCTACGGGTTCGTCTCTACTCGTAATTTTTTTTTCATAATCCCAATTCTTTGTCTTAACTATAAGTAGCATGAGTTACTCCTTATAACATGTAGAATCTGCAGTGAAAGTGCCATCAAAATTAGGCCAGCCGTTTCGGGGAATATGCAAAACAAACTAACAGACAACCAAAAGTTTGAAAAATGGTTTTTCTTATAAGTACCGTATATATTTCCATGATATGCATTTAAACTCCAAATCTGTCTATGCATCTTTTTCAATTATAGAGCGAAAATAGTGAATCATGGGCATGTGAGTAAATTATGAGTTTTTTACGCCAAATGTATCGGCTTACGTTTGTTGAGAAAGCGAAAAGGAAGAAATTAAATAAGAATAATAGATGCATTTTTTTATAGCGAATCCTAAACTACTAACTAGTTATAACTTACATGCCAATGAAATGGTGGAGAAACGCTTGTATTGAGTAAAAATTTTAAATTAGCCCCACCACAACTTCTATAATATGTTTCTTGAAATCTATACATACGCTCTACTTCCGCTACCAAAGCGTATTACATAATTACTTTCTAAACCCAAAGGGGTCTTGTCGATTCACTGAACAGTAAAGTAGAATGTTAGATGAAAATGTTTTAATTAAAGTTCTCATGTGCAAAGATAAATTTGGCAAATATTTAATTCATTAGCAGAACACTTTTACATTAGTCTTTAATTCCATACGTCTATATTATTATTACCTACTTTTTGTGGGGGACGCGGAGGCACGCAATGCCCCCGAAGAAAATATAATAAAGTGCTATAAAAACTAAAAAATTGAATTGAAAAAATGAGTCAAAAATAAAAAAAATCCTCAAAACACACTGGTAAGGGGTGGGGAGGGTGTATAAAAAATTATGGATGTAAATCCATAAATCCGTAAATCATCTTTCGAGAATTAGCGTGCCCCCAAAAAAGAAGTGACAAAAAAAGCCTTTTTAAACTGAGTCAAATACATATTATGTACCTATAATTCGCGTCATGCAAAAAGAACGCTGGCTGTCTAGTTGCGCAGAGGCGATTTATCGGCCAATTTGGTGGTAAGACGCGGGGCGCGGGACGTCGAGGCACGCGTCGCATGCTTTCCGGCTCGCTATTGGTTCGTCAGTTCAAAATACCATCGCGCACACAAAAGTTATTAATTACGAAATGGTTTTATATAAAAAATAGAGAAAAAATATTTATGACGTATATTGTTTTATAAAGAGAGAGTCTGATAATAACGCAGTCAATAATTTAAAAAAATATATTAAACGAATTAATTACATTTTTTTGTAAGTAGATTAAACATTCTACATTGAATCCAGGCGCGGTCCGAAGGGGGGGGGGGGCACAGGGGACATGACCCCCCCCCCAAAATCTAAGGTCAAATTGAAAAATCTCAAAAATTTTCTAAATAATAAAAGGAAATTTCTAGCTATCGCCTAACAGCGATAAATTTATCTAGTGGTGTTTTTATGAACATGATGAAAATTGTTAGAAGAGCGATTAACAGGTTTAGCTCTTCTAAACATTCACCCGAAATTAGTACTAGAATAGACGTCTCAAATATTATCACCCGATTCGCAAATACAAAAAGACAAATTCCATTTGTTTTATAAGTAATGTATAAAACCGACTTCAAAACGTTACAAATCGAAACTAAAAACAGAAAAAATAATTTTAATTACTTAGTTATTGTTGGAGTCGGTGCCAGCCAAGAAGGACAGTTTTATCCTGCCTTTGCAATGAACTTTCGAACAGACATTTTGATTATATTTACAAATTGATACATTCATTAAATTGTATCAAAATTATTTTAATTTGGCTGGCACCGACTCCAACAATAACTAAGTAATTAAAATTATTTTTCTGTTTTTAGTTTCGATTTGTAGCGTTTTGTTAAAAAATAATTTATTTTTAATTTTTTTGTGGAAATTAGATATTTTGTTTAAATATAAGATTGGTAGGCTAACTAAACTACTGCTCTAATAAGTTAGCAAAGTTTTGGAGTGTACGACAATAGTCAATCGAGATTTGTGGTCTATTTTTCCATGTAACTCCTAGACGTTTATAAGATGTATCTTCTATTATCAGATCAACATAATATCTTGAAGGAATGCGACTATCGGTTCATAAGTACGTATAATATTAAAAGAATTTTCTTTCAACTCCTAACCGTTGAGGAGATATACCTTACATCATCACAAATTCTTGAATAGCTTTAGAAAAATATGAAAAACGTAATAAATTCCTATAAAATTTGAGAGTAGCCCTGGATTTCCTTAGGATCCCATCATCAGATCCTGACTTGGAGATAATGGGACCCCCTCGGAGCTATACTCTACCGAACAAAAGAAATTTTTTTGAAATCGGCCCACAGATGGCGGAGAAATCGGTGAACATACATAAAAAAAATATATACCTACAATAGAACATATAACCTCCTCCTTTTTTGAAGTCGGTTAAAAAAAATTGTGTCTTGTGCAATAATGTGTATTGAGTGACCCCCTCCAAAATTTCAGGCTGCGACCGCGCCTGATTGAATCAAACATATTTTATTAATTAATAGAATTCTATTTAATAACATTCTATCTAATATATTTTTAAATGTACCTGCCAATAACCAATATACGTCGCGAGCGAAAGGCTAGTTTAAAAATAAAAGAATAGGCTTAGTAATTACGTGTGCGAATGTACCCATGCGCAAACACACCCCCCACCACTTTCTTCCAGCGTTCTTTTTACGTGACGCGAACTGTACTTATATAAAAAAATGTGTTTCTATAGTCGAATTTAAATAACCATTATTAACGATACTTTGAATCTATACTTTTTAGAATTTTTAACTATCTACCTGTCTGTATCATGAAAACCAATGGACGGATTATGATGAAATTTGGTATGGTGATAGCTGGCCATCAGCTCGCAGGAAAATGTCTAATTTCTGAGAAACCTATAGTAAGAGTAAAATGTGTTTAGTAGGTTTTTTGGTATTGGTGGTATTTTTGACGATTTTTGAAGTTTTAAAAAATTTGGAGCGACCTCTTAAAATTTTTTCTTTAAGCTGTCCTTTGAAGAGGGCTCTTAAAACAACAAAAAGTAACATTTTTGCACTCGACACTCAAAAAAAAGTTGTCGGTTTTTTTGCGCCACCCTAGTGTATATGTAGTGACTAACCCTCACTTAGGTAAGGTCAGTCCGTATTGTCTTTTGTATTTATAAATTTGTATATACTGTGCTATTTTTAGTTACTAACAGTAGCTAATATTATTGGTCTTATTTGTTCGAAATATGTATGTATCATTAAAAATGTACAATCATTCTTGGGTTTATTACGTTACTTATTTTCCTTGTATATCATCTACATACTCGGCCGAATCTCATACCTAGCAACTTTAGTAAATATAAACCGAAAACCCAAATTTTGCGAGTCGTTGAATCGTGAAATAAGCTTCTTTTTCTGTAAATATTTACATTATAAAAGCAATTACAAATGTTTGAAGTAGTCTGTGTCATAACATCTATTTAACACAGTCCATCATTTGTTTAAATGACTGGTAAATAAAACGGTGATAGGCTTCTTAAAATGAATTATTTTATTATATATAACAATCCTTCTCTTAAATAATATAACAAGGCTATAAAAAATTTCTTAAAAAATATCTTCAATTTTATCTCCCAAAACATCCTTAAATCGTGTAACGTTTTAGTTAAAAGTGAGTTAATAAAATAAACGTCAGTATTACATCTGCTAGTAATAAACGCTGTGTTGTCGTTACAATCGATCGAAACCCTTCTCAAGGAGAAGTAGGAGTAACTTCGATAGTTAATTCGCGCACGTGGCCAAAGTCTCGTGCGCTAGTAATGTGTAGGTACTAGGTAACTTTAATGAAGCCACCATAATCCTATACAAGCAAAACTGCATTATACTACGTTCTTCACGCCAGAACATCGGAATGGATTACAAGGAAGTATAGTAAAGTCATTTACAAATTTCTAAAAGTAATTTAAAATAAAATTTTCAACACCATAGAGTGTATTTACTCTAAAACTGACATCTTGCAAGCCGTAAAATGTAATTTCCCTAGAGTGTAAGCAATAACTAGAGCGTAAGCAAAAACATGTACGTGATAAGGCTAGACTAGGGTTATTGAGATTTAAGATACATTTTAATAAAAGGGTCGAGAAAGGGGTCGTCCATAAATCACGTGATGTTTGAATGGGGGGGGAGGGGGTTCGGAAAAAATCACGAAATATCACCAGGAGGGAGGGGGGTGTAGTGAGTTATCACGTGATTTTTTTTTTACTCACCGTTGGGATTATCCCGCGCGCCGCGACAATCGCCGAACTTTTATAATAATAAGCCTAGTCACCTCCAAAACTTCTCTGAAAAGACCTGTACGGGAACTACTATTGCAAGAAATGGCACTATTAAAAGCTATATATATATATATATATATATATATATGCTTTAAGAAATCGTGTATTATAAATTCTTCATAACAGATGATGAGACCAATAGGATGGGCCAAACATTCCCCCAGACACACGAAGCGTCGCTATTAGTAAGAATGGAAGTGTAATAATGAACCGAATAAGACCATTAATTGCTTTGGATTACTTATAAAAAGTATTGACATACCTACTTCCATTAATATCATGTATAAAAATTAAGACATACATAAACTATAAGTAACGTTACATTGTTATAGTAGTAGTTATAAGTTACAGACGGACGTATTATACATTTTTAATGATATTCTCAAAAACTTTTACTATATTTACATATGTGAATATCAGCACTGAAAGTTTAAGAAAAGTGAATACTATTTTGACTTAACTTCAGCACCGGGTGATGTACCCAGTGCTCAAAGTTAATTGACCGTCGGCCGAAACTAGAGGGTATGCATACAGTCAAAGACCATACATAAACCACCTAATGCCATTGATTTTATTAATGAGAAAAAAGAAAATTCTGGCAGGATTTTAGTCGAGTCGTAAGGATTCTGTAGGCGCTAGTGCACAAAAAAACTACGAAAAAAGGAGCAGTAGCCAATAAGTATATTATGCGTCACTCCCAGTCACATAGGCTAGACTCATACTTCCGCATGACTCTTATGGAACCCAACTTGATGGACAAGGAAGGACAACAGATCTTGAAAAAAATTACTTTAAAAAAGGCTGCAGAAGTCCACACAGAAGTGTGAAATAATAAGGTTATCGACAGCCATGACGTCTTAGTATAGAGTATGTCGTATGTCGAGTAGAATGACAGTGCTTTATTCTATGACTTACCTTCTTCGCAGTAGTATAGCGAGCATATTATGTGAGAGAGCCAGTATTTGCTTCAGGTACAATAGTAAAACATACAATAGTAAATTACATTTTTATCAAGGTGCTTAATTTACCAAAATTATATTAGATTATATCTGTTAACCTTTATTTAAAAATAATATTCAGATTTTTTAAAGTACTTTGTAAAAAAATACACGTGATTTTGAGTGGGGGGGAAACTATACTACAATTAAAAGATTTACTACTAGAGACCAAATTTTCGAAAGTAATTAATCTTGTATTAGTAAAAGAAGTGAGATAAGATAAATTATAATCCCTACTAATATTATAAATGTGAATGTAAGTTTGTTTGTTACGCTTTCACGCGAAAACTGCTCAACCGATCATCATGAAACTTTGTACACATATTCTTGTAGTATTAGGAGTAACATACGATACTTTTATTAAAAAAAATATGTTTTTTGTATTAAAAATGGGTTCTGAAATAGCTAGAGTAATTTTGAAGAAACTTTTAGGCATCCTACAGATCAACCCAATGAGGTTGATTAGCAATTAAAAAAATGAACGCGGGCGAAGCCGCGGGTAAAGCTAGTATAAGATAAAAGCAAGTCAAATTATTTTTCGAGTGTTACCGTATTTTAGTCTTGCAAATCATCATGAAATATAGATGTGTGTAAAATTACTACGTAGGGGAAGAAGGGGGAATGACGCTCACTGGGTAATGGCGCTCACCTCTGTAACTCTGTCAACATGATAAGTAGCAACACACCACATCGCGTGAATTATAAGGGGAGGGGGTCTCTTACAGACAGCGATACAAACATACAGTCAGCTCGCGTCATGTGACCGTGAAGTGCTTTTCTTTGTTTCCGTCCGAACTGATCTAATTTTTGGTTAGGAGTTTCTTGACGGTAAGTCCTAAATTTTAATGCTTATTTAACTATTATTTTTTCTTCTGACAATAAAATTATTCTTTTTTATAATAATGCAATCAATTTTCAACAATTGTTTATGATTTTTTTTTAATTTCAAATCAATTACAAAACGAGCGTTTGGGGTAATACCGCTCATCTGAGCGCAATTACCCCTTAGTGACTTATTATTTTTTTGTTGTAGATATACCAAGAAATCGTCAAAGGACCACCGCTAAAGCGGCTTGGACCGAAGAGATTCCTTCCTTCTAACCTTCAATCTGCTAAAACTCCTCAAAACCAAGGCCCAAATATCCAGAATTTCGAATATGCGCAGTCTGATGGTACTGCCATAATTTCAGGACAAACATCTCCTTTGGCAAGTCCATCAAATGAGGATCAATCCTCTGCACCAACAATTGAACCATTTTATAAACCACGTCAAAGAAAGCTAATATTAACTGCGACTCCTATGAAAATTATTTTAGAGGATAAGAAAGGGAAAAAGTCGCGAAACTTAATAAGACCGGAAAAGATGATAAATTATGACCAAAGAAAGTTCAACAAGAACAAACATATGAAACAAATATCTTACAAAAAAAAGTTCTTCAGAGAGTGAAGATGAATCTTGAGCATCTTTGCGACGATGATAGTGATGACGATATAAATGTGGATGACGAAAGTTATAACAAATGTACTATTTGCAAAGAATTTGGAAATCATAACGAGTTATGGTATCTATCGGTGCACCATCTGCGGACTATGGGCTCATGCTATATGTTCAGGATGGGATTCGCCAGATGAATACATCTGTCATTTATGTGTGTGTGTGCCAAAAATAAAATATTACTATTTCTAAGTTGTCTTACCTCCTTATAATAATAATAATTTTATATTATATTATAATTATTGAAGTTGATTTCACATCGAAGACTTCACTATATTTGTCAAATTGAGAAACGCTTATCTTATGTACAAATGGCGATAATTGATGTTAATTTGTTATTGTAGACTTTACTTTCATTGCATTAGGTTCATCTCATTAATATTTCTTTAATTAAAATGTATTTTACTTGTTATATTCCAAAAAACATGTTTGAGCGTCATTACCCCATACACTGAGCGGCATTACCCATAGTCAGGGGCAATGCCGCTCAAACATGTTTTGTTTATATTTTTTTATTACTACTAGTAGGTCAAAGATAAATGCTTTTGTTGTTAAAATCTTAATTACTCGATAGTTAAAGACTTTGTTATTTACCTTAATTTAGATATATAATAAATAATTTAGAAAATACAGCATGTTTTCCTTAAGTGAACGCCATTCCCCCGTCTTCCCCTACTTATTACCTAATCAGTGTCGTAAAAATCAGTGAGCTCATACTTGAAACTGATTAAAGTCGATTTTGTTTTTGATTAGAATTCATTATTGATTTGAACTTGAAGTTAGACGTCTAGTACTCCTTTCGTCGACGTCTTGTATGTATATATATTGGCAAGGAGTTAGTAAATAGTTAGTAGATGCCTACGAAGAACAAATTTTGTGACAGGGCCGCATTAAGGAGGTCTAAGGGCTCTCGCATGTTTTTATAAAATTCCTTCATCTTTTGTACTACAAACTTTAAACTTTGTAGAGAGGTAGTTATTGTAGTAGAAGACCTCTAGGAATGGCTTTTGATAAGGGCCGGAATGAGGTGGTCTAGGGACTCTCGCAAGTTTGTATGAGGTTCTTCTATCTTTTGTGCTACAAGCTTTAAAATTGGCAGGGAGGTAATTAATCCTTAGTAAGCGTCCGCTAAAAACAAATTTTGCGACAGGGCCAGATTGAGAAGGTCCAAGGGCTTTCGCAAGTTTATATGACATTTCTTTATCTTTTGTGCTACAAACTTAAATTTGGCGAGGAGATAATTGTGTGGTCAGTAGACATCCGCTAAGAACGAATTTTGCAAAAGGGTTGGATTAAGGTGGTCTGAGGGCTCTCATTATTTTGTATAAAAGTCCTTCATTTTTTGTACTACAAACTTTAAATTTAGCATGAAGGTATTATAAATGAAACTATCTTTTCGGATTTTGTCGCGGATTTATTATGATTTTTGGTTTCCGACGTTTCGAATGCTTTACAGCAATCATGGTCACGGGAGAGACTAAGGTATTAGACGTCTCAGGGGGTTATATACTTGTTACAGACAGTGCCTACCCACAATTTTTTACAAATATTCAAAATTATAGACTATAAAATTATACATTTCAATTCTATACATTTAAGATTTTAAAATTTTAAATTATATTATAAATATGGCAATATTATCAACCTATTTTTAGCTACTATAATTATAATTATTATATTTTTCTAACATTTGTTAAAATAATATTAAGTAGTGTTGCTATTATTAAAATATGTATAATGTGTTATATTAAAATATAAATTATTAAAGCAATATTAAACTTTCATATATTATAAATTAAAGATTAATAGTTTAAAACAACTTGAGTTTTGATAATTTTAAGTTAAATATTAAGCAACACCACTGCAAACTAAATCATTTTTAAATTTAGTCCCGCTGAGTTTCTTTCACCAGTTCTTCTCCGGAAATTTGGTTTCTTCGTAAGAAATAGTAAGAATTGATTTGATTTGATTTGATTTGATTTGATTTGATTTGAATTGATTTGATTTGATTTGAATGGAATGGAATGGAATGGAATGGAATGGAATGGAATGGAATGGAATGGAATGGAATGGAATGGAATGGAATAGAATAGAATAGAATAGAATAGAATAGAATAGAATAGAATAGAATAGAATAGAATAGAATAGAATAGAATAGAATAGAATAGAATAGAATAGAATAGAATAGAATAGAATAGAATAGAATAGAATAGAATAGAATAGAATAGAATAGAATAGAATAGAATAGAATAGAATAGAATAGAATAGAATAGAATAGAATAGAATAGAATAGAATAGAATAGAATAGAATAGAATAGAATAGAATAGAATAGAATAGAATAGAATAGAATAGAATAGAATAGAATAGAATAGAATAGAATAGAATAGAATAGAATAGAATAGAATAGAATAGAATAGAATAGAATAGAATAGAATAGAATAGAATAGAATAGAATAGAATAGAATAGAATAGAATAGAATAGAATAGAATAGAATAGAATAGAATAGAATAGAATAGAATAGAATAGAATAGAATAGAATAGAATAGAATAGAATAGAATAGAATAGAATAGAACAGAACAGAACAGAACAGAACAGAACAGAACAGAACAGAACAGAACAGAACAGAACAGAACAGAACAGAACAGAACAGAACAGAACAGAACAGAACAGAACAGAACAGAACAGAACAGAACAGACCAGACCAGAACAGAACAGAACAGAACAGAACAGAACAGAACAGAACAGAATAGAATAGAATTTTAAAAAAATGATTGCGATATCTTCATTTAATAAAAAGTTATTAAAGTTTCAAGAAACAACGATTTGATATGCACTGCGTGTTCAGTGATGTATGTTTCCTTCTCGCGGAGTAGTGGGGCAAGCGGCGTAGTGCGCATGCGGAAAATTTTGTTAATATATCAAGCAACGCGGACGAAGTCGCGGGTATCGGCTAGTATTAAAAAAAACTTTTCAATCGTCTTCTTCTTCAAATAAAATATTTTTTTTCATGTTTATTAAAATTGAAGTCATCAAAATTGTTTAGAATTAAAATTGACAAATATTGTAAGTGGTAAGGTGCCATTTTTGTATTTTTGAAAAACATTGTGTTGTGTGTTTGAGGTGCTGTCTGTAACAACTACGAGTATAGTAAAACTTTCTAGACGTCTTAAACCTTACTCAACCTTTTGACTATGAATAATGTAAAGTAAAACTAATATTAACAGTAGAATGATACATAAACCAGTTATATACACTTTAAATACCACTTGATAAATATTATAGAATTAAATAAATATGTTGGGGCATTATTACAACAGGCCATCTAGTTACGTGGTAAGCTACGAGGCTTGTATTACGAATACCAGATAGTTGATATACTACAAATATAATATATATTTAATTCATGCATATTATAAATATGAACACCCATAACTGGAGCACAAACATTCGTGTTCAACAAATGAATGCACCCAACAGGAACCCGCGACCACTGGCACAATAAGTAGGGTCACTACCAACTGAGCCAAACGTGTTGTCAAATGAATTATCTTAAATGCTTAATTAAAACCAATTTTCGTCATAATCTTTATTAAGGGTTAAAGACAATATGTAACTACCGATATATTTTATAGTTTAATTTATAATAATAATATAATATCTATTTTTTTTTATACGTGAGAAAAGTTTGAAATGTTCTACTTCAGCTGAACTAACACCATAAAGTATGTAACAACAGCTCCTAAGACCTGAAATTAGAAATAGGCATCAATAAAATGTAAAAAAGGCATTCCTACAAGTAATATAAAGAAAATCATTTTACAAAAACTTTAAGGGAAAGAAAGATATATTAAGAAACAAAGCCATTGTTTTAACAATGACGTAACAAAATAATAAGCCATTATTTGTGTCGCCTTCGTGTGTGTGGCATTCGTTTGTAAAAGATTACAACCAAAGTATAAAGAGAACAAAGTAGGGCATCTTCGGCCCAATCCGCGACATAATTACCTGTCATAGTTACCATAGTTGCCTATCACAGGGTTGTCACTGTAGCTAAATTTTAATTCAGTGCTCAGAAATTGGCATTGGGCCGGGAAGTGTGTTATTAAAAAATATTTATTATTTATATACATTTAAGAATGTAAAGCATTTTGTTTCTACATGTTTATGATTATTTTTATTAGGCCTGTAGTTACTTGCTTAAATTATATATCAGTAGAAAATAGTATTAAAAATGTTTGTTTGTTAGATTTATCTCGAAATGTATTTGTGTAAATAAATAAAATAAATCCTTTAATTTCTTGCGTTTACAAAAAGTATATTAATAAAATCATATCACATCCTGCCCATCCACGGGCACCGCCCCCTTACTGCTGTGCCACACATAACGATTACTACGATTGTGCCACAGATTACAAATAATCGGAAAAAATCAATGTTAATATTTAAATAAGGTGTAATATGTTATTTAATCAGGAAGACAACAAAATTAACATTATGTAAAGTTTTACTTTCTTCTTATTATAATCATACAAATAAAACAACTAATCAGTTTAATTCCTTTTATTAACATGATTCGTCACAATCATCATTTATATTAGATTTAGATTTGTCCGATGAGGAGTCTTCAGTTATATTAATTATTAACTCTTGTGTGCATAAATTATCAAATGCAATGTCACGGTCCAAATCAGACATTATGATTCTCTTAGTTCTCTCCACCACACTTGATTATTACGATAGTAATATTTATTTTCATATTAATAAATATAAAAATAAATATTATTCTATATTTAAAAAATAAGAGATATCGATTATTACGTTCTTTTGACTATATATTGTCACTATAGCTTGTCAGTCGACGAGATGTCAAAAAACCATTAACAAAATGGACAAACTATAGCTATAAGTGATTTGTTTACCTTTTCTGTTCAGTAGGTAATCTGAACAAACACAACTCTGGAATCGATGAAGAATTTAGACACCCAAACACACAGCAATAAGTTCTTCTACGAATGTCACACATTTTTCATATAGTGAAAAACCGTGACGCGCGAAACATGTGCGGCGTCAGCCTAGACTGGCGCACTGATATACGGTTCGAGATATTTTTTGAGTGTGCGTGCGGCAACGTAAAGATACAATGACGCACACATACAAGCCGCGCGCGGTGCGTTTGTATGAAGATGCCGTACTATGTATTCTTTTACTATGTTACAACGCTGCCCCGCTCTTTCTTTAGGAGTTAAGTAATAAATCTTATTTTTGTGTCAGAGGACAAGATATATTTAAAAAATGCGACCACGAGCACGTTCTTTATAAAGTTCATGAGATAAAAGAAATCAGTTGAAATTATAAAAAAATAGCTCATTTTAATATTGTAATCCGTAATTGTAAGATGAAGAACATGTGTTATGGTAATAATAATAAATAGTTGTGATTATTTTTTGAATCTACGTTATAAGTAACTTATTTCAACAGCTTAAGCTTCATATTTAAAGCTTTAAAGCTTCTATGGGTACTAATTAAATTTAGAATTACAGAACATTTACATTAAAAAAGACAAATCTATTTACCAATCATTAATGAAATTACTAATATACTCGTAGCAAATTTTTAATTAATAAATTTGGCAAATGCTATATGCATTTGCAAAATTTCAGCTATACCTAATGAACAAATTAAGTAATTAGTGGTTAAGCTATAAATTATTAGGCTTCGAAATGCCCCATTTAATAGATTTAATTAGTCTCTTTCATGTATTTGTATGGAAAATGAATGTTATTTTACATAACGAGCATACAGCCATCCCTAAATATGAGAGAGATCAGGCTATAGTCCATCTCGTAGGAAAGTTAATTCTTCATGCGTATGTTCTCAAGACATCTTGCTCCAAATTAAATAATTGCTTTCTTGAGGGTTGCCAAGTTCGGCTATGATTGTGTACATGTATTATATATTGTATATCTAAGTTTATATACTTAACTAGAGACTCGCCCTTGCTTTGCTCGGGCCCGTCCCTAGATTTAATGCGAGCGATGCCGTGGGTTCCGCTTGTAAATGTATACATAAACTTGATAAATTATATACTAAACCTTCCTTTTGAATCACTCTATCTATTAAAAACACCGCATCAAATCCGTTCCGTAGTTTTAAAAATCTAAGCATTACATAGGGACATACAGACAGCGGGAAGCGACTTTGTTTATACTATGTACATGTAGTGACTTAATATTATATTACTGAGGTATTTCGACATTTTTAAAAACGCCTGACTCAAACGTATGAATACTGCCACAATATTAAATTCCGATGATAAACCTATTAAATATTATAACTAGCCATTATAACTAGGAGTTGGTGTAAATTTGATTGAAGAACTTACAGAAGCAAACAGATCTAAAGACACAGTGAAGAATTTAGCTCCGGAAATGCTCATAGCTTTTTGACATTGTTGACAGACGATCTGCACAAATGTTTTCGCCTCTTCCGATCCATCGTACCATTGGCAGGAATACGCTGCTTCCATTACCGATGAACTCTGTATTTTCAATAATTGTTAAGTAATAATTTAGATTTTTCATACAGTTTTTTTTTATAAATTTGTTGGGACATTATTACAACAGCACAATCTAATTCCGTGGTAAGCTACGTGGCTTGTGTTACGGACGCTAGATAGTTGATATACTACATATATATATAAATTTTAAAGACATACATATTATAAATATAAATACCCATGACTGGAGAACAAACATTCGTCCTCAACAAATGAATGCCCCCAGCGGGACTCGAACCCGCGACCGCTGGCGCAAAAAGTAGGGTCACTACCGACTGAGCCAAACGTGTCGTCAATTTGGGGTATTACTGTACTTTATAGGTTAAAGGTTTCAAGAAGCATGGATGGCGAGATTATAATTTTAGAAAATTAATGACAACAAAATAAAATAACCAGTTTTGCAAAAAGACAATTAAAAATAAATATTTTGCAACATATAAACTGTAACGTTAGAAGCTATTTTACCTCCTCAATAAGCCTATTTCCAAAAATGCAGAAATGGAATACTTGTGCCAGAGTGTAACTAAGATAACCAATCGTACTAAATGCGTACACATTAAGTCCGTTGATCTAGAAAAAAATGTATAATATTATTAATATCTATACAAATAATTAAAGTCAAACTCACATGTGAATGTGTATCAGGTATCATATATAAAAAATTAACATATTTTTGTCCGTCTTTCTGTTTGTTCCGGATAATCTTCGAAACGGCTCGACCGATTTTGAAGAGATATTCATATGTAGATAGCTGACTTTATTAGTAGTATTTAAGGTTAGTGGCTACTATATATTAATCTTTAAATGTGTATGTTATTACCTTAGTTGCTTGATAAGCTAATAGTGTTAATGTGATGGTAGAAACCAACATGTGAAACAACAAAGCAGTGCCATACGTGTCTCCGATAGAAGATACCAATCTAAAAGTAAAGGTAATCAGTTATTTTATTATAGTTATTTTAATATAACAGCACGTTAAACTTTTACATCATTACATGATAATAATTACATTAGTAAGGATCTTATGACCATTCCAAAAAGCCCAGATTCAATTCCTACAAAGGGCTAAGGGCTACTAAGCTTTTACATACAATTGTATTCTTTTTGTGAAATTTATATATAATTTTTTAGCAGTTTCATGTATATATTAAATTCTCTATACCTACATATTTTACATTTTTATATTTTACTTTTTAATAAGTTAGTAAAATACAACATAGTTGTATTTACAACGAAAAGCTTTGAAGAGTTAAGAAACTCTGATGAATGACTTGAGAAAAGTTATCTTGTAGTTTTAAATTCCTATTACCAAACTTTGTTTTACCGCAACAGTTGTAAAGCAAAATTATTTTCGCGGTGAATTTTCATAAATAAAAATGTTGGCGTTTACACGAAAAATAAAAGTTGAATATTATTAATTAATAAACTTAATTTCTTAATGTGTTTGTCACTAGCTACTACATAACACTTCACAGGTTTGATTCCCAAAAGAATAAACTTCAAAAATTCATTCATTCGTTCTAAGTTTTAACTATACTCAATATAGTTGTTAAGAGAAAAAAATTATTAAAAAAATAAATCAAAATTTCGGTCGTCGAAAAATTGAGTGTATTTTTATGCAGATACGTAATATATTCTATTATACAGTCATATGATAAATACAATGGTAATGTCTGGATAAGCTGTTAAAGGAAATAATTGAATTGAATGTCTGGGTATTCATTTTCATTCACAAACCATTAACTTTCTCCCAATAAATTACACCGTATACAAAATAAAACACCGTATACTTAACATTAAATATTATAAAAGAATATTACCTAAAATATATTATAATAATAAATAATAAAATTATTATAAAAAAATCCCATGAATGAAATAAACACTTAATATTTTTTCCCTAAAAATATGATTTTTCTTACCTGACTATGTGTTTATGTCGCTCCACCCAGTACTTGATAGCTGATCGTGCTAGCATTTCCTGTTTTTGGGTCAAACCGTTTGGATTATTATTTTGCTGTCCAAAGGTCTGTAGTCTTCCTCCAGCACCACGTAGCGTCATACCAAAATCTTGCTGAGTGGAGTAGATTCCTCGTATATCCATATCAATTGGTTCGGGGATTTTCTCAGAATTTTCTATTGAACATGAAACTTTACTCATATATATTTCCTACATAATATACATAATTTATAATTTGTAATTCATCCCTTTTTTTACCCACTTGTCTTTCGAAAACTTGCTAGGTTCTCTCAGACATGCAGGTTTCCTCACTATGTTTTCCTTTACCGTAAGACAAGTGGTAAAAATGATAGAAAAGATTCGCATATGAAAATATCGGAGGTGCGAAACCCTTATTTGAACCCGCACTATTCGGTTATCCAAGCGAGCGCGCTACCACTGCCTATAGGCTATCACTATATCAATTTATAATTTAAACTTAAAAAATACTTTCTCTCTCTCGAACTATCTACTTACCTGTAGCTTTAAACAATTCCGCAGTATTAGGCCTATAGGTATCTAATGAAGCGCTAAGCTCCATCAAGGGTTTCATAATAGCTTTTAAATGCTGCAGTTGTTCACATGCAAAGATCAACCAAGAGCAAAACATGACATCCATGAGGTTTGCTATTGCCATGGAGAAAAGAAGCCAGTAGATCTGTATAGAAAAATAGCCATAAGCTTAACAAAAACATCAACCTAAATTAATATGTTGGAACATAATTAGTAATTACATATAGCGCCATCTAGTTCCCTGGTAAGCACAACACAAGCCTCGTAGGCTTTAGTTACGGATACCAGATAGTTGATACTCTACATTACAAATATCCAAATCCAATTGAGTACAAGCATTCGTGCTCTACAAATGAATGGTACCAGCGGGACTCGAACCCGCGACAGTTTACATACAAAGTGTAACGTGTCGTCTTAATATGAGCTTGTTATGTACATAAACTTTAATTTTCATGAGCATTCGAAATTATGTTTTTAATTAAAATCAAATACTTGCCTGATAAATAAATGCCACTATATACATAGTGCCACTCATAGCGTCAAAAGGATACCAGGCTTTGAGTGGTAGTCTTGGTACTGGTTCGGTAAATGTATCATTAGTCTCTTTATCTACTAACATACGGACGGACTCTCCAAAGAAAGTTATTGTGATCCAACCTAAAACATTAAGTATATATATATAAGCTTCATTATCAGTTATGAGGTCAGGGCATTCTAATTTTTGATTTATATTTCTGGCGTATACAATACTAGCCTTTCCCGCGGCTTCGCTCGCGTTCTAAAGGCTGAAAATCAAAGGAAATATTTTACTTCAGTTTTTGCAACATTTTTCATTGATGCTCTGCTACTATTGGTCGTAGCGTGATCTTATTTAGTCTGTATCCTTTCTCGATAAACGGACTACCCAACACAAAAATATTTTTTCAATTCGGACCAGTGGTTCCTGAGAATAGCGCGTTTAACCAAACAAACAAACACACTCTTCAGCTTTATAATATTAAGTATAGATATAAGTATAGTTATCACACTAAACCACTTCATTAGCCAAATAAAACTGTTTACTTATAATATACTCTACTATATAAAACTCGTATCGCAGTATTTAATATCGATCTCCTCCGAAGCGGCTTGACCGATATCTATGTTTTTTTAGTATATTTGTAGGTTTGAAAATAGTTCTTAGGCTATTTTTTATTCCTCTAGGTGATAAGGGAGGCATTGCAATTTAGGTACTGCCATTTTTTCAATATGGCCGTGAGCAATGAAAGAGGTATACGAGTAGTTTATTAACATGATCCTAGTGTTATTTATAATATCTATAATAAAATGTTTCGCATATCTTTTATCGATTTCAACACAAAAACAAATATACGTCATCCCTTAACAAAAATATTTGCACTTGTAGTAATACAAAAATTATTTTGAAAATTAACATTGACTCACAAGTAACAGAGAATATAGTCATGCCACAAATGAAGTAAAGTAGTCTTCTCATCTTAGTCAGGGCGAGCTGGTGGTACCTGGCATCAGATTCAGTGAACAGAGGATGACTGTTCGACTGATTCCACACTGCCAAAGTTCTATATAAGAATATAGATTATATTAGAGATTACATTTATTTTATTCATCTATATAAATAAAAATGAATGTTGCTAAGCACAAAACTCGAGAATGGCTCGACCGATTCGGCTATTTTTTTTAGTCCCTTAGGCACACGAAAGGTTTTACTAATAATAAATAAAAATTCTGAGTTTGTAAAAAACTTATACTAACTCCCTGTACCTAGTTTTAGTAACACATTTTTTTATCAATTCAATCAATCAATAATTTAAATCATCTTATTTTATTTAAATAAGAGTAACGTGATTTCACAGATTTCACAGTGCTGCAATTGAGAATATCTTAATAGACAAACCCATTAACTAAACTAGACAGCCTAGCCTAACGGGTTTCGAATCGAGGGCCACCATATCTGCGACCGATCATGCTAGTCACTAGAACACCGAGGCAGTTTAAAGTACCCGCTTGATACACGAACATAAAACCTTATGTTTATTATTCCTATATCGTTTCAATCCCAAATGAGATCGTGCTCTTTGCCAAATTACACGATTCTAAGTCAACAGGATGAATAGGTTTGCAGCAATTGATACAATAAGTTGTATAAATAATCATATTATTAAAATACATATTGGCACACATATTATACATATATAATATGTATAATGTATATATGCCAATACAAGAAATCGTATTATAAAATATAAAATTTGATATATTTTTATTATGATTAAGAGATTATATAGTAAACAAATAGTCAAATTTCTATAATTAAACCACAAAACGTTTCGACTTTAGCCTGAAAATTTCCTTTTAACGTCGATTCCAATATGTACGATATTCCATTTTTTTGTTAAAAACTCAATTATGCGAGGCTTTACTCAAAACGAAATTCATTAACAAAGCTTTACTGGGAAAGCTCACTGCATTATAATGAAGCTGTTACATTATTACATAGTACAGTGAAATACGATATAGCAAACCCGGCCCGCTTTGCTAGGCGTAAGTTAAAATTGATTTTTTGAATATATACGTTTATATACATATATATTATGCATTTAGTGAAAAGCTGTTAATTTGAAATAAAAACCAGACACTCTACCTTTATTTGTACTGATAATAAAGGTCTAAGTCGAATCTCAAAATTATTTTTTTTGCAAATTCTTACAGACTCATCTTAAATAGAGAGCCCAAATCTATAAATTATATAGATTTATAGAATTTTTTTGTTTATAGAATTTTGGTGTGTCTGTCCGATATTATTTTTCATTAAATAGGATACTTTTATCGCATAAAAATATCTTGCCTCGGTAAAATCTACACTAACCGATAAACTATACCTAGAGACGAACCCGAGAGGCGATATAGAGGCCAAATCTATGGGGCGAGTCACTAGAATTTATATAAAAAGTAATAGATAAGTAAGAAACATAACAACATAGTGTAGCACATATTATAAACTTAAGCATTTATATATAAACCAAGATACAATTAAGTACAATAACAAGGAGTATCACAACATCACATTACTGATAAATTATATTGAAAGCCTTCTTTATTAAAAATATTTACAACGTTTTATATTCTCCGGGAAAAGCGAAATTGCGTGAAAATGAATTCCCTTCGAAAACTCAGTTACTTAGCAGCTAATTATTCGCTCTTTGTTATTTTCTGAAACGTTGCTTTCATTTTTTCTTTTCATACTGGAATATTGAGAGGAAAATACAGTAGCGTTGAATGTACTGAGCTTTTCCTGTAAATATTTTTTGTTAAACAATTTTGCAAGTTAAGTAACAAAAGAAAGTTTATGTTTAGGATTTTCGTAGTTTAATATATTTATATGTTTATTATAGAAATATCCTTCCGGCCACGGCATCCAATATTTACAACGAACCATTGAGACAAATAATATGCAAACGATGTTCTTTCGTACGAAAACATTCATTATACCTGTCACTATGGACACACATTACACGTTACTGTACGTTATAAGTCTTTCAAAAACCATTTTAGTTAGTGAATCGTGTTGAATATGTTGATAGGAATATATACAGATATTTTAAAGCATAAGCCCCTCTCACTCTTTTATTCTAGAAGCAAGCGTGCTCCTAATAGACTAATTTTTATATTATACTACTAGATGTAAAACTTGTTTAATTTTTAAGTTTCTCTCTAATATTTTAGAACTAAGTCTAATAAACTCAATAGACCGTCCAAAAATCATTATTAATGGAGTTCGAATCTTACAATAGCACAGTAATCAGTGACTCAACAAACTACAATACACTGTGGTACAATGTACACCTGCGCCACCAATAAATTTTCTAATTACAAAAGCTTTCACGTGGACTGGTTTAAGCAAGCCATGATTAATGAAGCCCAGATAATTACTGAGAACAATCTACACAACTGCTTAATGAAAGGGTGGCATTAATTCAATTTAAATTTTATTAACTTAAATACACATTGCACATAGTGGAATACCTGGTAGATGTAAATGTGTGGGATTAGTGACTTGTTGTGTCTCACGTAGGATAAATAGATAAATTGTAATACAATATTGTTACCAAATATTTTTTTGAAAAGAGCAACTGTTGAGTTTCTCGCCGGTTCTTCTCAGCAGAACAGCTTTCCGAGCCGGTGGTAGTTTACTCACAGACTTACAGACTGACTTTTAATTTTGATAATGTAAAAATGACGATTCAAAAGAGCTTGTAAAAGTCTATTTGAATAAAGAATATTTTGATTTGATTTGATTTGATTGCACTTTTTATTTTATTTTTATTTATTTATTTATTTATTATAATTGATATAGGAATTTTACTGCTCGTTAATAAAATAAGAGATAATAATAATCAAATATATAAATATGTTGGGACTTCACACTCAGCACCATCTATTTCCAACTTAAGCTACGAGGCTTGTGTTACGAATATATGATGGACCACTTTATACATTATACATATTACTTATATGACTTTAAATACATAAGTATTATAAATATTAATACTCATAACTGGAGTACAACCATTCGTGGTCATGACATTATTGAATGGTCCCAGCGAGACTCTAACCCGCGTCCGGTACAGCAAGTAATGTTACAAACTGCGGTATACATGTCGTCGATCGCATTGCATATTACACTTTTATGTGTATTTTAAGTTTCATTTTCTCATTAAATACTATTAAGGTTTACGTTCTGATTAAAAAATAATAACAAATATAATGTTTATAATATTTATGTTAATAAATTACACGCAAGATATAAAACTTCATATATAGTTTTTGTTTTATGGTGGATACATAACTTCCTATTTACTCATCAACACCAACTTTACACCGAGCTATGTTTTAAACTGAGATTAGGACTTCACCCCATAGTAAACTTTTGTAGCCTGCATATAAATATGTGTAGATCTAAACATTTTCAATAACTAACCAAAGTTGACAAGTTGGCGGTGTTCAACCCTCGTAACGTAAAGCCTGTTTTTCCTACGGCTGTTCTCTCGCCATTCAAGAGGAATTGTCGTCCCACCGGATTATGAGAGTGGCATGAATAGAGTGTACTTACAATATACCTACTACACGCATACTAGTCTCTGTTAGAGAGAACTCCTGGTACAAATATAGATCAGGAGGACAATATTATACCTAATTTCTAATGAAATATAATAAGAATAGGTTAGGTCTATTCAGATATTAAGTTATAAATATATCACTTCGAATCGTTATGACGGTACATTATGATACTCTTTGAAATTATTCATTATTCTCAAATATTATCAACTACTGGGAGAATAAAATTGTTTCTATCTGTATTATTTTGATAGTTTATACAGTGTCATAATTACGTGAATCAAATTTAAATTACGACTATTCCGCCTCGCTTATAATTGTGTCGAAATTTCAATTAATAATTCTCAGTAGAGAAACTGATTCAATAACACGCTAATTATGATGTTCCACGAAAACATGATATCAATATCATATATTTATATATTTTAAATAAGTGTTTATTACCTGTAAAAATTCTTCGAAGTGATTGCGAAAAACGCCAATTTGATGATAGAGTGAGCGAAGAAGAGAATTGTTATGGTATTAGCTGTCAACTCGTTCACTTCATCTGAATACTTAGCCATGTTAACAGCCATACATAAATAGTGGATCACGATCAGGAGTGCATGAACACTAGAATAGATCTTGCGTAGCAGACTTGACATGCCAGAATTATCTAGAAGAAAATATCCCCATGAGCTTCAGAATTTTATCCAAATTATTCAAATATCTTTGATTAGTCCAGATTACATACTGAGTGAGTACTAAATAAATAAAGTCATAGCAACCAAAATATATAGAATAGGTGTGATAAAATAATGTTTATAGGTACATAGATACTTTATTGGGGGAAAATATCACATCTCTGAGAAATCTTTACTATTACCGTTATAATGTGCTTAGGGATTGAACCCGTGCTGAGCAAAGTCGAATTACTAGTAGTGTAACTACTTTAAATATTTTCTAACATTCGTACAACTATTACCTGAATGATAGTTAAACAAAAAATGTCCCGCCATCTGCATCAACTTGATATTCGGCATTAAATCGGACACGAGGCCCTGGGTTTTTACTTTGGTCATCATCTAAAAAATGTTATTGCAAATATTTTAAAACTCTATTTATAATATAGAATATTATTACTATATTTCTCTTTCATATCTAAATACTTTACCTTAACCGATTAAAAAAAGTCAAGCACTTTTAATATAATTATCTCAATTACAACGCATTCTGCAATATAAATATAATTATCATGACGAACATTATCTTTAGGCTAAAGACGTGTGGCACAGGAACCACCATTGGGTGAAGTGATCGATTTTTTTATTTTACTGTCATATTTTTCGCAGAGACGTGTTACAATTTCAAAGTCATGTAGACCAATGATGGCAAGTTTTCCATGGGAGCCACCACATGGTGACCATGCGACCAGCCGGCAGTATCCTCTCCTTAAATATGAATGATGCCTCACCCTGTATTTATTTATAATTAGTGTCTCCAATATAAATTCATCACTGGATCGATTGTGTTTGCAGCAGTTCGATGTTAGTTTTTCATGTTTGATATGTTGTTTGCTTTACTGTTTTCAATGAAATGTTTACAATTCAATGCTCTTTTTATTTGACTTTGCCAGTCATTTTTGATGCAAACAATAATTTTAATCCATAAAACAGAATTATGTACTTGCGACTTGCCCATGCTTCGTTTGTGACCTTAACACTTAGAAATATAAAGATAGCGCTTTATTCAACTGAACACTTATTGTGCGTATATTCATTTGATAATATAATTTTATAGTACCGTAGTAGTGAAGATTACATCGTATATGCAATTTCAGAAGCTTTATGCCGATTTTTATAAGTTACATTTAATGTAGTATTAATTAAGAAAGAGGATTAGGATACGACGAGAGACTATAATTCTATCCAAAAACATATTGTACGTAATTTTATTATTATAATTATTAACATAATTATAAACTTTTACATTTTAAAAAAGCATAACTATTTCTTTTTTATTCCTGTTTATTCCAAGTGTGTAACACACTCTATAGCTTCTGAAATTTAAATTTCTATGAAGCATATGTATTTCAAACATCAATGTTCAATTCAATTTCCCGAAATGTTTCAATATAGCACATACAGAAAATTGAATTGTGTGGCATTTCCTTTGTCTCGCAAAAATAAAAAAGATAATAACAATATTTCACCGTTCTTTCGTCTTTGTTTCTTGAGGACGATGAAAGAATATTTACATTTTGTCAGAATTCACAGTATTTTTCGACCATCTTTTTATACATGATATATGTAGGTACGTAGATATATTTATTTTTTATAGTCAAGAATAACAACTTGCTCTGAAGGATCTTATTATGTAATCTGTGGTATTACTAAATGTATAATAATTTTCCATAGTAACTTGAGAATTCCTTTTGTTTATATATATTACATACGTTCATAATTTTTTAGAGTTTCTAACTAAACTTTGTCGCACAGAGTGCATAGATTTTGTGAAAAAATCAAGTATATAATATCTTACATGATTCACTAAATTCAGAAAGAACAGTACTTGAATTGTAAAACAGATGGGCGGATAGACATTGTAAAGAACCAACTTGTCTAAATTCTAAAGAGTTTTGATAAGCCTTCATGAGTTCTAATAAATGAAAATCTGCAAGCAAAAGGTTTTTAAACAAAGATGTTTTATTAGCTTCATCCTTTTAACAACTTTGAAGTCGGCTAAAAAGTTAATAAAACTTTACGAAGAGTTCAACATTGAGTACACGAATAACTTTGGTAACGATAATACGATTTTGTTTCACAGTAAACTTAACCTGATATTGAAAGTTTCGTTTAAATTATACGCTTGAACTAGTTCTTCGATCAATGGTGTTTCTTTATAAATTCTTTACGTAGTCCGTATCCAAGTTACCTAACAGTCAACTTCATGAAAGTAATATATAAATTAAATAAAACTAATTAAATAAATGTTCCTACTTGGCTCGTAAGCATATTTCTTAAAATTTGTATCAGCCCAAACACGTCCTCTGAATATAGGCCTATCTCAAAGATTTCCGCAACGGTCAGTTATGTGCCATCAGCATCCCGTGGAATTTGTTGATTCTATTAATTAGAATATAACTTCTCTTAATGCTATAAATACTCTTAAAATAAAACCTTTTTTGTACTTATTTTGCCTCAATCAATCTTTTTCTTCTTGTATCAGCTTAATATACTATTGAGGTAAATAGATAGTGGTTTGGAGAATAATATTCTAGAAGTAACTTTCCAGTTAATTGAGTAAATAATATCCGAAAAGATAGTTTCATTTATAATATCAAATATTCGCCTAAGAAAGCGTTATAAAGGAGTTTCTCTCAAAATTGCCTGGCGGCAAATGGTAGGTTTAACAGAGAACTGCAATAATAAGTACTCGTATAATGTGTTGATAAAAATTAAAGAATTTTTGATTTGAATTTTAAAGAAAATTTGATTGAATTTTAAAATAAATCAAACTTATCTTAACTTTTAAAACTAATGATTAGTATTAAAATTATGAAATAAAACTAAATTTCAGTAAATTGTAGAAAGAAACCACATATTCTTGATTTTAATAAAAATACGTCTATTCAAAGGAAATCTATAAATTACCCCTACAAGGCTCATCTCACGTGCCGTCATTTAAACGCCTGTGGAATTTAATTCCAGTCTTTTGCGAAGCGGCGTCTATTTCTTACAATCGTTGGCTCTATTTCGATATGCCATTTAAATAAAGTATTTAAAATGTAATCCTAGGAACGTAGTGTAGATGATTTTTTCGTTTTAGATTAAATATCTACCGGGCACAGACTATATTATAATCTATACATATTATAATAAAATACTGAGACGAATCTTTGATTTTGGAAAATCTTATTGAAACAGACAATATTATTGATACCGAGGTCGATTTTTAGATTTTTTGTATGTCTGTGACTGCATCATGAGGAAACCGCTGAACAGATTTCGATTAAATTTGGTATGATTATAGCGGGTTATCCAAATCAACATAGGATGCTGTTTATTGCCGGAAAATATATAATCTGGGAAAAATTTAGACTGACCGTTAATCCGTACCTAGGGACAAACCCTAGCGAGGCAGGGTGATTGGGGAATAAAATCCTATTAAACAGTGATACATAACTTAACTTGAGTACACAACATTATTTGTGCCATTAGGATAATGCTAATGTATACCATTATTAATTTGAACAAGTTGTGACACCTACACAGTTATAAGGAAGGTAAAATATGTATAATAAGAACCAATATTTTTTTAAATATATACTAAATAATATAATATATTATATAAATATACTAAACCTACAAGGAAGAGCTAACAGCAACGATTGGTATAGCAATTGGTATAATAAAGATATTATGGTATAGTCACCTAAAACTTGCTAAATTAATAAAACTCTAAGTCGAATCTGTACATAAAATATTTTTGAAAATTCTTATCGGAATAGTCATTAATGTCGATAAAGAGGTCAAATCTATATTATCTATATATTTAGAAGTTTCATTGCGAGAAAGGTACTGTACACAGAGTATTCTTAGGAATGTATACTAACCGTTTATACACATATTATAATCTATTAATATCTAGGAATGAAACTTGACGAAGCGATCGTAAGCCTCTAATATAAAAATAATATTTGACATAGACTAAGATGAATAAATGCTGTAATATAGTAATATAATGTATACTTATTACTTTAATAGGTTATTAATATAATTTTCAATAATACATATATAATTTTTAATGTAACTACAAAATTATATTTAGCATATACACATTTAATTTCAATTGAGTAAATTCAATCATAAAATATTAAAGTCTAAAATACAAATCGTTTTACTATTGAAATTTTAACGCCGGATTCGTGAGAATTGCCACATGAAACGTATCTAATAAAATATTTACTTTTATCGCCCCTTCGTAGCTTTTTTAACTGTTTTTTTGGTTCAAATTTATTTATATCATTCTTATTTTATACAAGTACAAGTGACTCACCCTGGCTTTGCTCTTGTTCGTCTCTAGAGCTAGCGCGAGCGAAGCCGCGGGTTCCGCTAGTGTATAACACTTAGAAATCTCCCCTTGAATCACTCTATGTATTAAAAAAACCGCATCAAAATCAGTTGAAAAGCAGACAACGAGGTGACTTTAATTTATACTATATAGTGCTGATGAAATAGAGTGAGAACAAAATTGAGGCAACGATGATCCAGCAATTACATGTTCGCTTGAAAAATAAAGAAAGAGGGTTCAAATCCTCTTTGGGAGAGATTTAAATGTTATTTTTTATATTTTTTTAACTAAAATCAAATACTTTTACAACACGAAACCAAAGCAAAATAAAATAAAAAATCATTACCAACGATCGATCTCCTGAAATTTTTCATGACCCCAATTTTTATATTTCTTTATATATATTTAAATAAAATTTTAATGGTTACTCTGACATTTCTAGGACAGCACCTACCTACTGTACAATAAGTTTGAGAAATCAATGTTGTTTATCTTTTCCAGATTTCTTCAATATCAGTCTTCGTTTATATTGCAGATATTATTGAAATTCATTTAGGTATATTCATTTTCACTGAAATTATTTTTTTATAATACATTTTCAGATTCATCAGACTTTAACCTGATTTACCTGCTATATTGTAAGATATTTGTCCGGATATTACAATTTCAATGTTAACATTGTTTCTTTGAGACTGTCTAAAGTTAATTTAGATTGTAACCAATAATTTTTATTTTTTATATAATTATTTAATTCGGTTACCAAATGATGACACTAAGAAGTGATGTTCTTGAAAAGGAATTTTATTAAATCCACTTGACTGTATTATTTGTTTTATTATTAAAACAATTTTAGTAATTATTAGAACTTGTTTATTTTGTAATATATTGTGTGATTGGTTGTTTGTAAAATAGACTATAACAATGATGTACGGATGTCGTTGCAGCTACCGTGATAACTTACGGGAGCTACGCTACTACAATCTATGACTCTCTCAATAAAAAAGAATACTTTTAAAATAAAAACACAAAAAAATATTTTTAAACTAATTTATTTACTAAACAAGTCACATACGTTTTACGAAAAAATTAAACATAATCGAGAAGTATATATTTTTTGTTGCATTTTTCACTTTTCCTAATCGGCACTCACATCAGTCCTGGAATCCTCTGATAACCAACTGTTTTGTAACGTTCACCATTGAAAATTAGCTCGTCGAATCTGGTATAAATTAAGGATCTGCCTTGATTTTGGTTTATAGTCTTACTGTTATCCATATCTCTAAAAGTAATTATTTCGCCAATACTGGTAGATGTTGTGTCCTTATGTATAGAATTTTTAACAGTTGTCTTTTCAGAGTTAAAATAGGTATAACTGTATAACTTAATACAACATTATGTCGTAGCTATTATGAGTTAGTCTCCAAATATAAAATACATTATTCTTAATATTCTCATAAAATTTATATAAAAATATTTGCTTATGTATTATTTTTGTACTTCTTGGGAATCGGGAAACACTTCGGTCCTGCGATCCTCTTATAACCAATTGGACACTTTCCTCCATCGGTTATACCTGATCTGTCTTCCAAATTTGGTACAATAAAAGGATCTGCCTCACACATCACTGGTTTTGGTATATTCTTACTGTCATACACATCTATAAAATCAATTGTTCCTCCAATATTATCACATGTTGCGTCCTTATTTATTGAACTTATTAAAGTTGTCTTCTCACATGCTGGTTTCTCCTCAAATTCAGTTATGCTGGCTTGTACAATATTGAAAGTGTGTATTAATAGTGTAAAGAGTACGACATTTAATACAGGCATTTTTTGTTTATTATTTTACTTGTAGTTATAAAACTATAGTTAAAACCTCTATGCACGAGTTTTAAAATTTCCTCCTTATATACTATACACAGTTGCACACTACGTCAGCCTGAGTAATAATAAAAACTAAATTGAATAATTTGCCTTGTTTGATGGCTCTTTTCGGTGGGTAGGTATTTTGTATGTACTAAGTAGTTTGCCACGACTAACATAGCATGTACCATGTACGGTGTATGTCGGTGTATGGGTCGGGCCAAGTTTAGTTATTGAGTTTTTCTGTTTAATAAGCCCAGAGTAGGGAAGTTGGCTGTGTCACCCCCTTGCCTTTGAGAGCTCGTAAAACTGTTAATCCTGCGCCTCAGTTCTTGCGCATGAGACGAAACGGAATTAAGAGTGTACTTGTGTTTACACGTACTCTTGTAAACTATAATGTCTCCTGCGGAGATTGGCCGTCGTACTGGTAATCACTCGAGACGACAATTTTTTTTTAGTAATAAGTACTTAAGTTAGGTAGGTACTTTACAAACTAAGGTAAGTAAGATAATGAGCAAACTGTCCGGAATTGAGGTTGGGACTTTTTACGAAGCATTAGTCCAACATTGAAATTAAAAAAATATATATAAAAAACATTTTTTTATTTAAATGCGCTTAAAATAATAAAATAAAAGAAGTACGGTAATTATAAAGCCTATTTTTTATTATTTTAATAGTTGTAGAGCATGAAACATGAAAGCTGTCTGTCCTATATCTAATGTCTACATAATAATCGTATCAAAGAAAGATTTTTCATTTAATTTCTGCCACGCCTCTCGTTTCCTGTATCCTTAAAGAAAATTCAGCAGAATCAAAAGAGAACTTGGGATAGCTTTTATTTATTTATTTTGCGTGAATAAAGATATAGCATACGTAAGTATGATATATTTTAATTCACATAATGAACACAAATATACCATACTTACGTATGATGTATCTTCATTCATTAAGATCCTCATTAAGATTATTTTTAACTAGTCAACCCGGCCTGCTTCGCTGGGCGTAACTCAAAATAAATTGCACGGTTTAGATTATATTATTATATGTAATATTTGTATGACATGTGTATGTAATTATTATTATTTCTAGAACTTATAATGCACTATTCATCTTCTTCTTATAAGTCCACCTTTGTCAACTAATTTTTTTGTTTTTGTATATTTCTGTTTGACCTTTTAAGTGCAATAAAGAATATAATAAAACAAAAGTAGCCTAAGTTACTCCTGATGTTAAAGTTAAAATATGTTATAATAAACATAAGGTATCTGCAAGTAAAAGTCCCGTCAAAATCGGTCCAGCCGTACCAGAGATTATCCGGAACAAACAGACAGACAAAAAAATTAAAAATTGATTTTTGATTTAAGCACTGTATTTTATATACGGTACTTACTTACATCAAAAATATATATTTCGCGAAAAGCGGTTAATTTGAAATTAAAATCAGACACTTCAATTTAATTTATATAAATACTGATAATTGCTGAAATAAGGCATAATGGCTTTTTCAATATAGTTACCCGCCGCTAAAACCGCTATACGTAAGTAATCCTACAAGACAAAGTTTATAATTTATGTACATTGTGGTAAAAAAAACACTTAATCTTAAAAAGAAAGTAAACATTGTACCAAAGGAAAATACATAAAAAGTTCGCAAAGACTCGCAATCACTTACAACTTCTGCGTGATAGGAAATTTAATCAACACCAAACAATTCATGGTGTTCGTCTAAGAATATAAAATTGTAAGATTTAAATTCGATGTGTTTGTTAAAAGGAAAGACGTGGCTTCAGCCATTTTGTTAAATATATTTGCATATTTAAACGAATTCTCAACTGCGGGCTGTTCAGTGTTCACCCCTCAACTCTCACTGGTCGTATCGAGATGTCGTCATACCAGAATATTACCAAATAAAATTCCCCTCAACTCACCTTTCCTTCGCTCGGGTTTGCCAATAGATAACAGTTAAGTAGATTTAAAGGTTTGTGTGGATTTCTCAAAAGAGATAATATTAATTTTCCCGAAGTAAAAAGTATTCTATATGTTGACCTCGATAACCAGTTATCGTCATACCAAATCATCAAAATGTGTCAGTTTTCTCGTGACATGGTCACAGACAGACAGAGGAACAGACAGCCAAAAGTTCTAAAAATCGTCCAGTGTTTCGATAATATTTATTATTTCAATAAGAATATTCAAAAATAATTTATTGCTCTAATTCGACTTAGTTCGAATTTTATTATATTTTGTACCTAAAATAAACTTATTTATATTATTTAGGTGGACTTAAAGATAAAGGCACATATAAAATGATTGTAGGTAAATATAATTTTTATTTATTGAAAAAAATATAAATGTTACATATTTTCTATCATATTATATAGGTAATTTCAATAACAATAATATTGAAATAGAATAGAATAATAATGACTTAATTCATTACTACTAATATCTATAAGTTATTAGTTATTAAGAAAATTAAAATTTTACATAATATTAATATGCTTCATTGAAATATTTACTTTTGAATACTAAAAATGTTGCGACAACAAGAAGTGATAGTCACTTTAGGCAATAAAAGTTGAAAAAACTTGTTTAATTTATAATTAATTATGTGATACGAGTATTATTTATAAAATGAACATAATATAGTTTATAACAACGTGGTACGGATATCGTCGTAGCTAACGTGATAACAGCTGACGGTAGCTACGCTAGTAGGAGCTATGACTCCCAAAAAATATTACTTTAAAACACGTTAAAAAAAAGTAAATAAATTATAATTTAAAATCACATTCACTTCTTCACTAAAAAATATAAAGAGCAATGCTTTTTTTATTGCTTCTTCTTTATCGACACACACGCCACACCAATCTTCTTATAACCAATTGGACACTTTTTTAGAAAGATCACCCCCGGAAATCTGTTTGCCAAATCTGGTACAAATGACGGATCTGCCTCAGCGAGAACTGGTTTTGGACTATCCATACCATCATCCATATCTCTAAAAATAATTACTTCTTCAATATTGTTAGATACTGTGTCCTCATTTATTGAATTCTTTACATTTATCTTTTCATAGGATGGTGATATCTCCTCAAATCTGGTTATGCTGGCTTGTACAGTATTAAAAGTGTGTATAATTAGTACCAAGAGTACATTTAATACAAACATTTTTTTTGTTAATTATTACTTGTTGTTATATAACGGTAGTTAGATCCTTTATGCACGAGTTCGAAGTAAAGAGATTTAACAAATTTCCCCTTATATACTATACACAGTTACACGCTACGTCATCCTGAGTAATACTTACTCGATTTTATGGTAAATATATTGAATGTTTGCCTTTTTGGGTGGTGTTCATTTTTCTCACAAAAAGAAGATGGTTCTAGGATACACGTCACACTATAATACTTATTACTCGTACTTTAGGTATCATTTATGAGCAATATATATACGATTACATAATATAATTTCTATGTATGGTAATATTAAAAATGTATTGATTTATAAATGAAACTATCTTTTCGGATTTGGTCGCGGATTTATTATGATTTTTGGTTCCCGATGTTTGGAATGCTTTACAGCAATCATGGTCACGGGAGAGACAGTCGTCGGGAACCAAAATTCATAAAAAATCCTAAGAGAGTATAATGTTTTGATTTGTTTCTTAATCACACCAGAGAGCCTAACTGGACCTCAAAAAATTTGACACTGAGATAGATATTCCGGAATTGCTCTGCATAGGTTTCTTTTCATCCCGGAAAAATGTATGACTCCCGTGAGATATTCATACTAACTATTTGTAAGCATACCAAGAGATTCGAGTGAAGCGAGGAATAGCCGCTAGTAAAATATTAATTAGTAAAAAACTAAGCATTGTGAGGGCTCGCGTAGTTTTTCTAACGGGTAATAATTTTTAATGGTTATAAAATTATATTTAATCACAGATAACATATCTAGATATAAAGTTAAATAGGCGTGACAGTTTTTTCAGTAAAGTGTACCACAAAATGCTCAGATTGTGGGATAGTGTTAGGACTCGCTTCGTTCCCCTAATAAAAGTGAATATTTAAAATAAAACAATCACACTTTATTTCATATAGATTAATCAATTTCTATTTTTATAACATTAGGTCATAGAATGCAACGAACTTCATTGCTAGTTCATAAACTAAAAATAATATAATGAATACGATTTCGAACGTGAAATCATTTCATACAAAAATACGAAACAGAACACTTCTCTGTTGTAGTGATAACATATCTGCGAAAATTTTCAGCTATTTAAGAAGTTTTAAAGATTGTAAAGAACAAATACAAGATTCAATGGATTCCGCAAAATTTATTGAACAAGAAAAAATCGGAAATATAAAAATGGATTCAAACGACCATCAATGTGTAATCGACGATAAAGGAGTTGATGAAAATGTAGAGGCAGCGAAGAATGTCACAGATTCAGAAAACTGCTTAGTACATGGTGGTTGTCCTGTAGGCTACCGAAAAGTTGGGCCTTTTTGTGTTCCTATAGAAGAAAACGAGTAAAATGCTATGGAAAATACTTTTCAACAACAAAAGAAATAAACAGACATCAAAATCTTATAAAGGTAATTATTTATCCTAAGGAGTAGATTTTTTTAATGTATGTTATATATTATAGAACCATTAAGAAAATGCCCTATTCTTTAATAATAATAATCTGAAAATCGTTTTACAATCGGACGAGATAAAAATGAAGTATATCAATATTTTTGAGCGAAATAAAACTTGATGAAATCATAGAAAAGTGAGTTTGTTCTGAAGATTACCGAAGTGAAGGTGAGAGAAGAGATGAAAGAAAGAAAAACTTATTTGAAATAATGTGTGTAATTTCTTTTTGAAGTCGGTTGAAAACAATTTTGATGCCATGAGCCAGAAAACAGTGCCAAAATAATACCTTTATAAATAAGCAGCTGTAGTGGAATATTTTCAGTATATGTGATGATGAGTCAAACGTCGAATTACTCGTACTATTTTACCGTGTTACGTATGAGTTATTTTAAAAGTATATAATATTTGAATTAGATGGATGTGTAATAAGAATATTAAAAGGTTTCAGCCTCGTAATGGCTAATGAAATAATTGATAAATTAAATTAATTAATATAAAAAATATATTTTGTATGTTATACATAATTTCCATAGATTGTAGTTTGGTAATATGAAAATATATTGTGTAAAAGTATAATCTTTTTTATAATTATTTTTTTCAGTCATCATGTTTTATGCATTTTTGATCTAACTATTAGGGTTGTGTTTGTTTGGAATTTCATGTTTTCTTGTCAATTGTTTCAAATGCTTTACAGCAAACGTGATCGCGGGACAAACTCCAAAAAGGTAGTAATTTAAAATATCAAATATTCGTATAAATAATAAATATAAACAGAGTTACTTACTCCTAATTTTTTTATATATTTCTTGACAAGAAAAAATGTTGTTCATAAAATAAAACTATATTGTCTATAGAATAACTCGTAATTTAGTTGTATAGCGACTCGTTACTCATACTTTAAAGCTATATTTCGTTATAATCTTCATGATAATAATAATTATTTACGATGTTACCATACTAAATGTATTCAATAATTCAACGAAGATCCTTTTTTTTAATAACTATACATATAGCTTCCTACAATTAAAAGTTATAAAGTTACTAGAAAATCTAGAATACTTGAGAATCAGAAATTGAGCTATTTTCGAAGATGTTTTAGTTTTCTATTTGCTTGAGTAATTGTAATAATTTATCTAATTTTCTATGAGTTTAGCTACAAGACATATTTTAAGTGCTGCAGGCACAAGCTGGGAGTCGAACCCACTACTCACAGGTTGCAACTATAAGTAAATAACAGATCAATAGGTGAATGAACACGACCGCAGGTTTTGCGCAGATACTTCTTTTGAAATTTATTTTATTTATAGACAATAATTCTTTTTAGTTACAAAACAATAAAGTTTACAGCAAATAAACCGCACGCATATCTACAGACGACAGTGGTAGCCCAGTGGTAACGCGCTCACTTGCATATCCGAGTGGTGTGGGTTCAAATCTGTGTCTCGCACCTCTGATTTCTTGTACGAATCATTTCTAACATGATTACCACTAATTGTCCTAGGGTGAAGGAAAACATCGTGAGGAAACCTGCATGTTTGAGAGAACCTATCAAGTTCTTGTACAAAGACAGTGTTCATGTTGAATCCAATATTGACCCTGGGATGTATATCCCTCTGCTGCTTAGAGTAAAACATCAGTGATCGAACTGATGAATTCCTATCTGGCTCCGTAGAACCAAACCTTCAATCCAATGTTGCCCATGGGAAGATCCCTTGTGCTTGTAATGAAACACCAGTGTCGGATTGTGGAAATAGCGTTTATTTGCAAGATCCTTTACTTATACAAAGCATCTTAACCAAACGATAGCGCCTCTCTATTACCTAAATATGTACAATAGTTATAAATTTAAACATAGAACCGAATTACAAATATGAAACAAACATATAAAACCTTAAACAGACAGACTTAAGGACATGTTTAGTACACTAACTCGCATTAGGCCAGCGCGGTGGACTCTATGGCCTGATATCCCTCTCGCATTCAAGGGACTGCAGTGCCCAGTAGTGGGACGTTAAAAATAACTGAATAAATATTTACAGTAGGTATGGTTATAGAAAATATTATATAGAGTCGAACATGCACATAAAAATTATCTATCTATTTATTTATTTACTTATATAAATAGGATTACAACAGTGTTATAAAAGTAACATTGTTTAAAAAAATAGTAGTTATACAAAAAAGGGGTCATCTTTTATACATCAATTAAAGGTAAATACAACATTGGAGGTAACATAAAATAAAACAAAACAAAATATCCTAATTAATAATAATAAATTAAATAACTAATTGAAACGAAAAAAACACAACAAATTAAAAATAGAAAAATGATATGAAATATAAATATAAATATCTATTTGGAAACTCTTATTGAAACAGTCATTACAGAAGCCGAATCTACAGTTTTTAGAATTTATGTCTCCATATATCGAACATACGGACAGAAAACCCAAATATTCTCGTGGATTTCGATATAATTATTCCACAAAATGTAAATGAAAAATTCATAGGATTTAGTAATTTATTTAAATAGATAATTTGTTTTAAATAAAACATATGAAAGGTTTATTTTATTTAGAGACTAACACACAGTAACGACGACGTAATGTTGTTATTAGTCATAATATTATGTCCTATTTAACAATTGCATATCACACAATTTGGCTCAAATTAAATAAGTTCTTGTAACTTTTAATTAATGCAGATATGTATTTGTAAATATAAATGCACATCTACGCGTAAACAATGTTGGTTGATTTATTTTTCACATTATAATTTTTTTTCTTCTTCTTCACACACATAAATCCAATCCTTTCGTAACCAATTGCACACTTTCCTACACCAAGTATCCCCATTCTGTCTGGAAAATCTGGTACAGTAGAATGATCTGCCTCAGACGACACAGTTTTCGATTTATTTTTACTTTCATCTACATCTCTGAAAACAATTCGATCTCCAATATTTTTAAATGCCGCGTCGTTAGTTGTGAAGTCCTTTACAATTCTCTTCTCAAATGACGGTAGTGTCTTCTCAAATTTGATTATTTTTGATTGCACAGTATTGAAAGTGTATAAAAATAGCGCCAAGAACAAGATATTAAGTACAATCATTTTTTAAGTTAATTGCTACTGAGTATACAAAAATTGTTTAATCCTCTAAGAGCAAGTATTGAGTAAAAATGATTTGCAATTTTCCTCCTTATATACTTATACTATAAACAGTTGCGTCATCCTGACTAATAATTACTATTATAGAAAACAAAGTATTTGGTTTGTCTATTTGTTGGTTCTTTTCAGGGTCTATTGCTGAGGTTTTTAAGTTGTTTTTATGCTCTTAAGCTTTAACAGGGAAACCTTATATATATTCAATGAAACTCCAACTCAATGGGATGCTCTATAATGGTAAGCTATCCGAGGTTTCTAAATACATAGCACACTATTACTTTAGACATTTGCTTTTTTATTTTTAGTATTATTTTACAAGCAAAGTTTATGCATATTATTTGTGTAAATCAATAACATTAGTTAAATTCTTTGGAACCAGTTTAATAAAAACAGGCTATTTAAAACATTTCTTTAAAACACGTACTCCTAATACATTATAATATATTTAGGCGTATATATTTATATAAACAATAACAAAAGGTAACATTTTATTTTTATTTATTTAAAATGATATGTTTAAAGTGTTATAAAGTATAAATAGGATATCACTATGTCTTCTTCAAATCCCCAATGTACCTAAAAACTCGTATTTACTGAGAATAACAACAAAATCGAGAATTAGTTTAGTTTTCCTTCTTTATATCTCTATCTTTTGATTTTGCAGACACATAAATTCAGTCATTGTATATTCACTTGGACTGTGTCAAATCCGGCACATATTATGATAGATCGAAAAACAAGTTTTAGTTTTAATCTAACATTTCTCTTTATAAGTTTATTTCTTAACATCACAACATATTTAGCTCTATTTGTAATGACCCTACTTGTTTTGCCAGTGGTAGCGGGTTCAAGTCCCGTTGGGACGAATGGTTGTACCTATCTAATTTAGCCATGAGGTTTATATGTATGCGTGTGTTGTATCAACTATCTGGTATTCGTAACACAAGGCTCGTACCTTACTATGGAACAAGATGGCGATGTGTGTTAATGTCTCCAACAACAATAGCAATATATTGTTCGATGATTCATCCTTATTTTAGCAAGTTCAAGCGGTGAATCAAGTGAGCTCCACAGATGATAACTGTGTGATTCAAATGTCAAATCAAAAATGTGCACAAGGAGTTCAAAAAATACATTTTTATTAATTTATATATACCTAATTCTAGCTATTTTATATAAGAGACAAGAACAATATTAAAAAAAACATAATACGTAATACGAGTATGTATGTAAGTAGGAACAAAAATGTTACATCGCAGCAACCGTGAGTTATTCCTTCAACATACTTTAATACATCTATACTAATATTATAAAGCTGAAGAGTTTGTTTGTTTGTTTGTTTGGTTGAACGTGCTAATCTCAGAAACTATTGGCCCAAATTGAAAAATTATTTCTGTGTTGGATAGTCCGTTTATCGAGGAATGCTATATTACATCACGCTACGTCAATAGGAGCAGAGCATCAATGAAAAATGTTGCGAAAGCGGGAAGGCCGGACGTTGGTTCTGCAAGATACTATACCGCGCGAATCAGAAAGAATTTAGTTTCCGGTCTTGACAACGCGTGCGAAGACGCGGGAAATGCTATTTTTATATAAATTATTAGAAAACAATTTTTTTTTTCAAATCAAATATCCGCACAAAGGAAGCTAAAAATAAGAAACTTAATAAACATTTTCAATGTTTATTGCTATAGTGAAAACTAAACTATTGTTTAATTATTCAGAGGACAAAAATGTTGTTATAATGTAGCAAGACATGACGTAGTTATAATTTAGCTGTCATTATCCTTATTACTCCTTACTAATATTAAGTATAATTAATGCTGGAGTCCGTTCATTCGTTTCATTTTCAATACTGTAAAATTTTTGTTGTTTTCGTTCACCTTTAACATTTTTATAAGATCTAAGTATAAAATATACAGGTGCCAAAAAATCATAAAGTAAAAGTGGTTACTATCAACACAGATCACATAAAAACTACAAAAATTTCTGAAATTCGGTTCTAGTTGAGGAAAAGTACGTATTTTTTGCAGCTAGTTATCCTATTTTATTTTACTATTTTAGAATCATTATAATTTGCGTCTTATTTTGATACTTGTCATAGTACTGATTCATACTTTTTTACACTACGATAACTGAAAGTGGACTGAATGATATTTTTTTTATTTTATGTAATAAAATAATTTCGATTGAGTTTTGTGTAAAATCTACAGGTATTCTGGTATTCCTAAGGCTTGTGGTAGATAGCAGCTATTTATGTTGCCGATACAAAAAGATCAGAAATGTGGTCATGGTAATTAAGAATGTCTTAATGGGTGTCAATTTTCGAATGCTTTTGAATTTAGAATTTTTTTCTTCTTCTCTTTTGTCGCGTAGTTGATGAGCTCCTCCATTCTCTGATGCCCGCTTATCATTGAATTTTGGGACATCCGTTATAAAAACGTACATATTCACTTTGTTACTCAGATAATCTCATAAATCTCGAGAACGGCTCAACCGATTTACCTAATTTTGGTTTTAAAATATTTGTAGAAGTTCAAGTAAGGTTTAAAAGGTGAGATGATATAAAGAAATTGCAATAAAAGTAGTATTGTTTAAGTTCGGGACGAACCCGAGCGGATCGTGAGTAAGACTCTAGTATTAAATATTTTTAGGTCACTGGTTAACAATGGGTGTAGCTAATATTTTAAATGAGATTCAAAAATAAATTTAATAACATTTCAAATCTTTCCTCTTTGTCATCTTAAGTGACTCATATATTCGTATCTATGGAATAGGTTACTCGTAACAGCTAATTTATGTATGAATATTTTATTCTACGCTTTTTCATATATGAAAAAAGCGAAGGTATACAAATTCACATAAACAAATATTATATATAGTTATCAATATATAGTTATCAATATATAGTTATCTAATGTTAAGTATAACAAAATGTCTATCCATCTCTTTGTACTATATAATTCTGAGACAATTCTGTATTTTTTTTTGTAAATTTTTAAGCTATAGTCAATGTTTTCGATTTTTGTGTGATCGCAGTATTACAAAACCACTAGATTTTCATCATCATCAGCCCTTTTCAAAGTCCCACTGTTGGGCACGGGCCTCCCACAGTACTAAAGGGCTATAGCTCACAACGCTGGCCTAGTGCGTGTTGGCGGACTTCACATGTCTTTCGAAAACTTGCTAGGTTTTCTTAGTCATGCAGGTTTCCTTAGTCCACCGCGCTGGCCTAGTGCGTGTTGGCGAACTTCACATGTCTTTCGAAAACTTGTTAGGTTTTCTCAGACACGCAGGTGTCCTCACGATGTTTTCCTTCACCGTAAAACAAGTGGTAATCAGGATAGAAAATGATTCGCACATGAAAATATCAGAGGTGCGAGACCCGGATTCGAACCTGGATCACTCGGTTATCCAAGCGAGCGCGTTACCACTACCACTTTCCACTACCACTTTCAGACAGATTTTGATGAGGTATAATAATAATAATATTATCTACTTGTACTTTTTATTTCGGGAAACTATCTCATCTCTGTGAGACCGTGAAAACAATACGAACGAAAACGAACGAAGCGAGGATGAGTCAATAGTAATCTTCCAGTACAAATAGACCCTAATAAATACAAATTATTATTATTTACAATTTAGCTCATTAATATGGAAGTTGTGTGTATAAAATTTTCTTATGTATTTTAATTGAGTAACAGCTAGATGTTTCTTTAGCCTAATTCTTCTTCCTAGCTTAATAGTTTTGACAGTTCTAACTCCTGACCAGACGAACATCGTTGAAGCTTCATCTTGTTAAAATATTTCATTTATTTATTTTAAGCGACATAACAATATACCAATGTATTGCGCTTATTTTCTGTCAGGCGTCATATATTTCGTGGCACAACCACACAGTGGCTATATTTAAAAAAATCTTTTCTTGCTTATTGACTAAAGGGCCTATTGCACTACGCAGTATCAAGACAGTCTTAAAATGTAATTAGACCAGCTCGCTATTACACCGCCCGAATTTCTGCATGCAAACTCTTTTTGCAAGGCGTTCGTAGCCAGTGACGTTTTCGGCAGTCACGGTGTCATAGGAAGCACCGGAAAATCACACGGACTAACTTGTTTACTCTTATACTTAGCACTACGCTAAAGTACAAAGACTACGCTAAAGTATAAAGACTGTCTTGATACTGTGTAATGTAATAAGCTATTAAACTGTAAGACTGCGCGCTGTTTGGTTGTAAAAGTTTTTTTCAATTGAATCCCAGTTCTAGAACTTCCCTATGCGAACGAACATATTATTGGTACTACATATGCAACATATAGCTATATACTCGAGGATAAATATACATTTAAGTAGTTTATAAGAGTGACTTATTGAAAGATTTAAGATAGGTAGTCCTTGTTTTCAAAAATCATTTTAAACTGAGCCGCATGTTTCAGATAAATATTAGTAAATCTATAAATTCTATACATAGACTTAAAAGACACAAATGAAACCTTTTTTTAGAAATATATAACTTTTTAGGTACTAACTTTTTAATACTTCTAAAAATGTTACTTAGTAGTGGGTTTAGAGTTAACCTAGTTCGAAAACTATAGCGAGGTGTAAAATATTATATATTTCATGTTACATATTTATATATATTTAAATTCGACTCGAAATTTTGGTAAATGTATAAATTGAAAACAAAAAATAAAATAAGCGAAGAAAATACTTAATATGTCATAAAAGAAATAAATAATAAAAAATAATATTTTAAGAGAACTTTATTAATAAAAAGACATACAACAAAACATCTAACAATCGTGAGATAGTCCTTCGACATAAGATATTTTCATTTTATCTTTATTTAAGTTCACATTCTTTTTATTATTTCACTGTATAAAATTAAAAAAAACATACTTTGGTTTGTAGACGTACACCATTATTTTTAAAATTACATTTCACATCTTCACTAAGAATAATTAAAAATAACAAGAATAATTTAAGACGTAAGCATTATAAAATTACATGATCAACTTTCGGCACCATACGCACAGATTCTTATTTCTTATTTGGCACACACATAGGTCCCCTCCTCCTGTGATCAACTGGACACTTATCAGATCCTATCCCAAATTTATTTTCCAAATCTGGTATAATTGACTGATCCACCTCTGGCGGCACTGTTTTTGTTTTTGTTTCTATTGCTTCCTTATTCCTTAAAACGATAATTAATTTTCCAATATTTTCCGACGATGTATCCTTATTTGCAACAAACTTCAAGGTTAGCTCTCCCGGTGTAATAGGTATCTCTTCAAACTTAATTATTCTAGAGTTTACTGAATCAAAAATATGAAGCAACAGTGCCACAAACAAACAATTTGTAATAAACATTTTTAATGATATTTGCTTTTGACGTCTCACGAATACTTGTTGCACTCTTAGTGGTCTAATGTGAAGGAGGAGAAGTAATTGAGTTAATACGCTTATATACTCATATATTAGGTACGTCATAAAATGTATAGAAACCACGATTCTGAATATTACTTGTATAATTTCCTAACTCTGTGTCATATACTTAGTAAATATATTAGACCTTATGACTTATACATACGACACAGTTTTTGTATTTTTTACTTTTAATTGTAATAATAATGCCCTTAATTAGTAAATCGTAAAGTTTTAGTCACAGTGCGTGACGTGTTTCTTATTATTCTTGTATATGTTTTGGGTTTTTTTTTTGGAAATATAATCTGATCAAGAGCCTGATTTGCTGTGCACAGGTTTATGCACGAATTTCAAAATAAGTCTCTTAATAACACCTACCATTTCGTCATGATATAGTCAATTAAAATGATATTTTCGTTCATCTACAAGATCAACGAATCAATCAATGCATGACTTAAAATTAAAGTGCAGACACATATAGTAGGGCTGGTGTGGATTATTTATTTACGGGAATACAGGACACTACCGCGAATGATGGAATTATCAATTCGCATTCCACTGGATAGCTAAATATCAAGTCGCTCTATATTACATCTATTTGATACTAACTATTAAAATATAAGTAGGAATGAGCCTGAGCAAAGCTAGTATAAGTTGCTAGTATTTTACGTACGCTAACATTACATTTTTTTCTTAAAAAAATCAAGCAATTTTTAACGCGCGATGCCAAAGAAGGGAGTTATAAGTTTAGTGTGAGCTGTAGGGGTGGCTCAAACTCCCATGGTAAAAAGAGAAATTAAAAAAAGGTTTAATTGTGTGTATCTGGTTATTATACCTACGGATTAACGAATCAGTAAATTATTTTTTTTGTTTGAAAGGCGACTTAATCTTTCAGATCTTTTAAAGAGGACGTAATATGTACATATTCCACAGAACTAATCGATTAAAAACTCTTGGTATACTGTTACTTCTTCAACATAAGTACTCAACTCTTCATTGAAATACTGCATAGATATGAGAAATTCTATTTTGACTCATTGAAATGACTTGAAAAAAACTAGGTTAATGTGTTCTCATTTATATATTTCTTTTTTTATTTTTTGTTAGAACAAGGCCTCCTCAAAGAACCTTAAACCATACCTACGTAACTAATCACTGGGGTGAGTTTGACATATTTAAAATATAATTAAAAATCAAGATTTTTTGATCATATTTTAAATATGAAAATACAAAATCTTTGACATGAAAATTAAAAAAAAATTGAAAACCAAGAAAAAATATTTATTTATTTTATTTATATTAAACTCGGCTGACTTGAAAAAAGGACGTGCGTTTATTTTTTTGTTAACTAGGTAATTTATTATGCATGTTATTCTGGGCCCACCAGAAAAAGGGACACCTAGGACCGTTAGGATTTTATTATTTCTGAACACCCCATGTGACGCCATAATAGGTAGATAATCTTAAAATATGTAATAAGTAGTTCGTATACATCTTAAAATGGTATATCATATCATCATATAAATATAATGGACTTTCCAATACAATGAGGTCTCCTAGTACTACTCTACTCTACTATTATTGTTATCAATTTATTGCAGAGTACTAGGACAATCAGATATTCTGAAATAAGGGCAGCGTGTAATGTGCATTATAAGTACCAGGTATTTATAAGTAAAAGAAATTCGTGTAACTGTAGGCTGCCAAGGATAGAGCGCAGCTTCGCTCGTACCGGATGTCGTTTTTTATTGCATGTTCGCCGATTTATCGGAGATGAATCGATCGAATTTGCCATTCGTGTGACGGAACTTTTACGACTCTCTTCTCTATAACCATTGGTTTGAATAAAAATTATTTAATGGCACCTCTCAGAATTATATATATTTAACTTTTACTTACCTACTAATGTCAGTCTATTCTTTTATTCTATAAGTTTTTTTATGTTGTCATGTCATAGGAATGCAGTGTTGCTTTCAATTAGGGCATCATTTAGTCTAGTATTTGTATGAATGAATGCTCTGATAGCAATCTATGTAATAAATAAATAAATAAATAAATACAGAGGTCTACTCTCTCATATGCTCTTTTTTACCACATATTTACTTATAAAGTGCCCCCTATTTTTCAACTGTCCAATTTTTTGTCCATTTATTTATTTTTTTGATAAATTCGCTGTATTTTAAGGACTTAGTTCCAAAAGTCTATGATTATAAAATCTTTGCCGTACGGAAAGATGGACAGATAAACATGGAGAAATTACAAGGCCGTTTTAGCCATTTAGATGCGAAACCCCAAAAAGTTTCATAAGATGTTTTAAATTAATATTTTCAAATATAACAATTAAAGTCAAACTCTAACTGTGGATTTAAGCAAAAATATATTTTACAAGTTCTTTAATCGATAATAGTTAATTTATTTGACTCATTAAAAAATAAGGTAATTAAAGGATTCAAGGAAAAGAGTTAGATTTATCAATCATTCCTTTTTATTCAACATACAAAACTTACTTTATCTACTATAACATACTCAGTCATTAACTAAGTTCACCAACAAAGTTACATTAAATTAACATTTCCATTCTATACATCTTACAGCAGCAAATTATCACAATACACTTCAATAAATAATAATAAATAATGCCTACATTAAAACAATTTACATAAAGATTATAATAACCGCTAATTTTGCAATTAGCTTAAATAACTTTACAAAGTTTCTTAATCAAACAATAATACACCAAAAGAGCAGCTTAATCGAGGACACTGAATTTAAATAAACGTTCTATTAAAATGAACTGTTTTGTTCTAAGGAGTCACACATTTCGGCCCTCGTCTCACTTGACCGATTGCACAAGAACTACTAGCAATGCTACTCCTGTCTGAGAAGTCTGGAATGAAATCGTTATTTGTCTTCACTAATTTACTGATAAGTGAAGGTAAAAGGTCCGTCTTATGTTTTTTTTCTTCATCCATACCAATTTTGATGGTTGCCATCGCTTCTTTGGTAATTGGGTCCTGTTTAACCACAATCTTCATAACGAAATCTTCGTTTATCGGAATCTCGTTCATTCTTATCACAGCACATTCAATGTTTGCCAAAATAAGGCAACTTAGGCAAAACAACAGGCAAAGTGAGGTAGCAGACATTTTTTCTTGACTTTGAATTTTATGTTACGAAATAATCTCGTCTTAAACGACTGTTCGAGTTTGTAGCGCTAAAGGCTCTGTGTTGGATATCAACTCGGCACGCAGTATTTATACTTAAAATGTTTAATATTGTAGCGTTTTCCTATTACGTAAATTACGAATCCCAGTGGGAAATATGACGAATCATACGACTAATAGTAACACCTTTTGAATACATTATATAAGATTCACTCAATATCAAATTTGTGGAAAGTACCTATAGAACTAGATTTAGGTATTTTGGGCATTTACGATAATATATTAATGGAGTCTAATAACAGTGAAAGTAAAAGTATAGTATTATTAATATACTAAGCTTTCTTTAACAAGACTGTAACGGACACACTTCTCAGTAACTGTTAATTTTATAATATAAAAAAACATTGATTTATGTTTTTGTAACATATCATTAGTCCTATTTGGGGGTTAATTACGAGTTATTCATTTCGAGTAGGGGGTTTATTATTTATTTTATTACGAACTCTTACTTATTGGTAAATTCCCCGTTTTAATACATTTTGCGTGATGCACTTGCTACTTTGTGACTAATTGATTTAAATTAGTCCTGGTATTAGTTAGATTAGTTGTACATATTTAATTATTTTTATCACTATGAGTATGTCCCACTGCTGGACATAGGCGGATGCCCCTCAAGGCCATAGTACACCAAGCTGGACCTAGGTAGTTTAGAGGTCTAGACTTGTCATTCGAAAACGTACTAATTGCTAAAGATCAAACCCATCATCACCAACATAGGATCCAGTGAAGACTTTAATTATTCTAGGTACATCTATACTAAAATTATAAAGAAGTAAAGTTTGTTTATTTGTTAAATTGTAAGGGGTAATCTCGGGATCTACTGAACCGATTTTAAAAATTCTTTCACCAATAGAAAGCCACATTATTGCTGAGTGTCATAGGTTATATAAAAAACCGAAAAATAACAAGGCTTTTACGTGGTAGTCCGCTTTGCAAAGTGAATCGGAGAAAAAACGGTCGAATGAAAGCGTTTCTTACGAACGCTGCCTTAACTATGAAAGATATATTTTTGAGTTCTAGAGAAAAGATGTGGAGCTTAAAAATGCCTACAAAAAAGTCAACGACAGCATATGTCTAACTTTTATATTTAAGTGAAGAAAAGTAGTTTTTTTAATATTAGTATAGATAATTTAATTTTAAATTTTTCATATTAATAAAATAATTTAAATTATTTAAACACTCTGTACTAAAAAAGGATTAAAAACATTATGCCCAACGAAGTGGGCACGGGTCAGCTAGTGTTTAATAAGAAGATGGTATTTATTTCATGATAATTATTCTATTAGCTTTAGACATGTGTCATTCGGTTACTATCATTTATATACCTATCGATAAAAGCTTTTATTTTATATTTTTTATTACTTAGAACTTTATCGACAAACATGTTGAAATTTCACTATTTTTAATTAGGTATACATTATAAGTTATTACCTTCTTGCACATATTCAAGCTAATTGAATGCGTTAGTAGTTTTTTCATGGAATTATTAAAGACCTCATTTTGGTTCTGTAAAATAACAATTAGGTATTTTGTTAAAAAGAAATCAGGCTTCTTCTATGAATGTGGAAAATTTGTATGTAGACCAATTAAAAAAACTATATTACAATCGAAACACAGTGACGGATTAGAGTGATTTTTTGTGTGTAGGTATTTAGAGGGGTGGAGAGCAGCGTGATTACTTTATAAAGCGAGAGAGAGCATTCCCATCCGTTATCCTACAACCCACAACCATTTACTATACGTATGAATAAAATATGTGTATATTCTTACATCCCTTTCAAAAATATCTGTTAAAATTTTAAACCCGAGCGAGGCAAAATTGCTACTTCTTAATAATACTAATAACCTGCATTTCCTATCCAGCAAAGGAAAATGACGTTACGTGAAGAACACCAATTCTGGGAAATGACACTTATAATACGGTAATTTTAATCTACATTATTGTAATATTGTAATTATAAGTACTTCGTGTGAGTCTAGACTTGAAAAAAAATCGAGTAGTTTCAAAATATTACATTGAAATCAATTAACCTATCATATAAAAATCCAGATTAATTCTAATGCAACATATATATTTATACATACAACGTTTTTATAAGCTTGAATAAATTATTCAAATACATGTATATAAAGTAATTCAAACGTGTTTTAATGTCTTATTACGTACTAGGTATTATATGAAAAACTTAGGAATTTACTAAGTTGTTAGCAGAGAGGTGTGCCTACATAAAGATTAATAATAATAATAATAACATCGTTTATTGCCATGAAGAACAGTAAAAAAGTTAACATATACAAGGTGGCTTAAATAAATCAATGGCAACTCAGCTGATGCTGCTGAGGCCAGAGTCTCAGACAGCGCTGATTTTCAGTAATACCCAGCTCCCTAGGGTGTTTAGCGAGAGCATGGCAGTAAAAAAAGGACTATTCCTCCAGTTAACCATTCCAGGGTCAGTAAAAATATATTGAAAAAAAATTAAAAAATAAATTAATAGATTCATGTGTGTTTACGATTTTTCTTCAAAAGAAAGTAAAAACGATATTTTTTTACTTTTAGCAAGTCATACTAAGAGAGTCTCCTTTCCATTACACAATCCTATTTTATTTATCATACATAGATATAGGTATCATAGACCATAGCATAATATTTGTAAGCGATTCCGTCACTCTATTATAGTAGAGCGAAAGATTTGGTACTATTATGGGTTAGTAAGCTAATGCCTCATTGACCTCGGGACCTCGAACGGTGTCCTCCCCATGGGGATTCCCTAGTGAAATCGAAAAATTTATACCTAGTACGTATATCATGATTTGCGCATGCCCTTATAAAAATAGCTACGATGACGTATTGTGGATGCATAATTAATAGGGATGATCCCCGATTTAACGACATTATTGATAGAGCGGTACTTTTTGCGATTGTGTCATCAAACTAGCATTTATAATTGTAATAGGAAGTCCATAAACGCCCGAAGAGGGTGCGAGGGGGTGCACTTGAAACGTGATAACGAAAACATATAGTAAATGTTAAAGAAATAAAGTTATATTCATAAAATTTTTGTTTAAAATTACATACATATCTGCAAAAAATATTATATTTATGAAAAAAATACTTATAAAGTTAATAATACAAAGATTAGTTAGTAGTTTAGTTTAAAGAATCAAAAAGTTGTAGAAGCGCCCCTGGAAAAAGTTTATCCCCCACTCATTATTATATGAGCTGTATATTTTGGATTGTCACCAAAATATTTATTTACAAAAATACATATTTACTATTTTAGGTACTGTTCTTTGTTTGTTTTTACAGGAATATGTCAAATAAAGAAATCTATTATAATTATAAAAATCAATTGCCGATCGCAATTAAACAGCTAGGTCCATCTGAATAATTACTATTACGTAACAAACGTTGGTTGTGGTTGTAGTATAGAAAAAATATGAAAACAAAAAAAAACGACAAAAAATTAAAAAAAGCTATTTATTTGTATGGGAATCACTAACAGTTTAAAAATAAAGAAAAATAAAAATTCCAATGTATTATTTTGTATAGCCATACATTTTAATCAAAGTTGAAACCTGCGCCATCAAAACAAGAAACTAGTTCTAGTATTAAGTTTGCCGTTAGCGATACAGCGTGGGAAGTAAAATACCTATATATATAAGTAATTGCATGTTATAAATATAGCATACGGTAAACCCCGCGTGAATACCACGAGACTGTCTGCTTACAATTTCCAAAACCTGTTTTGCAATGAATATTATGTAATTTTTATGTTTATATTTACATAACATTATTGCTTTGTGTTTTCCAACTTTTAATCGTTTCTCTGTCTAACTATGAGAACAACCAAGCTGATACATAAGTAGGTTCAATGCACATAATACCTTACATAGTTTAAAATTGTAATGTGAACTGTCTAATCTTTTTTTTTTATTTTTTAAACTTTATTCAAATTTTATGCATTAGCATCCGGCAATACAGCCAAAGCGTGGGCGAAAATACGGTAATTTTGTAGCATCCTTACTAAAGTAAAAGTAGCCGTTTTATTCATGGCCAAATATTTCACCAATGAAGTAAAAACGGAACTCCTCATATGTTATGAAATATGACCTTGATGAATTTTTTAATCGAAATATTTGACGTATAGAGTATCAAAATAGTATCTTTTTGAAGGCAGAAGTAGCTAAGTACTTATAAACTTGCAAAACCAAATGAAATACGTTCAATTTTAAAACCCGATCCACATTTTCATATGCAAGTTATAGTACATAATTATCACTTGCGTTACGGTGACGGAAAACATGAGGAAACTTGCATGCCTGAGAAAACCTAACTAGATTTAGAAGACGTGTGATGTCCGATGACGTAGTAATAGGCTCATGACGTTCAGTAAAAATTGTAATCAGATCGGTAATTTGTACTCATTAGTACTTAGACGTTAGATGAATTATTATTTTCACTTATTCTCGATCGATACAAATAATTTATGCGTTTTGTTTATACTTCTTGTGGACCATTTCTGAATATCAATTCTAAATAGTTCAAAAATGCGAGTCAATGGCAATCTTGCAAAAACCTACATAATATTATAAAATATGTGAATGAGATTTTGGGTTTCTACAAAAATTATGATTTGAATAAAGTAAATAATATATAAATGTATCTATTAATCCTGGAACATTAAGTTTCACAAGATATAAGTACACTTAAAGAATAGACAGAAAACATATTAGTATCCTCTTTTTCTTACTTAAGAAATGATTAATTATCTATTTAAACTTTCATCCCACTTTTAATCCCTTCAAGGGATGATTTCCGGAAAAGCTACCCTATGTCCTTCCCAGCGTCTCTAGTCTCTAACTATCATAATACCAAATTTATTTGAAATTGGATCAGCAGTGTTTTAGTGGTTACCATTACAAACAGACATACATTTTTTATATAGATGTTATTATATACATAAAACTTAAAATATTTTGATTCATTCTCCACCTCATTAGTGACTTCAACATTTTCATTCATTTATAATATCATTTTACTTAAATGTATTAATGTGTAATTCTTAATACAGTATTAATAAAGTCTATAATTTATTAAAACATTAAAGTACATTAGTATATACGTTATATACACATGTATTTCTTTGCTTTTTACCTTACGATATACTAATACGCAATTCCATTGTAACAAAACAAATTATCAATGAACTTGCGTACGCTATGACGGTTTTAATATGTGAACTAAAATAGATATCTTGTTTTCAATACCTATTATTATTTCCCTATGCAAATATAATATTAATATCAATAAATTCTGAACAGGATAAACTTATAATAACACGCTTATTGTAAAACATATTAGAGGAATGTTTTAAAATAAGACTATTAAATTGTGTAAGACCGTCAATTTTAAAATTTTCAGAAGTAATTGTCTTAATGACACTAAGTTATCCTGGATCAGGAAAAAATGTATTAAACTTGATTTACCTCGAAAAAGACTTATCTTAATATAGGTCTCTACTTAAATACACGCTAGTCTTTGTTACAAATTTTTTGTTTTCAAATTTTTTTTGAAAACTCGAGTTCATATTGCCTTCTAAGTGTTTCGTATAATATGTATTTCAACCTTTCAACCTGTCTTCCTCACAAAACGCGACACTGGCAGAACACATTGCGTCTATTAATGCAATTCTAAACCATAACGAAAAAAAAAACAAAAAACTTTTAAAATTGTTCATACTTTAACATAAATAACCTTAAAAACGTTTTAGTTTATTTACATCTTTTAAAAAGTAAGTACCTACCTATCTAACAAAACATGTTCCTATTACGTTTCATAATTCAAAGACACACTGAATCCTAACAATCGAATAAAAACAATGACATGATAATTATTAAATAGTATATAATATACTCGTATTTGACAGCTGACATTGTGTTTTACACTGGAGGACAAGGGTTTTATCCTCATATTATGAAGGAATGTATACTAATCATAAATACCTATATTCATAATCTAGATAGAACAGAATCGCAATTGGATATCAACAATCTATACTAAAGTAATTGTAATAGTCTAATTTAATAATAATGTTAAATTTCATGTCTGTACTATTTTAACAAAGCAGTTTTGTAACTTTCGCGAGAAGGACTGCCTGGACTGGAAGATAGCTGTATCTTGGTGTCGTGAATTAATTAATGATCAATCATTAAACAATCAAGATCATGAAACATTAATGATCCTGTGATAAATAAAAAAAATATTTATTTTATTTTTTATTCCAAATTTCAACTAACTTAGATATAATTCAAATGTTTTGTAAAATCTCCATATTTGCATGTATTATTCACCTTAAAAGGTACTGTATTTTGATATAAGAACCATTGTGTACTCGTAATTAATTATAAATTTTAACATTGTAATAACCTGTCAATCAAATAAATAAATTGCCTTCATCTAACCATCCATCCATCCTAAATAACTCTCATATTTAATATAAAAGAATATAAATAAAGAACTGTATATCCATCATATTAAATATGCATAAAAGCTCATATCTGAGGATCCTTTTTACACATTCTATGTCAAGGGTAACGAACTTGCAAAGTATAGTACCTACATAGTATGACGAGTTCATACGATTCACTCTTTGACTAAGGGCTTTCCCAGTATGACGAGCTAGAACTTTAAGCATTGCGTGTAAAAAATTAATAAGTTGATTAATAAAAATATAGTTCGCTAAGACATAAAATTAGATCAATATTTTTTTTAATTGTGTAATAAAAAAATATTTAGCTATGTAAAAGTTTATCACTACGTCATATTATAAAATAAAGTCATCCGCCGCGTTTGTCTGTCTGTTCGCGATAATCTCAAAAAACTTTATCAGTAGGCACCGATTTTCATACTGTTTTCAACAATGGATAGAGGGTTCTCTAAGGTTAAGGTTCTCTAAATGATCAAGTCTAGTCAAGTCAAATCAAGTCTAAACATATTATACTAAAGTTTCAGATGAGTCGAAGTGTACATTAAATATTCTTAAAAAATATTATTGATATAATTATTATTATATCTATTTAGAGGCCGAATATAATATATGGTAATGGATTTTATAGAATTTTTATCTGTCTGTCTTTGCCTGTAATCGCATCGCGAGAGAAAGACTTGACAGAAAATAGTTGATTAAAACTGAAATTTGGTTATTTATTATTATATGATTTACTTACTTACGTTAGAGGACTTATGAGCACTTTACTGCGAGAAAATATCTAATGCGGCCTTTGTTTAGTCATTTTGTTTAAATTACAACAATACATTGAACTTTGAACTTATAACTTTTAACAGTAGGTTTTAAAAGTTACATATTGTGGGTCCAATTCAAAATGTTTAACAAATACAAAATGTATTTAACCTTAAATTGATCAATTTTACAATAGATTAAAACTAGTTAAATCCCCATTTTATTGGTAGGGCTCCTTGATACCTTTAAATACGCATTTAGGTCATTGGACTTGTGGTTAGCAAAATTTGACATAACTAGGGCGTTTAACATTGAAAAATATTCCATTAGATTTTGTGGGTTTCGTTAAACCATACAAATGTACCTTAAATTTATGTCATCCTATAATATTCCACTCTGTTGAATTGTACTTATATTAAAAATGCTCAAATTTGTGTGTATGTGTATTTGTTGCTAGTTCAAGCTAAAATTGCTAAACGGATAAGGATGTTACAAAAGCGTACAATTATATTAACGATATTATTAATAATGTTGTATTGAAAAAAATGAAACTGGCATAGAATTGTGGCATATAAATCTTGATATACAGTTCATAGCAGTAGGCTGGGCCTACTACAATGATCTTCTACGTTGGGACATTATTACACACAGCGCTATCTAGTTCCGTGGTAAGCTACGAAGGTAGCTTATGTTACGGCTACCAGATAGTTGATATACTACATATATAAGTTTAAATTCATAATATTAATTTAAACACTCATGAGTGGAGTACAAACATCCGAGTTTAACAAATGAATGCCGAGCGGCTTTCAGGCTTTAACACAATTTTTTCCACTAAATATTCTTTAAACTAGTAGTACCTAATTGAAAACATCTTATAGTGTAGTAATTTAAATAGTCGTGTAAAAATCATAGTATTATGAGCAATTAAATATGTCATAGAATAGTCATCAGTGATGACATTGCGTAATGAAGTCGATGGTTTGTTTTTTCTCTCAATTTAAAAATGTATACATAGTTTATGCTTCTTATGACGAAAGGATGAGTAAGGTTCAATAGTATAAAATATTAAGAAATACGTAGTTTACCTACCAACTATTTAGTCATTTTTGTAGTTTTATAGCGCGTCACAAGTTTTATAACGCGCTGACTAAGGGACTAAGGTCAATATAATTCATACTAGTACTCGTATATAATATAAGGTTTTGTGTATGACAAAGACGATGGATTGATGGATTTTCAATTCAAAATGTGATTGGATTTCTAAACCTTTTTTGTATTTTCCTAGAAATACATTTTAGCAAAATAGCAAGCAAAAAAAACATTAAGTGTTTTGTTTTATCAGAAAATAGATATTTAAGCGCTATAATATTAAGCTCCAACGAGCTTTTAATGTTTGCACGTACAGTAAACGTGAAGATCAGCATCACGTGGCGCTTACATAAATTAAAGTTAATAATACTTAATTACCTACATTTGAACGTTTTCCTTGTTTTGATAGTCTAATGTTTTGAATAGATGCAGAAGGAATCCAGTGGCGAGTTCAAATACAGGGTCTCGCATCTTTCGGTGAAATGATGATGAAACCTGCATGTCTAAGAGAACCTCGCATGATGTTTTATCTTAGACTCTTTAATAAATGAATATAGACAGAGTGTCATAGAACTTAATAAAACGTCAACATAAATATTTTAAAGTATAAACGTTATTGAGTTAATTGAGAAGTTCGATACAGAGACACGATCAATAGTGGTACCTACTTGTAAGGCTATTAAGTGGTATTAACTCAGTATATTTTTTGGCAAATTTTTACTCTATAAAACATACACAAAGTATTGGAATTTAATACGTCATAACATTTCTTTATTTAGAAAATAGGCTGAAATAATTGTTGATCCAAAGCACATTGTACTTGTAATATTTCTTAATGTATCAAACTGGTACTTTCCCTTTAATGAAAGAATTTTTTAGAGTAGGTACGATGTCTTGAACTTGAATTAAGCATTTCATTTTACTAATGTGTAAAGAAATACACTAACTTTTGACACACGTTGACGTGATTAAGTTTATAGTGAACCTTCTTTCCATGCCAGCGATCGCAGATTCGAATCCCGTTGAGGATATTCATTTGCGTGATAAGGGCGAATGTTTGTACAATTCAGTCATGGATATCCATATATGTAATATGCATGTATTTAAAGTTATATATTATACTAACGACTCGCCCTCGCTTCGCTCGGGCTCTTCCCTAGATTTAGCACAGGTAAAGCCGCGGGATCTGCTAGTTATGCATATAAACCTTCCTCTTGAATCACTCTATCTATTAAAAAAAACCGCATCAAAATCCGTTGCGTAGTTTTAAAGATTTAAGCGCACATAGGGATATAGGGATATAGGGACAGAAAAGGCGACTTTGTTTTATACTATGTAGTGATAGTGATGTAGTATATGAAACTATCTTCTATCCATATAGGCTCGGCCTTCAATAGAAGTAGATGGTGCTTCTGGCTTCATATTCCAACATTTTTATATTCATTTATTTCATAAATAAAAGCATGAATCGAGTCAAAGTAACATTAAAAGATAAAGGAGAAGCTTTATCGATTATTGTATTAAGAAAGCTAATCTAATTTCCTTTACAGTCTGCGTCTTTTCTATATTTAGAATCGTCTCATCTTAAACTTTATCGTGTAATTTTGATATAATTATTCATCTTTCATCTTAGCGAAGGGTGTATCAACGGTTGGCAGTGACTAATAAGCCAAGGATGACGGCTTTATAAGAGGGCAAAATTTAAAGTATAATAAATTTTACATTAAATTTTGCCTTCTTATTATAGTTTAAACTAGATTTAGCGCGAGCAAAGCCGCGGTTTTCGCTAGTAAATATATACAAAAACTTGATAAATTATATAATAAAACCTTCCTCGAGAACCACTCTACCGATTGGTGAAAACAGCATGAAAATCGGTGCAGTTGTTTTAGAGTATAACGCGAACAGACAGGTATACGCGGTGGAGGACTTTGTTTTTTAATATGTACCTAGTTATAGTGATTACTAGAGTAAAATATTTTTTTAACCAGAGCTATAGAAAGAGTGACTAAGTAAACGAACATCCCAAATGACAAAGCATGACCTTTATTAAATAATATTATGATCATGATTCATGACTTACATTAAAAACTATAATGACTTCTACTTATACGTACTAATTTCGGTATAAACTCGTAGTATAGTTTTTTATTATCACTGAGGAAAATAATATAAGCTTGGCTCTTACAGTTTAAATCACACACTAGCACCATAGTAGCAAATAAAGATAAACAAATATATTGGGACATTATTACACACAGCCCCAATTCTAGCTCCGTGGTAAGCTACGAAGGAAGCTTCTGTTACAGATACCAGATAGTTGATTTACTACATATATAAGTTTAAATACATACATAATATCATAAATATAAACACCCATGACTGGAGTACAAAAATCCGAGCTTAACAAATGAATGCCCCAGCGGGACTCGAACCCGCGACCGTTGTTCCGTTGTTTTGTTGAACCGACAGTTCAAAAGCGTATTTTATAAAATTACTAGTGGATCCCGCGGCTTCGCTCACGCTAAATCTAGAGAGGTGAGTCGCTTTTTTAAGATAAACATTTCCACCATACATTACATATGTGTAACTCTGGCGGTTTTGGCAGCGCACGCCAGAATAGCTCGCAAATGGTAGATTTTTTACCACTTACTGAACTCTTATCATCATATTTTGGACAATTCACACAATATCTTTATAAATTGTAACCGAAACCTATGTGGTATTCTGATGTATAAGCTATATTATTGTAAAGTTTCATTAAAATCCATTCAGTAGTTTTTACGTGAAAGACTAACAAACATCCACCATCCATACATACTTACAAACTTTCGCGTTTATAATATTAGTATAGATAATTATAAACAGTAGATAATTTAAAACAATAGATAGTAATAAAACAGCAATTTAATATTCTTTAAAGGCACGATAACAAGAATGTTTTTGATAAATATTATGAATGTCATCGGTTTAACCTACCCTAATTATCCACATACTCGTACACCAGGTATGCAATTAAAAATTCTAATACATTTCGGGTTTCTACGTCACATTTGAATGCCAGAAGAAATACCAAGCGGTTATGGTATAATCATACTTATTTTAGTATGCGATCGTAAAGTTTAATATTTAGGAATGAGCTAATACAAGAAACGATTATACCTACTACTTTGAGGAAACTGAGTTGGCATTAACATAAATCTAAACAAGCATAATGAAAAAAAAACTGATCAAAAGCTTTTTCATAAAATGTTGATTTTTTTAAGAATTTTCGATTACTATCGAATCGAATTACAAAATCCCTAAAAGTTAACAAAACATACTTGGGATCGGCGAAATGTCAAACATTATAATAGTACAATATATGTATGAAATAATAATTTCAATTTCAATCGTTGTCACAGAATCATAATAATATGAATTCCGCTATATTTTTTGTATCATTCGTTGGCTTAGAATGATCTCATCTTCATTAATCTTCATTTATACATCCAAAAAAATGTAACTGAGTCGAATCAGTACATAATAGATACAGAGGCCGAATCTTTATTTTTATAGAATTACTAGCGGACCCTACAGTCGTTGTCCTGTACATATAGAAAATTTTTATAAACTTTTGCTCCCGGTGAAATGTTTTAGTATGCATGCGCAAAACAGCGTTTAGCCTAGCAACGACTTATTTATAATTGAATATGTCATTTATTGTGCAAATGTATAAATAACTAAATAATATAAAAAATACATTATCTAGTGGACCGAATTGTGAATCTAAACCATTCTCGAATACACTCGAACACACACAAAACATTTCATCAAAATCGGTCCAGTCGTTTAGGAGGAGTTCAGTCACATACACACGCACACAAGAAATATATATATTAAGATTGTCAGTCTGTGACACCATCACGAGAAAACCACTGGAAAGATTTTGATGAAATTCAGTATGATAGCTGTTTTTCTGGTTAAACATGTAGGATATTTTTTATTTATTTTTTATCTTACCTCTTACAATTTTATACTAAAGTACGCAGGATTCAGGAACCAACCCAAGCAGAGCGAGGGTGAGTAGTTCAGTATAAGACAATCCAATTTCATTACGTTAAAACTTTAACCTGAGTAATTTCACTGTTACTAAGTATCAGTGAAATTACTCAGGTTTTTTTATGAATAGCTTGTTTATTTAGAGAGATTTAATAGTGACCCATATTTCGAGTGTTTATCTTTAATATATTTTGAGCAATAAAGGGGTCAAAAGTTGTAAATGGTTCGTGTAATACACACGGCACCAGTTCTTTAGGCTCGAACTTTACTTCATACGTTACGTTTATTGATAAATAGGCAGTAACGATTATTTTGTTTCTTCTCCAGTCAAGAATATTTATATTTATAACTTGCACTCATTTAACTTAGGTTCGTCCATAGTGGCCCACTTCGGTGGGCGGTTTGTTATGCCGGTTACTCCTGGTACTTCTCTGGATAGCAGAGTGGACTGTGGAGCAACCCTCTTGGGTGTCTGGTCTGCTTTGGCAGACCTGCCGGGCCGTCGGGGCGCGCAAGCGATACTGCGACGCCCCATTAAGACGGGTGAGGGACGTTATGTTTTAGTGGGTAGTACTGGCTTATTTTAAGCTGGTGAGGCAAACATAACCACCTATTGATATGCGTCAATGCATTTCCTAACGAAACAAATATAGGTTTTAACGGTTAGTGAAATCCCCATACAAAATAAACAGTTCTTAACGTTTTTCCAACAGCTTTTTTTATTTTCCCTATTTTGTATACTAAAAACACATTTAAAACAGCCTCAACGAAACAATAAAATGTTTCATTTAAATCCAGTCGTTCTTGAGTTTTAGTGAGAATAACGAAAGGGAATTAAATATTATATATAATATATCATATATACTTATGTAATAAATGTTTGGTGTAGTAGTAGTAGGTATCTAGTATCCACAACACAAGCCGCCGTACCTTACCAATGGAACCAAAAAGGGTTATGTTTGGAATTTCAAAATCAAGAGCGAAGCGAAATTTTTCGCTTTATAAAAATATATGGAGAGATGATCTAATCAAAAAGCTGAGTACACCCATTTACTGTTGGTAATTACAAGTTTTGACTCACGTGGACTGCATATTTGGATTTTCCCCAAAGACGTTACAAAAGTAACATAAAATTGTAAGTAAGAACCGGAACGGTGAAGTACTTTTAATTATTGTCGCTGATGAGTAATTCTAGTTCCTTCCGTAGTATTACTGAGTATTAGTAAAATACTATACAGAATTTACATCGTGTTTACTTTATACTTAAAATATTTATTGAATTTAAGTTAATATCGTAATTCTACTAATATTACGTCTTAAATCTTTGATTTTGATCAGTTATTGTTAGATTTAATTTAATTTTTCAAGTGGTAGTACCATGCTTGTTACCTTCGGGTAGCAACCGAATGGGCCGGCACGCCCCGTATAGTTCATTAGTACCACTCTCTCACAGAAAACCGGCGTGAAGTGGCAGCTATGCTGTCGCGTTTCGTCCGGTGAGTGAGAGTCCGGGAGGCCCACTCTCCTTCCCCCCTCCCTCTTCCCTTCATCCTCCGCCTTCGTTCCCTCCTCCCTCCCACTCCCCTCCCTCCTCCCTCCCTCCCACCCTTTCCTGAAAGGCGGCAACGCATCTGCAAGCCTGGCTTCAGGCTTGCAGATGTCCATGGGCGGAGGTGATCACTTCCCATCAGGTGAGCCTCCTGCCCGTTTGCCCCCTTTTTACCATAAAAAAAAAAAATATTCATAAAACTAAAGAAGGTATTTAATAGTGTTTTTAACTTAACAGAAAACCTGTTTTATCTTCTCAAAAAGAAATTAAAAAATTACTTTTCAGCGTGTTTTTAGGATATCAGGTGAGCTTATTACTTTTATTAAAACAGACATTTTCAATTGAATTATTAACCCATTCATATAGAGGTACTTTCTCATAGTACAATACTTTTTAATCTATTTTTGTAACGTACTAGCAAACCCGACCCACTTCGCTGGGCGTCAGTGAAAATTAATTAAACTGGTGTTATAATTTTGTAAAAAAATTAAGAGTAGCCTAAGCTACTCCTTATAACATTAGCTATCAGCCGTTTCAGAGACAAGCAGAGAGGCAGGCAGACAAAAATTATAAAAATTGATTTTTTGATGTAAGTACCGTATTATACTTTTACGCATTTAATGAAAAGCTGTCAATTTGAAATTAAAAACAGACATTTCAATTTTATTTATATGTCCTGTTGTAATGTTAGGTTCAAAGAGGTACCTTTTTCGTATTTACTTACGACTAAATAGATGACTAGTATTATTTTTAAATAAAATGATGATGATGATGTTGACGCTATTTATTCGACATACATGTTAAAGCATGTCCAATAGTTTTTTTTAAGTATGAGTATCAAACATGCTATCTTTTAACCTATTAATATGTCGTATCTACATTTTATGTAGGTTTAATAAAAAAAATAACTGTGAATATTAAATAAATAAGATTATTTATTTTTTGCTCATCAAATAGGCTAGTATTTGTGGTTTTTACTATAATTCGATGTTTCACTAGCAGCTGATGTTACTGAACCTCCGACGTACTTTCCAAGAGAAGCAAGTCCATTGGCCTGAAATAAACAGTGTTTGGATTACTAATGAATGTTATTGTTTATGCAACAGCATAAATTGCTAGAATCAGTAATGGGAATTTAGGAAATAAAAAAACATACTTTATAACCACACAATGGATTTCTATTATTGTGCCTTATTTTGAATTGATTACTTTTTAGTATAAATAATAATAATATAAAGTTATGAATATTAAAGTTTTTAAAAGCAGGCCTTCAATATACAATTAGGTAAATATCGTTACACTCTTAGAATGTTTATTAATAATGTATCAGCTTTACTTGACATTTGTTATGAATATTGAACATTAAAATATTATGAAGATCGTAACATAAGTTTAAAACGTTGGTACGCATTAAAAAGTATCGTATATTATGTTGACCCGAATAACTAGCATACTAAAACTTAGACTATAAGAATATGTTTAGTGGTTTTATCGTAATGCGTTCTCGTACAGAAAGAGGCCTATCATGTGTCCATAATAATGACGAATAATACGACTCAGTATTTTTTATATTTGTCGATGAAAATGTTTAATATATACTTGACAATATTTTAGTTAATATGCTTATATAACGTAAACTGCAAGAAAAAAGGTCAATCTCTTAACTGATCCTACTCCAGTCGAGTCGGGGCCGTCCCTTAGGACTATAAGAGGGAACAAAGTGCACTATAATATCCCCGTAATCTGTGGCAATTTATGTCTGTTGGGAGATATAAATCCAAAGGTTATTTTGTGGACACTAGTGTAGCTCATATCTTTTATTATTTACTACTTCACTAGTTATCGTGAAACATTAGTTTTTGTTGACAGTTTCCAGAGAAGAGTGCCAGAGCATTACTCCAGAAATATATGTCTACCTCGACTCAGTTATAGCATCTATTCTGTGGTTATAGTAAATGTCAAATTGTTTTGCTTTTTTTCTAATTTTCATATTACTTTTTAACATCATTTAAACTAACATTATTTTCTAACGACTTTTTATTTCGTCTACAGCTAACAGGTGTCTAACGGTTAAATACACAAAATATTTGCATTAATAATAATATATGGACTGTATTTATTCAAAAGTTTAATTAATAATCTTAGTTAATAACAAATATAAATCTTCTTTAAATTATTTAATTGCGTAATATCTTCTATGCTTATTAAGGAAGTTCGCAGAATTTCTTTGGATAAACTTCTTATATATAAATGTTACTGAAGTCCTTATCTTTTAATGAAGTCTGTCTCTTCAAAGTTTGCTTATAAATACATTTAATTTTACCTACGTGTTAAAATATAGGCTAATTTGTCTACAAATAGCAAGGAGCGATATTGTTCTTTATATAATCATAATTATAGTAATAAACAAAAAGTTTATACCAGGTAACCTCCAAATTAGATTAAATTATTTTACAAGCAAAAATTATAAACGCCATAAACCCTTTTCGAAAATATTCGATTCGACCTCACTTTATTTTTATTATTGAACTATTTCTATAAGATTTTCAAAATGATATTTATTTTCAGATTCGACTCTGATAAAATTTTATTATATGTATAAATTAGAGAATTTAGGCTAAAGATAAAGGCAATTGCCCGAAAAATATTAAAGGTTTTTGGGGGATAAGGAAAATCGTTCGTAGATTTTAGTGTTATATATATTCATAGAATTTATTTACCGCAATACCGCGAGAGAAGCTATTTACAGGTAAAAATAAATGATAATAAAACTTTTGTAAGACTTAAATAAATATGTTGGGACAATATTACAGCAGCATCATCTAGTACCGTGCTAACCTACGAGGCTTGCGTTACGGATACCAGATACTTGATATACTACATATATATAAATTTAAAATACATACATATTATAAATACAAGCATCTATGACTGGAGTACAAACATTCGTGCTCAATAAATGCCCCCAGCGGGACTCGAACCCGCGACCGCTGGCGCAGAAAGCAGGGTCACTACCTACTGAGCTAAACGTTTCGTCAAGTCTTAAACTTAGAAAACTACAATATCATACAAACAAAAGTAATATAACAATAATGAATGTTTAATTTAATAAAATACTTAGTAGCAAAGAACTAGTAACGAGTTTTGTTTTCTAACTATTAATTGTTAGAAAACTCGGCGAGTCAGATACGAGCGGTGGTGGGCAGTTTGAAAGCTTAGATTGTATTTAATTAGAAGACTTACTTTAAGAATAAATTTTAAATAGCATGGGAATGGGGAAAGTTTATATTTTATTTATATACTCTACTTAGAAACTTCAACTCAGTACTGGTCTAAGAGCCGGTGGAAGATCGACCTTCACCGATCTGATAACCAGATGAGACATATTTTTTATCAAATATAATTTATAAACAAATATGCCTATAATTACTTGCCTATCTGAAAGTGCTCATGGCTATTTTTAATTAAATTAACTTTAATCGATTTTTTTTTCATCACTTTCATTCTTTTGATAACCAAATGAATTTTATTTCACTGTTAGTTTTTAACACACAGAATATGCCTCAGTAGGCTTCCTACTCATTTTTGTGTATAGCTACCTGGCAAGCCGATGTGAACAGGTAAGTCAATATAGGTGACTCCATCGTTCTGCTAACTTATCGAAAGTTATATCAAATTTTAGATCATTTTATTACAAAATCAGTCATATAGAATTGCCTGCAAAAAATCATACTTAAAGCACTGTTGCCCAGCTAAAAATAGCCATGAGCACTTTCAGATAGGCAAGTAATTATAGGCATATTTGTTTATAAATTATATTCGATAAAAAATATGTCTCATCTGGTTATCAGATCGGTGAAGGTCGATCTTCCACGGTCTCCTCTACTATACGTTTTAAGGGTTACTATACATTTCATAAAGATGAGATTTCTCAGAGTAAAATGTATATATGTATGATCCATATAACCAGCAATCAAAATATACCAAAAGTTATCAAATATCTTTCCAATTTCTAGTGTCATACAAACAGAAAGACAAAAATTCTGAGAACTACAAATTCTTTCTTAATAATGACAATGCAAAAAGACTTTCCAAAAATTATATAATTATTATATTATGTATAGATCATTATTTAATATAATTAGTTATACCTACACAGTGTACACAGTAACTATCTCTGACTATGTCTAACTATATCTTGATTAGCAAAAATCTTAATTACCTTAGCTCTTTTCAGCAGTTCTTGTTGAGCTTTCGATATATTTTCATCTTTGCCATTCCAAATCTTCCAAACAGATGCTTGAAGCGCTCTTCCATAGCTAAATGTTAGGGCCCACGGTTTTTTCATAGGAACTTGATTTATAGCATTAAGATTCAATGTAGCTTCTTCTTCGGATTGACCGCCAGATAAAAATGCAATACCTATAATAAGGATATAATTTATGGTAATATTAGTAGGTAGAAAGAATAGATTCTAGCTTGTTTATATTTAAGACCAATAGTGCTATTTTATAAAACCTTTTATTTTTAGAGTTTAGAATCCACAAATAACTCGAGTTGGTTGGACTACACTGTACACATTCAAAAACGCGTTAGCTTCTCTTAAACATGTAGGTTTCTTAATGATGATATCCTTCATTCTAAGACAAGTGGTAATCATATTAAAAATAAATCATATATGATAATTTTGAGTAATCCCTTACTCTCGGATTTGAACTCGGTTCACTCGATTCCCCAAGCAAGCATCTTATCACTAGACTGCCCAGCACTATGTACAGCACTATAACCTAATACATACAACGATACAAAAAAAGTGCGTGTGTACAAAGTACACATGTCAGAAGTAAAACTTGAATTTAAATTAAGGCTAACTCTTCCCCGTCTCTGAGTGCCTGGTACTATGGACTTATTTTTTCGTTTCATCGAGTTTGAAATCACAACGATTCTAAAGAAGTTTCACTTCAAAAAAAAGCCATCTATTATTTTTTAAGTTTAATACAATCACCGCACTAACCTGGAACGGCAGCGGGTACAGTCCTTAGTAAAGCGGTGACGGTAGCTGATGCTATTTCTTCAGGACTACTTTTCTTGAGACACTGCTGACCTGGTGTCACCTAAAAGCCATGATATCTTTTATGAAATAGGTACCTAGTTATTATTTTTCGTTTTTATTATATGTAAGTTGATTTAAGAGGTGATTACATATTACATAACTTTTATAAACTCTTAGCGACTCACCTTCGCTTCGCTCGGATTCGTCCCTTGCTTTAGCGCGAGTAAAACCACGGATTTCGCTAGTTTATTTATATCAAATCAAGATCCTAAAAATAAGTTTTAAGCTTCTAGCTCTAAAAATGACGATACTTCCATACAGCTTTTCTTTCCCTCTTTCAACCCCTTACAACCCTTTTTCACATTAAATTAGCCTATATCCTTCCTTAGACTTTAGACTATCTATGCACCAAATTTCATTTAAATCGGTTCAGTAGTTTCAGCTTGAAAGCGCGACGGACGTCTGTCCGTCTAGACAGAGTTACTTTCGCATTTATAATATTAAGTAATATTAGTAAGGATTGTCAAACTTTTTTTAATATGACACTAAAATTAATCATAATATATTTTACCATATTAGGTTTCAACAAAGTTCCTTCCAGAAATACATGATGATCGTTCAGCGCCTTGTAAACTGTAGCTAACACTACTTCTGTCACCTTTTGAGCTCTAACAATGTCATGGTCACCTAGTTAAAAAAATCGTATAAGTAAAAATTAAATTATTGAGACTTCTAGGATATACACATATCTTTAATTAGATTTTTCTTCGTCAATGGTCTCCCTAACGAAGTTGGAACTACTTTGTTGGACAATTTTCTAAGATATTCAATTTACTCGTACGTCCATAACTTTTAGCATATAATCGCTAAGAAAACTAAAATTCTTCCGCTAAGAAAATATGAAATAATATATTATATAACTAAGTATCCTAATATTTTGAAACAAAAGCTTAAAAACAAGTTTAAAAATGAACATGTTAATTTTTACACCCAATGCAAGCATAATATAGGTATAGGACGACCTATATTAAAAATAATAGAATATTATTTTAGGCAAAAATAATTTATTAATTTTAATACTTAAAAGAGCTTTTAATAGTAATTAATGTTATTACTCTTTGTGGTATTATTAAAAACGCCGGAAAAAATCATATTTTAGCCAACTTTATATTATACCTACGAGGGAGCTGTTTGAGTTACGAATAAATTTTTATTACTTTTTTCATAAAAAGGATGAACTGGACAACTTTCGTCAAAGGCAATAAGTTCATAAAGAGGAAAAATCTTATGAAATTCAAATATCTTTCAAGTGTGTGGAAATAAATTTTCAAGTTCAAGAGAACTTGAAAACACAATAAAATTATGATAATTACGAGAAGAAGAGATAGAATATTTAACGAATGATTTAGATACTGTAATAATATCTTAATTATATGCCATTTATATAATGGTTAGAAATAAAGATGAGACCAATAATTAAAGGCTTCTATTATTCATTTGAATAATAAATATATTTTGAGGAATTTCGAGATTTCGTGAGGAGTTAGTTAGTGAGTGAGTTTGATCACTTTGACCTATCGCTTTTACGAGTATATAATTAGATGCTGATTATATTATTGGTGAAAAAAGAAAGCATTAAGTTTTATCTTTTTAGACGCTAGGTGACCTTTATTAAAATGGTATTTAACAGACAAGGTAATCGATCCCGCGAACTCGTGAATGCAGTAGAGTAAGGTGTTAGTTTTTCAGTTCAGTTCCATCCAACAGAAAAGTCAAATTAATTTTCATAATAATAAATTAAAATTATATAGAGATCCTACATCCCAGTATTTGGGATAATTACTACCTACCAAAGAAAATACAGATAATAATAACTCATAAAATAAAGGTGTTTTTTTATATTTTTTATAGATGTAATAAAATGGAACCTCTTACCATCTAATAGTACATCAGGTTCAACAATCGGCACCAAGCCCTGACTTTGGCAAATCGAAGCATACCGAGCTAAAACATTAGCCGTGTCCTGAATAGCCTGAAGTGAAGGCGTGTTTTGCCCAATTTTTAACGGGCAGCGCCATTTTGCGAATCTACATCCTTGCTTTTTATATTCCGCACATCGTTCAGCTAAATTGTCCAGGCCTATTACATAAAAAAATAACATAAATTACAATAAATCAAAGTCATACTCTGGAGATATTTAGTAGAAAAAAACTGCGTAGAATATACGAAATTTATGTAACCATAGTACCTTTTCAAAATCGATTACAAATATTATTAAACACTGTAAGGTCTAACCAATTTCAGACACGGCTGCCATTTTCGACCACGACATTCAATTTCACTAAGACAAGCCAACTGCACAGAAGATGTCAAAGTAATAATGTCCCAACATTATTATTTATTATTATTTACCTTAAGAAAAAATCTCAAGCCACTAGACCATTAAGGCAGTTCAATATCAGATATTAACATAAATAAGTACATTTTGCGGTATTGTTACGTAAAGTAATCTCCGCAGGTGCCGTCTTATGTAATAAGTTATTTATCAAAAACTAACAACTCACTGTCGCTTCGCTCGGGTTCATCCCTAAACTTAGTGCGAGCGAAGCCGCGGGTTTCGCTACTAAATATATACAAAAACTTGACAAGTTATACACTAAAATCTTTCTCAAAAACCACGCCATCCATTGGTGAATACAACATGAAAATCAGTGCAGTAGTTTTTGAGTTTGTCGCTAACAGACGGACGAAGCGGAGGACTTTCTTTTATAATATTATGTAGTGATGTTCCTACAAATTGTACCTTGGGTCGTTAACTCGTTCTCAGATAAATATAGCGGGACTACATCTTTATCTACTTTAATGCCAGGTATTATGTTTTTCTTCTTCAATACATCCATAAAAGGAATTCCTTCGTCAGTTTTCTGATACACTGTCTCATCGAAAAGGATTACGGCTGAGATATTATTCGATAGATCCTGAAATCGATCGAAAATTTTGTTATTCATTAATGAATATTATTATTTTAATATTCATTAATGTAATATTAAAAATAAAAAATGTACTGTAATAATTAAAATCTTTAGTGCACTTTATGAATATTTTTATATAGTATTATTTTTTATTAATTAATACTTTCTAGGCAACAGAAGCGCAGTGATAACGCCTTTGATATACGGGATACCGAGTGAAATGGGGGATGAAACCCAGCCGGGGTTTCATCCTACGTTTACCTCATACTACGCTAATTTTCATGTGCAAATTTTTTTATAACATGATTACACTTGACTCACGGTGAAGGAAAACATCGTGAGGAAACCAGCATGTTTGAGATAACTTAGCAAGTTTTCGAAAGATAGGCATGGTAAGTCCGTAAAAAGTGGTGGATACATATATACATTTTTACTGTGCATAAAATATGAAACAAATTATGACTTAAATAAAAGTTTGAGTTGAAAACGATACGCCGGCTCACTAATTAAAATCCGAAGACCGCTAAACAATAATCGCAGAGCATGTCTATTAACTCAATCCATTATTTTTCTATAAGTATAGAAAAAAATGGATTAAGTTTTCTTCTTTAGAAGAAAAAGAAAGAAGAAGAAGAATTAAAAATCAAAGCTACATATACATACATATGTTATAGTTGGTAACTGCAAAGGTAGAGATATAAACAAAGACAAGCTTTTTGTTAAATTAACTATTAAGGCTCGCACATTATTTTTTTCTGGTCATGTGCTATTTATTTATTTATTTTTATTTATTTATTTATTTAGTAACCATTTGTGTAGCATACAATATAACAATGGCTACGATGACACTGCAAAAGTATAAACTGCGTTGCAGATATCAACGCCCGCCTCCGTACAATATTTATACTATGTTACCGTATCAAAAAACTAAAACATAATACTTTCTTAGGTTTACGCGAATGTTTGACATTATAAATGAAACTATATTTTCGGATTTTGTCGCGGATTTATTATGATTTTTGGTTCCCGACGTTTCGAATGCTTTACAGCAATCATGGTCACGGGAGAGACTAAGGTATTAGACGTCTCAGGGGGTTATATACTTGTTACAGACAGTGCCTACCCACAATTTTTTTTATATATATTTTTTTTTATTATAAAAACACACGGACAGATCACGTCCTGGTATTATACTTCCTTTTATCCCAGTTAATTTTTTAGTATTGAAGTTTTAATACACAGTGCTCTTGAGAACGATGAGAGAAAACGATAAGTATGAGATGAAAACAAAAGAAATATCTATGAGCAAACCCGCGAGTAGAAAATAGTGTTTAATATGTATGACATACGTCAATTCCGCCTTCTAAGAAGCAGTTTAACATAACATGTTTATAATATGTAATTAATTCTGGTAATATTTTTTAGGAATTAACCTGTTTCGTAATAGGTTTAAATACAAACAATAATAACAAGTCATTGTTCAATTTACTTGAATACTTCCCTAATAATTCCCTTTACCGTTTAAAATTATTTATCTATACATCTGTACATCTATACATATAAATAAAATTGGAGTGTCTGTTTTTAATTTCAAATTTTCAGCAACCAATTTTTTTTTAAAATGTCTACTAGCGAACTAGCGGAACCCGTAGCTTCGCTGACGCTAAACCTAGGGAAGAACCCGAGCGACGCGAGGGTGAGTCGCTAGTTTGTTAATAAAATAACAATACTTGGGATTCTTCATACGGTGAACTAGTTAATTTTTTAGGGTTTTAGTATTTTTGTCAGTCTATACCTATATCTGTGACCATATCACGACAATACCACGTTCCGCTAGTTAAAATAAATAAAATTTCTACCTCCTCCTTTTTTAAAGTCGTTATAAAGTATATTTTTTTTTATGGTAAAAAGGGGGCAAACGGGCAGGAGGCTCACCTGATGGGAAGTGATCACCTCCGCCCATGGACATCTACAAGCCTGGCTTGCAGATGCGTTGCCGGCCTTTCAGGAAAGGGAGGGATGGAGGAGGGAGGGAAGTGTGAGGGAGGGGGGAACGAAGGCGGAGGATGAAGGGAAGAGGGAGGGGGAAAGGAGAGTGGGCCTCCCGGACTCTCACTCACCGGACGAAACGCGACAGCATAGCTGCCACTTCACGCCGGTCTTCTGTGAGAGAGTGGTACTAATGAACTATACGGGGCGGGCCGGCCCATTCGGTTGCTACCCGAAGGTAACAAGCATGGCACTACCACAATTAAAAACCTAACTTACTCCTTATAACGTTAGCTATCTGCGAGTAAAAGTCCCGTCAGAATCGGTCCAGCCATATCAGATATTAGCCGGAACAAACTGACAGACAGAATAAGTTACGTTTATAATTGTAATACATATTTAATTTAAAATATTAATATTAGTTTGAGAAAACGTAAAATGTATTTAAAAGCTAGTTATTTTTTAATGTAGGTCATTCACATTAGGTAGGTCGTATGGTCTAAGAGCCGGTGGAAGATCGACCTTCACCGACCTGATAACCAGATGAGACATATTTTTTATTAAATATAATTTATAAACAAATATGCCTATAATTACTTGCCTATCTGAAAGTGCTCATGGCTATTTTTAATTAAATTAACTTTAATCGATTTTTTTTTCATCACTTTTATTCTTTTGATAACCAAATGAATTTTATTTCACTGTTAGTTTTTAACACACAGAATATGCCTCAGTAGGCTTGCCTACTCATTTTTGTGTATAGCTACCAAAGTCGATGTAAACAAGTAAGTCAATATAGGTGACTCCATCGTTCTGCTAACTTATCGAAAGTTATATCAAATTTTAGATTATTTTATTACAAAATCAGTCATATAGACTTGCCTGCAAAAAATCATACTTAAAGCACTGTTGCCCAGCTAAAAATAGTTATGAGCACTTTCAGATAGGCAAGTAATTATAGGCATATTTGTTTATAAATTATATTCGATAAAAAATATGTCTCATCTGGTTATCAGATCGGTGAAGGTCGATCCTCCACGGTCTCCTCTACTAGTAGTTCTCTTAGCAAATTAATGTTTAAGATAGCAAATTAATTATTTGTCATACGACATGACGTACAGGACAATGTGTTTTATTTTATTATTAATTTACTTGTAAGTAATTAACAATAAAGGATAAAGAACAATAGAAGGATGTACGTATTACTAATTCTTTTCTACAATACACATCAATACCATATATGGACTATGGTATCGTTATTCTTGCTATTATATTTCTTGTAAGGTACAGTGGTAACCCAGTGATAACGGATAACGCATTCATTTTGTAAATCGAGTAAAGCGCATTCAAATCTTCAGGTTCGACCTCGCATATTTTCATATACGAATCATTTTGCAACACAATCCTTATCTTACGATGAAGGAAATTCTACGATAACATTGTGAGGAAACTTGCATATCTGAGAGAACCTAGCACGTTTTCGAAAGACATGTAAATTTCGCCAAATCTACATTTAACCAGCGTAGTCAGGGGTATTCATCTTAGTATTATATATGAAGCAATATACTCTATGAGTGTAGTGGACTATGGCCCGTTACCTCTCGTGTTGAAGATAGGCCCTTACACAGCAGTGGGACGTTAATAAGGGGAAAACATACTTACAAAAGCTTTACCACGTCGCCTAAAATTTATAAAATATAAATTATTTGAGGTCTTTAAATATAAATTAATTGTAACATTGTGTGATAATTGGGTTCATCTTCTTATACTTACACAACAAAAAAAAGTAAAAGGTTCAAAGCGATTTATACATACAGTTCCTTACGTTATCGATTTAGGCGGCTTTGTATCTAGTAGGAAAGAAAGTTGAAAGTAAAGTAGTAAAGCTGAACTGTAAAGTTTTTCTCACCGAATAGGTGGAAAATATAAGTGAGTAAAAACCAATAAGTGGGGTCACGAGTATTTCATATGTACCTCCTATCAGAATTGTGCTCTATCACCGTGAGATTACCTCAGATGGGCAAGGCATCAATCAAAATCCCAAACAACTAGGTCAGAATAGATAAATTGGTTTCTTACACAACGAAATAGCCTCCTGTTCAAATAAATCGTTTCAATTCAATTATTGGTAAATGGTAACCCAAAGGATTTGCGAAGGCAACCTTTATCAATTACTATTATTTAAAAAAATATATTAAAAGTTAGATTTTAAAAGAGAGGCTAGGTTACTAAACTGGGCTATTATAAGTTAACCAAAAGCTGAGCCTTGTGAAGGCTCGCGTAGTTCTTCTAACGGATAATATTTTTTAAGACAGTTGTTAATGTTCATTTTTTAGCTATATTTTTTAAAGATCTAATAAAGATAACACATCCAGATATGAAGTTAAATTATTAGCTATGTTAAAGCACAAATCCATAGGCGTGATAGTTTTTCAGTAAAGTATACCACAAAATGCTCTCGTTGTGGCATAGTGTTATAGCTCGCTTCGCTCACCCCAATAATATACTTTCATACAAGTTGGTGAAGCTATATAAAAAAGCTAGTAGGTGCCCTATATAATAAATTACGTCTAGATAAAACAATAGGTTCAACTTCAAACTTACATCATTAGTAGTGAAAAGAAGCTGTCGATATCTGCGCCTATTGTCTTCAGTATTCTCCAAACCTACCGACGCGAGCAGCTTACCAATGGCCTCTGTTAAAGCAATTATGACAAATTAAAGACATTCAAGGTTACTATTAATTGAACTATTTTTGAACTATACGACAGGTTTGGCGCAGTTTGTAGTGACACTACTTGCTTGCGTCAGCGGTCGCGGGTTCGAGTCCCGCTGGGGGCATTCGTTTGTTAAACTCAAATGTTTGTATTCCAGTCATGGGTGTTTATATTTATAATATGTATGTATTTGAACTTATATCTGTCTATATAGCAACTATCTGTAACACAAGCTTCATAGCTTACCACGGAACTGGATTTCGCTGTGTGTAATAATGTCCCAACATATTTATTTATTTATTTTACTAGCAAAAAGCTGAGCTTTGTGAGGGCTCGCGTAGTTTTTTTAACAGGTAATAATAATTTTTAAAACAGTTGGTAATGTTCATTTTTTAATGGTTATGAAATTGTATTTTTATGACAGATAACTTATCCAGATATAAAGTAAAATTACTATATTAAAGCACAAATCTACAGACGTGATAGTTTTTCAGTAAAGTGTACCACGAAATGCTCAGGTTGTGGGATAGTGTTAGGGAAATCTCTTACCAAATCTCCATATAGATATAGCTTAACCCCTCGAGCGTTTCACGATACACCGTAAGATCATAAGAGAAAAGGCTCGAGGCGTCGACGGATCCGCATATGCATCCTAATTTAAAAATAATTTAAAAATAAAAAAATATATATTACATCACTGCGAGATAAGGTCAGTTTTATTTGCTTATTAAATTATATAAATAGTTAGATAAACTCATAACGAAGCCGGGAAGGTATAATTTATACCATTTTAATATATACATATTGTTACGTACTACAGGTTCGGGATCGGAAATTAAAAGCGTTCTCGCACTAAAGATTAATTTATTTACACTTTGTACACGCGCAGTTTGTACACAGCACTAGTTAAATTGAGTCTCTGAGCTCTACAATTCACCACTTTTAACAATTCACTATACTCTTCTTCACTTTTCCACTATTTCGTATCTCTTCGCAATCTTCACTTAACTTCGAACGACAACTGATCTCTCGACACACTGCCGGCCTTTTTATATGCGTAAATTTAGAATATTCTAGTATCGAAAATTCAAAATGTTTCTAGTAACTTCGAAATTGTTCCTGAAAATGCGTTATCTCTTTCTGTCACATTAAAATTTGTAATAAACTGTTCTTGTTATCTAATTGTCAAAAGTTAGAAATTGACATTCGCTGTTGTAAGGCATGGTACAAGCGTGCTATTATGACGAGTTCGCACTATATTCCGCGACATTACCCCCTCCTAAGACATGCTCGTCTCGAGCATCGTTGTTGCCGTGATACTTGGCTAATCGGTCCACATGCACGATTTTAGCCGGGCTTCTAGATGTACGTTGAATTCGGAAAGTGACGTCGTTAATTTTCGTTATAACCTTGTAAGGCCCCTCCCAACTGGGTTGTAGCTTTGGCGATTTACCCTTTCGTCTCACCGGGTTATGCAGCCATACCAATGAGCCTTCCTCGAAGTTCGTTCCTGTCGCCTTTCGGTCATAACGAGTTTTCATGCGTTCACTTGCTTGTAGCCCTGCATCTCGTATCTGCTCATGAACACCAATCATCTTCGCTCGTAGTTCACTGGCATATTCTGTTATGCAACTGGGAGTATCCGGCGGGCAACCACTTAACAGATCCGCTGGTAGTCGCAATTCTCTTCCGAAATTTGCAAAAGCAGGTGTTATGGTAATGCTTTCGTGTACAGCAGTCCGGTAAGATAGCAGGAACAATGATAAATACTCGTCCCAATCCTTTTGATGTTTATCCACAACCTTAGCTAGATGGCGTTTCAAAGTCTGGTTAAACCTTTCAACCATTCCATCTGACTGTGGATGATGTGGTGTGGTTCGAGTCTTGTGCACCCCCATGATTTTACATACTTCCTGAAATATATGCGATTCAAAGTTTCTTCCTTGATCACTGTGCATTTCTAACGGAACGCCGAATCTGCAAAATACATCTTTTACCAAAGTATTTGCGATAGTTACTGCTTCTTGATTTGGGATGGCGAATGCCTCAGGCCATTTTGTAAAATAGTCCATCACAACTAAAATATATCGGTTCCCGGAATTAGTAATCGGAAATGGTCCTGCTACGTCTAATGCGATTCTCTCCCAAGGTGCCCCAACGTTGTATAATTTCATTACTCCTCGGCTTCTGGTCTGCGGGCCTTTGACAGAGGCACATTGCACGCATTTCCGACACCAGTCCTCAACATCATCTCGACAATGCAGCCAGTAAAATCGCTCCTTGATCTTGATTAACGTTCTTCTTACCCCTAAGTGTCCACCAGAAGAACCATCATGGTAGACTCGAAGTATCTCGGATACTTTTATTTTAGGAACCACTAGTTGGAGATGGCTATCATTTCTACGTGTCTTCTCCCATTTCCGGCACAATACTCCATTGTGTAACAGCAAACTGTCCCATTGTGCCCACAAACTTTTCGTAGCGGTACTGTACTGTGCTATGTCAGTCCACTTAGGTTTTGGCCTACCACTACTTAGCCATTCCATGATAGGTCGTATATCTCGGTCTTCTTCTTGAGCTCTCCTCATGGCTTCATCACTCCAACGTTCATCTAACGAGTCTGTTCTAATAACTTTAATTGATTCCAATTCCTTTGCCTCTTGTCTTTGACAGTGCTTGCAGTCGTCTTCACAGGGTCTTCTAGATAGAGCATCGGCGTTGCTGTGATTTTTACCCCCTCGATGTTCTATATCAAACTGGAATTCTTGAAGTTGTTCAATCCATCGTGCTACCTGCCCTTCGGGATCCTTGAATTCTAATAACCATTTCAGGGCAGCGTGATCGGTTCTTACCAAAAATTTGCGTCCTAGCAAGTATTTCTTAAAATGTTGTATGGTTTTTACTACAGCAAGTAGCTCTCTTCGAGTAACGCAATAATTCTTTTCCGGTTTAGAGAGTGACTTACTGAAATATGCGATTACCACCTCCTGCTCACCCTTCCGCTGGGACAATACACCTCCAATACCGATATTACTGGCATCAGTGTCGACAATAAACTCTCCCTTTGTGTCTGGATACCCGAGGATCGGTGTTTGGCAAAGATGTTTCTTTAATTCTTGGAAGGCCAATTCGCAATTATGGTCCCATACGAAAGGTCTCTTCTCCTCGGTTAGCTTATGGAGTGGTTTGGCGATGTCAGAAAACCCTTTCACAAACCGTCGATAGTAAGAGCACAATCCTAGAAATGCTCTCACTTGCGTCTTGTCCTTAGGGGTCGGCCAATCTTTTACAGCGGTGATTTTCTCAGGATCCGTTTCTACTCCGTTTTCTGAAACTACGTGTCCAAGGTAATTCACTTGTTTTCTGAAGAATAAGCACTTCTTCGGACTTAACTTTAAATTAGCTTCCCTTAGTTTATCGAATACTGCTTCGAGTTTCCTAAGATGGTCATTGAAATCACGCCCCACAATAATTATGTCATCTAGGTAAACAAGGCAGGCTTCTCCTAGTAATCCGGCGAGTATGCGTTCCATCAACCTCTCAAATGTAGCTGGTGCATTACATAACCCAAACGGCATAACCTTAAACTGCCATAACCCTTTTCCAGTTGAAAACGCAGTTTTCTCCTTATCCACGGGGTCCATGTCCACTTGCCAATAGCCACTCTTCAAATCGAGAGTTGAAAACCATTTCATACCACTTAGAGTGTCTAAGGTGTCGTCGATTCGAGGCAGGGGATAACTATCCTTTTTGGTCACATCATTGAGTCTGCGGTAATCGATGCAAAACCTTGTAGAACCATCCTTCTTCCTTACTAGTACTACCGGAGAACACCAAGGGCTAGTGGAGTGTTCGATGATGTTGTTCTCTCTCATGTTTTGAATCATGTCGTCCACTTCCTTTTCCCTGGCCCATGGAATTCGTCTAGGTCGCTGTCGGATAGGCGCAACATCACCTGTATTGATTTTGTGCTTCACTAAGCCGGTTCTTCCTATATCGTTCTCATGTTTGGAAAACAAATCTGAATATCGGTACAGTAAATTTTCAGCTTCTGTCTTCTGAGAACTTGTGAGATTTTCTTTACAGTCTTCGATAAGTTTCGTCGCTTGCTCTCTATCCTTGTTCGGTACCTTCACGTTCGGTTGACATCTGTTTAACCAGGCTATCTCTTCGCAAGTTCCCACAACTTCGCCTCTCTGAATGGTTTGAGTAAAGTTACTAGGGTTGAGCACTGGAATCATGGATGTGGAAGCTTTACCTACAATAACTCTTGCCGGGATCCACGAGCTCTCATCTTCAAACTTCTCTATGATAGCGCACGACCATGGACTACCTGACGTGTTGTGAGGTAAAGCGACAGGTACTAGAGTCTGTGATCTTGGTGGAAGAGCGGTGTCTTTTAAGCAACAAACTTTCCCCTGAACTCCACCACTTATCGGTACTTCCTTATTTCTGCACTTTAAAACTCCATATTTCATGTCGATCGTACACTGATAATTTTGAAGAAAGTCCAATCCAATGATGCAATCATCCACGATATCTGCAACTATTGCGTTATGCCAATAGACGTTGTCCCCAATTTTTATAGCAATTTTTCTTTCCCCCCAAACAGGTATGCGCTGACCAGTGGCTGTCATAAGGGTGATGTGCCTTCTATCTTGCAAATTATTGTCCGCAATGTGTTTCAGCTTTCGGTTATTAATGACAGTTCGCGAAGCTCCGGTATCCAGTGTCAGTTTACATGTCACTCCATTAATAGCGCCATGTATAACCAAAGTGTTTCCATCTATTGCCTGTTTTACTTCTATGGGTGAGGTTGTAGATCCCCCGGCCAGCGCCCACCTCCTAGCTCTGGCTGAGATCAATTCTCCTCTTACTTGATCGCAGGTTGGTACACCAACATCTGAGTATAGTCGACCATTCTTCCTTTTAGGGCAGTCACTTCGAAGATGGCCCCGCTCACCACACTCATAGCACCTTGGGTTGAAAAGACGTCTCCGGGTGGTTAATCCTCCCGTGGTAGCTTCCTGCACCCTCCAAGGTCTAGAGTCATGACGCACAGCTTCAATCTCTAGAGCATGAGCGACAGCTTCTCTGAGACTTGTATGGTGTTTTAGGCGTACAGCGGCACGTACCTCCGAGTCGCGAATCCCGTCCACAAAAGCCTGCAGAAGAATGGTTTCTATGGTAGCTGGCGAGGATTGATATGCCTTCCGGACGAGCCTCTCAATCTCTACGGACCACTGCTGCAGGGTTTCATTGGCTCGTTGTGTACGGTCTTTAATTTGAGCCCTGTACACGTGCTCTAGATGACTATCACCATACCGCGACTCTAAAGCGTTAAGTAGCTCACTGTATGTGGTCTTCCTGCCAGGAACGCTAGAACAAAGCGCCTCCAATACATTTAGAGCCTCCTCTCTAAGAGCGACGGTAAGGGCAGATCGGGCTTCATCATCTGTCCATCCACTTGTCTCCTTGATCGTTTCAAACTGGATCTTGAATGCGGCCCAAGAAGATTTGCCGTCGAAGTGAGGGACTTTGAAAATCTTTGCTGATGATGAGCTAATGTCGGCACCACGCGGTAATTTCTGAGTTTCCAAGTAATCCATCCTCTTCTCCATTTTAGAGAGTTTTGAGTCGTGCTCGTCTAAAGCTTCACCGTGTGTGACGAGTGTCGTCTTTAGTTCCTCAACTTCTCTTTCAACGACTTCCACCCTTTCCGTATTCTGTTGAAGAGCGGCTATGACATCCTTGTAAATGCCCTCTTGGAGTGCGCGCAGCTGTTCCTCCTGGTGGCGTGCACGTTCTTCCTCGCGGCGAGCCTGCTCTTCCTCGCGGCGAGCCTGCTCTTCTTGGAGTGTGCGCAGCTGTTCTTCCTGGCGGCGAGCCTGCTCTTCTTGGAGTGTGCGCATCTGTTCCTCTTGGCGGCGAGCCTGTTCCTCTTGGAGTGCGCGCAGCTGTTCCTCCTGGCGGCGTGCACGTTCTTCCTCGCGGCGAGCCTGCTCTTCCTCGCGGCGAGCCTGCTCTTCTTGGAGTGTGCGCAGCTGTTCCCCCTGGCGGCGAGCCTGCTCCTCTTGGCGGCGAGCCTGCTCTTCTTGGAGTGCGCGCAGCTGTTCGTCTTGGCGTCGAGCCTGCTCCTCTTGGAGTGCGCGCAGCTGTTCCTCTTGGCGTTGGGCTTGCTTTTCTTCGAGTGCGCGCAACTGTTCTTGCATCATGAACGCCATTTGTTGCAGAAGGGCGTTCATGTCTGGCGTTGTGCTCTGTTGAGCCGCGGACTCTCCACTCGATGTACTTGGGCTAGAGTCTTCCCTTTGCTGTTCTGCCATTGCGCGTGTAGTGACTCCTTGCTTCTCGTGCCTCGGTACTAACGGCATTTCCGATCCCACTTCTGACACCAATTGTTACGTACTACAGGTTCGGGATCGGAAATTAAAAGCGTTCTCGCACTAAAGATTAATTTATTTACACTTTGTACACGCGCAGTTTGTACACAGCACTAGTTAAATTGAGTCTCTGAGCTCTACAATTCACCACTTTTAACAATTCACTATACTCTTCTTCACTTTTCCACTATTTCGTATCTCTTCGCAATCTTCACTTAACTTCGAACGACAACTGATCTCTCGACACACTGCCGGCCTTTTTATATGCGTAAATTTAGAATATTCTAGTATCGAAAATTCAAAATGTTTCTAGTAACTTCGAAATTGTTCCTGAAAATGCGTTATCTCTTTCTGTCACATTAAAATTTGTAATAAACTGTTCTTGTTATCTAATTGTCAAAAGTTAGAAATTGACATTCGCTGTTGTAAGGCATGGTACAAGCGTGCTATTATGACGAGTTCGCACTATATTCCGCGACAATATCAACGAATTCATCGTTTTTCCGAAGGTCTACCCTATCTATCAAACGTCCTTGAAATTACGCCGACGCTTCGAGCCTTTTCGTAAAACGGAGGCCGACGCTCTAGGGGTTAAAAGTGTTTTCGTATAAATGTACCTACTAGAGACTTAGCCTTGCTCCGCTGGGGTTCGTCACTAGATATATTTAGTTTGACGTTTAGGTTTACTATAGATTTCTAAGAAATAAGACATTTTCCTGAATAGAAGTAACAAGTATCCTATAAGTAGACTCGGATACCTATCATCAATTTAACACGTTCGCTGCGAATAAAGTTAGTGAATAAAATATTTTTGTCTAGTGCGACACGGCAACTGTTTTGCCGTAAGTAGTACCTTAATATGAATCAAAATTAAGAAAAAAAAGATAACATTTTTGTTAATTAATTTATATGTACTAGGTAGGTACATGTTGCTGATTGAACTCAGGTTAAAGAGAAGGGTGATGAAATTGACCATGTTGGAATACTTAGCTATAAATTTACTTTGTTTCTTCTAACTAGAGTTCCTAATATTGTGTGATCTCATAATAGATACTAAAGTAATTTAAATAAAGGTATAAACCTTAAGAGGAATCGTAAAACCTTTACAAAAATCTACTTCAAAAAGAAAACACTGAAAAGTAAAAATGAACTGATTGATAGTTTTAATTTAATCTCTATCTATCAGATATTTTCGAAGTCGAGTAGTTCAAAGGTGTGCTTTGATTTGTCTGGCAAAAATATCTGATTAGGTATTTATTTTAAAAGTTTTAATTTTTCATGTGTAGTGTAGATACAGTAGTAGGAGTAACAAAGTAAAAAGAGAGTATTTTTAAAAATTCAGTACGTAAGTGTTTTTAAAATTGACGTTAATTATAAGAATAATAATTATTATGTTGATATATTAAGAAGAATTAAAAAAAAAGTTGATTCATACACTGTTAAGTTTTAAAGTTTTGTCTAGGATGTCTAATAAAGAATATCATTAAAATATCGATTATTTATTTTACAAGTAAGCTCAATCCCTAGTCCTATATTTTATCACTTCTATGCTTCTATGCTATACGGCAAATATATTGCCGTAAATAGCTGATTTTGAAAAATCCCTGTATCTTTCGAAATATCTTAAAGAACCCCGGGCGGCCGTATACGTAAGCTACGTATACACGAGGATGTACCCTATGGATTAGTTAAAAAAAATCGATGATATTATGAGTTTCCACGTCTGTATGGACCTTGGAAGTCGGGTGCTGGTACGGCAAAATAGAGGTCGTAACGCATATCAGGAAATATAGATACGGGCAGTATTTGTCTCGTAACGCACGGGCAGAAAGTTTAGCCCTAGCGCCGCCGCAGCGAACGTGTTAACGAGCATAATATCACTAATAAATTGTATTTCATTGTATTAGGTGGAAAAGTTCTTAAATTTAATTTGGGACTTATGGTTTCTCTTAAACTCATACATTTATGGTTTAAGCAAGCCCCATAAAATTCGTTTCACAAGTGACGACATTTATTATGCAAGCAACAAAAAATGACGTGTTATCGTAGAATTACCTACTTATTGTTATATTTCACGCAGCTGAATGTGTCAACCACGTGGCCGTATTACTATAAAGGAAATATCCGTTTTTACCCATGATAGACACTTGACTTTGACCTTTTCTGACGACACGATGGCTTAGTTTGTAGTGACTCTACTTGCTGGGCCAGCGGTCGCGGGTTCGAGTCCCGCTGGGGGCATACATTTGTTGAGCACGAATGTTTGTACTCCAGTCATGGGTGTTTATATTAATATTATGTATTTATTTAAAGTTATATATGTAGTGTATCAACTATCTGGTATCCGTAACACAAGCTTCGTAGCTTACCATGGAACTAGATAGCGCTGTGTGTAATAATGTCCCAACATATTTATTTATTTATTTTCTACACATGAATATTTCTTATAAGAAACAAATACAAATATAACGTTACTAGTATCTACCCTGTTGTCGATCTGCGTGACCTGCTTGTGCACTTAATTTCATTCAAATCAGTCCAACTTTTACAGATTGATGGAGTAACAACTAATATGTACTATAGGTAGGTATTCTAACATGCTTACCAAAATTCTCTCAACAACAAAAGCAACTTTTAGGATTTAATCATTTATATGATCTTAAAGGTATATTTTATTAAAAAAACGAATAATGTAAATCTCTACATAGAATAAAGCGAAGGGCGCTTATCGCCATCTGTAGCTGTTGCTGTACCCTAGATCTTTTAAACTACGCAATTGATTTTAATGTGGTTTTCATTAGGGGAAGGTTTATATTGTTTAGCACATGCATATTGTAGTATAAAAAAGCCGAAATTTTTTCCTCTTTTCTGAGAAATCACTACATACATATTATAAAACAAAGTCCTCCGCCACGTCTGTCTATCTGTCTGTTCGAGATAAACTCAAAAACTACTGCACCTATTTTCATGCTGTTTTTATCAATAGATAGAGTGGTTCTCGAGGAAGGTTTTAGTATATAACTTGTCAAGATTTTTAATACATTTACTAGCGGAACCTGGTCTATACTAATTTTTAAAACGTATCTAGGGACGAACCCGAGTGGGGCGAAGGTGAGTCGCTAGTCTACTCATAATTGGGCATTAAGTGCTTCTTTTCGAAGTTGGTAAATAAAAAAATGGGTTTACCGTTGGCTTCATCAACTGCTAAAATTCCTTTTCTAGGAGCAACGATCTCTTCAGCGGTCCTCTTTAATTCTCTTTGCAATTCCAATTCGGGATATGAAAAGAAGGTCGACATGGTTCTGTAAAGAATATCTTGTGGTGAGTATGAAAACTTTGTTACACCCAGTTCGAAATTCAAATTTAATCAATTACTTATGATTAATGAAACAAACGTCCTAAGTATTGAATGTCGTGTATCAACTAATAAGTAATTACGTAATACAGAAAATAATATTATAATTGTATACAGTGAGGGCGATAAGTTGGGTACTGTTATGATAAAGTCCATAAAGATTAATTCTTGCTTTGATGTGCCAGGCTATCTTTGACGCGTATGATAAAAATAAGATGAGCATTTATTTTTAGTTAAATTATACGTGTTAGTATTTATGAAAGTAGACTTCAAATTTCAATTTAATTAAATCTTAAATATCAAATAACAAATATATTTTATACCACCTACATAATAATTAATATATTTTTAAGTAGTCTTTCAGTTTATATTTTTTACATTTATAATAGATAATAGATAGATTTGATATTTTTTTTTCATTTAATCCGCATAATATGCGGATATTATCCTGTTTTTATAACTTATTCTGTTGAATTAGATGTTTGTTTACGAAAAATATAATTACAGCGCCATCTAGTTAGAAATTACCAAACAATTTAACATTTGAAAAGTTTTAGGTAACGATGCAAACAAAGTTTCTAAAACCTATTTGGTAATGAAATGTAACGATAGATGGCGTTGTAAGTCGTCGATAAAAACGTACTGACTGCTTTATATGATTATCAGACCTTCAAATGACCTTTTATTCGTGTCCTCTCTTCTCTTAACAAATTTGACAGTTCCATTCAGAATCAGATTGGGAGCGTTATAGTTCTGATTAGAATCATTAAATAAAATGTAAGTGGTTTTCGATTATTTTAATAATAATATTTTTAAAATTACATGAATACGAGAATATATTTAAATGATACCGTATCGCAGGATAATTGCAAACTTTCTTTGCAAGGGAATACGTGATGTAATATTGTGCTAATGTTTAATCTATATTGCTCTTACTAGTTAAGACTGACAATATTTTATTTAAATCTAGTATAAAAACAAAAAAAATGTCTAAGATGTGTTTCAAATCTTATAAACTTAATATCAAATCTTTATTACTAACAACAATCATACTTTTCTCAATATATAAAAAATATATTAGGGACTCCATAAAATCTATTTTGGGATATCAAAATAATACTTGTGATTTTTTTAATGTTTTTTTCTTACTCTAAGATTACGCGTGTAATTATAATTAATTATATCTTCGCAATTATAATGGTATTATTTTGGTAAAGGTCCAAATTTTCAATAGAAAAGCATTTCTTTTATGTGCCTAAATAAAACTTATGTTTAAAATTAAATGTTCATGACGCCTGCATGTGACCTCGCAAGGTCGCGGTCACCTTTTAAAATAGTACTAGTATGTAATATATTTTAAAATCTATTTCATATAAAACTTATGTTTAAAGAAAATAAAAATATAAGCATTTATTTATCTTTTTCAAGTACAAGTCACAACTCTCATCACTGTATATACATTTTTAATAAAATAGTGAACACTACTATTTATAAATAGATATTTCAAAAGGTCAGACCTCTATCAATATTAATAATTCCTTTTTCAAAAACGCTTTGAATAAAACAAAATTTAATAAAAATTTTGACATACCATTGTGACAGTTTATTTTGGTAAGTTTTTATTCCTTAAAAATAAAATGTCGAGTATAATATTTAGTTTTTATTAATTTATTAAGAGTTTTCTTCAAAAAATGCCACCCAAAGGTAAGAAGGGTAAAAAAGGCCCACCTGAATCAGGATGGATGCCAGGATTTGGAACAAGAGGTACAGTTACAAGGTTTTGTTTTCAATAATAGGAAATACGAATGTTTTTAGGCACATTGCTTACATGTATGTATTATAAATTTAAATATTGCACATATTATATGCCTTGTTTCCTTACATTTCATAATCTGCTCTGGTATAGGCAATACATCAGATTTACATAGCATTGGTTTCTTCATGTTTGATCATTATATGAGTAAAAATGAATAATATTATAAATTTGAAAAAAAGTTGTTATACCTACAAAACTTCATAATTTAAACAAAATTATTTTCAATTACTTATTTTTGTACATAAATTTTTAAAGTGAAACTTCTTTAGAATCTCTGTGATTTCAAACTCGATGAAACGAAAAAATAACTCCATAGTACCAGGCACTCAGAGACGGGGAAGAGTTAGCCTTAATTTAAATTCAAGCTTTACTTCTGACATGTGTACTTTGTACACACGCACTTTTTTGTTTTTATTATTTGGTTAATATTAAATCAAAACTAATTTTAAGAATGCAGAGAAATTTTCTTTCCCAGCAATTTTGAATGTAAAAAATAAAAATATATATAGACATTTTTAATTCATGAATTATAATTTACCATTGATTTAATAATATAATAATATGCTGAAATAATATTTTCCATGGTACATTAATTAGCTTTGCATATAATAAGAAATAAAACCTGTACATATTTACAAAGTAAGTGAGCTTTGTAAAACCCGAAATTTCTTGTCAAACTCGTTTTAAAAATGGAGGTGTGTCTGATTGCAAATTAACCTGCCTGCTTCACACCTCTGTGACGTTTACCTTGATATTAATTTAGGATTAATTTGATTACATTTTCAACTGTAAAATAAGATTTTTTAATATTATTGTGTATTTAAATTTTTACCAGCCCCATGATTTAATAAGTTAAGGAGAAATTAAATTTTAATTTCTTAATACTATTTATTTTTTAAGCTATAAGAAATATCTCGAATGTCATTCAAAAAATTTAATTAAAAAAATAGTAGATATCACAATGTACTACAGTAAGATATAATTTTGATTTGCCTAATTATTCTAAGATTATTATAAATATTAACTATACTTTTTACTGTATCAATAAGCAATATATTAAAAAAATGTGTTTTTTTCAGCCACAATGACTACATACTTCCAGTACCCAACCCCTGAGATCCAGGAGGAGCTCAAGAAAATCGCGGAAGCCATCGTTGCTCCTGGCAAGGGTATCCTCGCCGCTGATGAGTCCACTGGTAAGATAAAAATATCTTTATAAAATAAAATAATTATATATAAAATACAAAACACACTTCAAGAAAGAAACTCGCGAGCGAAGTCGCAGTCTAGCGATAGCGATGTTATAATAAATATCCATGTTTTTTTTAAACTCGATAATACTTTTACCCTTTAGCGGTGATAAGTGTATCTGTAAATATCTTACAATTTTCATGACAGTGCGTTTTTTAAAGATAAACATAATGTAATAATTTTTGAGTGTATCGTATGTCGTACGTTACATTATTATTGTATTAATATATTTACGCAGTGGTAGCCCAGTGGTAACGCGCTCGCTTCGGAAACCGAGTTATGCGGGTTCAACGGATACCTAACTAGCTAACCTCTGCATGATCCAATAATTTTTAACATGATTGCCTTATTTAACGTTGAAGGAAAACATCCATAGGATCTTTGAAACTGCATGTTTGTGAGAACTTAATAAGTTTAATTATTATTGAAGTCCGCAAACACACTTTGTCAGCTACTACAACCTGATCCTCCTCGTATTAAAGGGAGGCCCTTGCCCAGTGGGACGTAAAAACTCACAATCATACATACATGAACCCTGAAAACATAAAACTCTTTTTTTCAACAGTCGTGTAAAAAGGGCTGTACAATGTTCATACATTGTAATTTGTACCTACTATATTTTATAATCACTGCATTACATTTAAAGGTTTTCAAATATAAAGCCTATTATGAGGTTAAAAGCATCTTGTTTTTAACATTTCCTATCTTGATTCATTATCTTACAAGTATAGGATAAAAAATGTTATGTAGTTGTAAAAATAACATTAGTTATCGGAGTAGTTACTCACTGGAGATAATACGATGATATCAGAAGTTAATATTAGTAAAATTATCTCTTTTTTTAAATGAAGTATATAGTACACTACATAGTATAAAACAAAGTCGCTTTCTCTGTCCCTATATCCCTATGTATGCTTAAATCTTTAAAACTACGCAACGGATTTTGATGCGGTTTTTTTTAATAGATTAGAGTGATTCAAGAAGAAGGTTTATATGCATAACTAGCAGATCCCGCGGCTTTGCCTGTGCTAAATCCAGGGAAGAGCCCGAGCGAAGCGAGGGCGTGTCGCTAGTCTACTATATTATACTTCTGAATTAGCGATTAAAATGTAAATAATATATTATTATATATCGATTTATTTATGTAAGTACATCGAGTTAACTGTCCCGGCATTACCAATATTACGTTAATGAATAAAATGTCGAACATTATTTTTTTTAAATTCAATTGTCGAAATGCAAATAATCGTTGTTGTCGAGAACAGACCGAATCTATAGTTTTTATATTATATTTTTTGTCTTTCTGTGACGGCATCACGAGAAAACCAGTGGACATATTATTTCGGGGAACACTTTACTGAAAAACTATCATGCCTATAGATTTGTGCTTTAAGATAGTAATTTTTCTTCATGTAGTAAAAAGGATAATTTTATAACCATTAAAAAAATGAACATTATCAACTCACTTAAAAATTTTTACGCGTTAAAAAAACTACGCGAGCCCTCACACAGCTCATCTTTTTGCTAGTAATTCAATAAACTATATTTACCAATTTTTTTCATTCAGGTACCATGGGCAAGCGCCTTCAAGACATCGGCGTTGAAAACACCGAAGAAAACCGCCGCAAGTACCGTCAGCTGCTCTTCAGCTCTGACCCTGTAAGTGTTTCATTTTAATCAAAAATTCTAATTTTACAATTTTTTTCTGAACCTTAATCAATTTGGTTTCTTTTTCTAGACTCTTTTTTTAAATATTGGCCTTAAATATATCGAGTATGGTTAATGGCGATTCTTATAGTATAAACATGTTAACGAACTTAACTTTTTAGTCTTTATTTTGAGATTCGTACAAGAACTACTAGATCAAATGGCTCAAATTAACATTCTGTTTTTTTTATTAACTTCTAAGACATTCTATGAAATTCACTTGTCAAATAGAATTATATCTAAATACCCATATATTTTAATACTTATAATCATTCATAAATAATAATCAATCAGTGGAAATCCGCTCACTTGTAAAACTCCCCTTTACTTGGAGTGAAAAGGGATCGGTACTCGCGCCTGTAATATTATTATGTACTTTTCTGACATGATTACCACTTGTCTTACGGTGAAGGAAAACATCGTGAGGAAACCTGCGCGTTCCGCAAGAGATGTGAAGTCTGCCAACCCCCAACTTGGCCAGTGTTGTGAACTATGGCATGATTCACATGGTATTTAAGGCCCATGCCCAGCAGTGGGATATTAAAAAATAATTTAAAAATAGTATTTCAAGTCAACTCACATAAGTTGTTGATTAGTTGGATGCCGATGTTGTTGTGAGGACAATGGACATCAATTGATTTCAAATAAAATTGAGTGAACTCGTTATTAAAACAAATTGGTTCGCTTTTGTAGGATAAATTGAAGGTTATTTTTATTATTGTCCTATAATTGGTGATTGCCTCTGAACAAAATCACTTAAGAAAGACAGTACCACTTGTAGTTTGTTGTTCTTTCAATTATTATTAGGTATATTATTACTATCGACTGACCCTCGATTCGGGTTCGTTCCTAGGTTTAGCGTCAGCGAAGTCACGGGTTCCGCTAGTTCCACTTTTTTCGAAGTCGGTTAGTTATCTGTGAAAATCTCTCTAATTGTATATTTATATGTATAGATAAAATCTCAATTTAAATAAAATAGATCACATTTTTGACGTCTCAAAAATTAAATTATATTATGTATAATGTATTACAGATGTGGTATTGAAATGAGGAAATTAAACAAAATTAAATTATTGAAGTTAAATTAAAATAGTATTTGCAACATCACTATGGTTGTTCTACAGGCTCTTTCCGAAAACATCTCTGGTGTGATCTTGTTCCACGAGACTTTGTACCAGAAGACCGACGATGGCACTCCCCTAGTGTCCCTGTTGGAGAAGCGTGGAATCATCCCCGGCATCAAGGTGGATAAGGGTGTTGTCCCACTGTTCGGCTCTGAAGATGAATGCACTACCCAGGGTAAGTTATCTTTATATATAAAAAGAAAATTATACTTGTAATACGTATAATAATATTTAGCTAGAGAGAAGGGGCCATTTATTTACTACGTAAGACTATTTTCGCTAGTTTTTGACCCCTTATTATAAGAAAAAATAAGAATAGGCCGACCCCCTCCCCCCCTGTTTAATATTTATTACGTAAGAGTCTAAAAGAAGAAATGAATACACGTTTGACGTTTGGTTTATTTTAATATTTATTTTTCAAAGTAACATTTTTTGAAATGTTTATTTGTAATTTTAAAGGTACAGTACCTTTTGCTCGGTTGCCCGCGCTTTTGCAAAGTATAATTTTAACTTTGCGCATATTTTTGATCTTACGTAAGAACTATCGAGACTCCTTCTCACCCCCTTGTAAGAAAAAATAAGACATGGTCGAACCCTCTCCACCCCTAAATTGTCTTACGTAATAAATGAATGGCCCCGAAAGAGAAAGGCTATGAAGAGAGAGAGAGATATTATTTTAAAACGAATTATTTAATTTTAATGAACAATAAAACACGCAAATAAGTATGTAATTATTATTTACAAATGTAATTTATAAAACCGGATTTAGATTTGTATTTAAACAAACACTTTAAACTCGTATCTAATGAATTATGTAAGAGGGTATCATGTTTATTGAAAAGGGGCTCGCCGGTTATAGGCTATACGTGGCAGTTTTAATATTTAGCACAGGCAAAGCCGCGGGATCCGCTAGTTATGCATATAAACCTTCCTCTTGAATCACTATCTATTAAAAAAAACCGCATCAAAATCCGTTGCGTAGTTTTAAAGATTTAAGCGTACAAAGGGATATAGGGACAGAGAAAGAGACTTTGTTTTATACTATGTATATAATATATTAATATCAGTTTTCTAGTAATTAAAATGACTACAAAAACTAAGTTTTTAAATTTAAACACTAGTAAGCCACTTTCGCTTCGCCTATGTCTTCGATAGTGTTATCGATTATTCTTAAGAGAACTTTGCAAATAAACACATCTTTGATCCTACAGGATTTATTAAACTACTCCATTCCAGATAACTCAAATTGTGTTTTGGATCACTTTTATATTATCGTAATGAAAAAAAAATCTACATTCCATTGCTCTACATTACGTGAAATACAGACGGAATACTCCAAAGAAAAGTCGATGTCAAAAATTTTTACTTTATCGGCTTTGCATTATACTTTACTATAATGCACAATGATTTACTATAATGATTTAGCACAGGCAAATCCGCGGGATCCGCTAGTTATGCATATAAACCTTCCTCTTGAATCACTCTATCTATTAAAAAAACCGCATCAATATCCGTTACGTAGTTTTAAAGATTTAAGCGTACATAGGGATATAGGGACAGAGAAAGCGACATTGTTTTATACTATGTAGTGATTTAAAGAATAAGATTTTTTTATAGGAGTTTTAGGTTAGGTGGTTAATTTACAATTTTTAAGAAGAAATCCTCAGTACCTATAAAATATATTGAAATCTTCAAGCCTTAATTCTCTTTATCTATTACGTTTTTTCTTTAATATAATAAAATCCGTGCTATTTTTAATTAAAAACATTTACTTATCACAGTCTATAGTTTATTCCTTAGTTGAGCTGTAAAACTGGACGAAAAAAACAAAATATTTTTTGACACTTAATTTTAATTATTACTAATAGTCGTTTTAATAATATAACTTCTGATAGTGTTTTAAAATTCAATAGTTTATACATTTAGTTTATGATATCGCTGTAACTTCTGTTTCTATGTAGATATTTAAGTTTTTATTATCATAATAACATGTTTATTCAATAGGGGCTCGTCACTTCGCCGTCGATAATATGAGGCAAAGTCTGATGCCATGAGTAAACAAAATAACGAGATTTTGTGATGAGAATGAATTTTTTTTTTTTTAATTTATTTATTTTAGGTCGCTTTTTAACATCTAAGGTCATTAGCGACCACATTTGACATACATAGTTATCACATACAGTTTATATAAGTTTGTACATATTTATCATTTTCAAAAACTTTAGTACGCTATGACAACCATTTTGATTTAAACAATCTTTTAAATCATTGGGAACATTACATAATCGTTTCTCATTACTAAACGCTAGACATTCTACCAAATTTAAGCAATATTTGGAAAACAATGTGTAAAAATATATTATTTTATCTTTGTTTTATATAACTCTTTATACCTAAATTATAGTTTAGGTATAGGCGTATAGTCTACATAGGCTATATTATATACGCTTGTAAATTGACATCGCTAGAATCGATTATGATTCGTAACAATACACTACGATTGATTGCATGTATACTACTTACTATTATTTTAGAAGAATAAGGGGTTAATGCTTTCTCCAATTGAATGTAGATTATACTATCTTAAAGGTCAAGTGAATAATATTATTATTACTATTTATATAACATACGGTTGAATTTGCTGCATCTGTTTTAGTTGTTATCTTTAATTTTTTTTTGTATGAATACATAGTACATAGGTTTTTTTAATTATTCCTTTAATAGTTAAGTATTTTTTTATTTTGCGTTACATATATTTTTTTTAAAACGCCATTGGTAATGACTGTCGTCATACAAAAGTTATGCAAGCTTGAAAAGCGAAGTTTACTGACCCCTGCCCGATTACGTGACCGCAGCCACGTACTAACTAGGTATCTATAGTTGAACGCAAATGTTTATCGGATAATTCACAGTATTCATGAGATTTTTCCTGTTTTTTTATTTGTATCATTAGTACCTGGTAGACATAAAATATTAATCGTTAATTAAAAAATTAAGTATTTTTAGTACTTGAAGGTTTTTTAATTTCTCAGATTGAAATAATAGTTCCTGAGATTACCGCTTTTCAACAAACATAAAAAAAAACAAACTGTGCCTCTTATACATATTAGTATATAAAATATTTATATATTAACATAATATTAAAATATATGTGTAATTACCTACTTATTTATTTTAATAATAGGCTTGGACGATCTTGCCCAACGGTGTGCCCAGTACAAGAAGGACGGCTGCCACTTCGCCAAATGGCGTTGTGTGCTCAAGATTGGTCGCAACACACCGTCGTACCAGGCCATCTTGGAGAACGCCAATGTTCTGGCCCGCTACGCGTCTATCTGCCAGAGCCAGCGTATCGTTCCTATTGTTGAACCTGAAGTGTTGCCTGATGGTGAGTTTAGTTAATTATGAAAAAATAAAAAAAAACGATTCACACTTGACCAATTTTTCATTTTTTGCAATACTTATAGAATATTACGTCGCTGTATATAGCATAGCTAATTCGATTCATAGCACTTGTTATTTATTTGTATTTTTCTATAGTGTTATGTGTAACTGCTAAGAAAATATGCATATTTGTATTAATAATGTTCTCCGAACAATTACGGCGAGGGTGGCCAAACTAATTGAGACTAGCCAACTGCTCAGAAGATTGTGATTGTGAAAGAAAGCGCAGATACAAGTGCACTCTCTATTCCTGTCACTCTCATACTCAGGTGGGACGACACTTGACACGACAAGTAAGAGTTAAGGCGATTGGACTAGACTGACGATTTTAAGTGCTCTACGAGGCACGGAGGTGAAACACCGCCAACTTCCCAACTTCAGCTGTTATTAAGACTTACTAATAAATAGAAAGACTCAATAACTAAACTTGACAGGACCCTCTAACCAGAACGTCTGGATTTGTAGCTGTTGGCTATTCAGTACACCACCAAGGCAGTGGCCTATTTGTACTAGATACATGACCTTTCCATTGAGTTTTTGTTTCTATGATATTTTATTATTATTACAGGTGAACACGACTTGGACCGCGCTCAAAAGGTGACAGAGACGGTATTGGCTGCCGTCTACAAAGCATTGAACGACCATCATGTCTATCTTGAGGGTACTCTCCTCAAACCCAACATGGTGAGAAAATGTGTTTATTTAGCGATTATTTTTATTATTTTTATTTTTATTACAATGCTACAACTAAACTCTGGATTTTGTATTTTTTTCATGTGTAATTTTGATAAAAAATTAAATAAAACGATAGAGGTCTGCAGTTGTGCGCGCATCACGGAAAAACTACTGGATAGATTTCAATGAAACTTTCTAAGTTTTATTTCTTAGACACTTGGCCCTTATCAAAAAATATTGCGATATCTTCATTTAGTAAAAAGTTATTAAATTTTCAAGAAACAACGATTTGTATATGCACTGCGTGTTCAGTGATGTATGTTTCCTTCTCGCGGAGTAGTGGGGCAAGAGGCGTAGCGCGCTTGCGAAAAACTTTGTTAATATTTCAAGCAACGCGGACGAAGTCGCGGGTATCAGCTAGTATCATGTATGATAATTGCAGGTAACCGCCGGTCAGTCGTGCAAGAAGACCTACACGCCCATGGATATCGGCCGCGCCACCGTCACCGCCCTCCTAAGGACCGTGCCCGCCGCTGTACCCGGTAATAATATTACCATTACTGTGAACTGGCAACCGTTACTATCTCAATTTTGACAACTTTACAGGATGAAGAAAAAACTTTTTTGAATCATTAATATAGCATCTAGTAAATTAAATAAAAATACGTGGTTTTTATAGTAGTTTAGTAGCCAAGGGCTGTAAGGCATAGTTCGAGGGTGCAATTGATGCTTACACCCGAGCTAACTATTCTGCTTTACATCTCGATTGTGAGGTAATTAGAAAAAAACTGGCATTATAAGATTTTTTTTCAAGATCGAAATTGAGCTTCGATATTTAAATTTGATGACTATTATAATCACACGAAGACAAGGCTGAATAGCAAAGCGACCACTTTGGTCATTGGGCTGAATGCATGATATCTATTGTCAGTATGATGGTTAGATGTACGCGAACTTTTTGAAAGAAAGAAGTGTTTTTTTTTAATTTAGTTAGGCCCTAAGGTTTTTTAGCTACATTATTACCCGAGAGCGCTAATTAGTTACCTACAAGTCCCATTTGGAGGTAATAAGAATCTACTTACCGAACATGAGAGTTGTAAAATATTTTTATTGTACATTTTATTCAAAAGAAAAGTAGCATTATATGATTCCTTCTAATATAAAAACGAGATAGGACAATATAAGTCAACTTGGAACAAAAAATTTGAAATAGGACCAGTTGCCAGTTCACAGTCGATTTATTATTTTATTATACGGTCTTGTCCGTACTTATAATAAAATTCTAACTTGTCGAATTCTGTACATTGAATGTTTTTTGGAAAACATAACAGAAACAGTCATTATCACAAGAGAAAATCACTAAACAGATTTGGATGAAATTTAGTATGATGGTTAAAATTGGTCAACATATTATAGGGTACTTTTTACCGATGGAAATCATTTCTAAGAAATCTATAGTATGAGTTGAAACGTATTCTCCAATAATATATAAAATGTACGATTTAGGTTTCCGGTCTTTAGAACGAGGATGAAGGTAGCCACGGGAAAAGCTAGTATTTAAAAAATTAGTTAAAAGTATTAAATAGGCAGTGTTTTGGGAAATCAAGAAAGAGTTCAATTCCCGAATCTCTCACCTCTGATATGTACTTACATAATAGGAATCGTTTTAAATATAATTATTTATCTTATGGTGAAGGAATTATCGAGATCTTTCGAGTAGTTTCCTCGTGATCTGGTCACAGACCGACAGACAAAAATTTTATTAACTATAGATTCGGCTTCCTATCAATAATAATTACAACATAATTCAATAAGTTATTTACAAACACATTCAAAATTATACAGATTTCTAGAATTTTATTATGCACAGCAAAAGACCAACACATACACTTTCGCATTATTATTATAAAATAACAATAAGCAAATAAATTTCAGGAGTAACCTTCCTTTCTGGTGGTCAATCTGAGGAAGAAGCGTCAGTAAACCTGAACGCCATCAACACTGTGGAACTCAAGAGGCCGTGGGCCCTCACATTCAGCTACGGCCGCGCCCTCCAGGCCTCAGTCCTCCGCGCCTGGCAAGGAAAGAACGAGAATGTTCTAGCCGGACAACAAGAACTGATGAAGCGTGCCAAGGTAACATTCTATGTGGTTCTGATGTCCTGGTACCTTAAAACTATACAAGCAATACACTACTCGCGAAGTTGATCGAAGTTTATCGAATACGAATATGTGTGATCGAAGTTTATCGAATACGAATGTGTAGTTACTTTGTGCAAATTTGTGAACTCAAGCGACTTCATAACATTGTCGGTTTTTACGCCCGAGTCAAAGAACTCTAAAGACGTCTCACTCCATTAGTCACGTACTTCGGACTTTGGTAAATTTCGACCACTTCGTTGAAGCAACTTTGCGAGTAGTGTAGTGGCTTAAGCAATGGGTGATTGGAAAAAAGATCGAGAATATTCTATTCAGTCGACAGGAGTTTATTCAACACTAAGGTAATATTCTGTTTGGTTCGGGGTGGCTTTGCGTATTTCTTTAAGTTCTTGCATTATTTTGATTACTTCTCTCTACCTATGCGCTCCTGGTACCTCCAGACGATGCTGTAGTCTTAAAAGTACCTTAATATCGTCGCTGTAGAAAGATAACCTCGTATGTCCAGAGATCCAAACTTTACATGAAACGAAAAAAATTGTTCATTTTGTCATTTTTTTCTAATCAAGAGGTTTTCGTTTTACTCTAAATATGGCACTAGTAGTCATGTATTGGGTTTACGGTTTCGCCGTTATATAAAATACGTGGTTTTTATTTGATTTTTACAAAAAAAATGCATTTTTGACAAACGAGGTATTCATTCTACAGTGACGGTATCAAGATGACGGTTAAATAATTAACTTATAAGTATACTCAAAGGTGAGTCGTTCTTTTTTATATGTATAGATAGTTTGCACTAAGGTCTAACTTTTAACAGCCAAATAAAGGTATGTAGAGCAGATTTTGACACTTTTGCATGTCTTAGTGTATTGATAAGTATAATTCGCGTCATGTAAAAAGAACGCTGGCTTTCAAGTTGCGCAGAGGCGATTTATCGGCCAATTTGGTGGTAAGACGCGGGGCGCGGGACGTCAAAGCACACGTCGCATGCTTTCCGGCTCGCTATTGGTTCGTCAGTTCAAAATACCATCGCGCACACAAAAGTTATTAATTACGAAATTGTTTTATATAAAAAAGAGAGAAAAAGTATTTTTGACGTATATTATTTTATAAAGAGAGAATTAGATAATAATACAGATAATAATTTTAAAAAATATGTTAAATTAATTAATTATATTTTTTGTAAGTAAATTAAACATTCTACACTGAATCAAACATATTTTTTTAATTGATATAATTCTATTTAATGACATTCTATCTAATATATTTTTCAATGTACCTGCAAATAACCAATATACGTCGCGAGCGAAAGGCTAGTTCAAAAATAAAAGGATATACTTAGTAATTTCGTATGGGAATGTACCCATGCGCAAACACACCCCCCACCACTTTCTTCCAGCGTTCTTTTTACGTGACGCGAACTGTACTTCATGTTTGCTTTATGTGTGTGTTTTTTATTAATTAGCACGTAATACATTAAACTTTGGCCTCTAATATTTTTTTTAATTTCATATTGTAACAGTATAATTATTTTTTGGTAACTAAGCATTACTGTATGAAATGAAAATAATTTGTATTGTCTTATAACAGCCATTAAATAAATATAATTTAGTATAGCATTTGTGTTTGTCTGCTTGTATGTAGAGTAGAACTAATATTTTTTTTTATTTCTTACGCTCGTCTACTTCGCATCGACGCACCGCTCCATGCCGACACTCAAAACTCCACTAATATCAAAATTATATTCTGTATATTAATATAATAAATCATTAATTACCTTTTCATTGAAATTAATTATTATGTTGCTGTAAAATATAGGCTAACGGTCGCGCCTGTCAAGGAAAGTATATAGCGGGTTCGATTCCCTCTTTAGCCTCCCAAAAATCAAACTTCGTTAAGGCACATGCTTATTAAGCCCTTGCTTAACAAATAAAAAGGCTATTTTGAAAAGACTTAATTTAATAATTTAAGATCAATGTTATTATTTTTTTTATATTTTATGGCAACATTTGTTTGATTTTTTTTTATTTTTTGACATATTTTATTAAAATAATATATAGATTAACCGCTTTTTATAATATTTTCATTTTATAAGTAAATGTAGTTGTTCATATAATGAAATTTAGATTTTAGACTTAGTTCTGTGTTTAACCATCTTGTACTAACAGTTGTTGTTGTTTTTAATAAAAAATTAAACATTGATAATGTTGTTTTAATCTATGTGTCTATGCATGCTTCATTTGTTTATTGTTTCGTCAATGCAAAATGAGCCTAACCTTAAAAGTGATAGCTTTTGTTCAATTTTATTTCTAATTATCTAACTCCGTCTCAGTAAACCTTTCAAAGGCTTCGAAAATTGTAAGTAGTTCAACAATACTTATTAGTAATTAAAAATTTCATGTTTCATGCAAATCAAAAGTACATTCTTCAAAAACGAAGGATGTAGTTTTGGCCTTTTTTGTGTTGAACTGATAAGAAATCAATCTGAACACAAGTAAAGCTATACAGAAGTAGCATCTTTTTGGCTATGAAGCTCGTGTTTCTTATATTATTATGCATATTTTAATTTGTAGTATGTACCCAGTTCTTTTTTTCTTTGCTTTTAGTTTTATTTATAGTTGTAGTAGTATTTTGTCCTGCAATCATAGTTTAAAATATTTGTTTTCAAAATTTTGATAAGTAAATAGTACGAAATTAAATATTTTTAATATCCGGCCCCGAGACGATCAATCGCAATTGTCAATTTTACGTTGTTATCAATTACCATTGATCGTTTACTAGTACAATTGAAGCGATTGTCAATTGCAGTTACGTGATTGAAAGCAATTGATGGATATTTGGATTGAAGCTCATTGACACCTGACCTGCTGAGTCATTGAAGCTGCCAATTGATCGTTTACTGAGACATTGACAATCGTTTGCGTTCTGTTTTTGAATTTTGCGCGTCTAAAGTCTTAACCTGTGCGAACACTAACTGTCAAGTGTCAATGCCAAAAAGCAACTGAGCGCCAGCACATTGAACACTGTATCAATTGCACTTCAATTGCAATACCCAAGTATAAGCTGGTTCGATCCCCGCACAAGGCTGATATGTCATCAAGCATTCGGCAGTTCTTCCCACGTAGTTTATGTGTAATTGCTCCACTAAGGTCCAAGTGTCATAGGTAATAATAAATATAAGGTAATAAAATAATAAATAGACGAAAATTTCGTCCTAATTTTTTTAGCGTATTGGTGGTTCCAGAGATAGGCGATTTGTAAGATATTCTATTGCTTTGTATATTAGTATCAAGTATATCCAAAAATATATCATTTTATATTAGACATATTATCGACAAACTTATTGCATACATCCTATATAAACCATAGATGATTAGAACTGTTCTTCAGTCATGAAGAATATAGACAAGAAGTATGTAAAAGTTGTGCCAAAAAGATAAAAAAATAATTGTGGACTGCGGGTCACACGGATACGGTACATTTTATCACTAACTTCCTGCTACTGGCATACAACTAAGTTCAACTGGTCACGTATAGCAGCGCGACACTTAGCAGTTTCTAAGAAAAAAGCTTGAAAAAATGTCGAATTTTTCATATTTCTGGGTAGTGTGAAAGCAATTATTAGTAAAAATTAATTCTACAACAATAATCTTTCAGGCGCAAATAAATTTAGTAAATAGAATTTTCAATATCGACCAGGCTATTTATAATGTTTTCAGTTAATTACACGATTATTTTAAAACCCTATGATCCCATATTATTTTAAAATGAAACAATGCTATGATAGAAGTAAGAAGCTACATCAATTCTATTTCCAATTAATTAGTATAGAATTTCAAGAAAACATTTTCTTTACTGTAAACAATACAATATTTTAAGTAGTTTAAGGTACCTTTGTCAGAATTTTTTTTTATATAATTTTTTACCGTTGTAATAATTCTCGTTATTTTTTTTCAGGCTAACGGCCAAGCTTCTCAAGGCAAATACGTCGCGGGATCCGTAACAGGTGTGGGCGCTGGAGCCGGTCTATTCGTAGCTAATCACGCATATTAAAAATAGACATTTTACGTAAATTCGTGAAACTTGCTTTAGCAGTAACATCTCAAACAATTACTTTAAGCACAATATACACAATGAAGTAAATTCTAAAAATTAGGAAATCTGTATTAAATGTCACAAATGTTGACATTTAAAGCTATTTTAAAAATTAATAATCTATGGTTATTTTTTCGCGGGAAAACAAATTCATCTTTAAATAAAGACAATTTTGAGATGTTAATATTTAAATCGTAGATATAAATTGTTGAGATTTTAAATTTTGAACATAGATTGAATAATATTTATTACCTATGCGGTTCTTATCGCTGTAATTTTATCATGTAGTATGAGATTAGATATCACTAGACGCTTCATGTATTTCGTGAATAATATTTATTAAATTAATATACACTGTGTAATTTATTTTTTATCTATCGTAATAAAAGTGACAGTTTATACTTGGCTATTTTTATTATGAATATTATTTAATGTTGTTACTTTAGGTCATAAATGTATTTTGATATTTTAAGAGTAAAATATATTATAGTCGATCAATATTGTAGTTTTATTTTTAGTAATACCTAGTTATTTTTATGTTTTTAACCTCTAGTAGTAGTAGTAAATAATAATCAAAAAATCTACATATCTAGTAAAATAAAATTGAAGTTTTTGTTTGTAACATCAACATAATTATTTTTTACAAAATGCATATGTTATATTATAGGTAGGTACAACTTATAAGTTGTATTTCTTATAAAAGAAAACCCATTTTTTTACATTGATGTTCCGTCCGGCTTATCTATGAAAGGGCTGAACAAATTTAGCATATTGCTGATAGTTACTTAAAAAGGGTTCTATTCAAACTAAAATCAAATCAAAACGTAGATAGGAACAAACCCGAGCGAAGCGAGGGCGAGTCACTAGTCTTACGTAAAATATTAGTCACATGGAAACGTTAGTTCTAAGAAAATGAACATAAGATTTGTAGGTATCTTTGAAATAATCTAATAATATCACATTTATCACATCTAGTCTAGGTAAATCTACAGAATAGCTGCCTACATATATATTTACACCTATAATATAAAATTGCACATTTATCATTTTACGATTTAAACATATTAAAAAAAACTATTTCGTTTCTCTATTTATTTTGTATGTGCCGAAAACATTCCCAAAAAGGTTAAAACTTTTACGATGTTGTAGCTACATTTATTACGTCCATAATTATTAATGTTGCCGCCAGGCTATTTCAACATATATACAATTATTGTTAATTCACAATTTAATTTTAAAATGAGAGAAAAAAAATAGTCACGCTGAGTTTCTTTCGCCAGTTCTTCTTGGGTCAGAGGTTTCTTCTTTCCGAACTGGTGGTAGACTCATGACGTTCAGTAAGAAATTGTAATAATTTTTATGCTGGTCACCGACCAATCTTCTTTGTGTCTTCTCCATTCTACGTGACATTGGCGAAATAATCTGTGCTTAACTGGCACGCTTTGAAGCCATTAACAAGAGAATTGAATTGAATTTTTATGCTGAATAAAATATTTTGATTTGATTTATATTAGGTAGTTAATGTACGATACAACTAGGCGCCGGATCTAGACCTTATAAAGGTCCCCCAAAGTCGTCTCCATGTCCATTGTCCATCCACCTCCTATCAACCTTGTATTGTTTTTCTTAGGGAGAACGTTTTAACTCTCCCCATGATATGGTGCAAAATTATGATTTTGTAGTAGAGTAGTAGGTACAAACAGCAAATCTGAAATCTGACTACTATTTTTGACTACGACATTTAATTTGACGGTCTTGTAAATCTTTGTTATGTTTTAGTCTGAGAAAAGATGTTACTTGAAATTTAATAAAAAAAATACATAATAAGTACTTTTTTATTTATACAAAACGAATGTGCAATTATACCGAAACAGAGAAAAACCATGAGCCTAATTAAGCAGAGCTGCTGCTGCTGTAAACTTCTTCCCCTCGTCCTTTCCGAGAAAGGTAAGAGTGGAATATATTTACTACTGCTTGGCAGGTTGCGAAGGTCTTTGCTAATGAACCCAAGTAGTATTGGTCGAAAAATGTTAAATTAACTTTTTATTACCTGCCATTACATTTCATTCTTTTCTAAACAGCATTTTACACATTTACAGGCTCATTAATTTTCTCTTTTACTAATAATAAACATTCTAAGGATCGCTTTTAATATCCGTTGACTGCCGTTAAAGTGTATTTCATTAAGAAGTTTTCGAAGAGTATAATAATAATGTAACTCTCATTTCTAACTAAGCATTTATTATCGTTCACATCTAGAAGTACCAATTTTATAGAACCTTAAACTTTATTAACAGTTCTTCAACCCTAAAAACTGTAGACCTTTCGTACGGTCAGTCGTTTGAAAATTTTCCAGACAAGCAACTATCTATACCTACTTTACACATGCTGCATGTAAGTGCAATAGTGACCGATCGTGCTTGATGAACCGATATAATCGAAGTAAATTACATATTCAATGACCTAAGTTAAATTTTAATATTACGATTTGTCTTAATTTAATCGTTTTACTTTTTACCTCATTTACTGGTATGTTTAAAAATAATTTAGGGTTAGATATTATTGAATAAAACTAAAAATATCTTGACTTAAATAACTATAAAACATAAAAAATAATTTACACAAATAAAAAGCGTAACTGCGTAAGAAGCGAAGTGAAAAGGTGAGAACACTTCGGTTGCTTGCAATAAGATTCTTTGACATTTGCATTTTCCAAAATTAATAGGTAGGCCGTTGGGTTAATAAATGTTAAAAGGTGCTAAAGCTTTCCATATTGTGAATTTTCCTAAGAAATATTTTAAAAATATGGAAAGCTACCTAAGACCTACCTCCATAGCTAGTAAAATTGTAAATAGGTATAACTATCTAAAGTAACTACAATCGTGTCGTACCCATATCGCGTTGTATAAATTCTCTTTATGCACGGTCGATTAAAAATTTTCCGAGAGAGCTCTGTAAAAAGTTGACGCGTTCATATTTTTCGCCTACAGTCGTCTGCAATATAATAAACGTTAGGAGCTTTTCTGATAGGCAAAAAGTATTCAAATTTTTGGTACGTCTGGGTAGGAGTGGGTCCATTTTAATGTTTTCTGTTATAAGACAATAATAAAAAAATGTAAAAACAATTCATAAACACTAAAGTACCTTTCTTGTAACATATCTAATCTATATTATATATTTAATCAATTTTCACTGTCTTTAAGCCATCTCACTATTCATTAATGTAGTGTAATTGGAAATCAGAGGTTAAACACCTCATATTCTAATTGGTCGTAACTTTGAATGGAAGCTTTAATTAAAATGAGATATCTTCCTTTGAAATTTATACATTAGAAGGTGTAATATGCTCTGTGTTATATTGCTTTTAACTTAATTATTTTAGCAATTGTATGATACAGAGCTATTTCGAATATTAGTTTTGCCTGCGTTTACAGAGCCTACTGATATATCCTTTCTAGATCTCATGCAAAAACATGAAAACGATCAAATCCACCCAAATCGAAGCCAAAGCAATCGTTTTTTAGTTTTTTGTCCCTCTATCAGTCTGTTATGTACCACGAGAAAACTACTCGACAGATTTTGATCTAATTTTGGTATAACGATAGCTTTCTTTACTTTTCACTAAATGCATATGAAAGTATTTACGGTAGGTACTTAACCAGAAAAACAATTTAAAAAAAATTTTGTCTGTCTGTCTGTTTGTTTCTGCTAATCTCTGAAACGTTTGTTATAAGGAGAAACTTATGTGTTATAATAAAATAACAGTTTCTCGTTGCATATTGAATTTTAATGAAAAGTCAGTAGCCATCCAAAAGGGCAAAGACTTGTCGTTACACTCAGCGCAAATGGATTTCTAACATAGAACTTATAGTGTTCTAAAAAGGGCAAAGATTCGAGAAAAAATATTAGTCGGAAAACTTACTTAATAATACAGCCATATTTTGAAAGAATTTTAAAGATTATCTGTAGACCATATGTCTTGTTACAAACTTGTAGTTGAAAAAGTTTATTTCTAAACAGAATGAAACTTTTTATGTTTAGCCTCTTCAGTGGCTACGGAGTATAGGTATCTTAAGCATTTCAATTTTCACATATGGTTCATATTGACACGTTTGACTGCACTTGGTATTGAGAGTCTAATGCCAATAAATTTTGTAAATAACCTTTGTATGTATCTTAGTAAAAACTGAACAAAAAACGTAGTCATCCGTATCGTAGAAGACTATTCAGTCTTTACACAATATTTAATATCATTTATATTAAAATGCTTATTAAAATCGACGCCATTTCCATTATATTTTAATACAGTTTACTTTCTTGTCAATATTCTACGTGTTTCAACATAATGACTTCGTTCATTTTGCAGAATGTAAATATATATTTTATCTCATGTACACGAACGTGCCATTGCATTGCTAAGTGAATTAAGAAATTTCCCTTTTAATATCATATCATAAAAGCTATTTCCTCTATGTACAATGTCTACGTGTAGTTTGTACATACAAACTTATATAATGATGTATTTCTTCAAGTAGGTATCTTCTACTATAAATAATAGTTATTAAAACTTTTCTCTAAAATAATATAAATTTATTTTGTTGTTATATTTTTGAACATTCTCTTTAAAATATTGCAATTTTAATAGTGATTAGTGCAATAATTTATGTTTTATGGCCAAAAAGCTCATAAAACTTTTCATCCTACCTTAAAGTAAAAACATCATTTGTCTGGTGTAATAAAAAGCTCTATCTAGTTCCGTTCCCTCAAGTGAATTTCCCAACTTCCGTTATATTTAAATTTAGACTAATTGAAGTGCCTATGTTTTATCTTAAGAGTACTCGAGTGAGTAGGTACTTAGGAAGCAATTAGTAATTATCATAAAAGGTTCTAAGAAGGGATCCATTACCTCGATTTGCTTAAAAATGGTTAACGGTCTACTGATAAACTCTATTTTAACTCATTTAGGGTTGGGGCGAAGCGAACTAAGCAAGATAACTAACTTCGAACACTTTACAATTAGATTCAGGGGTTCTGAAAATTTGAAACATAGAGTTCGTCTTTAATATGACTCATAACTTCATAAGACTATAAAATAAATCTTTTCCACTTTTAGATTCATAATAAGTATATTATAAATAACATCGTATTTCGTGTAACGTCTACCAAGCGATCATGTTCATTTTGCGTTACATAATATTTGTAATAAGCAAGGCGAGAAAATAATTAGGTATTACTTATTAATTATTATAGGCGCTGCTTTATTCCCTAGATCTAGACAGATAGTCTTTTAATACAGTTATATTATTACACAATATGAGCCATTTTTCGACAGAAAATTGCCTATGTATGGATATATATAAGATATTTTTTTTCTCGTTTTATATGTAATTAAATACTGTTTGTCTTCCGAATAATAAATAAGTAATAAACTTATTGTAAATTGTGAGATAAATACAAACCATTAAACTAATGGGAATCGATCTGGTTACCTCCAGTAAGCAAGTTAATGCTTATGTACGTGTGAAAAGTGAAAACTACTGCAATTAAGATTGATGTTTGTAGAGAAGTTAACAAAACACATACGAGTATATGGAAGCAGCCCTAGCAACGCGTTCTGATAAGCAAATTCATTTCAAACGATCCAGAAACCATTTCACAAAGTGACAGTTTAAGTGTTGTTCAACTTATGTGACCCCAAATTCAACACCTTCAAGTTACAGTGTCAATGTCCTTTTCGTACCTACAACTTGGAGTGAGAAAATCTCGTATAATAATATATTTCTGAAGGAGTTATGGCTAATCTTATTTGAATTAATTTACTTTAAATTTAATCTTTTTACTAAGAAAGTTTGCATTTCAACGTTCGAGAAATCATATTTTCTAATAAATAATTAGTAGACCAGGGTAGAAGCCTTTAAAAATAATAAAAAGTGAAAAAAAATTACAGTAGTATGAAACCCATTGGAAAAGGAAGAGAATATTATATAAATGAAAGGAAAAATAAATTAGGGGCGATTTGAGTTCGGGAAGGTGAAGAGGGGGGGCTTTTAAGGGGAAAAACCGGTTTTTCTCGATTTCCGGCAAAACTAAAAGTCCGATAGAAAAAAGTTTAATGGCAAAGTTGTAGGTAATAAAAAGTTTTAAAACTTTTGTATTTACACTTTTTTCACATAACCTCAAAATTTATGTGAAAAATTCAAAAAACCAAGTTTTTGGTTTTTTATTTTTATCTTTTACAAAAAAAGTTTTTTTTTTGACGAAATTTAATGAAAGCTTACCTTTTTATGTCCCAAATACGCTGTAATTTATTTGATTTGAAATATTTATTTTTTCATCTCATTTTGAATTAATATCGAAAAAGTAGCCTAATTTTCAATCGAAAATTCACCCGTCAAAATATCAGCTTTTTTCAATATATAGGTGTGCTTTCTGTTCGTTGAAATGTCTACTTTCCGATGGTAATTATTAAATATATATTACAATAGTAAATCTTCTCAGAAAAAGCAAGAAATCGAAAAAGCTCGAATTCGATTTTTTTATTATTATATAAAATTTTGAGCTATTCATTAAAATTTACTCTTTAATTACTCGAAAAACGTAAGACTACTTGTTACATTGACAAACAAAACAAACAAATTAGTAAATACAATTAATATTTAATAAGACATCTACAATATTTTGAGAAAGTTGTAGAATCTTCTTTAAATTATACGCGTAAATGCCTATTTATTACTATTTTCAGGTAATTTATATACCTAAGTGACCTACGAAAAATTTTAACCCATCAAAAGGTATTTCATAAAGAAGTGGGGAAGGGGCTAGGCGGGTCTGGGCCTTACTACATACCTGCTATTTCGTAGCAGCTGTAAAAACCATTAACCTTGCCAGTATTCGAAATACAGAGCAGTGTACGACATCGTTTATAAAAATACACGTGCAGGCTGAGTTTCTTAAAGAGAATTGTGACAAGTTTACCTAAAAAAAACTTTTGGAATCTGAAAATTGAATGATATTTTAGTACAAGATGAAAAAATAATAACCTTCTTAATTTTGCACAAACAAATTTAGTTACACTCACGATAAAATTGTAAGGGCATTATTAATTCGATTTTGTCTTTTCAGATTATTATCAGTATGGATGAATCTGTTTGTATAATCTGCAATAAGGCAGATGATAAGCAAGTGTACGAAATTAAAAAAGCAACTTTGAATCGTTTAGTGGGGTCTAGCACGAAAAGAATCGACAATAAATACAAATATTTGAGACTTTGACGTCAGCTTTTGTTTTATTTATTTTACATTTTCTGAGAAGATTTTCTATAGTAATATATAAATATTTTTTCAACATCGGAAATTAGAGATTTCAACAAACAGAAAGCACACCAATTTATTGAAAAAAGCTACTATTTTGACGGGTGAATTTTCGGTTGAAAATTAGGCTACTTTTTCGATATTAATTCAAAATAAGGTGAAAAAATAAATATTTCAAATCAAATAGATTACAGCGTATTTGAGACATAAAAAGGCAAATTTTCACCAAATTTCGTCAAAAAAGAACTTTTTTGTAAAAGATAAAAATAAAAAACCAAAAACTTGGTTTTTTGAACTTTTCACATAAATTTTGAGGCTATGTGAAAAAAGTGTAAATACAAAAGTTTTAGATCTTTTTATTACCTACAACTTTGCCATTAAACTTTTTTTTACCAGACTTTTAGTTTTGCCGGAAATCGAGAAAAAACGTTTTTTCCCCTTAAATGCTCCCACTCTTCCCCTTCCCGAACTCAAATCGCCCCTAATTTATTTTTCCTTTCATTTTTATAATATTCTCTTCCTTTTCCAATGGGTTTCATACTACTGTAATTTTTTTTGTTTCAAAAATTATCGACACTGGTCTATAGTTCATTTATCACTCCTTAGTATATAACGATTTATGGGCATATTTTTGAATATTAGTATCTTAATAATATTTTTACATCAACATACCTAATTATTTCGAATTTTCTACATCTTTCGATGTAAGATTCTTTGATTATACTTTCCCATAAAACAAATAGTAGAGGAGACCGTGGAAGATCGACCTTCACCGATCTGATAACCAGATGAGACATATTTTTTATTGTATATAATTTATAAACAAATATGCCTATAATTACTTGCCTATCTGAAAGTGCTCATGGCTATTTTTAGCTGGGCGACAGTGCTTTAAGTATGATTTTTTGCAGGCAAGTCTATATGACTGATTTTGTAATAAAATAATCTAAAATTTTATATAACTTTCGATAAGTTAGCAGAACGATGGAGTCACCTATATTGACTTACCTGTTCACATCGGCTTTGGTAGCTATACACAAAAATGAGTAGGCTAGCCTACTGAGGCATATTCTGTGTGTTAAAAACTAACAGTGAAATAAAATTCATTTGGTTATCAAAAGAATGAAAGTGATGAAAAAAATAATCGATTAAAGTTAATTTAATTAAAAATAGCCATGAGCACTTTCAGATAGGCAAGTCATTATAGGCATATTTGTTTATAAATTATATTTAATAAAAAATATGTCTCATCTGGTTATCAGGTCGGTGAAGGTCGATCTTCCACCGGCTCTTAGACCAAAACAAGATTTTAAACACCTTTATAGCAACTTATAAGTAAGCAACTTATAGGTATACTTTCATATGCATTTAGTGAAAACTGTTAATTTGAAATTACAAAGAGACACTTCAATTTTATTTATATGTACTGATTAAAAATATTTCTGTATAAATATTAAATAATTTAGAAACGACTGATTATTCCAAATATTACAGTGCACAAACAAACTCTTCAGCTAATTATAATTAGTAGTTACCATCTATACTAATATTATAAACGCGAAAGTTTGTAAGTATGGATGTATGGATGTATGGATGTTTGTTACTCTTTCACGTAATAACTACTGAATGGATTTTAATGAAACTTTACAATAATATAGCTTATACATCAGAATATCACATAGGCTACAATTTATAAAGATATTGTGTGAATTGTCCAAAATATGACGATAAGTATCAAGTAAGTAGTAAAAAATCTACCATCTGCGAGCTATTCTGGCGTGCGCTGCCAAAACCGCTAGAGTTATACATATGTAATGTATGATGGAAATGTTTATCTTAACAAGCGACTCACCCTCACTTCGCTCGGGATCGTCCCTAGATTTAGCGCGAGCGAAGCCGCGGGTTCCACTAGTCTAAAATATTTTTTCATTACAGGTTAAAGAGCAAGTGGATACTGCTGTGAAGAAAAGCTTTGTGCTTTGTTTATTGACTTGTCGTATTTTGAAATTTTCTCGCCAAAATACTGACGTAAAATATAAGTTTATTCTAAAAGTGGACCTATTTTATAAGTACACAATAGGTACCAAATGCTGGAAATTTTATTTAATCTCTTATACAATCTTATGAGATGTATTAGAATATTAACAGTGGCAAATATATTATACTCGACAATATTAGTTTGTTTAATTTATTAAACACCTATGACAACGAATGTCAGTCATGATACATGTAACGCGCTTACTTGGGAAAGCAAGTGAAGCGGGTTCAAATCTCGGGTCTCGCACCCGTGATATTTTGATACGGTAAAGGAAACTATAGTGAGGAAAACTACATGTCTGAGAGACATAGTTAGTTTTCGAAAGATGCGAAGTCCGCCAACCTGCACTAAGCAAGCGAGGTGGACTTTGGCCTGATCCTCCTCTTATTGAAAACCTAAGCCCAGCAGTGGGATGTTTAAATTTCTTATTATTTATTTTTTTATCTTTATTAATTTTTTACTCAATTATCGGTTCAATGTACTCGTACATAGTTCTCATATTTAATTTCCTAGGAATTTTAATGAAAACTATAATTATAACTATTTTTGAATCATTTATTTATTTACTCGTGACTCATATCCCGAGGAATGTGTGGTACATTGTACATATAGCGTTGCTACAGTATATTGTTTTAATATATCTTTATTGGTTCACGCAGCGCACGCCAATCAAGCTCCCGGTTGGAATGATTTTTCCAATATCTCTAACAATCATCGTCCTATTTCAGCCAATATACACAAAGTATACACAAAACTTGTAAATTATCTACACGTACACTTTCCTCATGAATTTTTGAGTTAAGAACAGACAGACGTGGCGTTGAATGATAGATTCAATTATATGTAGTGATGACTGAAAATTTGTAAGTGCTTGTGTTTGTTACACGCAATTACTTCGGATTGAGAATAATAATAGAGTACTTTTATTAGAATACTTTTATAGATGTATTTAACGCGAGTGTAACCGCAGGCAAAACTTGTCAAGAATGATTTTATAATACTTATAAGTTATAACCTTGAATTTTTGCACGCGGCTTTCCTATATCGGTTATCCATGGGTTATCCGATACATTATAACTTATTGTTGGTTAAATAAATTCAATATTTAATAATATGTTGGGACATTATTACAACAGCGCCATCTAGTTCAGTGGTAAGCTACGAGGCTTGTGTTACGGATACCAGATAGTTGATATTCTACACATATATACATTTTAAATACATACATATTATAAATATAAACACCCATGTCTGAAGTACAAACATTCGTACCCAACAAATTAATGCCCCCAGCGGGACTCAAACCCGCGACCGCTGGCGCAGAAAGTACGGTCAGTACTAACTGAGCCAAACGTGTCGTCAATCTATCACAAACTATGTATTTACAATCTTAATAAACCTTTTAGAAGCTTTAGAATTTCGCCAATACTAACATTTTGCGGTTAAAATAAGTACTGGTTTTATTATTGAATTTACTACTAAGTACTAACCATATACAACATACAGTGGGTATGTCATAAAACTTTTCATGAACATTCTTGTTTCGCGCTACATTGTAAGAACCTACGTGGTAGGCGTAACCACAGAACAGATGATTCCTTTTTTACATATCCCGTGGGTGTAACAGTTTATATATTATAATGATATTATTAAGAACTTAAAAATTAATAAATATTTAAGTATCTAATTGTAGGCGATCAATATGATGATCTCATTGAGACTTCTCTACTTAGACATATTATAGTGCACAAGTGTATTCTTTATCACTCTCATATTCCGGTGGGACGACTGCTCGACACAACCAGTGAGAGTTTCTTCCATTAAATTGCCTCTCGAAGAATATCGCGTGACTTTAAACTATTAAACTATGCTTATAAAACAAAGCTGATTGATCAACATAATTTCTAAAAAATGTAGTAATAATTGCAATTATCTAAATTAACCTAAATAGAGTTACGAATAAATATTTAAAAAATATATTAATTAGTAATAGCATTTATTATCGGGCTATTTTCTTCTTTACCTAATAGAATCTAACACTCGCTCTTTATGTCTAATGTCGTTGATTTTCCTGCATTAAAATATCATTTATGTTAAACCGGAAACCAAATATTTCTAATTATAGCAAATTTCAACAAAACCTATTCAGTGGTTTTCGTGTGTTCCGTTTGCAGACAGACAGGCAAAAAATCTGAAAAGTAATTATTCAGCCTTTACATTACTAATAATGAGTATGAAATACTCATTATTCTATGTTTTACATAAAGTTTTATGAAAAACTTAATATTTAAATTATATAGAAACTATTTATAGTATTTCGTGTATATTTAAAACATTAGACTTTATTCCTTTAGTCTATCCTATTTTTAAAACATATTCTTTTTTTTTAGTAAATCTTTTTTATTCAACCTGTACAACAACAAAACAACATAAAAATGCTTTCAGGAATACTTAATAATTTATTTAAATTTATATAGATTAAAACTATTTATGTAATTTAATCAGTCTTTATTAATTATTGACAATCTTTTATACTACAAATATTTTTTAAATCATGAATAACATTAATATTTAAACAGTAACTCCTTACTATTGGCATAGCTGATAGCACTAAAGAATTTCAGAAAAGCTCCTCCAGTTATAGAAGAGCGCTAACACCAAGGCCGGTAGTTTTGACATAGTCATCGATACTGTTTCGATTTGTGCCGTTACGTCGTAACTATCAATAAAAACGATATTTAAAACATTCATAATTATAGGGATATCTCCAAAATAGTCTATTGGAAACCGGGGCAGCTATCCCACTGAGGCAACTATCCGGGTTTACCCTAAGTGTAGATAAACAAAATAGAGTCCTCATCTCAGCGTTCCAAAAAGAACATAATTGTTTTACGATGTAATAAGCGTAACAAGTGTGTCATTCATCAATCTCGAGGGGGAATTGCTTTGATTAGGTGGTGGACCCTAACAACTCTAGTAGAGTGACCACATCCATAGCTTTTCTTTACATAATATCAATTTGTTTATGTATACTAGTGCTCACAATATTTTTTGTATGATAATTAACTCAAGTTAATTACGAACGAAGTTTCTCGAAAAATTAAAATTATGATGGAATACAAACTTACTTACTTACTTTTATAAAATTGAAAATTTTATGCCAATATTTTTTTAAGATATATTTTCAAGAAAATCCATCGATCTTTACTATGTTTTACCCGTGCTTATACAAAAACTAATTTTTAACAAAGAAAGTTTACCTGAATTTATTTATTGTATAACAATGTTCGAAGATTTCCTGATTTAGCATTTAATATAGGATTAGTCATAAGTATAAAATTAATTTTAATTTTGTAGATTAAAGAAACTTTATAACTTTACGCTATATTTTTTCCTGAAAAAGCTTTCATATGGCACTGGATAGTATATACTTTAATCATATTTACTTTCTTTAAAATCAGCCTAAAAATTTTATTGGTGTTGCGATCTCTATTTAATTTGGCATTTATTAGCTTCAATTCTGAAGAAGAACGTAGTATATATTTACTCTAAAAATGAAGAAAATACAGAATCACGTAGAGTAAGAAAATCACTAAGTAGTATAAAACAAAGTCACTTCCCGTCAGGCGCGGTCGCAGCCTGAAATTTTGGAGGGGGTCACTCAATACACATTATTATATTGCATAAGACACAATTTTTTTTTAACCGACTTCAAAAAAGGAGGAGGTTATATGTTCCATTGTAGGTATATTTTTTTTTATGTATGTTCACCGATTTCTCCGATTTCTGTGGGCCGATTTCAAAAATTTTTCTTTTGTTCGGTAGAGTATAGCTCCAAGGGGGTCCCATTGTCACCAAGTCAGATTCTGATGATGGGATCCCAGGGAAATCGAGGACAACTCTCAAATTTTATAGGCACCTATATATTTTCTAAAGATGTTCAAGCATTTGTGTCTGAAAATCATTATTTCATGTGGATGAGCTGATGATGGAAGGTACAATTCCTTGACGGTTCTTTTTATATTTGTTCATTAATTTCTGCGTCAAATGTTGGCCGATTACAATTTTTTTTTGTTCGGTAGGGTATATCTACTTCCAAGATATTCGCATTATCACCAAGTCAGGACCTGATGATGGGATCCTAAGGAAATTCAGGGCAACTCTCAAATTTTCTAGGCACTTATTACGTTTTTCATATATTTTCTAAAGCTGTTCAAGAATTTGTAATGATGTAAGGTATATCTCCTCAACGGTTAGGAGTTGAAAGAAAATTCTTTTAATTTTATACGTACTTATGAACCAATAGTCGCATTCCTTCAAGATATTAGGTTGATCTGATAATAGAAGCTATACATCTTATTAACGTCTAGGAGTTACGTGGAAAAATAGACAATAAATCTCGATTGACTATCGTATATCGTACACTCCAAAACTTTGCTGACTTATTGGAGCAGTACTTTAGTTAGCCTACCAATATTATATTTAAACAAAATATCTAATTTCCACAAAAAAATTATAAATAAATTATTTTATAACAAAACGTTACAAATCGAAACTAAAAACAGAAAAATAATTAATCAAATCAAAATAATCTTTATACAATTTAATGAATGTATCAATTTGTAAATATAATCAAAATATCTGTTCGAAAGTTCATTGCAAAGGCAGGATAAAACTGTCCTTCTTGCCTGGCACTGACTCCAACAATAACTAAGTGATTAAAATTATTTTTTCTGTGTTTAGTTTCGATTTGTAACGTTTTGAAGTCGGTTTTATACATTACTTATAAAACAAATGGAAGTCGTCTTTTTGTATTTGCGAATCGGGTGATAATATTTGAGACGTCTATTCTAGTACTATTTCCGGGTGAATGTTTAGAAGAGCTAAACCTGTTAATCGCTCTTCTAACATGTTTCATCATGTTCATAAAAATACCGCTAGATGTCAGCAAACTATAAATTTATCGCTGTTAGGCAATAGCTAGAAATTTCCTTTTATTATTTGGCAAATTTTTGAGATTTTTCAATTTGACCTTAGATTTAGGGTGGGTCATGTCCCCTGTGACCCCCCCTTCGGACCGCGCCTGCTTCCCGTGTATGTTTAGATCTTTAAGACTACGCAACGGATTTTGAAGCGGTTTTTTAATAGATAGGATTCAAGAGGAAGGTTTTAGTTTATAATTTGTCAACTTTATTGTCATCTGCATGTATTTTTTATATACTTAGCGTAATTAATGTTAGCAAGTTTTAAAACTAAAAGCTTAAGTCAATCTCAATAGCATAAGCTTATAAAAGAATGATAATAAATAATAATTTACAAAATTTGGTATTCCGTATGAAAAAATCATGGATCGTGTAGTCCAAGACTAGGAAAAGGGAAGGTCGACCGCACTCCATTACACAAATTAGTGCTGAACCTAACTTGTTACACTGACCCGTATAGCAGTAATACATTTTCATTATCGCGGCCCTATCACCTAGTTTAGGTGATTTACTACCTACTTTGCTATTAGATTGTACCTAACCGTAATTCTGCATAATTTAAAAATGAAACGAAAAATTATTAAAATATTCTTAATTTTAATATAAATATAAAATAATATAGCGTTTTAAATAAAGCTATCTTTATATTTCATTTTTTTACACATAATTAATATACATTCCTCTTGAATAACTCTATCTATTAAAAGAACCGCATTAAAATCCGTTGCGTAGTTTTAATAATCTAAGCATACATAGGGACAGACAGATAGCGGGAAGCAACTTTGTTTTATACTTTGTAGTGATTTTATTTCCCAACGTTTTAATTACTTTTCAGTGTAAAGTTTACATCGAACGAAGCCCGAAGCTATTATTATGCGGAATATGTACGTATTTAGTGATTAAAATTGTTAATAACTGATGCTTAAAGAGTGTTCACTAGAACGTTATATGAGATCACGCTTCATAAACTCACAAAGATCGGTATTATATTTGATTTCCATATTATTTAATTACATAAAGCTTAAATACAATTCACCCCTATGAATTAAATATATTAAACAGTATATTATGTTTATAATTAATGGAAGAGAATTTAAAAATCTCGAATATTTCCGAAGACGAAAAATGCTTTTTGTCACTACATTAAAAGTAATTAGACTAATTATTAACTATCACAAAATATGTTACAAGGCTAAACATTTCATGTACACTCAGACGACATTTTATCACTTCACATTCTTTCACATAAAAGTACACTCGCATTCTAAACACCTGTTGGAATGTACACCTGTCGTTCCTCTACAACCACCCGCAACAAATATTCCATATAGCAATATAATCTTTACCACGCAGACATAAGAGCTATCGGAATCTTCGTACAGGTTGAAAGCATATATTGATAGATAGGCATGGGATATCGTTTATTGATTCGTTCGATAGACCTCTCTCTGGTCTATGTGAGCCTAGTACTTTCCGATACTTCTTCCATTATCGATGATTTCCGATAGCTTCCCAATAGGGATTGATTGGGACGGGGTTGGATTCGTTCCGTTTCATTCAAATCTATAATATGATATTTTTTACTTATATAAATAATGAATATATTACTTATTTTATTTTAATATTTTTTCTCATATTTTCCAGTCATGTTATTTATTACCTTATTATTTATTCTTTTTACAAGTTTTTAAAATAAAGAATTTTTAAAATTTCCATATTATGTACTTGATATACAGACTTTTAGTTGTGTATGAAAATAATTGAATTGATCGATAACATGACGTAATTACTAATTATAATTTAATTTTAAAATTATTATTCATTAAATCAAATATCTAATAAGAAATTAATTTAAAAGTAAACCTTAATCAATAGTGTCGATGGTATCAATAATCAAGTAGTAATAGTATTCGTTTTCAAGAAGTATTGAAAATTCCACACCAACAGCAATTTCAATGAATACAAATCAAGTTTGATAAGGCGTGAGAGCTTAAAGACGTGGGAATTTATACTCTATACGTTCCGTGAGCTCCTGGTACCATAGAAGAAGTTTCTTCCCGAATTTCTCACGCTCTTCCCTAGTTTCTGTTAAAAGCGAAAAAAATATAAACACACAATAATGACCCTTATTCTTAAGAGTTTAGAATAGATAATAACATTTACTTAACAATCTTCGTAAATAATCAGCTGCTGTCTAAATCAGCTGTGCTTGAAAAAATGACGTCCGGTTATAACAGGTTACTTTATTTCCAACTTTATTTTCAATACAGATAAGGTCTTTATTTGAATGTTACTTTGTAAGTAATAGGACATTCATCCCGTTTCCATCTCTCTCGCACACAGGGCATTGACCTAAAATCCGTCATGGATAGGGGAGCAGGCTTTGGAATGCAACCTGTAGTAAACCTCTGCGAGCCTGGTATTTGTGGAGGCTTGAAGCTGACGTAATCGTTGAGAATTTGTTTGTATTGGAATTCCCCTTACTGCAACCATTCTTTCTTCTTTCCTAAAGACGTGAAAAGTTTTTTTAAACAATTTATATTTTCACTAGCAAACCCGGCCCGCTTCGGTGGCCGTAAGTTAAAATAAATTAAAAGGTTTTTATAATCAATACATATTATAACATAATGTCGCCGCGTCTGTCTGTCAGTCTGTTCACGATAAACTCAAAAATTACTGAACTTATTTTCGTGCTATTTACACCAATGGATAGAGTTCTCGAGGAAGGTTTTCCGTTCTAGTATGTTTGTCAAGAGAACCCGCAGATTAGCTCGCACTAAAGATATCTAGCTTAATATTTTTAATAAAATAAAAGTAGCCTAAGTTATTCCTTATAACATTAGCTATCTGCGAGAGAAAATCCCGTCAAAATTGGTCCAGCTGTTTCAGAGATTAGTCGGAACAGACAGACAGAGAAAAATAAGAGTCCTACTGCCACATACTTCATCACATTCTATATTCTAGAGGTTTTCCTACACAAATGCCATCCTTTTCTACTTTCTCAGGGGATTTAATTTAGAAAAAAATATTACAACTAACATGTAATTAATGATTGTGACTTGCATATTTCTTTATCTTTTCAATTTTTGATATTTTGGATTTGCACATATTAATTGCTCCAAAAAATCTTGTAAATATTATTTTTTAATGTTTTCAGAAAACAGATAGAATTCATATTTCTTAGTTATCTAAAAATTTTTTGTACGATTCAGTTGCACGTAAAGAAAATGGGTTACACATACGTATCCAAATATTTTTTACACTCTCGCTATCATTATGTTTCGACTCCTTAAAAAATAAAGTTTCGAATTTACAAATTTCACAATATTGTGAGGAATCTACTTTTGCTGCTTAAATAAAATATGTGACTAATAACTTGTAAACTCCTTTAGATTCGTAAACAACTTTATGTTGCAATGCTTCCATCCAACAAATATAGAAACCTTAGTTAGTTATAATTTTATTTAAAGTTGTAACAGGAAAAGTTGAGTTTTTAAGACTTCGATAATGAAAGTCTTGTTTCCAGAAAATATTGTATTTATATTTTGATTAGCTATTGTTTTTCGAAATAAATGTCTACGCTACTTGAGTTTGTTTAATATGCGTAAGGACTCTACAAATTCGTAGTAGTATTCGTATTCATTTTACGTAACGAAATTTTTAACTTTACACATTTTTTTGATTTTTTAAAAATTGCAAAATAAACCTATAAAACATCGTAACGTAAAAATTGATTTTATTTTATAAAGGCATTATAAACAAGCTACTTTCCCAAATGCGCCTCTAAGGATAACCTACTAACGGTTATAATCTACAACTTTATATTCTAAAAGCCCGTAAACCCCAGGTCTTCGATAATAAAAAAGCTGAAAGTAACGTACGCATGCTCCCAACACAGGTAAGAACGATGGATTGTAAAATTTGGGTAATGGTTTTGAAAGGTAAACTGTATATCATATATCGTACGACGGGACTTAACGCGTGTGACCACGTCTCCCCGTGACCACGGAGACATTTAAAATGCCAATTTAATTTAGTCAAATAATAAAATTAGATTATTATTTAATATTTCCTTCAGAATATTATTAAACATCACGTCATTAATTGCCACTTAACACCCTTAACTTTTACTTTTTAACCAAAATTTAATTAACTTGTAATTATATTTATGTTTTAATACATAACTTGCAATTATATTTATGTAAGACTTACTGTAAAAGCTTTTTTTTATCTAATAAGTAGTAATAATTTGAAGATGTTTCCTCATCAACCAGGTTCTATCACCTTAAAACTAAATCCGTCCAAAAACCTAATAAATAATATTCAACAAAGCAAAACGCTTAAAATCTTACAATATAAAATAAACAATTAATTTTACGATACTACGCAATAATATATTCGTAGTAAAACGTAAACGAACGTCATTACTTTCACTCGTGTACGAAAGTGAAATGGTTGTAACGATTCGGGATCAATCGGCAATACCCGACCGATATTGGAGGAGTATCGGCAATCACCGATAATGGTCGGCCGATCGGAAAGTACCAGGATAACATGAACACGGAAGAGGTCTTCCGAACCGATCAATATCCAATACCCCGTACATCCCCACAGACTCAGGTGCACTCACACATAAACGGCTATGGCGTTACAATACAATTTTCAGTTTCATAGATTCGAGTACGTTTATCTCGTACATTCATTTCAGGCTCTTATTATTTTTAAATTTTTATTTTGAAATGAAGCATTTTTTTGTCTTTTTCGTTATGATAATAAGTTTTTTTTAATTGTACCCTAATTTAAATTTACACTAAAAATATGCGAAAAAATTAAGTTATAAGGAAATCAAGTTTAATAATAATTATTGTATTTAAAATAACTTTTTGTAAGGACTCACGTCAATGATAAGTTTGAGATCGTTACACAGAATGTTTGGTTATCCACAGAAATTGATATATGTATCTACATAAATCTAAATATTAGTTTACGACCGTAAAGTTCAATCTGTAATACAATTAAATTACTGTAAAACTATCTATTATTAGGACAAAAAAATAGAACCTAATCACTAGCGTATTTTTTACGACTTAAAAATATATTTCGAGGATATTAAAAAATAAAAAAATATTTTTTTAATAAGTAGGTTACTTTTTGGGTGTTACTATTAGAAAATCTTATTTTATTACTAGTAGACTACTACCACTTGTTATTGTTATGAAAACATGTAGAGTCTTTCTGTATAGTTTTAATTGAATTAAAGAAATAGAATTCCTTATATGTATTGTGTGCATCATCAGATCAATCGATTTAATTATTTTCGTAAATTTCAAATCGTCGTCTTGAACCTTAATTGTCCTAAGGTCACTGAACGTGTAAATAAGTAGTTTAATTGAAGGTGCCTCTATGGGCTCTCTAAGTAATTGCACCAGTTAATTGGTTTGGACAAAACGAAAGCCTAAACGCACGTGACATGAAATAAAATAATTTACTTTCTATAGAGTGAAGTACTCTAATTCCTTTTTATTGACTTTCTTATATAAATACTACAATTTGATTGATCAAGAGTTATTGTAAAGCAAAGACGATGAAATCGGTAGTAAACAATATTAAAATAAAAAAAAATTCAATAAATTTATCGATTATTAAGATAATATTAGATAAAATTTAATCAAATTAATTTAAAATATTTTATTCTTACAGATTTTATCTTTCCCATCTATATTGATAATACATATTTTCTTCTTTTTATAATATTATAATGAAAACAAAAAAATAAGTTTTTTTTATAAATATAACAAAGTAGGGATAAGGCACATGTATCACAAAATACCAAAGGGTATACACACACGCAAGCCCCGTAGAAGAACACACTGATGCAATTGAGCCGATAACGACAACCTCGTGTGAACAAGGCTTAAATTTCTGTTTTTGCGGAAAAATTTCCCCGCGCAACGACCTCTGCTACTAGGATCGCAGAAGTTCATAGGTGAATGAATTTAATTGGAGTACATTCACAAAGACTGGCCTTCCTCCAGAATAAAGTAGAATTACAAACTGTAACCTATTTCTATATTATACAAAGCTATTTCTTTTAGATGCCGTTATTTTCTTATACTCGTATTTATAATAATAGAAATAGAAAATATTAGCGAAAATTAGTAGCGCGTTAAAAAAAATTATTGTCAAGGTTTGTACCTTTCCGATTTCGTGGGTTCTGTACCATTATCAATAACAATTAAGCTACTCCTTTAAATTGTATGAGCATGTATGGGCATACAACTCAGAGGTCTATCTTAATTGGCGTCAACTATGTATGATGGGGACACCCTAGTACCCGTTGCTTTTTGTTAAATTGATTCTTGGATCTGGGTCAGCGGGAACTAGACCGTATATATAGGTTTATATATATATATATAGGACCGTATTTTTTATCGTGACTCAGAACCTTGATATTTATACATCTAATAAGGACAATAGATCTCAGATATGGTATAAATTTCAACTCGCTAGGTCCACCTGTCACTGAGAAAATCTGTGGTGACACACAAACAGACAGACGGATAGATGGACAAGAGAGTGATCTTATAAGGGTTCCTTTTTTACCTTTTGAGGTACGGAACCCTAAAATGAACTGCAAATACTTATGTAAAGATTTGAAACGCAAAATATCGCAGTAAGCAGTAGGGGTGAGAGAAGAAGCAGATTGCTGTCAGTATTAAAACATAATGAATATATAAGTATATATTCTTACCAAATTATGTCGAAATCTGTTAAGCATCCTTAACGTTTTAAGGAAACAGTCATTACTTTCATATTTATAATATGACTTATAAGTATGCAAAAATAAATTATTTTCTTGGAAAAAAAATTGAAATAATAAACTCCAGTTTATATGAATAGTACCTACTCTTAATGTGGGCGTGGTTACCAGAGGGATGAAAGCCCTCAAGAAACAACCCCTGCGCGTTGCACACTGCGCAGCAAGGGGAAAAAGGAAAACTGTTTTCCACGTCCTACTAACCCATGTGTTCCTGGTACACGTTGTTTTCATACCGAGACGAAATTTTCCTTGGTTGGGTTTTCCATTGAATATTTTACGCATAAAATTTTTACATCAGTCTGGTCAGATATCATTCAATTCAACATTATAATTAATATTTTTATGTTTCAATTTAATTTTATATAAACCAGTTATTACGCCAGTAAATAAAGAATTTAACCCCGCACCATTTAATGAACCCATTTTTCTATTTCGGCCGACACCTCTCAAAATATTCGATTAATCAATAAAATGTATGTTCTATAAATCGTAAACGGTAATTTTTACAATAAAGTTTACAGGAAATAAAAGATGCGAAATTTTATTCTCTACAATAATGGTGTGAATAACTTTGGCCCTAAAGTGCATGTGTTGCAGTTCCGAGATATCGGCCAAAAACTTTTATTCAAGATTGCCATTGAAGCTCCACCTAGATCTGTCAGCATTTTGTGAGTTTGTGATCACTGAGTGACCCTTAACCTAAAAAAAAATAAAATTGGATCGGAAATTTAGTGCGAGATTGACGAAAACAATATAAACAATAAATACCTTATTAAATGTACAAAACTTATACATAGTGCATAGAATACTAAAACGAAGAATTATCATGTCCATATCATTTTCATAAAAAAATTAAATTTTTACGAAACCATAGAATATCTTCATCATCATCATCATCACTACATAGTATAAAACAAAGTCGCCTTTTCTGTCCCTATATCCCTATGTGCGCTTAAATCTTTAAAACTACGCAACGGATTTTGATGCGGTTTTTTTTAATAGATAGAGTGATTCAAGAGGAAGGTTTATATGCATAACTAGCAGATCCCGCGGCTTTATCTGTGCTAAATATAGGGAAGAGCCCGAGCGAAGCGAGGGCGAGTCGCTAGTCTTATATATAAAATTCTCGTGTCACAATTTTCGTCTCCATACTCCTTCGAAACGTCTTCGAAACGTCTGAGAATCGGCCAACATCTATTTTTCATCCACCCCAAAAAAATTTTATTTTATTTTTTAGACAATTTTTTTTCCTACAGATCAACCCAATGAGGTTGATTAGCAATTAAAAAAATGAACGCGGGCGAAGCCGCGGGTACAGCTAGTATACTTCTAAAAGTTCATTATTTTCTTTATTCTAATTTTATGGTTCTTCCTCTTAAATCAAAACAAACCTTTGTAACGTACCAATTCTATACTACAATAATACTCACAATAAAATAATTTATATTGCTTTGGCTCTTTTACTTTAAACGGGTTAAATCCAAAACATCAGGTACCAGGAAAGCATAAGCGGACAAGAGTTATAAACGTATCGTAAGTCTCGAATAACAAATGGAAAGGAATTTTTACCTGCGGAATGTTACAAATAAGTATCACATAAATGAAATATAAATGAAATTGAAGTATCTGTTTCTTTTTAATTCAAATTAGCATTTTTTCACTAAATTCTTAATATTATGATAGTATATTAAAAAACATTAAAACTTACATCAAAAAATCGTTTTTTTAAATCTTTGTCTGTCTGTTTGTTCCAACTTCCAACTAATCTCTGAAACTGCTGGACCGATTTTGAGGAGACTTTTATTTTTTCATTTATTTACTTATGTGCAGCGGGCAGCGGGACGGGCAACGTCTTCTAGTACATATATACATAATATAATAAATATTTTTTTTTATACGCACTTTCGATTCATCCTTAAGCACCTCTTAACGGCTACTATAGATTTCTTAAAGATGAGATATTTTCCAATATTTTTAAGCACTAAAAAGTACATATATGAACTGAAACATTCTTAATGTTTAAAAAAATATTTAAATTATATCAAAATCTGTAGGTATAATATTTTTTTCGCAATGCAATCCCAGACACATTAACAGATCATAATAACTATAAATTCAGCCTCGTAAAAATAATATTTACTATTTCAATAAGTTATTTAGACACATAATTTTATTAATACAAATCCAAATAACTAACTAGCTAACTAAGTAACTCAATATATTATTAAGTAATTAGTGAAATAAAGTAAAAGTAAAGTAGTAGAAAGGAAATAGACTAGTACTCTACAATAGTATTACAAAATGACGCACTGTTATAAAAAAGGTTTCCTCCTTACCTGCCTGTTGAAATCACCGGTAAACCACCTGTCGTAACAGAAACAAACAGTACCAGGATAGCATAAAGTAGGAAGAGTTATGTCGAATCGCTAACCCCGCCCTCTCACAGGTACGCTACAAACGTAAACAAACGCTACGAGGAAAACCCTCGTGTTTAACTGAAACTAACATTGCGTCACGATGTTTGGATTCTTTTTGTAACAGACTTTATAAGAATAATAATATTACCACACTTATTTAGAATGTTTTTGGTAGTATGTAAATGTAAAAAAAAGTATTGTATACATATACATTATATAATATTTTCTCTAATTTACGGGAACATTTGATATTTTAAAAGAACTATCTTTTCAGATTTTTTTGCTGATTTATTTTGATTTGAATTTGGTTCACTAAGTTTCAAATCTACATACATACATAATACTTTTACTCATTATTTTATATTGTTAAAACTTGTAGATACGTACTATATTTTTTTTAAATTATTTAATAGAAAAATAGTACTAGTAGTAGTAGTAGTAGTAGTAGTAGTAGTAGTAGTAGTATGCATGTACACGATTTTATTAAATGTCATGTACTTGATATTTTTATCTGTGTAAAATTAATTAAAGAAAACTATAAAAATCTAACAGACAGACAGTCTTTCTTTTACATTTATAATGTTAGTATGAATTGAATCTCTCTCTCTCTTCCTAGCTATATATCCCACATGGTGGTGTGGTCAGCCTTCCTTATTTTGCTCCTCCACCTCGCTCTATCAGAGACATCGTCTTCGGAAAGCCTGCACTCCTTCATGTCCTTTGACACTACATCTCTCCATCTAGTTTTGGGTCTGCCTCTAGACTTTCGACCTGGTATAGAGAGATGTAGTGCCAAGTTCCCCACATAGTCTGGTGACCTCCTTTTCACATGACCGTACCACCGTAACCTACTTTCCTGCATCTTGTCGGATATATCGCGTACTCCTAGGCTTCCTCGCACGTGCTCGTTGCGTATTTTATCGAGCCTGGTAAACGCCGCACATCCACCTAAGCATTTTCATCTCGGCAATGTATAGTATGAATTGAATAATTTGGTGTAATTTTAATTTTTTACCACTAAGATAATTGACACTGACCATAACAATATTTTATTTTTAAATAATTTGTAGTTCCATTCATAATTATTATAAAGTAGTAATAGGAAAAGGAAAAAATAATTTTGACATTTTCTCGCGACTTCTTTTCAATTTTTTCCTTCGTCAGAACCTTTCACTAATTAACAAAATATTAAAAAAATAACCATTCTCGAATTTTGCTTATTAATACCTTAATTCATGTTTGTAATATAATAAATTATAAAGATAATATAATAGTAGATAAATAATATAGTCTCTTCCATTACAATTTTAATATTCTGTGACACAATACAAACTCTACTTTGTAATGTAACTGTGTGTGTTACGGCTCGTAGTAACATTTTCCCCTTCACCTGTATTTTAATCAATATCATAAGTTTTTCAAGCTTTCCTTGTTTCATGTTTCCCTGGTAGCTATGTTTTGACTTTTGAGTTTGTAGGAACAGCTGTATTACACAGCGCTTGCTTAATTTAAACTTTATGTCATATAATATAAAAGCCATTTTATTTATTAGCTGTTAAGATTTTTACTTCCACTTATGGACGCCTGGTAATGAATAAATTATTTGCCATGCCAAAAATTGTTATTTAAAAATTATGTAAATAAAGGATAATTAATTACTGGTAAATACATAATTATATTGGTATTCAGCCCGTTTTAGGTTCCCACTATTGGCTACGGTCTTCCTTTTAATACAAGGTAGGAAGTTTGTTAAAAATGCAACATATGAACTCGCTTCACTTGGTTTCCTACGATACCTATACCACAGTGGTATGGTACCACACACAGGGTACCGGATGTACATACTCGTATCTGCCTACTGAACTGCCTACAGAAATGTAAAATAATTTAATAATTTTCTTCTTAATAATGTCATGTTTGTAGAGCCAGGCGTCTATACTGAGCGATATCGGTCTCAATCAATTTTTGTTTTAAAAACTTAAGTGAGTATTTAAAATGTCAATGTTGCAATTAAACCGCAGATCATTCAGCCATTGTGTGTAGATTTGCCTTACAGCAAAAATAAAAACAATAATTACCAGGGAATCAGAACTTTGTAGGAGATAAAAATTAAATTAAATATTATGAATGTTTACGAGTTGTGAGTAAAGTGAAAGTGATTTTAGTGGATCAAGAACAGTGAATCTGCAAATTAATGATTTCATCATTTGTGGTACAGATTCTTATTTTTTTGTTTATTTAAACATTATTTAGAGTATTCGTTTTTAATTCTTGTGTTTTCTTTTTAGTTTCAATTTCAAAAATATATTTCAATAGTAAGTAAGTATTTAATATAAGTTCGAAAAACGCTAGTTTCTTTTTATCGATAAAATTATAGCTCATTAATAGCTAGCTAGTAAACAAAAGAATAAATCGTACGAATCAAATTGACGGAGTAAAATAAGCACATTCTTTTTCTGTACCTATTTATAGGATATAGAAATAATAAAACAAAATACACGTGAACTTATAAAGGTCAAAACAAAGAAAAATGTAAGCATTAAAACAGGTAACAACAGGTAGGTAAGGTGAGGTGGAGCATGATTTATACGCAAACACCTGTCGATACCAAAACATCAGCTACCAGGAGAACATGAACTAGCAAGAGGTAGGCAAGCGTTTGTTACGGAAAACAACCGCATTAAATACTCAGTTTTACGATACGTAGGTACAATATACGTACATTAGTATGAATGTATGTGTAACTTACATGTACGTATGTATGGCGCACTCGATAATAATAATAATAATATGTTGGGACATTTACACACAGCACTATCTAGTTCCACGGTAAGGTACGAGCCTTGTGTTATGGATACTAGATGGTTGATATACTACACATATATAAGTTAAAATACATACATATTATAAATATAAACACCCATGACTGGAGTACAAACATTCGTGCTCAACAAATGTATGCCCCCAGCGGGACTCGAACCCGCGACCGCTAGCGCAGCAAGTAGGGTCACTACAAACTGCGCCACGCGTGTCGTCAAATTTTCTGACTGGATTGCTTAATATTATAGTAAATTGTATTTTTAGATTGTTTTTGTTTGTAGAATTCCATTTTTTTTTGGTATTACATATTTTATAAGTAATAAAAATAGCTATTTCAACATTAAATCATTTTAATTGGCCATTCAAATAATGCAGTATTCAAATATCTATCCTTCTGATTTTCCTATACAGTGTAGATGTAGATGTAAGTATTAATTGCTATGTGAGTCTTATACATTTAGTACGGAAAAGCTTGTAAGTATATACCCGCGCTAAGTCGAGCAAATAGGGGCACGGCAGTACCTACCATCCTCATTTTTTCGAAGCCTCATTCGTATTCGCAACTTCGTCATGGATAGATAGATCTAGAAGCCTAACATTTTAGTGACTAAGAGGACATTAAAACTATTTTTATTTTTAAATTACATTCAATTTGAACCTAAAGTTTAAGAACTTTTCGTCACTCACACACTCAGTGATCAGCCAAATTTTAGGATGCCTTGAAGGTACTTCTAGCACCTTCCATTTTACTGATTTAATTTTGCAAAGGAGATTCAAGTGTCTACGCATGCCCGAATATTCGTGCAAAATAGAGATATAAATATTTATAGTACGTATACACTATACAGCCTTAAAACGCTCTGTGTGTTTCTGATATTTATCTTCTTTCCTCTTCTTTCCTTTCGCATTCAAATTATTGCATCCCTTTTCTTTCAACACAATGTATTCCTTATAGTACTATCACTTTCATTTATTTTTCAAGCTATACGAACAGTTGCTCCCCATACCCTGTCTTCTCTGTTCTCCTAGTACAATGTTTTGAGTTAGTAAATTGCGAGTACACTTAGTACCTAATAAAAAATGTTTACTCTTTTTATATATTATTTTTTTAATATTATAAAGTGACAAAAAACTTTTAAAATAACAAAAAACTTTTGTTTGAACTTTAACTTGAGTTATCTGGAACTATCCACCAGATAATATACTCGTATTTGTAAGTATAGCTTGTTCATATAGACATCGCATTATGAATAAAGTTAAGTTTTCTTTTGGCTATATGTGCGAATAATATTAATATCATTTATTGACTTGTTTAAAAATACATAAAAAAATATGAAACAAAATATTAAAACACCCAATCTTCGATATCTTATAGTACTAATATTACAAATACAATAACATAAGATAAACCATCGAATCCAACCCTATCAACTAACTACTTACTAATTATTATAAAATAATTATCACTACATAGTATGAAACATAGTCGCTTCTCGCTGTCTGTCTGTCCTTATGTATGCTTATCAGCAGCAGATCTTTAAAGCTACAAAACCGATTTTTTTAATAGATAGTGTTTCAAAAGGAAGGTTTTAGTATATAAGTTGTCAAGTTTATGTATACATTTACTCGTACTAGCGAAATCGGCTGCTTCACTCGTGCTAAATCGTAAATATTATTCCAACAACACAGTTTTGATGAGTTTTGATAAATTCTTTATTTTTAATGTCGGACTCATTAATTATACGTTTCAAAAGTTGTTTAGTGTAGAGGATATCTTTTTATCAATAATTTGATCCATGAGACAACTTTGTTTATAGAATAAATATAAAATTTATTTAGTTATTTTTAAATAACAAACATATTTTTAAGTCATGACTAAGCCAGTCGTCGACCACGTGTTAAAACCATAACAACTGGTACTAGGGAAACATGAAGCGCTAAGAGGTTTTCCCCTTCCATATCTCCATAGAAACGGCTTCTGTTTACAAATTCTGTGGTAGTGTGTGTGTCGCACGAATCATGAATGAATAACAGCGTGTGCAAGCTTAGTAAACGACGTTGTTTATTATTAGACAAGAGTTAATAGGTATATTTTTTTTATTATAATAAATATCTTAAAGGTCATTTAGAATTTAGTTTTTTTAACTCATCAAATCAAATCAAAATATTTTATTCAGCATAAAAATTGTTACAATTTCTTACTGAACGTCATGAGTCCACCACCAGTTCAGAAAGAAGAAACCTTAGATCCAGATATCCAGAGGCCAAGTGTGGGTTGGCGGACTTCACGTACCTTTTAACAAATAGCTTGGTAGGTTGCAGAGTATGACACACACATATGTGCTAAAGATAGAAATAGTAGGCATAGGAAAATATCAGAGCTGCGAGACCCGGGACTCAAACCCGCATCAATTGGTTTCAAGCAAGGTCTCTGGGAACCACTGGGATACGACTGCCTATAATTTAAGCATCATTATGTTATCATCATTTTAATATAAGTCCCGCTGGGTTTCTTTCGGCAATTCTTCTCAGGTCAGGCTTCTTCTTTCCGAACTGGTAGTAGACTAATGACGTTCAGTAAGAAATTGTAATAATTTTTATGCTGAATAAAATATTTTGATTTGATTAGATACAACAAAATAAAGTGCACATATTATGTCTTAAGAAAATCATAAAAGTATTATGTTGCGTTCCTGTACCTTAAGTACCTACTATGCTGCAATCCATTGTATTTATCAACCTAAAAGTCACGGTCAAACTGATTAAATACTTCTTTTTCATTAATTATTTACTTTATGAAGGCTTCCATATAATTTTCCCAATCAAATTTTATTACGAGTACTAATTGACGGATATATTATGTATAATTTTGAAATAAGTACCTATTAAATCATTGTTTTAGGCTTACCTATTAAAATTATTACAGACATCATTATATTTTATTACTGAGTAAAATAAGGATAAGGGTAGAAGTAGATATAAAGTTATGGAAGAATATAAATAACTCTCGGCTCTTGAGCCCTATATTATTATGAAGCTTTGACTATTCTTTCATTTTTAACAACGAATCGTAACTTCTTTGTAGTAACAATTAATAAATATATTATTAAAAATTGTCAATCAATGTACCTACAACAAAAAAGACTAGTTAATTTAAAATCGAAAGGTCTGAGATTATATACTTAAACGTTGTTTATTGGGGGTATTTATTTAATGAAACGGGCTCGCCTGTTGTGGATATATGCCATGCTTACTGCCCATTAATCTAGCTAACGCTTCGTAGAAATACTCAATTTGTGATCCGTTACCACAGGACTTAAATAAATTCTAATATATTATGAAAATTAAAAAAAATTAAACTTTAAAATTATCATTAACTGAATACAACGAATTTCAAATTATGATACAACTTTGCTGCCCTTGCTTCTTTATATATCACACATTACATAATATATTATTTAAATTATTATAATATATTGTTTAAATCACTATCACTACATAGTATAAAACAAAGTCGCCTTTTCTGTCCCTATATCCCTATGTGCGCTTAAATCTTTAAAACTACGCAACGGATTTTGATGCGGTTTTTTCCAATAGATAGAGTGATTCAAGAGGAAGGTTTATATGCATAGCTAGCGGATCCCGCGGCTTTGCCTGTGCTAAATCTAGGGAAGAGCCCGAGCGAAGCGAGGGCGAGTCGCTAGTTATTATAATATAAAAAAACCCAAACGCCTCCCTCAAAAATCTAGATTCTAGGCAATTATAATTATTCTATTCTACTGTACATTAATTTACATAACGTCTCTTTTAATACATACTAATTAGTTACGTAGAATAGGCACTCTATTTTATTCCTTATTACAATAATGAATACATAATAAAAATTCTAATAGATTCAAATCTGGAAATACTGAATCTCGTACTGAAATAGTCGTTATTATCGATACAGAGGTCGAATCTATATCAATTTTCTAATTTTTGTCTATCTGTCTATTGAACGCGACAAAACTACTGCATAGACTTTGATTAACTTTGATATTGTGATAGCTGGTTATTCGGGTCAACGTATTCTAGTAACGAAGAGTAAATATATCATAATTTTACCTCCAAGAAATTTATACTAGTACCTAATTGTAGTTAGGGATGAACCCGAGTGGAGCGAGCGTAAGGCGTTAGTCTTTTTATAGTATATACTATTAACTAGAGTCTTTTAAATTATACTTTATATTACAATCATTAGTTTAATGTTAAAATTGTTTTGTAGTCATATACTTTTCTACTTTCTATGATTGATGTACAGTAAATATATTAGGCATTCGAGAATTTATAAAAGTATGACACATTGTCGAAACAATGGAAACGCGTCTTTACGGGGGGTAAACTGTCGTTAGGTAGGTATGGACAGTGTTCAATCGATAGTATTTTTTCTAGAAACGCCCACAATCTTCGCTAAAGTAAAATGTTATGTTTACTGAGTAATCTATTAGATAATAAATAATTGGAATTTTGTTTTTACTAAAATATTTCAAACATCAAAAAATTTCTTAACTTAGCACATACTTATAAATTGCTGTCTCTGGATGATATTAATATTATCTAGATACAAACACATAACTAAACTAATACGAACAATTAACATAACATATCATCATCATCATCAGCCCTTATTAACGTCCCACTGCTGGGCACGCGCCTCCCTCAGTACGAGGGAGATCAGGCCATAGTCCACCGCGCTGGCCTATTGCGAGTTCGCGGACTTCACATGTCTTTCGAAAACTTGTTAGGTTTTCTCAGCCATGCAGGTTTCCTCACGATGTTTTCCTTCACCTTAAGACAAGTGGTAATCTTGATATAAATGATTCGCACATGCAAATATCAGAGGTGCGAGACCCGGATTCGAACCAGCATCACTCGGATATACAAGCGACCGCGTTACCGCTGGGCTGGGACTGTCTCACATAACATATAGACAAATATAACTTTAAAAGATCTTTTATATACATAGATGTAAAATTTTAACTGTATATAAAACAAAATGTGTTTAAAAACAAACCAAAATACTGTTTCCAGGTCAGAAAAGTGGACCGTAACGAAATATATTGGATTGGTTGTCATAGTAACCGTTGTGTTGTCTGAAAAAAGATATACATACTGTTGATACATTTGATTTGATTTCAAATACGCAAAATATTTAAATCGTCATTTATACATCATTACACTTTAAATTAAATGTCAGTCTCTAAGGCTGTGAGTAAGCTACCACCGACTCGGAAAGCTGTTCTGCTGAGAAGAACCGACGAGAAACTCAACAGTTGTTCAAAAAAATATTTTATTGTTATAAAATATTTTTTTGCATTACAATATATTTTATCTATTTATCCTACGTGAGACATAACCAGACATTAAACCCACACATTTACATGTACTGAGTAGGTATTCCGTGATGTCTTTTAGATTTGAATTGCTTCAAAGGCAAGCTCATTATGGACTGTGCATTTTATTATACATGCGTACACCTTGCGGCTTGCCCCATAAACGATCTATTTACTTTTTGAAGACAAAAACTGGGTGCTAAAAGTTTATGGCAACTGGTGTTGCCATAAACTTTTAGCACCCAGTTTGTGTAGTTAATAGACGTTTCACGTTAAACCAACGACGGTGTGCTCCGAGACCGCCCATCCAATTTATTTTCGTAATACCAGACTCAAACTTGCTTATTTAGCTTAATTTTATTTCTGTACTTCAAACAAAATTTCCACGTGTATTGATTAGGAAGTGATCCACATAATACAGTACTGAAGAGGAAATAAGCAATTTGCAAATAACGATATCGTAATTTTCTGAAGCTATTCAAACTTCCATAATATGTACACGTGTGACATATTTATAGATGGCGGAAGATTATTTGTTTTTTATAAGTAATACACGTAGATACCTACTACGGAGGAATACAATATAGTAATAAAATTACAAAAATGACTTCAAATTACTGACTTCTAAGTACTTAATATAAAATAAAGTTAAAATTATAATGTAAAGAATCATAAAACTAAGAAAGTATTTTTTTTAATTATAAGTTTTACCATTACATTATTTTTTTATCTGTGACCCGTCTGCTACGATAAAGACATCACTACCCTCAAAATCTACAAACTTTTCACAATATTCCACTTGAAGTACTTTATATGGTAGAATATAAGCTTATCATTGTCCAACTCCAACTTACTCTATGCAAAAAGTACAAGTTTGAATAGAGTTAAGCATAGAGATTAGTAAAAACCAGTATAACTATATAAATAAAATTGAAGTGTCTGTTTTTAATTTGATGTATATACGGTACTTACATCAAATTTCATACGTATTGAAGCAAAAAATAATACATTATCTTTATTAATCTAGTTAAAGCATTAATTTCATTTTAACATTTATTTATTAATTATTATTAAATACCCCCTTTAGTATAAGTTTTTTTGCAAACTTTCTAAAAATATATTAAAAGTAGCCGAATTGGTCGAGTCATTTTCGAGTTTTGCGCTTAGAGACATTCATTTTTATTTATATAGATTTATAAAATCGAGCTAAAACTGTCTTCTAATTCCATTCGATTAAAAATATGCTTATATTAGTTACATGACTTAAACGGTGCCATCGATTACTCATATCCAATGTTACTGGGTTATTAGGTCAAAATACATTAAAAAATGCATTCGTGTGAATCATGAATAATGAAAAAGGTTCTATAGGCTAAAGGTTTTTTGCTTATATCGACGAATATTATAATATTTTTTATATGTCGCAGCGTTTCTTTGCAAGCATGTACTTACTTATTATTTAATATTTAGAAATTGAACCAATTATTGTATTATGGTAATAAACTGATATATTAAGACAGATTGTAGAAATTTCATTAAAATAATAAACCTATATTATGCTTTTACTTACGTGCTACATTTAAAAAACGTATTGAAGCGAAGCAAAACTGTGAGAAATTGTCAACTTTAGATATTATGTTCTGTTATTATAAGTTATTTATTATAAGTCGATAATTTCTATTTGAATGATACGTATACATATATTATTTCCTGTTATATTTTTACAGATATTCATACAAATTATCAAATTATTGCGTAATCTAAAAGAAGTACGTCTAAAAATATACATAATATTATGTAGGTAAAGGCATATAACAATACAAGGCAAAGTATACGTAATACCGTTCATTCTCACAAAAGTGTCTCACAGCAAAAAAGCTTTCTATTTTTTTCTTAGAATTTTCATCATGTATTCTACGAAAAGAAAATAAAAGCACAATGTTGCTTTTAGCGTTTTGATGAAGCCAAAATAATCCCTAAGTATATTAAAATACGTATTAATGTCCTATACATTGTTCATTTTACGCATCATTCAATTTCAAAGGATAATCCCACGCGTTACTCCATTCAGAGTAATATCATGTATCAATGCCATGTAAATTGAATATATTAAATATATCGTCATACATACATCTATACTAATATTATAAAGCTGAAGATTTTGTTTATTTGTTTGTTTGGTTGAACGCACTAATCTCAGGAACTACTGGTCCGAATTGAAAAATTCTTTTTGTGTTGGATAGTCTGTTTGTCAAGGAAGGCTATAGCTTGTATTACATCACGCTACGACCAATAGGAGCGGAGCATCAATGAAAAATGTTGCAAAACGGGCGAAAAATATTTCTTTTGATTTTCGCCTTTAGAACGCGAGCGGAGCCGCGGGAAAGGCTAGTAATATATAAATACTAGCGTAATATACGTTTAACGGTTTGTTTTTCTGCCTATAATATTATATTAACCTAAATCATCATACCAAATGCAGATTATTTAGAGTAAAACAATTGAGATTTTTATTTTAAATAAAACATGAAATATCTTCTTCACTTATTTTAATATAGTTACGATGTGTCTTCATGACCGAGAGTAAGTAAACTTGATAAAATAATTTGTTTTTTGTTAATGAATAGCCTGAATAACTATTTTATTAATTTTTCACGATACATATGTTATTACTCAAAGAAAAAAAAATATAAGTAGAAGAAGAAGTCTAGGATCTGAAATATTTTACTCTAGTGAATTTTATTGTGAGTAAAATAACTACATAAATGTAATATATTGGTAATATTATAGACACTAACTACCCCTACTTTATCTACTTAACTTTAACGTTTTAATATTGCATGATATATGGCTATTATATTGTTAGACCTTCGAATGTCAGTGATCCTAAAGGTTTCGAGGTCAAGGTCGTCGCAATCGAAAAATCGAAAGGTATAAATATGAAAAAAAAATTATGAAAGTGACTCGTCTCTAGGTACATTTTAACCGTTACTATTTATTTCTCAGGAATTGTATATTTTTCCGCAATAGAAATAATGAATTTACTGATTCGACTCAGTAAAATTTTTATCCTATCAATTGTTAAAATTAGCTCATTTTTATCGTTTTATTTATAAAAATTAACACTCTTGTAGCAGGTAAACTCCGTTATCCTCTTATTTATCCTTAACTTTTGAAACTAGCAAATGTTTAGGAATCAGATAAGTGAAATAACCGACTGCAGGTCTGTTTATAATACCTACATTATACACGACATTACATCATAGTATTAAAAAAGATGCGGTTTTACTTTGAGGGACTTATTCTTTATTTCACCCATTGTTATTGTAATCGTTTAACAATACGTTTAACGCATTTCAATGTACTTTAAAATTGTATACCATTATTGTTTTCCGATAGGATTTTCCTTAACTTTATAACAGTATACAAATATGAAATATTATGTTACGTTACGATATAACACTATCGTGGAGAAAATTTTAATGTAAATTATTATCGCCTAATATTACAAGGCTTTTATTTGTTTGTTTATTTGAACACCCTTATCTACTTAACTGCTAAATTCATACTAAATTATATTCTACTTTGCTAGCGACTTACACTTACTTCATTCGGGTGTCTCTACATGCTTTGTTAACCTATTTGTCATATGTTAAATTATATACAGGTCTTATTAAAACACAATAACCCATGTATAACTAAACTTTGATCTATGAGTTTAATTAATTTTACCCAATATTGTCTAGTTGTTGAATGCAATTTTCGTGTTACAAAAAGCGTGTCATTTGAACACGGATTATTTCGCAAATGTCTTGTAATATAAGAAAACTCTAAAGAGATTGATCGGTAAAAGAAGATTCTAACATTCACTCACTAAACCGTGAATGAGTAACAAACACACACTATACATAATATATAGTAAAAACTTACATATATATATGTTAGATTTATAATAAGTTTTGCCCAAAACTATTACTTGTAGTAATGTAGAGATTCGATTTTCGACGAACTCTATTATATTTATTAATAAAAACAAGCAACTGACATAAAGCAACTAGCTTTTCATTTATTTTTACACTTGAAATACAAAAAAAAATACAGCATTAGTATAAGAAACAGTAGGTACTATGTGACGATAAAACTTAATAATCAATTTGCCAAATAGGTTACTGGCATCGTAAAACATTTTTAAGAAATAAAAAGATTAAAAGGGTGTTGTTACTTTACCTATCGTTTCCGTAAACGAGTGCGTTGACTGGAATCCTTAACAATTTCCATAGTTATTGTTCTGCTTTATAAGTAATTCGTTCACGTTCCTAGGGTTACAACGGACAATATGACTTGCTTTAATTGAATGTTATATTTGTTTATTTATATCACAGATCACATAATTGATAATACTGTACTGTAATGGGCAAAACCTATTAAAAACAAGGTTGTGGTTACCTCGGTATATACAAACAAAATTATATTTTAAAAAAGATACATAATATAGATAAGTAATTATTCTTAAGAGAGAATTAAAGGGAAAGCTTTGGTACACATTTTCGGAGTTCTATTCCTTCGTAATTATGAAAGTTGTAGCATGAGTTTAAAATTCCTTTAAGCATTTTTTTAACTTAATAATAATCTACCACGTTTAATGGTTGCTTTTAATTGGAATTCGCCATACGGTGCAAATGCACAGGTATTTACAGGGTCAGGTGTGCATCCAGATGTTGTTCTGTACATGAAACCATCACATGCCTCAGCAGGGCTTTTCCCATAAAATTTGGTTTCCCATAAAACATTATCTGCAAAATGTAAGCAAAACCGTAAATTTTTACGGGATAAAACGTAACCTAAGTGTTACTTGACTGTAATTTGTTCCTATGCCAAACATGCAGAATCGTTCAGTCGTTCCGGCTTTATTGAGTAACAAACATACATCTATCCAAACTTTCAAATTTATGTATACCTATACCTAGTAGATAGAAAGATAATGGGATTTAAAAACTAACAATTAATTAATTGTTCTTTAATACGCAGTATTAAAAGATATAAATTAAGGATTAATTAGATAGATTAAAGTCCTTTTGTATGAATGACCTGGGCTTACCTTAATCAGTACTTTATAATGATCAATCATTGAGATTTGAAACATTCACCTTATAATCGAACTGGTGAACTCCGTCGCCAATGACACAAATGACGGTAATATGTACATGGACATATGTTTAAAAAAGTCTTGTTTTTTAAAACAAAATAGAACAATGAAAATAATATATATATATATATATATATATATATATATATATATATATATATATATATATATATATATATATATGTATATATATATATATATATATATATATATATATATATATATATATATATATATATCTATTTCTTTTTCTATTCTTTTTAATTATAAGTAAAAATACTGTAATAAAACTTTACATAATTTCTTTAATTTTACCATTATTAAATTTAAAAAAAAATTCGTCGACCGTGACAGGACTCGAACCTGCAATCTTCGGATCCGAAGTCCGACGCCTTATCCATTAGGCCACACGGTCTCTACTATAAACTGCGAAATAGGTTATTCAATACCGCGCAGGCTCTACCACGTCATAAATGACGTTAGAGGTCATTCGCATTTCAACCTTGGGAATATTTAGTTATGTAACTTTTGATTTGGGTAGCATTTTAATATATTTTTTTATTATTTGTTTTTTAATAAAAAAATGGGAATTTTTATTTTCCTATATCGCATTAAAAGTAGATAAGAAGTACCTACGAACAAATGTGTATATAAAAACTCGATTATTTTTAAGATACGTTGTCACAATAAAGGTTATTTGCCTTCCAACCTTCGCAATTGGATAATGAAACCAACGTACAAATAATGTACGTCATTCAATGGTTTGTAAATATATAATTTAAAAATGAATGAGCGCTTATATTTATTTACTTATCATATAACCGATAAGTCAAATAAAACAGATGATATGATAATTTTTAAAATAAGTATATCAAATACACTATTGTTTAAGAATACAATCACAGTGATTTCGCCATTTAGCTTTATTTTGTTTTGTTAATGCAAATGTTAACATTGAACTAAAATTTGTAATTTATCTTGTAAACTTTGTATTTTGATGATTGTCGAATAAATTTACTTATTACATATCATAATCCTAATAATGTTAACTTATACTTGTCATCCGAATCATATCATTCAGTCCCTTTTTACGTCCGACGGATTTTGGGCACGGGTCTCCCTACGAAGGAGGATCACCGCGCTAGCTAAGTGCAACTAGGCTATGCTTATTGAAATATAGTTAGGTTTTCTCAGACATGGGGGTTTCTTCACAATGTTTTTCTTCACCGAAAAGCATCATAAGTATCCTAGAAAATTTTGTAGGTACCGATTAGTGGGTACAAAATATAATAAGATTTTTAATATTTTAGAGTCAATATGAAGTTGACTCAATAATATACAGCAGACTAAACATAAATTATTAGACTTTTCGCGTCAAAAAATTGTGCTTGCGAATTTGTGTATCATTTTAAATTTTAAAAGAACAAGGCCCCCAGACAGACAGACGTTAAAAACAAGATAGTATTATATATTTATGATGATTGATGAAGATAGTAATCTGCTTTATCATCTCGAACGTTTGCAAAAAAAAAGGTTCTAAGAATTGATAAACCTTTAGTATTTGCCAATTGCCACCAACAGTGCGAGCACTAATCAAAAATATTTAATAGATTTCTTCCCATTCATAATCTTAACTATACGCCTCGCTTCGCTTGGGTTCGTCCCTTGTGAAATAAATTCAACCCCACTAGAACTGCATTTTTATAAATAAAAATATAGATAATAATATGATATTCTAAACTAGCATATTATCTCGATGTACTTATTATCCAGATCCGTTCAGCCATTTTGAAATAATCCAGATCCTATAAGCCGTTCTTGTTTGATTGAATAACATAGTTTCATCTAAACTTAAGCACTTATAATGTTATTAAGATTATGGGATTATAAAATTTCAATGAGTATTCGCGAAAATCTAAGAACAAGTAGGTACGTTTTAATCGTACGTTTGTAAATGCACAGAACAAAAAGATAAAGAGATAATCTGAAACACAAAATCACTTAAGACATTTGTGTAAGTACTTATAAAAATCTATTATCCTAAATAATGCTTAGTGTGTAGTGGCAGCCCAGTGGTAACGCGCTCGCTTGGATTAACGAGCGAAGTGGGCTCAAATCAGGTCTCGCACCTCTGATATTTTCTTATGCGAATCGCTTCTAACATGATTACCACTTGTCTTACGGTGAAGGAAAGCATTGTAAGGAAACTTGCATGTCTGGGAAAACAGACAGAAAAACATGTGACGTCCGCCAATCACTAGGCCAGCGTGGAGGACTGTGGTCTGATCACCTTTGTATTAAATTTAGATCCGTGCCCAGCAGTGGGACGGTAAAAAGGGCTGAATACATACATACAGTATTGTTTCTCTTTAATTACTTTAAAATCAGTACATATTAATTTATTAAATATAAACAACACTATCGGCATATATTATCATTTATCATAATTAGTTTTCAACTTAGCGTAATTATCTTCAAATATGTCATCATCCACGTGGTTTAGAAATATGACAGCTCATCAAAACAAATAATTATTGCCATCTCCCCTTAAATACTATATTAAAGTGAGATAGAGAATGTTGTAGTAAATTCACAACTTGTTTACTCTTTTTAACTTACATAATTGGAGTGAAAAAGATATAGTCAATGAAGCGAGCAAGGGCCTATGATAACCCCGAGGTTTCCCGGCCAGAGGAATATTTTCAATATGATTGTTGTAATTATAGCATAAATTAATTATTTGTATCAAGATTATTTTTAAGGATATTTATAGATTTTACAAATAAAATTTTTATTTGGTTTACTAATTAGGCCATACCAATACAAGCCCTAGTTGGGTAAACCAAAATTTTATACATTCATTAGTCAATATTTGTTAAAATAATTAAGGAAAAAATCGTAATATTGTACACTTCCAGACAAACTAAAATAGTAACGTAACGTTATGTATAAATATGAACACACATCACCATCTAGTTGGATGCTTAGCTACGAGGCTTATTGTTATGGGCACCAGATTTAACTTTAAACACATTATAATTACATATTATTAATGCAAACAGTCGTGACTGGTGTGCAAACATTCATGCTCATCACACAAATGAATGCCCCAACCGGGACTCGAACCGGTGGCCCCTGATACAGTACAGCACACCTAGTAGAGTCTCTACAAACTGAGCCAAACGTTTCGGTGTTCACTGCGCAGGTCTGTTAATAAGGTTTATTAAACCTATAACATGATTATGTTACAGTAAACTAAGCTTTATCACACTGAGTTAGAAATGATATTGCATTGTACGAACCTATGTCGAAGTGTTTCTAGGATATGGAAACCTCCTCATGCTTCATGCTTTCCTGGTACATTGTTATGTCGTTCCATTAGTCGTCACAAAAAGAACGATTTGTGTGAGAGCGCTAGTTATTCAATAGAAAGTCCTGCCATTGCAGATTTTTCTGCAGGCCATAAAGTAACTTAATATTTACTGCTGCAGGCCTAATAAGATATAATTAATAACTTTTTATTTAATAGAATATTTGGTAGATACATTGATTTGATGTCTCTCTTAAGGAATAGCCAGCATTATTGAACCATGAAAATTTCTAAGAACGGCTCGATAGAACCAGTTATTGCGTTTTCTTATGGGAATGAAAAATGTTCCTGTATTAAAAATTTATATGCTCCATGTTGATTGAGTAATAAGTATAAATACACAAAGTCAAAAAAATCCATTCATTAAAGACAAAAAGTAAAATATTTAAAATAACTAATGTTTAGGACTCTATCACTACATAGTATAAAACAAAGTCGCTTTCTCTGTCCCTATATCCCTATGTATGCTTAAATCTTTAAAACTACGCAACGGATTTTGATGCGGTTTTTTTTAATAGATAGAGTGATTCAAGAGGAAGGTATATATGCATAACTAGCAGATCCCGCGGCTTTGCCTGTGCTAAATCTAGGGAAGAGCCTGAGCAAAGCGAGGGCGAGTCGCTAGTATTTTATATTCTTTACGTTACAGTCATTGTTTTTAAAAAAAATATTCCATGCTACTGTTTGAGTATAATATATGTAGATAATCTTTTCTTCCTATCTTATTGGTTCTATTTTCAAAATTGATTTAAGAGAAGGAAGTAAATATTTTTTATGATCTTTATTTTATTATTATTTAAAAATATAAAATGTGATGAAAAATGCGTAATAACATACATCCTCGTTGTAAATAATATTTATTTAATGATAAGATAAAAACGTTTGAAAAAATTAGGCTTTAAAGATGAATAGACTATATTTTACTGTAACACATTGTTAAGAGAAGGATTTTTTTTCATACAAGTACTTCGTATTATGAGAATTATGAATTGTGTTAAGAAATAATTTAATTACGAGTAGGTACCTACTTAAAGTAATTGCTAACTCTAAGCTCTAAGGCTAATTTTTGTGTATAGACTTATTTACCTATTTAATTAGTGTATTTAAACAATAAATTCATTAACATTGTTCTAATCTATACCTACTAGCGACTCGTCCCTAGATTTATCGCGAGCGAAGCCGCGGGTTCAGATAGTTGTACAGTTCCTATTGAATCACTCTATCTATTAAAAAACCACATCAAAATCCGTTCCGTATGTTTAAAGATCCAAGCATATATATGCCAAATCGATCACTTGCAAATAAATACTTATAAATACATGAGACTCGCCCTTGCTCCGTTCGGGTTTCTCCTTACGTTCATTTTAACGTTTAATATACATTTCATAGGGATAAGAAATACCAAATTTCACAACGTACGACTTACAAAAATTCTACAGCCTATAGGTTTGCAATCTGTATGGTTAAAAATGACTATTTCAATAAGATTTGCCATATAAATTAAAATATTCAATGTTCCTCGTCGTTTGTTTTTAATTTATTTAATGACTCAGTTACAATTCTATTATATGTAGGTTATACAAAACAATAGTAGCCCAGCGGTAACGCACTCGCTTGGATAATTGAGTGATGCGGGTTCAAATCCGGGTCTCGCACCTCTGATATTTTCATGTGCAATACATTTCTATCATAATTACCACTTGTCTTACGGTGAAGGAAAACATCGTGAGGAAACCTGCATGTCTGAGAAAACCTTGCAAGTTTTTGAAAGACGTGAAGTCTGCCAACACACACTAGGCCAGCGCGGTGAACTATGGCCTGATCGCCTTCGTACTGAGGACATTAAAAAGGGCTGATGATGACGATAGAAAATAAAATAATAAATAAAATAACACTTATACACTTACACTCATATATATGTAACTAAATTTAATCTTTCGCAATATATCTAAGTACAATATCCCACACATACCATTGTGCCACTTGATTATAAGTACTGCTCAATAAATTCATACAACATCAGAGTATCCAAGTTTTATTGCTAATATTTACGTTGTCAAATTTCATGGTTAAAAGGTCAAGTGCACACGTGATGCTTCATATGTGATATTTGCTGTGGTGTGTCGCCACGTGCGCTTTATGTCATACAGTTTCTGTATCATAATAAGAAGTCATGATTGAAGTGATTGGTATGATTAAAAATGTTAATTGAAATAAGGCTTAGTTGACTGAAAATAATGTATTTTAAATTCATGGCCACTTCAACGGACGTTTTGGTAAAATGGAAAGAAAATATAAAGCAAACATCATGTTAAATACCAATTTATTAACTTATATAAAATGTTCCTTTTAATTTTAGACATTACCGTTTACTTACGTATAGTATACGTTTTCATCAACTTGTTTTTTGATATTTTTATTCTTTATAAATCATTGATAAATGAAGAAAGTTTAGTATTTTTAATTTCTATAACTTTTATCTTTTAAGAAGAGTTAATGCAGTATTAATTTCATAAAATTTTTATGATTCAAAAAATGATTTATTGAAAGTAATCACGCACATTCCAAGCATTATATCGGGCGAAAACCGCACGTTTAATGTCCAAGAAAAATTATCTCTATATCGCATAAAAATCTAAGTGGACAGCGAATAAGCATTATATTAATAAGACTTATATATATCCTTCACAATGCCCTATCCTCCTAACTAAGATAGGTAGGTATTAGTTCTAACACTAGCTTTTACCCGTAGTTCTACTCAATCGTTTAGTTTATGTATGCATGTGTACCAAGATAACTAAATGTCTCGTCGTAGCAGAACACTTTCTGACAAACAGAATAACAAACGAACAATAGCTTTACGATATTAACATATTCGTAGATACCAAAGTACTAAAAAAGTGACTTCTTTCTTAGTAGCAAAATTATTATTTAATTTGTTAGAAAAATCACTTACTTAATTAATACTGATAAATTTAAATAATTATTATAACAAAATATTTATTCCTATTACATTCTAATTTGCTTGTTTATATTGTTAAAGAAAATATCATTAACTATTCCGTAACCTCCGGAAGTCAAACAATACGTTGTTTCCGGACTTTGTATCGTGTTCAATGTTCTTAATTAAAATAATAGACTGACACGGATATTTTACTATCTAAGAGGTATTAGGCATAACTAATATGTACCTATTTCAAGGTAAGATATAGGATATTAGAAATATAACATTTTCTAAGAAATAAAGAGCTACGAGCCCGCATAAAGCGAGTCTGACTCATTGTACTCAGGTTTCAGTCATTAAAATTTATATTGGCACATTTAGTACCAATATTTAGATTTATTTATTTCTATTTCTTTATTTTTAATACATTTCGTCTTACTTTGCTGAGTTGAAATAGATACCTTGTAGATCGATCGCGTGTGAGTTATTGAATAACTACGTATTGAATTCAAAATCCTTTTCTTAACATATAAACCTAAGTAACTACTTATAGCATTGACTATCTACCAAAGAAAGTCCCGTTAAAATCAGATAAGCTATTTTTGAGAATAGCAGGAATAAGCCGATAGAGTTTTTCTCAGAAGTGTCGTTTATAATTTCATAAGAAAATTAGTAACAAATCTTTATTTAGACAATACAAACAGACACTTTAATTTTATTTAACTTTTTATGTAGATTTACTTATTCATCATAATATAATAATAATAATAATAAAACTTTGATTGATAAACACACTGAATCTAACACAGATATATATTTATATTAGATATACATATAATATCTAAGGTAAGTATTACATTTAAAGTTTTGATGTTTAAAAATATAAACGTTAAAATAAGATAGTAGTGTAGGTAACAGTGTGTTTCGCAAAAAGGTGGGACCTCAGCTATAGTCAGGACTAAAAGCCCTAACACTGGTTTTCAGGACCACCGTTACTTTTCCCATTTTGGCGATATCAGATAGAGAATAAGTAATAGAAATTATTATCAAGTAATATAACATATTAACAAGTACGAGTATTTTGCCTGCGGGTAAATGTGCTGTGTTAAATTTTATACCTAAGCGATGCTACGGCGAGCACCTATTGAGAAGTCTTTCACAAAAGAAAATCCTTCACACACTTTCTTACTTTATGAAGGTGAACTAGATATTTGTTTTGTAAGAAAAGTTCATAAAATATCGGAACTGTCTCCAAGCCCCTGGATAGGAGGTCAGGCAATTGGTAAATACTGTTTCAACGTAGAGGACGGATATGTTATAAGTTAACATTTGCCTTACCTTAAGAGCAGTTTAACTCCAAAAGAAAAATTGAGATTAAGATAATTGCTTCGTTTGAAAAATATTTACAAAATATACGTTTAGTATGCATTTAAGTATTTATTGATGGCGAAGAAAAAGCATTAATTTTGTTTCTATTTCTGTAATAAACAAGATTATTTTGAATCTTAGTAATTCTAAACATTATTAATCGTTGATGCCTTGTATTTAAATAGTTTTCGCAGAATTTGAAATTTTTAAACTTTGAGGATAAGAAACATTACACACATCATTTCACACTTAATTAGTTACTTCAGATAGGTATAAGGTTAGCTCTAAAGTTAAAAAATAGTAAATCTCTCTTCAAATATTAGATGGTATAATTATAATCAATAAGTAGATAATAACATAATTAAGTAAGTTTATAATAGTTTAAATCACACGTGACACTACGATTATAATTCAAATGAGTAAAAATCCTTATGCTTAAGCCTTATCTTAGTGTATAATGCCAAAAGCTGGCGCTGCCTGTTATAATATAATAATAATAATAGGAACGCACTAAAGCGAAGATTAATTGCTATTATTTCTATAAAAGTACATGCACATTGTTTATTTTGCATTGAAAAATATTAAAGCTTTAAAACAAGTTCAAAATGTGTCATGGCTACAATAGTTCTTTCTCTTTTAGAGCGTGAAAAAAAGTTTAAAATTGAATACAATGTAAAATACATGACTTATTAAATATAACCTATGCTCATGACTCCATCCATATTATTTTATATTTATATGTATACTCACTAGCATTTACCAAAAACCAAATTCTTTTTGAGTCGCGCGGTATGATACTTCGTAGAACTAACGCCCGCCCTTCCCGTTTTTGCAACATTTTTTATTGCTGCTCCGCTTCTATTAGTCGTAACGTTATGTAAAATAGCCTATAGCCTTCCTAGACAAACTATCCAACACAAAAAGAATTTTTCAATTTATACCAGTAGTTCCTTATATGTGCGCGTTCAACCAACTAAACAAACAAACTCTTCATCCTTACAATATTAGTATAGATAGCTAAAATTTGTTTTATCAAATCGGACATGTATTCAGAAATAAGCGCGTTTAAACAAACGTTTTACAAGTCTACAGCTATGTATATTAGTATCGATGGAAGTACGTAAGTGATAACATTTTTCAGCCCTGGCTATAAACTGATCCTTTGTTGGGGGTACATTAGGAAAAGATGGTAAGCATTATTCATTCAAGAATTACATACTATTTACTGTAAAGCGCTGAAATTAGTACAACACCATAATATTTTTAATGAATTAACAAGAATTGTAAGGAAAAATTTTATAATATGTAAACATATCTGCTTTACATCTTTTTGTCAGTTAGTTTACGCAACTTCTATAGTAAGCTCTGGGCGTAGCTTTTGTTTGAAGCTCTATGAAGAAAGCCATTGGATAGTTTTTATGAAATTGGTATATAGGTAGATGATTTATGTTGTTATCCGGGTCAATATATAGAGTAATTTTTATTGCGGGAAAATATGTCGTTACTGAAAAATCTTTATTTAATTTCAAAGACTACCTTGGGACGAACTCGACCGGAGCGATGATGATTTTTTTATATAAAGAAATTAACAAGGGATTGAATAAAAGTCCTTAAAATACTGAATGGTTATTTTGTTTCTCATCGTCAGAATCCTACGGATGTGTATCCTCAGTACAGCAAAGATTTTGTTGCACGTGAATTCAGACATTCATAACAAAGTTAATAATATCTGTGTAATATTCCATTCATATTGCGAAGTTTAACGAGTACTATAGAAGATAATTTTAGACTGTAAGTAAATTGTATCGAAATATTGTATGAAAATGTAGTAGATGTTCTCGTAGCATAACGAATTGATTTGAATTTATCTATTATGTTTATTGCTTGACTTCCTATACATGGAATACTAGCGACTTAACCTCGCTTCGCTCGTATTCATCCTTAGAGGAACTTTAAAACAAATCCAGAGAACAAGTTTTCCCGGAATAGATAGATAGATAGATAAATAATCTATGAGTTACTTCAATGTAAAGTATATATATCTGAGTCAAATTTTATCAAGATTTGTGTAACTGTTTGGCGTTAAAGATTAAAAAACATCCTTTCTTATAAACTTTCACATATTGAACTTGACTTACACGTCCTTTGTTAGTTTGGGCCTTAGGTATTTATTATATTATGATAAGCATACGAGTACTATGGCCTTTTAAACCTATTTTACAAATAAAGGACGTTTCTCTGTACCGGCGTGTACCTTCGAAAATGCTTAGGCATCTATAGAAAAGGAAAATAATACATAGCATTCTAGACACTAACAAGTATATAGTTTTTAAGTTTTCTTAGTTTTCATTTATTTTTTCTATGTCTGGAAGGTTATTTGTAATTTTTGGCTTAATACTTCAAGGTATCATAGTGTATCTGTGTACCAATATCATCAAAATCTTTCTAATCTTTTCAACGAGCCGTACACACACGAGTACACGCTCACACTAATACATTTTTTCATATATTATAATAAATAGATAACATAATATGATGCGTGATAATTTGAGATTTATCACACTGTGACTGCGTACGATACAGTGTGTACATATAATGTAGATTATGTTTGTAATATATGTATATGACGTGTAAGAAGTACGTATATAATACGTAAATACGTATTTTGACTATATAGACATTGTCAAAATAATACTACCACATAGGTAGCAAAGTAGTAACGCGCTCGTTTGGGAAAACCGAGAAATCGCGGTTCTCGCACTTCTAATATTTTGAATGTGCGAATCATTATTAACATGATTACTACTTGTCTAACGGAAAACTCGACAAAATCGTGAGGAAAGTCGCATCTTACAGAGAACTTAATAAGTTTTCATAAGGTAGGCGTAGAAGTGAAATGTTACACAATTGCATAATATCATTCACTGTGTGTTTGCATGTCAGTGATATTGCGAAAAGTCTTAAAGCCACGTGTATTAAGACTGAGAATTTTCGTTAAGGTCAATGCATATAAACCTTTGCTAAATAAAGATTTATAAATTAAAAATGCCTGTATATGTATTTTTGAAATAGGACGAGCGTGACAGAAATGATAATTTGAGAACTAATTCAAACGACTAATAATTTTATATTTGTTGTATTTTTAAGTAAAGAATTCGTTTCCTTTATTAAATACAAAGCTTAATTTTTAAGATTATCAATATACACATTTAGATAAATATGTATATCTGTTTATTCAAACAAAATTTGTATTTAATTTCAATAGAATTGACATTTAAAAATCAATAATTTTGTATTAAAACACATTCGGTCAAATGTTCGTAAATGAAATCATTTTAATTTCAAATCATTATGAAATTATACGTAAATGTCATAATAAAAAAAGATAAAAATAAAGACAATAAATAAACTTCTTTTAGCACACTTGTTGCATAATCGCAGTAGTGAATGAAATGTCATCAATGCGAATGACAAGGCCGTTGTACGGTCACCGTACAACGATCTCTGACCTTAGAATACATATGTATTAAAATAATCTTATTTAATAAACATTGCTGTTTAAGCTCAGTGATGACTAATTAAATATGCGTAGTTGTAACTGACTTTAAAAAAGATGATCAATTCGCTTTAAAGTAAATAATATTTTTTCTATCCGATTTGTGTTACTGCTGGTAATCTAGGTACCTAGTCTTAAACTTGGTTTAGTGACTTAGACTTGTACGACTGCAAATCGTACGGTCCTGAGTTCGAGGCCTTAGTCAATATAGTTAGTTACTTTCATATATGTAGTTTATCTGTCACGAAATTCGTTCTATTGAGATTATATTGTAAAAATCCTCTTGCATACTTGTCTTGACAATTGACATGCACTTATAAGTCCCGCGTGTAGCTTTGCCAAAGAACTTAGTAAGTCTCAGTTCAAGCTCAAGCTTACGTCGTCAAAGAGTTAAGTTAAGAAGGGCCTTGAATGAAATAATTATTTTTTTATTTTTTACTGATTCATTATAGGTCTGACCTAATCGTTATTTCTGTACCTACATAAGAAACGGAATTTAAAACAATTTCGCACTTCAATAATAAAATTCTTCGTAATCGAAAAGTTAAGAAGTCGTTGTAAAGCAAAATAAAAATTAAAATTAAGTTTTTCCTTATAAGCTTATTTTATTTTGTAATATATTATAATTTGTAATAAATGTATTGCATTTCTATACTAATATTATAAAGGAAATATTTGTATTTCTGTATGTCATGAATAAACTCATTAACTACTGGAGCGATTTCAAAAATTCTTTTTCCATTACAAACCTACATTATCAGTGAGTAACATAAGCTATATTTATTACTAGCGGAACCCGCGGCTTCGCTCGCGCTAGATTCAAAGACGAACCCGAGCGAAGCGAGGGTGAGTCGCTTGTCTTTTATATTTTAAACGACACGATACGAGTTTATCATCGTACTTGAAAGTGCCCTGCTTTAAATAAGCACGCAGTATTATGTTTGAGGGACACTGGCATATATCCCTTATCTGTCTCACACAAAAATTAGTTTCGTCTAATATGTGGGTTAATATTATTTTTGCAATAGGTTTGTTTATTTTAGGTCAATTATTTTTATTCGACATTGTTAACACAAAATATTGGTATTATTAAATATGTATAAATAAATAGGCCAACCCTAACAATGTTTTAATTTTTTGTGCGTTACTTTAATTTTTTCTCTCTTCTATCTCTACAATAGGTATAACGTCAGCTATCTGCCAGTGAAACTTCCGTCAAAATTAGTCCAGCAATTTGAGAGTTTACCGGGAACAGTCAGGTAGCCAAAAATCTTCTAACTGTGTATTTCTTATAATTACGGCGTATAATTACATATACATTTTACAGTAAAAAACGATTTTGTTGATCTTACAAACATATGGCACGATGTATGGAGAGGCGACTAGTCAAAATTTGACTTCAACTAAAATCTCTATTGATCTAATCTAATTTTAAATCCAGCTACAAAACTTGGTATATAAAGGTGAAAGAATATGATAATAATTTCTATTAAAACTTATAACTATATTATATATCAAAATATACAATATAATATATTTTTTTAATAACAATAATATTTATATAGGAGTATATAATAAACATTCCAAAGCAGTAAAGGATAGTATATATTTTTACACATATACATACCTACTGAGATTCACTCAAATTCAATTAAATTGTTAGATCGTTACAAACAGACAGTCTCTTATCGCTGTAATACACTTTCATCTAACATTAGTATACTACGAGTACACGTCTCCTTTAATAATAAAAAGACAAAGATAATTTTTCATACTTAATTCTCACATGTTTTCCAATACGCGTGTACTAAACGGCCACAGTTGGTCACCTAAATCACTCGATGCTGTAAATAGGTCGTGGCCTCGTTGCGATCGGTTTGTCACTTACATACTATTATGTACGTGATGTGTGATTTCCTTAAGCTACAAAAGAATATTTTCGTCTCTTATTGGTTTTGTCATAAAGGTTTTGGGTTAACGCTTCTAGGAAATTAAGGAGTCGATTTAAGATGTGTTTATTTGGTACTTTTCTAGCAACTTCAAAAAGAAGATAGTAAATAGACTGTATATTTTTTTTTATTTTGAATATTTTTTATTACACATAATAATAGAATCATATAAAACTACAAAGGAGAATGTGAGCAATTTTTCTCTGTATTTTTTATATCTAGAAAAGATTTTATAAAGCATGTTAAAATCGTTCACTTGGCTTACGGTGAAAAAACATCGTGAGGAAACCTGCATGTTTTAGAGAATTTAGGAAGTTATCGAAAGACATGAAGCCAACCTGGCCATTGGTAAACTATATGGCCTGGTACCCCTCGCAGTGTAGAAAGGCCCGTGCCCAGCAGTAGGAAGTTAAAACGTATTGAATGCCTAATATAATAAGGATATAGGATAGGTCTCATAATAATAAAAAAAAACCATATAAAAAATTACATATATAACTAATATCAACATAAAGAACCAGTATATATTAACAATTAATCAACAATTTCCTACTCATATGTAAATATTAAGTATTACATTTATTACTTCATATGCAATTTACAATCATATTACATTAAATTATGTAATTTAAACGAAATAATTGGCGAAATATTAAACGACTTGGCGCCACACCGCTGACATTGCGTCTTATTTACAGGTGCTGAATCTATCTATCGTAAGTAATGAATATCGATACCGACCGAATTATAAACTATGTTACACGCGTCTCTTTATCGATTATTCAGCAAAAATCGAGACAAAGCTGGTTGCTAAGTGATCTAATTATCTGTCAGGGACACTGCACATTGGACTGATAAAGTAGTTATATTGAGTAAATTGATTTATTTCAATTTAATTTCATTAATTAATTAGTGATATAGCCTTGCTTTGCTTGTTAGCGTTAAGAAGTACTTTTATGCAATGATACTAGTATCTTAGTTGATAATATGGGTCAAGTTTAAAAATCCAAAAGGCTTTCCGGCTCAATTCTGTATCTAAAAACATCCACAACTTACTCCATTGTAAGCCAAAAGAACTATCAAACGTTAAAATGTACATGACATTGTACATGCAAAATAAAAATATGTAGGTATTAATATTACGTATTAGTAATATTATGTAGTATTAGGTATTATTGGGAATGTGTACTACGAGTATGTTAGAGATTACACATTCGATTCCCGCACTATGCATTCTTGATAGGCCTATGATATATTTTTTGTTTTTGAATGTTGTGTACAGATTTAATTGGATAGCAAATTTAAAATGTTATTCTTAGTTTTTAACATGTTTTTATATTTTTTTTATAATTAGCCGTCTGTTTCTGTGCCTGAATAAATAAAATAAAAATATCTATTTACGTAAAATTGATTTTTAAAACCATTTTTTTCAGTATCTATGATTTTTCATTTCAGAAAATATACTGGTAACTTTAGATTGTGTAATTAGTGGTGACAATCATCTACAATGAAGTTTGTATACTGACTCAAGTTTTCTATTTTAAGACTTTTGATTAGGCATTAAAAATAGCAAATAGTTTATTTTTCCTGTTCAACGAGTAATGTAGAATATAAATAAATACTTCGCAATAGTGAGTTGTACCTATATTAATTTGATAGTATCACGCTACTAATTATCTTGTGTAAATACAGCGTGAAACTAGGACAAATAATGCATGGGCTATACAAATAACTGCCTCGTGTGATGATCGAACCTTATTATGTAAAATTTCAATTAGTACAAAGTTCGACGCGTGACGATGAAAGCTTATTTAAGCTAGCATATTTTAAAACAACAGATTTCGGAAAAATATATCTAACGTTGGGCAGTTTTTATTCCGATGATTAGTGAATGTGGTTACGGATAAGCAGTCATAAAAACGGACGAATTACCAGCCATACCTCCAATTTAGCATAGCCATTTGAGCGCCAACCGGCAAGCATATCGATATTAAGCAGCCATCGCATATTGTACCTTGTACATTTTTTAAATCAGTGCAACTTGGCGCAGAGCGCTATATTCGCTTAATTATTGCCTCTCTCAAATTTATAAATTAATAGCGAGTCACCATAGCTTCGGCACCATAAGCCTCGGGTTCCGCTAGTGTATTATAGTATATAAACCTTCCTCTTTAATCTCTCTATCTATTAAAATAAAACCGCATCGAAATTCTTTGCGTAGTTTTAAACAACTAAGCATACATTGGGACAGACAGACGGCGGGAAGTGACTATAGTATGTAGTGATAATTTAAATTTATATATAAGTAAAGAGTGTTTGCAGAAATTGAATCTTAATGAACTTTCTCAGAGGTAAGCGGAGACAGATTAGAACAGATTAGAGAATTAGAGACAGAGAGAACAATTTGAAAATAGTTTTAATGTTTTTTTTTTGCCAATAGTTCACTAATTATAAGGCATGGTAGCCTCGTGAGGCGCTCGTGGGGTACCATGTGATATATCGGCAATAACACCAGTATCGAATGTCCTAGCATTGCATTGTTATTACGTGGGAAGCGAACTTGACTCTTGATGTAATATGAACTTATTTGTATGTAGCCTAATTTAGCCAAATGTTATTCTTGAAAATTTTATAAAACACTTAATCAAACGTTTTATATTTGGACAGAATTATTTAAATTTACTTTAATTCTTATCAATGTTTATGATATTTTAAGATTTTGATATCATGAATAAATAATTATTTAATATGCAAGTATGTAAATGGAAGAAAGACTGAGCTGCCAGTTAATTGTTTTTTTTTTGTAAAAAATATTAATGTACGAATAATTTTCAAAATACAACTTGTGTTACGGTCAAGGATAACATCGTGTAGAAACCTGCATATCTGAGAAAAAAAATAAGTTATCGAAAGTATGAAGGCCGCTAAGCCGCACTTGTCTCATCACTTGTCCACCAACCAACATTGATCCATCCCATCGTATTGAAGGAGGTCTGTGCCCAGCAGTACCTAGCAGGACTTTCAGTCACAAAAATTAATATGTTTGGACGAATAAAATAAATATTTTGGGACATATTACACACAGCGACATCTAGTACCGTATTGAGCTACGACTTACGACGCTTGTGTAACGGATACCAGATAGTTGATGACCGAAGTACAAACATTCAGTCATTACACAAATGAATGCCCTCAGCGAGACTCGAACAGGCGACCGCTGGCACTACAATCTGAACTAAACGAGTCGACAAATACAATAATCGACACGCGCTTGTATAAGCATTAATAATTCATAAATCTCAAACCACCTCTTTAGAGAGAGAGACGTATTTTTTTTTGTTACCGAATGAAGCTTAGACTTATATCTAGTGATATAGAGTAGATTTTTGAATGCAACATCATAAATAAACGAATGTTGTGATTTTATGTAAGTTCTCCTCTATGATTCTGAAAGCCTAGTCCTCGATGTTTTGGTTTAAACGTAACTTTGTAAGCTTCGAATTTCGCGAATAGTTAGTTTCATGTGACCCTGGTACCTACTATGGTAAAAATACTCTTTGAATATCTGTATTGAACTTTGTGCAAATCGCTTAGTAACTTTAGTCCCTTTCACTAATATATAGCTAGCTATAATTTTTATTGTATCTATACACTAGTAACCCACCCTCGCTTCGCTCGGGTTCATAAGTACGTTACAATGGTTAGTATAGGATTTCTCAGACAAAAGATATTTTCGAGCAGTAAAAAGTATCCTAAGTAATTCGGATAACCAGATATCATCATACCCAAATTTCATCAAAATCAGTCCAGTAAACAAAAATTCTTAGAACTATGTGTTCGGCCTGTGTGTAGATATGACAATTGGAAAAAGATTTTCGAAAAATATTTGGTATTCAGATTCGACTCGGTTAGGATTTTTTTATGTAATACGTTCAGATAAAAGACTACATAAATTGTAGAGATATATGTATTTTGTTTTCTTACATTGAATAAATATGTTGGGACATTCTTACACACAGTGCCATCTAGTTCCGTTGTAAGCTACGATGCTTGTGTTACGGATACCAGATAGTTAATATACTACATATATAACTTTAAAATACATACATAATATAAATAAAAACACCCATGACTGGAGTACAAACATTCATGCTCAACAAATATAAGCCCCCAGCGGGACTCGAACCCGCGACCGCCGCGCTGGCTCAGAAAGTAAGGTCATTACCAACTGAGCCAAACGAGTCGTCAAACACATTGTGTCATATTATCTCTTTAACACGATCTCAAAGAAGATCGTGACCATAATATACTAAAAATTGTTTAGTGCGATATAAATAAGAAATGCTGTACTAAAAAGTTTGTTCCAATGTAGAGATTATCCATATTTTATCTTACATATTAATGTTTCAAAGTTATTAGTAATGACCCGTGCCCACATCGTTGGGCATAATATTAATAATCCTTTTTTAGTAGAGTGTTAAATAGGTAATTTAAATTATTTTATTAATATTAAAAATTAAATTATCTATACTAATATTAAGAAAACTACTTTTTATAACTTAAATATAAAAGTTAGACATATGCTGTCGTTGACTTTTTTGTAGGCATTTTCAAGCTCCACATCTTTTCTCTAGAACTCAAAAATATATCTTTCATAGTTAAGGCAGCGTTCGTAAGAAACGCTTTCATACGACCGTTTTTTCTCCGATTCACTTTGCAAAACGGACTACCACGTAAAAGCCTTTTTATTTTTCGGTTTTTATATAGCCTATGACACTCAGTAATAATGTGGCTTTCTATTGGTGAAAGAATTTTTAAAATCGGTTCAGTAGATCCCGAGATTACCCCTTACAATTTAACAAATAAACAAACTTTACTTCTTTATAATATTAGTATAGATTAAATATTATTAACTCTCAAACTTTTAGAAATTATCATATTAGTGCTCTTAAAATAATTTAAATGGCCTTACGTCAAAGTAACTAGTAAGGTAGAGTTCGAGTCTGCTTGCTCATGATTTTGTGCAAATTAATAATAATAACTCTATACTTATTGAGAGTACTCTTAAGGTCTCAGGCTTTGAGAAATACGTCCGGAATACTTTTAGTCGTTTTTTTAATTAGTTTTTTGTATAGAAAGGATATTGAATTCGCTAAGTCGAATCGATATTGTTATATTAAAAAAAAAATCTTTTTTATATTTATAACCTCATAAGCCTTTATGACAGTGGTAGCCCAGCGGTAACGCGTTCGCTTGGATAACCGAGTGGTGCGGGTTCAAATCCGGGTCTCGCACCTCTGATATTTTCATGTGCGAATCATTTCTATCATGATTACCAATCGTCTTTCGGTGAAGGAAAACATCGCGAGGAAACCTGCATGTCTGAGAAAATCTAACAAGTTTTCGAAAGATGCATGTGAAGTCCGCCAACACGTACTAGGCCAGCGCGGCGGACTATGGCCTGATTCCCCTCGTACTGAGGGAAGCCCGTGCCCAGCAGTGGGACGTTAAAAAGGGCTTATGATGAAGCCTTTATAAATAAAAAAGAAATATTTTTATACGTTTCATCATATTGTATTGTATGAATATTACACCAGTCTCTTGGTTTGTTTACATATTTAATATAAAGAATAACTGTAGAAAACGTGATTCTATGTATGAAATAATAGATTAATGTTACATAAAAATACATAAATTTCAAAATTTTACGTCACATTAATATAAATATTATGAGTTTAATATTATATACGAACTAGGTTCTATTTGTTTTTCTAAATATTTGTCACTTGTACATACGTGCTATATAATAGATTTTTAACTCCAGAATTACATTAATTACGTTATAAAAGACTTTTTCTAAGTTCTATGGGTTGGTTGGAAGCGATCCCCCGTCTTTGCCTACATTGATCTGTTTATTGTTTCTACAACAAAGATTGCGTGCAGAAATTAGAGTTTAAATTCGAACTTGTTTACTTTTAAAGAACTTCAACAAAAACACTAAAAACATTAAAAATATCACTATTTTTTAAACGAATGTTTTGCCTTATATTTGTAGTTAGTATAATATGTACATAGGAACTTTGAAAACACCTTAAACAAAACCTAGCACATGCTTCAGTAAATAAATAATAAAAATGGAGGCCTAACGTACGTATTTATGTACAGTTTTTATATATTTATACATAAGTGTACGTATCCACAAAAGGAATCAGGAAACGATCAAGGAATTGCTAGACTTGTTTGAAAAGCTATTTTGCAACAGTCACAATGTTGCGACGTCGTAAATAGAATAGACAATAATTACATAATTTACTTGTGACCCAACCTCACTTGGCGCGGAATCTAACTGGAGGTACTCAATTCGTCCTTCTCACTATAAGTGTTCAAAATTAGACTACAATCATTAATAAAAACATGAAAAATTATATTTGAATAGATTTTTTTTAATATACGAGAATAATTTCAATAAAAAAAATGGCACCTGCATTTAATTTTAAGTATATGAACAAGACAATGACAACAATGTAAAGTATTAAATCAATTCGATTATTTACAAATTATTTTAAATTATTTTTTTTTGATTTCTTTACGTATTATATGTAACTACTACTACTACTACTACTACTACAACTACTACCATACAAGCTACTATGAGAGTTACTATTCAATTTATGAGCTATAAAATGAATAGGAAAAATATTCGTAGTGTAAATAGAATATATTTCATTCTTTTTCACGTACATAAGTACAATATATTTATTTTCTTATGTATATATATATGAAAAATAACTATAACCTTAAAAAAGTAAGTAAAATCCTTTTATTATTGTTCTGCGTTCTAGAACCACTTAATGTAAGTACAAGAGATGTTTCCTTGTTGGCTAATAATCTTGTATTTAAATACAATTAACAAACAGAATTATTACAACTTGAATGAATAGTGTTATGAATTATATTTTAAAAATTATATTAATTTAGAGTCAAAACACAAAATGGACTCGACATCGTATTGTATAGTTACTTTAGTTTATGGTCATTTAAGTTTTAACGGAAGTTTGAAATCGATATTAGAATTAAATGAGTTTTAGATCTACTTCCTACATTTGCTAATACAATTACAAGTTAAGAAAACTTATTGATATGCCTGGTATCACCTTTAAAATCCTAATGGCATCTGAAAAGATATGAAACAAAAGAAATGAAACAATCAAACAGACGTACATAGATTTTATTTAATAATACTGTACTACTATGTTTTTTAATTGTAATATTATTGAAATGTGTACAAATGAATCTTTTGACGAGCATGGATGAGATGGTTTGTTTTGTTTTTCTTACTAAGACCTATATACCTACAATATTATCATACATTGAGCATTTCTTTCTCCAAACATTATCAAGAACAGCTAATGGAAAACCATTAACTTAACAGTTACGTTATTAACTAAAGTTACACTATGTATCTTTGTTAAATGATATAATCCTCATAATAATAATTTATAAATATTTATGTTCAAAAACACTAGAATGGAGCTAAAATAGAGCACCAATAAATATTTTGTTACGTAATATAATAATTATTATAATGGAAAAATTAGATTTGAAGTCACTAATAAAATTTATATGTAATAAGAGCCTCAAATCTGACCTTGCTATGTCAATACAATATATTCGCAAGAATCACTTTACGTACCGATGAAGAAATAAAATTAATAACAAAATGAAGCGTGGGTGACTGTTGCGATTTGTGATGTCATCGACGCAGTCTATCGTTAAACTTGACACGCTAGTCTTCTTTTTCTGTATAAATAAACGCTTTTTATCCATACATTAAAAATTAATGGTTGGTTGGTTTTAAATAAAAAATAGCAATATTTATTATACCTAACCGAATGACTTAAAATTATCGCTTCTTCTCGACTCCGCCTTTAAATTGATATATGGGTACATTTAGAACTCGACTTTCTAGTTTTTAATAGAACCACTAGAGGACCTTTTTAGCAGTAAACCTGTCACTAAACCTCTTCATTCAAGTGCAGATTACAAGATTTTTACTGTCTAAAACTTCAGAGGCACTCGCACATCACTAAAATCACGTAAGACCTTGTAGAATATCTATTACTTATCTTCTTAGACTTAAGAATACTCCTGGTCTAGCATCCTAGACTGCCTCAAAAGTGCGAAAATTAAGCCCCTTCCGCCACATACCTAACCCCACAGCGACTTCCTATCACCGCGATTGTGGGATATTGTAGAATTGCTTTATAACATCCTACGATAGTGTATACGAACTAAAGCCATTTGATAAAGATAGCGAGACTGTTCGTTAATATTATAATTTACACATAGCAATATCACGTTTGATTAACTCTTACTACGAGTGCATGTCAAAAAACGCAACTAAACAGCCATTGAACGTTCATTTTATAACAACAAGAGTCAAGCATGTCTTCAAAAATCTTTAAAAAAACGCAGTGTTTTAGGTCTCTCTATTTGCAAATACCAAACTCTGTATTTACAATATACTATGTCTGCTTTGAAAGGGCAATGTCTTTAATATGATGACTACTAAAGTAAATAATAACATTCAGAAGAAGACATCAGTATAATAGAAGGTACTTTTCCCTAATATTGAGATGAGTGGCAATAAAATGCCAAGGCTATTCATGAGACAGCGAATTGGTCATAATAGAGCATTTTGCACGTCCTTGCTAAAATAAAGAGCTGTTTATTCGTAGTAACTGGACAAAACTATTCAATTAAATGTATAGAATAAAAGTAGATGACCTTTCAAACTATGTTCTGTCATATATAAAGGTGGGTAGGGGTACGTAAAAAACCATTTAAATCGGTAGAGTCTTTTCGGAGTAGTAAACCCACAAACATCGTTACACGACATTTTTATATAGTAAAGGATAAAAAAATATAACAGTTGTACATTTTTCTCGTACATTTGTGAACAAATTTTCTTTGTTTTTGTTTAGTTTAACGAGCTTTCGTGATATTACTTTAAAATTTCTGCAAACAGTTTTTCTCAGTGAAAAATCATGTAATTTGAAAGAGAGTAATTCGCTTACTGCTGCTGCTAACTAATTAAAGACGAGGGGTATATAAAGAGGGAGGGCTAGCCAATTGTCGAAAATTTATTTTGTTTTTACGAACATGCAGATTCCCTCACGATATTTTCTTTCATCGTAAGACAAGTAGTAGGCAGTAAAAAAAAATTCCAGGGCACTTATTCACTAGTATTATATAAGTTCTTCAAACATTTTGCGTAAACTTCTGCTTTAAATGTACATAACTATGTATATTATAACCATTTGTCTTCGTCAAAAACATTTTAGTGTATTAAACATTAATACTGACGTCTATGCATCAACATGCGTCATTTTTTTTAATGGAGCGAATTTTGATGGAGTGTAGTTATTAAATACTCGTATATATATAAGTATGTAATATTACCTTTAATTTCTCGTTAAATATCGAAAAGTATTTAAAATAACAAAATAGATCATTCAAAATCAAAATCTAAATATTTTATCCAGCATAATAGCGACGGCAGGCATAATAAGCGAAAGACACTCAGCGGAACTAATATCTTTTTTATCTCTCTTTTTCAAATCAAAGAGATAGAAACACAGAAAAATATTAAATCAGATTTAGCCTCTGTATCGATAATAATGGTTATTTCATTAGGATTTTCCAAAACCTATGGTTCAGTTTCGATCGGAGAAAGAGAAAAAGAGAGAAAGAAGAATTATATTATAATATGTATACAGCTTTGTAATGTTCTACAAGTAAATTAATTATCTAGGTAACCAAATCTTGGAAGTTGATATCAACCTATTTCTAATTGCCTTATCGACTTGATACTGTAAAATTATGAAATTCAGATATCATATAAAGATATTGAACTGGTAATGGAGCTCTCTAAATATTATATGAGTAAAACTTATGAGTTTAGACACCTTTTATTTCTCTATGAACTATTCTCACAGTTAAAGGCTTTTTTCGATTTTTAACATTATAATTTGTAACAAACTACTAGTAACGTATTTATTTACAAATGTTTTTAGTATAATCTTATTTTTTAAAGAATGCTTGTCTAAGAGATTGATAGTATTCAAATCGCAAGCAACTGCTTGATATGCCTACCGCTATCGCTTTGTTAATTGAAAGAAAGACTCACCTCCGAACTTTACTTACATATTCAATAAAGGTGAAATTATTACGTCAATCCAATTTAGGGCAATAAATGAAATGTTTCAAACTATATATAATATACATTATATTTAGTATATTTTGGTAAATTCTAAGACCTGGACACAATAAATGAAGGGCTCCCCGTCTCCCCGTGATATTCGGACTTAAAAAAGAACTGAATACTAAATACCCGTCATGACTATAATAAGCAATATTATTAATTTTGGTTATTCAAATCGTATTGGGTGGGTGCTGACTTTGGCAACTGCATATATACGAGTAACTGTTTCAAACGTCTAAAACTCTCCAATGACCATAACTTCTGTAAATTTACAAAATAAGGAATCAATAGGTAATCAAAATATTTACGCGCATAATCCGAACAATTGGAGTGTATAGTTTATCTAAATCAATTAAGTAACGTTTTAATTTCATATCTTGCGGGCAAAGTTTAAACTTTTGTATTTAAGTGATAAGTAATTAGTTAAATTAAATGACAAATAAGAGTAATAATATGGTAAATACGTATCTATATATTACTAATTGCACCTTATTATGCTATGTATAAACGTTATTGACGACCGTCGTTCAGTTGATATACGACAGCCATTATAGTAGCCTTAGATTATATACATAATCTAAGATAGTAGCACTGTACCGTTCCGTGAATCGAAAAGTTGATGAAAATTTTCTATGCTCACTTTGCAAGGAAAATTGCAAGAAAGAATGTCAAGATACATTGATAATAAAAATGAATGAATTGACAGTTCACTCTAATGATTTTTTTAAAGGCAGATCTTTGTTAGTGAGTGAGTGTGTGGAGTGGGTTGGTTGTTTCTCCATATTATAAAAGTTCTATTTAAGGATTGAAGTGAAAGTGACATAAAATATCTTTGATTAGACATTACTTAATTAAATTAATAATACTTAATTATAATACTACCTACTAATAACAATACATAATAATTTATTATTTCATTCATACAATACCCACAGCGTTTGAACGTCGCTGAAACTAGCCAACAAAACTAGCATATCAATCATAAAAGTAATAAAATTTTTTTTTGCAGACCGTACCAAATTAATTTTTGTTTCTTATGGTTTTACTAGATTTAATTTAAATTTAAATGCCATTTTAAGATAAATTCTGTGTTTAAGTATTTTTTTTAAACATTTTTACCACTTATTTTTATTTCTTAACTTTAAAAAAAGATAGTTATACTTCGTATTTGAATTCGAACCTCATACTCAATATCTCTGGCCCGCGTCGATTTAGGGACTTGAAATTAACTAGGGATCTTTGGAAGACATCAAGGAATCCAGAAAAATAATCAAAACGGCAGCGACGCCATATTTTATATAATATTTCTCAACTTTCAAAAAAGATGGTTTTTCTTATTATAGACTCCAAACCTAATACGTGATATGTCTGGCCCGCGCCGACTTAGAGACTTGAAATTGACTAGAGATTACCAGCACATGTTAGGAAACCCAGAGAAATCATCAAAACGCCAGCGACGCCATATTTTATATAAAATTTCTCACTTCAAAAAAGATAGTTTTTCTTCGTATATGACTTCGATCCTGGTACTCCATAGCTCTTGCCCGCGTCTACTCAGGGACTTGAAATTGACTAGGGATCACCAACACATGTAAAGGAACCCAGAGAAATCGTCAAATACCCAGCGACGCCATATTTTATATAACATTTCTCACTTTAAAGAAGATAGTTTTTCTTCGTATTTGACTTCGATCCTGGTACTCCATAGCTCTTGCCCGCGTCAACTCAGGAACTTTAAATTGACTAGGGATCTTTAGCAACATATCACGGAATCCATATAAATCATCAAAACGCCAGCGACGCCATAAATAATATAAAATTACGAAATTTTAAAAAGATAGATTTTTCGTATTTGACTTCGATCTTGGTACTCCATAGCTCTAGCCCGCGTCGCCTTAGGGACTTGAAATTGACTCTGGATCTTGAGCAACATATTAGGGAATCCATATAAATCATCAAAACGCCAGCGACGCAATATTTTATATAACATTTCTCACTTTGAAAAAGATAGTTTTTCTTCGTATTTGACTTCGATCCTGGTACTCCATAGCTCTAGCCCGCGTGGACTCAGGGACTTGAAATTGACTAGGGATCACCAGCACACGTCAATCAACCCTTAGAAATCATCAAAACGCCAGCGACGCCATATTCTATACAACATTTCTCACTTTAAAAAAGATAGTTTTTCTTCGTATATGACTTCGATCCTGGTACTCCATAGCTCTTGCCCGCGTCGCCTTAGGGACTTGAAATTGACTCTGGATCTTGAGCAACATATTAGGGAATCCATATAAATCATCAAAACGCCAGCGACGCAATATTTTATATAATATTTCTCACTTTGAAAAAGATAGTTTTTTCGTATGTGACTTAACGATCCTGGTACTCCATAAGCTCTAGCCCGCGTGGACTCAGGGACTTGAAATTGACTAGGGATCACCAGCACACGTCAAAAAACCCTTAGAAATCATCAAAACGCCAGCGACGCCATATTCTATATAACATTTCTCATTTTAAAAAAGATAGTTTTTCTTCGTATATGACTTCTATCCTGGTACTCCATAGCTCTTGCCCGCGTCGCGTAAGGGACTTAAAATTGACTCTGGATCTTTAGCAACATATCAGGGAATCTATATAAATCATCAAAACGCCAGCGACGCCATATTTTATATAATATTTCTCACTTTAAAAAGAGATAGTTTTTTTTCGTATGTGACTTAACGATCCTGGTACTCCATAGCTCTAGCCCGCGTCGACTCAGGGACTTGAAATTGACTAGGGATAACTAGCACACGTCAAGGAACCCTTATAAATCATCAAAACGCCAGCGACGCCATATTCTATATAACATTTCTCACTTTAAAAAAGATAGTTTTTCTTCGTATATGACTTCTATCCTAGTACTCCATAGCTCTTGCCCGCGTCAACTCAGGAACTTTAAATTGACTAGGGATCTTTAGCAACATATCACGGAATCCATATAAATCATCAAAACGCCAGCGACGCCATATTTTATATAATATTTCTCACTTCAAACAAGATATTTTTTTCGTATGTGACTTAACGATCCTGGTACTCCATAGCTCTAGCCCGCGTCGACTCAGGGACTTGAAATTGACTAGGGATTACCAGCACATGTCAAGGAACCCAGAGAAATCGTCAAAACGCCAGCGACGCCATATTCTATATAACATTTCTCACTTTAAAAAAGATAGTTTTTCTTCGTATATGACTTCGATCCTAGTACTCCATAGCTCTTGCCCGCGTCGCCTTAGGGACTTGAAATTGACTCTGGATCTTGAGCAACATTGATATGTTGCTCAAGATCCAGAATCAATTTCAAAATTTAAAAACTATCTTTTTTGAAGTGAGAAATATTATATAAAATATGGCGTCGCTGGCGTTTTGATGATTTATATGGATTCCGTGATATGTTGCTAAAGATCCCTAGTCAATTTAAAGTTCCTGAGTTGACGCGGGCAAGAGCTATGGAGTACCAGGATAGAAGTCATATACGAAGAAAAACTATCTTTTTTAAAGTGAGAAATGTTATATAGAATATGGCGTCGCTGGCGTTTTGATGATTTCTAAGGGTTCCTTGATATGTGCTTGTGATCCCCAGTCAATTTGTATGGCCCTAAGGCGACGCGGGCAAGAGCTATGGAGTACCAGGATAGAAGTCAAATACGAAGAAAAACTATCTCTTTTTAAAGTGAGAAATATTATATAAAATATGGCGTCGCTGGCGTTTTGATGATTTATATAGATTCCCTGATATGTTGCTAAAGATCCAGAGTCAATTTAAAGTCCCTTACGCGACGCGGGCAAGAGCTATGGAGTACCAGGATAGAAGTCATATACGAAGAAAAACTATCTTTTTTAAAATGAGAAATGTTATATAGAATATGGCGTCGCTGGCGTTTTGATGATTTCTAAGGGTTCCTTGACGTGTGCTGGTGATCCCTAGTCAATTTCAAGTCCCTGAGTCGACGCGGGCTAGAGCTATGGAGTACCAGGATCGTTAAGTCACATACGAAAAAAAAACTATCTCTTTTTAAAGTGAGAAATATTATATAAAATATGGCGTCGCTGGCGTTTTGATGATTTATATAGATTCCCTGATATGTTGCTAAAGATCCAGAGTCAATTTAAAGTCCCTTACGCGACGCGGGCAAGAGCTATGGAGTACCAGGATAGAAGTCATATACGAAGAAAAACTATCTTTTTTAAAATGAGAAATGTTATATAGAATATGGCGTCGCTGGCGTTTTGATGATTTCTAAGGGTTTTTTGACGTGTGCTGGTGATCCCTAGTCAATTTCAAGTCCCTGAGTCCACGCGGGCTAGAGCTATGGAGTACCAGGATCGTTAAGTCACATACGAAAAAACTATCTTTTTCAAAGTGAGAAATATTATATAAAATATTGCGTCGCTGGCGTTTTGATGATTTATATGCATTCCCTAATATGTTGCTCAAGTTCCAGAGTCAATTTCAAGTCCCTAAGGCGACGCGGGCAAGAGCTATGGAGTACCAGGATCGAAGTCATATACGAAGAAAAACTATCTTTTTTAAAGTGAGAAATGTTGTATAGAATATGGCGTCGCTGGCGTTTTGATGATTTCTAAGGGTTGATTGACGTGTGCTGGTGATCCCTAGTCAATTTCAAGTCCCTGAGTCCACGCGGGCTAGAGCTATGGAGTACCAGGATCGAAGTCAAATACGAAGAAAAACTATCTTTTTTAAAGTGAGAAATGTTATATAAAATATGGCGTCGCTGGGGTTTTGACGATTTCTCTGGGTTCCTTTACATGTGTTGGTGATCCCTAGTCAATTTCAAGTCCCTGAGTCGACGCGGGCTAGAGCTATGGAGTACCAAGATCGAAGTCAAATACGAAAAATCTATCTTTTTAATATTTGGTAATTTTATATTATTTATGGCGTCGCTGGCGTTTTGATGATTTATATGGATTCCGTGATATGTTGCTAAAGATCCCTAGTCAATTTAAAGTTCCTGAGTTGACGCGGGCAAGAGCTATGGAGTACCAGGATCGAAGTCAAATACGAAACAACTATCTTTTTAAAATTCCGTAATTTTCTATAATTTATGGCGTCGCTGGCGTTTTGTTGATTTATATGGATTCCCTGATATGTTGCTCAAGATCCAGAGTCAATTTCAAGTCCCTAAGGCGACGCGGGCAAGAGCTATGGAGTACCAGGATCGAAGTCATATACGAAGAAAAACTATCTTTTTTAAAGTGAGAAATGTTGTATAGAATATGGCGTCGCTGGCGTTTTGATGATTTCTAAGGGTTGATTGACGTGTGCTGGTGATCCCTAGTCAATTTCAAGTCCCTGAGTCCACGCGGGCTAGAGCTATGGAGTACCAGGATCGAAGTCAAATACGAAGAAAAACTATCTTCTTTAAAGTGAGAAATGTTATATAAAATATGGCGTCGCTGGGGTTTTGACGATTTCTCTGGGTTCCTTTACATGTGTTGGTGATCCCTAGTCAATTTCAAGTCCCTGAGTCGACGCGGGCTAGAGCTATGGAGTACCAAGATCGAAGTCAAATACGAAAAATCTATCTTTTTAAAATTTCGTAATTTTACATTATTTATGGCGTCGCTGGCGTTTTGATGATTTATATGGATTCCGTGATATGTTGCTAAAGATCCCTAGTCAATTTAAAGTTCCTGAGTTGACGCGGGCAAGAGCTATGGAGTACCAGGATAGAAGTCATATACGAAGAAAAACTATCTTTTTTAAAGTGAGAAATGTTATATAGAATATGGCGTCGCTGGCGTTTTGATGATTTCTAAGGGTTCCTTGACGTGTGCTGGTGATCCCTAGTCAATTTCAAGTCCCTGAGTCGACGCGGGCTAGAGCTATGGAGTACCAGGATCGTTAAGTCACATACGAAAAAAAAACTATCTCTTTTTAAAGTGAGAAATATTATATAAAATATGGCGTCGCTGGCGTTTTGATGATTTATATAGATTCCCTGATATGTTGCTAAAGATCCAGAGTCAATTTAAAGTCCCTTACGCGACGCGGGCAAGAGCTATGGAGTACCAGGATAGAAGTCATATACGAAGAAAAACTATCTTTTTTAAAATGAGAAATGTTATATAGAATATGGCGTCGCTGGCGTTTTGATGATTTCTAAGGGTTTTTTGACGTGTGCTGGTGATCCCTAGTCAATTTTAAGTCCCTGAGTCCACGCGGGCTAGAGCTATGGAGTACCAGGATCGTTAAGTCACATACGAAAAAACTATCTTTTTCAAAGTGAGAAATATTATATAAAATATTGCGTCGCTGGCGTTTTGATGATTTATATGGATTCCCTAATATGTTGCTCAAGATCCAGAGTCAATTTCAAGTCCCTAAGGCGACGCGGGCAAGAGCTATGGAGTACCAGGATCGAAGTCATATACGAAGAAAAACTATCTTTTTTAAAGTGAGAAATGTTATATAGAATATGGCGTCGCTGGCGTTTTGACGATTTCTCTGGGTTCCTTGACATGTGCTGGTAATCCCTAGTCAATTTCAAGTCCCTGAGTCGACGCGGGCTAGAGCTATGGAGTACCAGGATCGTTAAGTCACATACGAAAAAAATATCTTATTTGAAGTGAGAAATATTATATAAAATATGGCGTCGCTGGGGTAATGACGATTTCTCTGGGTTCCTTGACATGTGCTGGTGCTCCCTAGTCAATTTCAAGTCCCTGAGTCGACGCGGGCTAGAGCTATGGAGTACCAGGATCGTTAAGTCACATACGAAAAAAAAACTATCTCTTTTTAAAGTGAGAAATATTATATAAAATATGGCGTCGCTGGCGTTTTGATGATTTATATAGATTCCCTGATATGTTGCTAAAGATCCAGAGTCAATTTAAAGTCCCTTACGCGACGCGGGCAAGAGCTATGGAGTACCAGGATAGAAGTCATATACGAAGAAAAACTATCTTTTTTAAAATGAGAAATGTTATATAGAATATGGCGTCGCTGGCGTTTTGATGATTTCTAAGGGTTTTTTGACGTGTGCTGGTGATCCCTAGTCAATTTTAAGTCCCTGAGTCCACGCGGGCTAGAGCTATGGAGTACCAGGATCGTTAAGTCACATACGAAAAAACTATCTTTTTCAAAGTGAGAAATATTATATAAAATATTGCGTCGCTGGCGTTTTGATGATTTATATGGATTCCCTAATATGTTGCTCAAGATCCAGAGTCAATTTCAAGTCCCTAAGGCGACGCGGGCAAGAGCTATGGAGTACCAGGATCGAAGTCATATACGAAGAAAAACTATCTTTTTTAAAGTGAGAAATGTTATATAGAATATGGCGTCGCTGGCGTTTTGACGATTTCTCTGGGTTCCTTGACATGTGCTGGTAATCCCTAGTCAATTTCAAGTCCCTGAGTCGACGCGGGCTAGAGCTATGGAGTACCAGGATCGTTAAGTCACATACGAAAAAAATATCTTATTTGAAGTGAGAAATATTATATAAAATATGGCGTCGCTGGGGTTATGACGATTTCTCTGGGTTCCTTGACATGTGCTGGTGCTCCCTAGTCAATTTCAAGTCCCTGAGTCGACGCGGGCTAGAGCTATGGAGTACCAGGATCGAAGTCAAATACGAAAAAACTATCTTTTTAAAATTCCGTAATTTTATATAATTTATGACGTCGCTGGCGTTTTAATGATTTATATCGATTCCCTGATATGTTGCTCAAGATCCAGAGTCAATTTCAAGTCCCTTAGGCGACGCGGGCAAGAGCTATGGAGTACCAGGATCGAAGTCATATACGAAGAAAAACTATCTTTTTTTAAAGTGAGAAATGTTATATAGAATATGGCGTCGCTGGCGTTTTGATGATTTCTAAGGGTTCCTTGATATGTGCTTGTGATCCCCAGTCAATTTGTATGGCCCTAAGGCGACGCGGGCAAGAGCTATGGAGTACCAGGATAGAAGTCAAATACGAAGAAAAACTATCTCTTTTTAAAGTGAGAAATATTATATAAAATATGGCGTCGCTGGCGTTTTGATGATTTATATAGATTCCCTGATATGTTGCTAAAGATTCAGAGTCAATTTCAAGTCCCTAACGCCAGGCGGGCAAGAGCTATGGAGTACCAGGATAGAAGTCATATACGAAGAAAAACTATCTTTTTTAAAGTGAGAAATGTTATATAGAATATGGCGTCGCTGGCGTTTTGATGATTTCTAAGGGTTCCTTGACATGTGCTAGTTATCCCTAGTCAATTTCAAGTCCCTGAGTCGACGCGGGCTAGAGCTATGGAGTACCAGGATCGTTAAGTCACATACGAAAAAAAACTATCTCTTTTTAAAGTGAGAAATATTATATAAAATATGGCGTCGCTGGCGTTTTGATGATTTATATAGATTCCCTGATATGTTGCTAAAGATCCAGAGTCAATTTAAAGTCCCTTACGCGACGCGGGCAAGAGCTATGGAGTACCAGGATAGAAGTCATATACGAAGAAAAACTATCTTTTTTAAAATGAGAAATGTTATATAGAATATGGCGTCGCTGGCGTTTTGATGATTTCTAAGGGTTTTTTGACGTGTGCTGGTGATCCCTAGTCAATTTTAAGTCCCTGAGTCCACGCGGGCTAGAGCTATGGAGTACCAGGATCGTTAAGTCACATACGAAAAAACTATCTTTTTCAAAGTGAGAAATATTATATAAAATATTGCGTCGCTGGCGTTTTGATGATTTATATGGATTCCCTAATATGTTGCTCAAGATCCAGAGTCAATTTCAAGTCCCTAAGGCGACGCGGGCAAGAGCTATGGAGTACCAGGATCGAAGTCATATACGAACAAAAACTATCTTTTTTAAAGTGAGAAATGTTGTATAGAATATGGCGTCGCTGGCGTTTTGATGATTTCTAAGGGTTGATTGACGTGTGCTGGTGATCCCTAGTCAATTTCAAGTCCCTGAGTCCACGCGGGCTAAAGCTATGGAGTACCAGGATCGAAGTCAAATACGAAAAAAAACTATCTCTTTTTAAAGTGAGAAATATTATATAAAATATGGCGTCGCTGGCGTTTTGATGATTTATATAGATTCCCTGATATGTTGCTAAAGATCCAGAGTCAATTTAAAGCGACCTAACGCGACGCGGGCAAGAGCTATGGAGTACCAGGATAGAAGTCATATACGAAGAAAAACTATTTTTTAAAGTGAGAAATGTTATATAGAATATGGCGTCGCTGGCGTTTTGATGATTTCTAAGGGTTTTTTGACGTGTGCTGGTGATCCCTAGTCAATTTCAAGTCCCTGAGTCCACGCGGGCTAGAGCTATGGAGTACCAGGATCGTTAAGTCACATACGAAAAAACTATCTTTTTCAAAGTGAGAAATATTATATAAAATATTGCGTCGCTGGCGTTTTGATGATTTATATGGATTCCCTAATATGTTGCTCAAGATCCAGAGTCAATTTCAAGTCCCTAAGGCGACGCGGGCAAGAGCTATGGAGTACCAGGATCGAAGTCATATACGAAGAAAAACTATCTTTTTTAAAGTGAGAAATGTTGTATAGAATATGGCGTCGCTGGCGTTTTGATGATTTCTAAGGGTTGATTGACGTGTGCTGGTGATCCCTAGTCAATTTCAAGTCTCTGAGTCGACGCGGGCTAGAGCTATGGAGTACCAGGATCGAAGTCAAATACGAAAAATCTATCTTTTTAAAATTTCGTAATTTTATATTATTTATGGCGTCGCTGGCGTTTTGATGATTTATATGGATTCCGTGATATGTTGCTAAAGATCCCTAGTCAATTTAAAGTTCCTGAGTTGACGCGGGCAAGAGCTATGGAGTACCAGGATAGAAGTCATATACGAAGAAAAACTATCTTTTTTAAAGTGAGAAATGTTATATAGAATATGGCGTCGCTGGCGTTTTGATGATTTCTAAGGGTTCCTTGACGTGTGCTGGTGATCCCTAGTCAATTTCAAGTCCCTGAGTCGACGCGGGCTAGAGCTATGGAGTACCAGGATCGTTAAGTCACATACGAAAAAAAAACTATCTCTTTTTAAAGTGAGAAATATTATATAAAATATGGCGTCGCTGGCGTTTTGATGATTTATATAGATTCCCTGATATGTTGCTAAAGATCCAGAGTCAATTTAAAGTCCCTTACGCGACGCGGGCAAGAGCTATGGAGTACCAGGATAGAAGTCATATACGAAGAAAAACTATCTTTTTTAAAATGAGAAATGTTATATAGAATATGGCGTCGCTGGCGTTTTGATGATTTCTAAGGGTTTTTTGACGTGTGCTGGTGATCCCTAGTCAATTTTAAGTCCCTGAGTCCACGCGGGCTAGAGCTATGGAGTACCAGGATCGTTAAGTCACATACGAAAAAACTATCTTTTTCAAAGTGAGAAATATTATATAAAATATTGCGTCGCTGGCGTTTTGATGATTTATATGGATTCCCTAATATGTTGCTCAAGATCCAGAGTCAATTTCAAGTCCCTAAGGCGACGCGGGCAAGAGCTATGGAGTACCAGGATCGAAGTCATATACGAACAAAAACTATCTTTTTTAAAGTGAGAAATGTTGTATAGAATATGGCGTCGCTGGCGTTTTGATGATTTCTAAGGGTTGATTGACGTGTGCTGGTGATCCCTAGTCAATTTCAAGTCCCTGAGTCCACGCGGGCTAAAGCTATGGAGTACCAGGATCGAAGTCAAATACGAAGAAAAACTATCTTCTTTAAAGTGAGAAATGTTATATAAAATATGGCGTCGCTGGGGTTTTGACGATTTCTCTGGGTTCCTTTACATGTGTTGGTGATCCCTAGTCACTTTCAAGTCCCTGAGTCGACGCGGGCTAGAGCTATGGAGTACCAGGATCGTTAAGTCACATACGAAAAAACTATCTTTTTCAAAGTGAGAAATATTATATAAAATATTGCGTCGCTGGCGTTTTGATGATTTATATGGATTCCCTAATATGTTGCTCAAGATCCAGAGTCAATTTCAAGTCCCTAAGGCGACGCGGGCAAGAGCTATGGAGTACCAGGATCGAAGTCATATACGAAGAAAAACTATCTTTTTTAAAGTGAGAAATGTTGTATAGAATATGGCGTCGCTGGCGTTTTGATGATTTCTAAGGGTTGATTGACGTGTGCTGGTGATCCCTAGTCAATTTCAAGTCCCTGAGTCCACGCGGGCTAGAGCTATGGAGTACCAGGATCGAAGTCAAATACGAAGAAAAACTATCTTCTTTAAAGTGAGAAATGTTATATAAAATATGGCGTCGCTGGGGTTTTGACGATTTCTCTGGGTTCCTTTACATGTGTTGGTGATCCCTAGTCAATTTCAAGTCCCTGAGTCGACGCGGGCTAGAGCTATGGAGTACCAAGATCGAAGTCAAATACGAAAAATCTATCTTTTTAAAATTTCGTAATTTTATATTCATGGCGTCGCTGGCGTTTTGATGATTTATATGGATTCCGTGATATGTTGCTAAAGATCCCTAGTCAATTTAAAGTTCCTGAGTTGACGCGGGCAAGAGCTATGGAGTACCAGGATCGAAGTCAAATACGAAGAAAAACTATCTTCTTTAAAGTGAGAAATGTTATATAAAATATGGCGTCGCTGGGTATTTGACGATTTCTCTGGGTTCCTTTACATATGTTGGTGATCCCTAGTCAATTTCAAGTCCCTGAGTAGACGCGGGCAAGAGCTATGGAGTACCAGGATCGAAGTCATATACGAAGAAAAACTATCTTTTTTGAAATGAGAAATGTTATATAAAATATGGCGTCGCTGGGGTTTTGACGATTTCTTTGGGTTCCTTAACATGTGTTGGTGATCCCTAGTCAATTTCAAGTCTCTAAGTCGGCGCGGGCCAGACATATCACGTATTAGGTTTGGAGTCTATAATAAGAAAAACCATCTTTTTTGAAAGTTGAGAAATATTATATAAAATATGGCGTCGCTGCCGTTTTGATTATTTTTCTGGATTCCTTGATGTCTTCCAAAGATCCCTAGTTAATTTCAAGTCCATAAATCGACGCGAGCCAGAGATATTGAGTATGAGGTTCGAATTCAAATACGAAGTATAACTATCTTTTTTTAAAGTTAAGAAATAAAAATAAGTGGTAAAAATGTTTAAAAAAAATACTTAAACACAGAATTTATCTTAAAATGGCATTTAAATTTAAATTAAATCTAGTAAAACCATAAGAAACAAAAATTAATTTGGTACGGTCTGCAAAAAAAAATTTTATTACTTTTATGATTGATATGCTAGTTTTGTTGGCTAGTTTCAGCGACGTGCGTTTGAAGCGATAGGCCTTTATTTCAACTGAACAGTACCTATCTATTTTATAAGACTTATTGTTCTTTTTAAATACATTAAGGCAAACAATATAAGTAGGGTTTTCCTTAAAGTATTTCGTTTGAGAAATCAAATATACTTTGACCATAAACTACGTCAGTGTGACGCAACTGTGACATCAACAAAAACAAGTAAAGCATGCATTATACAGTGGTTACACTTCTCCATGATGGGTTAAAAATATCAAATCGGTGTTATGCGTCACATTATTTAAATTATTTATAGTACGTTGTTTTTGGTAGACATGATAAAATATTTTTTGTTTACTGCACGGGAATTGAATGCTTGAAATTTGGTAGTTTTGATTTAGATTATCACTATAAGAAAAATAAAATATACATGCATGGTCTGTATGCGTTAAACAAACCAGACGCTTAAGCATATCCTTAAGTAAAAAATAAAGTTACTCTTGTAGTCGCGAAGAGCATGTAACCGATAATATCAAATATTTAATATTGTGTTTTCAACCTAATATTGCAAAATTCATAGTTTACTTTATAATTTTTAAAAGTCATCAGCCATTTAACTAGATCCGACGATATTATATAAAGCATTATGTTGAAAAGCCATATCATGTAGATTAGGCAAGTATACATCAAGAGAGAAAATTTTCAGCTCAACACGATATCACTATAAAGATCACTATAGGTATAATAAGCACAGGGATTTCCCTCAAGTATGACTAATATTTCATAGTATTTATTAAGAATCGTTTAAGAGCATACAGAAATTTTGTAGGTACTGTTATTTAAACAAGTTACGAAAACTAAATTTCTTACTGAGCATAAATATGTAGATTGATGACTTAACTAAACTTTAATATATACTAAATATTTAATATAAACTATAATAAAGATGTTACATAACAACAATAACAATAGTATTAGTGTCCGACCGAATGTTCGGTTTCGGTTTCGGTTTCGGTCGAGTTTCGGCAAAAAAACGAGTTTCGGTTATGTTTCGGTTTCGGCAGCAAACCTGCCGAAACTACGACCGAAACCGAAACTGCATTCGGGAGTCTCCGCGCTGTGCTCGGGTGTGTTCGGCGCGGTAAATGACATCCAAGCGACGATGACATTTGGCCGCGTCCACGTGCGTAATCATGTCGTAACCTGTTTGAAGTGCATTTTGTTTGTTGTGAGTTTTCGGGTGATATGTTTTGAATTCGGTGAGTTTTATCATGTAATATAATATAAGAGTACCTCGAAAAGTAATTTAATATAACAAAGGAGTACCTAGATTATAGTAGAATCAAGTTTACCATAAAAAATTAAAAATCTAAACATTTTGTGGTTAATTTAACTCGCTAATGCTATATGTAAACAAACATTAGTTAGGTTAGGTAGTTACATGGTATTTACTATAGTGCATTAGTGGTGATAATATTAAGGATTTAGTGCTTCGCGTTCAATTTAATAATTATTAAGTAGGTACCAATATAATCATTGTTTTTTTTTACAAATTAACACTTAAAATTAAACGAGTAGATACCTACCTGGTTATCCGTATAAAATTAACACTTATATTTATTTTACTAATTAAAACTGACTGATTACAATACATTTTCTTTATTGATCATGATCCTTATAAGAAAGTTTCGGTTTCGGTTTCGGTTTCGGCCGAAACTGAGACCGTTGCCGAAATTCGGTTTCGGTTTCGGTTTCGGTCGAAAAACCAGTTTCGGTCGGACACTAAATAGTATAGAAAATAAATCTTATCTACCAACATCGAACGTATAATATGAAAAAATGCCTGTCAAATTTACAGTTTTTAAAACACTTGTTCACTGTCTTCAAATTTCATTTAACTTAAAGTAAACAGGGTTCCAATTACGTCGCCGCCATATTAATATGATATACTCATACAAAAAATTACGCCTATTTTAGTAAGCCCTAAAAGTTATTTCCTTTATGCAATATTAGATCGTAACTCTTTATTTATGAGGGTTAAAATTGCTTATCGTTGGTATTAATCAAAGGTCTGTCGTATTTAGAAGGAATTTAGCATGCACTTGGCTTCAAGGTAACGTGCAGGTAGGCTCGCTTCGCTAGGGTAAATCATAATAATGGTCATAGATTATTTCCGTAGATATAACACTATGAAATATAAGTATTCGATGGGTAATAAAATTATTATGGAAATGGTTTACTATTTCTCAAGGCACAGCTCAAGGCAAGGTTAAGGTAGCTAATAAGGTGACATTTCTTGAAACTTTTTAATTATCTTATAATAACAATTAAACAATGCTTAATGATTGATATTTCTTACCAAGTATAAGTACTACAATTTTTAAATAGAGTTCAGTAAAAAAAAATAAACTTCTAAAATATATTTGGTGTTAACACAAAGAAAAGCAATTTGGTAGATCTACATATTTTTATCATCTTTGGTTCAGCCACACCCACCTGACTCACGAGTCAATGACCCCGTCTATATTTAAGAATTTTCCAAATGATCCATAAAAAAGATTTGAATCCACCAATTATACAGTAACTCTAATTGCTTTAGTTTTTCAAAGGAAAATTAACAAAGACGTGAGTAAAATTTTCCACCTCATGAGAACCCAGTGTAAAGCACGCTTGTCCAAATTAAAAAAAAACCTTTATGAGATAGCATATATTATAACATAGGGTCAAATCAAATGCCACAATTGGTAAACTTAATTAATTTATTTTTCAATGGGCGTAATAGTTATGTGATGGTTTCCGATACTTAGTTTGCAGTTCAATGTTTATTTTAGGTAAATTAAGTCTTAAGTAATCACTTCCTCTTATTAGAAGTCTGTGAAAAAAATACAAATAATAAATATTATTTATTTTTGTACATAATTCATTTACATATGGATTGAATTTTATGTAACACGTTACACGACATAAAATTTTCTTGTTTTTGTTTGCCGTATAACTTATTGGGTGATTGTCAACTTTTTGTTATATCGGTATTATTGAGATTTAACATACTATTCAAATTCGTAATTAAGACGTGTTAAATGTACTTTAAATTATAATTAAACTAGCGACTCGCCCTCGCTTCGCTCGGGCTCTTCCCTAGATTTAGCACAGGCAAAGCCGAGGGATCTGCTAGTTGTACATATAAACCTTCCTCTTGAATCACTCTATCTATTAAAAAAAACCGCATCAAAATCCGTTGCGTAGTTTTAAAGATGTAAGCATACATAGGGACATAGGGACATAGGGACAGGGAAAGCGACTTTGTTTTATACTATGTAGTGATGATGATTACCTATATAAATAACATCAGTGGGGGTACACACGTTTTTTCCTCCAGTCTCTAAGGCAACTATTAAGCTTTAATTTCCGCCTTAGGCACCACGAGGTTAATAAGATATTAATTGAAATAGCAAGTATTTATATGACGTACGAATGACTAAGCAATTCTCATATAAAAAATATGTTTATAACTTAATCTAAATATCTGAATTGTAATACATTTGAATCAAATATTAAAATTTAAAGTGGAACTATTGTATTAAACCATCCTGTATGAAAGGCATTAGGTACTATTAAAATTAAAATTTCTCTTTGAACTGGGTTTTAATCCATCACTAAAGACAAGCAACTTTATAATTCACATATGTGCATATATAAGTAGATATACTTATTACCTAATGCTAGAGCCTTTTGATATAAAGGATGAACGTGATTTATTAATGTTCGTATCAGTCCCAGATTTCACTAACAATTTCGATTATAACAGACACTTATTATTAATAAGTTCTACAGTCTAGAGCTTATAATAATAATATAAAGCCTAACAGTAGATATACAACTATGTTTCTTACACTACTGCACTGTTATATATTTTACATAATGAAAAATCGCGTTCTTGGTGCTTCTAAACGTTTTGTAAGTCCGTTTGCCAGTTGGCAAATACCTCTACTCTTCTTCATGCTTGCAACCTGTTTTATATTATTATCGTTCCATCTTTTTTTATTATCTACCTCTTTTCCTTTCCGTCAAAGGAGTTCGAAAGGAGAAATATTATGTAAATACGCTATATAGTTCCGTGATAAACTTGTAACGAGGCTTGTGTTATGGATGCCAGATAGTTGATATACTACACATCTATAACATTAAATAAATACATATTATAAATATAAATTTTAAAGACTTGAATACATTCGTGCTCAACAATTGAATGCTCCAAGAGGGATTCGAACCCGCAACCGCTGGTACAGCAAATAGGGTGGTGACTACAGCCAAACATGTCGTCAATTAATATTTAATAGGTATAATACTTTTTAATATTTTCATTTTACTAACATAAAGTCTTATGCTATTCTTATTCGAAAAATATAAGTCTAAGCGATAACATTATTATTTATCATATAGATTGTAGGTGCTTAGCAACAGATCAGCAGGTGTCAGGTCAAAGTTCCATATTGTGTTACTGGATATTGTGTAACGTCTCCGTAAACAGACACCTCAGACATAAAGCATCTTAAGCAAAACTTCCTTATCAATAAATTTAATTACATACAGCATAAAAGGGACCTACCACATTTAAACTATAAACTTGATTAGGTACTTAGAATTTTAAATTTTGTTGTTTTAGATTTTTTTTATTTAAAAACTACGTTAGTTAAAAAATTAAATGATTTTTTAAATTTTCTAATAAAATAGAAGTATCCCAAGTTACTCATTTAGTATATACTATATATCCTGTATGATATAGTTATTATTATTATATAGTTATTATTATTATATAATTATTATTATATTATTATACATTAGCTATCTGCGAGTAAAAGTCCCGTCAAAATCGTTCCAGCTGTTTCAGACATTAGCCGGAACAAACAGACAGTCAGTCAAAGATTTTAAAAATTGTTTCTTAAGTTTCTGTAAGTTCAGTATATACTTTCCAATGCATTTAGTGAAAAGCTGTTATTTTGAAATTGACATTGACACTTCAATTTTTATATTTACTGATCAATGTTAATAATATGACAATAATTGCAGCTGATAAGTTCTCCTTTTTATAGCTAGGTAATTTACACGTACCATCTGTCATACACCATCCGAAACGTTCTAAGTGGTAACGGCCCCTATAACAGGTGGTTAGGTACCATCGGGACCCGCATCGTCTCAATGGAGCAGGTTATGAGCAAACTACTTTGACTCTCCGTTCGATATCAAATGATGACATTACATGGAGTTCTTTTTTTTCAATTGAATTAAATTGTATCTTTACTACTTTTGAATAATTTAAAAACAAATTAAAAAAGTATGTACGCAGTTGAGATTTTCTAGTATTAACCAAAACAAGCTTATCTTCTCTTCCTAATTAATATGCAAAATTTTGTTATCATATAGAAGCTCCCTTTCGAGAGATATGATAGCTATTATCAATTTTATTATTTATTAAGTGCACATAGTCCAAAATATATAAAATTAGGTCACTATAACCATGCAAATGAGGTCAGAGAAAAACGTCTTTTCCCAATGTATAAATACATGTATGACTTAGGTTTTAATTTCAAGCTCGCATTAAACAGTCATAATTTCAACAACATGAAAATGGCCACTATGGAATCTTCTAAATATTTTAAATGCGTTTACTTTACGTTAGTGAAACCTCAAAAGTTAAAAAGTCAAAACGTCATTTCAGTCAGAATATATGTATATTTTTACATATAACTTATATTACGGGAGGCGCTATACGAGTAGTAGACGAGTCATTTTATATCGCCTGAAAATCACAACACTAATAGTTTTCCCCTAACCAAATGCTCCGAATGTATTATTTTATACTTTATGAAGTGACACAGCACCACTACCAAGGAGGAGGCTTCAGCCATGTGATTTTCTTATATGTAAGTACCTATTCTAGCGATTCACCCTCGCTTTGCTTGGGTTCGTCTCTATTATGTTTTATCGCTTAGTTTGAGTAGAAAAATAACACATATAGCATTTATATAGCGAAATGATTCAAATTGCTCCAGCCGTTTTTGAGTTTAGCGAGACTAACAAACAGATTTTCATATAGGTTTTTAGTTCCTATTAAGTAATTACGACGAAGACTTTATTATTTATTCAGCCAACACTAACATTTCTCTACTATAGTAGGTACTGCCATAGAAGAATAATAAACGTCGTACGTATTCTATCAGATAATATGCTTTTCAACCACTTAAATTTATATATAGCATAAATGACATGACGCTTGAAGAAAAACATATAAAAATGTAATTTACATCATCAATATACAAATACGTACGTAATGCCTATATTATCTGCCGACTACCAAGTGACGTAGAACCACGCCTCTACGTTATCACAGGTTACGAGTTCATAGTATCCATACACACTAGTTTATTATATTACAACTTGATTAATATAGTAAACCGTATCTTTACTCAATATGTGTAAAATTTTGACGATTTCCGGTGTTTACACATAAATTTAAACTTTATCACTTAGAGTTCTCAAGGGTAAATTTAGAATTTACTTTACTCACAATCTTATTAAAGACAAAGTAAAATTTATAAAATAACATAAGTATAAGTATTTAATACAATATATTACGACATGTATAATTTTTAAAGAATCTAACTGGTGCTTATTTAATCCGAATCTTCTTCTTCTTAGGGTGCTACTTCTCTGCGAAGGTTGGCGACCATCATGGCTATCTTTAATTTTGAAGCTGCAGCATGGAAGAGAGAGAGTAGTGTAAATAAAGTAAATTCAAAATTTATACCATTTAGACTCCATTTTCTACTATTCTCCAATAAGTATGATTTTATTTTACCTAAGACAGGAATGGAATTAAAAATATCTGATGCAATTTTCACGTAATTTTTTTAACGGCGCACTTATATTTTCATTATCTAATTGAGAATGTTGATGTATTTAGCACTGTTTAGCGTCTCAATGCCAAGCACGAGCTTCGTCATGGTCAATCAAACTGACCAAGTGCAGGTTTTACACGTTTTCCAAAAACTTGGTAGTATCTCTTGGTAGTTTTTTTTAAATAAGCCGAGCCAATAGAAAGAAGAACCAATTAGCCGAGGCACCAGTGGTAATTATGTTGGAAATATTACAAGCGTGAAAATATTACAGATGAGAGATGAGTTTTGTTAGCGAACATTTTACCACTGAGCTACCACTGTCGACACCCACAGAAATTTGTCTGTACGTACTTATTTTATAATGACTTTGTTGCAATAAGAATTAAGTAACTTCCGATGAACATTGCCCCAGTTAAAAATGTTGTAATTTAGATACTTTGCATGATAGGTAATTGCTTGTTAAAAAATACGTGGCATTGGCCTACCGTAAGTGAGCTTGCACATTCGATTTATTGATATGATAATAGCCAGAATTTCCTAGGTCAGAACAGATTTAAGAAACGTAGTTTTAGGAACCAGTCATACGTAAGTATTGTAAACGTTTAGTGTCGACAGTTCACTAAAGCACTTAACTACGTCGCCCTGATAGCTACCCATCGAGGTAACCCAAATAACCAGGGGGTTTCTCATAGTATTTCTCTGCTACCAAGAGCTACCCTTCTCGTTTCTTTTAACTTTACTCCACGCGGATAGAGTCAGAGCACACATTTTGTGTTAGATAGAGTAGGAGGATCAGTCTGAGTGCCGACACTACGAAAAATACAACTTTTTGCAACGTTTGATAGACGATTATATTGTTATGTTATCATTATTATTCTATTTTATTATAGTTCTATTGCTGCTAACCTGACGGAGTCACCGGGAGGGGGAGGCGGTCTAGTGCGCCTGACCTCGAATGATTGACCATATCTGACCGCAATTATGTATATATATACAAATTTAATAGTTTCATCTTTAAAAAACCTTTGGTTTAATATTGTTACTAATCAGAACGACGCACTCTCGGAGCGCGTGCCGACAATGTATGTATATAAAATCATAAAATAAATATTTTTTGAGCACTTGTTATGTAAAGTGTACGTATGTATATCTACAATCGGTTAAGGTTAAGGGTTACAGGAAATATATTATTGAAATGATATAAAAAATGATCACATGATTGGTGTATATTGCTTGTTAAATAAATACATATGTACATATGTACAAAATTGTATGGAACTCATTATTTTTTATTGAGCTGTTTTGTATTCGAGTCAAAGTATTCAAATGAACAGTTTCATATTTCCTATCATATTTCTTTACATAAGTAAATCACGAATGTTCACATCAATCATGTGCAGCTCTAATAAGGCTTATTCAACGGATAAGTAAGAAATCAAATTTTATTATTTATTTGCTGCAAGTATACGATATTTCTACGACCATGTCTGGTATACAGCAATCGTTTAATGCTGAATTATCGTAGACTATTAACCCTACTTGATATAAAATTACGTTTACCGCACCGATAAACTTGACCCAAATGCCTAAATAACCATTTGCAGTACCTAGACTTAAGCCGATAGACCTTCGCCGTGAATCCTCTGTTGAAGAAGACAGCGATTTCCATGTTTCATCTCTTTACATGAAGAGTTCTAGAAAATTTTAAATTCAAAGAAATCTCACCATTATCATCAATTCTGGTAGTAGGTGGTGGTGGTGACCCAACCTTGCATTACATTGAAGTTTATAAACAAGAGCATTATCCCTGCTCTATTTTCGATGAGTGCTGCATTATCTTGAAGCAGACTCTCTGGTCTATATGTTTATAATGTTCTAAGTATTAAAGCATCTCATACGATTTTTTACATAATTATACAAAAATGATTTATCTGATATGTATTGTATTTCAAATTTATTAATTTTGGACTATTGAGATAATTTAATTAATTGAACTGAAGAGATCTGGGCAAAGCATAGATAATTAATCTTATTTTTTTCTTATTCTTATTATTATACTTTAATTTTAGTTTTTACGTTATAGCTAATAAGCTAGTTAAAATTTAAGGATTAGTTCAGGAGAAGCTTACCTAAATCAAAATCAGTAAAAGAACTCACAACCTCCGTCGAAGATACAGCTGTATTGTATGTAGATGTCTTCATTGGGCCTTCAAATGATGAATGAAATGCGCAATATTACTATGTAAATAAGACATCAGCAGACACGAATAGTAAATATCCCTAGTACCTGTTTTTTGTTCCTAATACGTTGCAAATGTAAACATGTTGAGATTAACTGCATATATTTGCGTGTATGTATACAAGTGCTACACAGCTACTCAAGAAGAAATAAGTAGTACAATTTTAGCCCTTTTTAACGTCCCACTGCTGGGAATGGGCCTCCCTCAATACGAGGGGGATTAGGCCATAGTCCACCTGGCAAAGTGCGAGTTAGCACATGTCTTTCAAAATCTTGTTAGATTCTCTCAGACATGCTGGTTTTCTTATGATATTTTCCTTCACTGTAAGACACTTGTCTTAGGTAATCATGATAAAAATGTTTTTCCCAGCGAGCCCGGTACCTACATACGTTCGTAGTCCGTACTGTAGTTACGTAAAAATGCTTGTAAATTCTAGTGGATACACTTGAATAACTTTGATTTTGTTTGTTTTATTTCATCTTTATACGAGGTTAATACATTTTAATTATAATAACCCATGTTTTAATATATTAGACAAAAATTCTAAGTTGCTTTATCTTTTATGCACTAATCTACAATATATAGGTTATAATGTTTTACGAGTATATACCATAATCAGATATTTATGGTTGTATCATACTATTAAAGCTACACGCAAATTTGTAGAGGCATGCTTATTAAAACTATAAGTATTCATATTTATACCTACTTATAAATATTTACCTTAATTAAATTACATTCAAGTCGCAAGTTATACGTGTTCGCTTCTAATGGGCTCCAAAACGACTAAATTTCGTTGATTAAATCAAGCAAAATCCTAAGTCACAGCATCTTCCTTGTTTTTGATGTAAATAGATCATTTTATTATGAAATAATTTGTTTATGTGACACTTTTACGCAGCAAGACTCTGTGCGTTAAATATTATTTATTCCGCGACAATATTTATATAGCTTGTTTCCATATTCAATATAGCTATTTACGGCGTAAACTGGCTCAAATGAGAATGATGATAAAGTAAAATATCTGTGAATCTTCTTTTTCTAAGGTGTTTCAAAAGCAATTCTGATCAGAGACCTCGTAAATGCTCTGTATCATATATGGGTACTGATCCGTACTTCCAGGGTTCAAGTTCCGGGTCGGCACATTGTAGGTATTACTTTATATAAAAAAATACGCATAGGTATATACCTATGCGTATTTTTTTATTAGCCTAAGTGTGATTTGTTTTATCGTATCAGTTTTGATGCTATTAATTTAAGTCTAGCATACTTGATATTATCGTATTTTCATTTCTTTTACATGGATAAGTTAAAAGTCTTATTGGATACAAGTGCATGAAAATTGATTATAAATTAAATAAACTTCAGTATATTTGGATGTCTGTATTAATTTAATTTAATATATGAGTAGATATAGAACAACGAACTCCATAAATTGTTTATTTTTGTTCAAAACAGTCTCAGCGCGAGTTATTCATACTGTTGGAATTTCCTAAGTCATTCACAAACAAATCAAACTTGCATATTTTTGGAGGATTCCACAAAGCTGTAGAAATTAATAATATTTATGTTAATCACCTCCCGTGTTTAGAAATCAGAACCTTGTTTTCTTCCTATACAGTATACTAACTCCATTGTTTCATAACGTTTGGGAATTGGGGACCTTTTGTGACCTAATAGAAAAACTCGGCCACATAAAGTTATTCCATACTAGTAAACGAAATTTCTACTTCAGATATATCTGCAAAAAATACTTTTATATATTTTTTTTTCAGAAACGCTGTAGTATTTTCTAAAACTTTACCCATATATGGTCAAAAATTATACCGTAAATCTGAAGGAATGTTTAAGATTTTGATTTATATGCGATTTTTTTACTATAAAATAAAGTGACAGCCTAACATTTACAATACTTTATTTAGCTATTTTGTAGTTAATAGGTTTGATTGGATCACAAAATGATGTGTGCTAAAGCCCGAATTTCGGCCTTCTGAGAATGAGTCACGAGAAAACCTGCATGTCTGAGAGATCTTAATAAACATTTCTAGCATTTTAAATTCGTCTGAAGTCCACCAACCCGCTTTAGGCCAGCAAGATGCGATTGAAGGGCTATCCTCTCCGCTATTTTTTTATTATATTTTTCGTTTAGTAAGAAAATTACGTTGTTTTAAATTAATATTATAAAATCGAGATCGATATTGAGAGTTAAATAATCATAAATTGATAGTGATAAACATTAAACATTTTTTTTATATTCAACGCATAAGTCTTCTTCCTTTCTCTTGTGATCCACCTCATAAGTCATAACGCTTAGATCCATTAATTGTTATTTATTGAAATTGCTGCCATAAAATGTAAACAGTATTAAACCTCGAGTTCATACTTTGGCCTACTAACTTGAATAATTTAATTAATGGCTTCGGTAAATTACATTTGTTCAGATATTAATTTAATCAGCATTACCTAAGTGTCGTTAGTAAGTAGGCATGATCCAGTTTTGTTACATAACTTGTTATTTTTAGCATTTTTGAAATCTTAGTTATTTTTTCTAGTAATACTTATTTTTGTGGAGACTTCTTTGGTGTTATCTTTTAAAAGGAGGTTATAAAAACTCCTTTTAAACATACCCGATAACATTAACTTTTGATTCATACGAGTAGTCGTATGAATAAGTTCACAACAATAGTTGACTACTATAACCAACGAATCTTCTTCGTGCCTTCTCCCTTCTACACGACATTGGTGAAGGAATAAGTGTTCAATTTTTTGAAAGAAGAAGCCATTAGGCTACGTCCGCACAGACCGGCGGCTTTCTTAGCGCCTAGAGCCTAACAAGTCACATAGCTAGTAGCTTACTAAAACGAACGTCCTAAAATGTTCGTGACCGGCCGCACTGCGCGCTTATCTCCTAGCTAGTTGCTAAGCGCGTATCTAAGTAAACAAACATGTTGGTTTTTTGACACTAGTCGCGAGGCATTTTATTCAAGAAATAATATATGGAATATTAATTGCATAAATTTTTAAGAGTGAACCTTTGTGGAAACCGGCAAATGAACTAAATAAAAATGAAATTATTTTAAAAAAACTATGGGAAGAGATATCAGTCGAAGCAAAAAAAGATAATAAGTACTAAAAAGTTGTTTATTTATGTCATGAACCCAACATGATGGATAGGACCTTGAAATGGTATATTTTAAATGTGAATTTTCTGTAAGTAGCAGTTTTACAGCTAATTTTCAAAGTGAAATCTCGTCAACGTTACCGACAAGTAACCACGCAAACCTCCTGCAGTGCGGCCACTGTGTATCCTACCATGTTGCCAGAGCGCAATCCACTAGGTTTTAGGCGCTAAGCAAGCCGCTTGTCTGTGCGGACGTAGCCTTACGATTGAATTGAAGTTAAAAGGAATGTTAAAGAAACGAAAAAATACATTAATTGATTTTTTCTTAATTATTTTCCTGTTGAACAACAAAATGTTGGCTGTCAATATAAAACCGCGAAATAATAATAAAAAAAACATTTAAATGTCGAATATTCGCATCAAGCTAAGGTATTTAATATTTATATTACATAGTAAGTGATATAAATTTTAATTGAAATATATATAGATAGTAGCTCTAGTATTGAAATTATTATCGAAACAAGGTTTAACGAACTACTTTAAATAGTTTAAGCAATTTTTACGTGTAGATCATACGTCGATAATCAATATTCTATTATCACTTGAGACATATTTAATGTTTTTACTGAACAATAAAGTTGCAAAAGCGATATACATCTTGAGTTGAGCTTTGTGCAACCCACTGCGTAATCATTTAATGTACTACACAGAACTGTTAATAGAAGTGTCATCAACCTTGTCTATTTCGTGAAAGTATAATGTGGCGGTTACGAAACGTATAATAGGCGGTGTCTTCAGGCCTTTTTAACGTCTCACAGCTGGGCACGGGCCTCCCTTTAATGCAAGAGGGATCAGGGCATAATCTACCTACCGCGCAGGCCTAGTGCGGGTTGGAGGACTTCACATGTCTTTCGAAAATTTGCTAGTTTCTCTCAGACACGCAGGTTTCCTCACGATGTTTTCCTTCACAATACTGTATTTCATTCTAATTTCCATTAAAAAGTTAAATTTCATAATTTTCTGTTAAGTTAAACTCTTGATAAGTCTGCAAAATTCATTGATTCTATTATGAGTTTTCATACTTACATTAAGATTAAAATTATGCATGTTTATACTTTTGAAATGTATACGTGTCTTGACTATCCATCCGATTCTGATGATTGAGTTCTTATGTGCACGTCCGTGAACATTCCTTATGTAGTACCTACTAATAATATAATATGGCAGGTGTAGCGCAAGTAGTGTCGATAATTTGTAAAAAACCAATATAGAAGAACCATTTTTAATAATTTATTTACACTCACACTTTTTATTTACACACACGACGCAGCCTATAAGGCGGGTGAGGTATGTTGAGTTTTAGTGGGTGGGCTTTTCTGGCCAGTGATTCCCAAATAACCACTTGTGGTATGCATTTCCCAACAATAAAAAAAGCGCTAGTACCTTACTATACCGTACCTATCGTATTGATATTGAAACTAGATTTGTCAGTATTTCATTTCAATAATATTGTCACGCCGTTTAGTTTTGATTTGGTTATGTTTTTAATGATATCTTCTACATAACATTTTTACTTATGTTAGTCTGTGTTACTGATCTATTGCGTGCCACTTTCCTTTGTTTAGTATAAATCACGAGAAGTTATAAAGTTCCCATAAGTTCATTACATTTTGATGGTTGATTACATATATTCCTGTATAATATACATAATTACAATAGCCCTCTAGCATATTACACCCTTTCTCTAAAGTTTATTGTTTGTCTGCAGCCCCTTTTTTAGCACGATCGCGATTAATACGATCGGGATTAGGTCATAGTACACAACACTGGCCTAGTAAGTGTTGGCGGACTTCACATGTCTTTTAAAAAGTATACTGTTTAATATGTAAGAAAATTGAAAGAATTATCTAGAAATGTAAAAATTAAAATCTGTTCTTTTCTTTTAACGCTAGTCACACAGATTTCGATAAAATTTAGCAATGGCACAGATCGCGTCATAGGGATGGACCTAGGCAACCTATTAATCCCGTTTCGCCTAACAAATGATAGTAAATTTATACGATAATATTTATTAGTTTTAGTTTTAGTTCTAGGTAATTAATTAGCCATTAGCCTCATCTCTTAATCACTTCTCAAATTAATAATTCTTGAAACTTTGATTCTATAAAAATAACGGAATTGTGAAGATTTTCAAAGGTCGTCTTTCATGCTTTTAATTTACTTATTTCAGTTTTATCATAAAAGTTTCAAGCATAAATATTTGTATTTTTGAATAGTTTAGGACATGATGATGAAAAGAAATGGCCAGGTCTGTTGTATTTATATGGTTATAAAAACAGGAGTTATTCATAATTAAACATTATAGAGCATATTTATGAATTATGAAGGATATATTTATAAAAATCGATGATAAAAATATAAATATGTTGGAACATTATTACACACAGTGCCATCTAGTTCCGTGGTAAGCTACGTGGCTTGTGTTACGGATACCAGATAGTAGATATACTACACATATATAACTGTTAAATGCATACATTATATAAATATAAACATGACTGACCCATGGCTGGAGTACAAACATTCGGTCTCAACAAATGATATCCAGCGGGACTCGAACCCGCGACCGCCGGAGCAGAAAGTAGGGTCACTACAAACTGAGCCAGACCTCACAATATTGAATTTCTTTTCCTCAAAATTAGAAGGCCAATATTTGAACTACTAATTCTAGGAAGTCATTGGTGAAAATAGTCTCAATGCCATAATATCTTGCAACACTCCATTCATTTTATCACGAAACATTAATTTTATATGCAATCAAAATAAGTAGCGTTCATATGTACGAGAATTTGTATAGGCATAAGTGGCAAAATAAATATAATTTATACTTTAAAAAACGATTTTAATGCTGAAAACAGAGAAAGGGATGAACTGAATGAACATTTTTATGATTAGGTTTTAAAAATATTACAAGAAAACTCGTTTAACCCCTACGTTTTTTTTTCGCTAAACGAAGTATTCTACTAGAAAAAAATTAAATTCTTTTAGTTTACGTTTATAATTATTTCGGTTACAATGTTATAGTATGCATATTCCTTTCGCCAACAGAATGTCACTATTTCATCAGCTGTAAGATAAAATGATATGCACTTTTTTACTTTGTTTAATTCCTTAAAAATAAAAAAATAATACAAAATATGCTTTATTAATTAGCTTTCAGTATTTTTTGCAATATTATTCGTGAATCATATGAAAAATGAGTTACTTTTAATATTTTCAAAGCTTAGTTGATTTTTAATAAAGGCCATTCAACTGCCTGGACGTTGAACGTTTTCGTCAATAAAATGTGTAATAAATTACTCTACTACTTCGATGTAGTTAGTGTAGTATTGCCTTGAGAAAATACCCGATAAACACAGATGCCAGTCCCTGATAATAATTTGATAGTTACAATTTTTATATTTGTAAAAAAATCTATATTTTAACGATTGTGAAATAATACTTATATTAAATGCTTTTTCAGACTCTACCTAAAAAAATAATAATTTTAAAGCATAGTATTTGATTTTTCTCTTTTTTTATTCATTACATGATAGCTACTTAGAAGAACTATCCTTAACTTACTAAATAAAAATAAAATACGAGTATAACTCAGCTTGTTTAACGTACCCCCCACTAGCTGAAAATAATACTTCCCTCAATTAGACCATAGTTACCAAACGCGGATTGGGTGACCAAATATCTATAGGTATAATTAATATTTAATACACTCACCATGTAATCAAACCCGCGATCTCCACCATAAAATCCAGTGCCGGTTATCTAATAAAGTTACGAAGTGTAGTATAAAGGAGTATGAAATATAATTCATATAAATCAATTGGCTATCACTCTTACACGAGATAAATAAATAAGCACTTTTCCATTATCTGTGCTAGTGGCAATGAGAACGTTTCAAGCTTTTAGCGAAACATTTATCGGTATCTCATCCGGCAACAATAACGGGATTGACGTAAAGGACAACGATCATTTTCCTGGTCTTGAACTGTCCGTGGAGTGTTTGTGAAGATTGAAGGTTTGTGTAATCCTTGTCTATTTTCAGTTGGATTGCATTTTACTAGAAATCCGCTTTTACTTTTCAACTTTGAAATCGGATGCACCATGTGCTCTTTAATAATAGGAAGGTAGAACTAACGTATATTTACATATTCGTTTTTATTATATTACTACTAGCAATACGCGCGGCTTCGCACGCGTCATTTTTTTAATCGCTACAAAACTTCATTCGATCACTCGCTGGGTTGAAAATTCTCCAAAATTACTCCTGAGCCGCGCCGCTACCTATTTCATATTATATGTGCGACGTGCACTCCGTAACAAACATACTTACATTTTTATTTTACTTTCCGCTTTATAATATAAGTATAGTTTACCCATATACAGCTACTAGATGCGGTTTAGCTACTTCTGACATTGCGTTATAGATCGTCTGAAACAAACGCAAAAGCCAAAGCAAGTAGTAACTATTTTACTATTTGATATACAACAACTAAGGTTTTTTTCCTAATAATAGTTACAAAACAAAACCTTTGAAAGCTATGTTAGATATATCATTAGTTTATTCATCTCAAAACGTAATTTAACATATTTTTTCTTTTCTGCTGCCTTTTAATTTGAAGGAATTAATTCAAAATTAACACTTTCTAAATCTAAACCCGTTATTCAGTACTTCCATTATTCCAAATGTAATTGTATTTGCATACTTACAATATTTACAAAAAATATTTGCAAGGTCCTCCTTTTCGGTCGGAATAAATATTTACATTGCACGGAATGCGACGAAACCCAGAGAAAGGTTACCTGTTATTTCATATAAGTACATGTCTTTTGTACCTTCATAATAATTAAGTTTTAAAATATTTTATCCTTCAGATATAACATAGAATACTATCATCAATATATATAAAAATCAATGCCACTTTTCATTGTAATTTTATAACTCAGGAACGGGCTCACATATCTATTATCCAAACCGAATATTTAGGCTTTGTTCGGACTATTTAGTAGATGATTTATGTGAAGTTTGCACAAAATCGGTCGAGCGATTCTTCATTAATCACATTTTTTGTAACAAATTAATTCAATAAATGGCGGATAATTTTGTTAATGGGGATTTTGCTGTCAAATTGAAACATTTTTCAGATGGGGATAGTTAGATAATGTTATAAGGGATAACTTCGGCTACTTTTATTTTATTTTTACTAACGGAACACGCGGCTTCACTAGCGCTAAATCCTGGGACGAATCCGAGCGAAGCGAGGGTGAGTCGCTAGTAATATATTATATAATCTTTATTACATCTTTTATAAAATAATACGACATATAAAATTGTTCTTTCAAGGGCACATTGGATCGATTAAATGAATTCATTGAACTTTTTAATTTAAAAGGGTATCTTTCGAAACATACTATAAGTCGTCTATCTATTTACAACCTAGATAAATAGATATTTGATATATAATCGAAATAAATCCAAATCGAAATGCTAATCCATAATTATTATATATTAAAAGTTAGTATGTGTGTATGTTTTTTACTGGCAGCAGTGGTAGCCCAGCGGTAAACGCACTCGCTTGGATAACCGAGTGATGCTTGTTCAAATGTGGGTCTCGCACCTCTGATAATTTCTATCATGATCTTACGATGAAGGAAAACATCGCGAGGAAACCTGCATGTCTGAGAAAACCTAGCCAGTTTCCGAAAGACATGTGAAGTCCGCCAACACGCACTAGGCCAGCGTGGTGGACTATGGCCTTATTCCCCTCGCACTGATGGAGGCTCGTGCCCAGCCGTGAGACGTTAAAAAAAGGGTTGAAAAGATAGAGCGATATTTTACTTCATCATACTAAAACGACTGAACAGATTTGGATGAAATTCAGTAGGTTATAGATTATGAAAGAAAAAAACAAATAATTTGTACTTTTATACTAAGGACGGGTCGCCCACAAATGAAGCGACGGCAGTTATACAAAGCTTTTAGTCTTATCCGTTGCCAATCGCGGTTAAAAGGCAAAACTGACGCGAGGACAATACTTATTGTTCGATGAGGTTTTTATATAATGGATACAATGAATGTGACTTCATATAATTAGATTTTATTCTAGCTATTATAATTGTATTTTAAGGCATATCATATATTTTAATAAGCTTTGTAAAAAATAAAAATTAAAAATTTGTTGAAATTTAAAAAATTGCGTTAGTATGAACTGTAATATTTTGATTCTTAATCATTTAGATGAGATTGGGAAGCTTTTATTTAATAGAAATACTTTTCAGACAGATTTTACTAGTGACGGAGATTATGTCGTCATTAAACAAACAAACCAAAAACTTCTTATCTATTGACTTTAAGACTATTTTTATATTTGCGAAAATCTGTCTGTTTACCTAGATTTGGCCCAATAGATCTGAAATTCAGTAGCTACAAAGATTTACTATGACCAAACTTCACATATGTTGTGATATATACTTAGTATTCCTCCTTCTGCCTCGGTGGTGCAGTGGGTAGCCCGTACGGCTGCTCATCCGAAGATTTCACCAACTCGAAGAACTATTAGAGCTATTTATTACTAGAACACTGAATTGAGTTAAACGTTTAAAGTATTCGTTTTTCGTAAGGCTTTTATTTTTTTATACTAAGACATGGCGACTCACTTTTTTTGGATAATTTTGAAGTAATATGTGTATTATAAGTGTTCATTAAAATCATAAATTATGATTAAATTGTGATTCATTCATTAATTCGTAGAGCAAATAAAAGAAACATCTTAGACTTTGACCGCACTTGAACTTCATATCAGATGTAACCAGATTTTAAGGTTAGTCATTACATTGTCATAGATAACAATAATGTAATATTTTACGATGTAGTTTCATATTTTATGTGCTACTTTCGATTCTTATCAGTTAGAAACAAACAGAAATACCATGTTTGAATTACCATATAGTTATATTTATTCATAATATGTATCATCTATAGATATTTTGTAGATCTGTTGCAATGCCTTAATAATTTTATAGATCTTTTATTCTTAATATCCATTATCTATTATTAATTTTCAATTTTTTTGTGTAAATTTGATCATAAGATTAAAGATACTTAAATTAACTTTCAATCTGTAACTGTATGTGCTACTTGATATGTCTGAAGACCTTGCGCTTTTTTTGATATAAGAACAGAAATAGAACAATACTACAAAAATATACTCAAAATAGAGCTATTTCAGTTTCAGTAAATATTATATCTTAGAAAATTTTTAGCAAAGAGCAATGTAGAGTAAGAGATGTATCTATTTTTTAAACATTTACAAGAAATGAGTGTGTAATTTATTAATTTATATATAACAAAAGAAATTTAATGTAATGATTCATCTATGGGATAGGAAATCTAAAACCACAATATATTTTTAATATTTTATTTTATACACTTATATCAGGTAATAAAAATCGTCCGCTCAGCGGAAAGGTACATGGACACATTAATAAATTAACTTATGCTAAATCAGTCTAACAGTCGCGCCTAACGCGGGTCGTCTTAACCTAGTATCACAGATGAGTAGAGCGGTGGGTCGCGAGCGAGAAGCAAAGCGCACCCGTGTGGGAGCGCCGTGTGCGAGCTGTCACTCCTCTGATGCAGAGGAGAGTTGCGTGCTGCCTCCGGAACTGAATGAACTTCGGCAGACGCCAGACTCTGACCCGTTTCCCGGACCAGAGACGCTTTCTCTGTTCTCTCCGCCATCGCCAGGCGTCAGTGTTCTAAGTAAATCTAATGCAGCACGCGCGCGCTGGCCATCGGCCGCAGCAGCTGATGCCGCACCCGACGCTCGATCCCACGCGCTCTTCTGTGGAAGCAGCATTCTTCGAGCTTCACGCTGTACGCGACGTGAGCGTAGCGCGAACAGAAACGGCGACACCGCTGAAGCAAGTAGCAACAGAGCGAGCGCAGGAGTCCTGGCACTCACTGCGAGCCCTGGCACCGCGGCAGACACTACAGCGGTGACCGCGTGTGGCACATGCAACATCACTAACGCACCCGTTAATAGTCCAACTCGGGCTGCACGAGATTCTTCCCTATACCGAAAAAGTGAAGCGTTCGATATCCTACACCGAATCGAAGTTATCCTGGATGTACTGTGTGAGGGTGCAGGATTGCGAGGCTGCAAAGCAAGCAATGGCGCCGCAAGGGATGGCGCTGAACTCACTGCTGGCAAACCACGTCGAAGATCCTCATTTGATTTCGCCTCTTTGCGCGCATTCCGTAAACTTGCAACGGAAGGGCATCGTACGGGACGTTCCGGTGGTAAGAGGAAAGCCCCAAATTTACGATCATTTTCATTAATGTTATCTGGGACATCAATTTTTAATGTAAGTCCTTCGCCTTCTTCTATCAGATCTGGCAAATTAACATGGGGCTCATGAAGTTGTAGAGCGCTAGCTCCATTCGCTCGCGCTCGGAGACCCGACGAGCGCGCCGCGCGGTATATCCGCGAGTACATAAAGCAGACTACTGTCACTGGGGCAACGACACCGGCTATTAAGTACAGCACGTAATACCCAAGCTCGACTTCCTGGATGACGGACTCGAGCGGGTAGAAGTGGCGAAATACGGCAATAGTTGCACGTCCAGTGGCTGCGAAGGCGGCGACTAGCCAGGTGGCTGCACAGAGTGCTGCTGGGCGTCGCTGCAGCAGTCGAGTGTGGCAGCGGAGAGGGTCGGTCACTGCGTGGTGTTGGTCCACAGCGATGAGAGTGACCGCCAACAGCGCCGCCAGGCTGCAGGCAGCGGCAGCCGCGTCACCGGCCTCTATCCACCCAGCTTCCTCAATCGCCGTATGCTCGCCGAAAAGTGCCGGCGCAAGTAAGCAGGTCGTCACCAAATTCGTCGCTAGTAGATTAATAACGAACCTGGAACAAAAGAAAAATATCATAAGTAAACATCAAATTACGAGGTTGTTTAAGTTAGTTTTGAAGAGAACAATTTTAATATTACGAATAAGAAGAACTTATATTTAATTTGAATATATCATAGATAACCTAAAAAAGTCACCCGTCGTTTCATGCAAAAATATATCAATTGCAACGTTTACAAACATTTCATTCAATCAATATACTGAAAATAGCAGCTGCAACTCTGCGACATTTGAGGAGGCGTTAAGACGCACCTACATGTACATAATGCTTCGAGCCTGAAGGGAAGTCTACGTTACATAACTAGTTGATAGTCCTGTTGTGTCGTAACTTGAATTCTCGGCAACATAAACATTTGACCATGCGCGGGACTTTCGTAAAGAGCTGTGACGTGACCGAGTTTGCTATTCACGTGCTATTTGTTATTCCGGTCTCAATTACAATTGTTGCCCTCAAAATGTGTGCAGGTCAGAAAAACTACACCTTCATTGAAATCCGATTGAATAAGTAACCGAATAATGGATTCATACTACGGTCAAAAATGTTAAAGTTGTAAAGCGTTAAAGTTATTGGCCTAATAAATTATATAATTATTATACACGAATATTTGACATTTTGAATATCAGCGGATGGGACAAAAAGAGGGAACAAAAATCGTGAATTATAATTTTTTGTGATTTAAACTATTATTATTGTTTTTGTGACTGATTTAATTAAATCGCGAAAAAACATTAAATTGCTTAATTTATTGATAATATTATTTAAGAATATTCTGTATGTATATTAATAGAAATATTTCTTTAAATAAATGCGCAATATTTTGTATAATATATAGTTAAACTTTTTTGTTTCGTTCTTGATATTTAAAAATAACGGAAGTCTTGAAGGCGTTATAAAAATGTATTAGAATTTATTTTATAATTTTCCGAAGAAGATACCATTATAATTTATTAAGTTTAAAAACATTTTTATATTAAACTTCAAGGGAAGGTTATTCTGAAAACTGAAACAAATAAACATAACCTCCAACGTGAGAATTGACAATGATCTGATTTCTCGATTATACAGTACCTATGTTGTACCTATGTGTTTGACGACATGTTTAGCACAGTTTGTAGAAACTCTACTTTCTGCGCCAGCGGTCGCGGGTTAGAGTCCCGCTGGGGGCATTCATTCGTTGACCACGAATGTTTGTTCTCCAGTCATGGCTGTTTATATTTATAATATTATGTATTTAAAAGTTATAAATGTTTAGTATATCAACTATTTGGTATCCGTAACACAAGCCTCGTAGCTAACCACGGAACTAGATGGCGCTTTGTGTAATGATGTCCCAATATATTTATTTATTTATGTTACTATATAGTAAACATTTTTATCTGTATAAAATATTAAAAACCAATTATTGCTTCCAATTTTAAAAGTACAAAATCCTACGAAATTCAATATCTAATGTACAAAACGTATGAAACCATTCCTACTACAATAATAGATCGGTATAAAAATAAGAAACACAGCTAGTGTATTTTACAATATATTACACAACACATTTGATGTTTATAAATTACTCAATTATTTAAACTGACAGTTTCTTTCGGCGAAAAAATTTATTTTCATAGTCATTTCCATGTCGTTACACTATTTAGGCTTTACGAGTATATCTGTTTATTTTTCTTACGGCGTTGTAACAATACCGAATGAATCTAGATAAAATTTCGTATAGAAAGACTTTAACCTACAATATTATATAGGACTGCTTATAATATTAGAAGTATAAATCAATAACGATAAATACAAAAAAACCCTACAGATACATCTAAAGCGAAGCGTGTGTATATCGCCTTTAAAATATAAATAATTTCAACTATTATTCATTATTAAATGGAATTATTTAAAAAAAATACACTGTGAAGCATTTAATATTGTAATTACTATTACTGTATGGTAACATCGTGTCACATAGGTATTAAGATGCATAGCAACACTGTGTTTAGTTCTTCCAGATTGTTCCCCATAAGCATATGTAGGATAAACTGCCCTTGTGGCGGATGTTATGACATTGCCAACACCGAGACCTTCGTCCATACAAGCTTTATTTGAAAAACAAATCGTATATTTAAAATTGCATGTATGCAACGCGCATACATTTCATATATAGGCGGAATTAGAATCGAATAGATGAATAAATCTGTTGCCAAGGATGCTGGACTTATATAAAATAGTGCTTAGAAGTTGTAATAAGTAAAACAAAATTAGTTCCTTTCTTGATTTTTGAGTTTAAATAATACGATGGAATATCAAAATAGTCTAATGTAGTATAGATTATAATAATTATTGATGTAAGTAGCAATTGAAAAATGCGAGGTCCGTTATGAAACTGTATGAAGGTTAAACTTATTTTGATGGAATCATAGCGAAGTGCTTAGTTATTATAATAGATAAAATAAAAAGACAAACATAATTTTTCATTTATACAACATAAATAACCTTTATCAAGTAAAAAGAAAAAGCTCTTCACGGTTGGCATCAATCACCTAGGTAACTAAATATCGATATATTATTTATTGAACGATAAAACGCTTTGAAATCCATCCAGGAGGCATGAAGGTGATTGAATTATTCCACTGTGTTCTTACTTTTGCCATTTAAAAAAAACAACGGAAGCTCATTTCGCAAATGTTTTTATTTACGGCGTAATAAAAACATATTTGCGAAATAAACTTCGCTAGTCATTGAATCAAAGTGTGTCAAATGGTCAACGGTTTATTTGAAGATTTCCTCGTATTAAAAATGCTTATGACGTCTTATAACATAGATCGGGATAAGAGTCAATGTCATATCGTATTTATAAATACATTGAAATTATTGAAATATTTTTTGAAGTTAAATCAATTTTCGTTTCTAACTTATTGAATAAAACAAAAATTTACAATTAAATGTTTAAAAAAACATGTATTCACAATGATTAAATAACTACGCGCGTAGAACGTATTATAAATGAGGCATATCAATATTTTAATACTACGTTCAAGATTAACTCGAATAGATTGTAACAATAAAAGACTGGGGAAACCCCGCCTAAATGGAACGTAGTGTTGTAGGTATAATTTGGTATATATACCTATATAATAATAATTTGGTTTTGAATGTTTATATTAATTTATATATTTTCAACCAATTTCATACAATGAGATAAAATGTTCTCGGAATCTTTATGTAAATTTTCCCATCATTTGGAAACATTTTAGATTCCGGTACAAAGATTAATGACATTAGCATATATTTCAATAAATTGTCTATGACTCGCACATCACATGGAATTAGCTGTAATTAAATATTTGTTGCTTGTTTTTCCATACATAACTTACGGCCAGTTTCTATAACCTATCTACCGATAGACCGGTAGTTACTTTCATACTATTTTGACACATTAAAAGTTACAATCTGTCAAAATCGTATGAAAGTATCTACCGGTCTATCGGTAGATAGGTTATAGAAACTGGCAGTTAGTCATTTGGTAACTATCACACTAACATGTGTCATAAACAAAAAAAAACATACATTGATACAAACTTTTACATTTACTTACATATACATACATTTAATAGTATTCTGATATAAAAATTAAAATATTGTATATAATATAGTATTAAAATCACTATCTCTGACTTCTAATGTAATTATAATTTAAATGAAATCTTTGGACATACGTAAAGGGGTTCTGATAAGCTATTGTATAATTGAAACTAAATCTTATCAATTTGAATGATTGATATTTCGTATTCAGTAGAAATTTCTATTTGACCATAATCTAGACTAAATTAATATATATGAAAAACTGATTTTTCTAAGAACATGTTAATGAATTATTAGGCCATCGCAATGTTTAATAAGTAGGTAAGTCATAATTGTTATAGTAATTACATAAATGTATATTTAATAAAAATTGCTTTTAATATGTTATGTTTTAGTAAAAGAGGAACCTCAACGTTGTTTCAAACGTCCTCAGCTAAAATGTTAGAGATCAATAAACTACCCGAACATTAATCAAACTAATATTAAATATTGCAAATGATTTTTAGAAGAACCTGTTAAAAGATACGAATAATTATTTGTAATGGATCATTATTAAGAAAATGATACACCAATGTCTTTGACCGTCCTTTCTCTTAATGGTTTTTTAGAGGTCTCCCTTAATGTGGCTTCAAAGGTTACGTTAGTCGAGGTTGAGTTATTTGGATAGAACTCTAATTATTTTCGCTTACTATTTCCGCCTTGCACTAATAAGTGTTGCTAATCTAAAATTAATTTAAATGATAGAATTAAATAAATAAATATGTTGGGACATTATTATTCAGCACTATCTAGTTCAGTGTTAAGCTACGAGGCTTGTGTTACGGATACCAGACAGTTGATATACTACATATATAACTTGAAATAAATATATAAAAATATAAACATATTATTCCGTCACTCTTTGATTTTGGTTTTTAAAAACAAAATTTAAAACGCTCTCTATCTAATTCTTTGAATTAGAAATAACGTGACATTACAAAATTGATAAAGCACATGATTAAATAACGAAATATTTCATCTTTTTACATCAAAAGTCAATAAAATACTTGTCCAAGATTTAATATTTTACCATTTGAAATAGATTTACAATGAAGTTCTTAATAATGTACATTAATATCAATATAATAATACTAATTTTGGAAATGTATTCTTTGAAGGACACGAATAATAAATCAATAGATGAATATAAGTCATAATTATGTATTTTTTGTGTATTTATGCTATAATATACATACAAGTTATTTAGTACATTTCAGCGACGATGTGTAAATAATATTTGCCAATTCCTTTTTCTTTCCACTAAATAAATTTTGAAATAACTTTTAATTAGCAGTCAGTTCCTTCATTGGCAATAAATCATAATTAAGAAGATATAATATCTTCATTAATTTCGCCATTGTGCGAACACAATAGCCGTCAGGAAGTATTACACGCTTACATATAGTAATGTCCCATTAACCATACAAAACTACCCATTTCGCCTCGCCTTTTTAAGCTGTTGTTGTTATCGCTCAAAGAAGGCGAGTTCCAAATTTTAAGATTATTTTTTTTATATTTATATATTGAATTCGTCACTATCAAGGCCATCTTATTTTATTTTGTAGGTACAACTATACCAGCAATACCTCACTATTGATAATAGACTTTAGTAGGTACAGTAAAAATCATTAAATAATATCGATTCAATGTATTTATAATAATCAAAAAAATAATGATATAATAATAACTAGGAACTGGGTAGGTACCTGTATTATATAGTGCTGAAATAAGAAAACAATTTCATTTATTGTCTCATTAGGTTTGTGTCAATACATAACTCATTGCGTTTAAAGAAAGTAGTTAGACCCCAGCATATGAAATACATATTAATAAAATAAAGAAATATATATATATATATAACTTCTGCGATATTGCCCTTAGTGGTGACTAAACACAATTAAAGTTTTATCCTTGATCCTATTTATTAGAGCCGGTAGTTATTAAACAATCTATCGAAATTGTTACCACAGACACACTGCTGTTGGCAACTCAATTGCATAAAATCTATTACTCATGGGGTCATACCAATATTGTTAATTTCTAATGATTATTTTTACTGCGTTTAAACAAATAACAATTATATACTATAAATTATTATTGGCTTTTGACCCATTACATAAAAATAAAAAAATTCCAAGTGTTACCAGAATATTTTTATACCATAGTTGCCAGGTGTATTGCTAGTAGAATGGTTAAGTATGCTATTTATGTCATGAGTTTATCTTTATACTTTGTTTTATTTATTTTAATATTATAATAAGATATTTAGGTATCTATATATACATATACGACGATATGGTTTAGGCATTACAGTAAAATCAAAAATATATAATAATATATAAATAATAATGAAAAATATCAACAGAAATACTGAAAGAAATCCCTGAACTCGAATTTAAATCGAAGGTAACCAGACAAATGAATGATGCATAGAGTATACAAAATTCTGCGAGTAAATACATCAACCACAATTCTTACCATCTATCAGTAAAACAATGGACATGACGTTTGCAATTCACAAGGGCGATTATAAGAACGATATAGGCTTTCAAAATTGTAGACAAAGACAGTGGAGTGGACGGAAAAAATTCTGACATTACATACACTGTGTAACCGTTTTCACTTAAGTTAAAGTGACACTGCCAAGTTCCGCTCGTATGTTCTTTCCTTAATTTTAATTAATTTAATTAGTTAATTGATTCACTTGACATTTAAAAATGAATCTTGTCGTGTAAAAGCTAATATACGTTATGTATTTAAATCAATGCGTGTTGAACACTATATCCGGAAAAAATATAGTTTTTTTTTACATTTTTTTATATAACTTTTTGTATATAGTAATCAAATGGTTTTTAAACTAATTTATAGTATCGATATCTAGGGCAATTAAAATTATCATTAGTAAGTATATGAAGTAATTGTAATCATATAAGGGTTTTTTATAACTAAATCATTTAATGATAGCAATTTAGCCTGAGCTTGTGTTCGTTAGTTTCTCTAACTTTCCCGCTTTCCTCTTACTTAACATAAGGTGGCATTTCACCGTTAAATAAAACATACCTAAGTATTTAAGAAATCTATCTCTCTTTCTTTCTCTCTACTCTCTTCCACTCTTCTAACAAGTTAGCATATTATATTTTTAAGTTCTTCATATTTTAGTAAATTAAATCAAACTTAATAAATATCAGTCATGCAAAATTAAACAGTATTCATTTTCATAACTCAGATTTTTCATATTATGAAAGTAGCAATCGACCCATTTCTAGTTGTCAACTTTTCAGTGTTCTTTCCCACATTTTGGTGTTAGTGAACTCTTAATAAATCGCTAGCTTTTATTAAAACGTAACTCACGGTCCAAGGATCTAGGAGAGTTATAAGGTCTTTCACCTTTCTAATATTAACAATGTAATCACGACAATGTGCAAAGTTTTTTCTTTCGACCTCCTTCATTTTATCAGAATAAGTATACCGACTTGACTTCACATAGTATACCTATATTCCATAAATAATTTATATACTCTATACCGTACATAATTTATTAGTATCTACTCTATATATTTTTGAACATTCAGCCGTTTTTAATTTTTAGCCGTTAGCCACTGCTGGGCACAGGCTTGCCTTCAATACGAGAGGGATCAGAGGTACCAGACCCGATTTCAACCCGTTTCACTCGCTTTCCCAAGCGGGCGAGTTGCCACTGGGCTACCACTGCTGCTTTTAGAACATTGCTCAACAAATATATTTGTAATAAATATTGGTACACATACGGACGTCACATATAATTGAATCAAACTAGACATATTTTATTGGAGTTTCCAAAAGCAAATTCAAGTCTTTTGTTCTACATATACAGTTTCGTATATGTATCACGTTTTGAATACAAATCACCTTCAACAACATTGCAGGTGGAACATTGTTCGGATATAAAATGTTTTTGTGTAATTGGTAGTTAATATCAGAATTGTTTTTTAAATATTGCAATACTAAGTGTCAAAAGAAATGTTATTGATCAATTATTTATTACTTTCTGATCGATTTATTTTATTGTTTATTTCCGATAAACTCATAATTTAGTTAAAATAAGAGTTTAAATAAAAACACATCCACCTACATAAGCAAGTTTTTATTTTATGATTTAAAAGAATTGAAGAAAAATCCCAATTAATACGCGCAATGACGTTGCTACATGTAGTTATGAGTTATGACGTCATATTGCTATAGTATAGTAATGCAAACAGAATAAGTAATAATTATTTCTCATGTCCCATTCATCTTCATTATTTCCTATACGCAAAAGATATTTGTCGTTTATGATTTATGAATAAAGTTAATTAGTTAATTATGAAAAACAACTGTATTGTCAAAATTTCATAGGATTGTCACTAAGGTTTTTCATGTCGCAGAAGTCGTAGTCACAAAAATTCTAGAATAATTTAGAATAAAGTAGAGTCGCTACAAAGTATCTTTCAATTAAATCTGTTTTAATTTTTTAAACAAAACTTTGATAATAATCAAAAGAAAATAGATAAGGTATAAAAAACAAAAATGTACCTATTTTCTATATTTTACTAAATAGCGACAGTTTTAAAAAGAATATTGAACTCTATTTTTAACATACTCGTACAATACGTTAGCGATAAAAAGTTGTACGAAGTAAAACTTGTATTTATAGTTTTTAGGAGGGACTCGGCTAGCTTCAGCCGGTGACCGAGACATAAAATTCTATTAATGTTGTAAATTTAAAACTTTCCTGCTTAATTACATGAAAATTGTGTAGCTGATTTTGATGGAACTTAGTACACAAATATAGATCCCGGAGTTATGTAATATGGGCGATTCTTATCCTGTTACGCTATGATGAAAATAGTGTGTGAGAGAGAGAGAAAGAGAGAGAGACAGATAGATTCTAGGAATAGTGAAAGAAAGAAGAGGAAGTGCTTCAAGCAGGCATATCCGCGGGTAAAACAAAAGGATAAGGGCACTAATAAGGTTATGACTCAAGATGTTGCCATGTTGATCACCTTTGATGGACGCTATCATTATACAATGCTTCCTTATGACGTGTACTAAAACTTATCCTTACTGACATAAATGCATGTATTTTTGGTTTTTGACATAATTAAACCGACTTTAAAGAAGTTGTACTCAATTCTATCTATGATACTTGTATTTTTCGAAATTTTCATATTTTTAAAGAATAGATACTCAACGATGTAGGATCACCATAACTAGAACCCAAGAATCATGTTATCATTTATTAAATTCATCTTTTGCTTGTTAATAGTCTTATTTTCATGCCAGTAAAATAATCTAACGTAATGCATATTTCAATGAAGGTGTAGAACAGTAGCCATTGTTCGTGCACCATTGTTCTGCAACACGGTTCAAATAACCAAGTTAAGAATCTTACGAAGAACTCAAATAGTTATCTAACGTTTAAGATCGCTATAAGCTTTGTTCTGGAAACCAGATATTTTTACAATCTAAATATTTTTCCATTTACTTATCTATGCAGAGGATTAATACTTCATTTGATTTAAATAAAAATTTGATAACTTTCAAATCCAAATGATATCACTTTTTATGTGCTTAGTAACAAGTGGTATACAAAGAAATGATTTTTATCAGTTAAAAGTATAATAGTATTCTGGTAATTCTTACTAAGTTAAGCCTTGCAGGTGAAAACGGATTTAAGAATCAGACCATGAAAAGAACGTCTGCATGAAAACACATCTCAAGTTAGGGCTGGCGTGTTTAAAATAGAACGTTCTCTGAATATATCTCTGTGAGATTTAAGTCTAAATCGAGAAAACTATACTGAGGAATTTCAAAAAAATATTTGTCTTAGTTTTACACGTACAATGTATGTTGGCATATGTTAATGAAATGTATGAAAAAATTGAAATTCTTAGAAAAGATATCTAAAATTTAACACATTCGTAAAACAATACTATGTTTTTTCGTATTGTATAATATATGATTTCATAAGTATTTTAGATTCTTAAAGTCAGTTACCTTTAAACCTTAACCCTTTAAATAAACAAGAAGTAGGTTTTATATATTCACTAGCAACTCACCCTCGCTTCGCTCTGGTTCGTCCATAGATCCAACGCGAACGAAGCCGCAGATTCCACTAGTGTATCACACATATAAACCTTCGTCTTGAATCACTCTATCTAGTGAAAAAAACGCAGCAAAATCTCTTGCTTAGTTTTAAAGATCTAAGATAGACAGACAGCGGGAAGCGACTTTGTTTTATACTATGTACTGTAAAAAGTATATAACTTTACGTTTTACATATAGGTCTTTTCATTATTGTATATTATATACCTACTAATATTATGTAATACGAAGAAAAATGCTAACACCAAGCTTTGAGAAATTATAGTGCCTTCATGAATACATGAATGTTTAAAATGCAACCCTATCAATATGTACACGAGTAGACAAGATGCATTGACCTTAACCTGAAAATAGTATGTAAGGTACACTTAGGTGACCTAATTCTTAATTGAAAAGATCTTATTCTTAATTAAAAATATAGTAGGTATTATTATATATCGAAATTAATGTTAAATTATCTTTTACTAAACACTTACTGGTTAGTTATGAAAACTCAAATTAGTGTAATTTTAAAATTGACACTTCAGGAATGAAGAAGAAGATAGAAAATATGAAAATCCTGTTTTATCAGCAACGCGAGCAGAGCTGCAGGCAAATGTAATTGACACGGCCTTATTTCGTATTAATCGTCATAAATAAGTGTAAAACGACAAAGTCTATATTTTTAGGATTGTCTGCATAATATATTAACGTTATTGTACAAAGATCATCTTCGTTTTAAAAATATTTATACGAGTAGCTCTATCGTAGTATGGACGTTTTCGACGTAATATTCGTGTTAAGTCTCACAACAAATACTGATAATGATAAACAGATGGCGCGCTTTGACCTATTTTCTAGATATTATTATTCAGGAACACTTCACCTACATTACGATGATGGATTTATATTGCCTTCTTGGCGATTTACTGAGAATCGTCATTTTCTGTAAAATATTTTTATTTTTTGTTATTAATTTGATGGTAATTACTCAATGATAAAAGATAAACGACTTACATTTTATTATCAATGTTTTAAATTTCCCGGGAATTACAAAATTTTTCACCTACTTAGTATGACCAAAATACTTTTACGCTTAAAAAGTAAACGTACATTTAGACAACATAAAACATTCAACTTTTCAAACAAGATGTATAATAAAAATTAAAGTCATTATTTTGTTACTAATGCGAATTAAATATGCGCTTTCATCATTTTTGTACTGTCGACATCATGCAATGCCTTATATGGCAAGAGCACGTCAATTCGTGATCTTAGATTAATGATCAATACAATAGTAAAATTTAACATTAATGTTTAATCTCCTGTCGGTTTGTTCATTAAAGCTTATTATATGTACGATTTCTAGAAAGCTACGTTCTTTAAAAGAAAACCAGTCAATAACAAAAATGACAAATATTTTTGTTCAAATTTATTAAAATAGGAATATTATAAAATAAAAGATTTATAATATTATTTCGTAGAGTTTGAAACTTTAAATAAAACGTGTTTCTGTTTCATATGCAGCTAACGTCTAATTGTCCATTGTTTTTTATCACAGATAAAAAAGAAAATTACGACAATTGTGAGATAACCGACATTTATTATAACATACATACACGTAATACATGCTAGAGTTCTCAGAAGAATCAAGACCGGATTTGTTATTCAATTCATTTGATTAATGATAATTTAAATATTTTTAATATTAAATATTTAATGCAATTGCTTGTATTTCAGTTTGTGTATATGTTGTTAGTATAATAATATTAATATATACTAATATAAGACAGTGGTAGCCCAGCGGTAACGCGCTCACTTGGATATCCGAGTGATGCGGGTTCAAATCCGGGGTTTCATGTGCGAATCATTTCTATCATGATTACCACTTGTCTTGCGGTGAAGGAAAACATAGTGAGGAAACCTGCATGTCTGAGAAAACCTAACAAGTTTTCGAAAGACATGTGAAATCCGCGAACTCGCACTAGGCCAGCGCGGTGGACTATGGCCTGATCCCCTCGTACTGAGGGAGGCCCGTGCCCAGCAATGGGACGTTAAAAGGGGGTGATGATGATGATATACTAATAACCATAAGATTAGATTAAGTCATATAAACGAATATTGTATGTTGTTTGTCTACCGTTCGTCTATTCTACTTAGAAAATAATATATATGTATTTAAATATCATTCGCGACATCAAAAGTCACTTTTAATTGTAACTAAAAATTATACGGGTATGTAAAATGTAGTTCATGGAATTATTTCTTTTAATTGTTTAGATTGATATCTATTCCATGATATCATCTCATAGAATCATAAAGCTCATCGTACACATTGGATGACACGATCATTTACGGTTCGTATGGCAAAATTCACCAAAGTGTTCTGAATAAATACTTCTCATGTCTTTGCTTTAAGGAAAACGTCTCGGAATTGAAATAAAGCAAGGCTTTGTGTTACTCCTCAATTTTTCTTTACTTATTACGATTTGTTTCGATAAATTTAAATGATCCGACTTAATTCATTTCCCTTCTAATCATTCAGAAGACAGACACTAACGCTAATACTTTAACAAAAATTTTCCTAATATTTTCCTACGTATGCCTCATCGATGTAAATTATTATCATTGTCCTTAGGTTTCTTTTTCATCTCTGTCCTCTTTAGAAATAAAATAATATGCTTCGTTTCTGGCTGATACGTACGGTAAGTCAATACACTTTTCAGTATTTTTATATTATTATTAGATATGTAATAATTTATTTAAACTAGTAATGATTAGCCTTAAAATCATATAGTCAGTAATCATATAGTCAATATTTTAAGAATCTATCATTGCACGTTGCGTAATGTTGGTATGTTAATTTTATATCTTGTAATAAATCTGCGATAACTAAAATATATTTGAATGGAATATTAATATTTGATGCATATTGCATCACGTACATCATTCGACGCTTTAATGTTATTTTGAGGTCGAATTATGTATACGATGTATCCAAAAACACAACAACACTACGCTTAGGTAAATAAAAATTAGTGTAAGTGTATTACTGTGTTCTGTAGTATGTAACTAAATATAGCCCCACTAAATGACTGCGCACTCAACTAAATACGTTTTTGAATAAAAGATTACAAAAGTTTATTATAACAAGAACCTATAATCAACAATATCTAATACTTATTCAAAATTGCTTTAAATGTATTGGGTAAAGTAATTTAAAGGTATCATATCAATTTCCTACAATTGTAGGCATCGCAACTGCCCAGGATCGGGCTATAGTCCATCACACTAGCCAAGCAAGCTAGTGGGCTGTAATTACTTGACATTGATCTTCGAGACCGGATTCAAACCCGTTACCACTGAACTATCACTGCCTTTATTTTATATGCTGCAGCTGTAACATAAAGCGACTTAGCTTTTGTTTTAAAATTTTTATCTTTATACTAAGTGTATAAAAATATGTATACAAAGTGTATAAGTATATAAATATGTATACAAAGTGTATATAATATATAAATAATTATTACTATTTGAAAATATTCGGTGACCATTAAAAAATTAAAATATTAAATAAATTTAACTTGTAATAATGGTTTTATTATGTTTAAATATGTACATTATATAATAATTATTTTAGGTTTTTCTAACGAGGTTTGTAACCAGTCCAACTTGTCAAACTACATCATTACGATTATTAAAAAATATATTCAGTAGATAATTTATACATTTAATACATTGTTCTTACTACGAACAAAGTAACTGTAAATTACATTTTTAATTAAATAAAACCGAAGCATACCATCCCATATTATAGGCTTCACTGCTATTCCATAATACATAAATTACCTATAAAATGTAATTTATTTTATATTTATTTTGATACTTATATAAACTTTAAACTTAAAGTATAATTCGTTTAATAAAGTGATTAAAGTGAGAACATCAGATAAACCTATTTTGAAGTTGGTTAATAAGCTATTATGGCTTTAAACACAATATTATCTTAAGAAAATGATTATCTAAATTCACAGGTGTCACGGTGCATAGTTCAAAGGAATGCCAATATTAATAAAAAATCAAGCTTTAACTGTTTGTGCTCGTGCCACGAAGCTATTAAATGCAATAGGCATGGGCAATAATAAAATTATTTGCAAATAATAATTACAAACTTCCTACATAACTACACTTCATGGTCACTGTTACCTTAAAACAAGGTATCTACAATTTTGATTTATTTTCATACTATTCTTACTTGTCCTAATATTACCTATAAATGTGTTTTTTTAAACCGATACAAAGCGAAAGATCGATATATTTTCGTCCTTCACCCAATAGTAAAAAAATCTTAAGACTTCACGTCGAATGATTCGTTTATTTAGTACCTAAATAAAATATGACCTTTGATACTTACAGTAATAAAAAGTTACCCATTACTCATTATGCTATAAAATATTATCCTAATATTTAGTATAAAATGAAATATTGTAGTTATTATTCTGACATCATTATAAATTACCACTTTTTCGTCGATTTACATTACCGTCTTTAATAACAATAGTTAGTAATTATAAATACATAAATTTTCGGCAATTTTAAAGTTTCTTTGTAAAATGGTGTTGATTTTTTTTTTGAAAATTTGCCAAAACATATTTGCCAAGACTTATACGTATGAACCCTATTACACTTTAGTAAGCATTAATTATATATTTATATAATTTATTACCTTAAACCTTGTTCCCTAATAGTGATAAAAGAACTTAATATCATGAAACTACTTTTCATGTTAAAAGCATATAATTTTATTTAAGTACGACAATTATTTTGTTTATGTTGTCCGATAAAATCTTAAACAGGTTTATAAACATTTTTAATACAAACTTTTAACTATAATTCTGATTTATCCTCCGATAGCTTATATTGTTTGCTTGAAAAAAAATTTTTAGCTTGATAGTTGAAAAAAATCGCCAATAAAGAAATATATATTATATATGACTGTTCGTCACTACAAATCTTTAAAACTTATAGGATTCGTGTAAGTATTTTTAAGTAGATATTTGTATAGTAGATATAACATATGTATTATATTCTTTGTTATCTTATAATAATTAGAGGTAATTGGTACTGCACATATTGTTTTTCTTATTTCACTTTATGTAGACGATGTCACATGTAAAGACTAGTATAAAATAATGACTTATTTACTACTAACTTGGATATTATTATTTTGTTTCGCCGAGCCAACCTTTGCCGGAAGGCCACATAGTAATCATATCAATAATAAAACAAAAAGGAGATTGTAAATCAATTAAAGCTTTAACAACTTTGACTTAAAGTTGTCCTTTAAGCAGTATTTATAATTTTATGTTTTCATTAACTATGGAATTGGGTACCTATGAAATCGTTGAAGCACTGTTTGTGTGTTTTTTTTTAATTTTGTCTGTTTAATTCTTAAGTAATAAGTCTTATACTTTATATAGCTGGGATATCTTATGAAGCATCTCTCAAAATGAAAATAATGCCGCATCTTTACAAAGCCACCAGGTTCCAGATCCAATCGTCTCACCCGCTTCCGCTGTTTTGAAATGCAAATCATAACGAAAACATTCAAAATTGTCGGGGAGATAACCTTAGCGAAATAAATATTTAATGATGCGTTCAATTTAAAGTTACATTTTTTATCTTTTATATAGCATGTACAATGTACATACATTTAATATGCTGTAGTTTAAAAATTGAGATTTTTTAATATTATGTACCATTATGTATATTTTAAGACGTATTTAGTTCAAAGTTTTCATTGTGGTATTACAAACAAACAATAAAATTTTAGTAAGCTGTATATATAGATTTGTGAAAGGAGGTAATACTTATTAAAGTTAAAGGTTCATCTAATACAAATAACAGTCAAATTTAAATACTTATTTCCAGTTTTGAAAAAAAATTTGCGCCCTACCTATCGTAATCAAATGTATCTAATAAATATTTTAAAGCAATTAAAATTTTCCTACAGTGGTTTTAATTAGTTAGGAATGCGTGTGTCAAATGTCAATCTAATCAAAAAGTCTAAACATACCTATAGCTTACGATAGTTGAATTTAGTAACGGTTTTTTCTACATATATCAACATATTTAAATACATTTGTTCAAACGCTAGTTATTAAATTCATTTTCTTCTATAATTTTTTATTATTCAAAAAAAATAAAAATGGCTTGCCCCGTTAACTAACTTATAGCCCATACACTTAGAAATAATCAGTATTACTGATATATCTATATATTATAATCAATTATAATGTGTCCGATTGAGAGTGATAGATACGTTTTCAAAATAAACACGCAGCTTTGAAAGTTGTATGACGATTCTGCGAAAGCTGCATCATTTATCAACATCCCCGAACTTGTTAGAGATATTTAAATAAAGAAAATATTCTTCATAAACTAATTTTCCGTAAAATATTTCATGGTGCATCATATCTTATGCATATGTTTGATATTATATTATAGTATAGAATTCCATATAATTTATTTTATAAAATTTGCATAAATTTTACTTTGTTTATATTATGTTGACATATTATTTATTCGATTTATATATAAATATGGAGACGTGTCCAACTAGGCTTAATATTATATGGTTTCAAATGCACAAGTGGTTGCAAAGAACTTACAACCTTGCCATTGTAAACCTAACGCTATTTATGTGTATTCTTAAAAATGACAAGCAATCCTCTTGGCACACTGCTACTACCAAACGCCGCAAGTAAATAATATTATCCAACATATTCAAGGCGAGGGTCGTACAAAAAGTTCATTATCATACTAGAAGTGGTTTGAAATTACATAAAACATAAATTTTGCAAAGATAGGCCTAATTGTACCTAATTTAGCATTACATAATGCATAATAGGTGATCGATTTAAACAATTTGGTTAACGTCTAACGACTGTTCGCTCCCACGGACACATTTAGATGAGTCATAGGCGCGGTGGATCTATGGCCGCCGTTATTTCTTATGATTTCTAATAGAAAAATTATGAAAATTTAATTGTTAATCGTTTCCATGGTAACATTAGCTAATTTTTATAAAAATAGCTAATTTTGCAGCAAAGTTATATTAAAATAAAATAAGGTGTTCGTATCTCAATATCAAGAAAATTCATGTTATTTTTCTTATGGTATTTATTCATGGCTTTAAGTTAAAAGCACTGACAGCTCTGGCGTTATTTTAAGATAATACATCATTGGTTATTTAATTTTTGCATCGGAATTCCTTTCAGTTTTATCGATACTGTGATATGTTTCAAGGCATTGAGTAATCAGCCGTTTTATATATTTATTTATAACTCAGGCTGTGTATGCGCACTCGTAAATACGATTGCACTTTAAAAATAACTTTACTTTTTAAAACCAGTACACGAACATGTTTAATATTATTCTTATTCTTTTTATTTTTACTCTATTTTAGTTTTGACAAAAGTTATATTGTATACAGCCTATTAAATATAATGATAATTACTTGTTAGAAATTGTCATTATATTTAATAAGCTGTATATTCCATAGAGTTTAATGACAATAATTATTGTTTGTGAATAAAAACCATGAACTTGGTGCTACTATTATAAAAGAAATAACAAAAAATCTCGAATAATTAAAGTATATCTTACTTGACTATATTTCAAGCATTATATGCGATATGATAGCTCTTGACATGATTTAAATAAATACAGTTCGATACGGAGTGTCTGTGCAGTGTCTCTGTCAAGGAGGTATAGATTAAAATATTTTTCTTATCAAGAGTTCCATATTTAAAAGCTATATTATTTTTAAATTTTCGATCTCGTTTTGTTGATTGCTCTTTCTATTATATTATCTGTATTTAATTAGTCTAATTGTTATTATTTAATCTGTGTACCCCATTTGTGTCGACCTCAATTTCTTGAATATCGGGTGGAAAATTTGTCGCGCCTTACCGCTGCTTGTGACTCTGTGTGCAAAGGACTTTCTCTATTCGGTATGAAATATTTAAATTGCATTCTTTTCTAATTATTATTTTAAATAAGTTTCATGTTTTCGATAATGTTTAGAATTTGTATTTATGTTCAATCATTGATCAATACGCCAATCAATATTAGTTCTCTTACATAAATTATCTCGTTGTACGGCAATTGAATAGCAGAATTTAGGTGACTTTGCAAGAATTATTTTTTATTTTCGAGACTGTAGTATGTATGGAATATCAATACAAATTATTTAAAATTAATTAAATTCGTATTAGGATCGTTTAAAATAACCAATGAATTTCATGTCAGGGTCTTTTGACCCTCATCAGTCGCTCTACTAATGTCATAACTGCTTTATAGTAATTATGTTAATGAAAATTACAAGAAAGATGACTTTAAATAAATTTTGTTTTGATTTTTATTTGATTTTTTTTTAAATTGTGAAGTGGTATCGATATTTTAATCAATAATTATATATTAACAAGCTTATAACCGTAATACTACTCGCGTTGTAGTTAAATAGGTAAAGTAGCTTCATTCTCTGTTAAAAAAAGATACATAGCTACATGGAAACTAAAGTAAAATAGGTGTATTTATGTAAAATGAAAAAATGCAAGTAAAAAAAGTCACTTGCCACAACTAGATCACCTATAATCTTAAAAGGCTAAGTAAATTTACAAAAAGTAATGCTAGACGGTAAACAAGTAGGATTAACTTGAGCAATGATACCATGACGTGTTGATCTTTTGGGTTATTCCATTATTAATATTCTTATTATAGGTAGATCTAGAAGAAGATTCCTTAGCTTTGCCTGTTCTATGGAAAATTCCGATATTGAGGTGCTTTTTAGGGTTCCGTACCTCAAAAGGTAAAAACGGAACCCTTATAGGATCACTTTGTTGTCCGTCTGTCTGTCTGTCTGTCAAGACCTTTTTTCTCAGGAACGCGTGGAGGTATCAAGCTGAAATTCATATCAAATACTCAAGTCTATGGTCTCTTGGAGCTGTGAAAAAATCAAACTTCTAAGTCAACGCGATCAAAAGATACTCCCGTTTATGCCGCAAATTTTCGACACTCGCAAGGGAATCAAAACCTACAGGGTACTTCCCGTGAAGTCAGAATCTTGAAATTTGGTACGAAGCAACGTCTTATAACACAGATAAAGGAAAAATTGCGAAAAGCATAAATTTTTAGTTACATCATATAATAAAAATATTTTTAATAATTTTAAACTTATTACCCCTTTACTCATACACCGTTCCGTACAGGTTTGTACGGAACCCTCGGTGCGCGAGTCTGACTCGCACTTGTCCGAATTTTTAGCTTTTTAAAGGTCTTTTGTCTTTATTTTAGGGGACCATGCTAATTTAAGTGTATACGCCATTGAATTTCTTTATCTATGCTATGCTATATGACATATAGACAGTGGTACGCGCTTGCTTGGATAACCGAGTGATGCGGGTTCAAATCCGGGTCTCGCACCTCTGATATTTTCATGTGCGATTCATTTCTATCATGATTACCACTTGTCTTACGGTGAAGGAAAACATCATGAGGAAACCTGCATGTCTGAGAAAACCTAGCAAGTTTTCGAAAGACATGTGAAGTCCGCCAACACGCACTAGGCCAGCGCGGTGGACTATGGCCTGATCCCCCTCGTACTGAGGGAGGCCCGTGCCCAGGAGTGGGACGTGAAAAGGGCTGATGATGATGATGATGCTATATATAATATAATTATTTGCAATAAATTAAAATTTCACGGAAACTAGTTCCAAGTTCTTTGTACTCTATCTTACGGTTTATAAAAACAATTCGCTAAACTGATTATACATATTAATGTGTCCGAAATTGCAAAACGTGTGGGATTTACGATTAGTAACTACCTAACCTGGAATTTATTGTAATAATAAGTAGTCTTCGGCTAGATAAGATTATTACATTGATCAACAGAACGCAGACACATTCCTTTACGTTTTGACGTGATTATTCTCCAATTATGAAACCAACGAATTGACAAATTAATAAGAATTTAACTAATAATAAAGCAAAACGATTGTAGTGATGTATTTAAAAGCGCTCGTAAATATTTCCTGTTGCTAACTCTCATTATGGTACTGACATAACTAAGTACCTAATATACTTTATAGACAATCGTAAAATAAATCATCTGATAGCTGTTAGACATTTATTTTAAAGTTTTTTAAAAGGTCTCTAGCGTAATAATTCCATACTTCATTATTACTAAGACGAATTGGTGTCGAAGATCATTTTCGTCATATATTATTAGAAAAGTTAGTCTTAGAATTATTTTTTAATTATATTTTTATGATACTTGTAAGTAAATTATAGTGCCATAAAAATGTAATACAGTAACTGTTAACACATAGTAGCATACACACAATTGTTTGAAGAAACAGTTAAGTTTCTTCTTTCGCAAGAATCCGAGTAATCCAGTGGCTATTTTGATTTAAGTTAAAATATTATGAAAGTATCTGTAATCTTTAAGATTACATCAATTTATTTTAGTACTAAACGGAAATAAATATTTTGACACTTCACGACTTATCGATAAACGCTACATTCCAAATGACAAGTGTGTTATAAATAGAATTATTCTTCGAAAATATGAATGGATTTTACTACGAGTATATGCGTATGATAAGGATAAATATTACATATATTTATTATAGTATATCTGTATTATTTACATTTTAAATTCATTTTATTTTAACCTTTTGGATTGTTTTTATTGATAAGTAGGTAATTAGACAGTTAATTATTTTTATCTACAACATGTTATAATACTTATTATAGTTTTTTACCTAAAAAAGATATAATACAATAAAATAAATACTTTAGAAATGTTCAGTATCGATTGATAAGTCTACTATTTGCTATTGGTAGCAGTTGTAGTATGAAGTAAAGCAAGTTAATGTTTTACTTTATTAACGAACAAAGACACATCAATAACTTGAATAACTCATACATCGCTTTCTTTTTTAAATGAATTATTTTCTGAATGCAAAAATTGAATAACCAATAAAAAAACTAATAAAAAAATTTACAATTTGACCAATTTGAACTTAATTGTCTTGACCGAGAATCACACAATTTTATTTAGTCTTTGCAAACATGTGTATTTTATTAGCTTCGTTATTTCTTTGTTTATTGTTTTTCAATTGGTTTAGTGGGCCGGATCAAATCGAAGATCGTCTACCCACGGCTATTTCGCTGGCAATTGCCGTGTTACTAGTAGACAGGAAACAATGATTCATCGTTGGATAAAAATATGAACAACATCCATATAGTTTAAGGGGTAAATTTTGTCATTAGGGACTTATTAGATATTTTTCATATTTAAATTATCAGTTTTATTAGTTAAATACATATTTAAATATGAAAAATGATATACATAGTTGTATGTAGAGCGTATATTATCAGATGTAGAGTAAGTAGTAAATATTTTGTTTTTCAAGAGAATAGTGTAAAATATATCAAAATCAGTTCATAGATAGACTTATTCAATATGTTCATTATATGATGATATTATATCATAGGGGTCAACGTAATTACTTTGGGAATTGCTCTACTTATTACGTGCCAAATTCTATGTTTTGTTTTGTTTGCCTTTTCTGATTTGTATGTATAATGTATATATATATCGCATATTAATGCGGGGTAAAGGCCTGTTCGAAGTTATTTTCCACACCGATAGTCATTCAAGATCATTTGCTACCGTCTTGTCAACTAAAGGCTCGCTCGATGTTATTGCGAAATGGGTTTTGATTAAAATATGCTAACTTATACTAGGTAAATGTTAGTCAACACTTTGCCTAATTCAAATATACTTCAATAACAATAAACTTATTTTTAAATATAAAAAATTACAATTACGTATTATTTATGTACGAACTAACTGACTTTTTTATATAAAGCTTAATCTTAGTTAATTTCAAGACAACGTCACTTGTTTATGACATAAATATAATCAATAGATCTAAGAAATATTATTAACATTCTCATCAGCAGTTAACATTTGAGAGAAATAACTCATTCAGTTAATTGGATGTTTTATTTTACGATGCCCAATTGAGTGACTACCGCTATGTGGGACATCGCACGCGTCTCCTGTGATCTTTCCACTACTATCTCAGCAACTATAAATCTATGTTGCAAAACGTGAAACGTTTAAAAATATCTGCCAGGTAAATATCGCCAATTTAAAATTTAGCTTTAATTTATTTTAACTCTCAACATCAAAGGTTGGTTAAGTCGTAAAATTTATCTAAGTACTTTTTCTTTTAGTTTTGGCACTGCCAATTGAAGCAATAAGTTGGTATATTTTGTATTAAAATATATATGTTACTGTTTATTGCCAAACTTAATAGAGTTTTCTGTTTTGTTAGAAATCGATTGAATGAAGAGTTTACTTTCAATTCCTAATAATAGGAGTTTCACTATAATTTCAGTGATTTAGATTAGACTTATAATATGATGAATCATTCTAGCTGACTCTATATGTTTTAACCTCGTAAGGCCCACGGTCCTACCAATAGTACTAATTTATTATAGTAATTCAGACCCGACCCTCTTACGCGCTATGTAGCCATTACGACCCAAAGGCCTACCTGTAGGACTTTTTACAAAACGTCACATTTTCGATTCGAACTTGCCGCTATAGCAATAGAGTGTATCCGAGTTTGTAGATCATTATATTTAGTAGCATATGGTAACACTGAATTTAGGTGCAACAAAAATACAACTGTCAGACTTTTAAAAATAGGTGGCGATATGGCAGGTCCACGAGGAAGAGGTAATTTAATCTATTTTTATTTGAGTTATCATGTGTAATTTAGTTTTAATTATTACATAAACCTATCAATCAATAACTGCTTGATTATATGATATAATTATTTGGCAGTATCTATGCATCATTACGGTAACATGTCAAGTTTATGAAATATGGTCCATCAGTAGGACCTCGGGACGCAATTACTATAAAGCAATTATCAATTATGTGGATCAGTTTTTTCAGTTTGAAACTTTATAACATGAAAGAGGTTCTATATCTATGATATATTTCATTAATTATACAATAAATGTAAAAGTTTCTTATGAAAAGTTTATTTTAAGTTTGATATTTTGAAATATACTTTTATTAGGTGAACTGAGAAGAATTGAGACTGATTTAGGTAACAAATCTGTTCATTTTGTAATTATTAAAGTTTTGATAAGTTTATAGATAAGTCTAAAATTATTATTTACTAAAAAAATTATAAGACTGACAGCAAGTCATGACAAATTTTTGTTGCTGCTAAGTCAAGTAAAAAATTAAGATTACTACTAAGTCTGACTTACTACCTGTGATTGATTTATTAATAATAATAGCATAAATGAAGGAAACTACACAATGTTGATTAAAAATACCAATGAATTGGTGGTTTAATTTCATTCGAAAATTATAGTAATACAAATAATCATACCTCACTAATGCCCGTGGGCCTGCCCATAGCACTTATTCTATTTGAACAAAACTTTCCAAAACCGTGTCCTATGATCATAACTACCACACCCTGAAAATATGACTTCAATACGATTGCTTTATCATACAAAAAAAACACCCAGAAGTGTTGGGTCTGAATGACAATAAAATATTAGTACTACTAGTAACACCTTGGGCTACAATGACTAGCACACCGTTTCATGCTCTGGGCCTTAGGAGGTTAAAGGATAATCTTTTGATCGCTTCCTAGCTCACTTATCATTAAGCACTAGGTTTTTTTTATTTTCATTTATTATTTTACTGTGGCAAAATATTTACTTAACTAAAAAACTGTACATATTTGTTATTTTTTGTAACTTTAACCCAGTTGAGTTCATCTGCTCGTACAAATTACGTTTTACAGTTACTAGAGGTTCTTATTTGGTATCTCTGAATGGTAAACGGACGATGAGCGTGACCTTCTCAATTCTGACGAAATTGAACACTGCCATTTTTACTTTACTTTTAAACTACTTTAACTAACTTAAACGCATACATAAATCATGTATTACAAAAGCACGTAAAAACAAACACAAAGAGCAGGTAGATGAACCAACCGCCACTAATGATCTAATAATAATATGGGGTTTGGCTGTGAACCAAGTGCTAGGGATGTTGGTAATAAAAAAAGTTAATCGAACATTTTCAACTAAATATCGTAATGTTTATGTTTCATCACTATTGAAATAGTTTCTTAATGCACTATTTATTTTTATATAGAGATTGGTCTATGGTTGCCTTTCTTTTTTGCATTTATACAAGTTTACATTTAAATATAAATATAAATTATTATATATAAATTGTTATTATTACATTACAACAACGCTTACGAGCTGCATAACTTTTTATGAATTCCGCATATACAAGTCGATAGACTACTCTCTCTTACAACCGATTTCAATGTTGCCATCTACATACATGTGGTCGAATGGTATATTAGAAGGATGATATAAGTTTTGTATTATTTGGTAAGTTGACTACCTTGAAAATGTATTTTATAACGAACATCCTGTTTTATGAATGATAAACTTACCGATTTGATATAGTCCTTAGCCCGGGTCGTCGACAAAACACCAAAAGGGCTAACGAGTTGCCCGCAGTGGATACCAGGAATAGAGCTAGGAGCACCAACTCCTCCACCAGCCGGTCCTTTGCTTCCATCCCCTCTGACATCAACGCTTGTCCAGGAGACAAAGCAGACTGTTCCATTCAAATATCATCACTAACACTAGCACTTTGCACGAAATCTAACACTTAGTTCGCTGGCAACTGCAAAGTTGCGTGAAGTTTTGAGAACACGCTGGTCTAACGGCCGCGTCTTTCTCGTTCCGCTGTCGGTTGACAACTGAGTGTACAGCGGGTCTCGGCGAGCGGCATCGCGTGGCATCCCCTCTACCGACTCTCCCTCGCCGACTGTACAAAGCTCACTCTACCATTCAAAAGCAATCCGTTAATTTAAACTTGGAACACTATACTTGTTTCCTCGATCCCGAATGTTTTGTGTAATCTGTACAGTCCTCTAAATGTAAAATATTTATATGAATGCCCAGTTTTAGTTGTTGTAATTCATAATTGATTTATTTATGTAGAGATTAAAAGTTATCCTCGCGATGATAAATTTTGGTACATTGGCTTTGACCCAGAAATTATGACATTTCGGTACTTTACATTCGTGTTGGTACATTAGTCATGAAGTAAAGCCGACATTGTAAATAAACAAACAGACACTGTGGCAAATCCTATTAGAGTGACACAATTATTTACATAAAAATTATTATGAGTATACTTTGTCTATTATGTATGAGCTAGATTATTATATTAATAGTATTATCTTTATTTTTTATTTGCATACATTTTTTAACTTCTTCGCAAATATTTTTAGTGAAAAGTTTACAATGTAATTGTAGAGTCGTTTGAAAAAGGTAATTTAATCGTCCAATACAATACAATATTTTACAAGTTTGTTTTATAAATAAATCATCACCGTAGTAGGAAATTAGTATTATAATGAGTAGAACAAACAAAACTAATATAAATAATATCTATACAAATATACAAGATTATTTAATAATAACGTATACTGCTGTTATTACTTTAAATGTTTTAATTAGGAATTCATGCTTATAACAAGAATCTATACTAATCTATACTAATATGTATTATAAAGCTAAAGAGTTTGTTTGTTTGTTTCATTGAACGCGCTAATCTTAGGAACGACCGGTCCGTATTGAAAAATTCTTTTTGTGCTGCACAGTCCGTTTATCGAGGAATGCTATAGGCATATTACATCAGGGCTATATACGACCAATAGGAGCGTAGCATCAATAAAAAATGTTGCAAAAATGGTAGGTATTTGGTTTCCAACCTTTAGAAAGCGCGCGAAGCCGCGGAAGAGGCTAATTAAAAATAAATTCAGACTTGTCTAAAATATAGAGCACAATATAAAATGCAAACAATACAATTCAGCACCTCCTACCTTTCATAGTTGGTTGAAGTATTATATAATGCGCTTTCTTACTTTGACAATTTAAACAAATTATAAGTATTTTAATAACTCTTCGTCTTATTTATAAATTAACTAGCGACTCACCCGCGGTTCTCTTGGGTTTCTTCTCATCTAGCACGAGCGAAGCCGCGGGTTCCGCTAGTGTACTATACATATAAACCATCCTCCTGAATCACTCTATCTATTAAAAAAACAGCATCAAAAGCCGTTGTGTAGATTTAAAGATCTAAGCATACAAAGGGACAGACAGACAGCGAAATGACTTTGTTTTATGCTATGTAGTGATACAACTAGCAGCTTTATTACCTAATGGTAGCTGTTAAACAAGTTTCCTGATAACGTCGATACATTTACATCTAATTACAGGATATAGAAAGGTAACATGACGAAAGTGTGTAAATCGATATAAAAAAGCTAATCTTTATTTGGTTTGATTTAATATCTACATTTTACTTGTACTAGTCTTATAAAGAAGAATACCAGTGTTATATAATAATATGAATATAATACAAGATGACAGTTTTCGTTTCCTAAGCCTAGAGTCAATCGAGCTGTAGAAAACTAAAAAGTTCAAATTCATAAGAATTTTCCTTACAATTTATACATATTATGCAGTCCAGTGCAAATCATCGTTACTATAGTTCACCACGCTGGCCAAGTCTTCTACGTCTCATATCTTTAAAAAAGTTCTCTCAAACATGCAGGTTTCCACACCTTTTCGATGTTTTCACATTTTATTAAAATGGTAATCTAGTTAGAAATTATTCGCACTTGAAATTATAAGGATATTGAGATGTGGACTTGAAACTGCTTCACTCGATTTCCCAAGCGAACGCGTTAACACTGGGTGGTACAATACCCAGCAGTAGCGCCGCGTGGTAAATTACTGATAAGAATATGATTAAGGATAAACAGTAGGATATATAATTCTACAGTCTACTAAAGAGATAGGAAAAAATCTAAACTTAGTAGATGAGATTAGACAGAACCCATGAACCCACAAAAATATACATATAATAATATTAACTCTTTACGTTTCTTCCATTGACACGAAATGTTAGTTGAGTAAAACTTGATAAAAATCATTTCCTTTTATTAGAAGTCTATTGACATTTAAAATAAAAAACCTAGACTGCATAAGTATAGTATAAGTATGAACTTACAGGTAAATCATTCTATTTAGCGCCCTGTTTAAAACTGAAAGCCATTGTCCCATACAACAGAAATAGATCGCCGTCTCCACACGTGGAGATGTAAATCTGACTCACTCATGACTGTTTAACGACAGTAAGAGATGTGTGTGAAAAACTTAGAAATATTTATATTTTTCGAAATAAACATTCGAAGTGGATCGTTTTCCACTTATTTTAATTTAAAATTATTATAATATATTAAGGAAAAAATCATATTTAAATCAATCTTCCCTAATTTACTGTGTTTCATTCAACCTGCAGAAAACTGAAAATATGTTTGTAACACCTATTCATAGATGGCGCTGCTTATATTTTATATGTCACCACAATTAAGACTTAGGACAATTAATGTCACAGAACCTGTTTTCATTTAACGCTAAATTAAGTTAAATATGTTGTTTAAAAGTTTGTGGATCAATCCATCAACATCTATTGTCTATTCAAACAAACAAAAAATCCACGACAAAGGATAGCCCAAATTAAGCTTTTCCAAGTTTTTTGTGTTTCATATTTATGTAATTATAATAAAATAGTATTTTTTAATTTTACCTATTGTTAAATCTTTATTGTTTTTTTATTATCGTACTTTTGAGTAGGTATTTTCAGGCATTCAGAAGAAAACTAATCTGTTCTAAAATTTAAATTGATATTTTCAACTGAAACTGTGAGAAAGAAAGTCTAATTCTATTAATTATAAGCTCAATAGAGTTATTAAAAGAGTAACTTATGTATACGCAGGTCATTGACAATAACTGGGAAGTTCATTATGAAGGCGTCAAACACATTTCTAAAGAGAGGCTTCCACAGGTTGATCGAACTTTTTTGGGGTGTCCTAATTGTAGGGCTGGTTAAACGACCTCTCCAGAGGCTCTTTGCTCAGCTTATTTGTATTTATGTAAATATAAGTATAATCTGTTTTAAATCTTCGTACTTAAAATACATTACACTATACGGTCCAGTACAGAATACTACATAGTACACTTATTTTTAAATAATAAAATTAATATATCTACCTTTTAAATAAAAACAAAAAGGTATTCTACCTATTCATTAACATAGCTACGTGCGCGTGCGATTTTGTGCGTTAGTTTCTTACTGAAATGGTTTGTCTAATTTGGATGTTTAGTACACAGACTCAAGCGAAGCAATACATAGAATTTTTTATATAATACTAGCTATTCACCCTCACTTCGCTCGGGTTCGTCCTGAAGCAGGTACTTTTCAATGACTAGTGATTCCCTTACAAAATAATCACTTCTAAGCCCAATTTTATAGCTATATATTTTTATATTTCCCAAGTTTGTTTATACTTAAATAACTCCTATAACAGGGCACATCTGCAAAATATAACAAGAATAATTCTAATCGGTCGAGGTGTTTTTTAGTTTTAGCGAGGCTAACGAACAGCTTATAACGAACTGATTTTTATATATACAGAAGACTGATCGGTTATATAATAAACTGTTCAATAGTTAATTGTCATTAAATGAGAGTATTAATAGTAAAAAATGTCACGTGATCGTCTTCAATTGTTTTGTCTTGAAAGTAATTGCGTCACACATTAAGTATCAATCCATAACATGTAGGTAATATTTCCATATCGTAAATAGTCTTGATTTCCCACACCTTATGCTATGTGTTCTACGAGACCAACAATCAAACTCGCGACCTATATCACACGAGACAAAAGGTCCTCACAACAGTGAGAAATATGAATAAGAAAGACGAAAAGATTATACGACATTTGGCTGACGGTTTCCAATAAACCTATCTATTGAACAGTATGTTAATGAAATAAATAAAATAAGACTCGTTATTTAAAACAGCAATTTTTGAGTTTTTCAGCAGCTCTTTACAGCGGAACCACTTTTTGAGGAGGTAGCTTAGACTTATAATATTGACCCTCTTAAAATTAAATTGACAGTTATAAAGTGAATGAATGAAGCTGAATAAAGTTTCATATGTTTTATTGTTAAAAATTGAAATTTTGCGAATAAATAATAATAGTAAGTGGAAATGAGCCAGTGAAAACATGCTAAGTTGAAAGTCTAGTAAAGCAGATTCAATTCCCGAGTCTCTCACTTCTAATATTTATTGTATTCGTAATTCGACCCATTTCAACATCCCAATGCTGGGCAAGGCCTCCCTTCAAAATGAGGGGGATTAGGCCATAGCACGCTGGCCAAAATTACTTCAATCAGCCAAAAAGTAAAGCTGGATAATATTTAATAGCTTTAAATCAAACGATACAAAATAAGTACACACGGGCGTCGTTAGCATTCACTAGAATAGGTACTTACGTACGTACATCATATAAGCTATATTTATTTTAGTCATTAATAATAATAGGTTATTTCCGTATCACTTGGCAAGTATAAGGACCATGTTTAGTAACCAAATTTTAGCTACTTCGTAATACTTCTAAAAATACATGGACAATAGGACTGGGATGAATAATGATGTTTGGAAATGGATGTTGCTCATTTAAATAGATATATCGATACATTGTCATACAAATAATATATTAACAATGTTCGTGCTAGCCAAAATATAAATTTCTATCACACTTCTTATCTGCAAATAATTTAGACGCTTTATTACCATTACATTAGTTCAGCTATCGCAATTGGTACGAAATCGAAGAACTAAAGATGACGAATTGATTAGTAACCGACGTGAAGTGTCAATTGGCAAAGAATTGTAGCCGGTAAAAGAAATAAATCGGCAACCTAAAATAATATCGTAAATCATCATTTTGTATTCTCATACTTTATAATATTTAAAACCATACAAATCAAGACTCCGACATATGTGAAGAGGGTTAAACAAATAATTTTACTTATGTATGGTCTAAAAATAATAATTAGTATTATATCAGCCACACGTCAAAGTAGGCCCGAAACATCGATAACACAGTCAATAAGAATTTGCAAGTTCATTTCATAAAGGGAAACCCCTTATCAAAAATCTATAGATATGTAATATAGAGTAAACAGATCGAAATTATATGATATGTCAAAAATGATTGATGAATAGAATCAGGGGATTTTTACTTGTTTGCTTGTATTTTTTTTTTACTAAACCGTTTTACTTAAAATTTTGTTATAATTAAATGCACAGTAATTGTAATTAAAATTAGTAAAATTAATTTTATTTTAAAGCATTTTGTGGTATTTGAATATTAATCGTATTCTGCTTATTTTTAGTAGGTACATCCAAAAACGCTCACCATTTGCTCGATATCAGTATCAAAACCGCAGTTTGTATTTAATTGGATGTTTGATACGCATAATTATAATGTCAGCTTAGTTAATTATAACTTAATAAGGATGTAATGTATCCTATATAACGTGGATATATATATTGTATTAAGAATTGAAATAATATTATCAGGATTTGTTGCGACGAGACTGAAAAATCGTGATATAACTATCCATCCTGGTCCTGAATTTTATTCGCCTATACGTTTGAGTGACTCTACTTGATGCACCAACGGTCCCGCTGGGGGCGTTCATTTATTAAGCACGAATGTTTTTTTTACTCCAGTCACAGGTGTTTATATTTATAATATATATGTATTTAAAGTTACATATCTGTAGTGTATCAACTATCTGGTATTCGCAACACAAGTCTCGTAGCTTACGACGGAACTAGATGACGCTGTGTGTAATATTGTCCTAACACGCAGCCCTCACCACAATGCCTAATACAGCGGACTTCAAACTTAGTTTCTGGTTCCTCACATTTTTTTTGTATCGCAATACTGTAATCGTGTTTAAAACGCCTGTTAAAAGAGAGAGACTATAAACTACATACTACTACGAGTCTCCACAAAATATTGTTATTAAATTAGAAGAGTGTTTTAAGCTGTTTAAAAATTATTAAAAATTAGATTAGAATTAACGTGTACATTGTACGTACATACAGTAGTAGTAGTATGCACTTTTATACAAATGACTCTACATACGTTCAGTCATTTGTGGTAAAAATATGAAATAAAACATGGTGTAATTAAAATATTGTCATATTACAGTTTTATAATAGTTTAAAAAATTAGTTGGTCGTAAAATGAAAATTGTTGTAAAATGTGTATGAAATATACAGCAGAAAGTAAAAATTATAACGAAATATTACGAGTATTTACGTGAATCCGCTGAAAAGTCGGAATTTGACAGCGGTAAAACTAGAATGGTTGATAACATTTTTTCCATACTAATATCCACTTAGTATAATATCCTTTGTATTATTTCTTCTAAGTAAAACTGATAATAGAAATACTGATATCTCATCCCATTCAAAGAAATCGGGCCGTCCTAAATTGGGCTATTCTTCGGATTAACTTCCTTCCTAAATAGACTAAATTTCTATATCTATTGATCTATAATTTCCTACTAAATATGTTTTTTTTATTGAATCATTTTATTTTATTTAAAGCCAGATTTTTCATCACAAGTAATCCATTTCTTTGTAGAGCGTGCCCAATGCTTATTTGAGAATAATTATTTTATTATAAATTATTAGAGCCTATCAATTAATTATAATTTGATAAGAATTACATCAAGATACAAAAAAATATAGACTAGCGCACTCTTTATTCCTTTCACTCTTACAGTTTAGTTATATTTTGACTTTCAGTGCATGAATTATTCATCTATATAAATAAAAATGAATATTGCTACGCGCAAAATTCGGCTGATTTTTTGTATGTTATTTAATGCACACGGATGGTTTGAATAATAAAGAACAAAAATATAAGTTTGTAAAAAACTAAGGGGGTACCTAGGGACAAACTAGAGCGAAGCGAGGGTGAGTCGCTAGTATAACAATATATATACGCCATACATATATATCATAATTCATAATATTTGTACATTAGTCAGTTTAGGAAGGAAACCATAAAAGGTTTATATTTTATTTGGTTAATCTACAAAGATAGCTCTACCAAAACTATGAACATACTACATACATAAATCTAAACATAATATTGTTTCATTTAAAAAATAAGCAAGATAAGATACCTTATCCACTAATACGATTTCGGTATAAGTATGAACGACATATATCTGAGTGGTTAATATTGAATAATAATGTCCCTTCGACTGATGGCGGCGAATCTCATTGGACTAGCCAACTGCGCAGGAGTTAAAATAGTGCAACGCGTCTATGCGCAGACACAAACTTGCACTCTCTGTTCCAGTCATTTTACACTGCTATAACACATTTTACGCAGGAGTGACGGCATTACGTGCTCTTCAAAGCACGACGTGACACACCGCCAACTACCCAACTCCATGCTGATTGCTTAGACAGAGGCTTTTTAAACAGAAATACGCAATAACTAAATTTGACTCGACCCGAGACTCAAACCTAGGACCTCCGGATGTGCAGCCATACATGCTAGCCATTACACTACCGAGTTTAAGTTGAAGTGGTTAACTAACCTCAACAGTTGTATGTAAATTACAAAGAAATCCAGCGTCAAGGGTGGAGGAAAATTTTAAATTATTTTAAAGTTGATCAGTATATTGAATAGTAGAGCCGATAAATTACTTTACTAACTAACATTACAAAACTTTTACATATACTTAACTACTACAAAGCAATTAATAGACTAATTCATTTTTCGTTAAAAATATTTAAAAAGTTTAAGAATGTTATATGGCTTTAGCAGTTTGTATGACAAGATGTTAAATTTGATTTTATTTGAGGATTTAAAATAAAAAGAATACTTATTATAATAGTATGTATAATTAAACGTTAAATATTATGTTAATATAAAACACGTGCCAAAGTTAAAATGATTTATGTATACAAATTTAATTTTCATGAAAATTACTTTTCCGTGCGGTCCGTAGATGTAGCATTAAGAACAAAGTAATGCTTAACGACGTAGCAACAAACAAAGAACTATGTGACGTGCACTGAATGAATTAATAACTTATAATCAATGGAAGGTCGTCGCCCATTAAACAGTACAGATAAGAAGATCACAGCGATTTGAAAAAAAAACAACACAAATTGTTTATGCCGGCCGTAAAAATTAAGTCAATTAAGTGGTTATTTTTAATTAGTGTGTGTTCGCCAACTGTAAATAAATTTAAATTATTTTTTTTATTTGCTAGCAACGTAGGCATCGACGTCCAACGTAGTGCCACGAGCGTTCTTTTTCAGATTAATTATTAACTATTATTTTTTATTTTACTTTTAACCTAAAATTGCATACCACTTATATTTTTTCATATACTATTATAAATATGTACTTTAATTTATTTCTAACAGCCAAATCCTCAATACAAATGAGTTTCATTTCCTTCAAATACATAAACGCTATTAGCTTATCACTTACCCCACATTTTTCCCACATCACACGTGCTTCCTTCACTGTCAGAGCAATATGCGTTACGGGTTTCGCAACACAGCTATCAATGAACTGGCGTAAACAGGAAAACACATCGAGTAAAGTAAATAGAGCTTTTCTTAATTTGGGATTATTGTTGTTCAACCTTTATCTTGCAAGTAACGACTCACCCTTGCTTTGCTCGAGTTCATCCTTAGGTACTTTTTATTATGAGTGGAACCCTAGTTGTATTAGATGTGTTATTGTGTAACCCTAAGCTTCTCTTTATAACATCAGCTATCTGCGAATGAAAGTCGCATCAAAATCGGTGCAGCCGGTTTGGAATTTAGCCGGAAGACAGACAATAATTTAATAAATTATGTTTTTCTTATAATATGTAACTCATATATTATATGAAAACTAGCGGACCCTACAGACGTTGTCCTGTACATATAGAAAATTTTTATAAACTTTTGCTCCCGGTGAAATGTTTTAGTATGCATGCGCAAAACAGCGTTGCCTAGCAACGACTTATTTATAATTGAATATGTCATTTATTGTGCAAATGTATAAATAACTAAATAATATAAAAAATACATTATCTAGTGGACCGAATTGTGAATCTAAACCATTCTCGAATCTCCACGAACACACACAAAAAATTTCATCAAAATCGGTCCAGTCGTTTAGGAGGAGTTCAGTCACATACACACGCACACAAGAAATATATATATTAAGAATAACATGAAAGTATATGACATTTTGTAAAAAGTTGTTATTTTAGCATTAGAAACATACACTTCAGTTTTATTTATGATTTATAGAGAGTAATAAAGTTCCTTATCTAATTTTATATAGTTTTCGGCTTTATACAGAAAGTGTTAAGTAAAAAGCCTTCAAAAAAAAAGTTTTTTTTTTCCAATAGTTTCCTGGAATTTAAAATTTACTAAACTCTACAACATAATAAAGCATTGCTTAAATTTTTACATAGTTTCAATAAACACACCAAAACATTGAAGCAAAATAATTCGTAGGTATTTATTTTCATTGTGCTATATAGGACTATCATTACATCAATTTGTTTAAGAAGAATAACCTTTTAGCAACTTTCATTTACGTAGGTGATGGAACTTATCCTGATAAAGCATTTTATTTTATTAATGTTTTTCGCTTAACCAAAGTTATGAGTAAATTTCTTCAGGCATATCTGCCATTCCATAAAAGTACCGAAGTCGGAAAAGTGTAATTATCATTTGTAACACAATTATGTATAAATGATTTCACAACGTACAGTAATTATTAAACGTTGACGGAAAGTAAATTTATCTACATTACAATTTACACATATTTATGGACGATGAACTAAGAATGTTAAGATTTTTTGTCCATTATATACAAACATAGTACCTACTTAATTAAACTCACTAATTAACTGTTACATTTTATTATCAATATGCAGTATAATTTTTATCAAGTGATATATAAAATCATTACCATACACACTAACTCGATTGATACACACTTATTTAAGACCTAAAATTCAGGGCAACAATAATAGTGCAATACACATTTGACAGGAGTCCGCTCTGAGTTTTATGAATAAAACCGTAAAGATCCCATTAATCATTAGAAACAGCTTCATGGGTTTCTCCAGTGACATCTAAACGCTAAACCGATTTAGACGAAATTTAGTAAAAACAGTAAAGTAAAACACTACTATTAGGTACTTTAAGTGCGAGTAAAACGGCATTGTTCTTTACAACATTTGCGAAATTCGAGCACTTACAAAGTAAGGTCGGTAGCGAATAACAATCGTAATAATCGTAACTATAGTCTATTTTCAAGGAGTCATACAACGTCTGTAGTAGCAACAGAAGCCACGTGTCAACATTGCCCAATGCTCCTCGTGATGCGAAACGTGATTACGTGGTTATGAAATAGCTACCGCAGGTATTCGCAGTATCATTGCAACGTATCCTAACATTAAAACATTTTCCTACTACGAAGAAATAATTATTACAAAGTCAGGGGGTCAAAATTATGTTATAGAATTTGCGGTTAAAGATCATAGTCTAAATTCTAAACAATTTTTAATGCAATGTTTTAGAGATACTTCTTATGAGGAGGGCCCACTTCTGTGGGCGGTGTGTCATGCAGTTTGCTTCTGATACTTCTCTGGATAACAGAGTGGATGATGCTTAGTCGATCCTGCAACGCCCCATTAAGATGGAAGATGGGTGCTTGGGTTTTAATTGGTAGTACTGGCTTGCCGGTACATAACCAACTGCTTTTCCCAAAGATAAAAAAGGGTTAAACAATGAGTTTAATTAAAAATATCCACCTATTTTTAATAAAAATATGATCACTAATCGTAAGTATATAATTCCATGTATGCTTACTATTATAATGTTAATTATTTTATTCGATAAAAATTGAAGTTTTGATTTTATGCTTCACATCAATTATTTAAGGATCGTCCTACAGCTATTTGTTATATACGTTCTCATTTTCAACGGTTGTGGGTTGAAAAGAAGTGTTGTTTGTGGGCGAAACCATACACTTTTAGTTAAATATAAACGAGAACCTTTAAAAAATAAATCAGTTATAGAGTACTTTCGTTATTATTTTTCCTAGAGGGCTAGATATGAAAAGATCGAGCGATATAGCGATCTAAGCGATGAAACCAAATTATATATTTATATTATTTTATATTTCATTTTAATAAAAACTTTAATAATAAATATTTTATTTGTATAAAATTAAATATCATGAGTAAATAAATCAGAAAACAAAAGTATATTTACTAAACATAAATTTAAAAAAATAACAATATTGCAATGACATATAAAAACTAACGTCATTGGAATATTGACTGTTGGTTTTCAGTACGAGTATGACAATGTTTATTAATTTATTATTTGCAGGAACTTCCCAAGAAGTGTGACATAACATATATACTAGGAGCAAACATAAACATGTTATACCTACCTGTGACTCGTTTACACAAAATGAGTAATTATTTTAATGGACAATGTATTGGATTTTACAACTGGATTCCAGAAAACGTTCTAAAGCCTCTATTGCTTAATTTAAGCAAATATGTAGTAATTTCTAATGTTTTTGATTTTGAAAGTGCAAGTTTTATTTTATTCGCTAACTTATAATAAAGCCCAAATTAAATATCTTATCAAATAAAACCACAGACTCGTATCAAATTAATGTAATAAATGTATCTTAATATCTCGATGTTAAATGGCGGTTGCATCTTAAAAATTTAGTAGAGATACGTGCCGACAAAAAGTAATTATAAATTATCAAGTAAATACTACTAAAGTAGTAGTGAAGTAATCAAGTGAATACTGAGATTACTATAATTTAGCTACTTTATATTTTTATAAGGAAAACACGCTCGCTTGGGAATTCAAATAGAAGAGTTTTCGAGGCCCATTGGTGAGCATTTCAGACAGATATTCAACATATAACTTCAATAGTATTTACGAACCGGTAATCGAACCCAGGATTTGGGTTATAGACAAATAAGACAGCTTTTAATTAGCAACTAGGAATAAGCTTAAGACGAACATTTTCACACATTTTAACCAGAACGAGTAAAGCTTCTCGTGGGAAATTTTTTAAATTGCAAAAAGTAACAATGAACGTGCCACTTATATTTAATATTTTAAATTAAAACTTTGTTTTAATTTAAAACGATATCTTCACACAATGCCAAAGTTATTTGAACTTTTGAACGGACGTTGACGTCTTATTTTAGAAACTTGCATAGAGATTTTCTTTCGATATACACAAAATTTTCGAGTTAGGCTAAGCTTACATTGCAATACACTGCAAGCTTATCCGACTGTCAAGTATTCTGATTTAAGCAAAATATGTATTTATGTTTGTTCATCTGTTTCTACGTACACATATTCAACGCATCATAATTCAGAAGACAGTGGCAGCCCAGCGGTAACGCGGTCGCTTGAATATCCGAGTGATGCGGGTTCAAATCCGGGTCTCGCACCTCTGATATTTTCATGTGCGAATCATTTATATATCATGAATACCGCTTGACTTACGGTGAAGGAAAACATCGTGAGAAAACCTAACACCTAAACCCAACAACTACTAACCTGATCCCCCTCGTACTGAGGGAGGCCCGTGCCCAGCAGTGGGACGTTAATAAGGGCTGATGATGATGATGATGATGATCATAATTAGACAATAGATGCTTATTAAAAGACAAATTGGCTTGCCACGGCTCTCTCATTAACAAAACCATAACGTAAAAGTATATGAGAATTTAATACTAGATTTTTTTGAGTTCTTATACTTCGTTTCCTTAACAAGTTCTTTAAAAGTATTCATATTCAATAAATGTAGTACAATATCGTGTGAACCCAGTCTTACAAGGAGTCATAAATATGCGATTTCGATAATTCCCACGAATTCCTCTCTTCAAATTTTAAACTCTTCCAAGTAAAATAACACTGAAATGAAGATAGATAAGATTAAAACTTTAAAGAAGTTTGATAATATTATAATTAAATGTCAATAAAATCTATAAATATAAATATGCTGTAATAAATATACTGTTTATTGTTAATATATTTTAACTTAAAAGCAATAGCGATACTTCTTTTTTAATATTTGTTTTATTAAATTTTAATATTGTTGCTATGCTATGCCTGGACTTAATACATACTCGTATATGTAGTATGTACAATGTACATAGTGCATATACTTATATACCGCAGGCAGATTGTATAAATCAAACAGTAGGTACTACTTTTATACATTTCAACTTTATTGTTAAGTATTTATTATCGACATTTTATATACAGCGATTTAAATCTTGCTTAATTTGAATAACTTACATGGAAATTGAAATAAATATTATTATGCAAAATTAAAATGTATTTAATTAACATCTAACTACCATACAAAGTAACGAATTATTAACTTTAAAATTTAACAATAGACCCAGTTCTTACAATAACTTTTTATACAACTCAGATTTTGCAAGATTTCCGCGTAGCGCGAGCTCAATCTATAAGTGTGTGAATAATTATTTTAAGTGAAAAAAATGTATAAGTTACGTCTTAGTATAAATAGTTTATAAAGAATTGTTTTTTTTAATGAAAGTTTCTTATTTCTTCGTCACCAGTATATTTTACCTTTTATCCTTATGTAGTAAAAAAGCTCAGCTTTTTAAGGGCTCGCGTAGATTTTCTAACGGGTAATAATAGATATTTGTTACATATAGAAGACGATAATTTTATAGATTTGGACACGGTGATAAAAACCACGCCGCTTACTCTATTTCAAAAGTTTGTGTGACAGAGTTTTTTATAAAATATGAATTGTAAACTAAAGATTCTTCGTAAATAGCGCCTGTTGGGTTTATGTGAATGGTAAACTAAGTTTTTATTTCTAACCATTTTAAATAAATTCGTTTTGAAATGTCATCCATATCAGATAAGCTGTTTTTGGAAAAATATACTGCAAACACATGCACACAGTTATCTTATATATAAATATGCGTATCTATATGTATATTGTATATACGATACAAATAGTACATTAAATGTCTACGTACATACTTTCTTACATAATATAAACTTAAAGCTACTGTAATTATTAGCAAAACCACCATCAAACACATAGAGCCGTCTAATCTCAAGTGTAATTTAACCAATTGACGTGATTATGATTAAATAATTATATTGGTTCCAATGATACCGACACTCAGACGACCGCCCACATTATTCGACTAATTACTCGTACTTAACATTGAAGAGGCATGGTACGTGACACGGTAACCGAGTACGGCAAGCAATTCATATGTATAATATATTATATTATATTCAGCTATTTTTGTCGTTCCACTGGGCATGAACCTCCAAATACAAGTGCGATCAGGCTAAAGTGGTGGTAGACACCAAGCTTGTCAAGTGTTGGTTGGAGGACTTCACATGTCTTTCGAAAAACTTTAAAAGTTCTCTCAGATTCATAAATAGAAAGGTCATCCTTTCGATATCTTTCTTAAACGTAATGCAAGTGGTATTCATTTTGGAACGATTTGCATATGAAAATATGGGATGTGGAGTTTTGAAACCATGGTAACTCGGTTTTCCAAGTGAGCGCTTTACCACTGCGCTACATATTGCACAAGGATATTAAAAAATTAAAAACTTGCAATATTTGTTAATTTCAAAAAAAGAATGCGCGTGGATTTAGCTCGTTGAAGTGGTAGTGGGTGGTCGATGGAGTCGACACGTTCTAGAGTGGCAACCAAGTATAGGCAAGCGCAGTGTAGGATTGTATTATTATTGCGAAAAATTTGAATATTAACAGCTTCATTAATTTATTACGTTCAAAATACGTAAGAGGTACCAAATGAAGAGTGAATTATAATTTCAAATGATATCTGTATATATAAGAAAATGTCGATTACATTATGTAACGTAATGAAATATGAATGTCCTCAATATTACGTGTATAAACGATAACAGTAATTTTATAGTAAATACATCGATAATAACCTCATACCCATAATGAAATAAAACTGATCTACGTTTTTGCCTATTTATCTTAGGTTATATATTTATAGTCGTAGTATTCAATGTATCTATTTTAATTGGTTGCTCCGAAATAAATCTTTGAAAGTATTGAAACGGATGGCGAAAAACGGTATTTACTCATGTATATTTAGTACTTTTTTATCGTCAGAAATTCGGAATCATTTCTTTTGTTGTTGACTCTGGGGATCTTGTAAGCTGATAATGACAAGCAGGTCAGTGATAGGTCCTCAAGATTCTTATCATCATATATTTTATTAATTATAATATATTGTATCTTTTATATTTTCTCACACTATGCACCCTTCGGTGATTCGGTAATCATTAGTCAGAAGAGCTGGCATACATACAAAAACTCAGCCGCACTCTGAAGCTACAATCGAGTCCTCGATTTTAATATTGCTTCGTATACTAATCGACAACAGGCCAGCTAGCTGCTTTTGCTGTCATAATATTCCGAGGTTATCGCATCAAGTCAGCTTCAGTGGCCCAGTAGCTAGCTGGCTGTGTCTAGAAGTCCTTAAATTGTCGTGTCTGTTAAGAAAGTGAGTAACAGCCTGGAATTGGGAAGTTGGCGGTAATTGTCATCAACCCATATGTCTTCGAAAGTAAAAGCTAGAAACTAGAAGTTTTTGTATTTTAATATTTCCTGCACAATTTGCTTATCCTACAGAGATTGGCCACCGTGAAAATCAAAATCGATCAGGAGAACGTCATCGTCGTCATGATTCATATGTAAATTATATAACACGAGGTTTGTATAGAAAATAGATAGGTAGATGTAAATTGGAATTTACTGTAAGACAATTAACTTTTTCTGTTTCAATTAATTTACTTTAAATTAATTCAGTTTTGATGATTTTATCTAAATTATTAACAATTAATAAGATAAAAGGTTCGCTAACAATGGTAATAAATTAGTAAACGGAATTAATTTAAAATCATTATGTTATATGTACCTTTCACTGTACAGTAGATAAATAAAATGAACGATTGCAATTAAATACTAATTATTATATTCGGTTTTACATATTAAACTTTCATTTATTAAGTACTAGCGACTCGCCCTCGCTTCGCTCCTAGATCTTTTTTTTTTTTTTATTTAGCGCGTGCGAAGTCACGGGTTCTGCTAGTGTATTATGTATATAAAACTTCCTCTTGAATCACTCTATCTATAAAAAAACTGCATCTAAATCCGTTACGTAGTTTTTAAGATCTAAGCATACATAGGGACAGATAGACAGCGTGAAGCGACTTAGATTCATACTATGCAATGATTACTTTGAATGTTCATATTTTTGTTTATACACATGTATATATTTAAAAACCCATGCGAAGTCCACCAACCGGCAACCCCCAGTTGGCTAGCATGGTGGGCTTTAGTCTGATCCCCCTTATATTAAGGTCTGTATGTAGATGTATGAAAAACCTGCATATTACAAACATAATGTAAATATAATTACAAAATAGTACTTTCATTCATCATTAACAGCTACAGACGTTGATAAATTATTTTGGCACAAAATTCGTTTCATCATAAATTATATTAGGTTAGGTGACGCAAAACAATCTTATATGAACACATGTTGCGGGAAATATATTTTATTAATAATATTTTATGACAGGTTAAACCTTTGACCCTTTAAATATAAAAAATGAATTTTACCAACGTATTATTATGTTGTAAGAATCATTTAATATCAAAATAAACTCTTAAGAAATTAATTACTCTTTGTTAATAGAATAAATTATATATTAGCTGAAGTTCATAAGAAGGTGAAATATTCTTTATATACCGATTATACGTATGTATTTATATATTTATATTCAGAAAAAGCACTTTCAGTCTCCCGAATTTCCCAATTTTCCGTCCGACTTTTACATTTATTTTTATTTTTATATTTAACATGTAATATTTAAATCAAAATACATCCAATCTCAAGTAAAGTGCTCACTATAATATAGCATTTCATTTTTATTATAAAGATAGGATTAGCAGCAATAATATATGTACACATTATATACAGTATGTAACAGGCATGTAATTGGATGGATGGATAAACGGATCAACCTAAACAAAACCTAAAAACCCTTGTAAAGTTGTATAAAATAAGACAGTGGTAGCCCAGTGGTACTGGTAACGCACTCGCTTGGATAACTGAGTGATGCGAGTTCAAATCCGGGTCTCGCGCCTCTGAAATGTGCGAATCTCTTCTAACATGATTACCGCTTGTCTGTTGTACGTACGGTGATGTAAAACATTGTGAGAAAAGCTGCTCGTCACGTCACGTCGTCACGTCACGTCCGCCAATCCGCACTAGGCCAGCAACTACTTCTTTCTTGATCCCCCTCATATTGTACTGGGCTCTGGCCTCCTGATAGTGCCCAGCAACGGGATGTTAAGAAAGGTCTGAATACAAAGTTGTATGTTCAGCAACTAGCCGAATTATCAACTACATTCATATTAGGTGTAAGAAAGTGTTTTTTTTTCTTTTGTAGTACTTGCGACGCGACGTTTTAACTGAAATCTGGCTTCCATTTATGGAGTTAAATGAATAAATACTTAGGTCCTCGACTCCCTGCCAGCTGTAATTCATCAGCGTTGTTACATACTCTACAGAAAGCAAGATTACATTTCAGAATGTGAGACACGCGTTTCCGCGTCAGACAAGGACGACAAAGTGGGCCGAACGTGACGGAACCCTGACTTCTAGTATCTTGTTGATAGTTTTAATACGGAAAATAAAAAATGTGCCTTTGTGTATAAACAGATTAGTTTTTAGTAATGTTACAATATTAATATGCGAAATGTGTATTTTTTTAGATATTACTATTTTTTTATTTGCAGCGGAATTACACTTTGCAGTTATAAACAAAAACACGATTATATTCAATGTTTGTGTGTACAGATGTATCTTGTATATGTATAATATCATTGTTCCTGACAATATCGTAGTCCAAAGATGACATCTAACCATAGAAATTAAGGTATATCAATATGTACAAATGAGTAAATGTTGTCCCTCAATTAATTTTTAAATATTTACAACGAAATTATAAAACTATACCAACGCGTATTAGAGACCTACAATATCAGCAAAAAAATTACGGACGCGAGAATGAAACTCAAGCGATTCGCTAGTTTATAATATTATATGGATTTTGATGACTTTTCTTAAGAGTCGGGTAGTAAGTGTTATTTCTTTTAAAAATACGTTTTTGTTATTGTATATGATATTGACACACGTATTATATGAAGCACTTGATTCAATAAAGTAAATATATTGTAAATAAAGCTATTATACGAGTTTATCGTATGCTATTTCCTTTAAAGAATAGACTAAGGAAACATTATCATTTACATAGTGTTCTACACTGCATTGTAAAATTTACTAAAATATATATTTACTTATTTTTTGCCCATAGCTTAGTTCGTGTGATAGGCATAGCGGAGATCTAAGATAGGTTTCGTCCGATCCTAGGATGCACTCTATGTCGTTGCCTTTTATCGAAATCTCTTCACTGGTTTAAATGTAAATTTAACCCTTCAATATTATAAGGGAATCAGGCCTACTTCACATATCTTTTGAAAACCGGATAGGTTCTCTCAGGCCTGCAGATTTTCTTACAGTAAAAAAATCACGAGTTGGTAGTAATCATTTGCAATTAGTGCTTTTAGTTATGTTTTCGTATATTAAAGCAACTGTTAAAACAATTTCATTTACGTAGATATCGGTGTCGTAAACAAATACATCTATAATAATAGTAAGATTTGTGATGACATTACCACCTGTTGTACTTGTAGCATTTCCAACTGAAACTATTTCTACAGCTTTCTTGATTTAATGGTGGTAGCTACAATGTTGAGATTGCACTAACCCTTCGGTAACGTGCTCACTTGAAAAACCAAGTGAAGCGGGTTCAATTTTCAGTGTTGCTCATCAGATATTGGCAAGTGCGTATTATTTTCAACATTATTACCCTTGCAGTGAAGAATAACATCTTAAACTGTATGAGAGAACCGAGGACGTTTTCGACAGACATGTGAAATTCACCAATCAGCACATGACCAGCTGATAATCTGGCACTGATCTACCTCGTATTGAAGGGAAGCCGTTGTGCAGCAGTGGGATGTCAAAAAGCTAAATATGTTTCTTTTTTGTTTCAAATGTAGCATAAAATTAAACTATAAACAATAATAAGTTTATCTTTCTACTTTTTGGTTTCTTATACAACATGAAATTTATATTGTACGTTTAATAAGGCGGCAGATAATACAAAAAGGCAAACTTAAAAAAGGTCAAAAAGTTAAAAAGTCAATTTTCTCTGAGAGATTGGTCGCCGTGATCGAGAATGGTCAAGTGGACATATAATATAGACTTGAATAACCGACAATGAAGAATTATTTGGATTTATTTGGTCAATTATAATAATTGTAAGCTATAATTTTAATACTAAATATTGGCTGTTAATCGAACGATCAAAAAATACATTTAAACGCGTAGTTTACTACTTCAGTCACAAACATCTATTTATTCGAATACATATATACATATTATGTAGATTTACTCATATATACATATGTATACATATGGATATTTTTACAATACTTCTAATACAATATTAATTATTGTTATAAAATTAGACATGAAGAACACATTAAAATATAATTGATCAAGAAAAACCTGTTTACATTTGAAATTAAATTAGCATATTTCAATCCAAGTGTCAATGAAAAAAAATCTAGTTTTTGTATAACATCACAGTTATTTTTAAAACAATATACTTACATTTAAATAAATTTAATTTAATATTTATTTTAATAAACTCAAGTTGTGACTATGCTTCAAACGAAATGAATCTGATTTTAATTTAATAAATTCTTAGTAAATCTAGCAAATATCTGGAAATATTTGATATTCCTTATATTTATATTACTTCTCTATCCTTCAATTTATTTAGTGTAGACACTGTCTGAAATAATTATCACTTTTAAGAACAGTCCAGCAATGGAATAAAACAAAAACGAAAAAAATCTACGAAAAGTGTCAATAGGATGTATAAAAATAGCACCTCAATTCACCTAATATTAAAAAAAACTAATTCCAGAACGCCCCCGTTCTGGATATAATATTTAAGGATATAAATAAATGGTAAATATGACAAGATATGAAGTTTAATTAAAATTAAAATATTATTACCAAAGTGAATTATTTCGAAGCATATTTGTATTGCTTCTGTTTTGATAACTTTTACTTTGGTTCTTTTATTTTCATTTGTGTTCAAAATAACAAAAATATCTCTCTATCAATTTCCTATCATGTAGAAAGTGGAACTTCTGTTTAAAATAATAGTGTTAATTTATCCGACAATTTTAAATCAAGCAAAATGAAGAAAAATCTTAAAATTATTAATATTCAAGAACATAATAACAATAAATTATATATAAATGTGAAATCTGAAACGAATATATCATACATGTATCAACATGAAGCGTTAAACGCTTATTTATTGTCTTTGTTACATTCTTACGTTGAGAAATGCGCTAAAGGATGACTGCAAATCTTAGGTCCATATTTAACTTTGATTAATGCTCTACCATAATACCTATTACCTTCATACTTTCTGGTTTTTTTTAATTGACTTTTGGGTCCCGGTATTTCATATGCTTTAAAGAAATTATCACAGGAGAGACTACAGTTTAGACGTCTTAAAATTCTTAATTTTTTATTGTACCTCGAAAAGCACGTAAAGCCGTGCCTTAACCTTTACAGTATAGGGATAATAATATTCTGTCGGTATATTTGACTAAAATATCAAGTTACTTTAAATTAATTGGCAACAATAACCGAAAGTTAGGAGGGGCATTTGGACAGCAAAATTGAGATGTCAAATGCATCCTTTAAGAACACCCAATTGAAAGTTAATATTAATGGCATTTTTTTGTTTATTATTACTAACGTGAAGTGAATAATTATATGAAATCTTTAATAGTAACTGAAAAAGAACTATAAATATGCAAGCGTTTGTTAGTCGGGAAGTTTTGAATACGTGAATGTAGAAGGAAGTTAAGCTAGAGGCCATATTTGAGGTTCGCTTCCTTTCTACTATTAGACCGACAAAATTAACATTTGTACAAAAAATAGACTGTATTTGCTTATTGTTTACTATTTGCATTGTAATATGTATTTGTAAATATTACGGTCGATGAAATGTTTTCCTACGAATTTATTTTCTTTCTTAGATTTACGCGAATATTAGTCATTTTTAAACTTGGCAAAATTGTCGAGTATCTGTCAGCCAGAACCGACTTAGCTGTGAAATGCCACATCCATGTACAAGATGCAGGAGATTACAAAATTGATTGTGATTAGTTCTTATATCTCTCACATTGAAAGCGGTTGCCTAACAAACAAGAAAAATATACTGAACTGTTCTTCTATTATCTTCGTATATTATATTTATTTATTTAGGTACAGGAACAAAAAACAATTTGAAAAAATACAACTTCACCTAATAAGTCGAACAGTGGGTTTTCTGAAAAGAAACAGAGTAATTTTGCAGATTGACGTTTTTTTAAATATCTGACAACTGTATTACAAATTAACTTTACTTTAAATATAATTAAATGAAAATAAACCAGTAACTCCAACAGACATAACTAGTTTTTCTACATTCTTTGATATGTATATACCTACTGATTTTTAATGAATTATTTATTGGTACTTATGTTATTTCCATATAGTCTCATTTGTATCACTCATACAATTGGAATTACCTAACTCATTCATAAATATTAACCTTTTATTTTTTTAGAGGATAAACGTCATTAAAATTCTGTTTAATTTGCAGTGGTTAAATGTTTATTGTTTTTGTTATAATTACCTACTTATACTGTGACTTTGTGGGTGAGGACTTTGAGTAGTTACAAAGAAATGCATTAAAAATTGATTTTATTTCATTTAGGGACTTCATAGCAACAAAAACATACCAGTCTCATCGATCTATCGATCAATTCTATTCCGCAGTGTTCTTCGGGGTTGTATGAGATATAAAACTAACAAGACTTGAGCTTTTTCAAAATAACCGAGTTTTGCAAGAAACTATCCTTCTTCCTTATCTCCAGGACCCCGGGACTCATCTTAAATAAGATTATATAAAAATATGAACAAACAAAGTCGAAATGACCAACGGACATATTACGTTTCTTCGCATTACTTAATTTTCATATTTTATTTTGCTACTTTAATTATTATGATTTTTTAAAACTAGTCACTGGAATTTTTTACTACCAAAATATTACCTATCTTTCCAATCTTCGAAACGACTCAACAAATAATGGCAACAAGTGTTATCAACGTGTACTTTTACAAACTAGCTCTAGCTTGTCTTAGATGGCAACAACAACCATGAGATTGTAATCTAACTCTCAAGTCTGAATTAAACGCTATACGTCACTAACAGTAAATAAATTTTAATTAATTCAAAAATAGCTTAAAGCATGTCAGTTGGCCGCTCCGGGTCATTAAATAAAACGTATGGTAATGTCCACGCTAATGTTGAGACGGAGACGCTTGCACAATAACGACAAAAAAACGAAAAGTGAACACCTGGGCGACTACAGCCGTACAATATACAAGTAAAATTGTTAAGATTAGTCCTGAGATATATCCTTATACATTTTTCACATATATGTATTTAGCATACTAAAATTATGATGGAAAAGTTTATTACTGAGTGAGTTAGTATGTAACCTATGACTGTAATTGATTCTTCTGGCTTTAAAATATGTTTTTCTTTAGAGCTAATGTAGATAATATATTATGTCTTGTTTTATTCGTGTAAAATACGAAATCGTTTATGAGTCGCAAGCAGGTATATGTATTAAAAAGATAAACTTTGAACCATTTTAAAGGATGTTGAATTTTATGTCGTCTGATGTCATTTCTAAATTTTATTTCCAAGAAAGTGTAAATAACGCTTATTTTCGTTTAATAAAAAAATGCCAAAGTGAATAATATCCCTTAATCCCTTGCTCTTGAAACTTTATCTTCATTGATTACTCAGAATAAAATATAATAATAACGTCATATTCTATATTATTATTATTTTTGTACAACTTAGCTGTATTTGTATGTGTAACGTATAAATAACCACGCAAAAAAAAACATCTCTTCACACATTGGTATAATAAAATTCTAACCGAGTGAAATCTGTTTACATTAAATACATAACATAACATTAAATATTTGTTGGAAAATCTTACTGAATAGCCATAATTCCATATTTTTTTCTGTCTTTTTTTTTTATGGTAAAAAGGGGGCAAACGGGCAGGAGGCTCACCTGATGGGAAGTGATCACCTCCGCCCATGGACATCTGCAAGCCAGGCTTGCAGATGCGTTGCCGGCCTTTCAGGAAAGGGAGGGATGGATGGGTGAGGGAAGTGGGAGGGAGGGGGGAACGAAGGCGGAGGATGAAGGGAAGAGGGAGGGGGGAAGGAGAGTGGGCCTCCCGGACTCTCACTCACCGGACGAAACGCGACAGCATAGCTGCCACTTCACGCCGGTCTTCTGTGAGAGAGTGGTACTTATGAACTATACGGGGCGTGCCGGCCCATTCGGTTGCTACCCGAAGGTAACAAGCATGGCACTACCACTTCTCAAAATCTGTTTGTGACCACATCACGAGAAAACCACAGGATAGATAAAATTTTATATGATGATAGCTTGTCATCCGGCTCAATATATATACGAGTAGCAGTACGATAAAACGTATGCATCTAGAGAACGAACTCGAGTAGAGAACTCGAAGGTCAGATACTAGTTTTTTTTTTCTAAAATTAAGAAAGTGATTATTATTTATTACCTACTCCTAAGATATTGGTAAATAAAAAATACGCACATAAAATGTGTAGTACAAAAGATTAAATATATATATATATATTGGTACCTAATATTTAAACAGAAATATTTCTTTAATATCAAACAATCATATTTTTAATATTTATTAAAACAAAAACGCTTTTAGATATAAACCTTAAAATTTCTTAAAATTAAAAAGTCGTAAATTCACGAAAATTTAAAGATAAATCTTATGTAGTGATATCGTGTGCAGCCACAGCGATATCCTCAGCATTAATATTAAATTATTAACAAACTCCATTCAATTCAACGCGAGTCGCGACAAACCTTGACCGAGACCGTGAACTTCAGTATAGACAGTGAAGTGGTTGTCTGGAATACATAATTCATTCATCAACTAAGCGAAAAAAAAGCATACTGAATGATTTCTTCTAGAAAAACGGCCTTTAGATCTTGATAATATTGTACTCTTAAGTAAATACATAAATTTTAAATGTCTTCAAAAACTGACTTGAGGTTATCGATTTGACCTGAGTCTATACAATATTTGGAAATACAAATCGTTTTTTTATAATGCTAATTTCGACTAGGGTTCTAAGGAGAATTTTAGTAAGGCATATGTGTGTATATTGTACTAGCAATACGCGCGGCTTCGGCCGCGTTCATTTTTTTTAATCGCACAGATGGTAGAGTCACTACAAACTAACCCAAACGTGTCGTCATATAAATAAACCAAGCAGGTAAAGCTGCAGGCAAACACTATTTGAATTAGTAAGGTATTAATCAGTATAGACTACAAGTCTGTAAGTGCAAAAACTTTCCATTGAATGCAGGCTCAATATTAGACACGTGTACACACCACGAGTAGGGTTCATCCACCCGTGCAAGTAATGCGGCACAAATTAGTTTCATAACCTCTCCGTAGGTTCCATACGTATGAAAAATAAAAGTACTTTTCCTCTGAAATACTCTACACGTAATGTCCATAGCTGTTTTTCATTGACTTCGTTTAAGGAATGTCTGTTTTTTGTTTGTGTTTTGCGACTTATACACAAAATACTTTGATTTGATTTGATGTATATAGTACTTTTTATCTATTAATATAGGTTCTAGATTCGAGTCCGGCTCTGTAAGTTGAGCATTAGATTTTTCTGTTAAACATTCTCAGTGACAACCCGGAGTTGGGAAATTGGCGGTATTTTACCCCCTGGCTAAATGCTGTGCTGTGGCCCGCCTTATTTTGCACACGTGTGACATTATCTTTTGTCCACATGGTTAATCTTAGTGAGATTGGCTGCGTAACTATAATCATTCAATCAATCACAACAGGAGGGCATTATTATTTTCTTCTTACGCAATATATTCGTAGACTTTGATTATTATTTTAATTTTATAAATGAATAGATAGGGTCGCCAAAAGAAATCCCCAAACAAGCGGAATTGTTTTTAATTATTTTTTAAATGCCGTGAAAGCTCTTCTAATAATCTGCGATGTTTATTTTTTAAACTTTATAATATACTAAGTTTCTTCTTACAACCAACGTATGCTTGCGCTAAGGTCACACGTGTCTTTTTAAAGTCAATGAAAAAATTATCACCGCTTTATAAAACTGCACAATAAAAGAGTGCACGAACTTTATCTCTGAATCTACACGACACGTTTAACTTAGCTTTACTTTAAATAAGCTTCTGTCTGCTATTTTTCATCTGTATTATTCTTTTTAGTTTATAATACCATATGACTCCCCATTTAGTGAGAGCGCCTTTAAGAGAACGTAAGGGAATTGGAACCAATGACTTTGGATTGTTTCTACACGTATAAAAAATAAAAATATTCTTTGTACAATTTGGAAAGTAAAATGCTTTCTTATTACTATTACAAACAGGGAGTGATTGCAGAAATTAAAAATTTAGGGTTGTAAGTAATTTATGATGCCAAATCATAAAAAAAATAATATGAAAATTTGGTCGAAAAATAAAAATAAATATCTGGAAAGGGTGACCTTTATCATCTACATTATTCTCAGACCTACCAAAAAAAAATACACAAAATAAATCATAAAAATCGGTCAAGCTGCTTCGGAGGAGTTCGATTTTTGAATTTTTGTTGAATTAATGATTTCTCCAGAAAAACTTATTGCTTGCACGGAATTGTTAGAAGTATCCAATAGATTTTTATAACGTTTTAGAAGGCTTTAAGGGAAAATAAATGTAATAATTTACCACGACTTCAAATGAAAATTTATCCCACTGATCTTTTTCGTTACACGCTACAAAAGTTCATTCACACTCGATATAAATCCTTTTCAAGTTACATTTCAAGATCTACTACTTCCAGGACCCTCGTCAATCAGTACGACATTGCTCTCCTGAGCAAAGTTCATGCGAATAATAGGCCATCCGGGTTTTGAACTCTTAAAGTTCATCTGATGTAAATGACACCAGCTTTTAAATGACAAAAGCTTTATTACTTATTGATTCATTTTCTGTCATTTTAATGTATGTTGGTATATGAATTCTATAGTATACGTATAAACTTAATAATAATAATTTGTTTGAAAGACACACAACTATATACTATACTATGTAATGATTTATTTTTGTTATTTTTTAAGATAGTAAGGTTACACCTAATAAGTAGAAGATATTTTCCCAAATGGAAAATTTGTTATTACCATAGAGCACAGACCATTTAAAACAGACATTATAAAAATGTAATTTCTTTATACCAGTTAGTTCTATTTATAGCTAATTGCTTAATGCAAAAAAAAAATAGCCTCTTGGCGTAGTGGGTATTCTTGTGCCGGAGTAAGGGGGTTCAGCGTAGCAGCTATATGTCGCTGTCTGTATGTGTCATTTAATATAAAACTAAATTTACTTTAGATATACGCTAATTTGCTTTATCTTTAGATCCATGATTTTGCTCATTCGAAGTGGCCCGAGAGTATGTAATGACGGCACTCAAATTTCTGCGGCTGTCGAGATAATGAAGGCTGAGACTTGAGAGTCGGTTTTTAATAAACTCCTGAAACTTTAGCACTTGCATATTTAGGCAAAATATAAATAGTATAATAATGCTTCTATATTTAAATTATAATTTTCGTTGTAATATTTTTATTAGTGTCTGAACCCAAGTAATCTATGCCGCCCGCCCTGACAGTGTTTTATGTACGTGACAAAAGAGCAGCGACCGGCTAACTGCGGGAATTATTCCACCTCCATTACATTCCGCTTAGAAGGTGTAGTCCTTATTAGCTAGGAAAATTCCCCTTTACTATATTTTCTGTTTCACTGAAAGTGTCAATGTACTTTACATCTGAGAGCTCCGAGATATTGCGATAAAATAACCACATTTGACACATAATAATATCAATACATGTTGATATTTCAGTAGAAATAAAATTTATGATTTGATACGCCTAGTTAGGAGATAATGGGACATACGACTCATATCCACGAACAAGAGAGTCTAGACTAATTAAATATAATACAGAGAATGTTTACTGATCTTTAGTAGAGCGAGTCCGGAGATTCCGCTAGTAATAAATATAGCCTATGCTTCTCAGTGACAATATAGGTTTCTAATGCTAAAAGATGTTTGAAATCAGAAAAGTAATTTTTGAGTTTATTCGTTACATACAAAAATATAATTTTTTCCTCTTTATAATATTATTCTACTCGTAGTATATAGGTAGTATAGATATGTACATGAACATAAGTTTAAGCAAATAGACGCTTCAACTCATCATACCTTTACCACAGCCTAAAACTCTATAAAATATTCGCGTTTTTTATTTTCCGTAACTCTTGCAATAGTTGCAGGTAATAAACGATAGGTTTCGTTAATTTATTTATTTATTTATTTATTTATTCCATAGGTTGCTAACAGAGCATACATCCATACAAAAGTAGATCACATACAATAAAAAAGACAAATACTAGACTAAATGATGCCCTAATTAAAAGCAACACTGCATTCCTATGACATGACAACATAAAAAAAACTTATAGAATAAAAGAACAGGCTGAAATTAGAAGGTACCTAAGTAAAAGTTATTAAAAAGTTAATAAAGTAGGTACCTTCCTGTAAACAAAAACAAAAACTTAAAAATAAAAGTTTACTTCTATATAAAATTTTAATTAATAACTAATTAACTATGTAATTTAAGTAAGTTGATTAAGTTTAAATTTAATATTTTTTTTAAATTTATACAATGAATCTGAAAAAATATCAATGTCATGGCTTGTGCATAACGTTTTATGAGAACGGATAATTCTATTCAGAGGCGCATTATGACCTAGGTTGGTTTTGCATAGTTTTTCGTGAAATAATGTAATATTATTAGGTCTGGGAAGTCTTGATTATTTTTGGTGAAATTTAATAACTTACAATATTTGTGTATTTTTTTGGCTAGCAGGTACGATCGTCCTACGTTTGAAATCCGGAATTTAAAAAATTGTTGTCGGGCTAAATTCAGTAAATATTTTTTCCGTAATTATCTGTAACAACGTGGAGTTAGGAAGATGGCGGTGTCTTACCCCTATGCCCCCGAGTCCAGCGCTCTTACTGATAGTCAGTGATAGATAGTGACAATCAGGTCGACCGACGTGGCCGAAATCCGTCAGGAGGACTTTGTTATTTTATAATAAAGATATCTTTAATGGTACATATATAAAAAGTACCTCACGGTTATTCCAGAAGACAATCCATTCATTTCTAAATATTAGTTAAATCACAGAAAATTATACAAAACGTAATTATATATACAAAAAAAATTACATTTAACCACTTGTACAGTGTACTTGTACCTAATACTTTCATTACATCTGATTATCGGAAATTATTGTTTTCTAAGTGTAGAACTCCTACCAAATTGACAAAACATACAATAACGTCAATGGATTCTCTTTTACGTAGTCTCCCAAATAAAGCATGACTACATCTATCAAAGTTGTTCTTACACCTCGATTCAATTACGCGAAAAATGCCGCATATAAACACTATTACTAGTTTCAAATCCTATTAGAGTCGTCGTTCATGAACTAACTAATACAGCGGATTTCTCCACTAATCACCTTCCTACGCCTAATATTATTCTTATTAATACAAGGCGGAGAAGGCTGAGCTTCTCAAGTTGCGTAAATATGCCTCCCTTAGTCAAAATTATAATTTATACCTTTTGCTGTAGAAACCCTTGGGCCATGGTGTCAAAGTGCTAAGCACTTTTTAAAAGACATAACACCTCGTCTTATCGCCTCTACTGGTGACAGGAGAGCTGGCTCATTTTTCGCCCAAAGAATCGGTATTGCCATTCAGCGGGGGAATGCGGCCAGCATTCTTGCCACTATTCCACGCGGACACGACTTGTACAGTAATAATTAAGTGTATATTGGCTTTGTACATATAGTTAAGTTTACTTGTAATTTCCTTTATTGTAATAAAATCTCAGATTGAAGTTAATACAATATTAAAATGTAATAAAGTTGGTATGTTTGTATGTGCGCATGTGTAATACTATACTTATTAATTCCTGAAAATCTGAAATTCTCACAGGACAGCTGAATATATTTGTATGAAATTTATTAAAGAGACGTAACAATTTGGGCCAGGTTGGGGGTTGGGGACTCTTGAGCGAAGGCTTATGGCTAGGTCTAATGAAAGCTACGAAACGTAGTGCAATGCGATCGAATAGGTGACCACTAACGACACTAAATTCGGAATTTCGAAAAATGACTCTTCAGGATCTAACATAATATAAGATCAAAATGGATATGGAAAATCGAAAAAAAATGGATTAATCTGAATCGGTACAACTCTAGCCCGTTTTCAACTGCTACACTAAATGATTTACACTGACGATTTATGCTTCGTGTGACATGCCTCACGTGAAAATCACAAAATTTGTAGTAGTGGTTCTTGAAATAGTGATTGCGTTCTTAGGTCTCGTTTCATAGCGTAATGGAAAACGTGACCCGAGTATGCGGAAGGTTATCATAACATTTCTTAATTAGTTTATTAAAACTTATAACTTTGTATTTGAAACATTTCATTTAACTTTGGTGGAAATCCCTTTTTGCGAAGCAAAGAAGTATTGTGATTATTATGTTTTGTGGTATATTACGTGATAGCTATATTTGAGCCTACTTTTTGGATTTTCTAGGAACAATGTAAAAAAAATATTTCTATGATTGTAACCATTTAGAAACCGTTACAGACCGTTACAGAGATATTATTTTCCATGTTAGTTTCCATTAAAATTGTTTTAATCCTACAAGAATTTAAAAATCATTTTTTAATATCTATTTCTTGAAACTATTATAATAACAACAAACTTAATGTGCCTATTTTTGCATAATAAACGAAACAACGCACACATTATTGCTCATAAGTATCGTTATATAAATCGACATATATTATTTAAAAAGCGATAGAAATTAATTAAAAAATATCCTAATATTACTGCGTAATATATCTAAAAGAATAAGTATTTACATTTTTAGTAACATAATTTAATTACATTTACTATGTTATAATGTTAACTGTAACAGAGTTCATGCCCCACCTGGCAAAGTTTCAAATATTTCTTGCAATGGATAGTGTTAAATGCCTGACTCACCAAATTAACTTGACCCCTCAACTATTACAAAACACGATCTGAAACTGTAAAACATATTAGCGCACGTGTTTCTGAAATGGCTGGTCGTTTCTTAATAGATGTTTAGAGTAGATAATGGTGGATAAATGTCGATAAAATAGAATGAAATGATTTATATTTATAAATAAATCTGGATTGACTATCTTGTCTGTGATAACTAAAAAGATACACATATGATTATTATTTTGACAATATTAAAAACTCAAAGTCTATTAAAAGAGAAGATTCGTGGTCAAGACTCTTCTTGACCACGAATCACTCACAAAATATGGTTTCATAATTTGGCGTTGGATAAATTTTTGCTATTTATGCTGCAATAAAGCAAGCTTAGCAGAATAGAATTTATAGGAGTTTTTTTTTACAATAAGGAAACAAAGAAAATTTCGAACATATAATGTACGAGAACTAACATAACACAAAAAATACAACTTTTATATACCAAAATCCGTTTTTTTCACAAATTAGTAAAATAAAATTACTTGAGAGAATAATTACTTCTCTTATTTAAACTAAAGCGATTTGTTATTGATTTAACAATTACAGCTGTCTAGTTTAGAGAATATAAGGAAAATAATTTCATTGAAATATTTTTTTATCCCATTATCGGCCTACCTCTCTCTACTCATTAAAATCAGCGTAGCTTTCCTCAATCCTTGGGTTACATATTTTAGAATAATTTATATAAATAACCTCATATTTAGTAGTATTTTTTTACATATTAATCAAGGCAGGGTTCTATACAGGGTTAAGTTATGGAGAATTAAAAATCAAAGGGATAAATTAAGGTCAGGTTTGGCAGCGTTATTTATTTTTCGTTTATTTACAGGCCTTTTATTTATATGTAAGGTTTTTAATAAATGATGGAATATAGTTAAAATTGGTTTCAATTTTCATACTTCTATTTCTTGTGCAATATGTTTATTAGATTTGTATCGATTTGGTGTGATAATCATAATTTTCGGTAGAAGAAATCATATTTTTGATGAAATGGCACTTGTAAATTAGACTAAGTAGGTATATCCCTTTCTCGACATTAACGACAAACATACCCAAAAATATATCATTCATACATGGTTTAAAATCAAATCAAATAAATAATTACAATTATATAAATATTAGACACATTGTGGCTGTAAAATTTCATAACACTTTTTAACGAAGAGTTTGTTAAAGTATGGGATTAATTCAACTCTTTTGTTATTTAATATTATTCCTATTCAGCCATTTTATCAACCGACTTTAAAAAGGAGGAGGTTCTCAATTCGTCTGTATTTTTTTACAGTGTCCCACAGATGTGCACGGACCTCCCTTCAATACGAGGGGATCAGGCGGATTACACAGTACACATGTCTTCCGAGAACTTGCTAGATTCTCCTACATACATATTTTCTCACGAAGTTTTCTTTCATGGAAAAACAAGTCGTAATCATGTTAAAAATGATTTGCACATGATAATATCAGAGGTGCGAGGTTTCGGAAACGCGTTACCACCAGACTAAACTAATTTACTATATTATGTAATAATTTAATCTAAATTATATATTGATAAATTAAAATTATAAAATATTAATAGGTATATCTTAGTACCACAGTGTAAAATATGAGTAAAGACTATGGTAGTATACTGTTACTTTATAAATTTTAATGATAATGTCAACTCCTTATGGTACACTAAGATATACGGACCAAATTAAGATATGCTACATACATAAATGTACATATTATGTACAAACATTCTAAACCGTTAACCTTCTTCCTTAATCGCCTTTAAATTATTAAATTTTGGTCTGTTTTGTGTCTAATCTTCCATAACTGATACGATAACAATGGTAATGTCTAAATACAGTGAGGCACATTGTTTAGTTCAGAATTAAACTACTCATGGAGATATTAGTTAACAACGCTATAATGAGGCTAAGAAGCGAAGCGAATCTTTGCACTATAAATATTTTAAATATATACAATTAAAAATTAAATTTAAAATTTTCATTTTTTAAATTGTAACTTTATAATAATTTTTATTTTGTAATAACTCAGACATATTTATGCTTATAACCAGCAACCCTCGCTTCCTTATATCACTTTTTAACGCTTAGAAACAATAGATTTCTGAGATATATTCCCGCACTAAAAGTATCCTACATGTTGATCCCGATAACCAGCTATCATCTTACAACATCTAAAGTGAGATGCGTTCTCAGACAGGCAGAGAAAATTCTTAAAATAAAATATTCGGCCCCTGTGCCGATAATAATGACTATTTCAATATTTTTTTAACAAAATATCGAATGAACAAACTCGACTCAATTTAAATTTTAATATAATATGGATATAAATATATTATAATATATATAAATATATTATAATATATATAAATATATTATGTATGTACATACATTCCTACATACGAGTATGTACTATGTACAAACTAATTGCTTCAAAAATTATAGCGTCTTCGTATTTTGAAATAAAAAAAAACAATTTAAAGAAAACAAAAAAATAGAAGGTATCAATCAATAAAGAAAATTCTTCATAATAGAAAATAAACAATACTCGTGGAATACTTTTTAAGAACAAGGTATTGTAAGGTTCCTTTATTCATAGAAGTCATTAATTAATTATTCCTATTACAACAAATAAATTGACAATAGTAACGAGGAAAATCATTAGATTTTGATGTCTTCAAACGATTAAAGTAAGGTTATTTTTTCCATTGCTTTTAATTGTTTTTGCTTAATTATTTAAAGTTATTATATAAATTAGGTCTTACTTAATACTAATATTATAAAGTAAATTCGGTCGGTCTGTTTTTTTTTCATGCCTTTTTATCGAAATCTATTCGAAATATTGATAAATTTTGATTAAAAAAATAAAGATTGCATAAAAAAGACAAAAATTCTGTCGTCCACTTATTATGATACTGTAAGAGTTGTGTATAGGAGAGGTAAAACAATAAACAGGTAAAGAACAAAATAAGACATTTCTACTATTTATCTTTAAATTACACCCTTAATTACTAGAACTAATTATATATTGTAGCGACGGAATACCTACTCGTACTATCGCAGACGTCTGGATGACTGATATTAATGTGGAGACTACATTTAAGACGTAATCATAATTAGACAAATTATTAAAGCCATAACGGCTTTCATCTTTGGTGACACGTCTTACATTGATTAATCGAGCTATCGAAATATTAGAACAATTGTTATAATTGGTAAATTCTAAGTAACTAATAAGGAAAGTCCTTGTAACAGCGCCGGGTGTCGAGTGCTGCATTCAAGGCAGATGAAACTTTGTTCTGTATTCACAACGTTATTCTGTAAAAAATAATCTTCTAAACATTATTTTCTTAGTTATAGGTAAAGGTAAGTTAACTTATTAGGTAAATTACCTCAAACAAAGTATGAGATAAGGTAATTTTAGATAAGACAAAATATATAAATAACAACACTTAAAAAACTGACACAAATTGGAACAGAAAAGTGTGTCAATTTTGTATTGAGGTATCAAGAAAACAACGCTTTGACGAAAAAAATAATGAAATCAATTCTTCCATTTTGGGAATACGATGTCGTAAACAGACATAACTAAAAATAAAATTATCTTTCATGTCTGATTTACATTTTTATCCAATTCGAATAAATAAAATTAAGTATTTTCAGCGTAACAAAGACCACAGTTAAGTATATAGAATCAATTACCAACATAATTGATCGACATCTTGACATTATTAAATAATATATATTTCATAAAAAATTTCAAATATTTATGTCTTTTCTTCTAGAAGTATTTGTTTCGAAATGTAACGAACAATTTCTAGTCTTAAGTAACTCTGAATTTCATAACATCGTTGTATACAATTGATTAGATTTATTAATTACATGAGCAATTAAACACAAATTGTCTTTAAAGAATTATTCCTTATTAGCGACCAGTCTTGCTTCCTTCCAGACCTATATGGAACAAAAAAACATATTATTATATTAATTTAACATACATATTTTTAAACAAAAGTATTTCCTCATGTTTTTTATCAAAATAACAGTAAAAACCGAAAATCAAGAGCTTTTTAACGTAAACCTAATAAAATGTTTTATTTAAATAATGTAATATGTATAAAATATCATTGTTATATTTTAAAACAAAGGCTAACAGTATTTAATTATTTCATGAATAAAATATCCAGAATACGGATGTTTTACTCCGCTGGAGCATCTACAGCATCTGGAACACTTGAAACGAGCTCGTGTCGAGATATCGTCCGCTAATGGCGATTTAATCGGTTTTAGGAACGAATTTTAACATATCGATGAAATACATTTTAGTAAAAAATTAAAATGCTGACTTATCAATATCTTTTTATTTATTTTCGCAACTACCTACCTCAAAATTCCCCACCTTAAAGCGTTTTCGAGGTATTATTATTATTATATTATTTTACACTTAACATTTTTTTAAATATACATGCAGTTTAAATTATTTCCTTTTTCATTTTTTTATTATGTGGCCTTATAGGTAAAAGCCTCGTCCATTTTATCCACCTTACTTCATATTTGACCGTATGCATCTTGTTCAGGTATTAGGTACAAATATCATGAAAACTAATTTAGTCAAACAGGTAACAGGTACCATTTTATAATAGTACCAACTTTATTAATAGTACCAACTTGTTAATATTTTGTAAATATTAATTCATAATTTCCCTTCAATTATAAATATGTGTTTTGTGTATCCCTAGTAATATATCTAAGTTACTTATGAATTCAATGATACATTAAACAAGAAACACTCTAATCGATAACTATCTGTAAGACGCCACTAGCGGTAATCCCAACACTCAAGCCGAGGTTGAGCACAAGGCGAACACTGCTGATATTATTGACTCCCTCCTATTTACTTGTTCCACTCTTCCTTCATGGAATGTAATCTTATTTACACGAGACATTCTTTCCTTTCACAATATTAGTATTAAACTTCAGACTGAACCGCTTTATATAACATATTGATTATTTAAAAAACAAGAACATATATCATTTTAAATGGTAAGGCGCTCGCTTGGATAACGCACTGATATTTTCATGTGCGAATGATTTCTAGCATGATTACCGCTTGTCTCAGTGAAGGCAATCGTGAGGAAACCTGCATGTCTATGAGAAGCTAGCAAGTTTCAAAGGACATGAATCCGCTAATCCGCCCTTGACCAGCGTGGTGGACTATGGCTCCCATCATATTGTACGGGACCCGTGCCCAGCAGTTATCGGAAGTATAAAAATGGGCTGAATACCAATAAATAAATATGTTGGGACATTAACACACATCACCATGTGGATACCAGATATTTGATACACTATATATTATATACTTATAACTTTAAATACATAATTATTTACATAATTAATAGTATACATAAAGTGTACAATAATAATTACTAAGCATTTCTTATATGTATATAAAAAATATTTGAAATCATCACTTCGATACCTTCCTAGAATTTTCAACATCCTTCACCATTTCTTAATTTGGTTATTTATTTATGCAAACCTTATTATACCAATAAATCACCACTAATATGCATTTTACGAATAAAGCGTAACGCTTAGTTAACACTTGGTGGCAAATAGGACTCCTCTCTATTTGTCTGTCTCATTAGGATTTTAAACCCAAAAATCCTAGTTACTGACCATGGAGGTTACTGACTAACTCAAACTAGTGATACGTACAATAATTGAGATAGCTTAGACAATAGGTACATATTATTATATTATAAGTATTTCTTTAAAATTTTCTATTAAAACAGTACAAACGAACTTTTTAGGCCACAACAACAAAATCAGTTATCTAATTTTATAAACGCCGCCCAAACTCATTTGTTCGAAGGCTAGATACGGTATATTTGATAAAAATGGAAACAGATCGCGACGAACTGAATGATAAGTCAAAGTATACAGCATTGACATAATTTTACTAATCGCTCCATGTTACTGCCCTCTTAAGTGAAATGAGACACTTGAGCTCGAAAGGGATATAAAAAATATAACCAGAATTCATTTTATATTATTTTGTAGGTACATTGAAAATGTGACATTGCTGCGATCACCTTCAATTATACTTTCTTATAGATTTATGCGATTCAAATATAACTAAGGTTTTATTTAGATTTTTGACTCGGAATCATGGTTACTGTAAAAAATTAGTTTGTTGTCACCGATATGGTCTTATACAGGTTAAGAAAAATATTTAATAGTTTTTAATTTTCATAATATGAATATAATATAATTATATTTATTATATTTTGATATAGCAGTTGTAGCGCCGTGGCTCAAAGATGTAAATCATTTTGACATAATTTTAATTACCACTAACCTTACGGTGAAAGTATATCTTGAAAGGAAACTGCATCTATAAGAAAATATCGTAAGTTTGCCAAATTGGAGCTACTCGTAGTTCCAATTTGTGTTACTATGTCTTTCAGTGGACAGCCAGTTACAGGGTAAATACCTTAGGCCCTTGCATTAAGCAATATCCCGTAACCGTTTGTGGAATAAAATCGATATCCATAGCATTACCTGCGTCTTCGTATGCTTCAATGCATCGATATAAAGTCACAGAGAACATACTTACATATTATGTTTCTTAATTATTATTTATCATTTATAATTAATTATTATTATTTAATTATTATTTATTATTTATATATAAATAATAATAACATACTAATTAACGAAATGATATTATGAAGGCTAACATTATGCATCAGATGAGCTTGTCTGTACTAGGCTTTGTACGTAGAAGAGGTCGCGGGTCTCGTGTAAATTCCGAGGGTGAATTATAAAATGACAAAGTACACGTGACTAGTAAACTTACGTTATACTGGTTTGCCTACAAGTAAATATTTTTAAAAATAATACAAAAATATTTTATAGTAATATTTTGCATTTAAAAGGATAGAACTGATGTTAATAATTAAAAATCATTTTATATATATATATATATATATATATATATATATATATATATTTAATATATTTTCTAACATTTAACAAAAATATATTTTTTTAAAGTATAAAATATATATTTTTACCTTTTATAAAAAGCTTTTTTATAGGTCGCTTGGTTTTTTTTAAAGAAAATATTTTTTTATTCTATAGTACTTTTTGTTAATTGTTGACTGACAAAAATACTCACTACTGATTGAATAAGAAGTCAATTCTTACATTATACGCGGTGGAAATTAAAAATATAAAAAAATTAAAATAAATATTTTAATATTTATGCAAGTGTTATTTTATTTTTTGTATTTAAATTAACTACTCTAAAACAATTTTAAACAATATTTTATGACCAACTTGAAGCCTAAGCCTTTGCCTTGATAATAATAGTATTGATAAATTATTTAAAAATAAAATACTGCTACATAGATAAAAAAAATTCAAACATTAGAATACACATATACAGTAGATGTGAGCAGGCAAATGCACTCACGCCATATGAATCGCTTATCGTTATGTATACCGTATTTGTTTTAATAATGCACGGCAAATTACTATTTATTCATACTTCACGTTTCTTTGTTAATAGAGAAAAAGCAGTGCAATAGGTTATTGCACTGCTTTTTCTGCTCCGTCCTAAATATATTTAATTAATATGCATGTTGAAATTAAATTTAAATCATTTTAAAAAATGGTTTTACCAAAACAAAACATCGAACCCTCGACCGCTAGCGCAGCAATTAGAGTTCCTTCTTTTTCTTTTAATTATTATTGCACCTTTATATAACCTTCGTTCTGTTTCATTTAAAAGTGCATAGAAAACGATATTTAAGTTGTACTAAAGTACGGGAGCGTTGAAATGAAACATAACTACCTGTTTCATTATATATCAGAAATACTTATAGTTATAATTAAAAAAAAACACTTAAACCGTTAGTACCCGCGCTAAGAGAAATACTTCAAATAAAATTTTTAATTAAAAGCTTTTCTTAATTATGACCACTACACCAATGATTATTATTAAATCTAAATATAAAAAGCGAAAGGTCACTCAGTCGTCACGAAATATCGAAATCCGCTTGACGTATAAAGATGAAATTTGGAAGGAAGATAGTTTATAGTTATGGGTAGTAAAGAAGGGATTTTGCGACAGGGCCGGATTGTGAATATATAAGAGCTCTTGTAATGTCGTATGAAAGTCCTTCATTTATTGTGCTACAGACTTTAAATTTGGCAGGTAGCACCTAGGGATGAACCCAAGACATGCGAAGGTGAGTACAGTTAGTTTACTATAAAAAATAGGAAATAACAAAAGATATTTGTAAGTATATTTATTTATTATACAAAACAATTATTTATGATTACTGTACAAATGATGTCCACATGGTATATTTGCATGAACTTCATTCCCCTCTTGAATGACAATATCTATTTTTGATGTGAAAAACAAGTAGACAAAGTGTTGTTTATGAATTGCAGGCTTTTACTGGGGATCTGTTCACAAATAACCCCATTATCTACACTTGAACTCATCCGGATTCAAACCCAGGACTATCGGCTATTAGACGCCAGCCTTATTAAATCTTAGCAAATATACTTTAAAGTAATCATTATTTTTATGTTTTTTATGTTTTTAAATCGCCATCCATTCATTCATTAACCACAAAAATATAATAACAAGTATGTTTACGCATATAGTATTTATGTATGATTTATAATAACAATGACTTTACAAAGCACATGGAGAATCCATTATATGACATAAGAGGTAAAAAGTTAACTGCTGTACGTGAATTATGAAACGTAGAAGAAGCAATAATATGACTGTTACAAATTGTTTTACGTCATATATTCCATGTTATTTCAATATATTTCATTCATAATTTATAAAGCAATAATAATTGTTCATTATTATTACCTCATTACAATTTAATTGTAACTCGTTTCTGGCAAAAAACAGATGTTCTATTATAACTATAAGAAACTTTGTATATATGCGTGTTTTAAGTTCTGCTTATAGCTAAGCGGATAGATTTGGATGAAGTTACTACATACCTACATATTATGTACTAGTGATTTTCCCTTGCTTCCCTACGTCCCTAAGTAGGTTTCAACGGTTATTACAGTTTTTTCAGAGATTCGATTTTTTCACCCAACAAAATATCTTGAGTGTTGACGCAAATAAACAGCTATCATCATTCATCATACAAAATTTCATCAAAATCTATCGAATAGTTTTCCCTAGACAGACAAAAATTCTAATAAAAAATAAAGTAAAAAATAATGTTAGCCCCGCTGAGTTTATTTCGTATTTCTCCTCGGAACTTAGGCTTCTTAAAAAAATAAGTAATTTAAGGGTGAAAAAAAAACAATTTGAACTTACTGCGGAACAACTTCCAACACTCTGCATTTATCCATTCGACAGGAAAACCGTCCACGTTATTTGAGTGCGAAGAATATTTTGACGTCATCTATTTTCGCGGGTAAAACTGGGAAAGCAAGAAATAAATTACTTGTTTAATGCAATTTTGTGTAAAAACCTTGTGCTAGCAAATATTACTTCGGTACAAGTGACCTTGTATTAGCTTCTTTAAACAACCTTCCTGAACTGCATGCCTTTGACCCCTTTACCTTTTTTAGAAATTAAGTAGGCAATTATTTTGCTACAATTGTTTATCTTAAAATTTTCAATGACTAAAATGAATTATTATAAATATAAATAAATATTAAACTTGGCACATGCATTTCTATTTATTTTTTAATAAATACCTTCGTATTTAATCGAAATCATTAAAATTGACACATTAAATTATTTATGTAGCATTATAATAATATGAAAAGTGGAAATATAATAGTTTGTTGATTTTTTACCTTTTAGAATCGTACCTACGTCCTACATACGAGGTTGGCCAGTCAAAATAGAATTTAACCTCGCACTAAATTTCCGATCCTATTTCTTTATTTTTCACTTATTGAGTATAAAATCACAAATTGCTGACAGATCCAGGTCCAGTTTTACAAAAAAGTTTAATAGTATTAATAACTTTTGCGCTAAAGCGCATAGTTTCAGAAATATCGACCAAAATCTTTGTTTCAAGATTGTGCTTGAAGCTCCACCTGGATTGTCAGTATTTTGTGATTTTATGTTCAGTACGTGACCCTAAACCTTATAAAAAAACTATTAGATCTGAAATTTAGTGCGAGGTTGACCAAAAAGCCCTCTAGTTTTACTGTAGTAAAGGTTTTACATTAAAATTCTATTTTATGTTTTCAAATAAATAAATTTATATTACCTTCAATGATGTTTATTTTTATCACCTACCTACCAACCTTCCCGAACTGCATGTCTTTGACCCACTTGCCTTATTAACTTAGGAGACTTGAAAGATCACGTGGCTCTACACAATGCTTTGTTCACATTCACACTAAGTTTATAACGAATACATATATTTTATAAGATTTCATGCGTGATTTTGAAACTTTATATAAATAACTATATAGTAGCGTGTATCCGAATGGCACTTGTACGTCCTTGGACGTAGGTTCTATTTTCCATTAATTTACTTCTTCTATAGATACTTCGTACTTAGTTCATTTGGACTACTTATAAATAGTTTTTGTTTTTACATAGGTATAAAATACAGGTATAATAATATGCATAAAATAGTTTGTTTAATTGCAATACCAATCATAAAAGCATAGAATGTATTTAAATGACGATAACGTGCTACAGATATAAAAATTGTACGGCTAACGTTAAAAAAATATAATAAAATATTTAAAAATATTGTGATAAATCGTTTATGTGCTATTTCTAACATATATACGTGTATTACAATAAAAGTACACACCTCATGCAACGCGACTCGTGTCGCAACACGTTGAAATCATTTGAATTATTATTTTACATATATCAACATTACCATTAAAGGTTATTGTACATTCGCACAGAAAGATAGTTAAGACAGTGAATCAGTTTTGATTAAACTTTTCTTAATAAGAATAAAAAGAGCTTACATTAGGCATTTCTGAAATATAAACTTTTGACTCTCCCTATGTCCTTTATAGATTAGATTTGAAACTATACAACTACTTACTCAATGCATTAGGCATTCTGTTAAACATTCGGTCCATTCAAGTCGAGAAGTTGATTTTCAACGATCCGTTTTACTGCGAAAAAATGGGGGTAGGGAGGAGGGAAGAGAGAGGTAGAAGGGAGGGAGGAGGGATGGGGAGAAGGCCTCCCGGACTCTCACTTACCGGACGAAACGCGACAGCATAGCTGCCACTTCCCGCCGGTCTTCTGTGAGAGAGTGGTGCCGGCCCATTCGGCTGCTACCCGAAGGTAACAAGCATGGCAGTACCACTAAAAAAATCATACCGTGGGACTCAGAAAGAATTTAGTTTCCGGTCATTAGAACGCGTGCGAAGCCGCGGGAAATGCTAGTATATAATATAGTCATTATGAATATTTAGAAATTAAATTATTATACTTGTTATTTATTTAATACTTAACCACTTTAAATTACTCGAAATGAAAAATATATTTTTAGGTTTGAATTATTTCACCAACCGCAAAGTATATATATGGCCATACAGATTTTCCGTAGCAATTCATGGGTTTTCTACAAACTGCTTTTCACAGAAAACCATAACTTTCAATAGGTATAATAAAACAAAACATTAACAACATAAATCACCTAATAACCAATATTTTTTTAGTAATAACTAGCTGATACCCGCGACTTCGTCCGCGTTGCTTGAAATATTAACAAAGTTTTCCGCATGCGCGCTACGCCGCTTGCCCCACTACTCCGCGAGAAGGAAACATACATATAGAAATCGTGGTTTCTTGAAACTTTAATAACTTTTTAATAAATGAAGATATCGCAATCATTTTCTGATAAGGGCCAAGTGTCTAAGAAATAAAACTTAGAAAGTTTCATTGAAATCTATCCAGTAGTGTTTCCGTGATGCGCGCACAACTTCAGACCTCTATCATTTTATTTATATATATGACAATAATCTATTACTGTTATGAGTACAGCATCGAATCAGATTTTTCATTTTAGTTTTCGTTTCCAAATTATGTTTAAATCTGCATCTACACATCAGATTCCAATATACACATTATAATATATTTTATGGAAAATCGTATTGAAATTATTACTATTATTGATATAGAGACATCATGATAAAATTTTGAAAGATTTCGTTGTGGGATTATGATAGATGTTAGATAACAAAGGATACTTTTTTATCTAACATCTATCATAATCCTATTTATACCTACCTAAATACATAGTTACCTTAGCACCTAGTTACCTTTAGTAAATCATAATTCTATCTACTTATAAATTGCACAGTATTGATTCACTGTAGATTCAATTCAATAATAATAAAAATAATAAATAATTCGATACAATCAGGTTTTCTACAAATTACTGCTTTTAACAATAAAAAACCATAACAAAAATTTTTTGCTCCATCAACATAAGTACTTGTGACAAGGAAGATATAATATAAAAAACAAGGCTACAACGGATCACTGGTCTGATTGAGAGATGAGCGACGATCAAGGAAAACAGAAAACAATACATTTTCGCTTAACCTTAGAACTTTTTAAATAAAAACACATCCAGTTAGCAACTAATAAGGAAATTAGAATTAGACTTACTGAACCGCGACGAACTGTTAAGTTTTAAATGAGAAATAAACATTAACTTAAATAAATCATTGTAAAAATATATAGAGTTTGTTAAATATTACTACAAAACATGAAGACATTTTTTTATTATTGGGTAATACCCATGTATAATGTTAACAAACTCTGTTTTTGTTTTATAATTATTAGACATAATATTAGATAGAAATGGAATACTCAAAAATGTAGCAGGTATGTCTGTTATTTCAACGTTTATTAATAAAATTCGAATAAATAATTATTATTTTATTATTTACCTAATAAAAACACATTTTCGTGGAAAACAATTTTTTTTTTTTTTATGGTAAAAAGGGGGCAAACGGGCAGGAGGCTCACCTGATGGGAAGTGATCACCTCCGCCCATGGACATCTGCAAGCCTGGCTTGCAGATGCGTTGCCGGCCTTTCAGGAAAGGGAGGGATGGAGGAGGGAGGGAAGTGGGAGGGAGGGGGGAACGAAGGCGGAGGATGAAAGGAAGAGGGAGGGGGGAAGGAGAGTGGGACTCCTCCCGGACTCTCACTCACCGGACGAAACGAGAGAGTGGTACTAATGAACTATACGGGGCGTGCCGGCCCATTCGGTTGCTACCCGAAGGTAACAAGCATGGCACTACCACTTTTAAATAAGGATATAATGTGTAAGTAAAGGGATTTATGAGTGCAATATATAGATACGATTTAAATTATGCCTTCCTTGTACCTTAAAAGTGATTGCTCAGCAAGGTCTTGCAAAATCCATCGTAAAATCTAATGGGCATACATTTAAGTGCATCTCAGTAACCTCAAAAGCGAGCAGATGCAGCACCATTGCAATAAATGTTTTATGATGATAAAATGCCATTAAAAATATTACGAGTATTAACTTATTGTTCACTAGTGACTTACTCTTGCTTTGCTTTGCTTCTTACAATCACCATAAACCCCTCATGAATCACTCCATCTATTAGTGAAAACTGCATGAGTTCGATAGTTTTTGAGTTTATCGCGAACAGAACAGACAGATTCGGAGTAGACTTTTATAATAGTGATAGTGATGATAACAAAATGAATAAAAATTAAAACAAAATAATATGTTGTGTATATTATTGTAAGTAGGTATACAATACACAACGTTACATAATAGTTAAAAAAGTCTTAGTTTTTGTCTTTTAAAATATTTATTCATTTTATAATATCAATATTTTAGACTACACTTATAAACCAAAACCAAAAATAAGCAACATTACACGCAATCAAGACTATAACATGGAATTTTGAGTCTGTAAGAACCTTATATTAAAAAAAGTAAAATTATATTTAATTATATACTAGTTAAGTTAATTACTATTATATACTAGCCTTTCCAACGGCTCCGCTCGCGTTCTAAAGGCTGAAAATCAAAAGAAATATTTTTCTCCCGTTTTGCAAAATTTTTCATTGTTGCTCCGCTTTTATTAGTCGTAGCGTGCCTATATCCTTCCTCGATGAACGGACTATCCAACACAAAAAGAATTTTTCAATTCAGACCAGTAGTTTCTAAGATTAGCGCGTTCAACCAAAAAAACAAACAAACTCTTCAGCTTTATAATATTATAGTATAGATTATTCTTTGTCTAAAAATATATAATTGGTAATATTCTAACCATTCATTAACATCAAGTATTTTATAGTACATATTAATTATTAATTTTAATACATTATTAATTTTTACATAAACGGTTTTGATTTGTTCAATGACTAACGAGTACATTTATCACGCACACAAAGTTCTGAACAAGTTTGAACTTATTCGAAATGGAAAAGAGTACATTATTGAATGCCATATTGTAAACAAACAGAGATAGTGATTATATGTAACTCCTCTAACGTCCTGAAAGCCTAGTCCTCGATGTTTTGGTATAAACGTGACTTTGCAAGCTTTGTATTTCTCAAAGCTGCTCAAACTTCAAAGTGTGAGAGAGTAATGTTACCCTAGTACTCTACTCTTTGAAAATAATGTGTTTTGTATATAGTACATATTTGGATTTTTTAATATTTCGTATGTTTTTTTTTCATAAATTTATAGGTGATTATTTATACTGCTTTGTAGTTTTTTTTATAAATACGAATGTTAAATAGACAGTGGTAGCCCAGCGGTAACACGTCGCTTGGATAACCGAGTGATGCGGGTTCAAATCCGGGTCTCGCACCTCTGATATTTTCATGTGCGAATCATTTATAATATCATGATTACCACTTGTCCTACGGTGAAGGAAAACATCGTGAGGAAACCTGCATGTCTGAGAAAACCTAACAAGTTTTCGAAAGGCATGTGAAGTCTGCCAACTCGCACTAGGCCAGCGCGGTGGACTATGGCCTGATACCCCTCGTACTGAGGGAGGCCCGTGCCCAGCAGTGGGACGTTAAAAAGGGCTGATGATGATGATGATGATGATGATGATTGTTAAATTATGGACTACGAATATGTTATACTTATTGGAATCAAATAACTTATCTACTGTACTGTACTGTACTGTGTGTGTAGTAATCAAAATATTATGTAAAATAAACTTTATTTCAAGCCCCAAGCCAAGCCCCAAAAGCGAAAAAGGTATGTATTTGTATTTTTAAAATAATTAATTAGTGTTACAGTATCGTTGGCTGTCTGTATATGTTTCTGTTGCCCCGCTTACTGTTTTCAAACTACGTCACGAATTTTTAAATAGTTTTCACTAATTGTATGAGCGATATATGTATATATGAAGAAGTTTAGTGTATGTAGTATATTTAAATGTCTTGTGATGACACAAAATGATGATACAAGATGGCTGAGCTGAAGACTGGTGAAGTCTTCAAATAAAAAATAATTATGTTGGAAATGCTTTTAGCGGGACTCGACCTGCAACCCTAGCGGTCCACAGCAAGTAGATTCACTACAAACTAAGCCAAACGTGTCATCGTGTGCAAGAGGCCAGATTTCATAAATGTTTTAAATGTATAAAAGGCACCACATACAAAATGCTTAATTAAGCGTTTAATTTGTATCTTTTATGTTTTAAATCACTAACAGTACAGCAAAATACTCAATTATCTTTTTTTTGTAAATATACAGGTCAAGATCTATTTTATGAGTACGTTATATGTTAAATTACATATTATAGCAAAGTTTTTCATCGTAGACGTAACTATTTGTTGTCAATAAACAGACAAACAGACTGACTTTTTTTTATGTAAGTACCTAATTATATACTTTCATATGCATTTATTGAAAATTAAAAATTAAAAAATTGATGTATTGATATTTTATTGAAGAATATAAATATATACATAGATAGATACATATAGATACACATTAGAGAAAATATTTAAAATGTCCATCAAAAATCAAACGTAAATAAATTAAAAGCAAAATTTTGCTTAAAAGCTGTTTGTTAAAAGTTACAAGGTCACGTTTATTCCAAATCATTGAATACCAGGCTGTCAAAGCAATAGTTTATTATTCTCCCGTATTGATCATAGAAAGAGCCCAATCCACCCGCCGTAAATATAAAGTGAAGCTGAAAATAACGGAAACTGTACAAATGTGTGTGTCGCCTTAAGACATACATTATTACTCGTGTATTAATTTTTTAACTAGCGACTCACCTCGCTTCGGTACGTCCTTAGACACCTTTTAACGGCAAGTTAATGCTATATAAAATAAACAGTCCTGAACTTTTACATTAGACAGTGCACTGGTAGCCCAGCCCAAGCGCTCGCTTGTATAACCGAGCGGTGCGTGTTCAAATTCGGGTATTGCCACTGAATATTTTTATTTGCGAATAATTTCTAACAATATGACTACCGCTTGCAAGGAAAACAGGGGGAACCTGCTTGTCTGAGAGAATCTAACAAGTTTTCGAAAGATATGTGAAGTCCGTCAACCCGCACTTGACCAGCGTAGTGGGCTGATGAAACTATGGCCTGCCCCCATGGGATGTCAAAAAGGACCGAATACATACATTAACTAATATTACCTATATACTATTGTATTATTATTTAATCACTATGAGTAGAAAGATAACTTGCGCATTTGAAAATTCTAAACATTTGTTCTATTTACGCAAAAAGTTTTAATTCAAAACAATTTGACATAACAAAACTCTCCTCATATATACATTAATCTTTTGTTTTTATGTATGTATGTATGTATGTATGTATGTATGTATGTATGAATGTATGTATGTATGTATGTATATATGAATGTATATATGTATGTATGTATGTATGTATGTATGTATGTATGTATGTATGTATGTATGTATGTATGTATGTATGTATTTATTTATGTATGTATGTATGTGTGTATTTATTTATACAGGTATATATGTTTCGTATCTAAGAGTGTACACCGCCTACCTTTATCATGTAAACTTACTCCTCCACCTCAAGGTTGCCTGGAAGAGATCGCTTACAGCGATAAGGCCGCCTGATGTGCATCTCTTCTTTGTTTTTTGTATGTATTTCTATGTTTCTTTTGTGGTGTACAATAAAGTATATTATTATTATTATTATTATTATTATTAATATAACATATGAAACGCTTAAAACACTTTTTTTAAATATTTTATAAATGTTTTATACACGTAGAGACATTTTAAAAATATTTAAGTATAATGTGTGCGTGAATAGTAATTTAATATTTGAAATAAAATTGACTGTATTTTTAGGGTGTCCTATGAGAAATATAGTGTATTCTTTAATATGTTAAAGGTTTCATATGTTGAAGAGAGATAGGTATAGTTTTCGAGGGGCTGAAAAGTATTTGACCCATCACCCAACCTATATTGTCGGGAGTGAGGTAGGGTGGTGAATATCTCCTACGTATTTCTGACAGCCTGGTACCTCATGTTTTGAATAAAACGTGACGTGCTACTTATCTTTAGCGGTATTTTCAGATCACCGAAAATATAATTTCATCAATATGGAGAAATTCGTATTAACTTAGACATAAAATAAAAGTCCGAATGAATAAACTAAAGAACTTTCTTAAAAGCAGTCCATGAAAGGCTCCCGCATATTATGTGTACAAAAATTTCATTTTTGCATTAGTAAGTCGATCCGATATAGATATTTCTGTATATTTTCGGGTAAATCTAAATATTTGAGCAGTCACACAACTCTAGATTTCAACCTTGATTACTCGTTCAATACGCGGGCAAATTGCCACTGCTCTTAGTATCCTGCATCATTATGATAGCCTACATATTTATTGGGAATAAAAAACCTGTGGTTTGTTACTTGCATTGTAGTTACATACTCCTATGTATTCGTGACAGCCTGGTACCTCATATTTTGCTTAAAACTTGTTGCTTGCTTAAATAAATATATTGGACATAGTTGGTTGGTTGCATTGTACTTAATTATAACATTTAAAACGGAAATCTTATAAAAATACTCGTAATTACTATTATGCTTACTCGCTCCGCTCGGATACATCCTAGGTAAGTAGATTTATCAGGAATGAGATATTTTCCGACACTAAAAAGTATTTAACAGACAGACAATAAGCTATCTTCATACAAAATATCATCGAAATCTGTCCAGTGGTTTTCTTGTGATGCGGTCACAGACCGAAAAAGATATAATAATAATCGTGAGGCAACCTGAATGTCTGAGAAAAGACATGTGAAGTCCATCAACACGCACTAGGCCATCGCGGTGGACTATGGCCTGATCCTCCTCGTTCTGAGGGACGCCGTGCCCAGCAGTGGGATGTTAAAAAAGCCTGAAGACATAGATACATGCGTATATATTTAGCAAATCCTTGTTACACAACAAGTAAAAATTTCTACCAGGTCACGTGTAAACCAAAACACAAAGTACTAGGCTATCAGCGAAATAAGGAGGTATAGCTTATATTATTCAGTCTATGAATACATTCGATTTTCAAAGCATGAATGTATTCATAGACGGAATATTGAATAGCGGATACTCACCTATTGTTCTTTGTTCGCAAAAATATATTTGTCTCACTCCAGCATGTGAAATTCAGTGCCAAGATAACGAATACACTTTAGTTTTCGTGTGAAAAGTTTAATCGTCTACTTTTCGTCTGGCCTCTCTCATTCATACTCTATATTAAAAAAGTTCGAAAACTTTACAAAGTAACAGCGTACAAGTTTATAATTTACAGTAAAATCCTTTTAAATACTTTTTTTTCTTAAACTTTAAAATATTAACTCTTAGAATAGTTCTTCAAAAGTTATTTCAAAAATAAAATGTACCTAAATCCTTTATTAAAAAATTATATCTATATGTATAGAACATATATAGAGTAATAACATCCGTACATTAAACATTTTTGGAAAATCTTGTTGAAGTTGTAATCATTATCAATACAGAGGCCAAATCTATGGTTTGTCTATAAAATTTTTATTTGGCGGTTTGTAACCGGATCCGAGAAAGCCACTGAACAGATTTTGATAAAATTTAGTATGATAATAGCTGGTTATCCAGGTCAAAATATAGGATACTTTTTACTGCTGGAAAATATTCCCGTTGGGGGTATTCAGTCGTGTGATGAACACGAATGTTTATACTCATAGGTGTTTATATTTATATGTTATATATATGATCTAGCCTTATAAGTTAGGATCACTGAGTGGAAAATTCAAATATTTTAATCCAATCAATAAATTTAAATTAATATTATTCATTTGTATAATTTTTCAGCGACCTCACATCCGATATAGTACATTTGGTTTATAAATTCAAACTGTAATTGATGATGGACGATTCAGTATGACGTCATTACCTTCAGTCATTTTATGATGAAGATTGAGAAAGTTTATTATTTGCATTAACTGCCTCGCTGGTGTAGTGGCTAGCATGTACGGTCATGCATCGAGAGTTCCTGGGTTCGAGTCCCGGGTCGGGACTCGAACTCAGTTTAGTTATTGAGTACTTCTGTTTAGTAAGCCTCAGTAACAGCCCGGAGTTGGGAAGTTGGCGGTGTGTCACCCCCGTGCCTCGGAGAGTACGTAAAGCCGTCGGTCCTGCGCCTTAGCTCTCACTAGTCGTGTCGAGTAATCGTCCCATCAAAATATGAGAGTAATAGGCACAGAGGGTGCACCTGTGTCTGCGCGTACACTTGTGCACTATAATATCTCCTGCGCAGTTGACCAGTCTCAATGGCCGCCATGGCCTGAATCGGGCAGAGAACATTATTATTATTTTGCATTCCAGGCAAATCTATAGATACACATAATAAACTTCTAACATAGTCGAATCTGTACATGAATTATTTTTGGAAAGTCCTGTTGCTATTATTCATATTTAGAATTTGTGTCTGTCTGTGACCGTATTACAAAAAAATTGAACAGATTTTGATGAAATTTGGTAGGATTAATCCGGGTTAACATATAGAACACTTTTTATTGCAGGAAAATAGCTCATTTCTCAGAAACAGACTTAACTAATATAGAATTTTATTGTATTGTATCAAAGGAAGAACTCTAATTTTATTCACAAGATATCAAAAGCATTGTAGACACGTCTTCTGCAACTGACAATATTGATATTGAATATTACGTAAGGTTCAGAAAAAAGTATCTGAAAATAACTGCTTATCTTCGTTCTATTATTAACTACACGACAACTTTGTACTTTTTATTACTTAATCCAATTATTTTTATTACTTAATAAATACTTAAGTACGAAATTAATTATCAAACAGTTTGTTTTTTGAAGTTAAAACGGGTAGAGATATTTTTAAATAGCTCATTTTAGTATGAAATCGAATAAAATTCTTACAATAACCAAGATTAATTCTAAAAATAATGTATTTTATGTAAGATTTTTGTTTTTTTTTTATGGATTTTTAGTTGATGCAACTACTATGACTTTCATTTTATCGTTTACAAAGGAAAGGTACAACTGATTTTACAATTCATAGTTACATCCATATAATACCTTCAAAATAATACCTCATTAGATTAAACTGTGTCTCCCATACTATAAATAACATACGTAGTTAATAATTTCTGGTTTTTTGGTTGTTTTTTAGAAGTGTTTTACGTAATAATTGTAAAAAACTCAAAAAAAATATTTCTTTGATTAACTACTTATATGAAAAGGTGTTAATAACTAAAAGTACCAAAATAGAAATTGAAAAAAGCGACATTCATTTCCCGATCAGAAATTATATCGAATTTTTTCACAAACTTCCAAATCAATGCGATAAATAGAAATATATAAACACCGACTTCCGCTCTACATAATCACAAGTTACCTGTGAAAATTTTGTTTTGTGAATTTTTGCTCGTTTTCACAGCTTTTTATTCTCTCATTAGCTGAGATATACACTTCACTAATAAGATAAGGTACAGGTAGAAAGAATCATTGAGATATACAGATATTCTTGCAGTATTATTCTTTATCGTAAAGTATGAGGTTGAAAATAAATCTCACTTAATATTCGAGTTGCGTCACCAGGGATTTGAACCTGATTCAAGCAATTTGTATTTCGAGCGACCGCGTTGAACTACCACGACCGCTGTCTACTTGATTTGTTTCTGTAAAGTGTTAATATTACGGAAGCATTTATTAAAAATGTGTTACGTGTTTGTATTTTAATAATAATCATGAATTTGTATTTTAATAATAATCTGTTTCCTGTAATTTTGACGAAACCCCTTTTACCTGTTCATTGACTTGGCATACAAACAGTAACATTTGGTGTTCTGCGTTTTATCGTTTATTATATTATTGCATGTTTTCACATTTTGCATTTATCATCCGACTTAATAGCATTAACACTTTGAAATTAAGAAACAAAACAGCAGGTAGGAAGAGTAAAGGTTTAGTTCAAAAAATCGTACAAGTTCGAGTCCGACACTCAAGGTTTCGTAGCATAAAATATTAAAATAAGTTTATAATCGCATTTTTACTAAATTTTCACATTCTATATCGGAAAGTAGTAGTAATATTTAACCCTTTTTAACGTCCCACTGCTGGGCACGGTCGTCCCTCAACACGAGGGACTCAGGCCATAGTCCACCACGCTGGCCTAGTACGAGTTAGCGAACTTCACATGTCTTTGTCTGACACTGTAAGACAAGTGGTGATCAAGATAGAAATGATTCGCACATGAAAATATTAGAGGTGCGAGACCCGATTTAAATCCGCATCACTCGCTTATCCTAGCGAGCGCGTTACGTCTGGGCTACCACTGCGAATCGGAAAGTTCCCAGTGAATTTAATTGCCTTGTGAGTGATTAGTGAACCTTGATTTTTAAAATAACCACGGGTCGTCGGCAGCCATTATATTATAATCGATCGGTCAAAGTAATAAAATTATCAAATTATGCAATGCAGTCACTATTCACAATGATCGGTCCATGTTAAAACTGGCCGGTTAAACAACTTGTCCGTGGCATATACATAGCTCTAAGTGTTCAATAATAATATAATGCAACCTAGTTATAATATTTTTTTTAATATGTTATCACATAATGGTCCTTGCAAATATCATTTCATATATTTTCTTCTTCAAATATTTATTTTATCGTTATTTTCAAACCGTACTGTACTGAAGGTCTCTGGATGTTCTGATGAAAATTTCTCGCAGAAAAATAAACTTTTCAATTTGATCGATAACGGATTACTTTTAATGAGCAATACCGGCAAATAATGCAATAATGAAAGATGAGTAATTGAGAAATATGGTATACCATTAATCTTTCGCAAAGCTTTATTAAAAATAAATTAAATAAGTAGTAATAAATTAGAGGTTATTAAAGGTAATAATAAATAATAAAATCGAACAAGTATTATAGTAAAATGTAAAATAATTTTACTATTAACAGTGAATTAGTAAATCCAAATTAAGTAATAGTTCTAGTATTAGATAGTAATAAAATATTTATAATTGTTTTAGAAGTTTTTATCCAGTACAAGGGGAACAAGGGGAACGAAAAGCTTCTACCGTACATAGTACATATTGTAAATTGACTGAGCATTTTGTATATATAAATTAGTATAGCACATAAATAAATAATAAATATTATTGAAGTAAATGCAAAAGTGGGTATTATGATAGTTTTATTTCCATTTATGTAAGCAATGGATGGACATTGTTTAGAAAATATATAATATGTGAAACTTTATTATGTTACGAGTACTAAATAACATCAAGGAGCTCTACTGGAAATATTTTAAATTCATTTCGATTGATCAAAAATATTGCCATGTATCTAGTATGTGGCACTGCATTTCGAGCCCGTTGTGACTACCTCCTGCATTTAGGTAATGATTAATGACATTTAATTTAAATTTCACTAAATATAAAATAGATGAACTGAGAAAATAAAACCGTTTCTATATTATATTCAATACCCAAACTACGTATTTTCAAAGTTCTTTCATATATGATACAGTTCCGTCCTGAATCCCTATAGCGTTCCATAAATAGCCTTTGACTCAGACAGAAAATTTAAAAGGAGAGCGAAAGATACCGCGCGTACCCTATTATGTGAAATGCATTACTTTAAAATTTAGTTCATTGTAGTTTTTGTTTATTTTTACTGTGATATTTGTAAATAATATGAAAGCAAAAATCAGTTTGTTAGTTTTTTGCAATAATTGAGTAACGAACAGATGTTTATGTAAAACGGGAATTACTCTCCTATAGTACATCGAATGGGTAAGACAGTTGTAGACTAACAGTAACAAGTTCTCTTTTGATACCACATGAAGCGAGTTCAACTCCCGGTTGTTGCAATTAATAATTGCATTTGTGAACCTTTCTGAAAATAATTGCCTTACATTAAAAGGAAGAATTTTTAAGAACCCTGCATGTCTAAGAGAACCTAGAAGTTTGAGTTTGAAGACATGTGAAGTCCGCCAACCCCAGTTTTATAGTGGTGGTTAACTAGCCTGCCTTATCCCCCACCTAGGAGGATGAAGGCAAATTAGGTGGAGACCGGAGCATAACGTCTTCTTTCACATGCTCAGTGATATTATAATAAATTTGTCGATAAGTAATTAATCATTATAATGATTAATCTGCAAATTGAATTATTACTTTATATTTTACTTTGCATATTTGATTTGTCAGTAAAAAGCGTAAAACTTGAAATAAAATGTAATATTTGTCTCACGTAACCATTTCCTTACTAAGGGTCATTAAACCAGTGCATATATTTTAGGACAAGGACAGTAGGCATTTTATTTTTGTGGGTGACGTCACCAACTGGCGTGCAATGAACAATCTTTCTACAATTAGCCCTACAAATGTCTTCTTCGTTACTTTATTATACTTTTGCAGTGAAATAAATAAATGTGCATATAAAATGATTTTCCTTTAACATTAACTATATAATTATTGTGGCTTTACTTGGAAAACTTTTACATTATTTCATGAGCATGCACATATATGCGGATAATTAAATTTTAACCGATATAAATCTGTCAAAAATATTATTGAAATAGTCATTTTTATCGATACATAGATTGAATATATGGTTATAGAATGTTTGTCTATCATATCAATAACCTGACCGCATTACGAGAAAATCACTGAACAAATTTTGATAAAAATTGGAATAATGAAAGGTTATAAGAGTCAATATATAGGGTACTTTTTACTGCGAGTAAAAAGTACATAAAATGCCATCTCTGAAAAATCAATGTACACGGAGCCAAACCCGAGCGAAGCGAGGATGAGTCGCTAGTTCGTAATAAAGGCAATCATTATTTTACTAACAAGTCCACACGTTCAAAAATATATAATACTTGAATAGGTATTATTTTAATATCTCATATGCTCTAAACATCATAAAAACTTCGAAGCTGCAATGAAATGCATTTTTGAATGCATTTACTCTTATAAAGTCGTTATCATGGTATTGACACAGGTATTACTCAGTTAATTCTTATAAATTTTACTGTACCTACTCTACGTACTTAAATACTATAAAATACTCATAAATTTTCCCTTTGTAGACTGAGCAGATAGAAGCTATCACTCCACTACTATCTACATAACTACTGAAACAATGCCTTTTAGGTCAATGTGCTTTCTAATTATTAAACCAAGCTGATTTAATTGTATCGTGGTTTTATTTTTTGTTCTCGACGTTTCAAAATACATGACTTACAGCAAATATAGCCATGAGAGAAAATATATTTGCTATAAAATTGTACAAGTGAGGAAAAGTCTAACGTACTCGCTTATTGTAATATTGCCATTAATGAGCTGGTACATACGTACATAATGATATTGACAAATGTGCCTGCAAAAAAGTGGCAATCCAGCCCACAAACTCAGTTGACATAATTAGTGCCAATATAAACTGGTATATGTGTATTTCATATCTTTCATTTATTCTAATATCTTTCGTTCACATCTGGGGCAGCGCATGCAATATGAGTAAGCTTTCAACGCTTGATCTACTCATGGCAACTTTAACGTCTTTTAAAATCGTAATTTAAAGTCTTTTTGATCTTATTATACTTTATATGATATTTTTTTCTAAAAAATATATGATTTTAATTAAAAGCGACTATTGGAATCCAGAGAGATACATTTTAAATATATAAAAATAGGCATTGTTAGTGTACCTTAGGTGATTGACACATGCTATGGCGTAGCACATTAGTAGTTAATGTTGATGAAATAATCTATTTTAGACAAAGCTATTAGCCATCTTGTACAAAATATTTACAAATTATATATTTACTCGTACCTCCTATAGCTCACTCGATTTAAGAAAACTGTATCAAAATATGTGGCGTGGTTTGAAATTAGGGAAGCGAAGATTCAGATAGATTCATATACACAGACAACGAAAGTGTAAGAGTGATTGTTTTAAAAAAAATATGTTCTCATTTCACTATTTACTATTTTATTTTATGACTAGCGACTCCACACTAGCTTTGTTTGGGTTCGTCCCTAGGATCAGGCCAGTGTCTAGCGATCCTCATACAAAGTAAAGTACAAACTTTTTAATTTTTCAACTGCTTCTTTTTTGAGTTCTAGCTATTTTTTTTAATTCAACCACTCCTGACACATCCCCAACCGTTAACAAAAAAGAGTAATTTAAACCTCTTACCCTATTATAGGTTCACGCGAATATTCGACATTGTAAATGAATCTTCTTTTCGGTTTTAGTCCCGGATTTATTTTGATTTTTGGTTCCCCGTTTCCGACGTTTCAAATGCTTTACAGAAATCATGGTGGTGGGAGAGACTCTGTGATTCAAAAAATGCGACAAAATCCAAAAAGATATTTTCATATACAATATCCAGCCGTTTTGAGAAACGGCATACAATAGAAATAGGTTAGAGATAGACAATTGTTAATATCTTATGTAATTTATTATATAGTAAATTATATTATATAATAATATAATTTATTATAGTAAAATAAATAAATAAATATGTTGGGACATTATTTCACACAGCGCCATCTAGTTCCGTGGTAAGCTACGAAGTTTGTGTTACGGATACCAGATAGTTGATATACTACATATATAAGTTTAAATACATACATATTATAAATATAGACGCCCATGACTGGAGTACAAACATTCGAGTTGAACATTATATTGTTTACTTAGTACAAGAAATGCAATTAATTGATTTAAATAAGTATAACCTAGTTCAAAATTTGATGACAACTATTTAAAAAAAACACAAAACGTAAATAAAACTATAAATAAATAAAATAAACAATCTTTGCCCACGTTTGTAAAAAAAATTCTATACAGTTTTTCGCATAGTAGAGATTGTTTTCAAAGACTACTAGGATTACACGAAATTAACTCATACTTCGAAATACGGCTAACAAAGTCACGTTAAAACCAAAACATCAAGGACTAGGCTTTCAGAGATATAGAGGAGTTATTTGAAATCGCTATCTCTATGTTTTTGAAATATTGCAAACAAAAAGGTACTCTATACCATTCTAAATAAGTTTAAACATCGTTTAATGAATAATGAAATACGTCCCTCTCTAAAGAGGCGGTTTCAGATTTATAAATTATTGATGTGTGAATATATTATACGATTATTGTATTTGTTGAAACGTTGGACTCAATTTGTGTGCCAGCGGTCGCGGGTTCGCGTCGCGCTGGATTTCATTTGTGTGATGGGCACGAATGTTTGTATTTCAGTAATGGGTTAGATTTTGTAATAATTAATTAATTCCAATATATATAATTAATTAATATTATCAAGTAAATTATAAAAAATACTAGTCTTAAGTGGTTGAATAGATTAAATCCGATATGTGATGTAAATGAATGATCGAAACATTATCAGTTGAATATCTATACTAATATTATAAAGCTGAAGGGTTTGTTTGTTTGTTTGGTTGAACGCGCTAATCTCAGGAACTACTGGTTCGACTTGAAAAATTATTTTTGTGTTGGATAGTCCGTTTATCGAGGAAGTCTATAGACTATATTATATCACGCTAGCATCAAAGAAAAATGTTGCAAAATCGGAAGGGACGGGCGTTAGTTCTGCGAGGTATGATACTGCGCGACTCAGAATGAATTTATTTCCCGACCTTTAGAACGCGTGCGAAGCCGCGGGAAATGCTAGTATAAATATAAAAAAAATACTATTAATATAATTTATTTCTTTTATAATTATACAGTAAACAGTCCTAATGTACAAGCCAGAATGTCAACACACTGATCAAGCTTGTTTCGTTTAGAAGTTTATAAACATGTCATGATTTGTGTTATAACAAAAGCTAAAGTAGCATATTCCGTTATAATTCTGACTCAGTTCAGATTGTATACTGTTACTACTGTTACTACTAAATATAGAGTTTCAAATATTCCTTTCGCAAACTTCCCTTTGCATTATAGATCATTTGGTTGTGATATTAATTACATATTAGTTCGAATTTGAGTATATAATATTATGTATTCAGATCTTTCTAAAGCCCCATTGGAGGCACGAGCGTCCTCTTAATACCAAGAGGGAAACTTTCCCTTTAAAATCGTACCTACTTAGTTCTCTCGAAAATGCAGGTTACTACGCGATATTTTCATTCATCGTAAAATAAGTGTTAATCATGTTAGAACTGATTTGCACATGAAAATAGTAGAGAAGCAAGTCCGGGGATTTGCCCACTTCTTTCAACCCACTCGGTTTCCTAAGCAAGCGCGTTACCTTACCATGAGATTTGATCTAAACTACTAAAACTACTTTTTTTCATGTGGCTCGATATATATATGATATTCTATCAAATGTGGCCCTTTACATAAGTAATATCATACAAATACTCGAAACATAGGCTTATTTGTAATTATAGCAACACTATTACGCGAAAATTCCAAAAGCTCCGAAGCAAGTGTTTTTTACGAGGTCTTTGACATTTAGATAGTCTCATTCCAGGTTAACTGCAGTTCGAGTTTTCTTAGAGCGGAAAAAGGGTAGGTACTTTTGTAAATATTACCTAAATACTAATGAAGGAAAACGATAGAAGTTGTTTGTGAAATCTTATTATGTAGACCACAATAAAGTCTTTGACTGCTGTGAAATACTTTTGTAATATGTAAAGTTAGTTATATTACGACGTACCTACTGCTAAATGAAATAACTTAAGTTTTCATTAAACTGTATTATATCCTAATTTAGTATAATTTAGATTTTTCTTTTAAGTTACAATATTTATAATTAAATCTTTGTTGTGTCAATTTAGTTAATTACTTATTTTAATTTTTATCTACATGAAATATACCTAAGTTATACCAATTTGGCGAAATAATGAGTGGTAACAAATAAATACTAAGTTTTTAGGCCAATTGTGAAGACAATATCATTATGTTTATAAGAATCTGAAATTTTAGTGGAAAAATATTTGTTATAAAAACCAATTCTAAATTATGATTAATTGATTAAAATCTTATTTTCTGAAACATTATTGTATTCATACAAATGCAAGTAAGACAAAAAAATTAGAAAGATATATTATTACATTTTTCTAAAACAGTTTTTTTGACGTAATTTATACTATCTCTCGTCGTTATACTACGTCTCGTAAGTATCTTGGTGGGATAGGCTTATTATTTTTTTAATACTTTTAAAACCGCAAATATGCGAAACACAATTCAAAAAAAGATAGTTGCTAAATATTAGTATAGTAATAAATAAATATTACAACAAAAATAATAATTTTAAATGATCGTTACAGTAAATTTAAAAGCATTGTACTGTTTATTTTATATTTAAAATAATATAGAACGAGAAAACTGCTTATTATTCCATAATATATAGTTTCCCAAAGGACACTGAACTTAATTAACATATTTTTTTCAATGTAAATAGTCCACACAAACAACTGTCATGGCGCAGAAAAACCGTGTTAGATGCATAACGGACTCCGATCTGATACTTGCAGATGTGTCTACTTATTATTCATGAAAGCTTCTAGTTATGTAAGCGAATTAGTTTAAAACCTAGTTTCATGAAAGTTTTGATTTGATTTCATGCTTTTTATTTTTTAAGTTCATATTTGTCCTTTACGTTATACGTGAAGTAGAGCACATAATATTAAAAAATATAAAAAAGGCAATATAATAATATACAATCTTATTCTGATCAATTTATATCCAAGCTAGCTTTACCCGCGGCTTCGCCCGCGTTCATTTTTTTAATTGCTAATCAACCTAATTGGGTTGATCTGTAGGATGCCTGAAAGTTTCTTTAAAATTACTCTAGCTATTTCAGAACCCATTGTTAATACAAATAATTTTTTAAATTTTTCGTAAAAACATTTTTTTTAATAAAAAGTATCCTATGTTACTTCTAATACCTCCAAGAATATGTGTACAAAGTTTCATGATGATCGGTTGAGTAGTTTTCGCGTGAAAGTAACAAACAAACTTACATTCACATTTATAGTATAATAGTAGGGATGGTTAAAAAACTATTTCATAATATGAAATTAATAATATATTGCAATCAGCCCTTTTTAACGTCCAACTGCTGGGCACGGGACTCCCTTCAATACGAGCGGGATCATGTCCACCACGCTTGCCTAGTGCGGGTTGGCGGACTTCACAGGTCTTTTCTATGTCTATTTCTAGGAGACCGTAGCAAGTAGCTACGGTCTCCTAGGTTTCCTCACGATGTTTTCCTTTACCGTAAGGCAAGTGGTAATCATGTTAGAAGAAATTCGCATATTACAATATCAGACCGTGCTAGACCCAGATTTCAACCCGCATCACTCAGATCCGAGCGAGCGCGTTTCCATTGGGCTACCACTGTCTCCAATATCCATATTATATTATTACACAATTCGAAACTTTATTGAAGTCGAAGTGGGTGGCCTAATTTTAACCAAAAAGATGAAAAAGTTGAAAAAATTAAAAAGCAAACTTAATTTTTTATACGTCTTTATTTATTATTGAGTTTAAGTTTTAAATTCTTGTGAATATCCCATTTAAATTTAACGGTAATGCGTGAACTACTTATTCGGTAGCGGTCTCTGAGCGATCGTTCTATTTTCGACATGGCATCCAAATTTCAATCGGGGACCGTTTTTGTGCTAAATATGCAGTGTCCAGCAATTGTTTATGTAGCAGATGGTAAACAGTATGCTTATTTTTCGTATAAATGTCCGAATATTTTAAATATATTAAAATCAAATATGTATAATGTAATACCTACCTACATATTATATATAAATGACATAATTTACAATATATCAATGGTAAAGTGCAAAGAAATAATTATTAGTTATTACCTATTCAATCAAATCCGAGAGGATTTAGCAGCTTTTAGGAATACAATTTTCTACCTAATATTAAACATATATTCCATTTTAGTACCTATATTTTTCTAATAATTGTGACACTTAAATGTGAAAAATTTTGGAAGAATATTGATTTTAAATAAGTTAACAACTATCGAAATTTATAGCAGAGATTTATTTTATATCTTTACATACTAGGTAATATAATATTAAATCGATACAGATATATATATATATATATATATATATATATATATACCTATAATAGACTACGTATTACCGTAGCACCTATCTACGGCTAAGTTACCACGGCTAAAGGCTAGTGCAATTATTTTTATTTATATTTACTACCATTATGATTTTTTGTGAATAAATAAAAATAAAACCAAACTACATACAGGTGTTAAAATACCTACTGAAGTCTCGCGAAAGTTCAAGAATTGATGTAACAGTATAAATAAAATGCAATCAGGACGGGGCATATATCCAACGCATCAGAAGTTAATATTTCAGGGGCCTTCAAATTAGAATTATGGAACGGCGACATGTTTGCCTCGAAACGCCGAATCTGAAATTCTATTGACCGTTAACCAGCGACGTCAAAAATATAATATGTATGTGCATTCTCTGTACTTTAGATGAGGGGACTTTTGAATTAAACAATTGAAGCAGTTTCTCAATAGTATTGAGTAATTGTTAAACTCCGGCATTTTGTTTAGCTTTTTTTATAACTAAGGTGTAATTCGATATTTTGGACCGACTACAGCGAAGTCCAAAGGAAGGTAATGTGTTTGACCTGTATGTATGCCCTACCCAAATAAAGAAAACCCTACTGTGTGAAAAGCAAACTAAAAAATCAGTACAAGTTGACGAGAAATATATGCAAAGTCATGCTATAAGTACATGTATATCTCAATTGTTTATCAATAATTTCGAAATCAAAATTGCAAAAGCTCATCATTTTCAGTACAGTACAGTAACTACTGTTCATTGCTGTTAATTAAACAAAGTTTATGAATACTTTGGTTTAAATCTTAACTCTCAATCATCAACGGGTGTTAAATTAGGCATAATAAATTTCTTGTAACGCACTTATAAGGCGTAACTTAGGTATTTTTAACCGACTTCAAAAAAGGAAGGAAGAGAAGGAGGAAGTACAAATTTTATTTATTTTAACTAGCGGACTTCGCTGATGCTAAAATATTTAGGTCGAACTTGAGCGAAGCCAGGGTGCGTCGGTAGTATTAAATAAGTATAAAAATAAAAACACTAGTTATTTTGAAAACGTTATAAATATCGTTGACATGTCTGATGTCTCATATCAAGTAGAATTACAAATGGCTACTTCAGGTAGCTTCGTTCGATTATCATAACGCTCTTATCGAATGCAATTCGACAGAAACAGAGGACAAAATATATTACGTAAAAAACACAATTGCAAATACAGAGAATAATATGGCCTTCATTACGGATTATAATGATGCGGGGTCTATTGAATATTGCATTATTCTTGTAGACGCTTATTTTAATGATATAAGCAAAATTATACTGATTTTTAAATTAGAATTTCGTTTTCTCTTCACTCTTACTTTAAACGTAAAAGATCTAGATAGGTCACCTGGTGGTTCAAATGACCCATAATTTTTTCAACACGGGCCTGTAGTCTATAATGTCAAATATTCGCGTAAACCTAAAAAAGTATTACAAAATCTTCTAGTCTAACAATGAGTTTTCATAAAAAAATAAATTCAGTTTTTTGTTTCAAGAAACACGTAACGTAGGTATAGGTATTACGTGTAGGAAAATGGGAACGTGTATATGTATTCAATAGATTGCAGTCCTGAACCCTCCTGCAGAGCTGAAGGACGTTAATAATCTAATCGCCATCATCTTCAAATTTAAAGAAACCTTGAGACGATAAATATTACTCTCGTGGAAGCTAAAGCCATTTAGATATCGAGTCTGTATCATTTGACACGTGTACGCCTACACGCGCTCTTGGAGACCTGAGGGAAAACCGACAGTAATAATTTTTTGATTTAACTTTTTCAAACTAACCTAAACAATAATTGCTTTGGAGTTATTTTTCTGTAGTAAACTAATAATAATTACTACTACTACCTACCATGGGCTTTCCATCTATTACAGATGTTTTAAGCAGTAACTTTAAAGCATCTCCTATTCTCTTCCTGTTTTACTTGATCTATCTAAATAGATAATTATTGTATTCAATATTGTAATCAAAAATTACTTTAAAAGAGCAACTGCTGAAATTCTCGCCGGTTATTCTCAGCAGGCCTACTGAGCCGATGGTACGACATTTAATTTAAATTCTGTATTTTCATAATATTGTAAAAAGTTACTATTCAAAAGTGTTTGGAAAGTCTATTTAATAAAGTATACTTTAATCGATTGATAAAGTTTGCAAACCGTAGACAAATGACAAATATTATAAGAATTAATAAAAAAATCTTTTTAAGCGTCGATTTAATACTGAAAGCATTATATACCACCCGCACACGGATTAACCGGAAATGCTAGTACTACCCTCTAAAACCTAACGGAACCTCCTTAATGAGACGTAGCGGGCTCGTTTACACACTAACTCTGGACGGCAAGTCTGTTGAAACAGACCACAACAACCATGGGGCCACCCCACAGTTCGTTATCAGGGCACACCGCCCACGGAATTGCCGGGCGCTAGTTATAATAGGCAGAAGATTGGCCGAGAAATTAGTTATTACTACGCAAAATTTTGTCAAAATCGGTCCAGTAGATTTGTATGAAACGCGAATAGACAAAGAGACATACACGAAACATTTTTATGTGTCCTATGCAAGATAAGTTATATTAAAATCGGTCCAGCCGTTTCACAGATTATCCAGACCAAACAGACAATAAAACATCATTTTTTGTTATTTACCTACAACAAATCGATCACTATTTAGGTAAAAATAAGTTACACCAAATTTCTTAAATATATTTATTTTTTAATTGCCAGCATATTTTATTCGATTAGTTAAATATATTTTAAAATAAATGTTTATAAATATATGGCTTAAGACTAATATATTTTACAATAATAAATAACTATACATTTAATTATAAGAACCTATTTAATATAAAGTAATACACCTTTAGTACTCTACAGGTGACCCATCCGAACTCAAATTATTATTACTGTCTTTATAATCTATTTCATTTATGATATCATTAACTTGTTCATTTTCTTCATCATCAACATGATTTTCTGGATCATATATGGGTTTACTATATCCGTCTTGAGAGTAAATAGCGGCTTGTGGAAAAAATCTTACACCGCCTATAATCAGAGGTTTAAAAGCTTCATATTTCCCATATCTTTCATTATTTTGCGTGGCTAATGGCTTAATTTCAGGTACATTATCATTATCATCATCATCAAAATTGTCGCCCTCTAAATAAGTGTTACTTTTAATACTGTCTTCACTATTATCTTGATTGTTTTGTTGTTTATGTTTATCATCTTCATCAGCACTTTCCTCTTCATCATCATTCTGCGTTTCATCACCATTGTCATTATCATTGTGGTTGACGGTAGCGTGTTCACTATTAATATACTTATAAACATTTGAACTAGACTGTGATATTAGTGCATTCTCTGAATACGTACTTTTTTGTTCAGTGCTATCCGTTTCTTCGGCACTATCATTAGAATCTTCTGAACTTTGATTTTCTGTATCGGAACTCATCTTTGAAGAACCATCTACATTTAATACAGTTTCTATTGTCACAACAATATCATATGAAACCCCTGAATTACCAACGAATACTAATACGACGTATTTGTATCCAGGACCGCCTTGTACAATATTTGCTTTAAGATCAGTGCCGAAATCAATTCCACTTACTCTTACATGGCCAATAGTATCTCCTTCTCCAGTAGCGGGATACTTCACTGCCAAAGACCCTCCTGGTATAGTAAGTCTTATTTGTTCTGTATTTAAATTCTCTATTTCTTCATTGCCCACATCAAGAAGAAACACGTAAGGATACTTATGAACGGAACTTGCAATTATAGTGACTGCTAGTTGCAAGATAATGAATAGAAGTCTCATGTCGACGGCTGCACTGAACGATATTGATATGTCATGGTAGAATAATCATTTATATAACGAACCATTTCATGGTTGGAGAAGTCCCGTTTTTGTTTGCCCTTGTTTCGTCGTGTGACTAGCCAATGTCGAATAATAACCGCTCTTTGATCTCACTTGCAGGAAGATTAAACAAAATTTCTTTGTTTATTCAAACTTTCTTTAGATCTGACTGTGACTTTGAATAATATGTTGTTAAATTGTTTAAAATAAGGACATAAATAAATTTCGAATAGTAAAATAGTAATGAAGACAATATTTTAAAATCATAGTCTCTTTATTCAGATAGGTAGAACGTTTATTTAATTATTGGAGTTCTAAAATACAGAAAGAGTAACATTATCACAACGCTACAAATATACTAATTATAACGTTTAAAAATATCAGATTTATAATTTTTCTTATTCAATAATTGTTAACATTTTTAAAAAGTCTGAACTTACTACACGTTCATAATTATTATATATTGCTTAAAAGAAATTCAAGCGAAGTTTACATTATTAGTCTTGTATAATTCTATGAGTATTCATTAATTCATATTGATTACAATTTTACATTCTAAAAGACATAATATGGTAAGGTAATGATAAGAAAAATTTAAGCATTTCATATACATATTTTGTAATATTGTCACTTCGCATTAAATATTATATTTAAATATCAGATAGTACCTATCTATATCTTAACCAAGCACCAGTGATGCATCACACAGTTGAAAAATCTAAAACTATAACTTCATAACCACCAGCTTTGCTATTAGGTACATACTTATAATACATACCTAACAGTTTTACAATTAATATCTTACCTTAAAAATTTTAAAAATAACTATCTATGTACAGTCCTCGCGCCTTAAGCTTAGCTTTGCATTTGTGTGCGTGCAATGTACGGATAGGTACGGCTGAAAGCGTAGCGCGTTGCAAGCTTGGGTTAAACCGGTTTTAACTGGTTTTTGATGCGCGGCTATTGGCTTTTAGCCTTTGATTATATACATGAAGCTTTTAGCTATCACTCACACAAATGCAAAGCTGAGCTTACGACTCGAGAACTGTAATACAATTGTCAATTAATTTCACATTTAAATAAATAAATAATAGAAATTTCAATAGCAAAATAACGAAAGTAATTTGATTACTTTCAACAAATACATTTACAGGCATTTAATTAGTTTCTTTTAAAAATATTACTCTTTTACTTTTAAAATTGTACTTACTAAGCATGTTTAATTGGCTAAAAATACAAAATATTGTTTTTGGCATTAATTATTTTAAAAAGGACTCCAATATGGCATTATCGTATAAAAGATCGCATTTGTCTATTTTGACTCTTCAAGGACGTTTCTGCTCTTTCAGCCTGTATTAACAAGTTGTCCAACTTATTCACTTGAGAAGAAACGTGCTTACGATGATCTACAACCGCTGGTTTACACAACAACGAGGTGTTTTGAACTTCCATAGCTTCTAAATGCGCTAATGCGGCATTAATATCGCCGCTATTCTTTTTTAATTTTCCCGCGCGAGGTGTCATCTCATTGTCACTGGGACCAAGGCCTTCGTTTATAAATCCAATTTCTGTATTTTTTGGTGGTACATAATCTTTATCGTAATTCGTTTGTCCGATGTAACTAGGTTCACTAGAATAGGATAAATTATCTTTCGATGATAATTTAATGCGAAAAAAATTTGTAACGCTACCGCAGACTCCCTGGAAATGTTTAGAAGTTCGTTACTTTCTCGACTATATATAAAAATTAAAGTGTGAACACTTTTACATTTTAGTTAAAAATGAGTTGCCTTAAAATATTTATTAACGTTTTCAAGGTATATATTATATTATACTAACCCTTAAGCGGTTTAGCTTCGTTTGCGTTGAATTAAGTAAAGTATTTAGTTCGGTTAGACCTCCACTCACATGTTGTAAATCATCACTTAGCATAGCTATATTCTGAAAGGATTAAAAACGTGTGCTTACAAAACATTTATTCAAAAAAAACTACATTTATCTTTACGAACGATCAGAGAGCCGCATATAAAAAAATAGTGAAGTGAACATAATAGCAAAAATGTGATGTAAATCATTTAAATTTCTGTATTGTAATTTTTAAGTATGTAACAAAATACCATAGAAATTTAATGTTAATATTAATCTAAATTCTAAACTTACAGAAAACCGCATAGCACTAACATAGTGCGACCTTGACCTGTTTACATGTATATAATATGTATGTTGTATAATTGAAATCTTGGTTTTAAATTATCTATATAAATAAAAAAATTTAAGCATTTAATACTTTTATTCTACATAATATACCATTACCTCTGTAGTTTTTATATCCACTTCCTCAAATTCTACTACGTCTAAATGTTTATGTTTTAATAAAAACTCTTCTCTGTCTGGTTTGGGTTGACCGAATAATTCTGCTCTCATACACGCATCTTCATAAGCCTTCACTGCCATTTTATAAAAAATACTTTATTATTAAATACAGTTTAAAATGAATGTTATTTGCTTTCCTTTAATAAGTCACCCCTTTCCTTTAGAGTTCTCAGTGTTACCTACTTTGGCAGAACAAGTATTGATTTTCTTCTTTACCAAATTGTTCTGTCCTAAATACATGTTTATTGCTCAAAACTCATTATTTTAAAAGGAAAAAGAATTCATTGCGTTAAGTTTATATATATTCTTTATAAATAAGTATTATTTTAATATAAATTCCCACCTAAAACTTACTTTTCTAATTTCCCGCCTTTTAATTTAAATCATTGCCATAGCAGAAAATAAATTATGTGACGATTTTTATGTTACACCTTTCATATTTTAAAATACAACATATAATTAACTTAACTTAATATAGTGATATAGACATAAATGTTTTATGTGCAAAGCTACGATTCAATACTCATATATATTTTAAATTGAATTACTTATCTGTGATTGAATATGTCAATTGTCAAATAACAGCAATGAAAAGTGAAAACTGAAAAGTGAAATAAAACTAAAAAAAATAACTTTACAATTTATTACAGTATAGTACCTATTACTCTGCTACTGACCTGTATCATCGGATCTGCCGGCTCGGTATTACTTGGCTATTTGCCTTAAATGAATATAAACTCTATACAGTCGGCTTTGTTGAAAGCAACCTCATTCTTAAGAATAAGAGCATTATATGCAGCTATGTCTTCCAGTAAGTAAATAATATATTTTGTAATAAAATAAGATATCATGTAAGCATTATCTTAGTCCACCCACCGTCATAATTATTTAAATTTATATAAATATATTTTTATTTCTTTTATCTCATTGTATAGGAATTAAGAGGGCAGGTATTGGTTATATTACTATGTCCCGCAAAAAGAATTTAATAATTCGAATATTTCTTTAGTTTAGGTAGGTTTCTGAGATAGGCTAAATAAATTTATACACATATATTATATAGTATAAGTAAGTAGGTATAAGAATATTACATTTAATGGCAACATATAATATGTACATAAACAAATTACATAACTGTTACTGAACCAACAAAATTGGTTATAAAGTTATAACTATATTTTATAATCACTTTTTTATTTAAAATTTTACAGAACCTTTAAGTCTAGAGAAATTAGAAAACTTAAGAAACAATTTTTATGCTGATCCTAAGAATGAGCTTGCACAAAATGCTTGTTCAAGGTTTGATCCATTTGAAGTAGCTATCAGTAAAAGGAAGACAGACCAATCTCTTCATGTTTATAATATTAAGGTAACATAATTATGACCAGTACATTCCTACTTTGTGACATTTATATAAATGCATGGCATTCATTTATAATCGTTTTTAAAGTAGAAAATTTATAAAAGAAAGTAAACCTTGTCATTTCTTAACAGATTGAATCAGAAGGCAAACCAGTTACAAATCAAGAAAATACTGGCAGGTGTTGGTTGTTTGCTGTTCTCAATGTTATGAGATTACCATTTATGAAAAAGTATGGTATTGAAGAGTTTGAATTCTCACAGAGGTATGACTTTCGTATATATTTACTTAAGAAAATATAACTCTTAATGTAGATACTTATAAGTTTATAATATTTTCTTTACAGCTATCTTTTTTTCTGGGATAAAATAGAAAGGTCTCATTATTGGTTGAACAATATTGTGGAGACAGCGAAGCAAGGAGAAGAGTTAGAAGGACGCTTAGTCAACTTTCTACTTAAGGTAATTAGTAAATTTGTTTTCAAAGTTGCCTCGCCATTTAGAGTTTTTTTTAATATAATATGTTGATACATTAAAAAATATATAGTTTGACTATCTTAAAATAAATTTTTATTGCCAATCTAACATTTTTTTTCTTTTTCAGGATCCCATAAATGATGGTGGACAATGGGATCTCATAGTGAACCTAGTGAATAAGCACGGCCTAATGCCTAAAAAATGCTTCCCAGAAACTTTCAGTTCAAGGCGTAGCTTGCATATGAATGCCTTAATTAAAACTAAGGTAATGTAACTAAATATTGATTAATACTAACTTTTGATTTAAATGTATGTTGGTCCATATAATTTTAAATGTACATGTACAAAATATTACAGTTACGTGAATATGCTAAAGAATTAAGAAGACTAGTCGCCAATAATGCCTCTGATGAGGAGATACAGAGTGCAATAGACAGACAAATAGCTGTCATATATAACATTGTGTCAACTTGTCTTGGTTAGTACAAGTTAAATTCGGAAATAAAATAGCCTATATTCTTGATGAATACATAGCATAGGTTAGTTTCTCCAGAAGGTTCCACAAAGAATCATGTCAAGTTCAATAAATATTATATTATGATAAATAAACTATACAGAGCATCCATTAATATGATCAGGCCACCGTTGAATTGAAAGCCAAATGCAGGTTGACGGATTCATGTGTCTTTGAAAACTTGCTAGGTTCTCTTACACACACAGGCTTACTTGTATGTTACCTTTGCTTCATTATCATGTTTTTAACAGGAATTCCCCCAGAAAAATTCACTTTTGAATACTATAACAAGGAAAAAAGATACAACAGCTTTGGTCCCCTCACGCCGCAGGAGTTCTACGATAAACATGTCCGACCCGTCTTTGATGTTAATGATAAGGTATTAAACTTTTGCTTTTTACTTTTATTTATTAACTCTGTAATTAATACAAAATACTATTACTAATTTAAACCCGGCTATAGTAATGCAATGTCCTCTCGACTGATACAGAAACAGACCAATCGTATTGAGACCAACATCTTCACAGAAATATTACAGTGCAACGCGTGTACCCGAACCCAGGATCCACCAAATATACACATACCATACAAACATACACCACCAAAGCAGTAAAACTCGATAAAAGCTACTAAGGGGCCATTCATTTATTACGTAAGACAATTTAGGGGGGAGGGGGTTCGACCATGTATTATGTTTTCTTACAAGGGGGTGGGAGGGAGTCTTGATAGTTCTTACGTAAGATCAAAAAAAATGCGCAAAGGTTAAATTATACTTTGAAAAAGCGCGGGCAATCGAGCGAAAGGTACTGTACCTTTAAAATTACAAATTAACATTTCAAAAAATTGTCACCTTGAAAAATAAACCAAACGTGTATTCGTTTTTCTTTTAGACTCTTACGTAATATATATAAAACAGGGGGGAGGGGTCGGCCTATTTTTATTTTTTCTTATAATAGGGGGGAGGTGGTCAAAAACTAGCGAAAACAGTCTCACGTAATAAATGAATGGCCCTAAACAAAATTAAAAACATTGTGAAAATGTTACTAAACTGTCTTTTTTGTAAAACTACCCTCATTTATTTATGTTATGTTTTTAAACAACTCTTACATCGGTCTAACCCTCCAGGTATGTCTTGTGAGTGACCCGCGCGAGGGGAATCCCTTCGGCCGCCTCTACACGCTGCAGTGCCTCGGCAACGTGGTGGGCGGTCGCCAGACTGCCTACAACAACCAGCCCGTCGAGACACTCATTAAGTAATCAAATCAAAATATTCTTTATTCAAATAGACTTTTACAAGCTCTTTTGAATCGTCATTTTTACATTATCAAAATTAAAAGTCAGTCTGTAAGTCTGTGAGAGGCCGCGGAGAGTATCACGAGCGCTTATGTTATAAATAGCCCGAATGGCCCTTTTTTGTAGAATAAATATCGATTAATTGTCCGCTGCATTACCATATAATACTTTTTAGATTTATGCTAATATATGACATTTAAAGACTGAATGAGAGTTTGTAAAATATAGGTATAGAATTATTGTAAAGTACACTGGTTGTAATTAACCATAGACTTTCTTTTGAGCTCGACTGAGAATATATCTGATAAGTCATATCTGGGAATTCCATACTAAATGTTAAAACATTCTCATAATGGAACCCTTGAATGGAGAATGAGACGCTTCCATTAAACTCTTAAATTATAATATATGTATAATAATAAATGTATTTGTAATATGTATATCATAATTCATATAATGGAGCTTAAATGTATTTTTAATGGTATAAAATTAATTAAGCTAACACCTACCTTTAGAAATTGTAAATTGTGAAGACTTAATTGGTTTATGTTAATAATTTTTTTTTTTCTCGTTTTATATGTAATTTAATACTGTTTGTCTTCCGAATAATAAATAAAATAAAATAAAATAAAATATAAATAAATACCTTATACCCGACGTTTCGACTGGGAGACTGGCTGTGTACGGCGGTGACTGGCAGTGGCATATAAATATAGTTTTAAAACGCGAAAGTTTAAAAAGAAAAAATACTTATATCTTAAATAATATTTTATCTGTCATAATTAATTTTGTTTTACAGAGTAGTAAAAGCTAGTATAGAGGCCGGTGAGGCGGTCTGGTTCGGCTGCGAGGTGTCCAAGCGTTTTGAGAGGAAAAACGCTCTAGAAGATTTGGATGCGTAAGTCATACAAACATAACCTGATAAAAGTTTTTGAAGTGAAACTTCTTTAGAATCGTAGTGATTTCAAACTCGATGAAACGAAAAAATAAGTCCATAGTACCAGGCGCTCAGAGACGAGGAAGAGTTAGCCTTAATTTAAATTCAAGTTTTACTTCTGACATGTGTACTTTGTACACACGCACTTTTTTTTTATATTGGCACTTGATAGTAATAGCCCAGAGGTAACGCACTCGCTTGGAAAACTGAGTGTTGCGGGTACAAATCCGCGTCTCGCCCCTGTGATATTTTCAAGTGATATTTATTTCTATCATGATTACCACTTGTCTTACGGTGAAGGAAAACATCGTGAGGAAACCTGCATGTCTGAGAAAACCTAGCGAGTTTTCGAAAGATTTATGATGATGACTTTACTTAAACACTTTAATTTCTAAGTATTGAAAGTTATATATATATATATATATATATATATATATATATATATATATATATATATATATATTGACTATCTTGTTTCTATAACACAGGTCTTGTAGTTTAAAATAGAACTAGATGTCGTTGTGTGTATAATAATAATGTCCTAATAAATTTATTAATTATTTATTATACTCCCAGGCAAGACTACAAGTTATTATTCAACACCGAGATACAGATCGGGCTGAACAAGGCCGACCGTCTGCTGTACGGCGACTCCTGCATGACGCACGCCATGGTCTTCACCGCCGTCGGGACTGATGTGAGAATATTGTGTTTTGGTTCACATTACAACTATAGGCAAAGCCGCGGGATCTGCTAGTTATGCATATAAACCTTCCTCTTGAATCACTCTATCTATTAAAAAAACCGCATCAAAATCCATTGCGTATTTTTAAAGATTTAAGCGTACATAGGGATATAGGGACAGAGAAAGCGACTTTGTTTTATACTATGTAGTGATTGAAGTGTCTGTTTGTAATCTATACTAATATTATAAAGAGGAAAGATTCGTATGTAAGTATGTTTGTAACGAATTGGCTCAAAAAGTACTGGAGCGATTTTAAAAATTCTTTCACCATTTGAATGCTACATTATCACTGATTAATATAGGCTATTTTAATTGTAATAAAAAATAAGGATCGCTACTAAAACTACAATACCAGGAGAGGAGGAGTGCACGCCGCACATAATATATGAATTAGGTAGCCGCGCGGCTCAGGAGTATATTAAAGCTGGAGTAATTTTGGAGAATTTTCAAGCCAGCGAGTGATCAAATGAAGTTTAGTAGCGATTACAATGCGTATGGTATTGGACAGCAATTATTGTACAATTTTCGCTATCGCAGATGTATTGCTCGATACGTATCTAATAAGCCTGCCGAGCGGTGAAAATACTTTTTAGTGAACACAAAACTATATATGGCATTAAATAAGAAAACTTAGGTTTCAAATGAATATCATTAAATTAGTAATCCACAATTTTATTTATTATTTTTATGTAGGAACATGGCAACCCTACAAAGTTCCGAGTAGAAAATTCGTCTGGAGATAAGGAGTATGACAAAGGATATATCTTGTTGACTGAGCCGTGGTTTAGAGAATTTGTTTTCGAGGTAAGTTTTATTGTAAAGAGTTTTGCCCTTAACTAGTGGTCTAAGAGCCGGTGGAAGATCGACCTTCACCGACCTGATAACCAGATGAGACATATTTTTTATTAAATAAAATTTATAAACAAATATGCCTATAATGACTTGCCTATCTGAAAGTGCTCATGGCTATTTTTAATTAAATTATCTTTAATCGATTTTTTTTTCATCACTTTAATTCTTTTGATAACCAAATGAATTTTATTTCACTGTTAGTTTTTAACACACAGAATATGCCTCAGTAGGCTTGCCTACTCATTTTGTGTATAGCTACCTGGCAAGCCGATGTGAACAGGTAAGTCAATATAGGTGACTCCATCGTTCTGCTAACTTATCGAAAGTTATATCAAATTTTAGATCATTTTATTACAAAATCAGTCATATAGACTTGACTGCAAAAAATCATACTTAAAGCACTGTTGCCCAGCTAAAAATAGCCATGAGCACTTTCAGATAGGCAACTAATTATAGGCATATTTGTTTATAAATTATATTCGATAAAAAATATGTCTCATCTGGTTATCAGATCGGTGAAGGTCGATCTTCCACGGTCTCCTCTACTATAGTATTATACAAAACGTTTCTACTGGGTTGAACCAGCCGTGGTCACTGAGACTCGCGGTGTACAGCGGTGACTGGCGGTGGCAGGCGATTCCGTACATAGCCAGTCTCGCAATGCAAGCCAGTCAAAACTCCATAATCCATAAGTCCATAGTACCAGGCGCTCAGAGACGGGGAAGAGTTAGCCTTGATTTAAAGTCAAGTTTTACTTCTGACATGTGTACTTTGTACACACGCACTTTTTTTTATATATGTTTATGTAAGTCATAAATTACTTTTGAAATTATTTAATTAAAACACTTACTTATTGGTATTTGTTACTATTTCATTTTCATAAGATTTTGAGCGTGAAAATAGAGCCATCTAGTTCCGTACATTATTAGTATAGGTAATACAACTTAAATTAATGTTATTTCTTTACCAAAATATCTCCAATACAGATGTGAGGTGGCTAGTCTGAAAACTCAATCTCCGTCAGTAGAACATTTAAATATTTTTAACAATAATTTAGCAAAAGTTATATATTTTATGTTTCAGGTGGTTGTAGACAAGAAACATGTGAACCAAGAAATTCTTGATGTGTTCAAGCAAACCCCAACAGTGTTGCCCGCATGGGATCCCATGGGCACCCTCGCTTGCCCTATATGTAATAAGGAATAACTATAAGAGGCTCAATATAGAAAATATTGTGCTTAAATCAATATTAATCACTGATTAATTCTCTTTTTAGTTCTATTTTATATTTCTTTTTGTTATCTATTTGTATTAAAATGAGTGAATTTGCGGGCACTAGTAAGTTTGACATTGTTAACTTGTTACAGTAGAATTGGATCAATGGTTAAAATTATGTTAGCTAAGAATGTACAAAATGCACTATGACTGTTTTAAAAGTACCAAGGAAAGTGTAAAAAAAGTTCCAGGTATTTATTATAATATTTTTTTAATAAAAAAATAATGTAATTGATGTACTTTTTCAAAAATCATTCATAGGTCATTTATCTGATATCTACGATGATCATTTGAATTTCATTAATACCTAGTAATTTCTACAAAATCTTATCAAAAAGTACCATATAAAGAATACTGTAACAATTATATTTTTCGCACGCGCATGGTGCTACTATATAGTTACTAACATCTAAAATTAAGTACAAAATAAATAAAATATACTCTAAAACATTTGAAATTGCGCTCAAGTAATTTTTTTCTACATCAAAAATAAATAAAGGCCAGATTCATGGAATCATGTATAAGAAATACATAATATATTGTTTGTTCTGTACAAAAATACACTAACTGCTTGTTTGTACAACATATATCCACTTTTGATAATGTTACTTTACGACTTTATGCAATAAATATTTTATTTTGGTATAATGCATTGCTTCTAACAATTCATCCTTCAGTTTAAATCCTAGTTTGTATTCTCAAAAAACTATCTCTCACAATAATAAACTAACAGCGGTGCTAATTCATATGAAAATATTATTGAATTGTAACAACAGTATGCAATCTTAAGCATTTATTTGATTATTTAAGCTTAAGTTAAATTAATTGAAAATTAAGCACTGATTACTTTATCAGTATAAATTTCTGGGCCGAAATGTCTTCTTTGAATACTATTTGTGTAAAACTTGCTTTTGTAGATAGTAATAAACAGATTGTGTTCATCCACTAGTTACCACCATGTGCTATTATTAGTATTATGACAATAAAGTGTTTTACAACATTTACTGATTGTTTTTTTTTGTTTGTGTATAAACATTTGGTAATATTTTTTTTTAATTATGGAAAGGTATGATAAGACACAGTAATATACTGTTCAAAGTAAACTTGAATATTTCTGTCTTTTAGGTAATTCAGGCAAAAAAAAGACAGTTACTGCTAAAGAAAAATAAAAAAAATTTGCAAAACTCATTTATTATTTACAATCATTTACAACAAATCTTATAACAAATTTTTGTTCACTTTCATCATCACAGTAATAAAATTTAATTTATGTAATAACCATATTGATAGTGGTATATTTGCCTCAATAAAATTGAAAATCCAAGAGTGTAAATACCCATGTTAACATAATATTATGTATTAATATGTAATACTGTGATCATAAGTTTAAATTGTAACAAAAGAAGACTGTGTTAAAAATAAACATATTTAACTGATAAATATCTAATGATCTGGATTTAAATACCTATTCAAAATCATTAATTTAAGATGATCTTATCACTCTTCCATAAAAACACACTAACAATAAGTCAAATAAGATAATTTTAACCAACTTCATTATTTATTTTACTTTCAAAATTTCATTTTGATTATCAACAAGTCATATAAAACTATCACTGTACTTTAAGCTTGCAATTATCCAAGTGATTATTCCTTATGTCTTGTAAATATTTTAATTTGACCCACACACCTTGGCACATTCTGTTCAATCTTATATCATGAGTTTCTCTCGCAAAGGCAGCAATGTTCCTAACTATATGTTTAGCAAGTTTAAGATTTCCCTTTTGGGCATATGCTATTGCAGAATATAATCTACTCCTAGCAGCTAAACTATCATCACCTAGCATTTTAGATAATTTGTATTGTCGCATTGATATTTTTCCTGCTTCTTCAGCCTAAAAATAAAATATTATAGTTTCATTTAGCATATAATTAATAACATTAAGCAGTAAAGATGCTCAAGGTTACATAGTTAATAGTATATTGAATACAAAGACATTGCAAAGACAAACTCGAGGGCTAGAAAAGCTAATAAGCTCCTATACCCTATACCTGAAAATTTATAATTAGAAAAACTCTAAACCCCTAGATCTGTAATTATACATGCAAGTTATTCAACTAAACTATTGTTCTAAGGATTATAAAATTAATACTCACACAATGCTCAAAATAGTCACCTAAAGCAGAGTAAGCTCCACCAAGAGTGGAAAGCCAAGAAAATGCATTCTCTATTTCTACTCTAGTCCATACTAAATGTGAAATTCTTGTGTTCCTAAAAGAATAAAAAAAATTTGGTAAAATCATGTTAGCGTGGCATATTAGAACTTGTATAATTAAAATTAATGTATGTTTCTGATCAAAAGGTTATGCATTTACAATGCTGAAATAATTCCAATTCAGCAGTTATATATTAAGTAGGTTTTTATACAATCACATTATTCTTACCAAGCATAATCAATTACTTCTTTATCTGGAGGTTCTAGAATCAACTTTAAAAATATGGTCCCACTGTTTGGATATCCACTTAATTTGTTTAAATATCTAATTACATTTACTCTATACACATCTGAATTTACACATTCCTTAAGAAAAGGCTGTAAAAATAAAGCTGATGTGTTTAACTTCAACAGTCTTTTACAATTTGCTTCTTTTAATAAGTTTTTAGCTTCATTATGATCACCAACATTTAAATCGCTAGCATTACGCTTAACACCAATAGATTTACAACTCTGATCATCAGGCAGTATAATACGATCTTCTGATATATAGCAAATTGTGTAAAGGCTTCGATAAAGACACACTTTAGTGACAAGTTGCATTTTATTAACTTAAAATATAAATACTAAAATTAAAAATATTATTATAAGTTCAAGCATTGACAAATTGAAAATGACATTTCAATTTTCAAATTCGAGTCCGGTGCACAGAATAATAATACCCTTCGGTCCGGTCTCTATGGTAGTCACTTCGTCTTTGTCTGCAGACATTGAATTTTGCGAAGTTATTTATGACCATTATTAATATTGTATAATTATTAAAATTATGGATTTGACAGCCCAGTGATAACGCGCTCGCTTGAATGACCGAGTGATGCGGGTTCATGACCGAGTCTTGCCCCCTGATATTTTCTTGTACGAATCATTTCTATCATGATTACCACTCGCCTTACAGTGGTGGAAAACATCGTGAGGAAAACAGAAAACGCAGTAAATCTGCATGTCTGAGACAACCTAGCACGTTTTTGAAAGAAGTCCGCCAACACGCACCGACCAGCGTGGAACACAAGGGCCTGACCCCCCTCATACTAAGGGAGGCGTTAAAAAAAGGGCTGAAGACAATAAAATTAAAAATTGAAGTTTCTAATTTTCTAAGTTTTTAATTGTAATAAATACCTACCTAATTAAAAAATATTATTAACACATAAAGCAGAGATCATTCTTAACCACATAATTAGAAAGGTACAAAATACCTGCATTAAATTATAATATTTTAATCAGTGACACATTAACACATTTCTTTTACTACTAACTCTAACATTTAAATAATTAGAAAAAAACATAGTTACTATTCCCATACATTTATTTCTTTTTAACTTTTTTCTTTTTTAGCATTGATGTCAAGTTACATTCTACATCATGTTTTAAAATTTGTAATTGTAAATCATTGTCTTGAATAGAATTAACAGACTCTTCTAAGCTTGAGCTTGATTCATCAGAGTGTCTCCTTTTTTGTACAATTAATAAGACAATATCTTTTTCAATTTCATCTTCAAAATCAATGTGATCAGACCTTTTTTCTATGTTTTCTTCAAGTTCCTAAAATAATAGATTCCAACATAATTTGAACATGATTGAAATAAAATAACAGAAGCAAAAACAACATAATTATTTGTTTATTAAACATAGATTTTTTTTAGTTAATTTTAAAATTAAAGAATATTTTCTAACCAATAGTTTTGTAAATACATACCTCATTGGTCTCCCTTGACACTAAAATAAACTGCAATGGTCTATAATATTCCCATTTTGTCACAAATGCACTCTCAAGACCATTTTCATCTTTACTCTCATACATTTTTTTATACAAACAAAAGAACTGACTTCGTAAGACGCGAATTTTTTTATTTATTTCTCCAACATTAGTTCCGAACTCGGCAGCCAGAGCATGTAGCGCTTTTGTTCGTTTTAATTTATTTTTATAAATAAATGATTTGGTATCCCATAACTCTCGATAATGTTTATATCTGGCGATAAATTTAAATACATCTTTCTTTCTCCATAATTTCTTGTCTTCCATTGTAGCACAAGAATAGAATAATGAACACTATCATATCCATATTAATTTAGATTTTTCATTGTATGATCTTCATTCATTGTAATTTGTTTATTTTGTAAATTATAGACAGCACATGATACAACACTCTCGGTCAATATTCAACAACATTACAAGTTGTAAATTGTAATATTGTTTGTTACTTGACTGTTGAATGTTGTATAATAATTAATAAATAATAATTAATAATTTACAACAGACAAGTAACAAGTTCACAATTGTGAATTGACAAATGACAATTGACAATTGACAAGTGACAACTGACAAGCATAGATGGCACAGAGAATGTAACTACATTAGTCATCTATGGTAACCATAGACGACTAATAAAAATGGTAACTACTAATGAAAAGTCTGACAAGTGACAACCTGAGTTGTGACCACAGGTTGTGACCACCATCTATGGTGACTACCACGATCGAGTAAAACAGGTCTAGCAACAAGCTCAACTTCAGTAGTAAGAGATTTGTACGATTTGTGTGACAAGCTTCCAAGTTTCGCGTCAACGCCGCTGTACAGCGTTATTATCGACTGGACCTGCGCAGTGCGCACTGCGTACGCCGTTTAATGAATAAAAAATAAATTAAATGGAACCTATTTATGAAACACGAAATAAATTCAAGTAATGTGATGAGAGTTCAGAACGTTTGCAATATGTGGGATAAAAAAGAGACAGAATATTGAATAACATTTTACATTAATTTTTATCTTAGTTGCACAGCATCCCAGTATATTGTCACGCCACGGCCGTAAATGAAAACTATTGTCACGATAAGCCGACGTACCTCTACTACTCTCGAATCTCGATGACCATCTATAATATGCTTGCTTTCCATTTACTTAACACAGAGGGACTCTGCGTTACATTGTGAAACACTGCCAAACACTGTGTAAAAGTTTAAATGAAACAGCTAGTTGTCTCGAAATAACACTAGAGCGCATCAATATCGCAAAATTATGGGCGTTGTATACCTAAATGCAAGTTCCTTGACAAAGTCTTGGCTCAATAATTTATAAACATAACCTTCCAATAAGTTAAAGAACTTTGACAATTTGCGGGCAAATAAATAATTGTTTTGTAATAATACTACTTTTGTTTAATAATAATTATTTGAACCAACTATAATTTAAAAGTAAGTAACGTTAATAATTACCTTTTTTTTAATTCATCAATTAATGTTATGAAAATGAAGAAAGTTGGCTATTCAGTTGTAATTAAATATAATGTTTTAAAAACCAACTCAAAAATTGTAAATAATTTTTGGCTATAAAAATAAAACAATCACTGTAATTCACTTATATTTTTATTATAATTTGTACGTATTTCAATAAAATTATAGTCGAAACAAAAGTAAAAAATATTTCAATAATACTAGGATGCTTATAATTAATAATATAAAATATCATTAGTCAGTAGTTCTTACGGTACTCAATATACTATAAAATCTTTGACATTACACCACTTTTTCGAGTGTCAAACAGTGTACGGCTGTGTTCAACAGTGTCGTTGATGGAAAGCGCTTTATCGAGCACTGCGTTACACTGCGTCACTTTTTGTATTAATTGGAAAGCACAGTATGATGCTAACCTTCTACCTTGGATGTGACCATGATTGCACGGGATACTGGAGAGTCCCTGCCATGACCATGATTGCTGTAAAGCATTCGAAACGTTGGGAACCAAAAAACAAAATAAATGCGTGACAAAATCCGAAATAAAGGTAAAAAGAGTTCGTTGTCGTTGTCGTTCATTGTAGTTAAATATCACAATGTTAGTAACTGATTAATCATGATACCTATTTAATTAATAATAAATGAATAGATAAATATTATGTTTCATATTTTTTTATCTACTATCTGTGTTTCTTACGTTTATCTGATTCAGATAGTGATAAATTATCTATGCTCAGTGATGTGGAGGCCATTTTGATCTGCCGTCGCTTGTCAGGCCGGTGAATAGTTTAGAAGAGTAATTTATTTTGTTCTTCTTAAGCTGTGTATGCCTTTTAAATCTGTGTAAATGAATGAATAGTGTATCATACAACATGGCAAGGTATGGTCAAAGGCCGGAAAATGCCCTTAAACGGGCAAATGGTACGTACATCTATGACCCTATCATACCACGTTGCAGATATTAAATGAGACCTTTTAAATCGTGATCTCCAACCCAATATTTATTAATAAATTACCATGAATAGCTACATCACTGTGACTTCTTTCTTTGTATCTTTGTTTTATGTCGTGAGAATTCCAATTGCGTAACGTATCATAACCCTAATTATATCCCATATTGTCTTTTAGAGTTTATGGACCTAGACAAACCGGCTCGAGCTTTGGACACTTTGCAAGAAGTCTTCAGAAACAAAAAATGGGCGTACAACTGGTCAGAGTCGGTGCTAGAACCGATTATGTTCAAATATTTGGAACTTTGTGTGGATTTACGCAAGTCCCACATTGCAAAAGAGGGACTATTTCAGTACAGGAACATGTTCCAATCAGTGAATGTTGGATCATTAGAGCAAGTTATAAGGTATATAACTATAAGTTTAGTAACTTTTTGATTCATTATTGATAATAAACAAATAACATTAAAAGAAAATAGCAGTTTAGCATAGATATTAGATACATATAAGTTTTAAGAACTTTCATCAAAAGCTCATGCAATTCTATATACAATATATGTAATACTTCATATTATAAATAAATCTCTGTAACTTAAATCAATCCAAATTGACTAACTAACACTATGTATTACAGAGGATACCTCCGGATGGCAGAAGAGCGTACCGAATCTGCAAGACAGCAATCCACTCAAGCTGTCATAGAGACAGATGACCTGGATAATCTTGCTACTCCTGAGAGTATTTTGTTGAGTGCTGTGTCAGGTGAAGATGCTCAAGATAGATCTGATAGGACTATTCTTACACCATGGGTAAGATTAACCTTTATTTTATAGATTATAATATAATATAAGGTTACAGCTATAATATATTTGAATGTATATTCATATTTTATATTCCTGCTAAAATATGACTACATTTTTATGATATATTATTTATTTTTGCAGGTAAAATTTTTGTGGGAGTCATACTGCCAATGTTTGGAACTGCTGAGAACAAATACCCATGTAGAAACGCTCTATCATGACATAGCCCGCATGGCATTCCAGTTTTGCTTGAAATATTCTCGCAAGACTGAGTTCAGAAAGCTTTGTGACAAATTGAGAAAACATCTTGAAGATATATGGAAGTCCAATGTAAGTAAAGAATTCTAAGAATATAGGATATGTTTTAGCAAAATTGTTTATAAACACTTTTTTATATTCATATTTTTAATTATTTAATTAATATAATATACTTTTTATAATCTGTATAAATAAATAAAAATAAGTAAATACTTTACTATTTATAATATGTTTAGCATAAATCCTAACAATTCTATTTACAATCCTTGTGCAGGCTCAACCAGGAAGTGTTAGTATGACAAAACCTGAAACTCAACAACTGAATCTGGAAACCAGACTGTTCCAACTTGATAGTGCCATTCAAATGGAATTATGGCAGGTATGTTTCAATTATAACCATTTTGGCATTGTACAAGTTATATCTGTAAATTTTGCAATATTCTATGGAGCATGGTTTAGAAGTGACTTCAAGTATGTATTTTGTGTTATTTTACACATTGATGATTGTATATCTAGTCATTGGGATTATTGTCATTGTTTATTTAACTGATAACTTATTAGGGTATAGTTAAAGTTAAATCATTTTATTATCCTTCTATAATAAATCCCATTTCCCACTGAACTATATTTGTGAAGTGGTAGGCCTTGGAAGAGTAGAATAAAATAGGATACACACAACAGGTACATTAGTATGTGCTATCTGTGTTCTACAAAAATTTTATAACAATTTATTTCAGTATGATTTAGCTGTTTTTAATTTTTTATATATTTTGAATATGTGGAGTATGTAGCTCATTGGCTAAGTATACTAAGCTAACCTACTCCCATTCATACTACTTGTAACTACTTGTAGAAACAAGAATTCAAAATCATTTTATTTTAAAAACTAATTAAAATATTTTAATATGTAGGCTACATATTTAAACTACAACAGTTATGTATGATATTCCATGTCTATAGGAAGCCTATAAAGCCATAGAAGACATCCACAACCTAATGAATATGTCTAAAAAAACACCAGTAGCTAAGACCATGGCAAATTACTATGGGAAGCTAGCCCTGGTCTTCTGGAAGGCCGGTCATTGCCTGTTCCATGCTGCTGCATTATTAAAGCACTTCCAACTATCGCGAGAGATGAAAAAGAACATTACTCAAGAAGAGTTGCAAAAGTAAGCTACTATTTTAATTTTAAGCTAATAAATTGTTGATATGTATGGAGAACATTGAAATTTTGAATCATGTTTATTCTATGAAATATTTTGCTTGACAACAATTTTGAAATAATAATTTTATACATTTGCCAGAACTTGGTAGCCAGAAAACCTTCTTGTCCTATATTATATATGCCTTCAAATAAGAAGTTATGTAAATATATACCTAGTCAGTTTGTTTATATCAAAATATATGACAACTCATATTTCACCGGTATTATTTTGATACTAAGTTAGAACATTAGAAAACTAAAACCTACAAGGGTATGCTTACTACTATTCACTACATTTTATTGCTTTATATTAAAATTTTGTATACAGCTACTAATTTATAATGTTTCTTACATAGAATGGCTTGCCGAGTTCTAGTGGCCGTGCTATCAGTGCCATTACCATCCTTACATCCAGAGTTTGACCGCTTTGTAGAAACTGATAAGAGTCCAGTTGAGAAGGCACAGAGGTTAGCGGTTTTACTTGGCCTGGCTCAGCCACCGACAAGGGCTAGCCTACTTAAAGGTAAATTTATTATTATAAATATCAATACTTTAATTTGCAAGTTGGCAAAATCCTATCAATCATCCATTTCAAAGCTTACCAAAATTATTAATAATGCAATGATATGTATTATGAATTAAGAATGATAAAAATTCCATTTTTTTATAAAAATATATTTTTTTTAAATACCATATTAAGTACTAAAACTCTTTTTAGTAGGATTATTATAATATTCAGCATTTATGCCTCCAAATTAAATCCCATTTCAAACTTTTACATGGTATTGAAGTGGTAGGCCTTGGAGGTATATCATGACACCGGCTAGACGCGACAGATGGCGCATAAAGCGCGATCTGTGTTATTAATGCCTGTACAAACGTTTATTTAATTTATTTTATTTAGCTAATAATAAGTGAAAAGTATGTAAATTGATACAGTAAGTTAAAACTTAAAATTAATAAAGTTATTACTTGTAGATGTTGTACGTCTGAACGTGGTGGCGCTGGCGTCGCCACAGCTGCAACAGCTTTACGCCTGGCTCGAGGTTGAGTTTGATCCACTCTCTATTTGCCAGAATGTGCAAAGTGTTATCAAGTCACTGCAGGAGGAATCTAGTGAGTTATTTATTTTTATTTATACGTGTTACATGTGTAGTCTTGTATGATTCATATTATTCATTTCTTACGAAACAAAGTATTGATAGCTCTATGGTTGGGAACCATGGTATAACTGGGTGAGAAACAAATTGAAGTCTACCAGTCTCTTCTGTGAGTAATTTTCTACGTGATTAACGCTTGTATTGCGGTGCAAGAAACATTGGGGAGAAACAAACTTGCAAATCTGTGAGAATCTACCATCTATTTTTCGACATTTACGTTTGCAAATATATACATGGTCACTATAGTCAATTCAATTCAATTCTTTGGTTTTTTGGCTTCAATGCGTGCTAGTTGAGCACAAATTATTTCGCCAATGTCAAGTCGATTGGAAGAGTCACGTTCGAGATTGGCCGGTTTTATTTTAATTAATTCCACAAAAAGACTGGATTCACAGTATTAAATAGTAGGATTTTATTTCCACAATAATACCTCCACCTAAAAACATATAAACGGCACAAGGGTTAGTTAATTTATACATAAAAAAAAACAAACAAAACATGTTAATGAACTAATACTACTATTAAAGCTTAATTTTATTATATTTAACATATTTACATAAAAAAGTACATAGGGGACCAAAAACGAACATCAACAAAGATTGAACATTGAGGGGACGGGGGACCTTGGACAGAAGAATATCATAGAGGGGGCGACGGAGTTTGGGACAATTAAAGAGGATGTGGGAAGCTGAGCCTTCATCTAAGCCACACTCGCATAATGAGTGATCCCTTACCCTGATCTTAGCCAGATGAACAGGAGTACTTGCGTGTCCAAAGCGTAGGCGACTAATAGTAGTAATAACCCTCCGTTCAGTATGTTTCTGATGAAAAAACCAGGGACGCTTTGGAATATCCGCCTGGATAGAAGCATAATGCTTTCCCTTAAAAGATTTTGATGAATTCCAGTAGCTGATCCAGGAGTTGTCTAGATGAGTTTTAGCGAGGGATAATACATCTTGAGCAGAATTACTAAAGTGTTCAAGAGAGCCACATTGAGTCGCAACTTTAGCACAAGAGTCAGCGGACTCATTACCAATAATACCAGAATGGCCTGGGATCCAAACTAATTGAATACTAAGCTGCTTATTGAGGCATGAGAGTAAAGCTTCACGGATCTTTAATATAATGGAATACCTTGTTTTGCTACGAAAAGGGCTTTCTTTAATAGCCAGTAAACAACTTAAGGAGTCACTAAAAATAACCGCCTGATTTATGTCATGAGAGTGGACGAACAAGATTGCTTCTAATATAGCAACAGCCTCGCCTGTAAACACTGAAGATAGGGGAGGACATTTAAATTGCAGAATAATATTAAATTTAGGAATCCAACACGCTGAACCAACACAGCCATTTTTAGACAGCTTAGAGGCGTCTGTATATATGTGGACGTGGTTCAGCCAATTTTGATGTAAAAGAGCTTGGAACTTCGTGTTGGTATCAGCAGCACCCTTAACTAGACCAATATCTACTGTTATAGGAGGGGAAAAAGTCAAGGCAGGATAGGGGGTAGAGAAAAGTGGATTGGAGTTAAAAGAATTGATGGGATGAGGAAGGTTAGTAAATCTACGGAAACTATTCAAAAGGTAGGAAGCAGGTCCACGTGAAGCGGGAATTTCAGACAATTCAATTAAACGAGGCCACAGAGGGTGGGATGAAAGCTGTAATGATTTGCAGACAAAACGATCAGAAAGGAACTGGCGGCGAAAAGGAAATGGAGCGTCCACACACTCTACCTGGAGAGCATTGGTTGGAGTAGATTTCATTGCACCAATTATGATTCTGAGACATTTATATTGCAATCTATTCAGCTTTTCTGAGGCTGCCTTATTAAAGGGGTCTAAGATAAAGAGTCCATAATCAATATGGCTCCGAATTAAAGCGTTATACAGCAGTTTTTGGGTATACGGGTGTGCACCCCACCACACACCAGATAGTGCTCTTAAAACGTTAACACCTTTCTCGCATTTATCGCTAATATAATCCGAATGAGAAACTCCGTTCAGTTTGTTATCGAGAATAATACCTAAAAACTTAACTTTATCTACCATCCTAATGGGATGATTTTCCACACAAAAACTAAAGTTAGGAATGTTTCTCTTTCTTGAAAAAACTACCGTCCGGCATTTATCCACGGACAGGGACAAGCCGTGATTAGAGAGCCACTGGTCTAGGTAGTGCAAAGCATTGTTTAAACGAAACTGAATGTCCTTTATTGACTTTGAGCTAAAATAAAGGACGATGTCATCTGCATACTGTAAAATATTGCAAAAACTGTTGACAGACAATTCGAGGTCATGGGTATAAATGCTATAGAGCAAAGGGCTGAGGACCGAGCCTTGGGGAAGACCTTTCCAAACCCGCCTAGGAGGAATACCTAGCAATGGGTGTCTAACAGATATGGTTCTACCGGTCAGCAGATTACATATAAAATGAGTCAACCTCGCAGGGATACTCAGCTGGAGCATTTTTTGCCTGAGTACCGGAAGAAGAACATTATCATATGCAGAAGCAACATCCAGGAAGACACCAACCAAGAACTCCCCCTTGGCGAAGGCTAGTCGAATGTCTGTCGTAAAAATGCTGAGACTATCTATAGTGCTCAGGCCCTTTCTGAAGCCAAATTGAGAGGGCGCTAAGATTTTCTTGCTTTCCACTAACCATTCCAAGCGATTTTTAAGGAGATGTTCAAAAATTTTAACCTGAGTGGAAGCTAATGCAATTGGTCTGTAGGAGTTGGGGTCGGAAGGACTTTTACCTGGTTTAAGGACAGGCATGATAAGTTGGGATTTCCATGCATCCGGAATTATACCTGAATCAAATGATGAATTAATTAAATTTAAAAAATATTTTTTTGCCCTGTCATTAAGTTTGGATAAAAATGAATAGGGAATGCCATCCTCTCCTGGACATGAATCTTTTAAACCCGTTAAGACGTTATTGAGTTCATCGAAGGAGAAAGAGGCATCAAATTCACAGGAAGCAGGTGTTGGCAGAAAATTAACAAAAGAATCACAATTAGGGACAAAAGGGGGAGCTAATTTGTCTGCAAAATCATTCAGCCATTCGGAAGGATTATTGGAATTAAGCTGGGAATTATTAAGAGATCTGCGAAATCTTTTAACATTTCTCCAAACTATAGAGGAGTGGCAGCGAGGATTTAAAGATTCGCAGAAATTAATCCAACCAGACTTTTTCTTTTTTGAAATTATTCTCCTAAGCTTAGCCGCACTGCGCTGGAAAGAAATAAAATTCTCCTCTGTCATAGAGGCCTTATATGACACTTCAGCTGAGTATCTGCTGTTAACAGCATCAGTGCATTCCTGATCCCACCAAGGATTGGAAGGCAACTGATTCTGTGTGGAGGATTTTCTGGGGATGGTCATGTCCGCGGAAAGTAAAATGGCTGTAACAAACTGGTTGTAACAAAACACGATATTCTCACTATCAACAATCTCCGGAAGAGTTTCAATCATGCAATCGACCGAATAACCATAATCTGCCCAGTTTGCTTTCTTTAGGTTATGGGATAGTAGGGGTTGGGAATTCAGAAGGGGTAAAATTTTGCTATAAATAGAAATGAGGATGGGAAAGTGATCACTACCATGGGTGGATGGAATAGTGGACCATGATAGTTGAGAAGCAAGAGAGGGAGAAGATATGGATAAGTCCACAGCTGTCTTGGGGTTCTGACTTGGAAGCACTCTTCTGGTTGGAGAACCATCGTTTAATATGCACATGTTTAGGTTATCCAACATGTCAACCAGCAAAGGAGAAACCCCATCGCAATAATAACAGCCCCACATAATATGATGAATATTAAAGTCCCCCATTACCAGACATGGACTGGGGAGGGCAGCTAGGATAGAGTGTAGCTCAGGAATAAGGGCAGAGGAAGGGTGGGGAATATAAAGAGATAAGAATGAAATATCAAAGGCTCTCACAGCAACAGCATTAATGTGCTGGCTATGAGGAGGAAGAGAAATAGAGGAGAAGGGAATAGAGTGCCGAATAAGGATGGCACTACCTGCAAACCCATCACTTCTGTCATCCCTCAAACAGGTGAAACCTGTAACTCGAAAACGAGAACTAGGCAACAACCATGTTTCCGAGATGGCAATAATGACAGGCTTATACAGGTTAATAATGGAAAGTAATTCGTGTTTTTTGTTTTTTATACTATTACTGTTCCATTGGAGAAAGTGGAGAGGGGCCATTGTTAACGATCTTAAAAAGTTGGGAGAGATTTTGGGCAACGTTGGGCGGTAGGGGAAGTTCATCACACATTGAGATAATGCTAACTAAAGCTTCTGAAAGAATAAGTAAGAGGGATTTCTGTTCTGAAGGGGTATTAACATTATTGTTAAGAGCACAACCATTGGACAAGGAGGATGGACAACTGCCAGTAATAGCTTGATGGGCTTCTTTATCATATCCCTTACCCATTGGGGCCCTGGGACGAGATTGTCGGACAACAGTTTGGCGATAGGATCTTGTTTGTGAAGGAGAGGGAACAGTTGAGTGAGATTGAGTATTGGAATATGCAGGAGGGGTAAACATTTCCTTAGCTACATCTGAGTAGGATCTTTGGACGGGAGGAAAGCGAGCTGAGGCTTCCATGTAGGACACATTATCTTGAGACATTACCATTTTGATAGCTTGCTGTCTAGAAAACTCAGGACAATCCTTATCAATGGCAAAATGTTTACCTGAGCAATATAAACATGTTGAAGTTTCCTTAGGGATATCACACGCATCCCCAGTATGTGGTTGGGCACACCTGTAACATCTAGGCTTCGATCTACACTGGGCTTTAATATGACCAAAGCGACAACAGCTAAGGCATTGTATAGTAGGAAGTTTATAATTTTCTACAGGTAGGGATGTATGATAGCAGTACACTTTTTCAGGCAACATTTGTCCACGGAATGTGATGACAACAGATTGTGTCGGAACCCATGTTACAACACCCTCACTAACATTCTTTCTATTCAGTCTTCGCGCTTTCATTACTGCTCCACAACCAGTAGGTAGTTCTAAAGACTCAGCAAGCTCCTCCATTGACCAGTCTACCGGGACACCTTTAATCAGACCCATTCTTGTAATATTATATGTTGGGATGATTGCCACATACTTTGCCAATTTTAAAAAGGGGTTATTTAGAAATTCATTTGCAGCCTGAGCTGAAGTGAATTGGACAGAGATTTTGTTTCGACCAACATTCTTTACCCCATCATGAACTATAGACTGTATTTTATTATGGTGTAAAAATTGGCCGAATTTAATAGCCCGTACAGTAGTTCCTGCTGCTGGGTCTGCAACTTCCCGTGAGACATGTACAATGAAAGGACCTTTGTCATCATTACAGTATGATTTGGGACCATCTATCATACTTGGGTGCATATATACATTTTGAATGGAAGGAGTGGCTAAATTAGGGTCTGTTATGGTTTTTTTATTAGTGACTCCATCTATATCGTTATCGCCAGGTCTCTTACGGAAAATAGGAATTTCCCTTAAATCTATTCCACCTCCAGTATCCGGTGGATCCGGAGGAGGGTCACCATCCATTGCAACGCCTTAAAAAACTAATTATACACACTATACACACTTAAACTACTTACCACCACCTAAAACACACAAATACACAGAAAACCAACTATTTTAATACTTTACACAACAATAATTCTTATAAGAAAGGCCGAAAGATCTCACTACACGTGTGTCAACCACAACAAGCGAGAGCGAACCCCCCTACAAAGTACAAACAATTTGATATCGTCACTATAGTCTATTTTTTCTTACTTGTCTTAAAAGGTAAACAAACACTGCCTTGAACGAAAATCACTTATTTTCGGAAAATCCCGCATTTTAGACTTGGTTTCATCGTTTATAACTATTTTAGAAACACACACACTATGAATTACACTTATAAAAGCTGTTTATTTATGATTTGAACACATTATTTTTGCTAAAATTGAAATTTTAACAGAACTAAATTCTATAGATAAAATATGAACAAAACATTTTGACGTTTCGATACGCTACTTTGTCTTTGAATCATAGAGATGTAACATGTAAAATTATTTGGCGAGAATGGAAACTGAACTTTTAAAAAAATAACAATATTTGTAAATTATCAAGTACGACATTTTTCTTCAAATTTTATTAGGTTTTAAAATAGGAGTGTCATCTGTAGAATATAGAAGATTTTTAATTGCTTTTAACCAACTTATAATGATTATTTATTTGTTATTGTAATAATTATTATTTCTTATCTTATTGCACTTTGTAATAAAATGGAGTGAGGGACTTCGCTCTCGGAGATCTTTCGATCGCTTATTTGCTTTTTTAGTTTAAAGTTTTAAAAATGACTTTATATTAAGACAAAAAGGAAAATAAAATTATTAAAATTATTATAAGTAAGGAGGTCATATCCGAGTAATAAAATTATCAAATTAACTTGTCGTATTATTTCTACCCAATACTTTACGTTCACTGCATAAAAACCATTAAGTTCAGTCGTTGTCATTCATTCGTCATTGCAATCTCTATGAAATTATCTCTGGTTATCTGTCCGCCATATTTGTTTACTATTTAAGACAAGTAAGAAAAAATAGACTATATGTATATATCCCCCACTTGATGCCCATGCAGCGGGATAGTAAAAAGATTCAAATACATACTAAATTCACGGTAGCATAATGCTTTTTTGTTTAGAAATATATTGTGAAATTATAATAGACATTATGTATTTATATATATATTAAATTTGTTAACAGATTCGTACCTCACTCAGTACACTACGGCCCTAACTGACGTGGCACTCGTTCGTCTAATCCGTCAAGTTGCCCAGTGCTACGCGTGTATCGAATTTTCTAGACTTCTTGAGCTAGCCGCTACGGATGATTTGTTTCACATTGAACGTCTTCTCGTGGATTGTGTGCGTCACAACGATATGCAGATACGAGTCGACCACGCTAAGAAGTATGTATTGTTAACAGTTTAGTTAGTAAATTAATGAAAATTGAAACTTTTTTTTAATAATTTATTATTATATAATATTAATAAAAATACTTCTCAATGACATTTTAAATCTTAAATATTTCAAAAGTATGTCAAAAAGCCACGATGTTTATTGTGTATATATATGATTAAATATTTCAATGTATAAATTAACACCTGTTTTGTAATTTATCCATAGATGCGTACACTTCGGTGTAGAAGCTGGTGGCGGCGAGTGGTGCTCTGCGGCCGATGAAGCATGCGGTGGAGCCATCCTTCAAGCTACTCCGGCAGAACAGGTACTCGAAAATTTTTTCTTCTTATACAGATCACGCCATCTTTTCACTACCTTAGATAACATCTAAGGGAATGAAAAGATATGCCTCCAAAATAAATCCCATTTCAAACTTTTACATGGTAATGAAGTGGTAGGCCTTGGAGGGATATTATGACACTGGCTAGACGCGACAGTCGGCGCATAAAGCGCAGTCTGTGTTAATTAATGCCTGTACAATAGTAATATTGAAATTGTAAATTGAAAAAGCATATGCTTTAAGAATGTTTTATTTTTTTATTTTACTGTTCATATATTGTTTGTTATCCAAGCGAGCGCATTATAACTTGGGCTACCAATGAGTTTAAGTTTTTGATGGGTTCGTTATACAGTTCGCTAATACAGAAAAATGCGCATAATGTAATTGTATCGATGATATATATCGCCTACTAATGGAATGTTTGCGAAATTAAGTTCTTAGGCCCCTTTCGTTAAAATCATATAATGTAGGTATATGTAACAGTATATTGGCCGCGCCACTATCAAGCAATGCGATTATGCTAGCCAAGTTGGTGCAAGATTGAAATTGTATTTAGTTACTTTAGACTATTAAGTTAAATGCTGTACAGGGGTGACATAGTCAATATCATGGCTCAAACTCTCATGTAAAATAAATAAAGAAATAAAAAAAGAATGTGTGGCACTCGGGGACTGCCGCGGTAAAGCTATTGCATAGCATTTTTTAACAACTTATGCAATAATAATTGTTTATTTACTTTTTATTTATGCAGTATTTTTTTCTTTGATATTAATTCAAATGACACTTTTTGAGCGTGGTGACCGATAAGAAAACAATTTTTTTTTTCTTTTATTGAATAAACGAGAAGTTTATATCGTTTAAAATATTTTTACTATCTTACAATACATGTAGGTTATTCAGGAATTTTTATCATTGAAACTGAAATAAGAAACATATACATATTCGTCCGATTTCGGAGCAACTCGTCTCGATCCGTGCGAGCTTAGTACAGCCGTACCATATACATACACGTTAAGCGAACGCTCGGCCGAGCTACATGGTAGGCGGAGTGGGAGGTGCTAGGTTTTATTTTCGTTACGTAATTTCTTGATTCGTTCGCCGCGCTCAAAGCCCGCGATAAAAGCTATGCAATAGCTTAAAAAAATGTTTGTTTTTAGATCTGTATTTTTTTATAATATAATGTATTGTGTAAATGTTGGTAAACCTAATAAACGGGAAATAAATAAACAAATTGTGTCCAGGTCCGTGAGCAGCTAGTCCGCGCAGCAGAGGTACTGTCCCGCGCAGCAGCAACACTATGCCCGGCGCGGCGGCGCTCTGAGCGCGAGCGCGCGCGCCTCGCCATGGTGCAGCACTACCACGAGAACAAGCAGGCGGAGCACCACCGCGTGCTGCAGCGGCACAAGATCATAGAGGAGCGCAAGGAGTACATAGAGCGGCTGAACACTGTGCGCGAGGAGGAGGAGCTACGGTATGACTGGATTATTTGTTTATTAGTTTATTTATTTATTGAACTACCAACAAAAATTATAATATTACAATAATATTATATAATTAAAATGGTTAATACTCTATGATATATTTTACAAAATAAAAATTATAACGAGACAAAATAAAATTAATCAAGACGAAAAACTGCATGTTTAGAACAAAGTTATATACAAAATACTTGTAGATTTAAGTTAACTGTACTTGTTAAATGGTTATAGGTTCGTGTAAACCTAAAACGTATTATATAAAATCTATGAATGAATTTGGTTAAGGTCTTTTGAGGTGAGCAGAGGGAAAGGTTATTTTGGTATAAAATTTTAAGGGACACATACATGGGAATGATGTAATCACCATCAAGTTATTATAATATTAGACATATTGTATATTATTTTTAATTATCATATGTTAAGTTAATTCCTTTTAGATTGTAGATTTTAATAATTAGTGCCTCCAAATTAAATCCCATTTCAAACTTTTACATGGTATTGAAGTGGTAGGCCTTGGAGGTATATCATGACACCGGCTAGACGCGACAGATGGCGCATAAAGCGTGTTCTGTGTTAATTAATGCCTGTACAAATGTACTAACCTCATGTACTATATTATAAATAATTAAACATACATATAGATATTTAAAATTAATAAAATTTGTATTGAAGTGTGTAGTTAATGAAATTTGCATATAATTATCATAATAAAGCTTTATTCTACTGAAACATAAGCTGGATATGGTGACCACTTCCGTGAATCTTTCTACTTAATTTCATACAAATGTACCATATTATAAGAATTGTACCCATATTACATAAGCTTGTAATGCGTGTGACTCGCTTACGCCGAGTCAGTAACTCTTTTTATGGACCATGTATACGTCTATACAACAGGATCCCAGAAAACTTCAAAAAGCTATTGCCAAATTTAAAAAAAATTTGAAGGAACGTTTGTGTACTAAAGGCTATTATTCGATTAACGATTTTTTAGAAGACAGTACGCCTTGGGAATGATGTGATCGCCGCCAGGCTATTTCAACATATAGAATTATTGTTAATTTACAATTAAATTTTAAAAAAGAATATTAGTCCCGCTGAGTTTCTTTCGCCAGTTATTCTCAGGTCAGAGGTTTCTTTGCGAACTGGTGTTAGACTCATGACGTTCAGTAAGAAATTGTAACAATTTTTATGCTGAATAAAATATTTTTAATTGATTGAACGTAACTGTTGATCCCAACAGTCGTCAAGAGGAGCAGCAACGCGCGGCGGCGGCGGCGGAGGCTCGCAGACAAGAGCAGGAGCGAGAGGAGAGGGAGAAGAAGCGGTACGCGTCCGAGCTGGCCGCCATGAAGGAGAGGCACCTGCGCGAGCGCATCGCGCACATCTCGCAGACCATGCACGGGAAGAAGGTGCTGCAGAAGCTGGATGAGGAGGTGGGTGGGGTGTATCTTCTGTCTCCCTCTGAATATTCTGAGGCTGTTTAATTTAAACAAAAATGTTAGTTATTGATTTAGATCATTTGTACACTTGTCTTTGCTTTCTTTTTTTTTGTATGCACTTTTTTTTGTGTGGTACATAAATAAATAAAAAATAAAGAAACTAAAATGTGTATCCAGACAGATGTTTCAGTCTGAAAATTATTGTATTATAATTATGTTTTTTTTTTTAATTGTTATTATTTTTCTCATTAGGATTTGAAGAAGTTAGATGCCGAAGCAATTGCTCAACGTGAAGCTGAAGAATTGATGAAAGAACGCCGTGAGTTGCAAGCTCGTTTGAAATCTCAAGAGAAAAAGGTAATATATATATTTATGTACAATACTTTAAACTTATTATTCATTGATATATTAACTTCGAATATTTTGCTTGTGATTTTTAATTTGTTGTTTTTAAATTATCAAGGTGGACTACTTCGAGCGCGCTAAGCGTATAGAAGAGATCCCATTATTACAGAAGAGTCTGGAAGAAAAACAAGTTCAGGACAAGGCATTCTGGGAACAACAAGAGAAGGAACGCATTCAACAACTTATTGGTGAGTTAAATAAATATGAAATTATTTAAGTTAACTACACTTCAATCATAGAAAAACGAGTGTAGACCACATAACTGAAGTAAAACTTCAAGACATGAGATGAGAGACAGAAAATGTGTGCTAGCATCGCTCGCTCTTGCCCTTACAGTAATATACGAAACGTAACTCTCTTTCTATCTTCACTAACTTATATCTCCCTCTCAACATCCGTTCGCCTCGCCCGATCACACTTTTCGTAACGCTCTCATCACTCATTCACCAGCTTAATCCCCTAAGTCAAGTGTGCGTAAAATAGTTTTACTTCAATAATTAGACTTTACAATTAATTTGGTTTCAAATTATATTTCCTTGACAAAACTAGTTATACCAACTAACCAAAGCTAATAACACCAACCAATCATATGTCAGCACTACCAACAAAAACCCAACCATCAGAATGGGCGTCGCAGGAACCCATATTTAACATCGACGCTACGGCTCGCTTATCGAAATAATCAAAGGTTGCTACCACATTCTCCTTACAGTAGTACCTGGCAACACATATGGTACACCACCCTACTACGAATCCAGCTCTTAATAAATAAAAAAAAAAAAACCACCCTACTAGATGTACTACCTCTAAGACAGTACAATAATTATTTTACCTATAAGAATAACTGTACATTTTAGACAAGTAATAGATGGGGTGGCCCAGCGGTAACGCGCTCGCTTGAATAACCGTGAGTAAGTGATGCAGGTTCAAATCCGGGTCTCGCACCTCTGATATTTTCATGTGCGAATCATTTCTATTACGATTACCACTTATCTTACGGTGAAGGAAAACATCGTTAGGAAACCTGCATGTCTGAGAAAACCTAGCAAGTTTTCGAAAGACATGTGAAGTCCGCCAACACGCACTAGGCCAGCGCGGTGGACTATGACCTGATCAGATTCGATTCGATGACGATTTATAATCGAACCTAGCCTAAATAAACGTTTTTAAGAACGCTTTTTTAGCTAATGGCAATATCGATTCCCTTTCAAATGACAAGACCATTGATCAACTATTGTAAATTTAGTAGATTACGAAATTTTGGACCAAATGTAATTCATTAAGTTCCATAATGACAATTTGTGTAAAATAGCAGACTTGGGGTCGCAGTCAGTGTACAATAATTATCACTACATAGTATAAAACAAAATCGCTTTCTCTGTCCCTATATCCCTATGTATGCTTAAATCTTTAAAACTACGCAACGGATTTTGATGCGGTTTTTTTTAATAGATAGATTGATTCAAGAGGAAGGTTTATATGTATAACTAGCGGATCCCGCGGCTTTTCCTATGCTAAATCTAGTTTTATGTATAAGAGTAAATATACTCCACTAATTGACGGGGGGACATAACAGAGGCGCGCGCGCGCGACGTGGCGACGGCGTCGCGTCTGTCGCGCATGGCGACGCACCGCGACGTGTTCATGGCGCGGCTGCGGTCGGAGCGCGGCGCGGCGCACACGCAGCGCCTCGCCGCCTTCCAGGCCAAGCTGGCGGCCGAGCGCGACGCGCGACTCGCGCAGCGCAAGCTGGCGCGCGTCGAGAAGCGACGACAGGAGGTCGGATATTATGCACTTATTAATTAATGCAAATGCTTTTGAATCGACACATTTTACATTATACTTTCTTAGGTTTACGATAATGTTCGACATTATAAAAAATCTTAAAATCTTAATTTTTAGAATTGAAATGTATAATTTTATAGTCTATCATTTTGAATATTTGTAAAAAATTGTGGGTAGGCACTGTCTGTAACAAGTATATGAGACGTCTAATACCTTAGTCTCTCCCGTGACCATTATTGCTGTAAAGCATTCGAAACGTCGGGAACCAAAAATCATAATAAATCCGCGACAAAATTCGAAAAGATAGTTAAATTTTACATTATTAAAATATAGTATTATTATTATTTGTCTGTGAGGTAGTTGCTCAAACTCAACTTGCTTTTTAGTTTTATTTAAACACGTTATGTTTTTTACATAGTAAACCTTGGATTGAATCGTCGCTAATTAGGCAAATGGTAGCCTACGCCATAAGTCGAGTAACATAATACATGTTATGAATAACATATGCTATTCTGCATATATTCATCACTCGATTTCGCATTTATGATGAAAAAATGCTCTCGAATACATTACACAGCATTTTATATTCCTAACAGTCATTCTGTGTATATATTAATTGTAATTTGTAAATACATATAGGTTGATCTTATATGTGTGAAAAATAATACACACATTTACAGAGAAACTTATGCAAGTTTTAATTTAATAAAATATTTTCAATAATTTTGTATCTGTGGCAGTGGTTGGCAGAGAAGCGTCGCGCCGAGGAGCGCGCGGCGGAGGAGGCTCGCCGCATCGCGGAGGAGCAGGAGAAGAAGGAGCGGGAGGAGAAGGAGAGGAAGCACCAAGAGGAGCTCGCTGCTCTCAAGGAGAGGAAGGAAAGGTAAATAAAAGCTATATGAAACACTGTTTGTTTGAGTAAAAAACTTAAAAGAACAAAATGTCAAATTGTAATTCAACAAACAGTTTTTGTAGACCATCTGGTGTAGTATTGTACTATTAGAATTTGTCTTTGTGTGTGAATTATTTTATACTTATTTGTTTTTAATTGATATCTTTAATATTATTAAACCAATTTTTAATATTTTCAACATTGAAGAATATTAATATTGAGACATTATTATAATTAATATAATATCAAAATAGGGAACAACAAGAAATGCTAGCACGTGCAGAGGCTAAAGGCCGCGCTCTGGAGGCCGAACTCGCGCGCAAACAAGACGCGTCCAAACCCACCTCAACCAGCAGCAGCTGGCGGCAAGGCAAGGAACCGATCAAGGAGCCCGAAAAGAAGGAAACTTGGAGACAAAGTAAGTAAAAACCTTCAAAATTGAGTATTACTTGGCTATTTTAATTGTTTTAGTTTATAAATTAATAAGACTTTGTACTAAGTGACAAGCACCTTTGTTTAAAATAATATTCTTTTTAGACCGTTTACGCGAACCGTCTCGGGAAGAACGCCCACGCTCACCACCCGGTCGCGCTCCACCACCAAGGGATGAGAGGTAATAATTTTAATTTTCTGTAACATTTCATGAGTTAATATCAAGAAAAAAATATATATCCAAAGATTATTTTATATTATAACCTAAATAGCTTCACCAGCGTAGTGGAGCCCTCAAATTGAAGTGAGGCCTGTGTCCAGCAGTGGGATGTTAAAAAGGGCTGAATACATATTAAATAATTACAGTTTTAAAACAAAAAATCGCATTTTAACATTGTTAAGTATAATAATTATTAAATAAATATAATCAATGTTAAAATGATAAGCAGGCGTGAAGAGAAACCGCGGGAGGAGCGCAGTATGAGGGACGAGCGCGGGCCCCGCGACGAGCGCCCCGCATTCCGCGACGAGCGGCCGCGTGACGAGGGCGCCTGGCGCTCCGTCAACCGCGAGCCGGACCGCGACCGCGATAGGGAGAGGTGACTGATGCTTTTAAATCAATCAAAATATTATTTAATCAAATAGTGTAATTAATAGTAAATTAATGTAATTTTACAAGATAATTATTATTGGTGACTAGGGGTGTGCGAATAATTCGAACTTACGAACTATTCGTTCCGAATCGAATATTAATATTCGATTCGGAACTCGAATCGAATAGTTCGAAAAAAAAAATTTAAACCATATACGTGAAAAAATCGAATCGAATGGTCGCCGTGTGAACGTGGCCTTAGGGTTGCCAGCCTTTGTGTATTCTATAGGTTGCATTTCGGAGAGCGTGCCCAAGAATTACACGACTTAATTCCCCCATCCCCTTTCCATCAACAAACGGCTGGTTTCCATCCTTATGTCGCGGACATTCCACCCGTCCGGACGAAGCGTTTCGCTTCGTCATTTATTATACGTGCGGCTAAGGATTGGAACAACTTGCCTGCGTCAGTGTTTCCGTCCGTCTTCAAGGCAAGAGTGAATGGTGGCTACTGAATAAGTGCGACTTACCATCTCCGACTGCGTTACCACTTGCCATCAGGTGGAACGCAGACAAGCACTAATTCAGAATAAAATAAAAAAATTAAATTAAAAAGATCAAATTGAATAATCAGTTATACATAGCCATACAGATAAATAAAATAAAGCGCCTGTTTGTAACCGTAATATTTTTTACTAAATGACTTTGTATGGTACTAAGTTCGCAAATCAATCACTTTTTCTGTCTATTTGTTTGTACTTCGTTTTGTTTAGTCAATCGAAGCTGTGATAAAAACAAAAGTCAACAACTTGCCATTGACTTGTAATGTCTTAAACAACAAGTAAAGCGAAAGATTTTATTATACAATTTAGTGATATTTGGTAATATTAATTACTTATTTTTTTGCAGGCCACGTGGATACGTGGGTCGTTCTAGTGGACCAGAGTCTGGCAGCTGGAGACGTGGCCCCGCTGAACCACCACCGGCACCTACCGTATGTGTTCACTACTTAGAATATTATTCGTACTTTATAACGAATGATTAAATCGATGTTTTAGATTTTTTTTGCGTATTTGTGTTTTGATATTTGGTTGCAAAAATTTCGCTTGCCATAGAAAAAATCTTGGACAACGCGAACATTGTTTCTCTCTGTAAGGGAGGTAAGCTTAGACTCTGCGTAAGGGTGTCTACTATGTATACGAATAAATATGATATAATACCTACTAATATTATAAATGTGAATGTAAGTTTGTTTGTTACGCTTTCACGCGAAAACTACTTAACCGATCATCATGAAACTTTGTACACATATTCTTGGAGGTATTAGAAGTAACATAAAATACTTTTTATTAAAAAATTGTTTGTCAAAAATCTCAAAATCTAGCTTCTCCAACGCCTGAAATAGCTAGAGTAATTTTGAAGAAATTTTCTGACATCCTACAGATCAACCCAATGAGGTTGATTAGCAATTAAAAAAATTAACGCGGGCGAAGCCGCGGGTAAGTTATTTACATAAAATTAATAAACAATAAAACAGGTATACTAGAATAATTTTATTTTCAGGAACGTCTATCAACCTGGCGTTCAAAGGACGCTCCCCGCGAAGGGCGGCGCGACGAGCCGCGCGACGAGCGACGTGAAGAGAGACGCGACGACCGCTACCCGCCGCGCCGCGACGACCGCGACGGCTTCCGCGACCGCGAGCGCGACCGCTACCCACCGCGCCGTGACGACCGCGACCCGCCTAGGAGGGACGACCGGTGAGTTATTGATGATAATAGGGTACTTTCGGTGGTGAAAAATAAATTATGGAATTTGATAAAAATAAAAGATTATGTAGAAATATACTTAAATATTCTGATTTTGAGTCATAAAAGCTCATTATTGATTTATTATATTAAAATTAAAAGTCGTAATTTTTAACCTGTATATCACGTGACCTAAAACACGAGCTGCTATTGATGTGACGTCAGTCAGGCAACAAGCCACAGACCACTGTCAGCATAGAGCATATTGCTAGTTGCTACATATTATTATAAACTGTTAGTTCTCCTGAGTAAGTGTTCTGTGGTAATATACGCTATGGGTACTACATACAAGACTGTTGTTTATTACCAGTATTACGTCACCAAATGGCTGACAGCGTTTTTGCGGGAATAAAAAAATGTTTAAAATTAAATTTAATTTTATGGCCAAAAAGCGTGTTTATTTTGCCGAAATATATTTTATTGTGGCTTTTTATTAGGAAAATCAACATTTTAAAGTACTTTTTCCAACATAGTAGAATACCCTATAATGATAAAACTTTAAATTTTTAGATTAATTAATGTATTTCTTGATTTCTGTAGCCTTTGAAAAATGATTAAGAAGGATTTAACCGATTTGCGAATAGGTTTCTTTATTTTAATTTAAATCTAATAAAAAAACTATTAGAAAACCTTCTGCCATTTTTAGACTAGGTTACAATTATTTGATTATCTTTTTGTTGTTGATAAAAAAAACTTCGAAGTTTGCATTTCATAAGCCTTAATAATTAAGTTATAATTTATTATTATGTTACTAGTGATGGTCCAAGGCGCGACGAACGCGATGCTCCCCGGCGTGACGACCGCGATGGCCCACGACGTGACGATCGTGATGGCCCACGACGTGACGATCGTGATGGTCCGCGCCGTGATGACCGTGATGGCCCGCGCCGTGATGACCGTGATGGGCCCCGCCGTGATGACCGCGATGGACCCCGCCGTGATGACCGTGAACGCCGTCCTCCACCACCGCGACGTGAAGAGAAACGTAAGTATAATTTAGCGCATATAATTAAATTGTAAAATATTTTTCAATATTATATTAAAACTTGTGTTCTTATTTTATATTAAATAATTTATTACACAAATTTTAATGTATATTTTGTTTCAGCTCGCAATCCCGACGACTGGCAGCAAGTCACCAAGCGCTAAGGCTTGCTCTTCTACTCTCATCTGTAAAGGGTTCACCAGTTTTGCCGAAAAAATGTAACATTATATTTAGTGAAAGTCAACTATTACTAACATTTTAACAAACGTTTTCTTTTAAGATATATTAATAACTTCTGATTTGTGAATTAAAAGTAATGATTTTCAATATGTCGAAGTTTATTACTCATCTGGCTGAACCCTATCATTATATTTTCCTTTATATTTTATTTGGAATTTTCCATTTATGTTCACTCTAAGGACATCTTTTCATATGATATCACATTTAAATGAATGCTTATTCTAAACTTCTTTTTTGATTATTTTTGGTTGTGGGCAAGTTATTCAACAAGCACATGTTTATAATGAATAGATATTTCATTATTTAAAAGGAGCTAGATAATATGAGATAAAAACCCATTTAAGTTGTGTAGCTTTTTCAATTTTTCACAAAAATAATTTAAATGTTACAAATGTAAGTGTTTTAAAATACAAATTTTGCAATTTTACATATTTACATTTTAGAGTATATAAATAAACACTGCCTCAACCTAAAACTCCAATATTTATATGAAAGAAATATAAGACGCATTATAACCTGTTGTACGTGTATACTATGTATTCAGCCATTTACATTCAATAAATCATACATTTAATTCGTTTTTTTACTTAGATATCCCTTCCTTGTAAGAAGAAATTGTTGTAAACTTGTCTACAACAATAACTATTCAAGTTCCTCTAAATAAAATATCATTGAATTATTTTTAAAAGTTTTATGTAAAGTATTTTTATGTAAATCAGTAGTTGGTAAGAGTTAACCTTATTACTACATATTATAAAACAAAGTCCTCCACCGCGTCTGTCTGTCTGTTCGCGATAAACTCAAAAAACTACTGCACCTATTTTCATACTGTTTTCACCAATGGATAGAGTGGTTCTCTAGGAAGGTTTCAGTATATAATTTGTCAAGTTTTTGCTAACATTTACTAGCGGAACCCAGGGCTTCGCTCGCGCCTCTCGCTAAACCTAGGGACAAGCCCGAGCTAATCGAGGGCGAGTAGCTAGTTTAGATTATAACAATTTTATTAACCGACTTTAAAATAAGTAAATTAACGCGTATGTATGTATTATTTAGATTAAAAATATATAGATGTATGTATGTTTGTTCAAATTGCTTCGAAACAATCGGATTGTCGCCATTATTTATTATTGGTTTACAAAAACTAAACTGGTGCGAAACAAAGGGACACCTTAATAATACATAATAATTATTATTATGTGCCTATTTAAGTTACATATGTGTAGTGACTAGTGTAACATCTATCTGGTTTCCATAACACAAGGCTCGTAGCTTACCAAGGAACTAGATGGCACTTGTTATAATCTTAATTCCAAAAAATAACAACAAATAAATGATGAGGAAGACAAGGTCATATACACAATGAAACAATTTAGTTATTACATATTAGCTTTCACTTCCAGCTCTACTTGCGTGTTATGACTATCAAAAATAACATTCGTCAATCACACGAACCGTTTAATATCGAGTTAAGTCGTTCTTTCTATTGTTCGCCGCCACGTTTCTCACTGCATATAATCGTAGAAACTCCAAACTTACCTTAAAGGATTTATTTTGATTTATACTAAGGAAAAATATTTGCAAAGGAAGGTAGACTAGCATAAAGCTGAGCTTTGTGAGGGCTCGCGTAGTTTTTCTAACGGGTAATATTCTTAGTTTTTCTAACAGATAGCATTAGTATTACAAAAATATTCTATCCAATGAACACAAAATTATTAACGTTCATTTTATAATTGTTATAAAATTATATTTTTTTGACATATAACACATGTAGATCTGAAGGTAAATTACTAAGTATGTTAAAGCGCAAAATAGGCGTGATAGTTATTTTTTAGTAGAGTGTATTTCACCTTATAAAAATTAAGATGTATAAATCTCATAAGGTATAAAATTACTTTATTTGAAAAAAAAAATCATTTTAGCTCGGTATAAAATTCATCGCAGCAAATTTTTTTTTCCAATGACTTCTTCATGCTGTCCCTCTTAGTTCCACCGCTGGTGCGGCGACTGACGCTCACTTTACTAATCTCTGAACTCTAAACAACTGTTTGAAATAAAATTCATAAGGGATAAAATTCCTAGAAAAATACAGCGCTACCTCCCGTAGTATTAATATTACCGATGCACTTCGTTCCAGATTCAAACATAATATAAATAACCGGAGCTGCTTATAACAATTTATAACAATCAATTTTCCGTATAAAATAGACTTAATTAAAGCATATTCATTTTAATTAAATAATAAATAATATGATTTCAGTAATACAACACATTTTACGGATACGGATGTTACGAGTGATCCTTGTAACGTTACATAAGTTAGATAACTATTATTTATTAATCACGCTATAGCTGGAAAATTAGCTTTCACTTAATTACTTGATTAAATTAATTTGCTCTATGGATTGTAAATTGTAATACTATAGAAGATAAACATAATCTAGGTAGGTATATATCATCAATCATGTACCGCTTCGAGTTCGTTAAGGTATGCATTTTATTATATTAATTTAATCATATAAAAGCAGCCTTTTCTGTTTTGACCAATAAACGTACTTTCAGGCTAAATCTATAGTTTTTAGAATTCCTGTCTGTCCGTCTGTCTGTGACCGCATCACGAAAAAAACACTGGACAAATTTTAATGAATTTTAATATGATGACAGCTGGTTATCCGAGTCAATATATAGGATACTTCTTACTGCAGAAAATTATCTTATTTTTGAGTAAATTGAACAAGGGACAATCCCGAACGGGGCTAGGGTGAGTGTAGCCAGCTTAGAGCTTACCTATCACCTACACAATTTTTCTGTCATTTATCTAGATCTTTACCAAGTTATATATGTATTACGTCTAACTGTATTAGAACACATTCGTATTCGTATTCGTCCACCCTTGTCCACGTCACTCTCAATGTATGTTTTTTTTCTATGTAACTTTATTGTGCAATAAAGAATAAAGACACGTTACATCCCCTAAGCAGCATATCGAAATAAATACTGCTTTAAAATCAAGAGATGGCAAACGGAAGTAGGAAACATACTTCGAGCTCGATGCAACAATTTATATGGAATTCAATTATTGTCTGATATAAATTCTTAAGGTGTATTGATTGTTAATTCAAGTATATGTCGGTAGTTTTTATATTTTATTTATTACATTAAAAATCGTTTAACCTCTGACGCAGAGTGGAGTTATAGGTTTAACGTATATTTTTTGTGTATTTGTCTGTGTCATCGTAGCACTCAGTATGAACCGATTTTAAATTGTTTTGGGTTTGAATAGTGACTTGTTCTTATCTATAAATAAAAAAAACCGTTAAGCTACTTGCAGGCTAATAGCTCTTTTCGAAGGAGTAAAAAGCATATCCTATTACTCCTTCGAAAAGTTTTTAAAAACTGTTTTTACAGATCTAATTGATTCGCAATTTGGTATCCGATTACTTTAATGACATTGCAATGATACCTCATACCAGTATGATATCTAACAGTGGCCTGATGCTGCAGCGTCACCGTGAATCTGTTGATACTTCAATTCTTTACTAAAATACCTACTGCAACGTTATTGTGTTTAGGCTTATTGAAATAGCCTCATTCAACAGGTTTTTACTTTGGTTATTCTTAATTTTTAATTTCTAATGGTCTTACCATTTATTCCTATCTTAATAATTTCCTGGAGTAGGTAACTTAATCAGTTATAATTACCAATATATCCACCCAAAATCAATCTTCTGCGACGATGTAAGTAGATACATAAAACAAATAATGAAGAACATACAAGAGTACCTACGTAAGTAGCTACTACTACAAGAAAACCACAATCTTTAAAAATGTTGTCTGCCAGCCTGTTCCAGTAAACTTCCGAAACGACTGGACCGATTTTAATGGGACTTACACCGAAAAATAGCTTATGTTATAAAGAATACTTCGTAGTCTACTTTTATTGAAGAAAAAGAAATAGATTTCCGCTCAAAAATTAAAATTTATATCTATAGGGATAAACCCGAGCAAAGCAATGGGAAGTCGCTACTTTATCTTTTATTTAAACAGAGTAAGGAACAACTACATTTCATTTTTCAAAAATTACGTTCTTTTGAGTATTTATTTCAGTCGATATAAAACGGACAATAAGATAATTAATTAACAGAGACGGACTTTACGCCTAGTACTAGGGTCATCAGTTCAACCCAAAACATAGGCTACCAGGGTGCCATGAACAGCTAGGTGGTAAATTGTTTCTCGTCGTTAAAAATACACTACGATAGATAATATGTCCTCATATAATAGCTTAATCTATTGGCGATGTTTTTTAATGTTACTTAATTTTATTGGTAGATACCAGACAGCTTAGTATCTACATATAAAAAAAAGTTATAGGGAACAATAATAATGTATCGTAATTAGACCTTATTTTCCCTTAGGCAATGTGCAATATATTATATGCAATATCTTTAAAATCTGAAAATGCTGATTTATTTAGCTGCGATTACAAAAGCAACTCTTTATCTACAGATCATGTAGGTCTGGTATTGAACCAGTTACAAAAAGAAAATAATTTTAAAACTATATTGATGTGCTTCTTACATCAAAAGGAATGGCGTCCTTTTCGGCCATTTTGTTGATCTATCCCAGTCACGTTGAATCCGAAGCACGAGGTACTAGGCTGTCATAATAATGTAGGAGATATTTGAATCTTGTGCCCTAACGTACACACTCTGACGTACATTGTATTTACTAGAAGTTTTCATCCCTTATAAAATATATTCGTCTCGTTTTGGTTCATTTCGTAACAGCATATGTATGTAGAGTGCCACCCCAGTTCACACTGGAGAGTGGAGAGCGCGTGTGAACTGATCAGTGATGCTATCTTCTTCGTCTAACTATTGAGTAATATTGTCGTCTCATTTGATTTATATTGTTAAAGCAAAATCTAACTTATTGAGACTGAAATAGAGTTCAAACTGTGTAACTACGATTAAATAGGCTAGAATCGATGAATGCGTGGTAGAGTTCAACTATATTCACAGATAAACTGATATTTAAAGTACGTTTGTACGTTGTAATTTTAAATTTGCATCTTTGTCGTTAATAGTGTAAAAGCAATAACTTCATTACTACGCCTTTTCAAAATTTATTTTGAGATTTGTGTAATTGAATAGAATAGGTAAATATAATTGGGTAATATTTAATTTTTTACCGCTGCCGGGTATGATGGACCTTTCCACCACACTCGTCATGTTATGTGTGTCGTATGATTGACTTTATATGTATATCAAAGACTAGATTAGATAACAAAGGTTTTCTCAGACCGTTTCCACTATGTTTCCAACTATTGAGTATTGACTAATGTGAAAGTCTCAAAGCTCAAAGATGTACACTGTACGTCTACATCTTGACGGAAAGTGTAACATAATTGCATGATCTAAGAAAAATATAATATTGAACTTATTCGACTCGAAAAGAAGTAAATATTTTTCGAATCAGGCGAAACATAAAATCGATTACAGTGTTTTGTCATATATACATACATGATACATACATATATACATACATACATTATGTATTGTCTCATAATATTGAAATGGTAATAAATTGTAATCATCAATACTTTATATAATAATTAAAATAATATTTAATCGAGTTACAAAACTGAAGATGAAAGCCTGTATTTAGAACTACTATATGAAAGCTCTATAAAGTCACGTTTAAATCATAACATGAGGTACCAGGATTCCATGTACATGTAGGAGACTAACTTTTTCCAAACGTATATTTCTAAATATTATTGCTCGTATTTCGTTTTATCTGTTTATATAAAATCAAAGGTCGTCGGACGTCGATTTATTTAAGACCATATTGACAGTCATATTAAATTGTTTTAAGGTTAGTGACATCTTAATTGCTTAGTGACATTTAAAGCCAAATGTATTTTTTATAAATATTAGTAGTTTAATCATTATTATTATTTGGCAAAAAGTTTACTGAAATTTCAAAAAAATATATATATGTTAGAAGAAGAATTTACTTAAGTAGGTTTGTGGTAGGTAAGGTTAACACCCCGGGGGGGAGGCTGTACCCCTACCGGGCGCGTCCCCAGGTGGCGGATGGGGGAACGCCACCTGCTCTTCCTGACTAGTCGAGCGGGTGGTACCAGTTTATCTGGCGCGGACCAAAAGCCATAGGCGGCGGGATAGGAGGTCCCGTGACTGCCGACTGGGGTGGCACCTCTGGCTGCCGTCACAGCTAAGAGGTGCCACTAGGGGCCGCCTAGCGGCCACCGGTTGCGCGACCGCTTCGGGGGTTTCGCAACCGGACATGGGGGGTGCCGGCCTTGGGACTGCATTGCAGGCCCTCGGCGGGCAGAAGGGAGGGCCGCGGGGGGAGGGAGGGGGGTGAGTTCTGCCGGTATACGCCGCTCTCCCTACCCTCCGCGGTCTAACGGAGGTCGCCACCGTCAGTTGGTGGCGTGGTGGGGCTGCAGGGGAGGAGGAGTGCCGGTATTCGCCGCTCTCCCTATCCTCTGCAGCCGTTTTGTGGTGGGCCCGCTTCGGCGGGCGTTTGTGGTGGGTCCGCTTCGGTGGACGTGTGTGTGGTGGTGGGCTGCAGGGGGCGGGGAGTGTTGGTTATAAGCCGCACTTCCTGGCCTCTGGAGCCGGTGGGGCCTCAGGGGGTGGGGAGTGTTGGTGATAAGCCGCTCTCCCCGCCTTCTGTAGTCGTTGGGGCAGCAGAGGAGAGGGAGTGTCGGCGTTGTCGCATCTCTGTCCTCTGCAGCCGTTTTATGGATGGTCCCTTGGGGACGTTTGTTGGTGGGTCCCTTCTGGACCCAATTTGTGGTAGGTCCCTTCTGGACCCACCCTGTGGAGGTTACCAGAGGTCGTTACAAGTACCTCTCTACCCATGCAGAGTAGACTCGGGATCGGCCCTGGCTGAAGTTTTGCGCCGGGGCGCCGCAGTTGTGTGCGAAAGCGATCCTGCGACGTCCCACTGAAGGCGCCGGGAGGGGTTTGGTTTTTAGTGGGTATTACGGCCCTTCTGGCTGGTGAGTCCCACACCCACCTGGGGGATCAGGTGGTGTGCGTAAATGGTTAAAACTAAACTAAACTAATATTAATCAAACTTATTTTTGTAGGTGTCTAATACTTAATAGTCTACAATCTACATGTATAGAAAGAAATTTAAAAGATTCGACTATTTTAAAAAAATGTAATGTAAAACAAGTTTTGATGATTTAGTAAATAATAAATAAAATATTTCTTAAAATGTGAAAAATGTATTATATAATTAAATATTAAGATATAATATTTAAGGTTATAATATATAAATGTTTATAATCACTACATAGTATAAAACAAAGTCGCTTTCTCTGTCCCTATATCCCTATGTATGCTTAGATCTTTAAAACTACGCAACGGATTTTGATGCGGTTTTTTTTAATAGATAGAGTGATTCAAGAGGAAGGTTTATATGCATAACTAGCGGATCCCGCGGCTTTGCCTGTGCTAAATCTAGGAAAAAGCCCAAGCGAAGCGAGGGCGAGTCGCTAGTTAAATATAAAGCTAACTAATTTAGCCTACTGTCGTTTTATCAACTAATGGGATACACAGATAGGTGAGACAAAGGGTTTGTCGGTCAGTAGCATGTTCAAGGACAACGAGTAAGTTAATACGCGATCCCTACTCCCTAGTGCTCACATTCCGTAACATCATGGAAGCAGCTTTAAAAAATGCTCTACAGCTGCAGACAAATTTGTAATTTAAAGTAGTGTTTTTTTTAATTTAACCATAAATGATAAACATAGCTTTGAGTAGAAAATAATAAGTACGTATCTTTAATAATCAGAATCTTTTCCATTTTTTTAATTTCTTTAATAGAGTTCGCTAAACGAAAGAAAAAGAAATTTTCGATTTAGGTACCTACATAATCATTGTTTTTGTAAATTTGAATGTGTGACCTCCAATTGTACTTCATATTCTTTTTTAACTCCGCAATATACTTACTTTTTAATTAAAATTTATACAATATCTTTTTAATGTTAGTCAAATCATTACAGAGTGGTTAGCCCAGTATCGCTTGGGTAACAGAAACTTTACTTTAAAACTTTTAAATCCTGGTCTTGTAGTAGGTACTCTTAGCATACACTCACTTTTCGGTACCTACTATACGTTCAGGCGAAAAAGTAGCATAACTGGCAGAAACTCGCAGAAACTTACAGCAGTTTTAGAATTATTTTAAACTAGTTTATTTTAAACACGTACATTTAATTGAGGAAAATTTAATTTGAATAATAAGACTCAATGAAGCGGAAACAATATTAAAGAATATCGTGTTCTAGTAATAACCTAAACAACAAAACTATATTTTGATTGTTAACTTCATTCTATACTCATTTATTTTTGAATTTTTATAAACCTTATTACTAATTGAAACATTGAGGTTCAGTTTTCATTGTTCAAACTGACGACCAGTCGAGCAAGTACCTAACTACTTAGAAGTTATTAAGTACAGCGCTTGAGATTTCCTGTACGAATGTAGTAATTTCCGATATTTAAATATTAAAATGTTTTAATTGAAACAAATTAACTGTTAATAGAATGTATTTTCTATGAAAACAAAATACTTATCTTTATTCTTAATTCTATTTGGTACCGGCTGTTAATGTTATGTATTATTCAGATGCGTTCTTTAGTTATTTATTAGTATAATTATATCTAAATTTCTAATTTACTTTCACTAACAAAGTGACGTCTCAAAATATGATGTATTTAAAATAGCATAATAAATAAGTTACTAAGTAAAAATGTAGAGTCGATCAACTCTAACTAAAAAATAATAATATACACATTAAATAAAGGAACAAATAATAATAGGCATAACGGTTGTCCTCCATGTAGATCGAAAGTATCTAAAATATATGTATAAAATGCGTACATTATATACAAGTACCAATAACCAATATTAATCAATAAATAATTAGTAAGTATGTATATATTTGTCTTCATCGGATCAAGAGCCCATGACCGCTGTCGTAGAGATATGCGCCAGTTAGTAACCACTACACCAGAAGGCTGTCAAAATAATAATATGTACATAGCTTATTTTGTGTCAATAAAGGTACTTCTTGTTTTGACTAAAATTTTTCATAAAAAAAGAATACCTTGGAATGCTTCAAATATGGTAATTTGTTATAATCTATACAATAATTGATATTTTATTGTTTCCTATTAGGAGTCATTAGCCTAACATTTGCAAAGGCTAATTCTGTCGTGCTAAAATCGCGGTCGTATGAGAAAGTGTATAATTTTTACCACCTCGAGGTTCGACTTCGAGTAGTATTCGAGTAGCGATCGAGAGGCTAGGACGTGTTATGGGGACGGGCTGCTAGCTGGCGTGTATTGTGATCGAAGTTCGAAATTCTTGAGAAGAAAGTTGTGTTTTTGTGACGTTTATGGTAATTTCCCAACGAGCTCGACAAAGCCTGTGAAATATGAACGTAAGTTCACCATTTGTTAGTTCATGAGTTCCTTTCAGTGCCCTTTACAATTGAAAGAAAAAGTTGTTTCTACACGTTTTTGTCAAACTTCTATTGTAGTTCATTGTCTTTGTAAGCCTGTGTATTTATTTATATAGTGGTCCAATTTAAACGATGTTAACATCTGTCGCTTTCTCACTTTACAGTAATTAAATAGGACAAGACAACGTATGAATATTTACTGCCTAGGAAAATTATTTTTTAAGATAGTAATACACTGTTTGTTTTGAAATATTCAAATTTCTTCTACGTAAAGGAAATTTTTAAATTTCTCATAATATAAAATGAATAAAGTTTACGTAGCTTTATTTGTAAAAGTTCTGCAAGTGTAAAGCTTTCGGCAAGTTATTAATACATATTAACCCTTATTATAGTAGTATAGGGTTATTATAGTAGTATTTAAGTTATTATAGCACATACCTTACCTTAACATCAATACACTATGCTGTACAACATTATGTGCAGAATATATGTTATTTAGTTTTTTTTATTTTTCACTATTATCGAGAGTATAGGCTGCATGAGGGAATTGATCCTGTTACCTAGTAGTAACTAGACGCATCAGTCATATAAGCATTCAACTGAAAAATTGAAATGATAAGAAATAATGATAACAATAAGTAATATCATAACATAAATGATATATTAAAATTATAATAATAAAATTAAATTAAGTTAGGTAGGTATGTAATATTGATCCCTTCAGGAGTTACACATAATCTATATCTTATCGTTATTATATTCGTATATATAAAAATGAATTGCTGTTCGTTAGTCTCGCTAAAACTCGAGAACGGCTGGACCGATTTGGCTAATTTTGGCCTTGGATTATTTTGTGGAAGTCCAGAGAAGGTTTAAAAGGTGAATAAATATGAAAGTGCTCGGAATTAAATAAAAACAACAATTTTGTTTTTCCTTTGATGTGTCCTACGTCGTTCAGAAACCAAATTGATAGAATAGTTTAAAATGAATAACTAATCAGGAGGTAAAAAACAAATTTTATTTTATTCATTTTTACTAGCGCAATCCGTGGCTTCACTGACGCTAAACCTAGGGACGAACACGAGCGATGCGAGGGTGAGTCGCTAGTTAACAAAAAACATAAAAAACGGATATTTTTTTTGTATTCACTGTGGATTTAAGTTTTTTTATAGACATAAAACATCAATTACAAAAATCAAGCGCAAACGGCAAGCGAGTTCCGTTACTCGATATAAATTAATAGCTGCCGTCATTAGCGTAAGAATGGCTAACGTGTATCGCACCACAATTTGTATTTATATTTACCAATCATAACAAGGTGAATAAAATATTTCAATAACTTTCACGTAATACCTAAATTCTCGGCTTACATAAAAAAGTAAGGAAATGAATCGATTGACTGTAACATTTTCTGCTGTATTGGTTTTTATGTAATCTAAAATTTACATTGTATTGTAGGAAGATAGCGTTTCTGCATAATTGTATTATCATAGTTGTTAAACATAGTAAAAAAACTATTATAATTTTGTAAAACCTATTGTCTTTGATATATTTTACAAAATTATTATTACGTTTTTTGTAAACATTTTGTATATATTTTATTACTTTATACTTTTTATTGTCTTATATCTTTGATATTTTAGTTTTTCTTGTTAAAAAATATTTTCTCGATCCTTATTCTTGAATTAAAATGTTGACTTCATGTTAACGTTACGCTGTTAAGAATGGGCTAGACAGATTTACCTAATTATCATGAAACTGAGCACATGTACCTTATACAAGAAGCAAAAGTTTTGCCAATTGTGTAATTACAATAAGATAAAGCTGTCTATTTTGTAATTTATTAAGACACGTCGCGTACTAGGTTACTACGGAAACAATAAAAACAAATAGGCATGAATTAAATGTGTGAAATAATTTAACAATAGATTACTGCATATTTCAACTAAAAACAAAAATAATCGTAAATCTCCTTAGCACTGTAAACAAGATAATGATCAGAATAAATAATGAAACTTAATGTATTTTATGCCTAAATACTATGATAGCATAAGCTCTACGCTCTACAACTTACTTCGAATCCTAAGAACTTTAATTTAGTGGTAAAAATAAAACTGCATTACTAAGAGAACATAGTCTTCGAAAGGAAGTTTGAGTGAAGCTTTTATTTTCATGTGCGAATCATTTCTGACACGATTACCACTTGTCTTACGGTGATGGAAAACATCGTGAGGAAAGTTGCTTGTATGAGGGAACCTAGCAAGTTTGAAACCATGTAAAGGCAGGCAACTTGCACATGACCAGCGTGGTGGGCTATGGCCTGATCTCTCTCGTATTTAGGGTAAGTTTAGAGAAAACGAAGCTCAGCAGTAGGACGCTAAAAAGGGCTGAATACAATACTTATCATGGTAGTAACTTCTTATAACGGACTCCGCTGGAATAAATAAGCTTGTTGATATACTTTTTTACAGATTTCATTTGTTCATTGGAAGTCCTCTTTATTTCGGAGCACTAAATAGGTCTCAACTCTCAGAAGCATTTTTCTTTTTTTATTCTGCCACGGATATCCTATATTTTAGGATTTAGGCTTCAGAGTCTACGAGTATGTTTGTAAGATAGTGAATAATAATAAGGTAGACGATAAGGTAAGGAAGCTAGACGATAAAATTTCATATAAATTATTGTTTCGAAGTAAGCTTTTAAGACTTAATTAACATTATGATTGACTTTCCTTTTCTTTTTTATGGATCCTGTTAACTTTCACTAATGAGAGATTCGGCTTTAATGTTTTTAAAAATGTTGGTGTTGTATAATATTATAAATATTTTTTATATATAAAATTCCGTATATACCTACTCGTATATTCAAAATACATATGTATATGAAATACTTACTACATACAGCAAATCTTACACATATATACAAAACTACAATGTACTATGATCAGTATATAGTTTTCTACTTTGCTCGTAAATAGTTTTCTACTTACTGGGTGTAGCTATGCTTTTTTATCCAGATTTTTTAAAGTGATATATGTTTTTAGAGGGAACACGAAATAATAAAAATAAGAGGGCAAAAACAATAATATGAAAAGTGTATAACATAATACGATTTCTACAATTTAAAATGAGTAGAATTACTATTATAGTAATGTCAAAAATCAGCTGTTACATACTCGTATGTCGATATGTTGAGTCAGACATTGAGTCAGTATGTTTTGAGAATAATGAACTCTCGGCGAACCATTGAATTTATGTAAACATTGAATAATCATACAATTTTTACTACTAAATTTAAAAATAATCATCTGAAAAGTTTATTTTTTTTAATAAATAGATTTACTTGCAATTAGTTGCCTCTAAAATTGCAGAAATAGGTATATACCTATTGAGTTTGACTTACTTAAGTCTAATTTTATTCAACTTGATAAGACATTAAAAAAGGCACGTATTAAATTTTATTTGGTCGTAAAAATGTTTTGATATTTTTATATACAAAAAAAAGGTTCTTCCTTGTAAAATTATACGGAGGCTTATAACATGAGTATGACCAATTGACCATTTTAGTCTAGCTGCGTCATTCTACTCGCATACTTAGACAAAGTTCACGGACATAGGCTCTACATTTTTATGAACTTGTTTTTGATTGAATATTTTGATAAATAAATGAATCTTTTAAACTTCATAATAGTTCTTCAACTCGAACTCTATTTGTATAGTCACTCATTATTTCCTTAATTAATTAATTATTTATTGAGAATGACATATTATCAATTGTAGTTGATTTAAAATTTTGACTCACTATTAGTTAAACATAGAAATTAATCATAAAGAAATATATTTATATTTATATGAGTACTTATTTTACTGATGTCATTTACTAATAGTTGTAATTTAAACATTTTTTTATTAATCTTGTATTTAACAATAAATGTAATATTTTAACCATTTGTATTCTATTGCTTAATAGCAATTAAATAGATTGGCTTTTTCTAAGGAGATTCCACGTAATGAGTGACATTTTCAACTAATTCCAGTAGAAAGGGCTATTGAATTTGCATAACATTGTTAACTAAAAAACTATGACTCTTTCAACTGCGGTTTTGGCAACGCTGTGCGCATTTTAACTGCTTTTTGGACACGGTCTTGAATCATATTCTAAGGACTGATAGGTATTGTAATTTAAGTACAAATGAGTCATGTACAAATGATATTTCTATTACACCTTACCAATGTTCCACTTTCACTAAACGTGTCTTGAATATTTTGGTTTGGGCTTTGTGTCTTCTTATTGTATACCATAAATATAAACAATGTAATTCCCGAAAGAATACGATTACATTAAATATTACCCAATGGCCAATATACACATTTATATAAATATTAAATAGGTATGTTATACATATACAATATACATACATAAATAACTACTTACATCATGCAGGATCATAATATCCTATCTGTTGTTCTGTACATCTTGTTAAGTCAAGAAAAAGGAACAATTAGATATTTATAAATATTGAAAAGATTTTGGATTTTTTATAAATATAGTACAAAGATAATTCAAATTTAAATCAACAAATTTCTTATTTTAATGATAAACAAAAACAAATTCCTTTTTTATATGTAGTGATATATAATAATATCAACCATACATAATCAGAATTATAATAGCTAGAGTATACTCAATAGTTATTATTTTGATGAGGTCATTTCCGATTAGAACGTTCTGAAACATAAATGGTCATTAATTATATTATCATCGAAAAAAAATAATTAAGCGTTGATTTTCAATTATGTTAACAAATGCACTTTATTTTAAATTCAAGCACATAGCCATTGGTAAATAAAAAATATATATTGTATAAACTAATATTAGGAAGGCGTAAATAAATAAGTGAAAACTGGAATAATTTCAAGTATTTCTTTTTTTATAGCGAACTAAAAAGACAAGTTGCCGAAAGTAAACATAGCACTCGTAAGTACTATCCGTATTGCAAGCCTTGCTACGTGTATATAATGATCTCACACCGGTCTAGCACATAACTCTCCTTTGGGTTATTATTACGTTCGCTGTAGTCGGGTAAAAAAGTTACCATTCAAGAGGTTTTGCCCTTTTCGCCCGTAAGTAGAACAATGGTGATACAAGCTCCATTTTCTTTCAAAGAAATATATTCTTGCATTGTAAACAGTAGATTTATAATTTCTTGGTACATGTTAGAGTCAGTAAAAGCACAGATCATATAATACTATAGGTACTACGTAAAAGTAAAAGTTTTAAAATAAACAAAGTCAAGAGATTTCATAAGTTATTCATGATTTAATTTTAATAAATAATTATGATAATTTTAAAAAAAACATCTATTTATTTAAATATATAATAAATCTTATATCTATTCTTAACTGCGGGAACACTTGATAAATGAGCGTGAGATTTGTAGTGGTAACTTTTAGTGCGAAACTCTAGGATCTATAATAATCAGCTCTAACATATACCTAGTGTACCCTATATCGTGTACGTATAATATACTTTTGATTATATCAGAAGTCCATTCATACATAGATTCTCATCATGTTCAACTTAATATTATATAAAAACTATTTACACTCAACTACTACAAAGAAAATCAATTTTAAAGATATGTAGTAAAGCACAAATAAAAAATATTAAACAACTTTACACGTAGCTAGAACAAACAACAACAACAAACATTTTAAAAACTTCTTTTCAGCACTGTATATTGTATACTTTCATTTTCATATTAAAAAGCTCTAAATAAACTAAAACATAACAAACGACAGACATAAACATAAATTTTATTTACTTGTCCAGAAAAACCATTCCAATTATTCTAAAAGACATAATAATAATGTGTAATGAATAAGTATAAGTATGTATAATACTTATACTTATTCATTGGAACCGAAAGTTAAATTAGGTTCATATTTTAATAATAATAAAGAGTGTTTAAAGCATAAACTTGAATCATACACTCAATAGAGCACCTTCATCTATTACATAAGTTTCGTAACGCTATGTACGATTTTGTTACTGTACTTAGTTACCTCAACCGTGCATTTTGCTGTAGATCTTTTCACGTAGTAAGTCAAGAGCGATCACTGGCATTGATCTAACGGGTTTACTTTTTGTCATTAAATACTACTAAGCTTATACTTGAGACTTATTGAAAATTAGCGAAAGTAATAAGCAAAATACGAGTATAATGTATGTATATATTAAATATGATTAGTGTATTAAAAGTTCTATTATTATTTATTATTCACCTACATATTTTCTTTTATAATAAATAGGTTTTAATTAAGTATATATAAAAATATGGGTTCAACTTTCACATATTCCTAGGTGTGTTTTATCACATTTATTATGATTTATTTTGTTTATATTTATTTACTTTTCTTAATAATTTACATTTTCATAATCAAAATAGCTTTCGGTAATAATTCAAGTGATTTTACTTGTGATTATATTTAGTGCTTAGTAATCGCTATCCGCTTACTTTTATAAGAAAAAAATGTTATTTCATTGCTGTTTAATTAAAATGCACTACAAAATGTTTTAATTTATATCCATATCTAATATAATATTTAAATTCCTGCTTTTATATCAGTGATATTATATTTCTTAGAACAAATTTCAAACGTGCTATTTAATTTTCCACTAAGACACGTATTCACGTTCGTATATAGACTACAACGAAAATTCACACTACCTATAGCTTTTACTTTAAAACACTATTATATTAATGGGTTGTATTGCATAACGAAGTTCTCAGGAGATGCCATCAGGTCAATTATGTTTAGATTTCTATAAAATAGCAGCTATTTGGAATATTTTCTCACGGAACGCAATTTTGAATAGGGCAGAACCTAATTATTTCAAATTGGCGGAGCTTTCTAAAAATGCTTATCTATTTTGGATAATTTCAAGTGCTTAATACATTGGAACTTGGAAGTCAGATGTCTATTTACTACAATCCCGAATGCGCTTTTTAATGAAATACTAGCGGAACCCGCGGCTTCACTCGCGCTAAATCGCTAGTATATTATAGATATAAAATATATTATAGCAAAATACAATTACCACTTACTAAAATTAAATAATAAAAATATTAATAATGCCATCTATTAGAAATCATAACGCATCATTTGATAAGTGAAAACGGAATTATGATTTAGGAGTTTAGAACACATTATTATTCTTTTTTAATAGTATTTTAGGAATTAAATATTTTTCTATGTAGTAAATATATTATATTTTATTTAATTATATTATATACTTATTTTATTTTATAGACTTTTGTTGTTTACTTACTACGATTTGTCTGTCAGCTTCATTAGAATTAAATAAAATACTCGACAATCCGAATTTTGCGAATATATGCTGTCGACTCGAAATCTTTATTTTTGTATGTTTTATTATTCAGTTAAGGTTTCGATCGAGTCTACCGTAACCCTTGACGAAATTATTAATATAGATAAGTATATTACCTACACATCGATTATTAGAGTCGAGAGGCTAATACTATTGAATACTGATGAAATATAAAAAACCTTAGTTGTTTAAAATCAGAGGAGATAGAAAGTAGTTGGTGTTACACCCTAGTAAACTACGGGGAAATTGTTTGTCGTTGATCCTACGCCTGGTTTTTCATTTATCAAATAATGCATGCATGTTTTAGTACATATGTGTGATACAAATAGGAACATAATATTTTCACGAATCACAGTAAAATATTTTTTACTGTACCTACACATCTTACTATCTTTAAAGTACCTAATAACTATAGACTAGTTTTATAGGTATTTATATTTTTTTAAATAAATGTATCGGTTACAGTTGTAAAAGAGAAATTTATTAGGCGTTTACTTTAAAACTAAAAGTATTATTTACGTAAATCTACATTGAATGGCTTATGTTTTCTCTGTAATTGCTATGATTCGTTCACCACAAGTCTTTCAATGGTTAACAACTGTTCTCATAGAGAAATTCTTCATAGCTAGTTTTCTTTCACTCTAAGAGATGATATATATAACTTAGTTGCCAGTTACTACCATTACTTAATACTTACTTGCCAGTTGTGTTTTCAGATAGGTCATACCTAAACTGTTTTTTGTTGATTCTGTTCTTTTGTATTATGATTTATGATGCATATTTTTTGTAAAAGCAGCTAATTTTGCATTTCACAGTTCCTTCATTGGAAGTTGAATTAACACTTTACATACTATTTTCAATAATGTAGAAGTATTATACTTATTATTGCTATGGTATATATTTATATTATATTTATCTAATTACCTACTAATAGATTTATTTATATTGTTTAAAATAATTTCATGAATACACGTTAGCAAACTTATATGTCTCTATTTTTTTCTGTAAGGGAATAGAGCTCGGGAGAGGGAGAGCGCTCTCTCTCTTGCTAAGATCGAAAATTAATGTGGAACAAGTGTTTGTATAGATATGATATAGACATCCTTTAATTTATATAACAATAAAGTGAAAATTCTTAATAAAATTTCTCTTTCTTCTTTATTCAAATCACTAGCGATTATATATCGCTAGTGATTTGAATATAAGATTATTTATTATAAAGCTCAAACATATTAAAATTTGAATGTCTTTGTTAATACTAGATATCTGACCAATTAAGTGTGTAACAACTTTCACCCAAAACTTTCCTCGTTCCAGTAACTGGTTAAAAACATAAAAAGTTGCCTTAAAAATAAAACTTGCTCACGACACTTAACTGTTTCATAAAAAACATATTTATGATTGCGCATTCAATATTTTTAAAAAAGCCACTCATTTACCTTATATACCTATTTACCTTAGTTGTAATGTTATATGTATGTACGTGTAAATAATTAAATATGAATCTTTACCTTTTTTCAAGAAAATCAGTTTATTTTTTTGAAATCAATTGCTGTTCGTTGGTCTCGCTAAAACTCAGAAACAGCTGAAACGATTTGAATCAATCTTTTTGTTTTATTGGAAATGAATAAGTTTAAAAAAATAGTAATACCTAATAATAATAAAGTAAAAATAACATATATAGATAATTATGTATGTAGAATTTTGTATAAAGAATTAAAAAGGCTTTGATTAGACCCAAATTAATATAATTAATATTGTATTTCTGTCGCGGAGAGTTGCAAAATTCAACCAAGTATCGGCGAAAGGTATCAGGGTTTTTGCTTATGAAATGTCTCATATTTTCGTTCACTGAATAACAATGACTTGTCTGCGCAAGCCGCAACCAGCAACCGTAATACAACGTCTGCAATGATGCACTCCTTCTTGCATAATACAAATAAACAGTAAACAAAATATCTTTGTTTATTTGCATTTTGAGTAATTGTTGTAACCTGATTGGGATTGTCATAAAATATTTTTTTTAAATGTATTCTACATTCACTTGTAGATATGAATATTCTTACTTGTAGATATGAAACAATCTGTCAGTAATGGGTAAATAGTCCAAATATTCCTACTGGTAATCAGTCACTAGGGAATCATTACAACACAAACTATATCATAGAATATTAATGATTCGGCCTATAGTTTATTTTGAAGTACAAGCAGTAAAATAAAATACCACTCTCTAACTTATAATCATGTATGTACAAACTACAAAAAAACACTATCAGTTAAACTAACAACCCCCCTATTTATCGTATATCCAATAGGTACATACAATTTAACTAAGATATAAGATATTTCCATACAAACTAAATACTCTTTAATACTAATGTTTCATGTACTTAATACAAAATAAAATATATAATTTATAATATAACTTCCTACATAGGTACCTATAATGAAATCATAGAGAACGTCGCACTAAACATCCAATTTGAACTGTTTATGCTCATATAGTATGAAGATGGCTACTTCGTAAAATTATGTATTAATTTAAACTAATGTTATTTTCTGATCAAACCAGTTCCATTGATCCAATTAACGAGTCCAAATGTTAATTTGATTCACAGCTCTAGGCTCAGTATCGTTCAATTTATTTTTCTTAGAAACATCCGCATTGATCATCCAAATATGCGTAAAAATATGTATAATGACTAATTATTCTAGAAACTTTAAATTGATAGATATTTTCTCTTTTTGATTCAAAATACTTTTTACGTGCGGTAACAAAAACTTATAATATTTCCGACTCTACCATTTAACTTTGCATTGTCCAACGATTTCACTTTCTTTGCGATGTTCACCACGAAAGTGGTACCTTTGCACGCATACTAATAATACCGTTGCAACTTTACGGCTATTGATTAGATATGAGGTTTATATTGATGAATTTCAAACCAAACATATTCTGTCTTACAAAACCATTTATAGTAATAATATGTTACTAATTAACAGTTACAGTTATTATCTTAATGAGTCATAAATAAGGACTGCTTGTATTTCTCACCGTTTTGTAATATAATAAATTTAAAAATATCATCATTTATTGTTATTTTCTATTTGACAAATGTTTGTTCGTCGTTCTTCTACGTGACATAATACTACAGAGAGTACGTTACATTAGAGATAAAAGATATACCAATAAGCCGAGACGGGGCATAGACATTTTATCCGGCACATCACATGACTCCACTATATTCTTGTGTAAGCACATGGTAAATAGGGACGCGCTGAAACAAAGCAAGGTTAGGTTACTAGTATGCAATATGTTAACAATTGAAAAATATTTTATCGACGAAACCAAGTGTCGAATAACAAGCACGCTCTAAAGTCTACACGTATCGCACTGACCCCAGTTGCTACACAATTGTTTCAGTGTGGTAACACTATTTGTGCATGGCCGCGGGTTTGTACGACATTCAAATAAGTAAAAGAAAAATAATAACTAATTATTTCAACAAAAATAATTTGGCTGATCTTAAAAACTACTGTACGGATATTTGTCTGATTTTAACTAATAAGTAGAGGTATTTAAGGAAAGAAGAAACTATTTAGGTAGGTGATATGATAGGCTCATATAATTTATGAAGTTTTTGCAAGATAAGTTTGACCCGAGACTTGCGAGAAGAAGTCGAAATCATCATCTTCTTTTTTAAGAGCTTCCATAATATTACAATGAGAAAGGAATCTAGAAATCTAACTACTTAGTTAAAATAAATAAAGAATCGCGACAATTCATTAAGATATGTTAACTTTTTAATATTGATTCGTTTAATAATATAAATATAAGAATAGCGAAATCGATACCTTACAATACTTTACTACTTGTTATGTAGAGCGTGTGGTTCCAACGCACCTTGAACATCTGATTTCCTACTTCCCTTGTATTGATTACTGAAATGTATATTAATGCAAAGAATTTAAAACTATTAATAATGCCTAACGAAAGAATTGGTTTAGTGCGAGTTTAATTTGCGTATATAGAAACCTCCATATTTTACTACGTATTATTTTATATAATTTGAGAAATTCTATTAAAGTTCATAAATAATTTTTTAGCGATTGCACAAAAATGCAAAAAACCTTTTGTGTCGTAATGAAACTCAAATAACTGTAAAAATTTTAACCTGCAGCTCAAGGATATCTAATGCATATTGCACGACACGAACTATTGTGCGTCTATATTATTAAATTTAAAAAGACCTTGCCTACAGAATCCTAAAAAGAAATTCAAACAAGAAATTTAATACGGCATGATTCTAACATTATAAAAAGGCAAAGTCTGTTTGTCTGAACAACGTTCAAACAATCACAAAAAAACTTAGGAATAAAAATCCCATTTTAAAAATTCATTTTTTGCATTACGTAGGCCATTTACTTATTAACGCTAAGGCAATGCTATATCATCATAATAATATAATGATTATATTATATTTCTATGTATATTGTATAAGTACCCATAACTGAGCGTTAAAATGTACCTATTGGAACCCGAGCAAAGCAAGGGTTAGTCACTAGCTTATCATATCCTATTAAACTTTAAAGCAAGTTACATGAATGCCCTAACTTAGTTACGTGTAACTTCTAAATGTTAGCAACGATTGCTGCAAAACCGAGCCACAAGAGTACGAGTATGATATCAGATCCTAAGTATTTCTCACGGTTATATTGAATTGTGTTATCTTTGATAAACGTAAAATTATTGTGTGCTTAATCCTACGTTTATAATTAAAACATAAGTACTTAATTACTTAAATGTAAGTCCAGTATGAAACATACCCGTATTTTACTATGTACCTACCAGGTACAATAAAGTAGCCAGTTCATAGCATTGTAACAATCATAATATTTACCCATATGTGCATACTGCATAAGTAATATGGATTATGGAAACACAAATCATGTTTATTCTAGGTATGTTGAAACACATAAAATCACAAGAATAATAGTTATATTATGAGCCAACCATTTAGTAAATAGTAGATAATAATAAAATCTGTTAACATCTTACATAACATAAAAGTAATAACATGAAAGCTCCGTGTAAATGTAATCAATGACTTGATTTAAAAACATAAACAAAATAATAGACATACATTTTACATCGAGACTATAAATATTTTTATGCAATATTTATTAATTAATAACTATTATAAATGTGAAAATTTGGATAGATATTTGTTACTCAATCACGCCAAAACGGCTGAACCGATCTGAATAAAATTAGGCATAAAGATAGATTATTCATTATAGTATGGAATAGCACTTAGGCTACTTTTATCCTGGAAAAATGTATGTCATATGTATGTGATTCGCTTTTGTTTTTCAGAGCAAGTATCGATATTCGAATAACGAGTAGGTATTAAAAAAATTATGTAAATAAAAAAATAATATTATGATTAGATTAAAATTAACTAAGTAGATAGTTTCTTTTTTAGATTATATTATGAGTTTATTTTTTTAAATTATAACCATTTAATTCGATTCCGAGCCTATGCAGTAGTAATGAATAGTCTATGGACTGCTTTCTCTAAGAGACCTATTATAGCCACCACCAGCTAGAAATAATAAGGAATTGAAATACAACATAATTAATTCATAAAGAAGAAATACAACATAATTAATTCAGTAAGAAATTGTAACAATTTTTATGCTGAATAAAATATTTTGATTTTTATTGTACGAAACACGGTCCATTACATATGTATAAGAAGTTACTTGACCTACTTTAAAAATATTATTTTCAGATTACCACATTGTGTGCCACAATCGTAGTGCATTGTAATTGAAAGAGTTATTGACATTCCTCAAGGCCGTAGGTTCGATTTCGATTCGGTGAGGAAACTTGCGTTGCATATAAAGATGGTTTAATTTGACTAGTTACGAATTGTCTAATTCTAATCTTAATAGTTTAGAGTTCATTGCGAACATAATATTATCAGTTATCACGGTATAATACCGACCTACAACAATAAACTAGTATTATAGATTTCCTACTCGGGTATAATGTTTGTTAATACTGAATTAATCTCCATTGAAAGCCAGATAGGTATATACTTAGATACTGTATATTATATTCTCGTAGTTTAAAAATAGAAGGAAGACCAGAGCTTATTAAATCATCACTACATAGTATAAAACAAAGTCGCTTTCTCTGTCCCTATATCCCTATGTGCGCTTAAATCTTTAAAACTACGCAACGGATTTTGATGCGGTTTTTTTTAATAGATAGAGTGATTCAAGAGGAAGGTTTATATGCATAACTAGCAGATCCCGCGGCTTTACCTGTGCTAAATCTAGGGAAGAGCCCGAGCGAAGCGAGGGCGAGTCGCTAGTAAATTTTATATTTAACTTTTTACAAAATCAAACACATGCAGACTAAAATTAAATCTCCTCCTTTTTAGAAGTAGGTTAAAAATTAATTGCCTTGAATACGAACGTGTATTTTTGTCGTTAGGTACTACGTTACGTAATTACTACGTTAATTCTACATTGTATTTTATCATATATGCAATTACTCTAAAATGAAATTATGAGGTAAATAGATAGACCTGTGTTGAAGTGCAAAAAGTACAGTTAGACCTTGTAACTTTATTTGAGCGATTTCGTTGAATGTTTATCGATCTTATAACGATCTGAAATAAGTTTTCCATCGTAATATTATATTCGTGTTCAAAAATTATTTTTAAATTGAATAACGATTTAGCATAATTGTTCTATAAATTAGTTGCCTTATAACTTTACACATACGTAAATAGATAGATTGAGTCTTAGATTATATACATGTCAAAGGATTGAGTATTGATAGTAGGGCAAAAATTTTCTCTAGTCCATTTTTTGCGAAGGATCCACCGTATGGATTGGAAACTTAGACTTTTGTGCTATTTAGCATGAATAGTCCATAAGAAAGCTTCAACTGACATCCTGCTTAAAGTGGACCTTGAGAAAACCGCTTGTGCTAATGACCTAACTGTGCCACTTAATAGCTAGCACACTGCACACAAAATGTAAACTGTATGTAATATTTAATTTATTGCTATTTAATTAATATCATTATTATAGGCAAAAAAAGGTTTTCAACAAATGTCCCGTACGTATCCACTTAAAAGTGCTGTCTCCTCTCGGTCTGATATTGTTCTAATATAATTATTTTATACAAAAAACTTTGCTGGAGGTTGGAACTTGGAACTATTAATGCGGTTGTAACTCAACTCTTAATTAACTGAAGCCGGCAGTCGCGACTTTGTTAGTCATCGATATTGTATCAATTTGTCTCTTTACGTCGTAATTATGGATGATTTTAATATCGTTTTACATTGCCCGGCCATTGTTGCAATATATTTGTATCAGGCCTTGCAATTAATTGCCAATATTGCAGCCACAAATTGCAGAAAATATTGCCCGTTTAGGAGCACCCTATCAGTAATCATTAATGGTTACGACCTAGCGACATCAATCGATAAAATAGGGATCGCTAACTAGTAGCCATGTCGAGCCAGCCGATCCAGATCGATCGGACCGAGAATGACGCCATATTGCGCAGAGGGTCATAATGTCACTAATCCCCGTGAAAATGGCCGCATTTAAATTGAGGTCTATGCTGTAATTTTGTGTAATAAAAACCATGAAATGAACTTTGTCAAGCTTAATGAAGTGACACTAAATTTGAAGTACCTACATATTTGCTTTGATAGGGTTCCAACTTAAGGATTGACCGTTGATAATATTGTTTTGCTAAGTTACGTAGGTGAAGGCGGTATGAAACGCTTGCATAACGATCGACCATTGCTAAGTACGAGTATTGCCCCTTGATAATGCATATTGTATTTATAATGTCAAATATTCGCGTAAACCTAAGAAAGTATTATGCATATTGTTTTACAAATAAGGTTTTTACGATTTTTGGTTCTCGATATTTTAACTTAATCGTGAATTGATTGATTCCGCAATATCCTACCTTTGATAATAATATTTTATTTCTTTTCTTTTCAGATACTATGGTATGGTGTAGCGATACTGTTCCTATTAGAGAAAGGCGTCAACGGTCATGGAAGGCTCATAGAACCGCCATCTCGGGCATCGGCATGGCGTTACGGATTTGACACACCACAAAATTATAATGATCATGAATTGTATTGTGGAGGATTTGCTAGACAATGGAATAAAAATAATGGTAAATGTGGTGTCTGTGGGGACGCCTGGGACGCCCCAAAGCCTCGCCCCCACGAGTTAGGAGGCAGATTTGGCAAAGGCGTTATAGTCCGTCGATACGCTCCGAAAGACGTCATAGTGATAAAAGTGGAATTAACGGCAAATCACCATGGATTTTTTGAATTTAGAATATGTGATGAACCCAAAGGTACAAATCAAACCTGTATGGACAAACACGTCTTACGATTGGAGGGAAAAGATGAAACAAAGTTCTACCCACGTGAGGGAAATAAGATATATGAAATGAAGTATGAACTTCCTGAAGGTTTAGAATGTACTCATTGTGTTATGCAGTGGAGATATATTGCTGGAAACAATTGGGGTACATGTGCGGATGGAACGGGAGCGGTTGGCTGCGGACCTCAAGAGGAATTTAGAGCGTGTGCCGACATAGCAATAAACGATCGCTTTGCTACTACAACCAAAAAACCAAGACCACCATATATTCCACCGAGCAGGAAACGACCAGTGCCAATTCCAGAAGAATCTACCGGAAGTGCCTGGTATGGCCTTCTCATCGCACTACTTGCACTGTTCATTGCAGTCGGCGCGCTGGCAGGCATATACCTGTATTATTACAGAGGAGGCATGAGAATAAAGAATCTTTTAAAATCAAAAGTTCCCCCACCTGCACCCGTCCCTCCTCCTAGACATAAAAAAATGTCACTCTCAAGGGAATTTCCACCGGAAATATCTGCCCCTAAAATAATACCTGAGTCCGGCTTCGAAACAGTAGATTTAAGAGCAAAATAATGTTATTGAGATTCAAATTCAACTGCCACTGCCTTATTTTAGTCATAGATAGAATAATGTTATATTAAGTTATTTCGTAAAGTGTGATTGTAGAGCTGTGCATTGGAATAATATTTTATTTAAATTACATCATTTGGTGTATTAACTTATTGAAATAAACACTCTAACGTTTATTTTTATTAATATTTCATACTCCAAAAACGATACAAATTGTGTAATCTATTTATTTATCAGTTATTTTACTATAAATTATAAAATCAATTGTTTTGTAAATAATAATTATCAAAGTCGTTCGAGTATAGTTGTCCAGTGGGAATGTAAGGAAGAATTTAGTTTGAGGAATACCGTGTACACTTTATTTATAATTAAATTAAATTTTGTAAAAAATTGAAGTTGTTTTATTTACCTAAAATATTTTATTTGCTACTGCTTATTACATAATAAATAATGGTACTAAAAGACCAGTCAATAGGCTATTGACTCATTACAGAAACCCTAGTTCATGAGATGTTCACGTAGACCGTTCTCTATCTACGGATATTCATACGGATAGGTATTATATGAAAAATTTTATCTTTAACTAATTTGTTTACCACATTACTATTAAACGCTAAGTATGTAAATTAAATAATTTTGAAAGTATCAATACACATTCAAAAAAACAAACAATGTGTGCTTAGGTACAGCCCGCGCCAAACTTTGTGACCGCCTTGAGTATAGTCGCGAGTCCGAACTTGCGCATGGTACAGTCGAGTGGGCAATACGTAATCAACCAAACAATTTTCGTTTTCTAACATTTTTAATACTTATTATATTATGTCAATTTATTTTTATTTGTTGATTATAAAGTTCGTGTTTATTTCATAGGTTATTTTATTTAATTTAATATACAATGTATGTGTTATTTGTAAAACATATAGGTTAGGTAATAATAGGATAAATGTAAATGAAAAACATTAATATAAATAAAAACTATATTCACAATGGGGCCACACCTTCCATAAAAACATCTCCCTTACTAGTGGATGGTTCCGCATCCGAATCACTCTCTTCCCAAAAAATATCCAATAACAACAAGTAATAACAACAAGTAACAATAACTAAAAACTATAATAACAAATTAACGAAACGATCGAACGAATTTTGAACGCTACAGTACTCTCAGAGCTCACAAGTGCGTGATTCGTGTACGGACGTAGCACTCACACTAAGGCGTGGGTGCCAGCGCGCGTCGCGGGTGAGCGGTGCGGGCGCGCGGGGTGTGGCCCTGCCCCCAAGCTCTTGTGCGTCCCGCTAATACCTGATTTTGTGTTCTGCGCAATGCAATGAGCCTAGTTCGGGACGGCCACAAAGTTTGGCGCGAGCTATACGTGCAATATAAATGCAGCATGATAGAGTCAACTTGATGACTGTAACTTGTATTCAGTCCTTATTAACGTCCACCGCTGGGCACGGGCCAAAAAAAATTCAAAAAACAGCTAGTTTTTTTTAAAACATGCAGGTTTCCTCACAAAGTTTTCCTTCACCGTAAGACAACTGGTAATCATGTTAGGAAAGATTCGCACATGAAAATATCAGAGGAATACGAGACCCGGATTTGAACCCGCATCACTCAGATATCTAAGCGAATGCGTTACGTTATTAATTTAATATTACTAATAATTATAACACATTTCACGAAAAAGACAAATTTCAAAAAAATATGAATATTTATTATAGACTAAAACTTTTTTGGTTGAGGCAATATTCTTAGATAAATGTCAGTTGTCACAGTCAATAAAGTAGCCATAGACAATCTTAAAAAACAAACGTGCTGCTTAATAAAAACTATAAAAAAGCCTACAGGGGCATTTATTTTCCGACAAAATAGTTTTATAAATGAAAAATGGCAGTACGGCCACAAAATATGCATGACGGTGGAATTATTGAGCGTAGATTGCGTCCTATTTACGGTAAATTTAATATGTAACCTAAGCGACTGTTTTGTTTCTTTTTTGGTAAATGGTTTTTATGATAGTACTGGCTCCTATTTCAGACTGGTTGGACAATGGGAACAATAAGAAGGCCTTGCAAGAGGCGGAAAAGGTTCTTAAGAAAAGTCCAACATTACAAGCCGCTAGGGCTTTGAAAGCGCTAGCGTTGTTTAGGTTAGGAAAGGGACCGGAGGCTCACAGCATACTTGAAGCACTTGCTAAAGAAAAGCCGAGTGATGATTCAACGTTACAGGCTATGACTATATCTTATAGGGAATCTCAACAATGTAAGTTGTTCAATAAATAATCCTCTTAACTAACACATAATGATGTTACCGCTATACTCAATGTGTGAAAAACAAGAATCTGCTATGCTTTTAGTTAAATGGTGATGAAGAGTGCACTCTAATATTTTTTTTTTTTTACTCAATGATTTCACATAATGTATTTACATACTTTATATGCTTCAATAAGCTGTGAAATATTATGTATTTATAAGAGTTTAAGCCTCAAATATAAATATAATAATGTGTAAAACAATAAAACTGTGTTAGTCCACAAGGTATGTGAACTATATGAAGCAGCAGTTAAAGCAGAACCAAATAGTGAAGAGCTATATTCTCACCTTTTTATGTCATATGTGAGAGTGGGGGATTATCGGTCTCAACAAAGAGCTGCAATGGCATTATACAAGTTTGCTCCTAAGAATCCATACTACTTTTGGGCTGTGATGAGTATTGTTTTACAAGTAAGCATTTTACTTTTTATACACATATTATACTTAAAAAATATTTGAAGTACAATAATCAAATCCCACATCAAACATAAGTTCAATGATTGATTTTAAATATTCTGTAATGTTAGGAACATTACTGATCTAAAACTCCTTTTCATATATACCAGCAAAAAGCTGAGCTTTGTGAGGGCTTTTGTAGTTTTTCTAACTGGTAATCATTTTTAAGACAGCTTTTTAATAGTCATAAAAATATATTTTTTTTTTAACAGATAATGTAGAATGTAGAAATGAACTTAAATTGTTATGGTATAGCATAAATCTATAGGCTTAATAGTTTTTCAGTAAGAATAGAGTCAATATGCTCAGGTTGTGGAGTGGTAAGGGTCCCTTTGATGGCCCTAATTATGTATAGTACTTTTTATATATTATATAAGTATTTAAAAGAGTGTTTTGAAAATTTCATAAGAATGTTTTCAGGCAAAAACCACTGATGATCCAACAAAGAAAGGTATCCTTTTAACACTAGCTCAAAGGATGGTAGATAATTTTATATCAGAAAATAAAATTGAAGCTGAGCAAGAAGTACGCTTATATATCATGATTTTAGAGCTGCAAGAAAAATGGGAAGATATTCTCAATTTCATAGAAGGGCCTTTGTACTCTCAGCTTGTCCCTGGTTCAACAGCGCAAGCGAGCATACCATACCTAAAGAAACTAGGTCATTGGAGACGGCTCAATTTACTTTGTAAGGACTTGTTATGGGACAACCAGGATCGTTGGGATTATTACTTGCCTTATTTTGACTCTGTCTTCCAATTAATGAGAAACACCGAGTCTGACAGTGACAATTCTGCTGATGATACAGCAGAAAAATGTCATGAATTTATTTGTCAGCTTGTGGAAAGTATGTCCTCTGGAAGGACTTTAAGAGGCCCTTATTTAGCTAGATTAGAATTATGGAAGCGATTGTCAGTAGATGGAGACCCAACTTCACTGTTAGGTAGTGGAGTAGCCTTATGTATTCAATATTTACGGGTCTTTGCGAATAAACCTTGTGCTGTACCTGATTTAAAGCCTTATTTAGCAATGATACCACAGAAAGAAAGGGAAGATCGATGCAGAGACTTCTTAACCTGTCTGGGTTTTGATGAGAATAGTGAGCCTGAGTCGGTGAGTAAAACTTTCTTATAGTGTAGATGAGTAAAACTTAACATATAATAATTAAACATCAAAACATGGGAATCGTCATTATGTAACTATTATGTTAAATGCTAATTTTAAACCTAAAAGTAAACAAATTAAATAATAAAGTATGCTTATATGAGTGCAGTGTACGGATAGGCACGCCGCACGACCGACGGCGTAGCGCATTAGTTTAAACCTGTTTTAACTGGTTTTTGATGCGCGGCTATTGGCTTATAGCTATCACTCACACAAATGCAAAGCTGAGCTTACGCCCCAAGAACTGTACATATTAACTAATTTATGCAGGCATGCATTAGGTTTTTTACTGTCACGAGTTTCAATGGTAACACTGAACAGATTTTGATGTTAGTGGCAAGCGGAATGAAAGCGAGTAAAGGTTCGCGCGAACTAGGCACAAAAAAATATTCTTTGTATGAAATAGTATGAGACATAGCTTACTACGCGGCTTTGCCTTGCAGTGCCGCGTCGCTCCACTGCAGTGCAGTTACGCCTAGTGCGCGCGGACCTTTACTAGTTAAATTCTTTAAACGAGAATAATGGACATAGTTATGCAGACTAGAACCAATCCACAGAATGAAAACAGACATTCTATGATCTGATATTATCGATTTTCATAAAAACTATATACAAAGTTTGTATAAACCTCTTTCTCAAAAATACCTTTATAATATTATAGAATATGTAGATAGCTTTGATCTTTTTAGCATACTACGCAATTTTGGCCTATCTGTGTACTTAACTCAATTTAACCACCATTGTGGGTTGGTTCTGGTTGGCATAACTATGTCCTTGAACCTATCCCCAGGTGGACGATATCCAGCGCCACATCTCGTGTATATGCGCATGGCGGCTGACAGCTCCAGCGGGGTCCGCCAGCGATCACCTGTCACTGGCGACGACGCTACGTCGCCAGTACCTACGCTGCGTGGCGCGCCGGCTACTCACTGCCACGCCCACTGAGTTCTGCGTCGCTGATGGCTATGGGACTCTCGCGGCACATCACTATTATAATGCTGGTTGGTTTGACCACTTTTATTTATGACCGTTATAATTGATTTTTAATTAATATGCAAAATGAATTTTAAAATTAGTTCCGTCATCAAAAGTAATAATAATAATAATAATACTCTTTATTGTACATCAACAGAGAATATATATAAAAACGTAAACAAAGATGTTACAGCAGGCGAAAAGTAATATCTATTTAAAGGTCTTAGTTTTATCTACGTAAGACCAACTTAAACCTATTCAATAATAATCTTTCCCCTGCTATATCCATTCAGAATTCACTTTCCTTCTGTATAGGGAGATAGTTGAAGATAGAAAGAGCGTGGGAGTAGAATTTGTATCTCAGAAGAAGCCATTTCTCAGGTTTCTTACCAGATTCCTCTAAGATGTGAAATTTTTTCCATTAAAAAATAAATAGATAGAGATAGAATTATTATCCTAAATAAGTATTATATCATTACTGAATAACTAATCTATCAATAAAAAGACACTCAGCTCTGATATTCTTTTTTAGTAATTAATGGCGAACAAACAACCTATCACGATTTTTTTTGTATATAAAGTTTATAATTTTCAGCGGTGCAAGAAAAGAATGCTCAACCAATAGTAGAAGCTCTATGTTTGTTAGAGCTGGTGCTACACAACTCGCCCTCCAATTTTCATGCGAAGCTACTCCTCATTACCCTGTATCACGTACTTGGTAAGTCACCACATATTGTAATTTAAAATTTTAATATGGTTCTGAAATATTTATATGGGAATTCGATAAATATTTTGAATAACTAAATATTTTTTTTATTTTAAAGGCCAGATAAAAAATGTATTAGTCAAAAATAGGAGCATGATTTGATGTTTATGAAATGTAGCAATACATGTGTCGGGTACACACACGGTACGGGTGTATTTCTACTTTGCCTAAGTAATGCCAGAACTTGTTTGTATTGAAGGGAGGCTCGTTCCCAGCACCCGCAGTAGGAGTTAAACGTGTTTTAACGACACGTTTGGCTCAGTTTGTAGTGATCTTGCTTTCTGTGCCAGCAGTCGCGGGTTCGAGTCCCGCTGGGGGCATTCATTTGTTGAGCATGAATGTTTTTACTCCAGTCGTGGGTGTTTATATTTATAATATGTATGCATTTAAAAATATATATGTGTAGTATATCAACCATCTGGTATCAGTAACACAAGCCTCGTAGCTTACCACGGAGGTAGATTGCGCTTTTGTAATAAATTCTCAACATAGTTGTTTATTTAATACTTTCTTAGGTTTACGCGAATATTTGACATTATAAATGAAACTTCTAATCTTTTCGGATTTTGTCGTGGATTTATTATGATTTTTGGTTCCCGACGTTTTGAATGCTTTACAGCAATTATAGTCACGGGAGCGGGGAGAGACTAAGGTATTTGACGTCTCAAGGGGTTATATACTTGTTACTGACTGTGCCTACCCACAATTTACAAAAATTTTCCAGATCGCATCAAAGTACCTTATAAAGTTATACATTTTAATTCTAAACATATGAAATTTTAAAATATATCATAAATATGGCAATATTATCATCATAAGTCCGCGACAAAATCCGAAAAGATAGCTTCATTTATAATAGTTATTTATTTATAAAAAATGATTGAAATGGAATTATGAAAATTAGGTACCATTTTATCATTATCAACCTGATTAGGTACCATTTTATCAGTATGATTCAATCAACGTGTGCAGGCAACGCGGTAGCAGCGGAGTCTATCTACAAGCGTCTGGAAGCGAAGCACGTGCAGCTGGTGTCGCTGGGCTGGCTGCACGCGGCGCGGCTGGCGCCCGCGCTGGCGCCCGCGCGCGCCCTGCGCCTGCTCGCCGACACGCACGCCTTCCACAAGCACCACGCTAAGGATGTTAGTCATGTGTTATGGTTAATCTTCTTTCTTCTACTCTCACTTCTTTACTTTTACTTTTTACTGGTAGTAAAGAAGTGTGAGATTTGTAATGCGGCTTCCACAGGATATAATTTTACGACCAATTTGATTACTTCGAATTGTTTGGTGTGGATAGAATAAAAGAAAAAGTGAAATCGAATGTCATCGGTGACACAGTTTCTTTTCTTTTTAACCGCCACTGTTTTTTCTATAGTCTTTTATTTCTTTTTTTAATATCTAATCAACCCTATTTTTCGCTTCTTGATAAGAGACAATTCACAAGTCCATTCAGTATGGGCAACCAAACTAAAAATTGGAAATCTTCAATCTTCAATGACTGAGAGGTCCTATTAAGTTATCGAAAGAGTTGTGAAAACCGCTTACCTTCTCTTAACCAGCGCAGCATGGTGTACTGTGACCTCACTGAGTGATTGTAGGCTCATGACGTTCAGTAAGAAATTGTAACAATTTTTATGATGAATAAAATATTTTGATTTGATTTGATCATCTCGTATTGTAGGGAGGATGCAGAGGATATTCGTTAATTTTTGAGTACTTCTTACTAAACTATTCTTTTTCTTGCTGTTCTCAGAGTATGGAGCACCTAACCTTCGCATACAAGTACGGAACGTTCGAGAAGCTGGTCGAGCTGAGCGCGTGGGGCGAGCGGCTGGAGGCGTGCGCGTGGTGCGCGCTGGCGGGCCGCGAACGCGCGCTGCTGCCGCTGCTGGCCGGCCCGCCCGCGCCGCTGCACGCGCCCGCGCGACTGCCGTGTCCGCCCACGTGAGTACCGCTTATATACTCACACACACGCATACACGCACGTCGCACACTCCACTCGCATATATACACGTACACACGCACACATATACACGTATATTAAGCCCTTTTTAACGTCCGCTGGGCACGGGCCTCTCTCAGCACGGGGGGATCAGGTCATAGTCCACCGCGCTGGCCTACTTCACATGTCTTTCGAAAACTCGCTAGATTTTCTCATACATCTCACATGCAGGTTTCCTTACGATGTTTTCCTTCACCGTAAGACAAGTGGTAATCGTTTTAAAAAATATTTGACAATGAAAATAACAATACAATTTAAATCATGTATAAATAAAGTCTATTTAATCCATTACTTCCAGTGACAATCGAGATCTGAACGCGATAGTGAGCTGGGACCCGCCACAGATGCTGGACCCCGACCTCAAGACGCGCACCTTCGAGCAGGACGTAGCGTACTTGAGGCTTAAAGACGGGCTTGTTTCTTCTATAGGTAAGTTTATATGGACACAGCCAAATTATTCCACTGCTGGGATTTCCTTTAATTTAAGATGTAGACTGTAATTTGTAATCATGATGGACAAGTGTAGGTTGGTGGTTATGTTAAATCAAATCAAATCAAAATATTTTATTCAGCATAAAAATTGTTACAATTTCTTACTGAACGTCATGAGTCTACCACCAGTTCGGAAAGAAGAAACCTCTGACCTGAGAAGAACTGGCGAAAGAAACTCAGCGGGACTAATATTTTTTTTATCTCAATCTCATTCTTTTTTTTTAAATTAAATTGCATATTAACAATAATTCTATATGTTGAAATAGCCTGGCGGCGATCACATCATTCCCAAGGCGTACTGTCTTCTAAAAAATCGTTAATCGTATAATAACCCTTAGTACACAAACGTTCCTTCACAATTTTTTTAAATTTGGCAATAGAAGCTTTTTGAACGTTTTCTGGGATCCTGTTGTATAGGCGTCAAACTCACTTAAGGCTTAAAGTAAGCCAGTACTACCAACTAAAACCCAACAAAACCTTCCTCCGTCTTAATTGGGATAGTTCGTCGCAGGATCGCCTAATCACGACGTCTGGTCCGATGAAGCAGATCACCCAGCCAAAGGGTTACTCTACAGTTTACTCTATCATTAGAGAAGTGCCAGGAACAACCCACATGGCACACCGCCCACCGAGGTGGGCCCTCCTTGCGCGTTTCTTGGCTACTGAGACACCCCCCACCCCCATGACAAGGTAAACTCATGTTGAGGGGAAAGTGGGAGGTTTAACGATAGAACACCCTGGCCAAGTTCAAGATGATGGACTTCACATATCTTTTGACATTTTTTTAAGTACTCTCATTCATGCATTAAAATATAAGAATATCATAGGTGCAAGACTCGGGATTCGAACTGGCTTAATTTGGACTTCCAATGACGATTATAAAATGTTTCCAGCGCTATGCATAGAGTGCTCGGACAACCGCAGCGTGGAGGAGAAGCGCTCGCAGCTGGACGAGCTGGCGGGCTGCGTGGCGGCCTTCGGCGGCGCCCTCGCCCAGTGCCGCGCGCGCCTCGCCGCCCCCGCGCCCCCCGCGCACCCCGCCATCAACTACCCCTTCCCCAGCAGGATCATTGGTACTTGTACTGCTATATATGGGTAATTTTATGCCAAATTGACAAATTTTTTACCTCGAATTCGCTAAAAATTTTCTATCTTTTTCTACACCCCGAAAGATATTGTTCAGAATTTTTTCAATTTTTTTTCCCGATTCGAAATAAGTTACGAATTTTTGAATAAACCGCTCTTTTTTTTGAAAATGCTAAAACTTTTTAAAAATTAACAGTTTGGGACCTTTTTCTTAAAAAAAAATTGTTTCAAATGTAATTTTTAAAAAAAATATAAAAAATTTTAAAAGCCCAGATATATGAAATAGTTTAATATTTTCAAAAAAAACCGTCATTTTCTCGAAGTCGGACCCCTTTAATTTTTTTTCTTTTTACTCAAAAATAACTTCAACCAATTATGCAAAAATCCGCGCTAGTTTTTTTAAGATGTGCTGACAATCGCTTCTATATTTTTTTAAATTGAAGAATTTTTTTTTCAAATTTGGCCTATTTATTGTCGATTTGGCATGGAATTGCCCATATACTATTTATAATTATATCTTGCTTTCAATTTAATTCAATTTTCTTGTTTAAAAAGCTTCAAAGTGTGTCAGTTGGGCACAGGTTACTTTATTAATGTTACTTAGGATGGAGAACTCTCTTTTAGTAAATAAATTGATAGTAGATGTTAAGTAAAGAACGAAGTAGACTGAGATGAGACGTCTTGAGTACAACTAGTGAGTAATTATTATAAAGATAAAAATAATAAATTTTTATAATAATTTGATTCTCACTTCCGCGATACTATATTTCCATGAAAACCTAACGATTCCTCAGTAAAGCCTAACAGTGTTTTACTTCAAAAATGAATGTAACCAACCGTTTTGCTCAACTTGCAGCGTTCGTGACGTCACCAGTGCCGTACCGGGAACTGTACACGCTTGCGCTGTCGCTGGTGTGCGCGCTGTGCGGCGGCGCGGGGAGTGCGGGGGGAGCGGTCGCGGGGGGTGCGGGGGGAGCGGGCGCGGGGGGTGCGGGGGCAGCGGCGCGCGAGCACGGCGCGGCTCTACGCGTGCAGTTGGCCGCCAGTCGCGCGCCGCTGGCCGCGTTGGCCGCCGCCACCGACGCCTGGTCGCTAAGGGAGACCTTCGAAGCACTGGCTAATTACTTAGAGGTGCGTTATGTTTGATTTTATTTATCTAATTAATTGACAGCCAGTAAATCCAATGTTATGTGCCTTCAGAGAGCTCAAAACTGTATCCTTTGGGTACTTTCATTGATTTACCTTCATCACTCGAAAAAGAAAAAAAACTAATTAATTACGATATTTAGCCTGCTTTTCCCATAGCTGGATATAGGTCTTTATTTATTGTTGGAAAATGCATTTACACATACTACAGTTCTAGAGGCGTAAGCTCAGCTTTGCATTAGTGTGAGTGATAGCTAAAAGCCAATAGCAGCGCATCAAAAACCAGTTTAAACCAACTCGCAACGCGCTACGCCTTCGGTCGTGCCTATCCGTACACTGCACTCACACAAATGCAAAGCTGAGCTTATGCCTCGAGATCTGTACCTGTGTATACTCGGGTTATGTGGGATGCACCGGTTTGAACTGACTTGACTTTTCTGGATATAATTATATGCCTCCCCCAAAAATAGCCACGTTACTATTTAAAGATTAATTTCACTGAATAAGATGTAATTTTATTACAAGTCATGCTTTTTATCCTAAAAGGTTAAAAGCAAATTAATTTATTAATATATATTTTTTGTAAATTTTACATTACTTGCAAATAAACTTACATAATACATTGTGTAAATTAATAAAATACTTTATAGCCTAACAATAATATTTGTTTACAGTTCATAGGCGTTATCACGTTCCTGCTGGGTGTATGCAACGAAGTAACCGCCCCGGCGAATACGAAGAAATCCAAAAAGAAAATGAATCAATCCCCTGACCAAATACTCACCTCGGAACTACTCAGTCAGATAAACGACGACGTGCAAGACATTATCGCCTTCTTAGAAGATATATTTGACAATTGGCCTACTTATGACTACGGGTTCACGTTAGAAGACGAACTAATGAAATTAGACATAAACGAAAAATACCAGTGTCCCGTTGAACAAAAACTAAAAAATGGACTCCAAGAAGTTCTAACAGACGTTAAAAATATATTAAAAAAGAAAGCGAAGTATTTAAAAACATTACAATAAAGTGGCCTTCAATTGCGTGCTGCATAATAAGTTGTTTTACATATCTTGTAAATAATCCCACTCGTCTCGTGATAGACTCATTCATACATACGCTTTACCACTAAGGCTAAGGTTGTTTTAACGAAATAAGCAATATTTTGCGTTTGGTTTGAATTATTTATGTACATTTATAAATAGTGTTTGATATTGTAGGTACTTATACAACAAATAAATGCTAAAATTTATTCATGTTTTATTGCCTAATATGCTATTTTATTTCTTATTCTGACGTCGACACGCAATAAAATCGCTTTCTATACAAGTTTGCAGTGATAATATAATATTATTAGTGAGCATTAAAAATATATCACATTTATAATAGGATTCTTATGCAGATATCGTTTTCAACTTTTAAATAAAATATAAATTGCTTAGATTTTGGTTAATAAAAATTAATGAGTAAAATATTTTATTTCTCTTACGACATGAAAAATTTTCACACTAAGTTCATGTCACATTATGCGGAATCAAAAATATGTTCTAATATTTTTTTATATTATAGTTCATCAATTAACAGGCATCTGTAGAATCGCAATTGCTGCCATACAATAACATAAGAAACAAGGGGAAAATAAACAAAAATGAACTTGATTTATATTTATTTACAACACGAATATTGCGTTACAATGAAATCGGCACAGTATAAAAATACGGTCTAGAATCTCTTCATCAACCCGATTTACTTTACAAAAAATTATAAAACAGTCTGAAAATACGGAATGTGGGTGAATATGGAATATGATTTTTACTTTAAAAGAACAAAAATGTAACAATTGGTCATTCATAATACTTGCTTGAATACTTAGCAGCAATTTGCTGGCGTATTATCTATTTTGTATCTACAAATTTTATATCGAATAATAAAAAGTATAATAACATGCGACTAAGTGATTCAAGCTTAGAGGATAGGCAAAGACAAATGCTGAAACAATATTGCAGTACCAAAGTACTGAATAATATGGTGATGATATTTTATAAAGAATAGTTATATAATAATTAACTTAAGCTCTAAACGTTTGGGAATATATTAGAAAACAATACTATGAGACAAGATCATTGTGCGATCTCAAAGCCACTTATCGTATAATAAAACCTACAGCAAGTACACAACATTAAATAAAAATCCTTCCAGAACAAAAACACACAACACTCAAAAATACAATAAAATCTCTAATATTTTATTCTATTCGAAACAAAAAGTCAATGTGCTTTGTAACTGGAAAATTTTGAATATTAGAACCACCACCTAAAATTGACTTGAACAAATATGTACATAATATATTTAAACTTCACAAAGTCATCCTTAAATTACATTGTAAATTAATAAGTTCTTTATATCTAATGTTCATTTTTTGTATTGCTTCTAAGGTAAAGACCTTATTATTATTTTTCATAGGCAATATAAATCAAAAACTGATATATTGTCATCACAGTACTTGACTTCTTTCTCCAAAAGATCTACAGAGTTTTGACTTTCTTATGACAATTCTATTGCTATAAAAAATATATTATACTTTATTGGAGTCGAAAAATGTTTTTTAACTTAATATATGTATCTTAGAAAAAAAAGCTTTGCTTTTGAAAGGTAGAAAAAACTCATAGAATTAAAGTACAATAAATATTGGTAGTTTGAAGAAATAACTATGGAGAACTAAAAAGTAAAAACTAAGTAGACAATACTACATTGAAATTATTGCACTACTAAATATATATATTAATACATTTGCAGTAGTCATAAGTAATGTAAAATGTTTATAAACTCAATATATAACATTAACATCACATTAAATATAATATAAAATAAGAAAAATCCAGTCACAAAGCACAGTACACAAAAATAAACAAAACATTAAAAAATATGCGGAAAATATTATGCACCAAAATAGAACGCTAATGCGCGAACTTAACTAAGTCATAGCCTACATTCGAAATGTGCACAAGTATAATATTATTATAAAATATTGTGACAGCTGATTAGTTATCTCATTCAAATAATTCAAAAAAGAAAACAAAATTCATTACAAATATATATATTATGTCATAAGAAAATTTGTATTGTAATATTCTTTCAAGTTTAAAACTACTGTATTTGATATAAATATATAATAGAAATAACAATCAGCCCGACTCAACATTCATCAGCTATAAGAACAAGCTAGGCTTCTATAAGTTATGTCCTCTAAAGTGCAAATAGACTAAAGCCTAATACCAAAATTTACTATATCGCATAATTATATTTAATATATAAAACTTGATAATTTAAATAAAATAGCTTGATTTTTAAACTTTACATTGAACAGTATATTTTTGCAGAAGGCAGTGAACAAATACATTTGATATATTTTAAAGAAGACAATTGTTATGATAACCCCATTTCAACCTTAAATAAAAGTGAATAGTTGTATAACTTCTACATGTAGTAGCATAAATTATATAGAGCTAAATAAATTTATGCAAATATGACTTAATAATTATACTTGAAATTCTGAAATTCAAAATTACAAAATATAAATTCCTACTTTAATTTAGATATAAAACACAAAGTCTGCGACACTGCTCCTTTCAATTTTTATTTAGTTTGAATTTAGTCCCAGAACAACAGCAACTTAAAAATGAAAACATTATCTTTATAAAAATTTTCAAGGAATGTTTCTTAGACAAATTACATTAAACATGTATAAGCTTACTTTTCTTAACATAATACAAAACGAATTCTATATAATATGTAGATTCTATTTTACTTAAATATGTTAATCGTTTATAATGATTTGGTGTCAAACCTTACATCATAAAAACTTTAACTTCTGAGAAGTAAAAAAATACTGAAAAATTACATTCTACTTGTACTTTCCGTGTTAGAAAGGGTTTTATTATCATTTATCTAATAAAATATCTGACATAGCTGTCGCCCGCGACTTCGATCACGTTACAAAAGAGCAAATATTTTATTAATAAATCTCATATTATTATGCAATATTGGATATTAGAAAAAAACGAAAATTTCTATTCAGTCAATATAATTACTTACATTTGAACGTAACTTCGTCTAAATTTAAATCCATGTACAAACATAACCCCTCAAATCAATATAATATAGTTCAAGATATGTTACTCACTACACTTACAAACACTTATCACAATGCATTATAAAGTTTTATTTTTACATATCCACAGATAAATAATATATAGCATATAGTAAAAAGAACATAATAAAAGATATATTTAAACAAAAATCAAACTTAATAACTATGTATCTTACGTCCCATTTATTTTTGGACTTAATAAAAATACTGTATACAATCCCAGCCATTTTTATTGTAAAATAAATATTGCACAGATATTATTAAAATATAAGTACTTTAACCCTTAACCACTGACGTGTCATTTCGTTACACTAACACTGACGTACGAATGAGATTCGTCAATTTTTTCAAAGACTTCTCAGGCAGCCATCAATCGTAATTTGAGTTTTTATTCATTTTTAAGTGATAGAATATTTCAAACCTAAGATGCAAAAATAAATAAAACAATAAAAATACTCTTAGAAAAATATTTATTAACCAACATCCTTAGTGGTATTGAAATAATAACAAAAAAAATAAAAAAAAATAAAAAATAAAAACTATGTTTTACAGGAACTTTTTCTTTTCATTTTTATACTTAAGTGAGATAGGTTTAATGAGATCAAAATCATATTAACAGCTAATCAATTAATTACACACTTTTTAACAACAGCTATTATAGGTCGGTTTTGAACACTGCAAACAGACCGGCTGACCGCACATCTTACACCCGTAATGGGTTCTACGTCGTTTCTGTTTGAAACACATATAACAATTTTTCAAAGTCTCAAATTTTAGAATTTCAGTGCTTTGTTGGTTTGATACTGTAGGCTTATCTTTCCCCAAGATACGCCCCATAAGACTCTTGAGCTCGTGAGAAAGTTGTGGTATTGCATATCTACGCTCTAGGTGTGGCGTTACTAAACGTCTTCCAAGGTCTTTCATGAATTCCATGCGTTTCGACGAGTTATAATTAGATAGTATAAAAGAATTGGCAGAGGCGACATCCAAAATTCTGTAGAATATGACTAGTGGCCATCGTCTAGACCTTCTTGTACAAGAGTAATTTGTACACTTTTCGGATCATCTGGACAGGAAAGTGATACTGCAATTAACTGGAACACGTTGAATTTTCCGCGATGTAGAAGGCCCAGGCGAAGTATTACACCGCTTACGATTCATTTTAACTACAAACGAAAAAAAGGAAGAACTCAAAAAAATTACACTAACACTGACCATACGAATGTCGTACGTCAGATAGTTGAACTCACCTGTTTAGAACTGCGCCACACCTCCGCTCTCCCCCGCTGCGCGCGCGTCACTAGCGGGTAGGAAACTACTAGGAACGACGAGCACGAATTCCCGCGCAAAACAAAATTATGAACGAATAACGGTTTCCGCGACGAATGTCATTCGTACGTCAGTGGTTAAGGGTTAAAGTAGCTTGTTTGGAACTTTCTATTTAAATATAAATGGTTGGGAATGGAATTCGAGATAAGTAGTTACCAACTTAAACCCTAAATCAAGTGTGAAAATACAAAAAAAAAACAAGATTTGCTGCAAAAAATCTTCCCAAAACTTAGAAAACGCTAGTTTGTTTATGTATAAATATAAATATTGAACTTTTTATTCTTATATATATAATAAAAAAAACTATATTGGCAAATTATTTCATAACAGCATATAAAGCAAATAAATTTTGTACCCAGAGAATATTTTAATTACATAATACTTCATTAATGTTTACTTAAATTAAAATGAAGTAAAATAAGTCCTCAATTATTAGAACAGTTTATACAATTAAAATAGAATTGACAATTTATAAGTAAAGAACTTATAAATTATCATTTCTATCTACATATTTATTTTCGATGCATACAATTTGAAAGTATTCTTTTCAAATTGACACAGATAGCAAATATGGACAAATAGTTTTTCAATTATAATGTAAAAGTGATAAAGGAAGTAAATACAGTTTCAAAAATTTTTAAAAAGTAGTTTTTCGAAATTTTTGACAATCATAACAGTAAAGTCATCAATACCTTTACGATTATTTACTATCTATGCACAATTTATTAATCTTAATAATTAATTATTGCCACTTTGTGCTTCTTTGTTGGCAGTGACACTTGCACTTGCACTTACACTTTGCACTTTCACACTTGTCACTTTTCTCACACTTGAGTCGTTTTCGTAGTTCGTTACACGCAATGTCCTTATCACATAGAAGTGAATATATAAGTCAGTTCAAGCACTCGTCTACAGAGTGTGGAATATGTCCCGCGCGTTATTCTTTGAATAACGCTTGTAGGAACACTCGCTGAATCAGCTACCACTGGAAATTAGAAGATGTATTTGATTAATTATAGAATTTATATGTATATAAATTAATATGAATGTTTATATCGTTTTTCCTTTTTAAATTCCTAAACTATTCCATCTTTGGGACTCAACCAAGTGAAGCGATGGTAAGTCGCTAGTAATAAATATGTATATATTTCCTACCTCCTTCTGCCTCGTTGGTTTAGCGGATGTCTAAGTTACTAATCGGAAGAGCCTAGGTTCGAGTCGAAGTTGCCCCTATAACAGTGTTTCCCATTAGCCGGGTCGCGCCCCGGTACTCGGCCATCAAAATAAAATACCGGGTCGCAACGATCCCGCGTTGTTTTAAAAAATAATACCTACTATCGATGGACGCATCGCAGTGTATTTATGAATCATTTTTAGTATTAAAAAAAGTGCGTGTGTACAAAGTAGTACACATGTCAGAAGTAAAACTTGTAAAGACTAACTCTTCCCCGTCTCTGAGTGCCTGGTACTGTGGACTTATTTTGTCGTTTCATCGAGTTTGAAATCACAACGATTCTAAAGAAGTTTCACTTCAAAAATATTTTGATTTGATTTCTCGGGTCTCGCACCTCTAATATTTTTATGTGCGAATCATTTCTATCATGATTACCACTTGTCTTACGGTGAAGGAAAACATTGTGAAGAAACCTAGCAAGTTTTCGAAAGGCATGTGAAGTCTGCCAACACGCACTAGGCCAGCGCGGTGGACTATGTCCTGATCCCCTCGTACTGGGCCTGTGCCCAGCAGTAGGACGTTAAAAAAGCTGATGATGATTTGATAAGCTACCGACCTCCTGGTGGCCAAGGCGCGTCGCCTTGCTGTCTGTCGCTGGTGCTCGAACTCGAAGTCCTCCTCGGTGAGGTTGAGGCGCGGCATGTGGTACATGAGGTAGTCCTCGGCCAGCACGTGCGCGGGCGGGTGGCGCAGCGCCTCCAGCGTCTCGCACAGCCCGCACGCGCGCTTGCGCACCTTGCCCGGGCCCAGCGCGCCCGCCAGGATCACTAGCGACGCCTTGAACAGCACCTAACGATACGTCCTTGTTGTACTACTCATATAAAAATATGTTGGGACATGTTTACGACAGCGCCATCTAGTTCCGTGGTAAGCTACGAGGCTTGTATTACGGATACCAGATAGTTGATAAACTATAAAGAAATAATAAAGTATAAAGAAAATAATTATTCGGGTATACATTTTTAATCATTTTTTATCGTTAAAAATCAAAAAAACTACTTTACAAAATTATCTTAACACCTTTATTTTATTTATCACGATTTATAAAAAATATAGCAAAGAGTGTCGTTACAACTTTTGGTGTTAATTTTTTCCGTCTCGTTCCAACAAACCTTGACGCCCTCGCAGAGGAAGCAGTCCCAGACGCGCAGCAGGCTGTCCCAGGGCAGCGTGCGCGTGAGCGCGCACAGGAACCACTCGGTGGCGTACAGCACGGGCTCCACGCGGTGCTTGGCCAGGTGGCGGTGCACCGCCGGCGCCGTGCGCCGCAGCAGCGCGTGCAGGATGTCGCCGTCCCGCTGCAGCACCTGCACGTGCGCATTGCAATAGGGTATTTTACTCCATATAAAAACTTTTAGTTCATAAAATAACAAAATAAATTTTAAAATTAAATTCAAAACTTTCAGTATTTTTAATCCGTTTTTGAACACCACGAAATAGTTGCCGGTATGTTATTACGTCATACTGTCCTGTACACAAATAAGTGTCTGTGTTAACTGATCAACGTATTTGCTTTAGTTATACCCCATTGTTTGTTTAATTCAATTCAATTCTCTTGTTAATAGCTTCAAAGCGTGCCAGTTGAGCACAGATTATTTCGCCAGTGTCACGTAGTATGGAGAAGACACGAAGGAGATGGGTCGGTAACATAGAGTCTCAATAAGTTTATTTAGATTATGATAGGATAAGGGATGTAAATCCTTATTAAACCTACAACAAAAGACAGCACAGTTAGCCATTGTTTGTTACTACTTAGTTAAATATTTTAATGACGCGGTGCTCTAGTCTGGCATGTATGGCTGACATCCGGAGATGGCGAGATCGAGTCTCGGATTAGACAAGTTTAATTACTAAAATTGTAACATATTCTTAGTAACAGGCCGGAAAAGAGAAGTTTGCGGTGCTGAACCCCGTGTCTCGGAGAGAACGCATAGAGTACGAAAGAGACTACACTTTTTTAAAGACAGTTGAAAACATATAAAAATCTCTTTTCAGAAATAAATCCTAAAAAAAAATGAAAAATCCTAGTTTCTACCTACGCAAAATAACCTCTGCATTGAAACAGGCTGCACAAATTACCGAATTACAGATTGAAATCAAACTTAGTTGTGTTCTTAATTCGCCTGAATTACTCACACGTTAAATAAACCTAATTAAATTCCTCCCATCCGTTCTTGAGCGACATACAAAGAGATATAATTTGAAAAATATTTTAGCAAGCTAGCAAAACTACTTCCAAAATATTTTACTTACAACTTTATAAAATAAAATAAAATAAATACGTTGGGACATTATTCATAAACTTTAAAAAATCTTCCCAATCTAGCCATTTTCAAGTAAATAGGCTTACTTACAACAACAATCATTTTTGTTATATATAGATATTCCGAAAACATATATTGTAAGTTCACTGACCTCCAACCCAGGGTTATAATACCCGCTAAGATATTTATCGCTGATGCTGACGAGGCACCAGAATGCCTGCACCGCGGGCATGTGCATGAGGAGGAAGGCAGCCACCGGCGCTTGCGCTTGGAAGTACCCCACTTTGGGGTTCAGGACCGAATACGCCTTCAACACGCAGAATAATTCTTGTTGACTGGAAAAATACATTTCATATTATGTTAATCGTTAGATATTTTTCTAAATTTAAATAACATAGAGCAGACTGTCCACTCACAATCAGTTTTATAATTATTATCGTTAACATTAGTAATATTAGGCTGAATATACATTAACAAATAAAATTAATATGTATACCTATACATACAATATCTTAAGTTATTCAAATCTGTATTATTAAATATTTTTTGTAAAATCTTACTGCAATAAAAGTCATTATAATCGATACAGAGGCCGAATTTTTGTTTTTACAACCGTCTGTCTGTCTGTTTGTGACTGTATCACGAGAAAACCATAGGACAGATTTTAACGAAATTTGGTATGATGACAGTTGCTTATCTGGGTTAACATAATAATATTAGTATGATAAAGTATTCTTTTTATTGCTGGAAAATATCACATTTCTTAGAAATCTGTACCAACAGTTATAACATACCTGAACGAAGCAATGGAAAGTCTATAGTATAAATTAGATAAATTTTTCTTCCATTATGGGAATTTTGGAAAAATTTAAATATGTTTCGTCATATAAACCTTTATATTTTTACTATAAAATTGACATTACTTTATTGACTATAGAGGAAGTGAAATTTAAGTCTCGTTTCCGGTCAATCCGATAATCGGTGCTTCAAAATATGATGACTCGCTTAGATAATTTAAATTACTCACAATATTGCAAATTTAACATCAACTTGGGTGGTTTTACCAGACTTGTGTAAACCATTTCCAAGTATTTTTGATAAAACAAAATCTTACTATAATACCTAATAATCTAAAAATGGCCACCCGGAACTAAATGAGCGACAGATGTGAGTAAATATAATCTATACGGATAAATAGTGTCTGTTTGTAACATTACATAACAGCTTTTTACTAAATGCATCTGTGTACTTTAGTTTTAGTAAAAGAATTAGCGCTTTGCTAAGAAAAATAAAAGTCTTACTTGTTTTTCGTCAATAATTACTAATCAGTAAATTACTGTCGAGGTTCCCAGCTCCAATGGAAGAGGAATACTTAACAGTTAATTTTCACTTTAGAAGTTTGATATAGTCTACATCTGGTACCTGGTTATCGGTACACTCACCTTACATCCAAATAAAGTATTCATAACTATATATTTTCAGATTTATAAAAACTAATGTAATTATGACGATATGGAAGCTTAGTACCAAGTTAAAAATTATAAAAAGTTTTAAATCAAAGCTAAAAATATTCGGTGGCGGCCTTTTAAATTATGTATAAGTACCGCAGAGCTTATTATTTATATAAAGCTTATCTCGCAAGTTGTGATATCTGCGCAGTTTAGCACAGATAAACTGCAGTGTGTCGCAATTTCTTGCACAGCTGATATTATTGACAGTACGGGGGGCGGCCTGACCACTTCCAAGCTGCATTGTTTATGATAGATACTAAGGGGAGTCATATTTCAAACATTTACGTCCATCATTACGCTTGAAAAATTGCAAAAATATTTTAAACTAGTGAACTACTAGTGAAAAAACTAGTGTCTCACCCTCGCTCGCTCGGGTACGTCAGTAGATACATTTTAACTTTTAAAATAGATGTCTTTCAAATTAAATATTTTCCTGCAGTAAAAAGTACCCTATATGTTGACCCGGATAACAAGCTCATGGCAAATTTCATCAAAATTTGTCCAGAAGTTTTTTTGTGATAGTCACAGTCAGACTGACAAAAATTCTTAAAAATACATTCGGCCTCAGTATCGTTAATAATGACTATTTCGATTTTCGATAAAGTTTTCCAAAAAATATTCAATGTACAGATTCGACCAAGTTAGAATCTTATTATATGTGTAGAAGACCACTTGAAACGTTGCATAACTATGTACAAGACCTAGAAATCTGTATTTTGCTAGTGAAGTTCAATTTGATACACCAATTGTTACGTACTATGGGTTCGGGATCGGAAATTCATAGCGTTCTGCACTAAAGATGTTTTATTTACACTGTATATACACGCGCAGGCATGAAGTTGCAGCTATGCTGTCGCGTTTCGTCCGGTGAGAGCGAGTCCTGGAGGCCCACTCTCCTTCCCTCCTCCCTCTACCTCCCTCCCTCTTCCCTTCATCCTCCGTCTTCATTCCCCCCTCCCTTTTCCCTCCCTCCCTTTCCTGAAAGGCCGGCAACGCATCTGCAAGCCAAGCTTGCAGATGTCCATGGGCGGAGGTGATCACTTCCCATCAGGTGAGCCTCCTGTCCGTTTGCCCCCTTTTTACCATAAAAAAAACACGACATTAGCTCATTAAGGTCTATGAGCACTATATTCCACCACTTTTAAGCATATCGTACAAAACAATCTACTATTTGTAAACAATTATATTACTGCACCTGCCTTATCGGAAGGCAAACGAAACGAATTACAATTACTTTAATTTCCTTTGCAATAGAAACAAATAGAACACTCTTATCATTCGCTTGGGAGCTAAATTATGTTTATACATGAATAAAATACGATGACTTATGTACAAATAAATAGTTATCAGTCTATGTGACAAAATATAACACCATATACGTAGTTACTACAGGTACCGTAGGTACCATTTTCTGGTGTATATATAATAGAATTCTATTTATGACATTCTATCGTATATTTTTCAATGTATCATCCAATAACCAATATACGTCGCAAGCGAAAGGCTAGTTCATAAACAAAAGAATAAGCCTAGTACTTTCTTGGGGGAATGTACCCATGCCTTACGCATGGGTACACACCTCCCACCACTTTCTTCCAGCGTTCTTTGTACGTGACGCGAACTGTATATCGAATGGTTCCTTTAGGGTATTAATGTGTATGTATGTTTTGTTAAATATTTTTCATAACTTACCCAAGACCCTCTTCTCTTATAAACATTTCATGGTACGGAAACTGTCTGTGCAAGTCTTTTCTGATATCTTCCATGCATTTGGGATCGCCGGGCGCCTTCAATAGCTCTTCATATTCGTCTGGATGTTTCTCTAGTAGTAACTGACCCCCACATAAGTAAAGCCATGCTTTCGGTCTGACTGAGGCAGGAATTCCTAAAAAGATAAATCAAAATCAGTATACAGAAACAAATCCCTAAGAATTTCAATCATAAATTCAATTTTAATTTACCTTTCCGGCACCTCTCTCGAACTTTTTTGTAATTTTTACTCATAAACGCCTCCCAATTGTTCAACATTCGTAGCCATTTTTGTTCTCTTTTCAATATTGTGCTTGGCGAGACAGTCCTTTTTCTGAAACAAAATAATATTAAAATACATATTTAAAAATGTAAACTTTCATGAAAGAACCAAAGTAATCCCGTGTCGGGCGCCAATTCTATTAGCAACATTATTAGGGGAAGAAGGGGGAATGACGCTCACTGGGTAATGGCGCTCACCTCTGTAACTCTGTAAACATGATACGTAGCAACACACCACATCGCGTGAATTGTGAGGGGAGGGGGTCTCTTACAGACAGCGATACAAACATACAGTCAGATCGCGTCATGTGACTGTGAAGTGCTTTTCTTTGTTTCCGCCCGAACTGATCTAACTTTTGGTTAGGAGTTTCTTGACGGTAAGTCCTAAATTTTAATGCTTATTTAACTATTATTTTTTCTTCGGACAGTAAAACTATTCTATTTTGTAATAATGCAATCAATTTTCAACAATTGTGTATGATTTTTTTTTAATTTCAATTCAATTACAAAACGGGCGTTTGGGGTAATACCGCTCATCTGAGCGCAATTACCCCTTAGTGACTTATTTTTTTTGTTGTAGATATGCCAAGAAATCGTCAAAGGACCACCGCTAAAGCGGCTTGGACCGAATAAATTCCTTCCTTTTAACCTTCAATCTGCTAAAACTCCTCAAAACCAAGGCCCAAATGTCCAGAATTTCGAATATGCGCAGTCTGATGGTACGGCCATAATTTCAGGACATACATCTCCTTTGGCAAGTCCATCAAATGAGGATCAATACTCTGCATCTGTTTTGGCACGTGCAAAAGCACGCAACCAAAATCTAGTTAAATAATGAAGAACTCCGGTATCCTTTGCTGCTATAGCGACGGCAACAACAATTAAACCATTTTATAAACCACGTCGAAGAAAGCTAAATATTAACTGCGACTCCTATGAAAATTATTTTAGAGGATAATAAAAAGAAAAAGTCGCGAAACTCAATAAGACCTGTAAAGATGATAAATTAAGACCAAAACAAACATATGAAACAAATATCTTACAAAAGAAAGTTCTTCAGAGAGTGATGATGAAGAGCATCTTTGCGACGATGACAGTGATGACGATATAAATGTGGATGACGAAAGTTATAACAAATGTACTATTTGCAAAGAATTTGGAAAACATAACGAGTTATGGTATCGGTGCACCATCTGCGGAGTATGGGCTCATGCTATATGTTCAGGATGGGATTCGCCAGATGAATACATCTGTCATTTATGCACCAAAAATAAAATATTACTATTTCTAAGTTGTCTTACCTCCTTATAATAATAATATTTTTTTTAATTATATTATAATAATTGAAGTTGATTTGATATCGAAGACTTCACTATATTTGTTAAATTGAAAAACGCTTATCTTACGTACAAATGGCGATAAATGATGCTAATTTGTTATTGTAGACTTTACTTTCATTTTAGTAGGTTCATCTCATTAATATTTCTTTAATTAAAATGTATTTTACTTGTTATATTCCAAAAAACATGTTTGAGCGTCATTACCCCATACACTGAGCGGCATTACCCATAGTCAGGGGCAATGCCGCTCAAACATGTTTTTTTAATATTTTTTTATTACTACTAGTAGGTCAAAGATAAATGCTTTTGTTGTTAAAATCTTAATTACTCGATAGTTAAAGACTTTGTTATTTACCTTAATTTTGATATATTATAAATAATTTAGAAAATACAGCATGTTTTCCTTAAGTGAACGCCATTCCCCCTTCTTCCCCTATATGAACAATATCTGACCTACTTAATATTACCGCGACACTAATTATCTTCTAATCGAGATTAAAGTAGATAAGAAATCGGGTTCCAAATTTAGAAATATGTATAGAATTTGTACATTAAATATTTTTGTAAAATCTTATTGAAGTAGTCGTTAGTATCATAACATAGTCCGTAAGTATACTTTTCGAAAATTTTGTCTGTCTTTCCGCATCATAAGAAAACAACTGGACAGATATTAATATATTATACTTAATATTTTTGTAATTTGTTTATAAAAGTTCGCTTTATAAATGTAACATATGGGTCACAAGAGAACTACATAGTTACAGCCACTTTATCGCGCCTTATGGTCACTTAGTATTCTAGTTGACAGTTTAGTACTTTTATGGCAAGTACAACATACCATTCATAAAGTGTAGTTTAAATGAAATAAAAATAGCTTATCTAAGAATAAAAAAATAAAGCTTTTGTACATATCGCACAAGAGCAAAACACATTCATAATATAAGTCTACGAAAAACAATGAGGCCAAAATTTATATAAATTACAAATGTATTACAATTTACAAGACAGATATTCTAATGTTATTATTCTGGTCCATCTCTATAATAAAGTACATCTATATAATAAAATACTACTACTAGTATTGACTCTGGAATTAAATGCTCTATTCATATTATATCTTTTAATATATAAGCTGCCTACTAATAGTAATACTTTTAAATATCATATATAAATTTAAATCTAATGACGATTACTAGTGTACGTCTAGTAGTCGAAATTAAAGAAATTAGTATATAAATTTTAAGAAAACGTGTAATATATTAAGTAGAATTTACCTATAATTATAAAAAAATATATTCAAATTTGGTGTTATTGAAAACACCAAGATTCGACAAAAGCTAAAAAAGTTGTTGACAAACAGAAGAGAAAAACAAAAGATGTAGGTACCTATTTAAATACATAATTTTTAAATCGAGACCATAGTATTATTTCTTTTTAATTTTATTTAAAGTAAATCTACCTATTTTGCTTTTGATTACCTAAGATTAATTCTGCGCGCTTACAATACCGGATATCCGCCAGTGAAAGCTGGATTTTTCGGATATAAGACGAAATAAACAGAGAGACAAGAAATTTAAAAAATATTGTAATCTTATGAATAGGTGTCGTACCTAATTTACTTCATATTCCTTGAGTTATTTAGACAGATAAACCTGAAATACCACTTATAAAAACGCGAAACAAAATATTATATATGAGCACTAATACCTACTACAAACGTGACATTTGCCAGGTAAACTTCTCATAGGGAAAAATCAGTAGAGCATCGAGCAAGTTATACCTACTAGGTCTAAAATAAAAATTCTCTCACGACGACAGCAATACCGTGCAGCTATTCTACGCCGTTATCTTCTAGCGCGACCAATGCAACCGTTATCGCGGGTTCGAGTTCGATCGATAGTCAGGTGATTGACTCATCATAGTTTACAACTATATATGCTTATTAAAAATTTTAATATCACAATTCCTTTAAAGTTTAGTAAAATCAAAATTCAAATGAATAACGCCAATCAATGATCCACTCCAGTACTTTACGATTGCAAATACTTTGTTAATCACCAATTATTGCACACAATAAGTATCAAATTCAACTAGTCATAAAATTTCCAGTTAAAAGGTATTTATTAATAGACTAACTCACTCTTGCTCCACTGTTCGTCCCTGGTACGTTATTGATTTATATAGATTTTCCCGCAGCGAAAACTATCATCTATCATCGTACCAAAATTAAAATCAAAATCTGTCCAGGGCTTTTTTCGTGATGCGATTCCAGATTCCAGACAGACCGACATACCAAATTTCTAAAAACTACAGTTTCTGCCTATATATCGATAATAATGACTATTTCTTTAACATTATCAAGACTCGGAATTAATAAATATTCACATAATCATTTTTGCGTAAAATTCCATTGCTAATAAAATATGGTTTCCCACGAGAACAGAAACACCACGGTTTCATTGAAACAAAAAGCATGCAGTCAGTTGTGTTTAAGTAAATGTACCTACAACTTATCGCTGAATCCTCACATATTATACATATAATACACACAATAAAATTCTAGCAACTTGAAAGTTGAAAATGTATATAAAATACTTTTTTATTAATACCGAGGCTAAATCTTTGTCTGTCTTTGACCGCATGACGATAAGACCGAAAGACTTAGATGAAATTTGGTTTGTGGATAGCTGGTCATCTGGGGCTAGTTATAAGATTATGTTATACTGCATCACATCTCTGGCAAATCTATACTAACCGTTAAAACGTACCTTTTGAACGAACCTAAGCAGAGTGAGGGTGTCACTAGAACTTATTAGCACAAAATTCCTTTCAGTCTCAAGAACCATAGATCCATTGATGAGGTGGTGCTTAATACCAATTTCTTTTGGGACCGGTAGAGAAAAAAGAAGTTACAGCATAGCAAAGTAAGGATATATGTATAAAAAATATAGGATATTATTTAAGTGATATAAGGATAGATCCTTTTAGTACCTATTGTTATATACCTAGCAAGTTTTCGAAAGACATGTGAAGTCCGTTTGTGACAGAGAACCGTAAAAGTCGTGTTAAAGTTTGTCCTCAAGGATTCCCCTGCCTCATTTGTATCAAATATGTGGGATTGGCTAAAATATGAATTTGTAATAATAATGTTCTTTACCTATGTTAAATGAGTCATGACCTTTTATTTTATTTGATCAAGTGTTTTAGTTTTGAATTTTATATCATGAATATTATGACAGATGAACATGAATAAATAGTTATACTTTATGCTTTCCTCACATTATTTCCTTCACCATAAGACAAGTGGTAATCAAGTTGTAAATGATTTGCACATGAAAATATCAGAGGTGCATCACCCGTATCTAAACCCACACCACTCTTTTATCTTCTCACAATACTTTGCATATATTAAAAAACTTAAAACGAAAACTCCGTCTAACTAATATTGAGCAATATGCATTTTTTATCGCTTATAGTAGGGACTTCCTTTGCTTAGGTGCAACACGTTTGTGACGTTTCACTGTGTTTTAACAAAATCCTATTTATTTTCTAAAACATCAGTAGCCTAAGTTCACTACATAACTATCAGCCAGTGAAAGTCCTGTTAAAATTAATTTACCTGTTTCAGATATTAATCGAAACAAACAGTCAGACAAAAATATTAAAAGTTGCTTTATAAATGTACTTCCTTCTTCTTCCTCTCAGCCCATACGAGTTTGATCCTTCGATTGACCTCTTTTTCGACGTTGGACCTACCTACTTGGGCAGTTTGTCCTAGGTATATATACTCCTCTACAACTTCGCGATAAAACCTCACCGATAGAAACTGGAGTGATTGCAACATGGACATTTGACATAATTTTCGTCTTGTCCGTGTTTATTTTGAGACCAACTCGCTCGGAGACTCTATTGAGGTCATTTAGCATAATACTCCATGGTCTCAGCCATGACCACTATATCGTCGGCAAATCGAAGGTGAGTGATGTACAGTCGTAAGCAATGACATGTATACGTTGACAACTTTTCAAATATATGTAAACATCAATCGTTTCAAAAGAAAGTATACAAGCTTTGTGTCTAAATAAAGTATACGTAAGATGTTTCATAATTATGTATACATTTTTATCAATTCATAGTAAATAACATAAAACGAATATTATTGTATACTTTTCGTAATATAAGTAGTTAGCCATTAGTCTGTGCACAAAAAAGTGCACAGGTTTGCGCTCGAAAAGCATAAAATAATATTTTCGTATTTGAAACAAAATTTTCTAATGCATATATAGTGTGTCTCTTCCATTAACATTTTTTAGTTCATATTTTATGACAATATTATGCTATTACTTATAATAATTAAATTCCCATTTAAATTTCCGCCACGCTTTTATGTGGGTGGTCCATAGAACCAGTTATTGTATTATCCAGTAAGAATAAACGATTATCCTGTAGTAAACGGTATCCTACATATTGACCTTAGTAGGTAATAAGCGTTTAGTAGTCGATTAGCGATAATGGTTGCTGATATATTTTATCTGTTTCATAATAAAACTTCCCAATAAAGTAACTGGCAGATAAATTTATATGTATTTAGCCCGTTTAACTCAAACTCAGACTTGAACCCCCATCACATGGATATCGAAGCAAGCGCGTTACCACAGCGCTACTACAAATTACAATGTGTCAAGATAAATTTATATTAGGCCACATGTTATTTGACGGAACGGCAACCGTCGTAAGCGACGCGACGTTGCCGTTTTGCGCATTGATACAAAGACATCAACTTAAAATCTATTTTGAAAAGTCAAATAATTCACTATCTATCATAAACATATATAATAAAATAATTGTAACTGAGTCAAATCTGTACATAATTTGTAAAATAGATAAAAATGTAATTAAAATAGATAGACATTATTATCCATACAATCAAATCTATCGTTTTTAAAATTTTTGTCTGTCTGTCTTTCTGTGACTGCATCACGAGAAAACCTCAGGACAGGTTTTGATGATGATTTTGTAAGAAATATCGACTAACCGTTACAAACCGACTATAAAACGTCACACGGTGTGTGAAATCTAAGTATTTTGTTTCCAGTCTTTAGAACGCGGGCGGGGCCGCGGGAAATGCTAGTTTCTTACATTTTTAAAAAGATACATTTTTTTAAATATTCTTCTAAATAAAAGATGAATTAATCATAGTGTGATAAAAATCATAGATAAGTATACTCAACCAGGTGGGGATTTGCGAATTGACCTGGAGTGCAGACTTGTACTCTTCCTCTCTTACCTCTCTTACACTTACTTATATGACCTCCTGGTCCTGTTACCTGCATCTTACAGGAGCTTATGCAATTATTATGGTGGCCGAGTTTTGGGCTTCTTTTTTTTATCTTTATTTTTAAGTGGTTTTGGGCTTTCTTACTTTAACTATTGCCATCGACTCGGCAAGAAGAAGAAGACTCAATGCATAGAAAGTATATACGGTACTTACATCCATACATCAATTGTCTGTCTGTCTGTTAGTTTCGGCTAATCCTCGAAACGGCTACACTGATTTTGACGGGACTTTTGACCTCAGATATCGTAGCTAATGTTTTAAGGAGTAACTTATGCTACTTTTAATTATGAAAGCTGTTTTATTTATTTTATCTTACGCCGAGCGCAGCGGTCCGGGCTCGCTAGTGGTAAATATTAATTATAAAAAAATTAGGTTTACGTTCAAAAATTTGCGTAAATCAATCAAATCAAAATATTTTTTATTCAAATAGACTTTAACAAGCTCTTTTGAATCGTCATTTTTACATTATCAAAATTAAAAGTCAGTCTGTAAGTCTGTGAGTAAACTACCACCGGCTCGGAAAGCTGTTCTGCTGAGAAGAACCGGCGAGAAGCTCAAACTCGGCTCGTAAAATAGACACAGATGAATTTACCGTTTAATCACTAGCTATCCAAGGAAAACTCAATACAACCAATTATTATTTTTTCCTGTAAATTAAAATGCTTTTATGTAATGAAAAGTATCCTAAGTCATGGTCCGAGAAATATGTTATAGGTAACTACACAATTTGGTTAAAATCGGCCAAGTACTTTTTGTGTTAAACGAAAACATACCTACAAACAGACAAAAAATTAAAACATATTTTTTGGGATTTATATTCAATGCACTATACGTTACAGTATTTTTTTTTATAAAAACAAAAAAAAAATTGCATGTATAGATTTTTTAACTCACTGTTCTATTATAATTATACGTATTATTGTATATTCTTATAAATTCACAAATGTGGAAAACATATACTCAATGATGATGACGAGCCACGTTCATCACGGCTCACTCCTTGTCCCTAAATCGCCATCCAGTATATAATGCATAAATTAAAAGATACGCACGAAACAAAAATGAAAAAGTTATCCATGTGCGAGATTTGAACCCGCGTCGCAAAGATATTAAACGCATACTACAACTACGCCAATTGAGCTATGACAACTTAATATCATTCGGCGAATTCATGAAAAAGTAAGTTTCTCATAACAACGCAAACTAAACAAATAGAGAATTGTCAGTTGTAATTCTAATAATTTCGAATTCTTTTTGTTACACATTAAAATTTTATAATAAACTGATCTTGTCCTCGAATTGTCAAAAGTTTAAAACTGTCATTCAATGTTGTGAATGTGTTACAAACGCTCTTACACATACACATATGCACAGTATTACGCGATAATATTTGTATTATACGTATGATTTAAAAATGTATTATAATATTTAAATTTAAATACATAATAATACATTTTTAAAAGCAAAGTATTATGCTTCATTTTCCGATGCAAGAAGCCTAAGATCTTAAAACATATTTTACTGTTAATTATCTAATTAATAAGTTTACGAATCATGGTGTTACAATATTTTAAATCCTGTCTGTGCTGTTGGCTGCAGAAGATATCTCATATACCCTGGGTAAAGCTGTTTAGGAGAGCTCTGCCTAAAGTGAATCCAAGGCGCGTCCTAGAGAATCAGGTCGCAATTAGTCGAATTGATTCAATCACTTAACATATTATAAAAATAATTTAAACTTCTAACGACCAGTTTAAAGAATTCACGTATTTAATGAAAGAGATACAGTATTTGTATTAGAAAACTTTGTTAAATACGAAAATAATATTTAATGCTTTATTCTTAGTTCTTAGACTAATGGCTACATAGATATAACGCGAAACTTGTATATAATAGTATTCGTTTTATGTTATTTACTATGAATTGATAAAAATGTATACATAATTATGAAACTTCTTACGTATACTTTATTTTGACACAAAGCTTGTATACTTTCTTTTGAAACGATTGATGTTTACATATATTTGAAAAGTTGTCAATGTATACATGTCATTGCTTACGACTGTACTCGCCGTTGATATTGATGCCAAGTCCGTTCTAGTCCAGGACCTTAAATACATCTTCCAATGCAGCGATAAACAATTTCGGCGAGATGACATCGCCCTGTCGGACAATTGGATGGGTCTCGAGTCCCGGTCCTGAAGTCGGACTGATATTATAGTGGCGTTTTCATACAGACACTTCAACACTTCGATATACCGGTGGTCCAATTGGCATCTTTGGAGAGACTGCAACACAGCACAGGTCTCGATCGAATCGAAGGCTTTTTCGTAGTCCACAATCGCCAAGCAGAGGCAAGTTATACTCCTCGGTCTTCTGTATAACCCGACGCAGCGTATGCAAATGATCTACGTAACTGAAGCCTTTACGGAAACTAGCTTGTTTGGGAGGCTGGGAGTTATCAAACCTGCTTTCAAAACGGTTCATAATGACTCTCGAAAATAGCTTGTAGACATGGCTCAGAAGCGCTATGGGTCTGCAGTTCTTTAGCAAGGCATTATCGCCTTTTTTAAAGAACAGAAATCTACTCCAAATGTACCATACAAAACTAAATTTGCAATAACTTTTATATTGAAACTACAAACAGACACTTCTATTTGATTTATATATGTATAGATATCACTATACAATAGTGTGAAACAGTTTTGGTGTGTTAAACATGACACTTGTGATGATGTCATGATTTTATTAGAATGATTTGTTATTCAATAAAAATATGTAATTCTATCTCTTTTAAAATTAACATTAGTAAGATCACTTGACAATTATATATATCTTTGTACAAGGCTTTAATGTACTACTAATATCAATTATTATTTCTCTGGCAGTTTAATACTAAAATTTTCCTTGATGACGCTCGAGAAAGTTTTTTAGAGAAGTGAAGTTTCACTTTTCACAACTTTGTTTCAGAATATAGATGATATCAACTTTCAAATCTAATGTCAATACTGTTATTTATATTGTATTGTTATTAGTTACTAATTCAAAAGTAAAGCATTATATTAAGGTTAAAGTAGCTATAAATTTACTTTATACGCCAATTAAATTGTTGAAACATTATTTATGTATGGGAAGTTGCAAAACTGATTTAAAAACTTTGCAAGGTTCTTCATTGCACTATACATGTTAGGTTTATCAATTCATTGGTACAATTTGTTATTAGAATTATGTTAGAACAACGGCATTTTTTCCTAAAATTTTCCTACTATCTCCTATTTACTTCATATTTTAGGAAACCTAATATATAAATATCTCATGTGTGGTTTCACTCCTCTGAAATGGTTCGACCAATGTTATTGTTTTTTTTTATATTTGGTAGGCAACCCACCTAACCCTCCATTTTACATGGAAGAAAACTTTATCAGGTCAGTTAGTATTTATATGTACAACAACCAAACCATGAAATATTAACTATAACTATAATACTTTTAACTTAAAAAGGCTAAAAATATGTATTAAATAAAAATGAATATTTAAAATAAACCTCATAAATGTCACACAAATATCATCTGGTTTATTCCCCTACAGGAATTGGGTTACAAAACTCAATTAGATAATTGGTTGGAATAATGTTATTGTGATTCATAAAACACAAATCTATTTTATATTAAGTAAAATGATATGTCATTAATATAAGCTGATGGATTTCAATAGGTACCCTTTTCCACATTACTTAATTAAATATTTAAAAAAATGATTTAAATTATTCTTTTTAATATATATAAGGTAAGATTTTTTTCTTTTATCTAAATATATCATTAAAAACCAGTACCTACCATATTTAAATTAAATATGTTATTACAGTTTGTTCTATTTGATGGAATGTATTATTTTGCGATAAGATAACATAACTATGTCACCTGCAGTTATACTGTGTTTTTTATACACAGATATATTTATTTACATAGTGAGTAAATTATATGTAGTTATAAGTGTAGTTTATTTAACATTTACTTATCTAAATAAAGTAATATAAGGCAGGCCTTAAGGAAATTAAACTAGGTCTGAGTGAAACCTTCAAATTACACACATAATTAGTATGAAAGAATATAATTACTCACTTTTTACATTCTAATTGTTGAATGCAACAATACTTCACACTGTTTTAAAATTTGGCTGTAGAAACTTATATATGCATGTGAATGTAACTGTTAATAACAGTAGCACATAATTAGTGTATGTGAAAGTTTTTATATAACGAGTATTAACTTTTTAAAGATATTATTGTTGTAGATGAACTCTTTACGATAAAAATGTCTATATGTATTGTATAAATTAATATTGGTTGAGATGTACATTGTAATCTCCCGATTTAAGGAGAAAGGAGAGTGGGTGAATGAGGAGGAGGTGTAAATAGACCTACCTTAAAACGGGCGAGTCTAGGAAATTAGTAGTTTTTGAGATATTTAATTTTAAAAATTTCAAATTTCCAAAGTTATGTTGACATAAAACGAAGTGAATCTGTCAAAATATGTAACGGGAAGTCACTACAGATACTAAAGAAATAAAAACAGATTAAATAATGTGTTCTAAAACTATTAATATGTTAAAAATATATAAATATATAAAATTTTAATAAGTAAATATTAAAAAGTAATTATTAAAAAATATATTGTGTAATAATAAATTGATAACATATTTACTATATTATGAAAAAAATTGTTGTTACCAACCTAGTGTTTAGCTTAAAGTCGCTTATGTTTGTAATCATGTTCTAACCTAACCTAACCAATCTGGCCTAGTAACACTTATGGTACTCGACTAACCTACCTAGTATTTAGCTTAAAGTCGCTTATGTTTGTAATCATGTTCTAACCTAACCTAACCAATCTGGCCTAGTAACGCTTATGGTACTCGACTAACTATCCTAGTGTTTAGCTTAAAGTCGTTTATGTTTGTAATCATGTTCTAACCTAACCTAACCAATCTGGCCTAGTAACGCTTATGGTACTCGACTAACTATCCTAGTGTTTAGCTTAAAGTCGTTTATGTTTGTAATCATGTTCTAACCTAACCTAACCAATCTGGCCTAGTAACGCTTATGGTACTCGACTAACTAACCTAGTGTTTAGCTTAAAGTCGTTTATGTTTGTAATCATGTTCTAACCTAACCTAACCAATCTGGCCTAGTAACGCTTATGGTTCTCGACTAACCTACCTAGTGTTTAGCTTAAAGTTACTTTTGTTTGTGTATAAAAAAATATTCAATTTAATCTATATACATTTTTTATTTAGATATCTCAAAAGCTACTAATTTCCTGGACTCACCCGTTTTAAGGTAGGTCTATTTACACCTCCTCCTCATTCACCCACTATCCTTTCTCCTCAAATCGGGAGATTATAATGTACAACTGAGCCTTAATATTAGTTTTATTTATGATTTCAGATGAAAAATCATGAAATAAGGTAATACAGAATGGAATAAAGAAAAAACATACTATGAGTACTACTATAATATAAAAGGTTAAACATATTGTGTTAGTTTTACATATTCTAAATATATCCTAAGTTTATCAACATATACATCAAAAAAGGTTACTCACGGTTCTGGACTATATTGCGCTCCTCCAAAAAATCCATGTCTGTCTGGTTGAGTAGTCACAGAAGAACATATAGATGCATTATCCTGGTCCCTCTCTCCTCCCGCACTTTTAACACTTTTTTGTAAGGACATTTTAAGGACAGCCGTAATAAAGAATCGATTATTTTAGAGCATAAAACATCACAACAAATATTAAAACAGATGGAGAGATTCTGCGTGCGGAAATTACAAAAAATACAACTCTTCCGGATGTTGACGCCCGAAGTCAAATTTCACATCAACAGACTAGCACTTCGCGCATTTAACACCCTAAAAACGACCTCATAACCGGAAAAACATCACTGTTTAAAATACGTATGTGAACAAATAAGGTAAGAGAACGTGCCCAGGTAAGACTAATTATCACTTCGTAGCAAAACGGCAAAACATTGCGTGTGGTTTAAGCACAGAGTGCAATAAAAATCTATTTTTTTATATCGAAACAATGTCTAGCATATGTCAAAGAGAATGTAAAACCGCATTACATTCTCTTTGAACCGCATATGTAATATATACGACATACGTCATTTTAAATATATTACAGACTATAAGATAGTACAGATAACTACAAGAATTTTGTAGTTTATAGATAGACTTCCGCTAATAAAAGATTTTGTTACAGGGTCGGATTATGGAGGCCTAAGGCTCTCCTAAGTTTGTATGAATGTTCCTAATGTTATGTGCTATAAACTTTAAATTTGGCTCCCTGCTACCACCGAACCGAAGCTAATCAACTCATTATTCTAAAATAAATTGACTAAAACAATGAAATACTTTAATTAGCAATTTATTAAAATAAATAGCCTACAATCATATTAAATTCAATAGATTGACATCGAATAATAAACACAAAATATTTCTTATATATTTTTAATAATTTATATTTTTTATTAATCTAAAAGAAAATTAATACGATTATTCGGTGCTGCTTCATATGTTATAAACCATAGATGACTAATAAAATTATAAACCTGCAACACTTTGTTATCTGTAGTGTACATAAAAATAGCCATCTGTCAGCCTTTCCAGTTTCCTGTTTCCTGTTTCTTCCAATAGACATATGCTACGTTCCCGGTTCCACTAAAATTAAGACATGTCATTATGTCAATAATTGTCAATTGTCATTTCAATTTTCAAGTTTCAACATTTTACAAATTTACATATTTTGTCACTACTGTCATAGTAGTCGTCTATGGTAGTGAATAATATAACCTAAAACTTTGTATAATGATATTATAAATAGATACTTCAAAACTATACTAAAAATTTTTGATTGTACTAAATAAATTTCAACACAAAATTTCATAGAAATGTTTCCATACAAAGATTTGGCTTTTCTTCCTAAACTAGCAAGATTCAATTCAACATCTGCTATATTTGTAAACAGGAATCCTAGAAACTTGGAACGAATGCGAATAGCTCGGAAGCCAGATGGATACCATTTAGAGAAACCTGGTCGAAATTTCTGGCATAAGTATGTACAGTTTATATACTAAATAATAAATTTATAAGTCAAGAGCATGGATTTAATTAAAATTTTATTATCACTAACAATTGTGTTAATTTGCATATACTAATCATTTAAAGATTTTTTTCAGATTAGTACTGACAGTAACAAATAGAGTAATAAAAGCAGAAGTGGTTCACTTTGTTAATGGACCTGTAATAGAAGCTAAAACATCAGAAAAGGCTCTCCGTAATCAGCTTTATAGTATGACAGATACATGTGCATATAAAAATCTTGGTAAAGTTTTTGCTCAAAGGTGCCTTGAATGTGGTATTACTGAAATGAGTTGTAATTTAGAAGCAACAAAGGGTGGAAAAGTTGAAAAATTTCTTGATGAAGTTACTAAAGGGGGAATTAGGCTAGAAGAATTGAATGTATACAAAAAACCAGAGCCATGGGATCAATACCGGCCAGAAAAACCATGGGAAGTTACTGAAGAATGAAAATAGTATATAAGTAGTCTAGGTTTCTATAAATAAATAGTAGTAATAATGTGTATTTATGTTCCTTGCATATCTTGTTCCTTATATTATATAGCTTTCAAGCCAAATAATTAAAAAAATAATCAAAAGGAAAAATCTTGGAGAATTAAATTCTAAATTACAGATAGTATTATGATATCTGTGATTATAGATAATTCTAATTTATTGTCTTGAATGTCTAATTTATTTTGGCACGCTTGAAGCCATTAACAAGAGAATTGAATTGACTAAATTTTTTTAAAAAGTAATTTATTTAAATAGCAACACTTGAGATTTGTGCTATAATTATTTTTTAAAAACGAATTCAATAACTTAAGGTTGAAGTTGCAACGACATTAAATTATGTACGTTTAGGTTAATAGCATTTTCTTAATTTTAATTTTCCTCAAATAATTTAATTTTTGTTTTAAGTAGATTGATAAAATTGAACGCTACCATTTATAAGGTGGGACTTATTACAAAAATAAGCTTGGAACATAATGAAATTAAATTGAAACTTGAAGACACATTTAGTAAAATTATAAAATATTTTCATAATTTTCAATTTATCATATAAGTTTTTAAAACGTATAATATAATTAATAAGTAATAATGTAATACTTTTTGACTCTTGTGGTAAAAATGGCGGAAAGCATGATGGCGTCTTTTTCTTGTCAAATCAGTATGAAGTTTGTGAAATTATAGCCTTCTCATTCTCCCTAATGGTTTTACCCGTAAAACAGTAGGCACGCGTAGTGATCAATATGTCCACGTGACCTGTCGTCAGGTCCAGCTCCATTCGCAGGTCGCATAATTGCAAATGCAAAATGTCGAAACGTTTGTGTTTTTTTAATATCAAAATATTTTGTAGTTAAGTTTGTATTATGGTGTTAAAATGCCTGCATCAATTGGTGTTAATTTACGTGTCACTGGCCACTGTAGCCAAGGTGGTAGAAAGTATATGGAAGATTTGTTTTCCGTTGCGTATCAACAAACTGAAGATGAGAGGGACTTGGAGTACGCTTTTTTCGGAATATATGATGGTCATGGGGGTGGTGAAGCTGCAGCCTTTGCTAAGGAGCATTTAATGGATTCAATAGTAAAGCAGCGACAGTTTTGGTCAGATAATGACGAGGATGTGCTCAAAGCTATTAGAAATGGTTACATGTTGACCCACTTGAACATGTGGAAAGAAGTAGGTAAATGTCAAATTCCAGGTTCTTATTATTTTAATCTTTACGTAGGCCAGTTTTCTGCGAAGATAATTAAGTGATTTGAAGCAAAAGAGTGATTGTACGAAATGTTTCTCTTGACCTTGTTGTATCTGCTCATTATTTTTTTTAGAGTACTTGTGACATTGAGTCAACAAAAAGGTTTTCGAATGTCAATGTTTTGTTTATAATTTCATTTATTAATGCCTATGGTACATATTTAGAAAATTTTATTGTTGCACAAGTTATAGTGCCTCCTACATTTTGCTTAAAGTGAAAGCTGTTTTACCAGTTTAAGTTTTTTGTATAGATTCGTGTTTGCCTCTTACCAAAAACTGTGCAATTCAAAGGTCAAGAGGTACTTTGTATATTATAAAATGTGATTATTTTGATTTTATTAATAAATTAAAGAAAAATCACTGTAAACAATCATGTAAATAGTAAGTATAGATGCTAATTAATTGATTTGCTTTCAATGTTTTGAATTGCCTTATTTCAGAAAAATGGCCCAAAACAGTAACTGGGCTGCCAAGCACTGCAGGAACTACTGCCAGTGTGGCTTTTATCCGTCGTGGGAAAATTTACATTGGACATGTTGGGGATTCTGCAATAGTACTGGGCTATCAAAAAGATGGTATTACTTTTGCATATTTATGAATGGGACCTTAGTTCTATCCATAATAAACACAGCATAACTTACTCCTTTTAACATCAGCTATCTGCTAGTGAAAGTCCAGTCAAAAATCGAGCCTCCCATTTTGGGGATTAGCTAGAAGAAATATACCAACAAAAATTTAAAAATTGTGTTTTCCTTAAAAGTACTCCATATGCATTATGGAAAAATTATTTTATCATTAGAAACAGACACTTGAATTTTATTTATCTCTGTAGTTGATGCTCATAGTTGCCCATAGTACTTGAGCTCACAATTATTAGTGGAGGATCTTTTTTGTATTGCTATTAAATTCCTGTTAAATAATGAGTTTATATTTACATAGTGGCAGCTTTGTAATTAATATTAGTAAGATTTTCTATTTATTGTATTGGTTGTCCAATAATAAAAAGTTTCAAACTTCTAGCTTTAAAAATGAAGTAATTTCCATACAAACTTTCAACCCCTTACAGTCCTTCTTTTCGTTTTGAAAATAGCTTATATCCTTTCTTAGGCTCTAGACTATCTGTGTACCAAATTTAATTTAAATCGGTTTAGTACTTTTGGCGTGAAAGCGCAACAGACACAGAGTTACTTTCGTATTTGTAATATTAATAAGGATAATTGTCTCTTTTCCTTGACCTCACAAAAATATTTACAATATAATATTTTTAGTATAAAATTTACAGTATAAATTAACATATAATAAATACAAGAAAAATATAACTTGCGTGTTGATTTTAGGTTGTGATGATTGGGCTGCTAAGCCATTAACTTTAGACCACAAGCCAGAGTCCACTGCAGAAATTGAACGCATTCAGAGATGTGGTGGTAAAGTCATATCAAAAGCTGGTGTGCCTAGAGTAGTATGGAACAGACCTCGCCAAGGCCACAAGGGACCAATTAAAAAGAATACTCCAATGGATGAAATCCCGTTTCTAGCCGTAGCACGTTCACTTGGAGATCTGTGGAGTTATAATCCTCAAAATGATGAATTTATTGTCAGCCCTGACCCTGATGTAGGAGTGCTGACTATAGATCCCACAAAATTTAGGTAATTTATTTCAGAGTTCAATTACTACTGGTTCTTAAACTTAATTTTCTTGTATTGTTTCTTTCTTTCTTTTTAGGTGCCTTATTTTTGGCACTGATGGTTTATGGAATATGATATCACCCGAAGGTGCAGTTAGTTTAGTACAAGCCACTGAAAAACATAATGAAGCAGCTTTAGTGGGAGGAGGAGGAAACCAACCGAGAGACTGGCTTAATCCTTCTAAAAGTTTAGTGGATCATGCTCTGGAAAGGTATGTTTTGTTTGAATATTTTATGTTTATTCGTTTTAATGTGAACATGTAATAATGGTGTGCATTTCATTTTGCAGGTGGTCTAATACCCGGATGAGAGCCGACAACACATCTGTGGTAACTCTAATGTTAGACCCTCCAGGCCCACCCAGAGCGACAGTGTTACGTTCAAGAACAACAGCCCAGAAACCTCAATCTTCAATACCATCCACTGCCCCCCCTTCCAACGTCGGTGTCCCCCCGCCTCCTGCTAAGACCGAGGAATCAAAGTCGGACGCCGCGGTCGAAAGTGAAGCTCGGCAAGTGCCACAAAACGGGCTCACAATTATGACAAGATATTCAGATGTGGACAAGCCTGTGCCTTCGACAGAAGAGTCTGACAAAACCGCACCTCTTCCACCGTGTGCAACACTCGATGGCAGATTTTCTGTCGGACACAGGGAGGAAAGTAATCGGGAGGAAGGCAACACCCCAGCAGGTGAAGCCATTAGTAATTATGGGAATCCAGCAGAATCATATTTCATGGCTCGATTGTTAAATCGATCTCGTATAGTCAACACATTGTCAGAGGTCTTCGCCGAGATCGTGAACGGACAAGCCTTAAATAACTGTGAAAATCGAGCGGCATCTCCACCCGTCGCGACCGAGCTGCCGGAGACGGGGTCGGGCGACCCGAGCCCGGCGCGCGTGCCGCCGCCCTCGCCCGCCGCGCCGCCCTCGCCCGGGGGCGCGGGGCCCGCCGGCGACGCCGACGACGTGCGCATACAGATCAACGAGGTGTCCTCCAGCTCGCCCACCGAGGCGCCGCCGCGCGCGCGCGCCCGCCGCCCCCGCCGCGACCAGCCCGCGCCCGACCGCGTGCTGCGCTCGCACCACGAGCCCGACGCGCCGCCGCGCCCGCGCACGCGCCTCGCCGCCGCCGCCCCCGCCGCCGCCCCGCCGCGAGACCGCGTCGTCATCCTCACGCGGCGCGCGCCCGCGCCCGAGCCGCGCGCGCCGCCCGACGCCGACGAGCTGCGCCGCGCCACGCGCTCGCAGCACGCCGCGCCCCCGGGAAACTCGGCGCGCGCCCCGGGGCCGGCGCGGCGGGCCCCGGCGGCGCGGCGCGAGGCGGCGCGGGCGCGCTCCAAGGAGAACCTCGGCGTCGCACGCCGCCGCGCGCGCGCCTGCGCCGCGGGCCCGTCCTCGCCGCGCCCGCCGCCGCCGCCGCCGCCACCGCCGCGCCGCCGCGCCCCTAGCGCCGGCGACGAGGTGCACTCTACCACGGACCTCGCCTCGGTGGCGGAGCGCGCGCTGCGCTCGCGCAACGAGGCGGCGCCGCCGGGCGGGGCGGGGGCGGCGGCGGGCGCGGGCGGCGGGGGCAAGGCGCCGGTGGAGCGCTGCGCGCGCTCGCTGGGCAAGCGGCCGCTGCCGTGGGCGCCGGCGCTGGCGCTGCGCAACCGCCTGCGCCGGAGACTGGCCAAGTAGCGGCGCGAGGAGGGAGGCGGAGGTTATGGTTACCTGTGAGTGTAGATTGCAACGGTGCCTTCTAGTACTGCCAAAGTACTTTGACTTTTAATATATATTTGAGATCCAAAGATGACTGTCGTATACGGTTAGATTTCAGTTGTTATTTTTTTATTTTACCGCTAGACCCGTTTCGGGCCGACCGCGAAGGTCCTATGTTTGTTGTCTTTTTCACTGTTCACATTCTTTGATATTTTCCGCGATACTGAATGTGTAAAAGTCGTTTATGTGTAAGTCGTGTTAATTGATTGTAATCAATAGTACAAAGAAGTAAACTGCTTAGTGACTAGTAAATGAAAGCGTGGACCAGGCGGATAATATAAGCCCATAATGAATAAATATTTATATTTATAGCACTTGTCGTGTTGCATTTAATTCTAGACGAATATGGAAATTTAATTTTCATAGAGATCATGTCGAAACAGAGGCTACATAAAAACTTTCAACTATAATATGTTGTTAATCACGAGTGCATAAATTGTTTCACAGAGTAAAGATTTTTATTAAAATTGTTAGTAAAAGTATAAAATATACGAAAAATATCATAAATATACCAAGAGTGCTTTCTCAAAAATTATTTAAGTAAATATAGCAATAATATAGAATATATATCGATAATATTATGCGGAATATTTTTTGTACAGTTGTCACCAAAATAAAATTGTAAATTATTCATAAAATAATATTTTTTGTATGCAAATTGTAATGTTAAGATTTCCGAAGTTATTCTTTTAAGAAAGGAATTATTTGTGTACTTCCTAATCGAAGCTTTATTAAGTTTGGTAGTTCCATAGTAACATTTGCGTCAATTACACATTGCACTGAATTTAGTTTTCTGTTAGTACTACCTATACCATTTAGACTACTGTCTAGAAACAGCTTGACTTAGACATTAAATATTTTGCTATGATAATGATAGCTCTTGGTGCTATTACATTATTCATACAAATCCTCCGATTCTTTATTAATTTTATTAGTGACATTACCATCTTTATTATACATTATTTCTCGTCAAAGTAATATATTGTGATCACGGAACCATTGATTTATGTTAAAGACCAAAAACGGTTTTGTGTACTGCAATTTTGTTAAATAATTAATTTTAATATAAAAAGAAACTTATCGAGAACATGATCTTATTGTTGTAAGAAGTTAGATTTGTTATTTTAAAAAATATTGTCCAAGGTTGTACATATATGTACCTCTATAGATAAAAGCTTATTTAAAATGTTTTTTTTATTTAAGTAATTTTTTATTTGTAACTGCTGAACTAGTTTTGACGAAATTTAAATTGTAGTATAGTTCGGCCGAAGTAAGAGTAAGTTCGTTGCCACCGTCGAGCTCCGGCTCGGCCGGCCGTTAGTATGTAATATAATGTGCCTCATGTGTTACCGACTAATCGACGAAAACATAAGTAAAAGTGTTCTTTGATAAAATGAGATATTATGTATTTTTTATTGAGAATAAATTTTATGAAGTGTAATTAGCTTGTAAAAGATGATATAATATAATATGTGTTAAGATTATAATATGTTTTAAGGATTTTTAGAAAATTTCGAGTTTAACAAACACTCAATGAGACGTATGGGAGTCGTCTACACGACTTGAGTTTGTAACATTAACGAAAATCAATTGATATTTACACTTAAATGGATATTGATTTTTTATATTATTAACAAAATACTAAATTTATATTGGGAAAGTTTTTTATATTAGCGGAATTAATATAATTTATTCTTAACATATCGTACTTTTGCGAAAATTATAACATTGTGTTCAAATATTGGAAAGTTTAATGTAATATCGAAAGAAAGCACGTCATACGAGTATATTGGATGGTTACAAGATTCCCATACATTGTTAGTTAATACCCGGTTTGTTTTCAGCGTAATGTTTTACACGAGAGGGTGTTAAGTTTATAGTTTTTGAGAGTACGCTAGCTGTATCTTGAGGGTAAGATTTGATGATTGTGATGTAAAACATGGTGGTTACGTAGATGGCTTATGGTCATGGGTAAAGCTGAAACAAATTTATAACTATACATATTAATACCTATTGAAGTAAAGAATTATTGTAGACTTTATTTTTTGATTTAAATAAAGTTTGTATGAAATATACTGCCTATTTTTAATACCTTATTAAATTTATTTTCAGTTCAAAGATACAACTAAAGCGATACGATATATGTACTAATTCTATTTGCGTAGCATCCTATGAATGCGGAAGCTGTGCGATACGCTCCCCTAGCCGACATGAATGGGCCGCAACCCGCCCCGCCGTGTTCACATCTGTCTCTTGCGGCTCGCTCCCTATCACCCTACTATTTCAACTCGCTAGGTTATAGTTTGGGCGCGCGCTCTAGCGTCCTGTCGTTTCCCACCCGGCCGGTCGTCAGTTACGCCACGAACGTACTAACGTCGCGTGTGTTTTGCACTATGTAACTTAATTATTGTGTACTCGCAACGTACTGTGAAAATAATTGAATCGTTTACAACGAAAGGTTAAGTGCTTTTTAAAATTGGAAAATAAAAGCTCATATGCCGGTTTTGACGTAAAAAAACGCGGGAAACGTTAGGTTTTTTTTCGTGCGTGCGTTTCGTTTATCGATCGACTCGCGCTACTGCATTGCACCGGTGCAGGATGATAATGGATTGTGCTGTTTTGTTTACATCTTTTTGTTTAAATTTATAAGTAATAGCTATTTAACAAAAACCGGATTGTTGTGATCATTATTTATAAATATAATATTAATATAAAGAGTTATAAATATATTGAGGTTGTTTATTAGTATCGATATTTTATAAATGTCCAACGAGATCCGGATCAAGAAACAATTTTATTATTATAGTTGTGAGGAGCACGCATTCTCTATGTTATCTAACTTGCTCTACCAGTTTTTTGCTATTATAAGCATATTTGGCAATTTACAATGTGCTGTTTCCATTTCGAGTAGCTATTAATAATAGTAATAACCAATCAATATAAGGATAATTATTTTTTATTGATCTAATTTAAGCGACGAAGATACTAGCTAATACATGCTTAACATTCCCATTCAATTGGCAATTAATATATTCAAGTATAAAATAATATTTAAATTAGTATGTATCGAATAAAGATTTCATTATTACTTATAATAATTTGAATGGTGATTGACCTCCAATAATATAAGTAGTTGGTTGAAGACCTACGAAGTAAGCGAGGGAAGTGCGAGCAGCATTTTGTTTATATAACCACATTTCATACTTAGCTACATAAATTAATTTTTACATTATAATTCATATAGCAAAAACTATAAAATATCAAGTTTTTACTAGGCGAAACACTTTTCTACCAAAAAATATTTAATTATGAATATGTAATAAAAAAATATCCATAAACTCTAATGGGAGACTAGTAAAAAGTGACTTAAAGTCAAGTTCAAACTACTTCATTTGATACTTTAGTTGTCTCGGTAAATGAGCTTCTAGGTTTCTATGCCGTATCATGCCCCTAAGGCCTAAGTACAAACTAAATACTTAAACAGTGCAATCTCTTTATTCTCATTAAAATGAGACAAATAGCGACAATTATCAATTTAAATAAAGCCATAGTTTCTTGAAAATGTTTTGAATGAAGTTAATGCGAAAATTAAGCGAAGATAGATTAGTACTTAGGTTAAATAAAAAAATGTAGAGTTTTTCAGTGTGATATTATTTGTTACTCAATCTACTAAATAGATACCAAGATATATTCATTATATACGAACCGATGTATAATATAGGTATTACTTACACATACTCTTTTATAAAAATTAACGCTTGTCTTTTTGTTACGCATGCCTAGAGCTCTAGTTTATTTGTTACTTTTTGAGAAGTAATTAATCATTTTGACACGGGTGTGGCTGCGGGATAAAGCTAGTCAAAAAATATAATACAGGTAGTATCCATCTATGTCGGTTCACTGTTGCATCCACAAACTCAACACTACTATCACGAACATGTTCACGATATAAATACGCTAGTGACGCAAACTGCAAAAGAAACCTTACACGGAGACATTATTGTGGACAAAGGATTACCTTATAATAGGCTGGAAAACAGCGATTTGTAGAACAATAATGATTATGTACCTAGATACTCAAATTAAAAAGGCTTTTCAAAAAGCCTTGTTGTCTTTAATACTTACATTAGTCTTATTATTTTTACTTTTAAATCTGTGAAAGTTGAAAAGTTGAAGAAAAAAAGGGCATGTGGTTTTTTCCATATTATCAAAATATACCTAAGCAAAAGTGTACGTTTTTCTTATACCTAAGTACCTATGTTTGTTAAATTTCCTACTAGGTACCTTCTGATGAAGATCAATATCGTAGTAAGGTAGGTATTAACTTTGCTTATACTGTATAATCAAAGGTTATTAACATATTTTATTTAAAACTTTTAAAAATATAATATTTAATAAATAATTAAACTGTACCGTAAAAGTTTATTAAATCAAATCAAAATGCTCTACAATACGGACCAACTAATAGATGCGAATAATCAATTCCTAATGAAACATTAACTACTTATATAAATTTATTTATTTTTTCGCGGATTAATTTAATAGTCGCTTAACTCTACTAAAGTGTTAAAACGATTATGTCGCTCTGTTATATATATAAGTATATAACTAAATAAATATAAATGAAATTGAAGTGTCTGTTTGTTATTTCAAATTAACAACTTTTTACTAGATGCATATAAGAAAGTAATAGTATACTACGGTTCTAACATCAAAAAAATCATAGTTATTTTATTTTTGTCTGTCTCTTTGTTCCGGCTAATCTCTGAAACGGCTGGACCGATTTTGACTTTCATTCGAAGATAGCTAATGTTTATAACATAGAAGTAACTAGCCTTTTATTTTATCAGAAAACTATAAAAAACCGTTTAATTTATTTTATCTTACGTTCAGCGAAGCGGGCTTTTGCTAGGTACAAATTAAATACTTAATCCTCTACTGTTAAGTATCTAACTATAATCTATATAGAAGTAACACATTACATAAATATTTTCCTATACGAAGTCCATTATAACAGTATAGATGCATATTGTGCTTGTGTTTACAGATTTAAAAGACTGTTTCCATTAAACTACTATTTATGATGTTTGTGAAAGTTTCATTTTGTTGTTTTGTTTTTCCAAGTTAACCTCAGCTGCTCGATTTCTTTTGTTGACGCTTATAACTCTCGTGTGGCAATACGTTTGAAGAGATCGAAACTATTTCTAATAAACTGTGTACAGTTTAAAGCTAAACAATAGACAAAAGCCAGAATTTTTTTAAACGTTTTTTTAAGATATAAGATTTTTTTAATGTGTAGCATCTAATATTTTTAATTAATTTATTTTATTATTATTACAAATATGTTGGAACATCAGTTCTATGTATTTAATAAAAATCCATATATAATGGTAAGTTAAGGTACAACCAACGTAAACTTTTAAATACTTAAAAGTTTACGTTGGTTGTAGTTTAATAGTAGGTGAAAGAATATCAAATTATCGGCTTTTTCTGGTATATATTGTCTACAAAATATGAGCAAAAAGTAACAGAAAAATATAAATGATGGTCACCGTACGAATAGAAAAGTACTACTATTATAGCTGGTGCGCAAAAGTTTATATAATAGAAGTTTAATATCCAGTTTAAATAACAGCGTCGCAAACCTCATTTCTATTAAAAAATAATAATACTTAAACCAAGGCATAATATTAATACGTAATACCTATCATTAATTTATTTTAAACGTTCGTTATTTTATAACTTTTCCGTGCACAGATTATCGATAAATAGAGACTTCAATAAAATAATGTTTTTAAAGTGCAGTGAGTGCTTGTGACTGAACTATTGCTAAAAATCCAAGACATTTAATGTGATATTATTTTAAGTGGAAAAGTTTTAAAGATGAAGCTTTTTAACATGGGTAAGTGAATTTATATTTTAACTGTAATTAGTAAGGAAAGAAGAGATAAGCTATAATTTTATGTTCCCCTTATCTAGAGTGAAAATATTCTGATTAAATTTTAATTTTAATTGATAAAATCACAACCAGGGCCGTCTTTACCCGGGGGTGCAAGGGGTGCGGTGCACCCGGGCGCGGAGCGCCCGGGGGCGCCTGCTGCAGGTGAACGATCCTTTTCAAAATTAAAATTAATAAAAAAATTATCTTCGGTCAACCATGACGCAAGACAGACTGACAAACTTAGCTATTATAAGTATAGAATCCAAAATTGATATAAAAATAAACGATTTGGCACGGGCCTTCCTCAGTACGAGGGGGATCAGACCATAGTCCACCGCGCTGGCCTAGTGCGTGTTGGCGGACTTCATATGTGTTTTGAAAACTTGCAAAGTTTTTCTCAGACATGCAGGTTTCCTCACGATGTTTTCCTTCACCGGAAGACAAGTGGTAATCATGTTGGAAATGATTCGCACATGATATCAGAGGTGCGAGACCCGGATTTGAACCCGCATCACTCGGTTATACAAGCGAGAACGTTACCGCTGGGCTACCACTGCGTTTTTTGTTTTAATATAATAATAATAAAATAAATATAATAATAAATTTTGTATAATATAATAACGGCTGCAATAAAATTGATAACATGCATTTTTCGCGAATATCATTAGAATGAACTATTTTAATGCAGTTAGAATGGAAGCGAATATCACCACGACAACTATTAACTTCTTGCTGAATGACATAGCACAATATGCATCTATACTGTTATAATGGACTTCGTATAGGAAAATATTTATGTAATGTGTTACTTCTATATAGATTATAGTTAGATACTTAACAGTAGAGGATTAAGTATTTAATTTGTACCTAGCAAAAGCCCGCTTCGCTGAACGTAAGATAAAATAAATTAAACGGTTTTTTATAGTTTTCTGATAAAATAAAAGGCTAGTTACTTCTATGTTATAAACATTAGCTATCTTCGAATGAAAGTCAAAATCGGTCCAGCCGTTTCAGAGATTAGCCGGAACAAAGAGACAGACAAAAATAAAATAACTATGATTTTTTTGATGTTAGAACCGTAGTATACTATTACTTTCTTATATGCATCTAGTAAAAAGTTGTTAATTTGAAATAACAAACAGACACTTCAATTTCATTTATATTTATTTAGTTATATACTTATATATATAACAGAGCGACATAATCGTTTTAACGACAAAACTCTTAATAGAAAATAAAATTATTTATATTATGATAATTATGTACTGATACTGTATTCTGCAAGGTAGTTTGTAATATTACGTAAGTAGGTACTCTTTTAATACGTTGAACGCTGGGGAGGAGGAGTTGATAGCTACATCAACTTATTTTTTATAAATATTTCAAAATGAAAAACTAATGTAAAGTTTGTTTTCGATAATGTGTTCTTAAAGTATCTAGCTGAATTTAATTTAATTCGTAACGCCATAATCATTGCTTTTGTTTTATTTATAAATCATATTTTGCTGTTTATTTATAATGCTAAAACGATATTCTTGCAAAATAAACAAACCGGAATAGCCCACGTGGCGTGACCCGAATGCACCGCCGACGCACACGCCTAGCACCTTTCCATACCATACATTTGTATTTAACCATTAAGTGTTCGTTTAGACCTTATTATGCACCCGCTTGTTAAATCTAAATGTAATCAATAAATATGCCAGAAACATTGAATCTTATCCTTTTTTGGTCCTTTGAGCCAAATGATGTTTCTCTATATAAATAACTAACTAACTAGCTAACGTTTTGTAATGACATACTTTGAATTAAACTAAGTTTCAAAATGTATATAAAGTATCTTTGATTTCTGTAACTATGATTTAATATACTTCAGCCCTTTTTAACGTCCTCCTGCTGGGCACGCGCCTTCCTCAGTACCAGGAGGATCAGGCCATAGTCCACCACGCTGGCCTAGTGCGTGTTGGCGGACTTCACATATCTTTCGAAAACTTGTTAGATTTCTCTCAGACATGCAGGTTTCCTCACGATGTAAGACAAGTAGTCATCATGATTGATTCGCTCATGATATCAGAGGTGCGAGACCTGGATTTGAACCCGCATCACTCGGTTATACAAGCGAGCGCGTTACCGCTGGGCTACCACTGCCTTAATAGGTATATTTAATTAAAATTGAAATAGAAATTAGTCGAACTGAATATTTTTTAATTATTTGTTCTGGCAAACACACATATTGAGTATAATAATATATTATGTACATATTATAATATATTCATATCGTAAAATAAAGTACAAAGCTATAAACGAACGACCTCAATACTCTGAGTGAATCTTGTGAAAGTATGTAGGTACTCGTACCATCAAAATTCTAAGTTTCTAATGAGGCTGGGACTTTCATCAAATTGTTGTTTAACGGTGCAGATAAAGATAGACGCAGTAACCCAAGGTTAACTGGACGGTACCGTGTAGAATAATATTGTAATAAGGACATATTTTGCATTCGTAAAAGATGTTTTCCGTCGCCCACACCAGTAGATAACGTAGATTGTGTGAGTAGGTACATATACATATTTATAACAATATTATATAAATTTCATGTATATTTAATGGTGCAATAAACTATTAGTCAAACACTTTTGAAAATTAGTACGTGCAATAAATTTAACCTGGTTTCGGCCAGATCTAACGTGCAGAATGAGAAAATTAGAACAACCTACTAGTTTTTCTTCTTTTTCCTGCCCTTTATCACTTATGTGTGGTCGCCACAATATGTCTTCTTCTTCCACTCTCCTGTATCATTTGTCGCGTTACATCCATATCCTGTTTTATACAATCCATCCATCTCTTTTTAGGTCTTCCTCTACTTTTTTTCCTTCCACGTGCATATATAACATTCTCCTCGTAACATGACTTTCTTCCCTCCGCGTCACATGTCCAAACCATGCCAGTCTATTCTTTTATTCAGCTTTTTCTCTAACTGGCGCTACTTTCAACCATGCTCTTACGTGCATATTCATTCCTTATCCTATTACTTCTAGTCACACCACACCTCAACATTCAACATTTCGGTCTGTACCGTACCGTAGTAGGACAACCGACTAGTTATACCAAAAATTTTCGAAACAAATTAAGTACATTTCATTCTCCTATTTTATTGGTGACCATCACATTCTCTACTCTCTGGTTTTCTTATTTTTAAAAATAATTAAACAAATCGATTGAAGATGTCTTATGCTTATAAAATTATGCTAACAACAATAAAATTTAAATAATTAATTGCGAATATCCTGCGTCCTTTAAATGTATACAATATCAATTTGCATAGGTACCTAAAGTGCAACTGATAACATTTTGTTATTTTCCTTGAGTTATAACTCGTTGTATTAAAATCAATAAAGATTATCCCACGTCGTAAACGTAACAGAGGGTTAAACAAAATGACTTATGACAGTTAACTATTATGTTAATTATATAGAGTAAAATTAATGAATGAAATATCTAAGCAATATACCACGTTGTCATCGACCACGATCCCTGGGCCCGGGGCCGCCAGACTTTACTTATTCTGTCATGAACCATTTGTATACGTTTCCGCTAGTTTCGGCCGACGGCCAATTAAGAGGTTCCTACCCGGTCCTAAATTTAAGTAAAAGTGTTCACTTTACTTGAAAACTTCCTCTTCCGAAAAATTAATGTAACTTTACTTGTAGTCAGTCTATCTATACCTCAGTCTTGATTGTTATACCTACCTACATGATATTCAGGGAACTATTTCTATTTCCTACTATGATTATGTGGGTGCCAGGAACACCTCTATTAAACAGACATGGTAGTAACCTTAGGTAGTAACTAGTACCTATACAGTGCTCTACCTTGACCATTTTTCTACCTATGCATTTCTAGATTTCTATTTTTTTTTTTTCTTATTTTGTCCTTTTTAACCCCTTTTTTTACGAAGTCGGATTATAGTTTTTGAACTATTTTTACATATATATTTCTATTAATCAAATAAAGTCGTTTGACAAGCTGTATGGACATAGACACCTCCATTACCGTGTCAACAGATAATTTCTACCCACGCCTAATATTAATTCAATAACACTATCATGAGATAAAATATTTCAAAGTAATGATCCAGTTCAATCATTTATTGACATAACTCATTTAAACTTTAATAAAGTGGCAGAAACTATATTTACTTAATAGACGGTAAATTGATTTTTAATAATATGATTCTTGCGTCACTCGAGCATGGCTGCGTTGATTTCTATTCGATAGTTACTACATTAAAATATAGATCGGTTAGATTTAGGTTACAACTCACAAGTGTTACTTACACGTTTCATTTCGAACTAAAAAAAACATGTTTTTTAAAGTGTAGCGTTATATTTACGAGTATAAGAAACACATATTGGTATGTTGGCTATTCAGCAAGATAGGCAAGTTTTAATAGCCGAATGCCTTTAAAATACTTTATTAGCATCTATCTCAGAATAATTTTTGTTCATCGATCGGAACAACATTACCCGACGTTAACAACAAAGAAAATTAAATAGTTAGCTCCTAACCTCGTATCATTTTTTTAAATAAATCATATACTCTTCTATGTTTTATACACGTATATCACTACATATTATAAAACAAAGTCCGCCGTCGCGTCTATGTCTGTCGGTCTGTTCGTGAAAAGCTCAAAAACTACTGCTCCGATTTTCATGCTGTTTTCACCAGTGAATTTTGTCAATTTTTTGTATACATTGACTAGTGGAATCCACGGCTTTGCACCTGCTAAATCTAGGGACGATCCCAACTCCCAAGCGAAGTAGTTAGTTGTAATAAAATACATTGAAGCCCGTAGCTAAAAAGCTCCAAATGTGAAGTATATTAGATACTTATATTTTCATTATCTATTAATATGTAATATAATGTTATTAATAACTGTCTCTGAAATATTAAAGGACACATTCATTTCACGTTATGGCACAGAATATATAATATTATATACGTTATGGCTAGTCTTTTAATTAAGGCAAGTAATGAATGGAGTATAACTGATGCCAAGGTGGCTGTGGGCGGATGTCGGCGAATACCTACATGTGAAGTGAAATTATAAACTTACTTAAATTATTTTAATAATAATAGGTATATTAAAGTATCTTCAAGGTATAGATCAAAGAATTGAATTAATTTAATGTGATATCTGACATATTTTTTTTATCTGCGTATGTAGCGTAAAATTAATTTCAACTCTAGATTTTTTTTATATTAATGATTTAAAAAATATTCCTAATATGGTAAATTATAAGAAAGTTATGCTTATTTAGCAAGGAAAAATTACGCAGTATGTATATTTCGAATTTGTGTAAGGGTCGGCAACCCGTTGTTTCTCAAGGCTTCTCGATAATGAATCGAGCAGCGCTGGTGCCAAGGTGGTTGTGGGCGGCTGTTGTAACCCGTATTGTTATCCTTTGAGCTCGTTGTGCAAGTGGTAAATCGATTATTTTGAAAGCTAATAACAGTTTTGTAAGCATTAAAGTTTAAATTATTTATTAGTTTAAATTCAACGCATTATCTAAAGTACAATTCCGAAAGTCGCGAATTCACTTCTAAACGGAACGTAAGTATTATATATTTTATAATGGAAACGAAAACCTCGATTTCACACAAAATCAATATGAAAGGTCAAGTTCAAGGTACCCGTTACACGTAGGAGACATTGACACTTCGAATATATTTACTTTTAATTATAGTTTTAGAAACTGATGTGCTAAGCAGATATTACCTATTTAGGTAGGTACCTACTAAATTTATATCATCTTATAGAATCGGAAAATATAAGTAAAAAATAAATTTCAAAAATAAAGGTCAACCAAGTATAATATAAAAATAAATCTGACGGAATAAGAACTGCAGAACATATAAAAATTATAAAGCCATCGAAATGAAAGTCCCCAATGTCAACTTCAAAAGCAATGAAAAGTAAATTGATTGTAGAGCCTCCAAACCGAAGGCGATGAAAAACGGAAATGTTCTTTCCTGTAAAAGTCAATGTTTCGATTGTTTCGCCTTCCTTGGTCAAAACACAATGGTATTAAACAACAAAGAAATTGTCGCAATATTTTGAACATAAATAATCGGTGCGGTTGTGATGTTTGGTTCTAAATAAGGTCATTTACTGACTTCAAAATTTTTTATATATTTATGTCGGAGAAGATATCTTCTCCAACATAACTATATTTTAAATCATTGAGGAATCGCTAAACAAAAATCTTTTTAGTATAACTAAACATGTAGAACGATTCGCAAAATTATCACACCCACTTCACTATGCCGTTGACGCAAGCTTTGCCGCCAGTGAGCAATGACAGCGCGCGAAACGCACACCACAGAATAAAAATAAAAAAATTAAATCGCATGTTTAAAGAGATTATGAAACATTTTTTATCTTACGGGCCTGAGCGATAACAGACGTTAGTTATTTAATTTCAGTGCCTACTTGTAATTTCTGTGTGAAACTTCAGTGTATTTTCGCCATTATTTTTATGTGGTTTTGATAATAAGTTTTATCTATAAGTGGTTTATAAGTGCGTTTTCAACTTGATTCCTTGAGGTTAGTGCACTGTATAAATATTATTCGTTTTCTCCTTTATTATATTAGTTTATGCTTGTTAATATACCTAAAAGTGACATACCTGTAGGTACATTTGCTGAAAAATGAATGTCGTTACTGCTATATTTTTTTCTGTTTTAAAATCATCACGATTTTTAATAACACAGTAGGAAATATTCAGTGTTATAATTTGTTAGGCGTTGATCATGATTATTTTATCAGACAATCAGTCATGGATCAGACTAAATATAAAAATGTTATTAAAATTGCTAAGTAGGCAATGTTCGTATATTTTATGAAAAAAAAAACTAATTGTAGTTGCTTGGTATTTTTTTTTCAAAAACGCAATTTATTAGCAAAACATAGTTACACGATATATAATGAGAATTCTATTTGTGCACATAATATTATTTATTTATTTATTTGTGCTTTTACTATCGAAAAACAAATAATATACTTGGTTTTAGTAGTAGTTTTGTTTTATGATTTAAAGTACTGCTGTCTTATTATATACCTTCTATTACAAGTGTTTAAAAGTAAAATAAAAATAATAAAGGAAAACACACTTTTTGACTCGAGCCGTTAAGACATGTATTAATATAAAACTTGGTTAGTGTTGACCTGCTAGCCTAACCGATTTACTACTTTGTGCGCTTTACCAAGAAGGTTGTGTATAACCCGTAGCGTATAGAAGTTAGCATATTTTCTACATCCGTTATCAGCATACGTAATATTGAGAAAATTGTAGATCGATCTATTGGTATCTAACTTTTAGTACAAATAAACCTATCTCTACCGCAACGACACACAAAGATATTTTTACTTACTCCTTCTACGCAATTATTTTTTATAATTAAATATTTCGAATAGTAAAATTATAGTACGCAACTATTTAAAATAACCTTCAAATAGCTGTCAAACTAACAAACATTGAGTAAATACATTCTGTTTAAATAGGTAATGTTCAACATCATTCCACGAATACCTATTGATTAGAAAGTGATGTTACCTTTAAAGAATTTGCAGATAAGCTTAGAAATAGATCTATTTAATTTAGATTACTGAAAATCTAACTATATAGTACTTATATACATATTAATTACCCGTAAATTATTAAAATATATATTGAGTATTATTTATTTGTTAAAACTTATGTGAAAGGTAAGCTACGAGTTCTGACGCAAATGTAAAGATCCAATTGAGTCGTACTCAGAATCTGTTAACTAATTAAAAGCTTGCAAGCAGCTATTTAATTTATTTGTTGCAGTCCCCCACATTGTGAGTAACCCCTGTGAATTCTAGTGTTACCACAGAGGACATTAAGTAGGTACTTCCCGTTCCCGGGATTTTGCGGATTTGTATTCTAGCTTAATTAGTACTAAGGTAAAATTTGTCAGATTATGCTAAAACATTGTGAACACTTTAATATGTTGCTATGGTTGTTTTTTTTTCACTTTTTCATATTTTCAGGATTTATTTATTGTAGAAAAAATAAAAAATAAGAACAATTTAAGAGCTCTACTCTGCTCTTAATAAATTTGTAGGTTACCTCTTGCTTAATAGGGCCATGGCCATGATGCAATGAATTCGTTGAAATTATATTAGGTATATAATATAAAATCCTAAGAACATTAAAATATAATCGATGCTTATTCCAAGAAAGATGTAGATGTCCGTCCGGCGACGGACAAGCTGCGTAACTTTTTGAGTTAAACGTTTTCGTGTCTAATGACCAATTCGTATGCAAGACTGAATGTCCAGACCGAAAAGTAGTGTGTAGCTATTTGCAATAACGGACTTAATTAAAATATCAATAAATCACAAGGTTTTTATATGCCAAAATAGTTGACGTCGTACATTAGGGCTACATTAAGGAGATAAATGTATTTATTAATTTTAATTAAGCCCTATAGTAATGTCCAAATGCTGGGTACGGGATTCCTTCATTACGAGGGGAATTAGGCCATTTTACACCACGCTGACCAAGTGTGGGTTGGCGGACAAAATATGTATTTGGAGAACTTACTAGATTCTCTCCGACATTCTTTACGATGTTTTTCTTTACCGTAAGACAAGTGGTAATCATGCTAGAAATGTTTCGCACATAAAAATACACACAGACACCCGTATTTCAACCCGCTTCACTCGATTACCCAATCTCGTTAGTATAACTGTCTTCTCTGGATTGTAGAATTGCAAAATAATTAATCAGTTTTTTATGGAATTAAATATAAAATACTTTATTTACCTAATATTAAAAATTACCTATTATTACAATTGTATTTTTATTATTTTATCTAATATTGAAAATGAGAAAGTTTGTAAGTGGTGGTCCGTGGTCGGTCTTAACCTGAAATGGCTTAAAGGATTTAATTAAAATAAATATGGAAATCGTATCCTGGATTAACACATGTACCTACTTCAGGACTACAATTTCTATTTTATAGACAGAACCGCAGAAAAGTTCGTAATATCACTATTTGAAATTTACTTAACTTTTTAAATCACAAGTTATATATTAACACGCGTTTTCATTTCCTTTGTATCATGTAATAATTTGCAATCACAAGCTTAGATAAGTAGTTATTAAATATGTAATATTATTAGTTTTAAAAATGGTGAAAGTGAAATGAAATAAAAATTGTTAATGTCACTAATACAGTTTTCGTCAGAGGCTGATCGGGTTACGCTTATGCAAGTGTGGGCGGTTGCAAGGCGTTCCAGATAGCAGTAGGGCTAGCTGTCGCTAAATTCTGATTATTTTGTATGTGTTTCTAAGAAGACATAGTGTCTGTCTCTTTTGATACACAAGCACTTATAAACGTTAAATAGAACTGGAGTCGTCTATTGTATCCGACATTACCTACTAAGTTTCAAAATTTTCGCTCAAACTTATTCGAGTCTTCCTCACAATACACTGGCAGAATTTATTGGTTCATTTCGAAAAAAAAAGGAACAAGATGTATATTTGCTTTACCATATTAAAGAAAAAACGTCAAACTTCAAATACCAAGGTTTATTTATAAAAGATCTACTGCCAAGTACCTAATTAAAAACTTAATGAGATTCCAATTTAATACTTGTAGTTTACTATTGCGCCTGTTGATCAAATAATGTAAAAAATCAGGTTTTTCCGGTAAGACAGCCCTAAGCAGCGATCGATTGTAGTGTACTGTCTCACCGGGATAAATTTATCGCTTGTTCATCTGGTGATATTTATGCGAACAGTTTCTCTAGCGGCATTTGTTATTTTAAGATAATTTATAAAAATACTCGTTTCAATGATGGTCTGACATTTAATACTCTTTAAGTCCAACAATTGAATGTCTGGAAGTAAAAGTAATAAGATTAGTGTTTTATATGAAGTATTATTGGGGTTTTATATAAAGTAAGAAACCTAGTAAGTTCTTCGATACAGATCATAATTATTTAATAATGACATTAAGGTTAATTTAATTTCCATTCGTAAATGCTTTCGATAGTTAAGCATTACTCGCGTGACCCTAAGGGCTTTTTCTGATTCATGTTATATTATGAGTCAGGAAAACAACCCTTATTTGAATTCTAAACAATAGTATCTACGAATTTATTAATCAAACACTATGATAAGGGGTAATCTAATTTCTTTAGACCTTACTAAATTCTTGAAGTCTACCGAGTACCGGACTGCAAAATCGCTTTCATATCAATCGATCCGTAGGTGCAAATCTTTCTATAATATATACAGACTATTATAAAATTATATATTAATGCAGGACATTATAATCTGCACAAAAATATTTTTTCTCGATTGGAAATAATTAATGAACCCAGTTGTATTCGTATTTTGTAAATAATAATACAAATATGTAACTACATATTAATACCATTTTATCAACAAAACCTTTAAATGGTGCTAAAGACTAAATAAAAATAATTTAAAATAAAAAACTTATCCACTACACTACCATTTACCTAGTTTTAACAATGAACCACTCTCAAGTATATATGCAACAATTTCATGAATGGAGTGACTTCATTCATTGATAACACATATATTAACCTAGTTAAATACTAATGTACTTTTTCAATATTGTACAAGCGAACCGACCAGGCTTTCCTCTTGCGCTAATTGCTGACTACCATCACAGTCAAACTGTGTTACATACAATACAGTGTACTAACCGGGTTATTAGTAAATATACCTAGGTAGTCGGTACGAATTCGAGAGGAGCGAGAGTGAGTTAATACTTGATATTGTGTTATTTAATATTTTTTTATATTAATATCTAATTATTTATAATTAAGTATCTTTTCTTACACTTACTAAAACTAAACATATTAAAGTAACATTGACTCTTTATTTCGGGAAAAGGAACAATCTAACAAACGAACTTTAATGTTATATATTTGTGGGTTAGTGCATACATAACTATTAACTATGTTGTCTACAAAAATTAACAATCAATATGCATGTGTGTATGTGATATGTAAATTAGTTAATGATATTACTTTTTATTGTATTCCTAAGTGAATTTCCACGTAAAGTTCTCTTAGCGTTCTCTTAGTTACCCTGCGTCTCCAACAAGTGACTTGAACTGGGCGTCAATAAATCCACGAAATATATTGTCTATATTCATCTGCTCTGTGAATAAATCAGTCAGGAAAAGGCAACTATCTTTTTATTGAAATAAGTACTTGTTTCATTTTGTTAATGGTGATAAACTAAACACTACAACAGTTTGAGATACACATTTTATCAGGAGATAGCAGATATACTAGTAAGTAGTTAACCACTTTTTAGTTTGTTGTTATTCTTTTTTAAAACAAATATAGCACAAAATTTTTATTTTTATTTTTGGGAAATGCATTGATGCGTACTACAAATGGTTGTAGGACATACCGGCCAGAAAAGCCAGTACTAGAAAAAAAAAATTAAAACCTAACCTAACCTAACCAACCTCCCCCGTCTTAATGTGGCATCGTCGCAGGATTGCTTGCGCGTTCAACCAAAACACCCCGGCCGGGCCCCCGACGACCCGACAAGTCCGCTGAAGCAGACCACACGGCCAAGGGGTTGCTCCACAGTCCAATATTAAATTATTGTAAATTAAATATTTCCTATTCTTTTGATATATTTTTTTAATCTTGTATTGTCTTGTCATTTATAGTTAATATGAGTAATATGTTTATGTTTTTTTATATTTTCATATTCTAGTTATACGTACCTAGTAGAGATAGGTACTGTTTTTTAATTTTTCAGTACGGATATTTCTTAGCTCTACTCTTAGAAAATTTTTGCTCACGTCTTCGTCTAAAGTTCACGTGATCATGTACGAAAACATTTCTTATCTCTGAGATAAGATCAGATTACAGATCAAGGTTTTTATAACTTTTCGTGTACTTGTAAATGGAAAAAGTTGGTTTTTGAATGTGTTAATTATAATTACCATGTAATATATTGATGCGAAGGTCAAAATCGTTTAAAAATATGTCATCATGTCACGTGTTAGTTAACTGCACTTATTTAAAAATTGATCATTAAGATGAATAAATTGATATTTGAATGACTAGACAAAATGATTTTAATTTAACAATAGCAAACGTATACATAATATTTAAATTTATAATTTCCATAAATTTTGTAGAAATCTACTCTTTTGAAAGTGGAATTGATCGACACCGGACACGGGGCTGATTGAATTTAGTATATTATTACCCAAAATATACTAGGTATCTATATCTACTAAACTACTTACGTATATATTTATTTACTTTCAAAGGATGTGACGTGAGATTAGTTGTTTAACTAATTTGTACTGTTTAAATGTTACGTAGGATAAAGTTTATAATATTCGTTTTGATTAACAAGTATTTAATCATTAGTTTCAAAGTCCTGCTTCGTACTTTAAGACTTAATTTCAATGATTTCATTTATCAAGTGTAAAAAAATTATCTCTTCTTTTTAGACGTTGCTTAAAAATATGATCCTTTTTTGTTAAACTTATTTAAATTTATTTATGATGTCACGAGCATAATGTAATATGTAAATGACATGATATCATGGGGAGGGTTCAACGGCTCAAGTTGTTCGATTTAGGGTTGTGGGTGGATATGTGCCAAAATATTGTAGATAGCGTGTAGCGGTTATAGAGTATGAACCTTTATGATGCTAGAGGCGTCTGTCTGGCGTAGGGAATGGCTTTAGCAGATATCAATTACTGTACTCTAACTGTGTACCGTGATTATTTATTTTTTAGATTATTTATATTACTGAAACAAATTTTATACAGTTTAATTTATATTTATAAAAAAAATAAGTAAAGATATTTGACAATATTTGAAGAAAGCGAAGTATGTTTCTGTGCTAAAATCTCGTGAGGTATTATTAGCGACTCACTCTCGCTTCGCTCGGTTTCGTCCTAGATCTAGCGTGAGCGAAGCCGCGGGTTCAGCTAGTTAGATACTAAAATTTTTCTCGAGAACTACTCTATCTATTGGTGAAAACAACATGAAAATCGGTGAAGTAGTTTTTGAGTTTATTGAGAACAGCAGAAGAACAGAAGGACGTGGCAGAGGATTTAGTTTTATAATATTTATTATGTAGTGACAATTTTAAGATTTATTAAGGCAAACCCGAAGTTATCAAAGAATCATAAAATTTTAATTACTTTATCTCCATTTTCGTGAACCGATAACTATTTATACTTATGACTACTATTTGATGTGAATTATACTGTATCTCATTTTAGTAGGTTTTTAAACTTCACACAATCTACATTCAGTATTAATTAAAAATTAAAAATGGTTATAGTGACACAAAAGGTAAAACTTGTAGGTAATACTTAAATTAAAAAAAAGACTAGGAAATTGAACGTAATGTCAAAAGTTTACACCAGTCATAAATGACTATATAATTATTGTATACTTTAGATACCTATATTAATTATTTATAATGTGGCCCGTCCGGAGTAGAAGACAGTATAATTTTATCGTGGTAAATATAAACAACTAATCAATAATGATAATTTGTGATAACAACTTTAAAGGATACCTATGTATAACCTATCAATGATATGCAATTTCGTCAGTGCAATTTTATCTTTCTAATAATTAACTGAAGAAAATCATGAGAAAATTCTTAAGCAAAGAAAGCGTGCGTAATTAGTTAAATTTAGGAAATGTTTAAAATAAATATGTATAACATAAAAGTGTTTAATTTTTCTATTTTCCTTGTTAAAGATCGAGGAGGTTATGCAGCAGAAGGCGCCGAAGGTGCCTAGCGACGTCAAACTTCAGTAAGTGAATAATTAATATTATTAAATGGTTCCCAGAGATAATATTCTATTTGTAGACTGTACATATATTTGTTATTTTCCTTCTAATTAACAACAATAATTATAATTAATGTCCGTACTTTAAATACAGCTAACGCCATCTATTGAAGTATGGAGTAACCGTTTAGTTTTTGTAATGAAATTAAGATGGCGTTAATATATTTGATGGAGAACAATATATTTCTACTTGATTAACTTAAAGTATAGTGATTATAATACAATTATTACTAACCATATAAATTATAATTTTAATGATTGGTTTTTAGACAAACACAAAGCTCGTCTATAATCCGCAGAGGTTTAACGGCGAATTTCTTCAAAGCAACCTTTAGCTCGCGTAGCAAGGCGGTACCAGCCGCCGGTTCTTACTCAGTTCAAGAAACCAACAAAATAGGTAGCGCGGAGACAAAACCTGTAACTAGAAACCGACCTAGATCAGGTAATTATGTTAATATCTGTGGATTTTTTTATTATTAGTTGCTATATTGTAGTACTTCTAGCTCAACGTACAAATAAAAATTGATACTGACATCATATCAATTGCTTTTTAGTGCAGACGGAACCTAAAATAAAGGGACGAAATAACGAAAAGACTTTAAGCCTCCGAACGGATAACCCTTTGGAACCAAAAAGACCATTGAGAAATAAACCTCATACTCCAGATCCTGGAGGGCCGAAAGTCACTGAAAAGGTTAAAAATGACCTAAGCTCTAATGTTTTGAAAATAATCAAAAAAACTCCCGCTCCTCTAAAGCCCAAAACACCAGATTCTGTTTTACCACCAACTTTAAAACCAAAACTTCCAGAACAAGTTAAATTAAAACGAGAAAAATATGTAAATAACAATCATGTTTGGGCAAATGCTAATGTAGCAAAGAGTGAAAAAAAGATTTCGTTTCTCAGTAATCGGTGAGTTGTCTATTTTTAATAAATAATATATTATTAAGTTATATTTATATTTTAAATTTAAGCGATTCAACATTTCCCGCCATATTGTAAACACTTACAAAAAATGAAAAGCGTCATTGCAATCCCTTCCCTATTACAATGACTTTGGTCTTCATTTACAATGAATACCAAAGAAATAATGATAGGAAATCGTGTGACACACGTGACTAATAATTTTTTATCTGTATTTTATACCTGCTGTAGCGTAAGCTATATATTTGTCTCTTTCATTCGTACACCAATTAAACAGATAACAGTATCTTTCTCTTTCTGTCACGGGGAATGTTTTCGTCGTAGTATAATACGACTTTTATAATGTGTCAGCGTAACGTAAGTTGAATCGAATCACTTGAGAGTTTTAAAATGAGTCGAGTTATATAAAGAAATGCAAGCCCAGACTTTTGAAAGACCGAATAGCAAGTTTGTTTGCCACGGTTGGCTGCGGACGTGTTCTGTCGGCCGGTGTTTAATATTTCGAACTTTAAAAAATAAAACGAACTTTTTATAATGGTGTGTTTATAACTTGTGCCTTGTGTGATCGGAGTTATAAAGTGTAGTGCCCTTTTAGTGTTTAGTGTCTAGCGTCCATACACAGATGTAACAAAAATTCTACTTACTGTCTCGTTACTTGCTTTCTCATATAAACATTATTACAGCGTGTAGTGTGAAAGTTAACTTAAGTGTATCATCCTTTATATTTAGATTGACATAAAAATAAATAATCCAATCCGATTTATTCTTCCTTGAGATTTTTCTTAAGTATGAACCTATATTGCTATTGACGTTATAAGGTATACTCCCTATAATTGTAATGATACCAATATATCTATATAAAAATAAAATAATCTTTTGATACAGGGCTAAAGTAAACTAACATAAGATAAGTACACCTTAATGAATAGTGATCACTGATCTGGTGATAGTTCAAGGTCACTCTAATTACATGCAAGACGCGTCCCAACACGGTAAACTGAATCGAAAAATTAATCTTTCTATCAAGAATAAAGATAAAATGTCATGTTTGTTATTCTGAAATATTATCAGAGATAACTGGGTGTTTTGATTTCTTTTCAATATTATTCTAAGGAAAGTCGGCTTAGGCTAGTAGATTTATCATAATATTTGTTTATTAATATATTCATAATTATAATATAAGCGACGTACTCACATAGCGTTGCCACAGTTAAATAATGTTTTTTTTGAGGAAGAATTCTGTATAATATTATTTTCTATAGGAAATAGTTATTAGGCTATAATAGTAAACACGGAGCACGCCAATAAAGCTCCATGTCGGCAGGATTTTTAAATCTTCAACAATCATTTTCATATTTCAGCGGATAAACTATGATTAATAAAATACCTCAATCTCCCTAATTTACCATTTCATCTATTGGTAGAAACTGCATGAGAATCCGTTAAGTAGTTTTTGAGTTAGTCGCGAACAGACGGACAGACGCGGAGTAGGGCTTTTTTTAATACATACAACGTGGTGTTACTAATTAATAAAATAAAATATAAGGTTGCGTACACACAACATATTATAGTGAACAGATTCACAACGATTACAATGCTACTGACGTAACTTGTAATGGGGACACAATCGTTTGTGTCAGCGAGGCGCCAATTCAGTACTCGTAAATTAGGTACCTACCTACAGCCACAATCGTTCATACCGCCAAATAGGTACATAAGCACAGATTTTAATATTCTCAAAGCTCACTGCTTGGCCTTATTCAACAATGATAAGTATTTCCGGCTATAATTGCTTGTTTTTAAAAGATTTTGATGTCTTTGCACAAGTTTAAATTTTCACTTGTGTTACTTAATAGACTAAGCTCTGCGATATCATTATTTATTACTTCCTCACTCGCAAGCATCATAATTTTAATTAGATGAATGATTTCCATCCATGCCAGACAGTATAAAATGACGGCAGTATTATATACCGTAAGAATATAAAAAAAACGCCAAATTAATAATGTTATTGGTGAAAACTAATCTATATCCAAGAGGTTACTCAAAGTATCGCTACGTCTCAGGGCAGAAATACTGTTCGATCAAAGGTTAAGACTTCGCTATCAAGAGTCAAGACACTTCTTATAGGTGCAATAATTAAAGATTAAAGATCATATTTTTTCTCTCTTCGTAAGATTCTTTAACATGTTAAGGGTAGTTTTAAAAGAGTAAGAAACAGTAAGGCAATTAATATTTTCGGAATTGATTTTTCAAATATTAAATAGCAAAATGGAATAGGAATTAGAATTGTCAAGTAAAACCAGACATGTTGTTTGTTATACATACTTACATACAATACACAAAAGCGTTCGTATCGCTATATAGGCATATAGCCTTACAAAAAGCCCGTACATAGCATTATTTACTTGTATATACATTGAATCAAGTTTCTCTCCCATAATGGAAGCATCCTTAGAATGTAGACTGACTGCGAAGGCGACACTACTCGTAGACATGCATTTTCTTTGGTGGAATTGAATTGAATAGATTCTTTATCTTAATGTAGGTATTTAAGATTTAAAAAGAGTATATTAAAAATCCTTTTTCGTATGTTTTCATAATAGTCCGGGAGGTAGTGTCAAATTTTTACGGTGATTTTGGCATGGACTCTATGAACTTATTTTGATAGTTAGTACTTGTATGAGAACTAAAATAATTGTCAGCTGGCGCGACTCCGGGGCTTTTGGGCTAGAGAAAATATTAACGTAGATGAAAAAAAAATAGTCTTGGACTATTTTGGCAAAGATAAAAATGTATAAATAATTAGTTTATGAATTGTAGATCTCAAAAAAAAGTGTCAGCTGTATCATGTACGTGACAAAATATGTTAGCTGATCATGTGAACATGTCAAAAAATCAGAAAAACTTGTAGCATTTTGGCAAAGCTGAAAATTGTATATATTACAGATTACAATTCAATAATCATAATAATTTATGTCAGCTGGAATTTTAACGAGGCACAACCTGTTAGCTTGACTTTCTAAGTTTGGTTATGAAGTATAATATCTGATCAGCTAACATATTTTGTCACGTACACGATACAGCTGACACTTTTTTTTAAGATCTTCAATTCATTAACTAATTATTTATACTTTTTCATCTTTGCCAAAATAGTCCAAAAAAAAATTTTTTTACTATCAAGTTTCCTGGCATTTTCTCATCTTATGCCCCGGTTTTGGGTCAACTGACACCTCATTTATTAATAAGCGTTGGAACAACTGACTATACAAGAAAACAAAAGTCATGCCAAAATGATCTGATATTATACTTCATAACCAAACTTTGAAAGTCAAGCTAACAGGTTGTGCCTCGTTAAAATTCCAGCTGACATAAATTATTATGATTATTAAATTATAATCTTTAATATATACAATTTTCAGCTTTGCCAAAATGCTACAAGTTTTTCTGATTTTTTAACATGTTTACATGATCAGCTAACATATTTTGTCACGTACATGATACAGCTGACACTTTTTTTTAAGATCTACAATTCATTAACTAATTATTTATACCTTTTCATCTTTGCCAAAATAGTCCAAAAAAATTTTTTTTTATTGAAGTTTCCTGGCATTTTCTCATCTTATGCCCCGGTTTCGGGCCAACTGATACCTCATTTATTAATAAGCGATGGAACAACTGACTATACAAAAAACCAAAAACCATGCCATAATGATCTGATATACCTAATAACCAAACTTTGAAAGTCAAGCTAACAGGTTGTGCCTTGTTAAAATTCCAGCTGACATAAATTATTATGATTATTGAATTATAATCTTCAATATATACAATTTTCAGCTTTGCCAAAATGCTACAAGGTTTTCTGATTTTTTGACATGTTCACATGATAAGCTAACATATTTTGTCACGTACATGATACAGCTGACACTTTTTTTTGAGATCTACAATTCATAAACTAATTATTTATACATTTTTATCTTTGCCAAAATAGTCCAAGAACATTTTTTTACTATCAAGTTTCCTGTCATTTTCTCATCTTATGCCCCGGTTTTGAGCCAACTGACAATTTATTTATTAATAAGCGTTGGAACAACTGACTAAACAAAAAAACAAAAGCCATGCCAAAATGCTCCGGTCAAATTTGACACTACCTCCCGGACTATAACTAAAGACGACTGTTTGAATCTGAGGTCAACGATTTTGGTACCTACTACACCAAAAAGTACAACAATCTAAGCATCCTATTAAATTCCTAATTTAGAAATCCACAGTGAATGCTCTAACAGCATATGAATGTTGCATCCTATCGTATTGATGTACGAAAAACATCTGGCGATGATTCTATACGTATAGCCATCGCTTTGTAACCAAATTTCCGGTAGAGGCGATTTACTTATAAAAAATAAATAACGCCTTTTCTATTATCCCAATAGTAATTTATGGATTTAGGAATGGTTCATACGTTTGTATGTTTTTCCAAATTTATGATTTCTAAATGAAATTTACTATCCAGCTATACGAGCTTTAATACATTTTGCACTTCAGCCTAGTATCTACTTGTAAGTCCGTTCTTTTTGAACTCAAACAGTTTCAATTCATGTTTACGTATTTGGAAAATACTTTCAAATAAGTTAAAAAACTAAAAAGATTTTGATAAAATGCATAATATTCAATATATGTGCCCTTACATTTGCTATACATTTATTATCAGTATTTTAAATACCACGTGTTATGTTGCAATCTCATCTGTATGAAATCACGTAGACGAATCTGCGTTTCCACTGGAATATAAGATCAGACTGCACTATGAGTGATGATTGGTAACATTCTAACGTCGTCTGAGTACCAATCATTATTTTATGCTGGCTTATGTCGCTGATTTGTATGCTAAGGTATGCTGAGTGACAAAGGAAGTATCCTTTAACGGTGCCAATAAGTCATGCTACATGTTAATTTTTTAAAAAGCTGGTCAATTGTGAGTCGAACTGTTACTGGAAGGGTTCCTATAATCACTCTCTATAATAATGACTCTGTAGGTACATTTTTTTAATTAACAGGGCGCTCTTTTTTGAATTCGCCTTTTAGGTTTTTATTATTTGTTGTTAATAGCAGCAATAGAAACATATTCTAAAATATCAACTATATCGGTGGTTTATGAGTAACAGCACTGGTCAGACAGACGGACTGACAGCGAGTAATAGGTGGGCTTCTTTCGAGGACGGAACCCTAAAACCATTGTTGCTTTAAGGTCTTTGTTATATATAGAAAAAAATGACCCATTTAATAATATTATATGGCTATTATTACATTCATACGCAATGAAGGTACGATCAGAATGAAGTGTTTAATGCTTATTAAGTCATTAGTTCTATTCAGTTCTTCATAATCATTACTATTTAGTATAGAATCTATAGCACATTGGTGTTAGGTATTTACTTCGTGTAATGAGTTTTTTGAATGGAGACTTAATACGTTATTTTTAGTGCTTCTTTCTAGTCTAGTACTCATTCTAGAGCTTCTTTATATGGTGCTTACGTAATAATGCCAAATGTTATGCATTTTTCTTAATACAAGTAGTATTTTGTAACTGGCTTTGCTCGTGTGAACCTAGGGACGCCTAGGTACAATTTAAATAGATATACCTACTAAATAGTTATTAGTAAGTTTTAACCATTAAATTTAATGTTAGAATGTACATTTTTTTGTAAATTTGCCGAGGCCGATTTAAATAGTTACTTGCTACTCGGTGAAGAGACAATTCCAATAAATCAAAGATCAAAAAATCGGTCCACTTCTAGAGTCATACTCGTAAGTGGTGTATTAATTAAACACCCCATACCATAGTCTTCCTCTATAAACGGACTATCCAACTCTAAAATATTTTTTCAATTCGGACCAGGAGTTCCTAAGATTAGCGCGATCAACCAAACAAACAAATAAACAATTTCTTCAGCCTTATAATATTAGTATAGATAATGTATATATCTATCTCATTTTTCGCAAAGAGATTTCACTATAAAGTGATCGAAAATCATGTTTGTAATTTTTATTTACCTATTCAACACTTCGAGAAGAAACAACAAACAACATAGCAATTACTAATTCTATTTATATAATACTTATGTAATAAATCTTCACACTTTATCAAGTGAATTATGTATTGTTACTTGTATAACGCCCGCATGTAGGGGGAAAGTGAGGCACTTGAATGATTGAATAGGAAGAGTATTGAATTTTACAACACATATTTGTATAGATATGCTTCATATCTTTACCGAACAAATACACCTAGTCCATTATTCGTGGTTTTTGTGTCAACTCGTTTGCTTCTAATTGTTTCACTTAAAGGCAAAATTTCTTTTACCAACTATAACACAATTCACTCCTGACTCCTTTTTCGTTTGAAAATCATTTAGAAAAATATTTGATTTATGTACGTGTAAAGTTTTCATAAAAGATTTTGGCAATTACAAATCATCATTAGCACCCTTTAGTTAACTGCCTGAAATTTAACTCATATGCTGTGCAAACTACAAGATGTGTGGAGATAAAATGTAGCTAATGTTAGGGACATTGGTTGCTTCGTTGCGTAAAAAAATATAATCTAATAAATTTTTAATGTTCAATAATCGAAAAATGGTAAACTTCTCTTTTATCTTTATTAATATTTAAGGCGATGAGAACTTACTCCCACTGATCAAGTTTTAACATATACCTAACAGAATTTTATATTGCATACACTTACAGTGTAACTAAATCTTTATTGACTGTATAATTTTACACAAATTTTGCAACATTCAAAGTCATATGAAATGCTCGATGCGAATATACATAATATGTATCTTAGTACCTACATAATCGTACATCCATTTACAGGTCGTGGGACGATGCCACTATTGTTTACTTAATTAGCTTCATAGATTGTTTCAAGATAAAAGTTGAATTGGTTAACAATTTAAAAGCTTTGCCTCTAAATTTTTGATTACCTTATTCAATAATTAATTATACAATATAATAAATACCGGGTGTATCATTTAAATCAGTCAGTATGGGGAAGTCTGAAACTATAAGATATACGAAGATCTGTTCTTAGGTAGCATGTTATCGATTTTAGTAACAAGAAAAACTGCATTCATACATAAAAAAAACTGCTACTCAGCTCGAATAGAACCCGGACGTTTTGAAAAATAAAACTAACATTAGTTCTATTTAAATATCGATTGTGTAGGTCTTAACCAGTAAATTTTACTATAAAACATGAAAGAGTGCAGTTTTTATTGTTACTGAAATCGATGAAATAGTACCTTAGAACAGATCTTCGTAGGTATGTCTTATAGTTTTAGACTTCCCCATATTAACCGTTTTGAATGTTACATCCGGTATAATAGAATATACCTAATTTTAGTTGTGATAATTATATTTTATTCTGATCGTTACTCTAATTTCAGCCATGAAGTCTACATGATATCGGAAACCTTGTGTAGCGTAATCCAAACCTACATTTCGTCAACTGATACAGCTAAATTAGCTCAACAAAAACTCTCAAGATCAAATTATGTTGTTATACATTTCATGAATTATAAATGCGTCACGAGCAACCAATAGGCGATATTCGATAACAATTATTTGTTTGTCCAACTGCGGTCCAAGGATGTGTGTTTGTTCGCGAAAACAAGGTTAACCGACTCCGCTCATAAGTCATGTCTTCAGTATCATTTACTTGTTACATACAATTATTGAATTTGGTTATGTATTATCTTAGTCATGCTTCAAAATTGTTATCATACCGTACAAATAGCATTTGCTTTTATAAACAAAATGTAACTTTTGTATTTCTTTGAATGTTGCAATTGACTTGATATTTTATATTTTATTTCTAATTCATTAGCATAAAGACTTATTTTACTATAAAATTAGAGTTTTTCATAGATAACTAATTTACAATGTCGAAAAGTTTAACACTTATGCGACTACTTTATATTGCTTATAATTTATAAAGAAAATATTAAGTAGGTATTATTACGTCGTGTTAATAAAACCAATGCGATATAGTAGGTACCTACGTTGGGCATGTTGAATGCGAATCCACTTTTTATTTTTTCTGTTTGCAAGTACAAGAATTCAAATATGACTGGCCGTTTAACTGGATCTGAGGATCCTATTTCAATGATGCTTTTTTTACACGTTTTTTACTTTACTTTAAACCTTTAATAATATACCTTCAAGGCGAGATCTCGATTGCACAATCGATTTTATATTTCTCAATTAAAAAAATTCAATGCAAACTTAATTTCTTTTCTACCTTATCTTGATTAAGCCATTAGGGACGACAAAATTTTCAAAAATCCTTAGATTTTTCTTCTGTATGTAATGCTTTTTTTATAAAAGTTCAATAATAAAGGTCCCATAAAATATAAAGGCTTAATGGATTTTATGTGTGGATCTATTTAAATAAGTTTCGTCAAGTATTATTTTCTGTCAATGCTTAAATATATAAATAAACTTCTGTTGTAAGCAGACACCGATTGACCGCAGAGCTGCGGCTTGACACAATAACCATTCTGAATAAAATATTGTAATTTTGTACTTACATCTGACATTGTCTTATAGATTTATTTATATAGAGAATATGAGATATTTATTTATTTATTTATTTATGTATAATATTATATAGAAGAATTGCTAGCTGACATACCATAATTATACTATTGCAGTTATGTCTTATATATGTACATGTAATGGTTAGTATAGATTTCTGAGAAATGAGATATTTTCCCGTAGTGAAAAGTATCCTAAATGTAGAGCCGGATAAGCAGTTATCATCATACCAAGTGTCAACAAAATCTGTTCAGTGGTTTCCCTGTGATACATTCACAGACGGACAAACAAAAATTCTAAAAACTACAGTTTTGGACTTCGAATCGTTAATAAAGACTATTTCAATAAAATTTCAAAAAAATATTTAATGTATTTGAACTATTATACTCCAGCATCACTTATGGTATTCGAAAGATCCTGGAAATACGATTCCTAGTTAGCTAGCTACCTATATATGTGACAAATATTTAACAATTAATCATTTACTTACAAATAATTATTATATGTTACAAACGATTAATTAATGTTCTTAATATATTTGTATTTAAAAGTACAAATAAAAAGTCGTATCTAAGTACATAATTAAGCAGTTTAGATATCAATATCGGTCAAGTCATTTATATAGTTGTTTTAAATTTATCTACTCTTAACGACTGCTTATGTTCTACTGTGATTGTAAGTTATCTGGGCCAAATAAGAGTAACGACCAGTTTTTTATTTTAAAGATGTACCTACTAATAAAATAAATGAGGCTTCAATAATTAAGTACAGTTCGCGTCACGTAAAAAGAACGCTGGAAGAAAGTGGTGGGGGGTGTGTTTGCGCATGGGTACATTCGCATACGAAATTACTAAGCCTATTCTTTTATTTTTGAAATAGCCTTTTGCTCGCGACGTATATTGGTTATTGGCAGGTACATTGAAAAATATATTAGATAGAATGTCATTAAATAGAATTAGATTAATTAGAAAAATATGTTTGATTCAGTATAGAACGTTTAATTTACTTACAAAAAATATAATTAATTAATTTAACATATTTTTAAAATTATTAACTGCATTATTATAAAACTCTCTCGTTATAAAATAATATACGTCAAAAATATTTTTTCTCTATTTTTTACATAAAACCATTTCGTAATTAATAACTTTTGTGTGCGCGATAGTATTTTGAACTGACAAACCAATAGCGAGCCGGAAAGCATGCGGCGCGGGTCTCGCCGTCCCGCGCCCCGCGTCTTACCACCAAATTCACCTATAAATCGCCTCTGCGCAACTTGACAGCCAGCGTTCTTTTTACATGACGCGAATTATATCTACTTATATTGGAATGCCAAAACGGTTATGAGTGGCGGTACTGGTTGTAACGGTGTTATTGTGTCAAAATAGTTTTTATACACGAAAGTAGTTTATACCGATATTGGTTCCGATCCATTACATAGAAAGTAAAGCGACGTGCTATCAAGAGCTACCGAGATTCTTCTTGCAGTTTCTTATATTAATTATCTTTAAAATTTCTATTCTCTAGATAGTATTAGGCACAAAACAAAAAAGCTTTCCGCCGTCTGTACGCATGTATTATATCTTTTAAACTACGCAACTGATTTAAATAGAGTTTTTATCAAAGACTAGCATTTCCCGCGGCTTCTTACGCGTTCTAAAGACCGGAAACCACATTCTTTCTGGGTCGCGCGGTATGATATCTCGCAGAACTAATAACCGCCCTTCCCGTTTTTGCTACATTTTTCATTGATGCTCCGCTCCTATTGGTCGTAGCGTGATAAAATATAGCCTATAGCCTTCCTCGATAAACGGACTGACTAACACAAAAAGAATTTTTCAAATGAAACCAGTAGTTCCTGAGATTAGCGCGTTCAACCAAACAAACAAACAAACTCTTCAGCTTTATAATATTAGTATAGATAGAATTATTCAAAAGGACGGATAATATTTTTAATACTTTTATAGTAAAAAATAAAACAAAAGAATTTCTTACTTATCAGAAATATACAAATCGTTAAACCGCATCTTGGGAAGAACCCCAGCGGAGCGAGAAAAAGTCGGTAGTTTTCCTATATCCTACTATTTTTATAATTAACTTGTAGATTAAAATTAAGTGCCCGTTATATGTGCTCCCATAGAAAGCGAATTATGTTTAATGTATGAACTATAACACATGCGAGCGGCCATTAACTCTTTATTAAAATGTTGTACAATTTACTTAAACTTGCTTGGAATAATACACGAAGATAAAACGACCTATTGATCTGGACTTAAAACTGTGCCCACTCCCTTTGCAACAAGTACTAAAAGTAAAAAAATAAATGCAATCCAAGCTTCCATATTGGATCTGGCGGAGCTACGAGGCCACGGCTGGTCGTTCACCCATTCCTAGCACGATGGTGTCCATGTGGCTTTTAGTATAAATAATTATATCAAGTTTCTTTTGCCAGTTCCTCTCAGGTCAAAGGTTTCTTGTTTCCCCACTGGTGGTAGACTCGTGACGTTCAGTAAGAAATTGTAACAATTTTTATGCTGAATAAAATATTTTGTTTTGATTTTATTTGATATTAAATGCTGTACAACATTTGTTGACAATCTATAATCAGCTAGCTGTTTTACTATTAGAATTGCAGAACTTAGGTTTTATACTTGATTGAATGATTTCGCGCAGATTGTAACTGTGTGAAAACAACATTCCATCAAAAAGTGCTGTGACTACCTATTTAGATATACAAAATAGCCTATTTTCTCTGACATTGTCGAACTGATATTATCGAATTTATGAATTAAATTCGATAATATTCATGCCGCCTAAGCCCAATTAGTTCAGCAGTATGTAATTTAGTTTTTATATCGTTCTAACTTTGTTAAAGCAGATAAAGTATATCTAATTGAATACGATAAACATCTGTTTATTTAATAAATTATCTATATTTTTCTTCATATAAAGTGTTTATTAATATACATGAGTAATTATGTTTCATAAAAAACTTAATAAAACTATCATAATGGTTACCCTACAGACGATACTTCTGATCGAAGCATGCCATTCAATCCCAACGCCATGCGTATTGAATCTGCTAAGATTTATTTGTCTATAGATATATTTACAATAAGTCACGACTCTGTCACGTCTGTATATCACTGGGTGTTCACCGCATTATTGCTCTATGATACATTATGGATATTGACTTACATTAGACTTGAGGTATTATTTTTTATAATATCGTTTTCTTTCATATTACGCTTTGGTCACATAGATATACTTATACTAGATATATGTTAAAATAGCTATTGTTAAACATAAACCTTTTTTTGCAGAGTTACATTAAAAAATACTGTAAGATTTATAAACGTCATCATCATTATCATCAGCTTTTTTTAACGTCCCACTGCTGGGCATGGGCCTCCCCTTAGTACGAAAGGAATTAAACCATAGTCCACCACGCTGGTTAAGTGCGGGCTGGTAGACTTCACATGTTTTTCGAAAACTTGCTAGGTTCTCTCAGACAGGTTTCGTCACAATGTTTTCTTTCACCGTAAGACAAATGGTAATCATTTTAGAAACGATTCTCACATGAAATTGAAAATATCAGAGGTGCGAGACTTGGATTTGAACCCACATACATCACCAGTTACCCAGTTATCCAGTTCGAATTTTAATAAAACTAACTTACCTACTTATATTTTAAATTATCTGTATAGCAAAAATCGTTTAATTTTAATTTTAAATAGAAATGGAATTTTTTAAAAGATCTACTCGATATTAAGTTATCAAGTCGGAAAATTATTTTTAGAAATATATTACATTCATATCAACTACCAAGAAGACTATTTTATTTATAATATAGGTACTCACATATTTTTGTTTTACTGAGAGGATTAGTAGGATCATAATAGGTTTACCTCTTATCCATAGCATCCCCATTTACGTAACAAAATGAGAATAAATATACATACGATGGGACTATAAAATTGAAATAAGGGCCTGGGTGTGGTCAGTGAGTCCCCCTCTATTTGTGTGAAGGGGATAGTGCAGGGGCTTGCGGGTAAATTGACAAACGAAATGGTGTCTGTAATTCAATTTGAATGTAGAATGAAGATAGCGGCTGAGTATTATTGTAATGCAAAATAATGTGCGTTTTTTGCGTTTAAACAAAACAAAAAAATATTGCTTTTTTGGCTATTTTGTTTAAAAAACAAGATGAAAAATAAGTTTTATTTTTAATTATTATCCTTTAGAAAAATCACTACATATTTACTTAGTAATCGTTACAATTTAAGGAACACTATTGATACTTGATAGTGGCTAAATTTTTTATTTTTTATTTGGTTTATTTCTTTTTGTCAATGAATGATTTAATCTTAGATTATATAATTTAATCTTTAACTAAAGTCAATATACCATTAATGATTAATACATGGCGTAATTCACTATTTTAAAAATATAAGAACAAGTTCTTTATCAACGATTATGCAAGTTCAATATACCTACTCGTAACTACGTCATATCTACTTCATTAAATTATTTACAATAAAATTTACACTACATCTGCAGTGGAAGCAATTAGTTGACTCAGTGCTACGCACTACGCAGGTTCGGGTGTTGGCGATTTTACTGAAAATTTAGAAGTACATATTGCACAAAAGGCGGCGGCCGTTTCATTGATAAGAATTGTACTTATCGTTTTTACAGTTGTTTTTTCTAACATTCACTTATTAATTACTTTTTACAACTTATTCTTTACATTACTTACATAATGTATGACTATTTATAAATTTTAGTTGACCTTCAATTTAGCGATTAGCCATTTCCAGACTTCACTTTACATAATATATAAAAATTTCAACAATCAATAACACGTGTATGCGACAACGCTTTATCATGTAACAGCTCTTTGATACGCAGTGATAACGGTTTATTTTAGTTAAGCAAATAAAACACTAACGTCCTTTCAAAGTCGTCGCACAATCTAACGTATTGATCTCGTACAATACAACCAACGATCGGTCGAATTCCGACCAAATGTTTGACAACCTTAAAGGTCACGCTAATTTCTAAACGAAACTGGTTTTATTTTTTACGTATCGAACACTCTTCAAACTTTTCACCCGACGTATTCCACGTTTAGACATGACCTCGATAGGAACTTTTATATGCTAATGCGGAGGTTCTTTTGCTAGACCCTAAACAATAGAAATAATAATTCCGATCACACAACAGCGGACGCAGTGACCGTTACGATATGCAAACTCATCGAACAGTGAAACGATAACGACTATGATATAACGATCAAGATGATGAAGTTCAAATCATTGTTCCGTAGAGGACCAAGTCAGGGGAAGCAGGAGTCGACCTTGAAAGGTGCTCCGTCGGTCTCCAGCCTCGATTCGAAACATCACAAAGTAGCTCCAGCCCGAGAAAAGACCCTTAAGATATTCGGGTCAAAAGAAAAACTTCACAAAGCGCACAAAAAGAGGGATTTAGGGAATAATAATGCCGTGCTAGAAGATCCTGAATTTAGAGAAGGTTTGGAGTTTGAGGATGGGCAGGTCAGGGCACACGACTATGGCAGCGCAGAGGAGTTGGGGACGGGTTCCGTAGACGAACGAGGATCCCAAGAGTGTATTAGTTTACCAGTCACGCTGAACGCTGAACATATGCCGGGCTTTCAGGAGGTCGAGTTAAGGCCAAGGGTACCATCTGAGGTAAGTGATTAATGTTTATTTATAATATTCCCAAAAATAACGACCATGCGAAAACAATTCATGTACGCGCTTGTGAACTGGTTGAATAATAAACAATGGTTGCTTTCTTTGTCGCTCTCACTTTCTACTAATGTTATGGACAAAACCATTCAAATTATAGACATGTTGGATTACATTAAATTCATTTTTTAAATGTTCATCTTGGCCAAATGATTGATAACTTATAGTAATGTTGTGTAGATTAATACATTATTTGTTCATTTTTCATCAGGCATCGCTTACATCTGGTGTTCGAGAGCTAGAATCTCTAAGGAGGGAACTAGAAGCAAGTACGATGGAGCGAGCGCAGTTGCAAGCCCGCGTGGATGAGTTACTGGAGCGAGCCAACGAGGCCGACAGACTGCGGACTGAACTCGAACGGTTGAAGGTAATTACAAAATGACAGATAAATCTCCCTTAGGACACAAATTCCTGAGTGCAGGCCATTAGTGGTCATCGGTTGTCCTCGAGCAATTATCGACTATCGATATCACGCACTAAATGAAGTTGCATGGTCGTTACAATTCTTAGTTTGATTGTTTTTTTATCACGGTTATGTAAATATTGGTTATACAGTATTTTACATCAATACAATTAATTAATTGTATGATTTTAAGACATATAGAATGTACTGAAATACGTTGAATATTATTATATTTTTGTAATAAAATTGGTACCTATAAAAGATGATTAAACTGAAAGAAATTATTTCGTGGAATTAATTATGTAAGGAATTATTCGTGATTTTATTTCGTGTTTTTTGTATCCCATAATTCGAAGGATACTCTGAGAAATTAACAAAAATCATGGCTGCGGGATATACTAAGGTATATCCCGCAGCCATGCCATATATCACTTCCCCAAGTAAGCGTGTTTCCACAGTTGTGAGCATTGCCCGACGGTAGTTACCCATTAATAATAAATAATAATAATAATAAATGTTGGGACATTATTACACACAGCGCCATCTAGTTCCGTGGTAAGCTACGAAGGAAGCTTGTGTTACGGATACCAGATAGTTGATATACTACATATATAAGTTTCAATACATACATATTATACTTAAATATAAACACCCATGACTGGAGTACAAACATTCGAGTTTAACAAAAGAATGCCCCCAGCGGGACTCGAACCCGCGACCACTAGCCTAAGAATGTAGGGTCACTACAAACGCCAAATTTGTAGTAATTTAATTTTAGTGGGCTTTTCTGTTTCTAGAGTCAAGAAGCAGAGCGGGAGGCGGCAGTGGAACGCTTGGCGGACGAGAATGGGGCCCTACGCGCGCGGCTTCGCGGCGTGGCGCACTCGCCGCTGTCCGACAGCGAGAAGCGACAGCTGTTGCTGGCACCCGCGCCGCGCCGTATGCACTCCTCCGCGCCCGCCTCCATCGCTCTCGCTCACAATGTAAGCTGTTTGTACTATCCCCGATTAGATTAATTATTAATATATCTTTATAAATTATTGCTTATATGTTATTCTTATTACTGATGTTTAGTATTGTTAAGTTATATCAAAATCCGTTCAGTAGTTTTTGCATGAAATAGTGCGGAATTTAGTAAGTAACTATTTATTGTACACCCGAAAATAGAAGAAAATAAACAGAAACACAGAAAATATAGGAAAAAGTACAAGAGGCGGCCTTATCGCTAAAAGAGCGAAATACTGTAATGTCAATACATATTCATCATATTCATGGATGAGTATTCGTCGAAGACAAAAAAAAACGAGCTTTTGTGCCGGACAAATATTTTAAATTTTAATAAGCAAAAACGTGAGAAATAATTATCATTTAGAACGTATTACATCATTATGATTTAATAAATTTTATCATCTTTGTGTAATTACAAAAGTATAATGGATGCCTTTCTAAAAAAATGATAATATTGCAAAATTCATCCTGAATTTTTTTCATCAATCTTAAATCGTGGTGAAAATTGACGAAAAATAGAATCACCCATCTGTTAAATATGCACAACAAAACCCGATACTTGATTGCAGGTTTTACAGTGATAAGTAAAATTACGGTAATTTAAATATAGTAATAATAATGACATTTATTTAAATATTTCTTTCTCTATTCCTGATGAGATGCATGCTATGTTCCTTTTACTATGTCTATATATCTATTATTTTTACGACTTTTACATTATATACTAACTCAAAAGCTTAAATTATTAAAGTATTAATCATTTTAAAATACACAAAAGGGCGAAGGTGACAGCGGCGATGCGAACACGCCGGAATGGGACAAGCACTCGTCATCGTCTCTCAGCGAGGTGTCCGTCGCGTGTCTGCAGGACCGCATCCTGCAGATGGAGGAGCATCACTACAGGTACGGAATGATAAGGGTTTAAGAACAATACTAAAAATACCCTTTTGCTTGAGAGCAGTGCTAGAAAATTTTGTGTTATTTAGACAGTGGCAGTCCAGTAACGCGCTCGCTTGAATGACCGAGTGATGTGGGTTCAAATCTGGGTCTTGCACCTCTGATATTTTCATGTGCGAATCTTTTCTATCCTGATTACCACTTGTCTTACGGTAAAGGAGAAAAATCGAGAGAAAACCTCCATGTCTGTGAGAACCTAGCAAGTTTTCGAAAGACATGTGAAGTCCGCCAACCCGCACTAGGGCAGCGCGGTGATCCCCCATATATTGAAGGGAGGCCCGTGCCCAGCTGTGGGACGTTAAAAAAAGGGCTGAATACTTAAAACATACAGCAAATTTTATTACTATGTGTCTATGCATTTTTATTTTTATTACTTAGTTGCAGCTGTAGAGGATTACTTCGACCTTGTCTGGCTTATTGTGATAAAGCCTATACGTTACGCGAGGTTAAAGTCTAATTGTGTAATATATTATCCAAATCCGTTCGGCGGATTTAGTGGAGTACTAACATAGTGTTACATCTATGAAAGTATGTACAGTTCTTGAGGCATAAGCTCAGCTTTGCATTTGTGTGAGTGCAGTGTACGGATAGGCACGACGATACGGATAAACTTTGCGAGATTGGTTTAAATCTGTTTTAACTGGTTTTTGATGCGCGGCTATTGGCTTTTAGCTATCACTCACACAAATGCAAAGCTGAGCTTATGCCTCAAGAACTGTAATAGTAAGATAGTATGACATTAAGTGTGACAATAAATATTGCTATTTAAATAATATTATGTAAAATGAATCAAGTATCCAAAGTTTTATTAATTTCCAGCACAAGTGAAGAGCTCCAAGCGACGCTGGCCGAACTGGCCGACCTGCAGTCGCAGCTGGCCGACGCGCACGCCGACAACGAGCGGCTGGCCGACGAGAAGCAAGTGCTGCTTGAATCTCTGTGTCGGCAAACTGAGAAACTGGAGGACAGCCGCACTAAAGTATGTTATATTTTTATCAAAAAAATATGTCGTGGAATTTTAATAAAGTACCCGTTTTACGTCATGTCATACATTTGAGGCATAAAAATCGATCAAAATAATTCTTCTATCACTTTGCTTAATATGGTAGTTCCTAAGTTTTTATGAATATTATTATTATACAGTATGCATATATTTAATTAAGTATAATATGGTTGCACTTGTTTAGAAGTAATTTAGTAATTTAAACTCAAGCATCTGTTCCTGTCACTCTGGAGACTAATAGGTGCAAATACGGACAGATATACCATTTTTTTATTTTATTTATGATACATAATGTATTTGTAACTAAATATTTTAAGGTTGACACTCTACAAGAGCTGCTAATGCGAGAGGGCGTGGAGCCCGAGACACTGTTGTCAGGTGAAACAGACCAACAACAACTATTTGCGGTTTTAAAAGTAAGTTTCATGCAACAGAAATATATCTATTATATAATTTTCTGATAAAATAAAAGTATCCTTAGTTACTCCGCGTAACATTAGCCATTTGCGAGTGAAAGTCCCGTCAAAATCGGTCGAGCCGTTTCAGAGGTTGAGAACAGACAGACAGCCAGACAGATTAACATTTTAAAAACTGTTTTTTTGTTGGTATAAATACCGTTTATACTTCAATTTTATTTATATGTACTGATTTAATATACTTTGCTCTATGTAGGTATCTCAAGAAGAGCGACGGATTCTGTTGAGTAAGCAGGAACAGCTTGAGGCCGAGTTGAGAGATGTGAAGGCGGCGCTAGAAGAAAAAACCAAAGAAAATGAAACGATGTCAGAGAGAATACGGCAAGTGTTTATCGTACAATATAACTTAATACTTAAATGTATTTAATAAATAAAAAAGTGACTATCAGTTTTTTAAATTTAATAAAAAAACTCGTAAAAATTATATCCGTCTAACTATACCTAGTATCGACTACTGCGCCCGTTTTACTGTTGAGTAGGTACCTCGTTTGTGTATTACTGTAGTTTAGGTTGTGTGACGTCATGAACCTAACTTTACAAGCCTTGCATAACTTTTTTGTTAAGATATTTTAATAATTCTTTCAAAATATTTATAATATTTATAAAATCTGACTACTTAAAAAAATTGAGTGACTTCTCCATTTAGTCTAATAATAATACTTTCTTAGGTTTACGCGAATACTTGACATTATAAATGAAACTATCTTTTCGGATTTTGTCGCGGATTTATTATGATTTTTGGTTCCCGACGTTTCGAATGCTTTCCAGTAATCATGATCACGGGAGAGACCATCTCTCTCGAGACGACGATTGATTGATGATTGACCAAAAATCATAATAAATCCGCGACAAAATTCGAAAAGATACTTTCATTTATAGTCTTATAATATTTAAATTAGTGGTAATACTTACATACTACTTACATACTAATTTGTGCTTGCATTACTGTTTATATTACTATGTGCAATAAAGAATATAATAATATTGGGTGTCGGTGCAGGTCGCTGGAGCTGTCAGCGGAGCGGCTGGAGGCGGAGCGCGCGCGCGCCGAGCAGGAGGCGGCGGCGGCGCGCGACGCGGCGGGCGCGCGCCAGCGGCAGGCCGCCACGCTCGGGGACCTGCTCGCCGCCGCCAAGGCGCAGGTACTACCTTACTTCTTATATATAAAATTCTCGTGTCACAATTTTCGTTCCCATACTCCTCCGAAACGGCTTGACCGATTCTCATGAAATTTTGTGAGCATATTGAGTAGATCTGAGAATCGGCCAACATCTATTTTTCATACCCCTAAATGTTAAGGGTTGTCCACCCCTAAATTTTATTGTTTATTTTTTAGACAATTATTTTTTCCTACAGATCAACCCAATGAGGTTAATTAGCAATTAAAAAAATGAACGCGGGCGAAGCCGCGGGTACAGCTAGTATAATTATAAACATGATGTTAATGATAAATTATCCAGACATCGACTACTCAGCCTGAAGAGACGCCTAATGTATGTACTTCTGCATCCAAACCTGTCAGTCAAAAGTCTGAGGCAAGCGATACGGGGGAGGCGGGTTGAAATACACGCTGATTGGTTAATTTAAGGTTGCGACACTTGCTAATAGACAAATAGTGACGTGCCGGTAATTAAAGAAAAGTATAGTAACAATGAACTGCATTGAAAAGAAAGGGATGTAAAAGTGAAATAAGTCCATAGTACCAGGCACTCAGAGACGTGGAAGAGTTGCCCTAGTTTTATATGACTTAACATCGACGAAAAAGTTTTTAATTCAATTCAATTATCTTGTTAATGGCTTCAAAGCGTGCCAGTTGAGCACAAATTATTTCGCCAGTGTCACGTGTAAATCTCGTTTATATTTATACTAAATAACCGCGTCTAAGCTCGTTGAGAGAGGGAGATGGCGCGAAGGTCACACCCATGAGTTAGACAGAGTTAGAAATGTCACTGACTCGCGGTGGGCGAGATCTAACTAAGGCTAACTCTTCCCCGTCTCTGAGTGCCTGGTACTATGAACTTATTTTTTCGTTTCATCGAGTTTTAAATCATGTACATTCTAAAGAAGTTTCACTTCAAAAAAGTTAAAAGTCCTTAAAGTAATGACGTAACTGCAGCTGGCGGGCGCGGCGGAGGGCGCGGCGGCGGCGGAGGCGGCGGCCACGGCGGCGGCGCGGCGCGAGGCGGAGGCGGCGGCGGCGCGCGCGCACGCGCTGGCCGAGCGCCTCGCGCACGCGCAGCGCCAGCTCGAGCGCGCGCACACCGACGCGCGCAAGCTGCACGACGACGCGCTCGTTAGTACACACACTCACATACATAAATAATAAATATGTTGGGACAACAGCGCCATCTAGTTCCGTGGTAAGCTACGAGTTGATATTTGATATATTACACATATAAATTTTGAAATACATACATAATATAAATATTAACATCCATGACTAGAGAACAAACATTCGAACTCAACAAATGAATGCCCCCAGTGGGACTCGAACCCGCGACCGCTGGCGCAAAAAGTAGGGTCACTACCAACTGAGCCAAACGTGAAAAACATATTCAGTCATTCACTCTATTGATTCATTCACCACTTTTGGCGCATACCTCGGCGCAGTTTGTGGTGACCCTACTTTCTTGCGTCCGCAGTCGCTGGGGGCATTCATTTGTTAAACTCGGATGTTTGTACTCCAGTCATGGGTGTTTATATTTATAATATGTATGTATTTAAAATTATATATGAAGTATATCAACTATCTGGCACCCGTAACACAAGCTTCCTTCGTAGCTTACCACGGAACTAAATGGCGCTATGTGTAATAATATCCCAACATATTCCAATTATTCACTTATTCTTTCATACACCATCTCTATTTTCGAGTCGTTCGCTTATTTGCTGCTGCAAATGATGATATGATGACGACAAACTTCTTAATTCTCTCATAGTTGTTTGTCATAACGCGAAATATATTTACACCGTAGTAAACTACTATATAGAAATTCTGATTCATATAACTGTTAATGTAGCATACTAAATTAAATACATTAATTGGTGTCTTGGAATATTACCAATTTTGTATACATAAATTTATCGCTTGTAACATTTACTTTTGTTCCATAGGTATCTCGAAACAACGCCAAATCAACGATCTCAGAGTTAGAATTTCAGTTAGAACAGTTTCGTCAAGAGAAGGCTGCGCTGCAGGGAGAACTGCAGACTTTAAAAGATAACTCATCTGAATTACAAATACAGGTAATGTTAATTAAATAAAAAAATGTTTATTAAATATATTTTCAGTGTATATTTTATTTCAGTGAAGAAGGTTTTTTCGTATCTGTTGGCATTAATTCCTTAATGTATGTAAATTTGAGAACTATATACAAATTGTAATTGTACTTGTTGTTTCGTAAAATCTGACCAAACTTATAAACAAAATGCTATAATACTTCGCCTCAATGGTAAATACATTGCAAAATAACTACGATTTTTGTATATTCAGATTTGTCTTCTTTATAGAGTCGTTGTAGTAATTTGCATGAAGGAACAAACAAATTTGTTTGATACTGGTTTTCAATTTCAAAAATTTTGAATGAAATTTAGTACATAGACACACTGTGATAGTTAGTTTTAGTAGCATAATCCTTTTAAATCACTTGGCATATTTAATAATATATCAGTGGTAGCCCAGCGGTAACGCGCTCGCTTCGATAATCGGGTTCAATTCTGGGTCTGGCACCTCTGATATTCATGTGCGAATCATTTATATCATGATTACCACTTGTCTTACGGTGAAGGAATCGTGAGAAAACCTGCATGTCCGAGAAAACCTAGCAAGTTTTCGAAAGACATGTGAAGTCCGCCAACTCGCACTAGGCCAGCGCGGTGGACTATGGACTGACCGTACTGAGGGAGGCCCGTGCCCAGCAGTGGGACGTTAAAAAGGGCTGATGATGATGATGATGATATATCTTACAGCTGCAAGTGGCGACGGACGAGAAGCTGGCGCTGATGTCGCGTGCGGGCGAGGCGCTGGCGCGCGCCGCCGAGCTCGAGCGCCAGCTGCAGGACGCACGCGCGCGCCTCGCGCAGCTGCAACGTGACCGCGAACGAGACGTCAGTATACCCCTCCCCCTCATACACACACACACACACACACAGAGGTGGTCACCTTGCATCGCGCTCTCTAACTCACACACACACTCACAAACTATATTATTGTATGAGTTATCCAGCGCAGCTGCAGCGCGACCGCAAACGAGACGTCAGTATACCCTTCCCCCTCACACACAGAGGTGGTCAGCTTGCATCGCGCTCTCTCACTCACACTCACAAACTGTATTATTGTATGAGTTATTCATACAGAGGCACTCAGTATTAGAAAAACACATAAAATAAACGGCATTACTTATATATTTTAATAAATTATTCTTCTGCTAATATAATAATAATAAAAAAAAGAATATACTTAGTAAATAATCTAAAATTAGTTTAATATGTTTATATAGGAAACAGAATGGAAACAATTCCAGAGCGACTTATTAATGACAGTCCGCGTCGCCAACGACTTTAAAACCGAAGCGCAAAGGGAACTTGAGAGGCTTGTGTCTGAAAACAAGATAGCAAGGGACCGCATCAGACTGCTGGAAGATCAAATACACTCGCACTCATTAAAAGGTAAGTGAATGAATGATTCGAGACTGGAATGATTTGAATGATTAGCATGAGATTTTTATTTTTTAATTTTAATTTATGCTAACTTGTATTTAGGCATTTTTTTTCTTTTTTATCTATTAGTTACTATATTTAATTAAATATTGAAAGATAATTCAAATATGATATGTGGAAATTTGCCTGACATGCATGTTAGCTTTAAATTGTAGTCAATATAGGTTTTTGGTTGTGTACACAGTTGAGCAAAGTTTCAGTGTTCCATGCATTTTAGTAGTTTTAGAAATTGCATGTGATATACAATTAAATGATACCACGAAGTTTCAGGTTAATTAGCAAATTAACAACATTATCACGCACTAATTCTATGTAAGGCTTTGAAATGTAGTCGCAGTCATAGAACTAACTGTGTCATCTAAACTCGAAATGTATGTACATAATTTATTAAATTTGTCTAATGTTAATTTAATGTACCAAAACAGGTGTTGACAGGCAAGAATCTATGGATAGCGCACAAAATTGTTCAGATGGAAAAAGTTTGTCGACAGATTCCGAAAGTTTCGACTCGAATAGTGATAATTCATCCAAAGAAATATTTAAAAATATACGAACACGATATTTGTCTAGAGTTCACAGTGTTAATGAAAATAAGGATACTAGTCTTGTAGATCAGGCATTTTTCAAATTAAATAGTAATTCTGGTCAGAAAGATGTCCATGAAACTGTAAATAAATTTAAACTTGAAATCGATAATGTAACAATAGACGAAACAAACGATGATGACAGTTATAAGTCGTCTTTGGACAACGTTGATGGGTACTCTTGTAAAATTTTAGCTGAAGCTGTCCTTCCTCACTTTGAAAATAAAGCACTTAAGAGGCAAAATGCTATGGACTTTTCATTGCAAAAGCTCAGTCGTCAGGACGCTTTAGACGAGTTTTCTTATTTGGACACCGACACTGACCAATATATTTCTAAATCTGAATCTACTTTTAAAAAACCCAAAGACAAAACTATATATTCCAAGAATCTCTCTAATTTATTAAACGGTAAACTTAAGTCGTATAGTACAGATAATCTTAATGCAAACGGGGAGTTTAAAAATGCTCTCAAAGAGGCTACTAGTATAGAATTCCTAGGTGACACATATAATTTAAGTGAATCTTCCCTATACAGTGAGGGGTCAGATAGCGTTTTCATAACACGGTTTGAAAAAAATAATAATACAATAAACCATATAAATAAGGAAAATAAAACTAAAATTAATAATGCTACTACTTTTTTGAGTCATCGACGTCATAATGAGTCCGATTCTCCGCTTGAAATAGAATCTACAGAAATACCAGTTATAAAAGCAGAAAACATTCTTCCATTTCCTTATCCCGACGATATCAGAAGTGATCAAATTAACTCTGACAATATATTTATCCAGCGTATATCAAATGTCCTGGATGATCCAGTGGAAAAAGATCTAAAGAAAGTTAATGAAGAAATAAAGTTTAACTTTAAAGCAGCTCTAGATCGGATAAGTGGGAATGATAAAGAGAAAATAACACACGCTATTACGAAGGATGAACTTAGTTTATCTGAAGTTACAACTGAGGCAATTAAGCTGGAATCAGATGTTGATCCAGATTTAGATAATTACAAACCAGTTAAACGTCTCTCAACATTTAAGGGTGAAGATGATGTTAAAAGGCATAAAGATGATATCATGAAATTAATAAATCATAATGTAGAGCAGGCTGGTGAGGTTAAAATAGTTTCACATGTTACCAAAATACCAAATGATGATTTAAAATTAAAGGATTCATTGCATTCTAACGAACAAGCTTCAAATTTAAAGAGTAATGAAAACAAGGTACATATAATGAGTAATGAACATTTAATTCAAAATCAAAATAACGAAATTTTGGTAGAAAAATCCAGATGTGATAATTCTATAGGAAATTATGATATTAAACCGTCAAGTGAATCGATAATAGATGATAATGTCAGTTATCGCTTAAAAATAAGTACTATTAATGACCTTACATTTCCGAGTTCATCAAATAATTCGCTAAATCCTGTATATAGTAAAGATAATAAGATGAATACAATCTTGAGTCCAATCAATACAGTGAATGCAAATATTGAAAGTCGATCTTCTCCAATAATACGAAGTCCTGTCCTAATACAGCCAATATTATCGAAACCTAACAGTAGTGTTAAAGAAATTGATCAAAAAAATCAAAATAAAAATTCCACTGTATACTATGACGACATAGATCAAGTAATAAATAATGATATCAGCACTTCTGAACCAAAAATAGAATGTGAGAACATAAAGAAAAGCATATATCAGAAGCATACCAAGAGTAAGCCATTGCCACTGCCTCCGTTGAGGAAAGTTAAATCAAAAGAAAATGTGATGGAATCAAAAACAAATTCGTTAATAAGAAGTCCTACCAAAACCCCAAGCCCAATAAAAACAGTAGGCAGGTTATCTAAAATGCCTGAATGGCTAATTGACAATCAATATTACCAACCCCTAGAGGGTGTGCCGTTTGTTATTAACACGGCGCAGACATTTGTTAAACAAAACACAGTCATAGAAGATAATGATACAAAAAGAGTTAGTACGAATCCATTTCTATCCTTTGATCAACCTTTAAAGCAGCCTGAAACTGAAAATTACTATGAAGAAATTGGAGAGCCGATCGTACCTACCAAACAAATTAATAACATAGCAGATGACGATAAAATATCAAATAACACATTAAGAGAAGATTTCGGAAACGTACCGCGAGAAGAGATTTTAAAAGTGCCTAGAAAACCTAAAAGGAAGAAGAAACACGAAGCTCGATCCAACATATCCAGTGATAGCAAAGCGATGGTCAAAGATATGGCTCATATAACCAAATCTGTAATATCATTGTCTCGGACACCAAGCGCGAATGAAATTATCAGGAAACCTACCGGGTCCATCGGTGATATTGTTCAAAATTTGGAGAAAACCCAACATGATACACGACCAGAAGTACCTATTAGAAAATTTTCGCTTCAAAATCAAAAATCTCCTACCACTGAAGTAGATACAGGTTCGCTACCCAGATATGGAAAAGCGTATCACTGGAAGACGTTAGAGCACAAGCGGCTATCGCATCCGATTAGATCGTTACACGACTCGTCAACGCCCAAATCTTTACGTAAGTCAGGCTTTGAAAGCGTCCCGTGTGATATCTGTGAATGTAAATAACTGTTCGACGTGTGCCTCGTTTTGTTTTGAGTGTTTCATTTGGTGGCGGTTCGGTGCCGGTCATTGTACGCATTATATATGTATCATATCGTTTCTAATGTACTCTCGTCTAGCTTTTAGCATTCTATAACACGTTGCCTCAAAAGACGGGAGTGTTAAAAGCTAAACGATATTGTTGAATTTATTTGTGTATATGTTATTTTTCATTAGTGTTGCAGTTCATTAACTTATTTTATCCGAGATATTCAAGAAAATAATAAATAAATAAAGATTATTCCTTTTTCGGCATTTTACAGGAAATTAACCATGAATTGGCTTATAAATATGTATATTTCTTTGCTTTCAAAATTTTATAAATATGACAGACGGTGGCGGTTTATGTCTGCTGCTGATAATAATATCAGCAGAGTTTAACATGTTCTCTTTAAAATTTCCTATCAAAATTAAATTCATATCTTGCATACAGCTAGGTTACAAGCTATGTTTCATAATGTATCATTCTTACTCGTACTATTTTATGTTTAATGCCTCAAAGTTATTTATTTATTTTCAAATGAAAGATTTAATTTATTATATCCAATTTAAAACAGATTTATTAATTAAATTCTACAATTCATAATATAATGTTAATTCATAGTTCTGATTATCTCTCCGTACAGAAGAAACGCCGACACCACCGCCGCTACTTTCAAGCGCTTCCCTACAAGACATCATGGCCACTGCGGCCTCACACAGACGGACTAAAGGTATATTTATATATGCGTTTTCATATTTTCCATACATTGTAAATATAAATTCAAGACAAAACTCGTAATGAGTACACAGCTTTTATTAATCAAAATAATTATAGTTTTCAAACGATTTTGGTCTTTAACTAACGTATATAGTGCACATATTCCAATTTCACTGTTATATGAATTTTAAATGTGTTATTTAAAAATATTTTTATACGTAATTTTAGGTGTAAGCAGACAAGAACTTTTAGTATAATCAAATATATAATATAGCTTTTGGTATAATCAATACGAGTTATGGTTTTCAAACGATTTTGATCTATAAAACATACGTATATAGTGCACATATTCCAATTTCATTGTTAATATGAATTTTAAATGTGTTATTTAAAAATGATTTTATACGTAATTTTAGGTGTAAGCAGACAAGACTCGCGTCTGTCCGTGAAGTCCCTGATAGAAAGTATAGAGAATGCAGCGAAGGCAGCAAAGCAGTCCCCGGCGACCACACCCGTTACTGAGTGGCCACAGGTAAATAGCTTAGAATTTGACGACACGTTTGGCTCAGTTGGTAATGACCCTACTTTCTGCGCCAGTGGTCGCGGGTTCTAGTCGCGCTGGAGACATTCATTTGTTGAGCACGAATGTTTCTACTCCAGTCATGGGTGTTAATATTTATGGTATGTATGTATTTAAAATTAATATGTGTAGTATATCAACTAGAGAATCCAATCCCGCATCAAAATCGCGATCCCGCAAGCCTGCGGGATTAAGATCATCAATCCCGCGGATCCCGCGGGATTTGCGGGATTGATTTTAATTATTATTATTTTTGTTTCTTGTAATTTAAAGAAATAAAATACACACAAATATTTTTAATTATTCTTATCAACATGAAGCAAAGTTATCACTTATATTATAAATCACTATCACTACATAGTATAAAACAAAGTCGCCTTTTCTGTCCCTATATCCCTATATCCCTATGTGCGCTTAAATCTTTAAAACTACGCAACGGATTTTAATGCGGTTTTTTTTAATAGATAGAGTGATTCAAGAGGAAGGTTTATATGCATAACTAGCAGATCCCGCGGCTTTACCTGTGCTAAATCTAGGGAAGAACCCGAGCGAAGCGAGGGCGAGTCGCTAGTTAAATATAATGATGTTTAAGACAATACAATATTCACTATTTCACGTTTCATATATAGATTTTTATTTGAAATAGAACATATTCATTGGTTTTAGAGGAATTTAAAATCAGCTTAATTTTTTTGAAAATACTTTCGAAGAAATGATAAAGTATCTAACGTTTCATCTTTTAGATTTGATCTTATCTTGTTGCATAAATAGCCAGCGGCGGAAAAAGCACGCTCGGCTTCCACACTTGTAGGCGGAATTGACTTTACATAAGTATAAACAGCTTCCAAATACTTTCCCCTATTCCCTCCACATTCAAAAAGTGTCATCTCACGTTTCAATATCAAATCAGTTGAATTATCTTGAGTGGGTACACGCACAGCAGCTCTAGACTCTGCCACCCATTCAGTACGGAGACTGCGCTCTAATTCTTCTTCTAGTGTATGTGAAGGCAGATTCGATAAAGGCATGTCTTCTTCACTGTCATCATCTTGCTGGTTTTCAGTTTCAGGTTGCACGTCTGACATCAGTCTCTCAATTAAACACTTCATTTCAGTTCTTAGCGTAGCTTTACTTGGATAAAAGAATGGATTGTCCTCTACACTTGCAGACCTTGAATCTTTTTCTAGATATTTTTTTGGATTTTCCAAGTAAAGCAACACAGCAGTTATTGATGTGCGGCGTTCTTTTATCCGACGAGACAGTGACACAACAAGTTCCTGGCTTAACCTGGTGTTTTGTAGATTCAGTTTATTAATCATGAAACGCAATGTGGTTTCTGCGGTAATTAATGTTGCATCCTCGCGGCATAAGACGTTTACAGCGAGCTTCACTGGCTCTAAAGCTTGTTCAATATGAGTCAAAGTCATATATTCTTTGTCTGTGAATGAAAATGAAGATGATGTCAGTTTAAGGTCAATAAGTGCTTTAGACATGCAATGTTTGACTTCGTTGAACCTCGACAACATTGATGCGAGGCTGCTCCAGCGCGTTCGGCAATCTAAAATAAGCTGCAATTCTTTGCCAAATTCTGCTTTTATGTATTGTTGCAGCAGATCATTTTTTACAGGAGATTTTGAACTAAAAACCTTGACAATTTTTCTCACTTTTTGAATAAGTTCTCTGTATTTTGGTAGCAACTCTTCTGCTTGGATTTCTTCCTCTACCGAAAAATTACCTTGCTCGTCGTTATCATCTTCACTTTCATTATCACTCTCATTATCTGGTCTGTTTCCGAGTACTTCAGCTTGCATTTCTTCTTCTTGTTGTTCTTGTCTCTTATTGTACAGAACTTCAAGTACAGCGAGTTGCAATCCATGTGCAAAGCATAATTGGTGGTGCGCTGATAATAATCTGCCAACTTTCTTCATGACGGCTGCACCATCGGTTGTCGCTGCGATCACATCTAGATTTAGGTCAATTTTAAAATCCTGGAGTTTTTTTTCAAGCGCAGTTACACAGGCTTCTGCAGGAAAACGTCCTTCAATTCTTACTAGCCCCAGGTTCCAAATGTTCGCAGTCGCAGCTCCACCGGTAAATAAGTGAAGATTTAAATTCAAATAGCGGCGATTTCTTAAAGATGTCCACTCATCAAAAGTTAGTGTGAAACGCTTTTGCAATTTTTTCAGTGTTTCAAGTTCGCCGATAGTTTTCTTTCGAATGGATACTCCGTAGGCCATCACCATAGTTTGTACCGTGCTGGCAGAAGAAGGCAATTTGTGGCCTTCCGATTCAAATAATTCGCGCAAATCAATTGACGTGATGAACTTTGAGAATGGGATTCCATCTTTTGCTACCATTCTGCACACTCTTTCTTCCATAGAAACTTTTTTTTCGAGTGGGAAATAATCTGTTAATTTCTTTCTTTTCGGTGGGACTGACACTGCCGAAGTTGAAGCACATTCATCTAAACGTGAAGTAGTTGAACTAAACGAGCCAATTTGGCTTGTGCTGCTCGTTTCCATTGCCGATGCTGGATTTTCAACGCTACTGCTGACGCTGACGCTATCAACCAAGTTCAAATTCATGTTATGCTTTGTTCGCAAGTGGGTGTGAAGGCCTTTAGTAGAGCGAGCAGAGATTTTTATAATAGCTGGACATAACTTACATTTAGCGGTTGATCCATTTTCCGCTCTTAAAAAATGTTTCTATACTTCACTCGAGCTTTTATACTCTTTATAAACTAAATTGACACTCATTTTTAATAATAAATTGTATTTTTTCACTCGTAACGTGCTCTTAGCACTTTGATAATTTTATAATAAAAAATAATAGTACGTACGTTACGTAACCTTTTCACATCACAAGTAAGACGAAAATGACGCAATAACATTCTTTGACACTTGACCGCGCGCAAAGGTAAATCCCCGTGCGCCGTAGGGGAATCCCCAGTCATAGAGTACTGGAACTGACATTGATAACGTTCCGTTTTGTCCGATAATAGTTCCGATCATCGTCTGAGCCTATTTTTCTTACTTTTTTTCAATCCCGCGAACGTGCGGGATCCCGCATGAGTAATCCCGCATTTTTGATCCCGCAAAAAAGGTGCTGGATCCCGCATTAGCGGGATCCCGCGTTTGCGGGATTGAATTCCCTAATATCAACTATCTGGCATCCGTAACACAAGCCTCGTAGCTTCCTACGGAACTACATGGCGCTGTTGTAAAAATGTCCGTACATATTTAAATGTCCGAACATATTTATTACATAACGTTTTAATACAAATAATAAGTATATGTATACATGCATGCATTTAGCGTGTTTTACGTCTCCGTGCTTAGCTATAGTCTACCATCCTGGCCAAGTGAGGATTAGCAGACTGGCAGAAGACATATCTTTTGAAAATTTATCTAATTTGTCTTAAACATATAGCATGAGTTAACGATGTTTTTCTTTACCGCAAGACAAGTGATAATCATGTTGGAAATAATTCGCACATGAAAATATCACAGGTGCCAGCCTAGGATTTGTACTAATAGTTGAACAAATAACAATGATTTTTCCTAATTCACTACTACTAGCTACCTCTGCCTTAACATTATATATGAATATTTAATCATTTTAACCAGGAAATATATTTTTTTATATATTATGTTGTGTAATAGAACATTAACTAGTAAACTTCCATACTAGTTAATCATCCTATTTAAACCCGCCAGGTACAATCGACCCCAGGCGTCACGAACAACAGCACCATAAAGAACGGCATGTCGGAGGCGGCGCCGCCCAGCAACGGCCTGGCGCCCGCCTTTAAGCCGCCCGCGCCGCGCGCGCGCGCCGCCCCCATCAGCACAGGTATGTGTGTGTGTGTGTGTATGTGTGTGCGTGTGTGTGTGTGTGTGCGTGTGTGTGTATGTGTGCGTGTGTTTGCGTGCGTGCGTCTACGTGAGTGCGTGCGTGTTTGTGTTTGCGTGCGTGCGTGTGTTTGTGTAACGATGAAACGATTGAACAGATTTGATTATAGTTTAGTGCGCAGGTGGATTACATAACAAGAATACATAAATAGACATATATGGGATACTATATATTTGCGAGTATATATGTGTCATTATTACTTTTACGCGCTGTTATGGTTAAACATATAACAGTCATTTTCGAAATTGAAAATAATTATATTAGATATAAATTTCATCAAAGCAGCCGCAGGAAAAGAATACTTTAAACATCTTAATATATACTAAGTATCTTAAAAGTTTTTACAAATAAAACGTAAAGAAAACGGTTAGAAGCCATGCGATGTGTAATATTATAATTATTAGAATTTATTATTTAAATTTAACCTTTGGCACCTATAAAGTGTTGCCATTTTATTATGATTAACATCTTAGTTTTCTTATTTATTTAATTTTAAAACTATATTTCTATTGTAAATACGAAATTACAGTATTAATACTATATAATCTTGTAATATTAAATTAATTTTCATATTTCCACATTGACCGCATGTGTTCGCTTCTATTGCAGCATGGCGGCATGAGAGAAGCGCATAGCTACATATTGCCTAACCTATTTGTTTGTTTGTGTAGTCATATCTATCTATTTATAGATGAAATTGGCCTTTAGTAAACTTTTTGACTGTACTTTCTCTGTTTGTGACTAACAATTTAAGTTTTCATAACTAATTTACTGGTCTTCTATATCTTGCCACTATATTTAAGTAATAAAGTAATAATTTCTTGTTTTTCTAAAATATTAATATGTTTTAACTTTTATCGTTTGTTTGTATGTTTAGTTTTGTAGCATAAAAATATTACCTAATGTTTTTACACTTGCTTTCTTATAATCTTTACGTTGTTTGCTTTTACCTAACTAATAAGTGTTAATTATAATACAAAATAATATTACTATTATTTATTTCATTGGTCAGTGTTGGTGGTTGTTCTTCATGAAACTTTCACTGTGATTACCAACCATATGACTTCCTTTCACTGCTTAGTGTCATTTATGCAATAAGAAAATAATTGCTTAAAAATACCTTATACACCTTAAAATGAAGATATTAGCATAATCTTATAATTAAATATGTATTAATTATAAGATTCTTAATGATTTTTAAGCAATTATGTTGCATAATTGAACTTGTAAACTGCACAAGTCCGAATAACATGAGCACAGTACAAAAACCCATACAGTCGGCCTTTGTTTCTAACGAAAATGCTATCAAATGCGAATTGGGGCGTCACGAGTCAACCCTAAATTTCCCGAGTGTCATACAAAAGTGAGTATGTCAGTCGGGTGGCAGCACGGAGGATAAAAACAATGGAGAGAGCATCGGCATGTTTTTGTATTAGCTTAAAGTCGCTCATTTACAGCGGGGGCAGAGGCCCAAGTGATGCCCCACTTGTCTTAAAATAAATCAATAATAATACCTACAGTAAAATACAAATGTATCTATTCTTGAATTACATCGATATAAATCGTTGCGATGCTGCGACAGCACTATCGAGAAAAATAGACAAGACGTCAACGTTGACGCGAGCTGCTATTCAGCATATGTTTAATGGGCGCGGTCGCCCCGCATGCACTCTCCATATACTCCATGGGTGGCAGACTGTATGGGGGTAGACTGTGAGTGAGTGAGTGAGTGAGTTGCGCGCGCAGAGGCAGCAGTGAACCTGCCGGACGAGCAGCGCGCGCTTGCATCGCTGCAACAGAAGGCCATGGAGTCCTTCGTGCGGCGGAACAGCTACGGGGATATATGTAAGTTTTCACGTTTTCACGATTGATATACTTTTGAAAAAGAAAACTTAAGATATAGGTACGGTTAGAGTCTCTAAAAGTTTTTATTTTATTTATTTATTAAGATTCACCAGTGGTATTAACCATACAGTAATAATTATGTTATTTTACAAAGTTCTTATTGCTAAATGCATTACCTTTTAAGGTGAATGTTGTAGTTGTATAGGTACTTGATAAAGGAGCGGATATTTCGAAATGTTGCCCTTTTTTCAAATCTCTTGTTACTTTTCGGAAGACTACATTAAAATTTTATTTCGTTTAAAAAAGTACTTTCCGCCTTTGAATTTTATTCTTTCAATTTAATTTTTCTGCTTATTACTGTCTGCTCTCTATGCTCTATTTAAAAAAAATACACTTGTAAGACTATGATGTTCTTTTGTTATACTACTTATGATAGTAATAAACCTTGTAACTATCAGATATATCTAAGAGTACTTTCATCAAAAGTAAAAAGTCACAAGGGTAATAAGTTCCTAGTGATGTACAAATGACATGTAAATTAGTGTCAGATACGTAAATTTCTTTTATGTAATCAGGTGAAAGAAAAGATCCCCTTAACGCCTTGCAAGTGAAGAACGGCGGCTCCAAACGCAACGCGCTGCTCAAGTGGTGTCAGCAGAAGACTCAGGGCTACAATAACATCGATATCACCAATTTTAGGTAAATTTTCTTTTGTTACCAGCCATCATTTGCTATTATTTGTCTGTGCCATTTTTGATTTTTGTCAATATACAGCATACTTGACGACTCGTTTGGCTGTAAGATAACTTACTTTTTATGCCTGGAGGCATTTATTTGTTGAGTACGAATGTAGTTACTCCAGTTATGGGTGTTTATATTTATAATATGTATGTATTTAAAGATATATAAGTGTAGTGTATCAACTATCTGGTATCCGTAACACAAGCCTCGCAGCTTACCACGTAACTAGATGGCGCTGTTGTAAAAATGTCCGAACATATTTATTATGTATTATCTATACTAATATTATAAAGCAGAAGGGTTTGTTTGTATGTTTGGTTGAATGTGCTAATCTCAGAAAGTACTGGTCCGAATTAATAAAATCTTTTTGTGTTGCATTGTCCGTTTATCGAAGAAGGCTATAGGCTATATTTCATCACGCTACGACCAATAGGAGCGGAGTATCGTTAGTTCTGCGAGGTACCGTACCGCGCGACACAGAAAGAATTTGGATTCTGTTCTTTGGAACGCTTGCGAAGCCGCGGGAAATGCCAGTGCAATATGAAGTGTAACTGACCCGTGTGTGTGTGTGTCAGCTCGTCGTGGAACGACGGTATGGCGCTGTGCGCGCTGCTGCACGCGTACGTGGGCGAGGCGCGCGTGCCGTACGCCGCGCTGGCGCCGCACGACAAGCGCACCAACTTCTCCGTCGCCTTCGCCGCCGCCGAGGCCGTCGGCATACCCACCACCCTGGTACTCACACACCCCACGAGAGAGAGAGAGAGAAATACACACGTCTCACTCTCTCTTAATATCAACACACATAATCACATACGTACACATACGCACACACACGCACACACACACGAGAGAGAGAAATACACACGACTCACTCTCTCTTAATATCATCATCATCAGCCCTTTTTAACGTCCCACTGCTAAGCACGGGCCTCCCTCAGTACGAGGGGATCAGGCCATAGTCCACCGCGCTGGCCTAGTGCGAGTTGGCGGACTTCACATGTCTTTCGAAAACTTGCTAGGTTTTATCAGACATGCCGGTTTCCTCACGATGTTTTCCTTCGCCGTAAGACAAGTGGTAATCGTGATAGAAATTATTCGCACATGAAAATATCAGAGGTGCGAGACCCGGATTTTGAACCAGCATCACTCGGTTATCCAAGCTGTCATCATACTACGTGCGCGCACGCATACGTTTATACACGCGACGCTATAATCATATGTACAAGAAGTGTGTGTATGGTAGTGATAGTAACAATATTATTATGCGGGTACAACGTACGAACGGTGTACACGTAAATCATATGTGCTAATCCAAATAAATTGTTAAAAAGTAGTTTAAAGTGATTATTAAAAGTGAACTTTTACTCTAAATTAAACTATATATAGTAAAATTTATATATACGGTGTTAAAATACATGTATAAGTGTTTTTACAATGTAAAGAAACAACGAAATATTCAAGTGCAGTGCGGTTCTGATATAAACGCGTAAGTGACACGAAATACACGGCGCTTACGAAGTTTTGGACGTTGCTGTTTTGTAAGATAACTTTTGCATTTCTTGTTTTAAAGTACTTTTTTATATTCCTGCCTCCTATTTATCCGTTAAAATGGATTGTAAATATTGCTCAGAGGTTTTAAAGGGGGATGACTGCATTAAATGTGTTTCGTGTAATAGTACATCCCACTTCCAATGCGTGGGATTATCAGAGGCAGACTTTAAAAGAATGTTACCAATGAATAAAGCCAAATGGAAATGTCCTCAATGTAAGACTACTATTAATACTAGAAGTAACAACAGTCCGCAAGTTTTTACCTCTGACGCGAAGTCTTTATTATTACTTTTCGATGAACGATTTAACAATCTTAACTCCACGATTGAATCCTTTAAAACATATATAACTGATGAATTTAGAAAGGTAACCGAGACAGTTAAACATTGGTCAGAGAAAATCGCGAATATGGAGTCATCTATTAACTCTGTCATTCAAAGAATTAATGATTTTGACTTAGAAATATCTAAAATTACACACTTGGAATCGGAAATGAATGAATTAAAGATGTCATTTAAAGATTTAAGGGAAAATTATAGTAAAAATGAGCAGTGGGTATGTCGTTCAAATATACAAATTAACGGTGTTCCCCAAAAGAAAGGTGAGAATCTCATACATCTAATTAAAGCATTAGCCGAAAAAGCTAACTACCCCTTGTCTCCGGATACTGACATAGATTTCATAACTAGAATCGCCACCAAAAACGATTTGAACGACAAAAGACCTAAACCTATTATTTTGAAAATGCAGGCTCGTTACAAAAAAGATGATTTCTTATCATCCCTTCGAAAATTAAAAACCTTGAAGGCTTGCGATATAGGATTTTCGGGAATGCAAAATAGAATATATTTTAACGATCATCTTTCTACCAATAATAAAGCACTTTTTAATGAGGCCAAACGCTTAGCCCAACAAAAGGGCTATAGCTACTGCTGGGTTCGTAACTGCACAATTATGGTTCGGCGCACAGATTCTTCGCCGGGTCTTCATATTACATCAAAGGAATGTTTAAAGAAAATCTCATAAGTGTTATATTTCTTTATTGTTTTTTTTGCATTGATTTTTATTGTAAGCGCAATTTTTATTCCACACTGTATTTAGTGTCAAAATCTAAGGTAAAAAAGAAACTTTTTTTCACTGAACTCATTATTGAATCTATTATTAATATACGAGTATATTTCATATCTAAAATTATAATCATTTGTCGTTTACTGTCTGATCCAAAGGTGATACTGCTTACTATTTTATGTTTTAAGATATTGCCTATATTTAAAAAAAAACTAAGAATGAAATGCCACACATTTTTTCTTTTATTTCATTTAAAAGTAATGATGATTATTAATGAAAATAATAATTATATATATTTAAATTATTAACATGACATTAAGTATTTTTTATCAAAATGTCCGTGGATTACGGACCAAAACAAAAGAATTCCACTCTAATGTTTTGAATAATAACTATGATATTATATGCTTAACAGAAACGTGGCTTTTGCCTGGTATTTTTGATGCGGAACTTTTTGATACTAGATATGATGTCTACCGCACGGACCGTGACTACCAGCGCTTTAAGATGAGTATGGGAGGTGGAACTCTGATAGCGATACGTCGTGATATTAATGTAGACTTACGTAATATTCCTAAAATTCCTGACATTAATGATGCAAATGTAACTATCCTGAATATAAATCAGAAACTAGGCGCTGTGCGAAAATCTCTCATTATTTTGTGCTGTTATTTTCCTCAAAACTCTAATCAATCTGATTCACAATTAAAACTGTTTGAATATGTCTCGGATTTACGCTTAGAGTTTCCACTTTATAATATTATTGTATTGGGTGATTTTAATATTAAAAATGCAACATGGTCACCACAAAATAGCAGCAACTGCCTCAAATTACAAAATATATCTGAAAACGTTCTCACTTACCAATTATCTACGTTTATGAGCTTTATCGACCTACAACAATATAACTGTGTGCTCAACAATAATAATAGATTATTAGACCTTGTACTATCTGACTTAACATGCTTAGTATCTCGAACATTACCTTTAGCGGAGCCAGAAGATGTTCATCACCCCTCACTACAATTGTTGGTTGATATTCACTCAATAGAAAGAAACCTTAGTGTTAATTGTCGTATAGTACGTAAGTATCACAATGCAGACTATAGCATTATTAACGCACAATTAGCTGAAATTAATTGGAACGACGAACTAAATAATAAAAATATTACTGAAGCAGTTGATGCTTTCTATAGAATCATAAACTCTGTAATTAACAAATATATTCCGTCTAAATTGGCAAAAGAAAGCAAATATCCCATTTGGTATTCACGTCACCTAATTATTCAAATTAATAAAAAACTAAAATGGCATAAGAAGTGGAAGGTATATAGAAGGGTTAGTGATTATAACGTATTCTCAGAAATTAGAGCACAAACAAAGTTTTTAGAAAATTCTTGTTACAATTCGTATTTAGAACGAGCAGAAAACAATATTAATATTAATTCTAAACATTTTTGGTCCTTTATTAAATCTAAAAAAGAACATACTGGTATACCAGATACAATGTATCTTGATTCCCAAACTAGCTCAGATGGTCAAACGATTTCCAATATGTTCAATAATTTTTTTCATTCTGTCTTTGAGATGAACTCATTATTCACTCCTGATATTCACAATTATAGTTCTAATACAATAATAGCTTCACTGGATATTTCAGAAAACAAAGTCCAATCATACTTAACTAAATTAGATACATGTAAGGGGACTGGACCAGATGCTATACATCCAATTTTTCTGAAGCAATGTAGTAAAACTCTAAGTGTACCTTTAACTATTCTCTTTAAAAAATCTTTGAATACCGGTTGCTTACCCATAGAATGGAAAAAATCTTTAATTACTCCTATTCACAAATGTTATGACAAAAGAAATATCAAAAATTACCGTGCAATCTCAAAATTATCCACCATACCTAAGCTTTTTGAAAAGATTATATACGACATGATATACCCAGTATTGAGACCATTACTAATGAGTAATCAGCATGGATTTGTCAATAAGCGATCTACCGAATCTAATCTTTGCGAGTTTTTGGATTTCATACTTAATGCAATGGATTCAGGATACCAAGTTGATGTTATATACACCGATTATTCAAAGGCCTTTGATAAAATTTCGCATGGACTTCTAATAAAAAAACTTGAATACATCGGTATACATGGTAACCTGCTTCGATGGCTAACATCATATCTCCGCGATCGATCTCAGGCTGTAGCAATCAAAGGTTATACCTCTTCATTTGTTCCAATTACTTCGGGAGTGCCACAGGGCTCTCATTTGGGTCCCTTATTATTCAATATATTTATTAATGATATTAATAGCTGTTTTTTAAATTCAAATATACTATTATATGCAGATGATACTAAAATTTTCAAAATTATAAAAAATAAGCAAGATTGTGTTGACTTGCAAGAAGATATAAATAGACTGGAACTGTACTGTAAAGCTAACAGTCTATACTTGAATTTGGAAAAATGTTGTACAATTACTTTTTCAAGAAAAAAAAATCTAATTTTGCATAATTATTCGATTTCGAACGTTAATCTGAAAAGAGTAACAGAGGTAAGGGACCTTGGGGTCCAGCTAGATAGTAAAGTCATATTTGACTGTCATATAAATAACATAATAACCAAGTCATATCAAATGCTGGGTTTTATATTTAGGCAAGGGGCAGATTTTAAAAATGTTAACACACTAATACTACTATATAATGCATATGTAAGGTCAAATCTAGAATACGCATCTACATCATGGAATCCTCAATACAAGAAATACATAGACTCAATTGAAAAAATACAAAATAAATTTTTGAGGAGAATAAGAAGTAAATTTGGCTCTGCCTGTCTCAGTAATATTACTTCTCTAGAAACCCGTAGAGGACACAAAGATCAGCTTTTCCTTTATAAAATAATTAATAATTTAGTTGACTCTCCGTACTTACTAAGTAAATTAACCTTTAACTGCCCTAGTCATCACACTCGGTCTCAGGCTACTTTCTCAACCGCTGTCTCCAAAACCAGGTATTGTGGCAATTCATTTATTGTAAGGTCTTGCAATAACTATAATAAGCAGTATCATGATATTGACTTGTTCAATAATGGGTTCAAAAAATTCAGTTACCTTTTAAAGAAAAAAACATAAATAATGTATTCATTGTTAGTATAATTTGATAGTATTCTTTCCTTAGGCTATAGCTTTTTTGATTGTTATTTTAAGTTCACATCTTTATGCTTTTAGTGGAAACTTTGCTGGCTTAATTTTTTATTTTATTTTAAGTGTTAATCTATGTTTACTAAAATAACGCTGTGTGTTTCCCAAAGATAAATAAATAAATAAAATACACACACACTTTATGTTTTTTTCTCTTTCTTCCTTTTTTTATACTTAAAAGTAGAAGTTCTAGAAGATTTATTAAGTTTTAAGTAGGTTAAAAGCAAACATTTGCTAGGTACGAGTCTAACTTCAAACCTCAATTGCTCTATAAAGTGGTTTTTAAAAAAATACACTTTTTAATTACATACATCATTTCGATATTTCTGTAAAATGTTTAGTTTTGGAAAAGTTTTCAAATTTCTAGACTCTGCTTATTTAAACTATACGATTTTTTATTCTATTTTAATTTGTTTCTATTCAGACATCGATCACATCACATCACTTATAATTCAATCCAACTTGTCCACAGAACATACAAGACATGATCCAGCAGGAGCGGCCGGACTGGCAGCAGGTGATGGCGTACGTTACCAGTATTTACAAACATTTCGAAACGTAGACATTATTCATTTTGCATAAAATAATATATGCACTGTATCACAATACATAAAAAAAATTATTATGTACGACATGGCGTTCTAAAAACGAGTGAAACTTCTTGGCGGTGACAAGTCGCAGCAATCAATTTTAAATTAACTTTACACTTTTGTGAAGTTGAAAGCTTCAAATCATGCCTCATTGCCATGTAAATGCAAAGAAGTTTCGCTTAAAGCTATGTTAAATTGAACTTGATGATGCATAAGATATTTAAGATCTAGAATGTTCGATCTTATAATGCCATAATGGCAGTTTTGTAGGTTGTATGTAACATTCCTTTAAGAATAGTTAAGAGTACGTCAATCGCAATGGTGAATAACATAAATAACAATTAAATTATTAATACGATGGATAATCGAATATAATAATAATAAGGCAAATTTATATATAGAACTAAACCTTTTGCTATGTTGAATATTGCGGTTGGCGTGTATGAAATCGTGTCCGCCATTTTGTGTAAATGTATGCCTTTATTCAGCCTTGGAGCTTGCGAGGAATTGATAGCCGTCTTTCCACATAAAGACTGATTTGATAGGTTAGTTGGTTAAGATCATCGTTGAAACAATTTTCAGGGGTGCTAAATTAAACATTGAGACAACAGTCATAGTAAATGTCAAATTAATTAAATAAAATTACCGCTTTTAAATAAAATAATAAACAGTTTGAAAATGGTTGCTAACCCCTGACATTTGTTGTGTGTGCACATTGACGTATGATGTAATTTTTTATTTTATTTCAAATCAATAATCGCTCTATTCGTGAGAGGGCTTTTAATAGTATTGTCTGAGATATTATTTTATTTCATTACATTTTATGAAGACATGTTTGGCTCAGTTTGTAGTGAACGTTAGTGTGGTGTACTAGGGGTCACGGGTTTGAGGCCCGCTGGGGGCATTCATTTGGGTAATGAGTACGAATATTTGATCTGCAGTTATGAGTGTTTATATTTAAAATATGTATGTATTAAAAGCTATATATTATGTGTAGTGTATCAACTATCTGGTATCTGTAATACAAGCCTCGTAGTTTACCATGGAACTAGATAAGCTATAATTTAATACTTTCTTAGGTTTACGCGAATATTTGACATTATAAATGAAACTATCATGGCCACGGGAGATGATTGCTGTAAAGCATTCGAACCGTCGGGAACCAAAAATCCAAATAATTCCGCGACGAAATCCGAAAATATAGTTTCATTTATAAGCTGTAATGTCTCAACACATTTATTTGTTATATCTGTAGTCAATGTGCACATATTATGGAATAACGTAGATTAAGAAATGCCTTATTCAAGTGAATGGCCTTTGGAATTGTGTGTAATGTCATATTACCATATATAAGTGTTCTTTACATAATATTACAAATATTGTCACTATTGTCTTCTTAATGTGTTACTGTAATAGTTTGAACTATGGTAATTCTAATATTTCCATTAAATAGAAACAAATGATATAAATCTTCTAACATCTAATAAATTATTATGTTAGAATTTCTGGTAATTAATTCGGATTTGGCAAATGTTAATTAATATTAAATAAAAAAAATTGGTTTTTCATAATTTGAGCTTTTGCAGTAACATGTATACTCCATTTACATATAGTAAGTAAATAATATAAATGAATATATTTAAATATGGAATAATCATAAACTATACCATATTCATGGAGCCTAAAAGGAGCTATGTTTCTATTTTATGAATACAATATGGAATTTTTTGGCATTATAACAAATATTATAGTATATTTTTAAGTAATAAGCCATATACACATTTTGTAAAAGCGATGGGATTAGCCTAAAAGTTGCATCGATATGGACTTTGCTGCGAAAATTTCCACACCATATAAAGTACTTATGTATGTGAAAACGTGTCCTTCTAATCTCCATCTACTAAACTGGAAATAAAAGGAGACTTTTGCTACTAAAGGTCAAGGAGAACTATATTGTAGGTTTTTACAGTTTGGTATTCTAAATAATAAAAATAATCCAAGTTTTTAATCATGTAAAAATATTTATGTAATAGCTATTTTTAACCTTGGTGATGTTAGAGGAATATTCTCGAAAAACTGCTATGGTTTCAATGTTAGTTAAAATTTTAGTTTGGGTGTAAACGAAGCCAAGCTGTAGAAGTCTAGTATACCAAAATTTTCTTCTTATTCTTTGACGTTGTATGTCACATTTTACTCTCTGACTGGACACTTATATTCTTCTCACATATATTCCTAAATGCAAATTAAAAACTTATTATTATAAAAAATAAAATGTATTAATAAATTAATAATTGCATTCATATAAAATAATAAAAAAAATTAGATTCTTCTGATATTGTATACTGTATATTGTATAATATATCCAGTTTATTGCCTTATACGCTATTGCTACTCGTATATTACCTCATAAGTAAAGCCTGCACCAATTACATAGTAGACATTTCGCCTTATTTTTAAATTAGGAAAATTAACCGACTTGTTTAAATGAGGGTTATGAGCGTCGGCTTTTTACTTGTCAACTCGTAATATACAACTGTTTACAAGCTATGTACAGTCTGAATGCGTTTTTATCGAATGTATCTCCTTCGTCTTTCTCCATTCGTCTAATAGGCTATGTGATTTGTACTCATCTAGCAAGATTTGAAGCCATTTAGAAGAAAAAAAATATTTTAATCAAACGTTAAAAATTTATATTTATTTGTCTATTTCGGCTTTCCTATTAAATCAATTATTTAATGACTGTAATTTTAATCATTGTTGGATATTTACGAGTTGATAATCTAAACTCTAAAGTGAACCCAAGTGTTTATAAATTGGAAGGACTTTATTTTTAAGATCTCTATTGAGATAATGATTCCAAGTTGATTTCTCTCGATAAGATTAGTATTATCGCGATTTTGTGTGGATTTTATTTCAAATTTTTCTTTTGAATTGAAAAAACCATTTTTTTCTTTTTTTTCAAATTTAAATTTAATATTAACATAAGCGTTTAGTGAAACGTGATAAGATTATTTTTGTCTATGGTTAATTTAGTTTTTTTAATCTGTGTTTTTATTTTAATTGAGATGATTGGTGTCAGCGTTGTGATAATGTAGCCTAGGATGAGCGATTGATATAAGATTACTAATAACGATTACCGATTATAATATTTTGATGAAATTATTTATTTTTGTCTTTAAAAATGATTCATTTGTGATTTCTGTAGGAATTTTCACATATATAGTACATAATACATTTAAAGCTTGACTTTATATACGTCCTTAACTTGTCGACTTTAGACAGAGACGCTTCTATATGAGTGAAAGAGAAACTGATATATGAATGTGTAGTGTGTTATAATTTTTCAACTCTTTTACTCCTATAACGCTGTCTCTGTCACACGAGGTCTTGAGAGACTTGTGTTAATATTTACCGGTATTTAGTGATATTTGCATTTAAAATATTTGTCTTTTGCAACATTTTGATAGTACAATTGATAAATATTTTAGCTACGACTGTCCATACTTATGATATTATAAGAATATATACCAATCCTCGTTTCGCATTGTGACTGTTTGTTGAAGCTATATAGAATAATTATCTATTTTCATATATCTGTATTTCTGTACATATAGCTAAAATAAAGTTCCTGGTTTATTTTATGAATAGTTTTATTTACATTACAGACTTAATAACATTATTATTTATTATATAAAAATAAAATTATGGTACATATACATTTGTACAAATAATTAAAGCATCTAGATATAAGTTGTAGGCAGGACACTAACAAGCAAGTGGCAGAACTAATTGCACTTCAATTTATTTTTTGTATAATAGTTAAAAAATATAATAAAATTATGTAAATTTCACAGATGATAAAGTAATTAGAATTGACCAGTCCGTTCTGTTACACTTGTTAGTTAAAAACATTCACTAGGGAAGTCTTCTCACTGCCAAGACACTTAGTGTAGCTACCATTCGAGTTCTCCGGGAATGTATTTCTCGATGAGAGACTCGTAGTAGGGCCATAGCTCCTCGATATCGGGGAGCGCTGCGCTCTTCGTGTATAAGTCGTATTGGCTGCAATTAATTAATTTTATTAGTCAAAACTAAATACTTTTGTCTTTTTTAATCCATCTAATACTCGTAGTTATTAAGGCAGTGATAGTCCAGTGGTAATTAAAGCACTCGTTTTCGTAACTGAGTGAAGCGGCATTATATCCCGCGTCCGATATTTTCATGTACGATTGTTTGAGATTGTTTGAGAGAACTTAACAAGTTTTTGAAGAAATGTGCAGTCCACCAACCCGCACTTGGTCTAGCATTGGGACGTTTAAAGGACTGAATACAAATACTTAAAGACTTTCTTTGTCACAGATATTGTTTTATTTAATTAAACTATATCAATTTATTAAGTACCTACTAGCCTTTCCCGCGGCTCGGAAATATTTTTCTCCCGTTTTTGCAACATTTTTCATAGATGCTCCACTCCTATTGGTCTTAGCGTGATGTAATATAGCCTATAGACTTTTTCGATAAACGGACTACCCAACACAAAAAGAATTTTTCAATTCAGACCAGTGGTTCCTGAGATTAGCGCGTTCAACCAAACAAACAAACTCTTCAGCTTTATCTTTATTCGAGAAGTCTTAAAACGATTCTATTAGATATTTTAATAAAAGAAGCGGTAAAATGTATTACTCACTTAAATTTAAGTACGGCCTCCTTAATTTTATCATCTCTGTCAGTGCAGAATTGTCTGTAGTCGCCGCCCGCGTGCCACGGGTAGAAGGAGTGGTACCTGACCAGTATAGAAATATTCGTTATTTTGACACAAAAAATATACAACGTTATTGACTACCTCTTCTTTATAAAGTCTGGTGATAATATACCTACAGCAGGACATTCATATGACTTTGAATCATCTTTGACTTTATCATACACGATATTGCCTTTGCATTAAGCTGCAGAATATCGTTCAGTAGGTACATTGTACATGTTGCTATAATATGGCAATCTATTACAACCATTTCGGTTTGTAGGTTTGATTCCTTGTGTCACAAAGATAGCTTACAAATAAAATCATGTTTTTAATAATTTATTGAGTAAGTTACACACCATAATTACCTATAGAATATTTAAAAAAGTCATTTTTCTCTAAGAATTAAAAACCTATTGAGACTAAATATAAAGATATTAAGAAAGTGACCTGATCATCCATAATCCTTCTTCAGGGAACTTGGCGTTATTATGTTTGAGCACCCTGTACAGGTACTCGTCGTGTCCCCATGACATCATCAAATTTTCAATACCACACTTTGGTTTGTAGGTACCGTATAAAGTGCTGAAATTATAAGAAGAAGTTAACTAATGTATGTGGAATCGGAATTAGTTTTGTTCTTAGGCTCCATTGTGTATTTAGGTATAAGAGTGTATATAATTTTATGACGGCTTAAGAATTATTTATTAAGCAACAGATGTTTATTTTTAAAGTAAGGTTTTAGTGTAGATAATAAGTAAGTGCAGATGTTCATTTATGGTAGGGTCTAGTTATTGTGAAATAAGATGCAAGCAGATGCTTATAAGTTTAAGTATTGTTTTGAATATTGTGAATAGAATAAGAATGCCCCTTTGTAAGATAGCTTTAGTTTATTATGTAGTTGTAAAAGCCGCCGGTACTTTGTAAGCTAGTCTTAGTAGTTTACCTGCGAGTAAGCTGGGGTGGGGAAAAAGGGTATAAATAAGATGTTTTATTGTAAGAAGATCAGTTGTCAGTTGTCAGTTGTCAGTTGTAACTCTCAGTCGTAACGATCAGTTGTTGTAACCAAGAGTCCAAGGCGACAGTCCTAACCTAGTATTATTGTAAGACGGACTTCTATTTATTAATAAAGAGTTTACACGCTTATATTGATTCCTAGCTCTGTGGTTTCATTTACTAGTATCACCTAACATCCACGATACTACATTTTGGGGGCTCGTCCGGGATCACAGCAAGCAGGAAAATTATGAGCGTGTATTAAGACGTGTGTCAAAGTCTGACTGAAGAGTGCGCGAAGTAGTAAGTCATGGAAGGTGAAGTTGACCGGGTCGCAGGAGGTGTGAATGCGGTGATGCTGGAAGACGACCAGCTTCCGCGAATGAAGGTTTCAGAGCTCAGAGTGGAGCTCAAACGACGACATCTCCGGGTGACAGGTCATAAACCTGAATTGTTGGCGAGGCTAAGAGCGGCGCTTCTGTTGGAACGAGAACGTATTGCTGATGATGAAGAAGAAGTAGACAGTGAAGCAGATGAAGACGACGAAGACGATGACGAAGATGTGGGAACTACCAATATGCTTGGACTCAGAAATTTAGGTGAATACAAAGACGTACGTCCCCTGAATTCTATTATTGGCAACCGTAGATATAACGACCATGACGACGACGACAACGATGACGGTGAGCTAAAACATAATGGGACGCAAGTGGTTCACAGGCGTAACTCAAACAATAAATCACATTGTATATTATTAACATTTAACGACGTTGAAGGATCGCTCGAAAAGTTTAGTGGTGAAAGCCACTGCAACGTGCAACGATGGTTGGATGATTTCGAGGAAATGGCTTTACTTTGTGGTTGGAATGATGGTCAGATGGTGGTGTACGCAAAAAGATTATTATGCGGATCAGCAAAACTATTTGTTGAATATAAAAGATGTGCGATAACGTGGAGCAAATTAAAGAAGGCACTTATAGACGAATTTGAAGAAACAGTAGATAGTTTGCAAATTCATCGAGAATTAAGTAATCTGAAGAAGAAACCAGACGAAACCTATCAGGAATATGCGTATAAAATGATACGAATTGCAGCCCAGGCAAACTTCGAAGATCTTACAATTATTCAATACATCATTGAAGGCATTCCTGACATAGCTGTAAATAAATCAATATTGTATGGTGCACGAGATATAAAGCAATTGAAAGAAAGATTTCGTCAATATGAAAATATGAAAAGAGAAATGGCAAGAACCAAACTACGAACAGCGGATACCAAAGGTGACAAATTAAAGCTAACCTTATATAAAGATAAAAAGAGAACTGAAGACCAAACGTCTGTAGCTAGGCACTGTTTCAATTGCGGCGAAAAAAACCATTTGAGTTCAGAGTGCCCTGAAAAACGAAAGGGACACAAGTGCTTTAAGTGTAACGAGTTCGGACATATAGCGTCAGAGTGTAAAACGCAGGCAAAAAGTGTATGTGTAGTGTCACGGCTTAAAACCGAAAAGTATAAAGAGACAGTAAAAGTTAAAGACTCTATGACTCTAGATTTAGTGGATACGAGGAGTGACCTGAACTTAAAGAGTGAGAATGAATGTGAAAGAGTGGAATCGCCTCCACCGCAACAAAATCAAGTATGTTTAGACGGTTTAGGATCGGATGCAAACGACGCACTAGGCTTGTTTACAACTAGCGTGATAACGGGGTATGATGACGTTGCTGTAAAATGTGATGATGTACCATACAGTGATAATGGAAATGACAAATATAATGAGGATTCCATCGGAAACGGGAATAAACAACACCAAATATTTAAAATTAATGCCATTGAAACAAAAGAGATTAATTTGCCGCAGATTAAAGAAGAACTTTATAGAGAAGAAGTAAAACTGATTAATACAAAGAATAAGTCAGAGGCAACTTTTAATAACGCTAAAATTATTTTAAATTGTAATAAGCCGATAACATCTCGACCGCGTAGATTCGCTCTTTCAGAGCGTAGAGAGATGAATGATTTATTAAATTTAAAGATGAAGGTGAAAGTTATCCGACCGTTCAATTTAAAATACATAAGTCAGTTTAAGAAGAAATATGACACTATTAGAGTATGGTCAGACATTAATAAAATTAAAAAGAAGTTTTTAAATAGACCTGTGTATAAGAATGTTCCAGGTGAAACATTAGTGGTAGAACCTAGGAGTACGGAAATGCAGGTAGTCAAGGGAGTGCATAACCGACGACATTTGGGGATAAGCAAGACGAAGGCATTATTCAAGAGGGACTTTTGGTTCAACGGGATGCTCGAAAAGGTAGTTTTAAAATGTCACGATTTTATTATAACCAAGAAAAAACATCAACCATTACGTCCTATAAAGACGAATAGGCGAGGATTTAATAACCATCGTAAAATGATCCCTGTTTACGAAAAAAGAGATTTTGTGGCAATTAAGCGAACGCAGTTTGATCCAGGATTGATTCTAAAGCTAAGCAGATATCGACATCAGCTGAACTATATAAAACGATGGATGTTTATGACATTTGAGGGCAAATGTCGTTTGAGGATGGCCGAATGTGGAATCGGAATTAGTTTTGTTCTTAGGCTCCATTGTGTATTTAGGTATAAGAGTGTATATAATTTTATGACGGCTTAAGAATTATTTATTAAGCAACAGATGTTTATTTTTAAAGTAAGGTTTTAGTGTAGATAATAAGTAAGTGCAGATGTTCATTTATGGTAGGGTCTAGTTATTGTGAAATAAGATGCAAGCAGATGCTTATAAGTTTAAGTATTGTTTTGAATATTGTGAATAGAATAAGAATGCCCCTTTGTAAGATAGCTTTAGTTTATTATGTAGTTGTAAAAGCCGCCGGTACTTTGTAAGCTAGTCTTAGTAGTTTACCTGCGAGTAAGCTGGGGTGGGGAAAAAGGGTATAAATAAGATGTTTTATTGTAAGAAGATCAGTTGTCAGTTGTCAGTTGTCAGTTGTAACTCTCAGTCGTAACGATCAGTTGTTGTAACCAAGAGTCCAAGGCGACAGTCCTAACCTAGTATTATTGTAAGACGGACTTCTATTTATTAATAAAGAGTTTACACGCTTATATTGATTCCTAGCTCTGTGGTTTCATTTACTAGTATCACCTAACATCCACGATACTACATGTATATATCGTTAATTTACTGCTTTACAGGGTTTTCTTGATTTTCTTGAGACTAAAACATCATCATCAGCCCTTTTCAACGTACCACTGCTGGGCAAGGGCCTCCCTCAGTAAGAAAGAACATCAGGCCATAGTCCACCGCGCTGGCCTAGTGCGTGATGGCGGACTTCATATGACTTGCGAAAACTTGTTTCTGATTTGAACGATGTTTTCCTTCACCGTAAGACGTGAGAGTAAAATTAATAATATTACTTTAAACTAGAGTTTGGGTAAGTTCCTTACTTATATTTCTCATTATACGTGTCAGGGTTGTTCTTAAAGCTGTCGTCACCATAAACTATACTATTGCCCCACTTGCAGCCAACGGGGAAGGTGTCTCCCACCACGCACCATTGCGGTTCACCGTAAAACGCCATCACCTGGTTGCAATATAATCTCGTATTTATAACAAAAGTTGTACTTTACCTCTTCTTTTCTAAAATTAATTAAAACCTCTATCGAAGTTCTCCGCTTTTATCAAATGTTTATACACCAAATATAAAAAGTAAGAAAATAAGCTATTTGTAGATACATTTTTGAAAAACGACGAACTAAATGAGTCGAAACGACGATTTCGTTATGATTTCATGAAGTATATTTTCTTTCAAAATTGAGTATTTCTATACCTTTCCTAGGTCATGTATTAATCCAATAAGGTGGAACCACTCATCATCAGGGTGATCCTGTCGGATTCTCTCCGCGGTCTGGAAGGCGTGCACGATGTTGGGCAGGTCGGTGTCGGGGTCCGACTCGTCCACCAACTCGTTCAGCTTGATTAGAGCGTCCTTCACTGTCGACTTGAAGTGGTTGAACTTTAACCATTTATCCATTTTGCCTATGACAAGCATTAAAATGTATTTAATTTGTAGAAACTTGATTGGTCGATGTATTATTATTATTTTGATTTGTGTTTGTATGTATTTTATTGAACTGTTTCCCTAATAAATAAATAAAAAATAAAATATTTTTTAATTGTTTCCCTTTTGATAAATGCATGGAGTAAAGGTTTTATGCTCCATGGATAAATGTATTAAAATTAAAAATATAAAAATAGCTTTCCCTTAATGAGTTAAACTACCAATTTCATATTAAACTTAGAATAAGAAATTATCATTAATTGCACGTTTGTTTTTCTATTCAAAGCCAGTCTATACCTTTAACAAAGTCCACTGTCATGTTAGTGTGCATATCGTAGTAAGTTTTCCTGACACGCTCTTTAATGGGGTCCTGCTCGTCGATAGAGTAGTCGCGGAAAGCTTCCAAGGGTTTTCCATCGTAGACCTTCTCTGGCCGCATCAGCAGAGACGGGTCAATCATAGAAATTGTGTTATCCTTAAAGTAAAAGCTGATGTTTTTAATTGTACTTTATCTTTTCATAGTAGGTAGATTTATAATACGCTTAATAGATTTTATAATGAACTTTTTTACATTTGTACCTATTTAGGAACTATTTAGGAAACCATTTAACATATGCGTTTTATTTAAGCAATTTTATTAATGATACTATTTTTAAACTACTTAGTCATCTTATAATGATAATTGACTACGACTCGAATTATTTAATGTACACCATTACTAAGTCTCTGTATTTAAACTCGATAAGAACTGTAATAAATATCAAAGCCGTAATCACACAAGTTTGCAAAAATATTACATCAGATGACAACGTAGTAATAATTTTAAGATAACGTTACAAACCTAGACCTACATATCCTACAGTCGACATAATTCTAACTTAGTGGAATTTATGCACTCAATATTTTTTGGATAAATTTCAGTGAACGGGAGCCGAGTATTTTGTTTTTAGAAAGTTCTCTGTCTGTCCGTCTGTTAAGCCCTCTGGACAGATTTTGATGATGTTTGATTTCGATGTATGATAATAGCTGGTTGTCCGAATCAATATATAGGTTAAGGTTAGCATATAAAAGTATTAATGCATAAAAATATCACATCTCTGAGAAATCTATAGGTAAATCGTTAAAATGTACATATATCTAGGGACGAACCCCGGACCCGAGCAGAGCGATCATGAGCCACTAGTTGCAAAATGTATCATTCGAAATTAAGATAAGTTTTTTTAAAATTGTTATTGTTTAGTAAAGTCAAAGAGGAAAAGTTAAATACACCTTCCTAAATATTATTTTTTGTGCATTTAAGAACTTAATTTATTTTTTTAAAGAAAATAATGTTAATCCGAATTATTGTAATCAAAAATTTTTTGCACTTACTGGATTTAAGACCTTCATCTTGGCGTTGTTTGCTTGAAGATGAGGCGACGAAGACTGCTCCTTGCGACCCACACCAACATCTTAAATGTGAGCGACAAATTGATTTATCAAGTCTGAACTGTGGGGCTAAAATGTTATCAGTTTTACGTAAATTATTTAATATTATCGTTATGGCAAATTTTAATGTCGCATTTACTTCTAATAGTTATAGTAGTAATTATTGATGTTTAGGTGTCATTAATTTTATTTATGCATTAATTAATGTGCTTATTAATAAATATAAATCTACGTCATTATTTGTTAAATGGGTAATTCCAGCCTACCCAGACCATAGTTAAGAAGATAGATAGATAAAATTTAAAATTAATCATAAATATAAAAAATTATATACAAAATAAATCAATATCTTAATATGGGGTATATAATATATTCATGTACCTATGCACAATTAATAATGTTCATTATGTCTCGTACAATAAAAGACGCAATTGAGGATGCCAGGCGTCCAGCGGTAGTTTACAATGCAGTAGGGAAAATATTTTTGACTTTTGTTAAACTAGCGTAACTTTACGACAGAAAGTTAGTAGCCGTTAAGAGACCTATCGTAGATTAAAATAATAAAAAAGTAGCCGAACCGAGCCATAATTGGTCGAGAGGACATTATGATAAAGTAATTTCTAAATACAATGAATTGATAAAAATATCTATCTAAATTTATTTATACTAAATTTAATAAAACCCAGTAAATAATATAAGAAAAATGCATTTTATATAATGCATAAGGGTGAATATTTCATTTCATGCATATTTTACATTTTTTTTTGACGAATCAAATATTAAGCCTGATGGTGTTGTTTATTATTTTTTTGTACAATATATAATGAAAATAAACTAAATATGAAGGAGGTACAGTAATGTGACGTTTAGTATTGAAGATATAGGGCTTTGTTTTTTTTAATAAACGGTAATGAGATTAGCACGAACGGTAATTGATATTTAGCTAATGGTAATGAGATTTATTCAAATGGTGATTAGAAATATATTAAAAAGTATAACATCAGAGTACTTTAATCAGCATTTTATTCGTTAACAATCAAATATGATTTGTAATAAGTAACAAAGAGGAAACATAATTAGTATAAATAATCAAACGCGTATAATATAAACAATCATAAAAAAAGGAATTTAAGGAGTCAACTCAAAGTAAATAATAGAAATTGTCAATTTTTATTTGTAACAATAAACACTAATCGATTTATAATTTTCATGTACCACTGCAACATGGTGTGTTAGCACTTTTACTCACCGTTACGTCAAGACAGAGCAAAAGTTTTCTTTGGTAATATTCATTACTGTTCCTGTGACATGTTTAGAATACATTTCTCCCCTACCACTGTAAAGGTTCCCTTAAAATGTGAGTAATTCACCAATGCCCTCTACCACTAAAACTTGCCAGTATTTCTCTCTACTGGCTCGCGACCAGTTTCATATCGAACTTGATTGCTAAATGTCCCAGTCGCAGATCTGTTCAAAGCCAGCCCCTTTCCTAAATTCCGATGATCTCGGCGACCTCGGGATCGGTATTTAAGTGAAGTCCATCGCTTCTGTTTAAGTGTGTCGTGTTGGCATGGAGTCCATGGAGACCTGATGAAACGCTCTACCGCTGGCCGCTCGTTTGTTTGTACCCAGATCTATCCCCCATGCCAGCAAAATACACAGTTTGAATGGTGCAGATATACACATACTGAATATTTTTATTTAACCCGAGTCCGCCGAAATCTCAGAATTCCTTTTTTCCCCCTTTTTGATACACTATAGTTGCAACAAACGTAAGAAAAATTTGCACAGCGGCCACCCCTTCCGCGTTTAATGTGGACTTTTGCAACAAAAAGGCACTCCATTCCAACCTCAATGCTGTCCATCACTATCTTGAAACAGATAAGCCGGTCTTACTTTTTTTAATGGAGACAGATATTGTCCTGCCGATACATCTTGCTTAAAATATCCTAGTTACAGCTTGGAACATGTCTTTCTGCCAAAAGTTGGGATTTGTACGTTCGTCAGGGAAGATATCACTCTGTTGTCGCCACCCCGTCTTGACCTGTCAATTTTATGGTCACGTATAAAATATGGGGGACATACTCCAATATAGACGTGTATCTCATAGTGGAAACGCCGAAATAGACCGACCCTTCGGACATCCAAGAAGGGTCAGATTTCCTATTCCAGCTATATCCCTGCGTGGAAGTTGTGATCCTCGGAGATTTAATGCCATGTCCAGTTTACACGTCATTTGGAACAGAAAGCCAAATTGGCTTCCAAAACAATAGTAGTACTTAACGGAGCGAAACAGTATTTCAGTTCCTGTTCTTTATAAATCACAGGTTCACCCTCTCATGGAATACTGTTATGATCTCTGGGCTGGCACTCCTCAATACCAACTTCTTCCATATAACAAGCCGTTCATATTGTCGATGATCCCATACTAACATACGACTTAGAACCCTTAAGCTTTCGGATAGATGTTGCACTCTATGTGTATTCTTTCGTCTGTATAATGGAATGTTCTGACGAACTTTTTGATGTGATGCCACCGTCGCGTTTCTGTCACCGCTCTCTTCCCCGTCGGGTTGATGTCATCCTTATATACATGCCTGGCATCCCAAAAATGAACATGCATCGCGCTCCTTTCTGCCCGCACATGCAAAATGTGCAATGATCTTCCTCCTGGGGTCTTCTCTGAGCGCTATTATGTGGGGCACTCTCAACTCCTGTTATGTTGCAGGTGTCTAGGGGCAACAAACTTACCATCACCAGCTAACGCGGATTGTTAACTCGTTTTCCCCTTACTGTTAAAAAAAATGGTCTCTCACCACTTTTTCTTTGCTGTCTTTTGTTCTTGGAGTCATATCACCAATTGACAGAAAGGAACGCCTTTCATCTTATACATATATTTTTGGCCTCCTTTTTTTTTCTAGAACATGTAAGACTGGGTTCAATTTAATATCTTTTTCTGTGTGTTATTTTAGCCCTTAATCTGATTTTTTTTTTGTTTTTTTTTTAAAACAATTAAAGTATGTGGGGGTCAAACAGACAAATAGAACCAAAATAAAAGCTTACTAATCTAATTTCCGAAAATGCGTCACTTAACATTAATTGTAAGTGTTAGAGTCCTTGGGACATTAAAATAAAAGTGGACTGTATTAATATACTGGTTTAATGCCGTAAACGTAATAAAAAAAAACGCCCGTTTGCGGTGGACGTCGTGAGAGCGAGTGTCGGCTGCGCTGCCTCCATGCCGGTCGACGCGGTGCGCTCATCCCCTCTCTCGGCCAGGAAGCCAGGACCGGTTCCCAACATGCTCCCCGGATTGAAGTATGCTTCAAAAGACTGGAAGAGGACAAATATTATTAAAAGCCCTTCGAATGGTTCCTCGTATTGTTTTAATTTCGGCAACTCTAGCGATGCCGTCGCCGCCAGGATACAGCTGAGTGACTCGTCCTAGTGACCATATAATATAATTGTTTATTTATACGGTTAAGGTTTCATCAAATCTTAACATTAAACTCATTACCGTTACTTTCTTCTAATCACCATTCGACTATAAACGAATGGTAAATAATGGTAATTAGAAGTTTGGTAATTAGATTCATCAATATATGCGGTTAAATATAGTTTTTTTAAAAAGTCATGGATTTATGCAGTCTATTGTTTAAAAGATATCCTATTGTTGGTTACATCTAGCTAAAATTAAATAAAAAATAACCAATATATTACCTTTTATATTCGAAACGGTATGTAGAAATATTCCAAACCACACCAAATTTTAACCGGAGAAACTTATTTCACTTTGCCGGTAACAGTCTTTCATGCGTGTATCCCGCTCTATTGCAGAGTGTCGACTGATGCCGAACGTTTTGTGAGAATGAAGGTACATAGTGATGCGAAAGTATTAAAATATCGACACAAACATGTCGCTGAATGGTAATTATGAAGAAGTGTAAGGACATTTTTTAAAGTAGTAAAAAGTTGTTTAAAACTGTTCTTTCATGAATAATAAAATAATAAAACATAGATTATTTAGTCTTTTATCATAAATATATACGATAACGTATTCTTTAAGGACAGTTTTTTAGTAAAATATTTTGATTAGGTCAAATCTGGAAAAAGGACACAAATGGTAATTAGATTTTACGTCTTTGTTAATTTTTTTTACACATACCTAATAATAATATACATATTCAACGAGTTGCGTCCATTAGAACCCGTAGCTTATTAAAAATAAATATTATCATCTTCAAAATATTTTAACGTTTTATACATTCTTTATGGCCAGAACTGTAATATGCACCAAATGAAATATTCACCCATAAGCAGCAGCATATTCAGCAGTAAAGTGTAAGAGAATCTACCAAGCGGTATCAACCCTACATTACACAAGAATACGAAAGTTACATTTTCATTAAAAATTTATGATAAATATACCATCTGTATAACAATGAGTGCATACCTTTATTGACGAACACTAAAGCAATTCATTTTAATTCTGAGCCACTCAACTCGTATCTATTTTTATCTCCCAAGTCCCAACTTTATTTAATAGGCGAGGACACTAATCAAAGCAAACAAAAAAAAATACATATAACCTCCTCCTTTTTTGAAGTCAGTTAAAAAATAGAAAAAATGTTACAATCATATGAAAATTTATCCATTTACAGTTACTTTAATACGTTCTAATGGTTCGTATACATTTCTCAGGCAGTGGTAAAGCAGTGGTAACGTGAGTGCTTCAGTAAAGCTTGTCTCGCACGCTGGTATTTTTATTTCTAACATGATTACCACTTGTCTTACGGTGAAGAAAAACATCGTGAGGAAATCTATATATTCGAGAGAACCTAGCAAGTTCTCAAAAGAGAAGTGAAGTCCACCAACCCGCACTTGGCTAGCGTGGTGGATTATATGGCTTGATTTCACTCGTATTACTGAAACATTTTAGTAATAATTATATTATTAGTTTCAGTAAGACGAATATTATTATTTTCAATTAACTCCCAAAGTATTTTAATGAAGTGTTAAATTTTGCCTGTATTTGAATGTCAGTCAATGCGTAGCTTTCTTCTATGTTTGTGTTTTTGTGATAATTGTTATTACAGTAGATAGTCATGATTACACCTCGTCCATCCGTTTTAGATTAGGATACTTAGAATAAGAGAGACACAAACTCAACGTCTGGCCGGCCCACCCGGCTTCCGCCGGCCGAGAATGTATTTTAGACATTAAAGAAGCCTCAAATCGGCTACATGTCTCATTTTCTTTTATTTTATTAATTTAGTGTTATTTTTAATTTAGTTATAATTTGTACTAACTGTACAAGTAGTTTTCAATACGCTCTTAAACTAAAAGTAGATATTTTGAACCTTAAATACTCGTATAACACGCGAATAAATTGGCACTGCGTTTTTTATAAAAATATGATAAGATTTCCTACCTCCCCATGGTAGCCTAGTAGCCGATGTTTTGGTTTAACGTGACCTGGGAGAACTTTTTAACATGTTGTGTAACAAGGATTTCCTTATTATATATTTTTTCTTATTAAAATAGACAACCCGACCCGGTAGTGCTTGGCCGAAAAATTGAAAATCTTAATCCCTTGCCTTTTTTTTAAATAACTTAGTAACCCACTTTTACAGATGTTAATCAATAAATATAATAAAAATGTAACGGATCGCTGTCTGTACTATATTATATGAAAAAAATATATAATTGTTTGTCTGTTTGTTTGTGGAGTAGGTGCACGCTAATCTCAGAAACAACTTACCAGATTTATATGTGGTTTTCACTAATATATTGTGGTAAGATTCACTTAACATTTAGTGTTTGTTTCATGTCAATCGGTTCATAAATAAAAAATTAAACCAATTTAAAGCCCGAAAACGGCGATATAGTCTAATTTATTCGTCCCTATAAATAAAACTATCTTTTCGGATTTTGTCGCGGATTTATTTGGATTTCAATGGAATACATGACCATGATTGCGTTAAAGCATTCGAAACGTCGGGAACCAAAAATCAAAATAAGTCCGCGACAAAATCCGAAAATATAGTTTCGTTTATAATGTCAAATATTCGCGTAAATTTGAAAACGAAAATTTGCTTTCATTTTATTTATTTTTATTATATAATATAAACACACGACAGTAGAAGCGTTTAAAATATTTTATAAAAAATATTGTATAAATATTTTATAAACATACAGATAACTTTTAATTGTTTGTGTATTAATTCTGCGTAGTAGGTATGTTGATTTTAAGCCTATTGATTTTTAATATTTGCCAGTATTTCAAGGGTATCTAATGAGAAATATAGTGTTTTCTTTTATAGGTAAACGTTTTCATATGTTGAAAAGAGATGAGTATAGTTTTCGACAGATAATATTTGATAATTTAACCCATCACCCAACCTACATTCAAGAGGAGTGAGTTAGGGTGGTAAGTATGTATCTCCTACGTGTGCATGACAGCCTGGTACCGCGTGTTTTGAGTAAAACGTGTCGTGTTAACGTAACCATGAATTTTCTTTCAATACGCGGAAAAATTTCCACTGCTTTGTATTCAAATATGTCTGATAAAACCTCCTACATCTTCGTGGGAACCTGGTAGGTACTTCAATTTTTGACGTGACCTGGGTGACATTCTTAACATGTCGTGTAACATGGATTTTTTTTATTATATTATTTATATATATCTAACTGAGTCGGATCTGTACTTTAAATATTTTTTTGGAAACGCTTATTGAAATTTTCATTATTAACGATACAGAGAATAAATGTATAATTTTTAGATTTTGTCTGTCCGTTATATCTGTAAATAGCCGGTCGTCCGGGGCAAACAGAAAAGATACTTTTTACATCTCTCATGTTCGGTAAGTATAATTCGCGTCATGTAAAAAGAACGCTGGCTGTCATGTTGCGCAGAGACGATTTATCGGCCAATTGGCGAAGTAATTTGTGCCCAAATGGCATGCCTAAAAGCCACAGAATAAAGAACATGAACATGAACATGAACATTTATCGGCCAATTTGGTGGTAAGACGCGGAGCGCGGGACGGCGAGGGGGAGGGCACGCGCCGCATGCTTTCCGGCTCGCTATTGGTTCGTCAGTTCAAAATACCATCGCGCACACAAAAGTTATTAGTTACGAAATGGTTTTTTATAAAAAATAGAGAAAAAATATTTTTTGACGTATATTATTTTATAAAGAGAGAGTTTGATAATAATGCAGATAATGATTTTAAAAAATATGTTAAATTAATTAATTATATTTTTTGTAAGTAAATTAAACATTCTACACTGAATCAAACATATTTTTTTAATTAATATAATTCTATTTAATTACATTCTATCTAATATATTTTTCAATGTACCTGTCAATAACCAAAATACGTCGCGAGCGAAAGGCTAGTTCAAAAATAAAAGGATATACTTAGTAATTTCGTATGCGAATGTACCCATGCGCAAACACACCCCCCACCACTTTCTTCCAGCGTTCTTTTTACGTGACGCGAACTGTAGATTCTTATTACCTCCAAATGGGGCTTGTAGGTGACTAATTAGCGCTCTAGGGTAGTAATGTAGCTAAAAAAGCTCTAGGGCGGTAAGTAATAAAATAAAACACTTCAAAAAGTTCGCGTACATCTAACCATCATACTGGCAATAGACATTATGCATTCAGCCCAATGACCAAAGAGGTCGCTTTGCTATTCAGCTTTGTCTTCGTGTGAGTATAATAGTCATCAATTTTAAATATCGAACGGCGAAGCTCAATTTCGATCTTGAAAAAATAATATTCTTGTAATGCTGGTTTTTTTACACGCTTTTTATTAGCTTCACCTGCATGTATGTTTGTTTGTAACCGACTTCTTTGGGCGCGATTTTGACCCACTTTAAACGGCCAGATTTCGTTCAAACTTTGTAGATTTATTGAGGACCGATGACAATACACTAATTTGATAAAATTATTCCATTTTTCAATTTGCAAAATATGATTTTTGCTAGAAAAAGTAGAAAATAAATAATAGTTTAAAAAAACTAAAAAACACGCTTTTTATAGAAAACCGAACTAAAAAATAGAAAATAAAATTTTATTCTACTTACCTCACAATCGAGATGTAAAGCTGAATAGTTAGCTCGGGTGTAAGCATCAATTGCACCCTCGAACTATAGATATAAATATCTCGGGCTGCAATTGATGCCTTACAGCCCTTGGCTACTAATCTACTATTGATATTTCTAGAATATATTCAAAAAATAATGCTAACAGCTTTTTTCGCCCTTTAGGTAAGTACTTGCAATATGCTAAAAACAAAATTATAAAAAGTGTCCATTGTTTTGTTTGAAGTTTGTTGGGATAAGAATAAGTTAACGGTCACGACCACGATGCCCCATTACGCGAAAATAGTAAACAAGACGAGATAAAGACTGGTTACATTCTATGTTATCAATATATCGATTGCGACGTCATTTGCTAAAATATTATTTATTATGTCCGTAAAAGATGAAACGGTGAAAGAACTAAGTAGTTAAAAAAAAGCTCAAAAAAGTCTTTTTTATAGAAATTTAATATATAATAAGTAATTGTTTTTTGATTGATAATAATGACCAGCAGGTACACTTCTACAGCTAAGATTTTAAGGTAAATTGTAAAGACAGGAAAACAAAAGATATTGACTTTTGTTTAATTTCGTAAATGTATATTAATTAGATCTATTTGTGTTTATGTAAGTAATATATATAGTATAATATTGTAAGTATATATTGCATAGATTTGCACATTTTACTATAGAAAAAAGTAAAATAATTAGGTATCTACTTCGCTTACAATATTATTTTTGAGTCGATCAAATTAATTTTGATAACCATTATTAAATATTGGTTATTCTTTTTTAAAAGTATTAAGTTTTTGAAAAAAAAACAGGTTATTCAAAATTGTGCTATTTACGAGGGTATAAAATTTCATTCGATATTGTGTAAATGTAGAAAAATAAAAAAGGTCTAAATTAATTTTAATTCTTTTATTTCTAAAGCAGGTACAGAAAAATACGGTTGATTAAGTACATCATTCTATTAGTATATCGTAAATTAATAATACACTAACAATACTAGGCTCTGTTTTACGTCTCTCACCACTCGCACTCGCCAGGGATGTATTTCGCAATAAGCCCTTCGTAGTAGGGCCAAAGAGCTTCGATATCAGGAACTTTCTCACTCTTAGTATAAAGATCGTATTTGCTGCAAAAGAAATTTAAATTAGACAAATATAATTTATTTCAATGTGTTTATGTGAATTAGATTTTTTTATATACGATGTGTGTACTGTTAATAATTTATTTAACAAAAAAAAACTACTGTAACCAATGACCGTGGAAACTTTTGCAAATTGTTCACATTCTTTTATACCTATTATATTCAGTAAATCCGAAATTATCGAGAAAATATATAAAATGTAATGTTTATAGTAATTATTAGAAACGTACTTAAATTCGAGCACCCATTGTAGAATCTGTTCATCTTTTTCGTTGGTGAGGTGTCGGTAGTCGCCGCCCGCGTGCCACGGGTACAGGGAGTGGTACCTGTACGTAAAGTAGTACACATTTGCTAAGAATTAAAATTAATCTTACAATAATATAATGAATTTGTTAGTTTTATACATTCTTCATAATGAATATGGCATACTCTCTACAGACTCAAGAACTGAAAAGCTCTAACAATGCCAATTATTTAGACCAACTTCAAAAAATAGGAGTACTCGATTTGGTCTATTTTTGCGAGTAACTTATGACGAAATTAACCAATCAACTGTAGCTACCTCGAAAGTCGTAGTAATTGACACTCAACAATTCTCTAAGCTTTGCTTTAAAATATATGCTAATATTTATATATAAGTCTGAATATACTTATTTCACACTTGGCTAGTTTCAATACTTTTTTAACATTCACGGGTACTAGAAAAATTCTTTATACCTATATTGACAATAATAATATATACTCGTATTTACATACGCTCTCTCTTTCTACTCTCTCTCTCTCTCTCTCTTCAGCTTTATAATATTAGTATAGATTAGTTACCTGATCATATAAAGCCCCTTTTCTGGGATCTTAGACTTGTTATGACGCAGAAATTGGTACAGATACTCGTCGTGACTCCACGATATCAGCACGTTGTCCAATCCGCAGTGAGGCTTGTACATGCCATACTTGGTGCTAGTAGTTAGCAATAAAGGATAATATTAAAAACGTGTAATATAAAAAATCATCAAAAATTTGAGAAAATGTTTATATAAATAAGTAAAAATTCAAAACTAACTTATATTTAGGATTGTAAGTGTCAGGATTGTCTTTGAAGCTCTCGGGACCGTAAACGATGGAGTCCGCCCACTTGCAGCCCACGGGGAAGGTGTCACCCACCACGCACCATTGCGGCTCCCCGTAGAATGCCATCACCTAAGTAATAATATAACAGTTTACTACAGAATTCGGACATATCATGACCATATTGTAGATTTTATTAACATAATATAAGTAGGTAGGTATATATTGAATTTTACACTATAATCATGCGGAGAGCGTTAAAATCACCGATTTCTTAGGATAAGATTTGTATAAAGAGCATAGAGACCAAATCTTTATAATAATCAAAACACCATAATTAAGCAGTTTCGAGGTATAAAACAGCAAATAAACAAATAACGATCCCTTGTTATTATACAGTAGGTACACACCTACAATGCGTACGATAGGAGAAAACCCACTATAAACATGGGCAAAGGCCATTGAAGGTTAACTCGCTGAACTCCATCAAATCATAACTTGACATCAATAACGTAAGAAGAGATCATTAAAAATAAATTATCTTGCTTAGTAAAATGTTATTTCGATTTAATTCCTACCTACCCTCTTCTTTTTATTTTCTTTCGAGACTTATCAGCTTATTGAATTATTTTCCTAGTTTTCCTAGTATTAAATATAAGTCTGTCTGTTAAATACGTAATATATTGTGAGTAATTATCTTTACTCAAGCGCAGTATTTAGAACTTTATTGTAAAAACGATATTTTATATATTTTTAAATAAATTGTAAGATTTTGTGGTTTTAAATGCATTAATATTTCATGTCATGAATGTTCACTTCCTTTTAAAGTCCCTACTAGTTAGAAGGCATCAAAAATATGATTATTAGAGAAACTTACTTTTCCCAAATCATGGATAAGACCCGTGAGATGGAACCAGTCATCATCAGGGTGATCCTGTCGGATCCTCTCCGCGGTCTGGAAGGCATGCACGATGTTGGGCAGGTCGGTGTCGGGGTCCGACTCGTCCACCAACTCGTTCAGCTTGATCAGAGCGTCTTTCACCGTCGACTTGAAATGGTTGAACTTTAACCATTTCTCGCGCTTTTCTACAAATTAATGAACAGTTAGTAAAATTATTTTGTTACATATTTACAACACGCTTAGATGATACAGTTAGGTAACGTTCAGAAATATCGATAAACATGATAATAATTTTATATAGTTACTTGCTAAATACTAATGTTCCTCTTCGCTAGACTCTAATATGATATTTGTTATTTAGAAATGTTAAATAAGACAAATAATGTGGAACATTAAACATAGTCATTTTCAAGGGTATATAGCTGATGTATTTCATGAATTACCTTTAACCAGATCTACGGTCACATTAGTATGCATGGTGTAGTAGGTCCTGCGCACGCGCTCCTTTATAGGGTCGCTTTCATCCACGGAGTAGTCGCGGAAGGCGTTCAGCGGCTTGTCGTTGAAGGTAGCCTCCGGACGCAAGAGTTGGGATGGATCGATCATAGAGACCGGATTTTTCTAGATTTTTATTAATTTTTATAAATTGCTATGTATTATATCTTATTTTTTTATAATGATTTAGTTAAAATATTGTAATACTTAGCAATTTTTAAAATAAAGCATGGTATTCACGCACAGGTACTGAATGAACTTTCTTACAAATTAATTAATCTAAATTGGTAAGTATATAAAAAGCGAAAGATAAGTCACTCATCATGATATTTCGAATACCGCTGGGCGTATAAAGATAAAATTTGGCAGGGAGGTAGCTTATAGCTAGTAGACATCCACTAAGAATCGATTGTGCAGCAGGACCGAATTAAGGAGGTCTAGGGCTCTAGCAAGTTTGTATGAAAGTCCTTAATTTTTAGTCCTACAAACTTTAAGTTTGGCAGGGAGCACCCAGGGTCGAACCCGAGACAAGCGAGGGTTAGTCGCTTGTATGATATATATAGATCTTCGCATAATTTGTTTATTTAATCCTAGAAGTATTTTTAATTATTTTAAAGATATAATAGGACTTACAACTTCAGCAGCCATTGTGATGTTACCGATTATTAGTCAAAGATACTTATCAATAAGCGGAAGATGCGATCTCTCTTATATAGACATCTCAGCATCAGCACTCGAATGTTTATCGTTGATAAACAGGGCTTAATTTTACCCATTAGATAATAATCGGTACAATGTAAGGGCATCCGCAGGGCTGTACGCATCTTACCATCTTATTGAGAATTTCTAATGGACAGAGGAGGCATTTCCTACAATTGATAATTTTATTATTCATAGTAACTCAGTAAGTTTTCGAAAGACATGTTATGTCTGCCAATCTGCACTTGGTCAGCGTAGACCGTAGAGGACTACGGCAATCGGCATAATCCCCCTAGCATTTCAATACTCTTTTCAGCCTTCAGTGCGACCGAGGAGAGAAAGGAATTGATTTATTTTCGAACATAATTATTTTTATAATTACTCATTTTCGTACATAAATTATTGGTTTTTAGATACATTCCAAAAATATGATTCCCTATTGAATTGCATCCACTTCTAGTGCAGCAGACACATGAGATGGTAAATTATAAGGTAAATCATTTACGTAATTATTGATCGCATTCTGTTGAAACGAACCTTTATTCTTTTCCTAATCCTCTTTGTCTGAACTTGTCACGAGAACACCACTAGACAGATTTCGATTAAAATTCGGTATGATGATAGCTAGTATCCGGATCAACTCATAGGATACTTTTAGCTGCAGGAAAATATCACGTCCTTGCAAAATACTTATAATATCTACTTATTAACTGTTATAAAAAACTATAACTACTTATTAAACACAGACAATTCAATGAAACTATCTTTTCGGATTTTGTCGCGGATTTATTTTGATTTTTGGTTCCCGACGTGACCATGATTGCTGTAAAGCATTCGAAACGTCGCGTCGGGAACCAAAAATTAAAATAAATCCGCGACAAAATCCGAAAAGATAGATTTCTTTTATAATGTCGAATATTCGCGTAAATCTAAGAAAGTATTATAGTCCGGGAGGTAGTGTCAAATTTGACCGGAGCATTTTGGCATGGCTTTCGTTTTTTTGTATAGTCAGTTGTTCCAACGCTTATTAATAAATAAATTGTCAGTTGGCCCAAAACCGGGGCATAAGATGAGAAAATGCCAGGAAACTTGATACTAAAAAAATGTTCTTGGACTATTTTGGCAAAGATGAAAAAGTATAAATAATTAGTTTATGAATTGTAGATCTCAAAAAAAAGTGTCAGCTGTATCATGTACGTGACAAAATATGTTAGCTGATCATGTGAACATGTCAAAAAATCAGAAAACCTTGTAGCATTTTGGCAAAGCTGAAAATTGTATATATTGAAGATTATAATTCAATAATCATAATAATTTATGTCAGCTGGAATTTTAACAAGGCACAACCTGTTAGCTTGACTTTCAAAGTTTGGTTATTAGGTATATCAGATCATTATGGCATGGTTTTTGGTTTTTTGTATAGTCAGTTGTTCCATCGCTTATTAATAAATGAGGTATCAGTTGGCCCAAAACCGGGGCATAAGATGAGAAAATGCCAGGAAACTTCAATAAAAAAAATTTTTTTTGGACTATTTTGGCAAAGATGAAAAAGTATAAATAATTAGTTAATGAATTGTAGATCTTAAAAAAAAGTGTCAGCTGTATCATGTACGTGACAAAATATGTTAGCTGATCATGTAAACATGTTAAAAAATCAGAAAAACTTGTAGCATTTTGGCAAAGCTGAAAATTGTATATATTAAAGATTATAATTCAATAATCATAATAATTTATGTCAGCTGGAATTTTAACGAGGCACAACCTGTTAGCTTGACTTTCAAAGTTTGGTTATGAAGTATAATATCAGATCATTTTGGCATGACTTTTGTTTTTTTGTATAGTCAGTTGTTCCAACGCTTATTAATAAATGAGGTGTCAGTTGGCCCAAAACCGGGGCATAAGATGAGAAAATGCCAGGAAACTTGATAGTAAAAAAAAAATTTTTGGACTATTTTGGCAAAGATGAAAAATTATAAATAATTAGTTAATGAATTGTAGATCTTAAAAAAAAGTGTCAGCTGTATCGTGTACGTGACAAAATATGTTAGCTGATCTGATATTATACTTCATAACCAAACTTTGAAAGTCAAGCTAACAGGTTGTGCCTCGTTAAAATTCCAGCTGACATAAATTATTATGATTATTGAATTGTAATCTTTAATATATACAATGTGGCGACACGATGGTGATAGCCGCGTCAGCGGAATGCGCATCCGGCGCCCGCGCCGTGGCATCGCAATGTCTACAGCCGTGTCAGCGGAATTTATCCCCGCGACCGCACCCGCGCCTTCAGCGCAGGGTGGTAACAAGTCAGTCGTTCGATACGCGAGTGCCCCCACGGTCCCCTCCTCACAATAGGCATATTAGTATATCTTTGTAACCAGTGTAACTTTTATATGATAATATATACAATTTATAAGTATTTAATATTTTATTTATCTCCACACGCAGTAGAGTTACAAAATTGGTGAACCCGACGTGATATAAATTAGCGTACCGACGTGATATAAATTAGCGTACCGACGTGATATAAATTAGCGTACTGTCGTGATTAAAAATAGCGTTCGGCGACTCAGAGGAGGAATCTCGACCGTGGGAAGCGCGTTATATTATAAGTTATTTTACTGACTTTACGTGTTAAAAATTTTTTTTCAAGAAGACTGTAAATATAAAAGACAGTAGTGCTCAATTTTAAACTGTTCCGTGTGTAAAGTGAAAAATAATCATGAGCAACCCGCCGCAGTCAACGCAGCCTACCGCATTCGATATGGCGTCAATTACCGTAAGCAGCAGGATATCAACATTCTGGCCGCAAGTACCTAAGCTATGGTTTTCACAGTTTGAGGCGATAGTGAGCCCGCAAAGGATATCAGATCAGGCAAAATACGACCTAGTAATCAGTAAATTAGGAAGAGACGAACTGGGATATATCAGTGACATCATCGGTGCTCCACCCGAAACAGGAAAGTACGAAGCAATTAAATCGCGCCTGCTGACTGTTTTTCAAGAAAGCTCGGAACAGCAGTTCAATAAATTAGTGAAAGAGATGGATCTAGGTTCACAAAAGCCATCTCAACTGCTTCGGCGAATGCAAGAGCTCGCCAAGAATACTGGCGTTACAGACGAGCCACTCAGGAACCTTTGGATGGCAAGGCTACCGGCGTCAGTTCGTGCAGTGCTTGCTGTGTCACAGGATACAAAACTTGAAGCGCTAGGTAAGATGGCAGACAAGATAGTTGAACACCTGCAAACAGGAGAAGTTGCAGCTGTCGAACAACATCCCTGTACGCCGACGTCTAACGCAGGGAGTAATATCGCGCTATTGACAGAAATGAGAAAAATGTCACTAGAAATTCAACAGCTCCGAGGCGAACTAAACTCGATACGAGGACACACGCGCTACCGTGGCCGAACACGCCACCGCAGTGGAAGCGTGCGCAGATCCAGAACGAGGTCGTCAGGAAGAGGAACAACTAGGCGTACACCGAACAGCCCGGATTGGCTATGTTGGCCGCATTACAAGTTCGGAGAGAAAGCTCGTGGTTGCGAACCGCCGTGCAACTGGAAGGGCAGTGCGGGAAACTAGGTGCAGTGCAGTCTGAGGTGGAAACCTGCACTGACCTGAGCGACAACCACCGACTTTGCATCAACGACCACAAGAATGGACTTATTTTTCTCATAGACACCGGTGCTAACGTATCCGTCATACCCGTGAGTAAAGTGAGTGTAAAAGAACGTAGTCAGTGTAGCTATAAACTTTTTGCAGCTAATGATACAGAAATTAGAACTTTTGGTATTAAAATGTTAGAGTTAAATTTAGGACTAAGACGACCCTATCGTTGGTCATTTATAATTGCTGACGTTAAGCAAGCTATATTAGGTGCAGATTTTCTTAAGTCACATAAGTTATTGGTAGATTTACATAATAAGAAATTAATAGATTCTGTAACAAAATTGTACTCTATTGGGTCCGTTGTAAATTATAATTGTCTTTCGATTAACAGTATACAAAATAATAACGTTTACAAAGATATTCTCGAAGAATATCCCGAAATTACTAAACCGATCTCATTTAAAGTTCCAACAAAGCACACAGTTTTTCATCATATAGAAACAGAAGGTCCACCCGTGTATACAAGAGCCAGACAACTTCCACCGGACAGGTATAAAAAGGTAAAAATCGAATTTGAATTAATGCAAGAATTAGGTATATGCAGACCTTCGAAGAGCGCTTGGGCCAGCCCACTTCACACAGTTCCGAAGAAAGATGGAGGGATTCGACCGTGCGGTGACTACCGCCTACTCAATAAAAAAACGAAACCGGATCGATATCCCGTCCCCTGGCTACAGGACTTCACTTATGGACTAACAGGTAAGAACATATTTTCTAGAATCGATATTAATAGAGCGTATCATTATATTCCCGTAGCACCTGACGACATCGAAAAAACCGCTATAATTACCCCGTTTGGCCTTTTCGAATTTCCACAAATGACATTTGGTCTTAGAAATGCCGCTCAAACTTTCCAACGTTTTATGAATTCTATGTTACAAGGTTTAGAATATTTTCAAAATTCAAAGGGGGAAGAATCATTTTTATTTTGTTATATTGACGATGTCATTATAGCCTCAACCACTGAACGCGTGCACAAGGCACACTTAAGGCATTTATTTAAAAAATTCAATGAGAATGGCATAACTATTAATTTAAGTAAATCATGTTTTGGTAAACAAGAAATCGATTTTTTAGGCTATAAAGTCACACCAGCTGGTATAAGTCCACTGAATGATAAAATAAGGGCAATCTCAGACTATCCGAAACCGAGAACTGTCGAAGAACTTCGTCGATTCCTCGGCATGTTAAATTTTTACAGGTCTCATATAAAGAACGCAGCTCAAAATCAGGCAGAGCTAAATAAATTTTTACATGGAGTAAAGAAAAAAGATAAGACTAAAATTAATTGGAATAATGAAGCCGAGTTTGCTTTTGAGCAGTGTAAAATGAGCCTTAGGAATGCCACTACATTGTCGCACCCAGTAGCTGAGGTACCGTTATCTCTTATGACGGACGCGTCGAATACGTGTGTGGGCGCAGTTTTGCAACAACGTGTAGATAACAACTGGTTACCGCTTGGTTATTTTTCAAAACGACTCTCAGAGACTCAACAAAAATACAGTACCTATGATCGCGAACTTTTAGCAATTTACATGGCCATTTCTCATTTTCGTAATATGGTCGAAGGTAGAGAATTGATAGTATATACAGATCATAAACCATTAACATTCGCGTTAACAAAGGTAGCAAAAAACGAGAACCCAAAGAGAACCCGATACTTGATGTATATTAGCGAGTTTGTCAGCGAAATACGTCACGTTACAGGTCAACAGAACGCAGTTGCTGACGCGTTATCGAGAGTCGAGGCGATAAGGTGTCCGACGAGCGTCGACTTCGAAGAACTTGCGCAAGCGCAGAAAGGTGATTCTCAGGTTACACACCTACTGGAAAACAACAACGGCAAGGTATCGTTAAAACAATTAACTATTCCAGGTACGAATAAACCGATTTATTGTGAGTTATCAACTAAGTATATAAGACCTTTTGTCCCAGAAAAATTTAGAAAATTAGTATTTGATTCCATACACAATATTAGTCATCCAGGTATTAGAGTTACTAGGAAAATGATAGCACAAAAATTTTTTTGGCCCGGAATGAATAAAGATGTTAATAATTGGGCAAGATGTTGTATTCAATGTCAGAAAACAAAAGTAAATAGGCACACCGTTTCTGATTTGCAAACTTTTCCTTTAAGTGGTAGATTCGAACACATACATGTTGATATAATAGGCCCGCTCCCCACAACCGAGCAAGGGTATAGGTATTGTGTAACAATGATCGACCGGTACACACGGTGGCCGGAAGCGATACCTACAGTTGACATCACAGCAGAGACAGTCGCTAAAGCTATCTACGAAGGCTGGATCTGTCGATTTGGTTGTCCAGTGCGAATGACAACAGACCAAGGTAGACAATTCGAAAGTGACATTTTTAACGGATTGATGAAGTTGTTAGGGGTGCAGAAAATACGAATAACCCCATACCACCCACAGAGCAATGGTAAAATCGAGAGGTGGCATCGTTCGTTAAAGGTTGCACTTACAGCCAGATTAGCAGATAACGCATCATGGCTAGACGAATTACCTACAGCCTTATACGGTTTGAGAGCAGCATGTAGAAGCGACGGAGATGTGAGCGCAGCAGAAATGGTTCTAGGGCACAACCTAAGATTGCCTGGCGATTTTTTTTCCGAGGTAAGTACGAAATCTATGTCACCGTGTGCATTCGTTGACAAATTGAGATCAGTACTTAGTAGTCACAAACCCAAGTCACGAGCGAATAGCGATTCTCGCAAAATTTTTGTGCACAACGATTTAAAGTCGTGTTCACACGTTTTTATTAGGAACGACTTAGTAAAAAAACCATTGACACCAAATTATAACGGACCTTATAAAGTATTAAGAAGGAACGATAAGACATACACCATATTACTACCAAATAGAAAAACGGAAATTGCAATAGATAGGTTAAAACCCGCTTATTTGTTAAAAAACACGGAAATCGATAATACTAATATGTTATGTAATGAAAACAGTAATAGTGTTAATGATAGCGATGTTAAATGTAAAAAAGAAAATTCAAATACCATAAATGAATCGTTTCAACATTGTACCACACGCAGTGGCCGAGTTATTAAGCCACCAGTGCGTTTCTTAAATTATTAATTTAACATTTGTTAGATGTTTTGATTAAATACAAAATAATTGTGATGCATGCAAATTAACAATAGTACATAGTCCATTTTATTTTTTGCTTAATAATCAGTTATACTGTATGTAATCGCATATTTAGTATAGTATATAAGTAAGTATTGTTATTGTAACGGCATCATTTTAAGACGAATTAGTTAGAGTAAACATCCAGTAGACGTTTATTAATTATGGGCAAGGGATACAGCAAACAGACTGACAAAACGGAAGAGATAATAATAGCCCAAAATGGTGCAAACGACGCATCATTAAATCAATTAGAACAAAAGATACAAAAATTCGGAACAATTTCTATAATAATCGTCGTATTATGCATACTTATATTGGGATATTTCATCTTAAAATGTTGCCGACATAAATCACAGAAATGGTTAAGGAAAGAAATGATGTCATCGGTCGAGTTGGGTCTAGCCGCACAGGCGAACCAAAATCGCTCGCAAGCAGGATACGCATCATAGATATTATAGTTAAAATCAGATAGTGTTAGAAATTAGTGTTAGTATAAGATATTGGTGTTAATTATAATGCAGTGTTAATTATAAGAGTGTTATTTCAAATGTGTTTGTTAAAAAATATTTTTAGGTTATCTGTGTGATAGAAAATTTTTTATGTTTCATGCCAAAATTTTGAAAAAGGGGGGGAGTGTTGTGGCGACACGATGGTGATAGCCGCGTCAGCGGAATGCGCATCCGGCGCCCGCGCCGTGGCATCGCAATGTCTACAGCCGTGTCAGCGGAATTTATCCCCGCGACCGCACCCGCGCCTTCAGCGCAGGGTGGTAACAAGTCAGTCGTTCGATACGCGAGTGCCCCCACGGTCCCCTCCTCACAATAGGCATATTAGTATATCTTTGTAACCAGTGTAACTTTTATATGATAATATATACAATTTATAAGTATTTAATATTTTATTTATCTCCACACGCAGTAGAGTTACAAAAACAATTTTCAGCTTTGCCAAAATGCTACAAGTTTTTCTGATTTTTTGACATGTTCACATGATCAGCTAACATATTTTGTCACGTACATGATACAGCTGACACTTTTTTTTAAGATCTACAATTCATAAACTAAATTATTTATACTTTTTCATCATTGCCAAAATAGTCCAAGAATATTTTTTTTTCATCTACGTTAATATTTTCTCTAGCCCAAAAGCCCCGGAGTCGCGCCAGCTGACAATTATTTTTGTTCTCATACAAGTACTAACTATCAAAATAAGTTCATAGAGTCCATGCCAAAATCACCGTAAAAATTTGACACTACCTCCCGGACTATTACCTATTACCTGTTTAAAAGTAAAGGTGCGAACCGAAAGGAGCGGAGATGAGCAGTTAGTATTTTTATATTTTTTAATTTACATTTATTTCATTTATTTTTTAAATCTGTTAATTTTATGACTCGTATGTACGAGTATAATGAGACAACAATAGTATAATGAATTTATTATAAGATTGGGTTAATCTAAGCTTTCTTTAAGACAATAGATACAAGACAGGATCGTAAACGATATTCGTTTACGGCTTAGTTACGTAAGCATACTCGTGCCAAGAAATCTGTGAAATGATTGAATCAAAGTGATGGTTTTAGTTAGTCGTAGGTACTTTATGCAAAAGTTGTGTACCCTCAGTTGCAGGTATGTACTTATAATATACATAATGGATGTTTGTTCGGTTACATTAGTCCATTAATTGGTTTATAGTTTTCTGGTCCCATTTTTTTTATTCTGTAGGTAGTAGGACACGTCTGGCTCAGTTTTTAGTGATTCTGCTTTCTGCGCCAGGGGTCGCGGGTGCAAGTCCCGCTGGGGGCATTCATTTGTTGAACACAAATGATTAAGTACTTAGTACTCCAGTCATGGGTGTTTTTTATAATATACAATTTAAAGTTATATATGTTTAGTATATCAACTATCTGGTATCCGTAACACAAATCTCGTAGTTTACCACGGAGCTTGATGGCGCCGTTATAATGTCCCAACCATAGACGTATTAACTAAGGACGAGACACATAAGCTGACGTACCTTTACCGGCCTTGACAGTAATCAGGATATTTTAGGCCTGGCCGTTTGATTTTACGTCAGTCTCAAGCACTTACTTGTCAACAAAACATCTCCCAAAAATGACTAAATGTTCTATTAGATGGTGTAAAAACTATAGCAGCGGAAGCAGCACTATTTCTTTTCACTTGTAAGTAATATATTTTATTACATTTAATGTTATTGATCACAAAATTTGAGTAAATGTAAAATAAAATTTCGTATTATTCAACTATGTTAAATATAGTCGATATATCTATGTCGAGTAAGTCCATTTGACATCGACTAGTGCTTGACAATGTCGAAAAATATATCGATATTTGACGAAATAACTAAGCGAATAATGGATGTTATTTGTACAGTACAATAACATAAAATACTTTTATCGCAGTATCCTACAATCTGATGACAATAAATTTATAATAATATTTTTATAATTAAATAAAAACATTATAAATGCAAAAATTATAATTAGTATGTGTACTTAATTTTTATTTTATTTTAACACATAAATTACACAAAATTTTAGATTTCCTAGGGATCCTTCTCGAAAGAGAAAAGAAATTCTTAACAAAAAATTTGAAGTCTATAATAACTATAATTGAGTAAAAAGTTCATAACAATGTCCTGCTTATTTTAGTATAATTAAAATATAAATACCGGAAGCTTACCCCACCTTTATTCTCCCTTTATTTTCTTTGCCTTACAGCTTATTTATGATACGCTTTTTCTTTCCCATTCGAACGTTCTGGGTTTGATTGTCGGCGAAAAATCAAACAATATTTATTATTAATGTTTAAAATGTCATTGATGTATGTATTTTATCGACTACGTTCAAGCACTAGCATTAGAGTGAATTTTGATGTATTGTGTCAATTCTTTGTGTGCGTTATACTTCAAATGGTTGAAAGTGTTTTCATGCATTTGTATTTTTTGACTGGTCCTTAGGTAATACGTCCATGGTCCCAACCTATTTATTTTTTAACATTCTATTGATATTTAGAGTCATAGATTTCTTGTTCGTATCTTCTACTTAGAGAGCGTAAAAATGGGTTTCCCGTTAGTAAGCTATACGGTTTTTATCATTTATGATATCAACATCAACAAATGCGTCTTCGATTTAGATTGAAACGAATCATTCAGTCAAACTTAGCGATTTTTTAAGCTCTTACTCTGCTGGGGCCGACTCATTAAAAGTAAAGCCTAGTGGATTTATCTTTAGTTTAGCGTCAATAAAACCGTACTCTCAAGATTATTTTAAAAAAACCTCAAAGACATAATTATGTAACTAATCAATTTGTAATTAATTTTAATTCAGGATACCTATATTTTGGAATGTTTAGAAAAAAATGAACTATAGTTTTCACAGTTTCCCGAACAGCGATATCTATAATCTGTGAGAGGTGTATCAAAGATGAGATATTTGTAACAGAAGAGCCTTGATCGTAGCCATAGCGTGTTACGGATGCATTTTCGGGAGTTCCCGATTTGAGTCCTGTGTCGGTCCAAGTTTAGTTATTGAGAAATTCTCTGGTACTTTAAGTTTTTTTTTAACTTATTAAAACGTTATAGTTATAATATTTTTTAGACTATATATGATATATGAACCATTAAACATAGACAAATGTTTACAATATGATAAATCATGAGTGGTCCCGATGGCGCAGAGTATAGAGTATTAAACGATTATGGGCTTAGAGCCGTTATCGTTGTGCAATTGTTTGATTGACAATTTCTTTACTTTATCACCTCAGCAATGTCAATTGATGCCTTACGCGGTATGTAATCAAAGCATGGGGTGTGTATGGGGAAGATAAAGCTGTATCTGACCCCCTGAGAATTTAGAGATCGACAATTTAATTCACAATAAAGATTTTACACATGATCATGCCACTGCACCTTTGGCGACCCATTTGCTCAAATTTAATTAAAAAAATAAAATATCAGGTTGTAAATTTAAAAATTAAAATATATAAATGTATTCGTATAAAAGTTGAGGTATTGTTTCTGAAGTAATTTATAAACAAGTATTCTGATTATATAATCACTATTTTGTTACATACGAAAGGTTAAAGAGCGATTTTTTATAGTAGCTACTTTTTACGCGTGTTAAAAATATAATTTATATTATTATACGTATCAGTAATAATTACCTACACTCAGATAATTAAAAACAAACAGATAGAAAACAAACTACTAATATGAACACTGAAAAGGTAAAAAATATTTGCCTGTACAGAAACAGAAGTGCTCGTAAAAACTTTAACGTAGAAGAAATTTAGAATTTTCTTAGAATTCTTTGACTGGGTACAACTTAGTAATGGTCTTTATATGTGAATTTTTTACACTTTCGAATATTTAGTTTATATATACGAAACTCATTTAAAGTTAGGAAATCTCTACTAAGTTTGAATTAATAATAATAATAAATTAGATTTAGCCAAACTTATAAAACTTCTACTACTACTAATATCCTTTGTATGAAATAGTATGAGACATAGCGCACTACGCGGCTTTGCCTTACAATGCCGCGTCGCGTCGAGACGAATATTTTGCAGTGCAGTGCAGAATAGTGCGCGCGGACCTTAATAGAGGCGTTCGCATAACTGATAATACAAATATTTTTAAATATTTATATGACAGCATAGATAACCTAAAATATCAGTATGTAAACATAAAAATATTATGTTTTAAGTTATTAAATATATGTAAATGTTATACACAATGAATGAATATAAACACTATAAAAACGCTTAAAACTTTTAATTTTAAATAATAATAATAAAAAATTACTATAAAACTTTTAAGCGACAAGTACCATAAAACATCTAAAAGACAAACTGTAAAATATTTTGATATGTCATTGGTAAAAAGTTAATAAAATTAAAAAACATAGTTTATTAAAAATTTATTTTATTTTACATCTACAAAAGTATACAATAGAAAAAGTTTGAGTTTTGACATACATTCAATTCTACACGTGACTTCTATAAAATGACAATAGAGTATAGTACTAGTCAAAATATTGTACTAGAATTTTTATAATAACAATGAAACGAAACAACATTAGGTTACTGAGTTAAAATAACTAACACCAAAAACACATAATTTAAGCAACTTATTTTCGCACAACTGTTTTAAATAATTATTGCTAAAATACAATTTATACATTTCCAGTTAAAAAAAGGTAAAATAAAATCAAAAAACCAAACTTATATAATGAGTACTTCTATTCTAAAATGCAGTTCAAAGCTATTACTATTTACTCAATAAAAGTGATTCAATATAAACATACTCAAAATCAAAGAAATCTTGTCATATATACAACTGTTTATTTACAATCGTACTTATAAATAACTATTACAATATATATTGTGTAGGAATTGTTGTCTTTTGTGAAGTAAATAAAAAATTGCAATAATATTCTAAATAAACGGAAAATTATCCAATTTTATAAATAAACGCATTTTTTATTTCATTTTATTTATCATGTTATTTACCATTCAATATACTACCTTCACATTTAATTTTACACATTGGACACTAGAGATAATAGCTAGTCGAAAAAAAAAATTAAAAAAATACAATAATTGATTCTTCCTACTAGATAGGTACTATCTTTTTACATTCAACATGATTTATTAAACATTTCAGAGTTTATGGGAAGTAGCATGTATTATGTATGGCGATACAAGTGAAAATTTTTAATGTTTTACTAAATTAACTTACATCAATGATATTTTATTTTGTTTAATATGTACAGTTCTAGTTAGTTAATAAAATTCGTTACCCTTACTGCATCACATAAACATATAAGACAACAAGTGCGACGTTGGCATAATCTTGGGCAATACCTTTATGAAAAATACACTAAAATATAATCGAAAAGTAATGGGTTCGAGTCTCTCACACCGGGTACATCCCTAGTTTTTGATTTTTCTAGTCTGGAATTATCACTGTGCCTGATCCATCACCGCAAGTATCGCAAATGGGAGATATGTGGAGTGTAAAAGGGATAGCAATATACTTTAATCTGATTACACTCTTTCTCACTTACTCACTATCTCTCTCTGTCTCTCTCTCTCACACACACACACTCACTATGATATTTACCATACAGGTTGCAGGTGTCAGTGAGATTAGCCATCATAGACGCTACCTACTCTTGTGCAAAAAATTACCTAAAATTAAAATTTTCATTAAAATTTTACCATATGTATTTCTTTTCAAAACCTGAAGTCAATCATTTTATACAAGTTTAATAAAATAATATCATCTGTATATTTAAAGACACTTTAAGATGTACTCATAACTCAAATCAAAGTTAAGTTATCCATATTATTAAAATTTCCATTTCCCTTTATTTTTACATTTTTGATCAATCTAAAACGACATCAAAACTTACTCTAACTTTTAAAATTTAACTTTTATTTAGAATATATTTGACGTGTCACAGCGTGTTCAACTGCGTGCAGTTACGCAAAGGAGCTGGTCTTGCTTTATGTCATTCATCTTCACTAGTGAGTGAGTCTTCGTCACTATCACTGGACCACTCTCCTTCACTGTACTCTCTATCTTTCTTCTTCTTCTTTCTTTCGTCAGAAGAGTCTTTGTTATTTGCAACTTCTTCTACACTGTCCAATCCAAGTTCTTCTGTTGGGGTATTAGATCGAAGTTCTTTTAAGGTGTTAGTGAGATCAATTTTGATCGTTTGCACTTCATCGTCGTCTTCTTCACGTCGTTTCTTCTTTTTGCTCTTTGAAGAGTGCTTCTTATCCTTCTTGCGTTTTTTCTTCTTTGAACTGCAAAATATTAAAACAATAAAATTAGCCCATAAATAAAATTTATTACTATGTGAATTTATTAAAATTCCTTATACGTATTTAATTATTTATTTGTAGATATGTAAATAGAATTATATTTTTTACGTTATAACATTAAAACCGAACCCCACTTTATTGACCAGATAAACCTGTACAAATTATGGTTAAGTCAAAAACAAATCTTAAATTATAACAGATTTCCTTTTTAAATGTATAAATAAAATGTTATATTATTTGTGTGAAGCAGATTCTTATCTAATAAGGCATGTATTTAGGTACATTTTTTTGCGTAAAAAATGTGTATTTTAATCTTTATATGTTCTAAACAAAAAAGTACACGAAATCGAGATATAGATGGATATCCTAATCTCAAGAGCTGCGGTTATAGTATGAGCGGCATTTTTATCTGACATTCAAAGCCTTCTAACGACCACACCGCTAGAGAGGAAAGATAACAAAAGAAAACAAAAATAATGATAAACATAATTTTTATTATTAAAATTTTTCCGCTTTCTGAATGTGTACGTACATCTTTTTACTTAACGCATAGATTATTATTTTTTGAAATAATATTTCAAGAGAACAAATTATAAAATCCTATATAAATACAGTGACAGTGGTATCCCAGCGGTAACGCGGTCGCTTGGATATCCGAGTGATGCGGGTTCGAATCCGGGTCTCGCACCTCTGATATTTTCATGTGCGAATTATTTATATCATGATTACCACTTGTCTTACGGTAAAGGAAAACATCGTAAGGAAACCTGTCTGAGAAAACCTAGCAAGTTTTCGAAAGACATGTGAAGTCCGCCAACTCGCACTAGGCCAGCGCGGTGATCTATGTCCTGATCCCCTCGTACTGAGGGAGGCCCGTGCCCAGCAGTGGGACGTTAATAAGGGCTGATGATGATGCTGATGATGATATAAATAAATAAGAATTCTGTACTTACCCATCATAGTCTACGTCTTCTTCATCAGATGATCTGCGAAGGAATAATTATTTAGTCAGTTATCCCATAAATAGTAAAATTTAAAATTGTTGTATGGACGTTTATTATACAATCACGCCAAAATAGCTGAACGGATCTGGATGGAATTGGGCACAGAGATAGATTTTAGTCTGGAATAGTTAGTTATAATACTTTAACGACACGTTTGGCTGTTTGTACTGACCCTACTTTCTGCAGCGGTCGCATTCATTTGTTGAGAACGAATGTTTGTACTCCAGTCATGGGTGTTTATATTTATAATGTGTACTTATTTAAAGTTATATATGTAGTATATCAACTATATGGTATCTAAAACGTAACACAAGCCTCGTAGCTCACCACGGAACTGGATGGCGCTGTGTGTAATAATGTTCCAACATATTTATTATTTATTTATTTATTAATACTGCAAAAAGTTCGGTTCTCATTAAATTTTTTTTTCGTTTTACACTAGTAAGACAAGAATTCGAGCAAATCGAAGGCGAGTTGTTAATCGTTTAAATACCAAACTTCTTAAATTTAAAAATTGCTGCTTTAGAAATTTGGTATACATGAAATTGTACTATTAGGATTTAATCAAATATTTATTGATTGAAAAATACAATATTTCTTACTTTGAAAGAATAGTAATAAGTAAATAACATGTTTTTATAAGATATCAATACGATTCAGAATAATAATGACAGATGCTTCTGTGTACCTTTGACCTCACTTATTTGCTAATTGGATAGACTATTTACAGATTCAAATGTACAATAACAAACAATTGTTTGTAAACAGACAGTCAAAAATCCAAGAACTATAGATTAGGCAACTATATTAATAACTAGCTGATACCCGCGACTTCGTCCGCGTTGCTTGTAATATTAACAAACTTTAATAACTTTTTTAAATGAAGATATCGCAATCATTTTTTTAGGCCAAGTGTCTAAGAAATAAAACTTAGAAAGTTTCATTGAAATCTATCCAGTAGTTTTTCCGTGATGCGCGCACAACTGCAGACCTCTATCATTTTATTTATATAGATAATTACTATTCAAATAAGAGTAATGTACGAGGGAAGCGACATGTCGTCATTTTTATGAAATAAAATTTCAATATAATAACACCCACCTATTCTTCTTGCGCTTTCCTTTTCTCTGCTTGTCAGATTCATCTTCGTTATCTGTAAACAAAAAAATGGTGAATACATATTATTAATTTAAGCTAGAATATTTTTTTTAGATTTACCCAAATACAATACGATTACTTTTCGGTTTTATCGCAGTTTATATTATATTGAAGCAACAATGTCTATATTATACATACTTATACCCCCATCACTGGGGACTGGGGAGTGACGTAAGGGAGCATAAGCAGTCGCAGTCGGGTGAAATTCAAACACTTTTTTTTAAATCGTTAATAGCACCGCAATGTCATAACATACAACTCTTTTGGGGATAGTCGGAAAAAAATAAACTACCTTTTCTGTCCCGTTTCCGCCGCTTTTCTCGTCTCCGCTTCTTCTCCTCTTCACTCTTCTTCTTTCGCAGCGACTCTAAGGTATCGACCTGTGGGGATAAGGTTTTTTGTTATTAAGTTTATACATCCTGGCTGAAGAACCTTCGTAAATGGTTTAATCTTAGCACTCGCTCTTTTCCATGCTGCAGCTTCAAAGATAAAGATACCCATGATGGCCAAAGTGGCACCCTAAGAAGAAATAACTGTGGGAAGATAAAAAGGAATATTTTGCTTTCAAGTATTATTTTCGTGAAAAAGATATTATATATTGTTTCTTTTTCAGTGGCCTGTCTATTTCAATACAAAATCAAATTTATCAAATAAATAAATAACATACTAGCGACTCAACCTCGCTCCACTCGGTTTCACCCTTAGGTATCTGTTTTTAACTGTTAGTTAAAACTTCTCAGAAATGAGATATTTTCCTTTTCCTATCCTTCCAAAAAATAAAAAAAATATCTAAAATCAGTGCAGTAGTTTTGTCGTGATGCGGTACAGACAGACAAACAAACAAAAATTCTAAAAAAAATAGATTCGACCTCTGTTTCGTTAATAAAGACTATTTCAATAAGATTTTCCTAAACAAAAGATTCGACTAAGTTAGAATGTCATCACTACATATTACATCAAAGTTTTCTGCTGCGTCTGTGTGTCTATTCGCGATAAACTCAAAAACTACCGCGATTTATGTTGTTTTCAACAATGGATAGAGTGGTTCTCGAGTAAGATTTAAGTATATAAATAGCGGAACCCGTGGCTTCGCTCCCGCTAAATATGGGGACAAACCCGAGTGAAGCAAAATTATTCTAATCTAGCTAGTTTTAATAATAATAAATATGTTGGGACAATATTACAACAGCACCATCTAGTACCGTGCTAAGCTTGTGTTACGGATACCAGATAGTTGATATACTACATATATATAAATTTTAAATACATACATATTATAAATATAAACATCCATGACTACAGTACAAACATGCGTACTCAACAAATGAATGAGTCCCCAGCGGGACTCGAACCCGCGACCGATAGCGCAAAAAGTAGGGTTGCCATTAAAAAAAAAGCAGTTGCCATGTTTCAGATTGCCGTGTTTTAAGGTAAAAGTTAAAAAATTGCCGTGTCTCATATAAATGTAATGTAAATGTACACTTTTGTACCTAATTGTATATATTTCCTATAGTTTTAGGGGCTAAAAACCAGGGTTCCTTACATATTTCATAAATATATATCAGATTAACAAAATTTTTTTGAACAAATTTGGTTAAAATTATCACCATAATATAACAGTCTGATACCACTCATACCTGTTTTTTCTACTTTTTATTCATATAAATCGTATTTTAAGCGTAAGGTGCTGATAACCGTGTTGTAGAATGTAGGATACGACAACGATTGTTCCACTGTATACCGTGTTTTTTTACTAATTACGAAATTGTCGTATAAATGGCTATAATGCTACCAACTGATTATTATATGTATACTAGCTGTACCCGCGGCTTCGCCCGCGTTCATTTTTTTAATTGCTAATTAACCTCATTGGGTTGATCTGTAGGAAAAACAAATTGTCTAAAAAATAAAAAAATAAAATTTAGGGGTGGACTACCCTTAACATTTAGGGGGATGAAAAATAGATGTTGGCCGATTCTCAGACCTACTCAATATGCTCACAAAATTTCATGAGAATCGGTCAAGCCGTTTCGGAGGAGTTCAAGTTCGAACCCCGTGACACGAGAATTTTATATATAAAGATGTATAGTATAAGTGTACCATGGCGCTGGCGAGCGAGGTGGCGGGCAGCGCGGCGGCGGCGGGGGGCACGCCGGCGCGGCGCAGCAGCCGCGCCCGCACCCGCCCGCGCGCCGCCTCCGGGGAACACTCTGCTGGGGTTACACTTTACTTTTAGACATACTTACATACAGTTCTCGGGGCATTAGCTCAGCTTTGTATTTGTGTGAGTGATAGCTAAAAGCCAATAGCCGCGCATCAAAAACCAGTTGAAACAGGTTTAAACCAATCTCGCAAAGTTTATCCGTATCGTCGTGCCTATCCGTACACTGCACTTACACAAATGCAAAGCTGAGCTTATGCCTCGTGAACTGTACACTGTAATAATTTCTTAAGCCGCGTTTTCACAGTACAAGAACATTCGGATGACTACTTGACGCTACTCGTATCGTGTAAACAGGTAATCCGAGCGCACTCGGACACCGGCGTCCTAACCGAGTGGACTCGAACCATGCTCTATTTTTGTACAAGTGCACTTGGTCCGAGTGTACTCGTACTGTCAAAACGCGGCTTTAGCTTTACGCGAATTTTTGACACTAGCATTTCCCGCGGCTTCGCACGCGTTCTAAAGACCGGAAACTTTCTGAGTAGCACGGTATGATATCTCGCAGAACGCCCGCCTTCCCGTTTTTGCAACATTTTTCATTGATGCTCCGCTCCTATTGGTCGTAGCGTGATGTAATATAGCCTATAGCCTTCCTCGATAAACCAACTATCCAACACAAAAAGAATTTTTCAAATCGAACCAGTAGTTTCTGAGATTAGCGCGTTCAACCAAACAAACAAACAAACTCTTCAGCTTTCTAATATTAGTATAAATTATAAATGAGACTATCTTTTCGGATTGTGTCGCGGATTTATTATAATTTTTGTTTCCCGACGTTTCGAATGCTTTACAGCAATCATGGTCGCGGGAGAGATTAAGGTACTTTGATCCCATTATTGTAAATTGTGGGTGAGCACTGTCTGTGACAAGTATAGAAACCCCTGAGACATCAAATAGTCTCTCCCGTGAACATGATGCTGTAAAGCATTCGAAACGACGGGAACCAAAAATCATAATAAATCCGCGACAAAATACGAAAAGATAGTTTCATTTATTCTTCATTGTACCTCTTAGCTGCCGCGATGGTGTTTAGTTTAGGAATGAAGATAACTATTTTTTTTAAATCGATACGATATTTGAATAAAAATATTCAATACCAAATATGAAGGACAGTGATAGCCCTATGGTAAGTGATAGTTTCACGTGCGAATCATTTTCTAACATGATTAATACTTATCTTACAGTGAATTAAAACATCGTGAGGAAATCTGCATGTATGTGAGAACTTTGCAAGTTTTCAAAAGATATTTGAATTCCACAAATCAGCACAAGGCCAATGTAGAGAACTATGCCCAGCAGTGGGCATAGTTAGGACACGTTAAAAAGCGAAAATGAAATATAATAACTAAACTAAGTCATACCTTTGGAATCAGACTGCTCGCCCGTCAAATCTATCATTTCAGATGTATTATCTTCTAATGATATAATTTCACTTTCTAACTCATCTTTATACTTTCGTTTTCTGTCTCTATCAATATCTTTGTGTCTCTTTCGATCTCTCTCCTTCTCCACACTTTGTCTCTCTAATCTTTGTTTATGTTCAGATTTATGTTCTGATCTATATGTCTTCTTTTTGTCACGGTGTTTCTTATCTCTACTTGGACTTCTCCTATCTCTTTCTTTGCTTCGTTCTCTTTCTCTTTTTTCTGGAGTTCTGTCTTTTTTGATTTCTATGACTGGCTTTTCAATTTTCTCTGGGATTAACACTGGTTTATCCTCGATTTTCGGCTGCTCTTTAATTTGAATCTCCTTTACTGGTTCTTTGACTTCAGTGAGCACAACTGGTTTTGGTACATTATTAACTTTCATTGCTTCTATTGTTTTAACTACAGGGAGATTGTTTGTTTGTACCGATTCCATTTTGTAAACCACTACGGGTGGTATAATATTGTTAGTAGGAGTATATATTTGTGGAATGTTTGTTTTTGGAAATTCTTTCGGTGGTTCTTCTTGTTTTTCTTCATCTTTATTACCTTTTTCGTCGTCGGAGCTAGATTCATACGGCAATGCCGGTTTTGGTAAAATAGGGTCAGGCTCTTTATGTTTCTTTATAGAGAATGATACTGGCACTAAAAGGAAAAAACCGATTAAGGTACAATTAACACGATTTTTTATAAAGTTTGATGGATGGAAAAGTAATGGCAAGGGCAATTTCAACTAACTTTGTTTTAGAAGCCAGCACACTATGAAATACAGGTGAATAGAACACATTGTCACTGTATACATTCATTTAGATGTATGTATGTAGCAAAATATACGACTACCGGAGGTCTAGGGTTTGAGAGATCATTAATGTTTATAAAAAATTATTGGGTAAAACCAAAGCCAAATTGCCAAATATGAACAAGAAATAATTTTTAAAAACAATTACTTGTTTATTGTGTATGGCACAAAAACTCCCAAACAAGTTATTAAAAAAATAACTATTTGTCTGTATGTCTGTTTGTGTGTAGTACAGGACTGAATTTTACTAAATTTTGAGTGGTGATAAGGTCAACTTTTAGGGTATTTTTTTGTATAATACATACCCTTATCATGTTTTTTTCCTTTACTCCTATCTTTCCCATTTACATTAGTTCCTCGTTTCTCTTGCATCAATTTCTTATAAAATGGATGATATATGTTATTGGGATCTAAAAATGTGAATCGTGGATCACTTTTCGAACGCACGATCTCTTCAAACTCATCGCCATTTCGTGCAACATAGGCCGCCATTTTGTCAATCACTATTTTGACATCTTCAGGTGGAGTTACAATTATGGGTTTGTCTTTGCTATCTGATGATGAGGAATCGTCAAATTCTGCAAAGCAAAAGATATTTATTTACTGTTTTTGGGTATTGTATTGGCTTTACCGTGTTAGTAGCTGCAAGTTTATTATTAACCGTATTTTTTACTTTGATTATTTATATTTCTTATGTGATTTCATATACATATTATACAAAATTAATTTAAATAAAAAAACGTACATTAAATGTTACTGTAAAATGTTTAAGGTATAAGTATGAGAACAAGTTGATGAGGAAACATATTATAGTCAATTAATATTTCGTAAACAAATTAATTAAAATGTAATAATTTTACATTACTAATATTCAAATCAATGATAAAATTTCAAAATAATTATAAAATTACCAGAATCATCACTATCACTGTCCGTATTGTAGTTCTTCATAAGACTGAGTCCGGTAGACTTGCTCGGGGTGACGGCGGCGGGGGGCGCGAGGGGCGCAGCGGGCGCGGGCTGTGCCGGGGGTGGAGCCTGGGCCTGCTGCGCCATGTACTGGTGGTAGTACGCCGCGTACTGCTGTATCGGAGTGGGCGAAGCTGAAACAGTCACACAAAATTAATAATCAGTTCTTATATTATAATAACTAGCGACTCGCCCTCGCTTCGCTCTGGCTCTTCCCTAGATTTAGCACAGGCAAAGCCGCGGGATCTGCTAGTTATGCATATAAACCATCCTCTTGAATCACTCTACCTATTAAAAAACCGCATCAAAATCCGTTGCGTAGTTTTAAAAATTTAAGCATTCATAGGGATATAGGGACAGAGAAAGCGACTTTGTTTTATACTATGTAATGATTATGTTGATGTTTCACTAAATATATATAACTAATTATATAAACGAATATAAAACTAATATATATAAAAATTTCGTGTCACGATGTATGTTCACGATAAACTCCGAAACTACTGAAGCAATTTTTATCAAACTTTGTAAGCATCTGTAATTTGGTCCAACTTGGGAGATAGGGTAGTTTTTATCCAATTATTGATCTCACCATTTGTTATTGCAAATTAAATGTTTATTATACGACTTTAGTGCGTATTTATCGGTTAGTTCTTTAAGATCCTATAGATGGCGGTTTGGCATCTAAGTTGCACAGATATCCGGTAGATGGCACCGTATTTATATTTCTAGATTATAGATGGCGCGTTAGCTAAAAGTTGTAAGGAGTATTTTTATTTTATAAAATATATATAAAAACCGTTTAAATTATTTTAACTTACGACCATCGAAGCGGGCTGGATTTGCTAGTATTTCTATAAACAAACAAACAAGTACATATTATGCAAACATTCAATAAATAAAATACTAGTATATATAATACTAGCTGACCCGTGCCCACTTCATTGGGCATAATCTATACTAATATTAAAAAAACTACTTTTTGTAACTTAAATATAAAAGTTAGACATATGCTGTCGTAGACTTTTTTGTAGGCATTTTTAAGCTCCACATCTTTTCTCTAGAACTCAAAAATATATCTTTCATAGTTAAGGCAGCGTTCGTAAGAAACGCTTTCATTCGACCGTTTTTTCTCCGATTCACTTTGCAAAACGGACTACCACGTAAAAGCCTTTTTATTTTTCGGTTTTTTATATAACCTATGACACTCAGCAATAATGTGGCTTTCTATTGGTGAAAGAATTTTTAAAATCGGTTAAGTAGATCCCGAGATTACCCCTTACAATTTAACAAATAAACAATCTTTATTTCTTTATAATATTAGTATAGATATACCTTGATAATCTGGCCTGTTGTACATAACGGGTGCCCTGGATATCTCGGCGTAGGGTCGAGGTGGTAGAGGTTCGGTTCCCGGCGGGGCTACTTCGCCTGGTGCTAGTTCTGGCAAATAAGGTTCATCCAATGTGGTTTCTCCTCTCATTTTAGATATAAGTAATGTATAATCACAGTCCGCTGATGGTTTGTAGTGGATACTTGGGATAGATGGAGCCTGTAATAAAATTAGATAAGTTTATTTTTTAAAATTATTTGATAATTTTAAAATGAAATAATTATTTTATAATTAATAGTTTGTATAATTATTACAAAGTACATATTAAAATTTTTAAGAATATACACAAGTTTAAGCCTTTTATTTTAATACATACAAGACATGGAATAAAATTTCAACTAACAGAATAGTTTACATAAATAACTGGAAATTCAAAATAACAATGTTTTTTTCCCATATATTTTTAGTTATAGAATAGGTTATTTTATAACTTACCGATTCTATTACTGTTGATGCCAAACTTGGATGAAGATATTCATCATTAACTTCTTGTTTTTCTAAAAATTAAAAAAAAAACATTACACACTTAAATTTATTAACAACATTGAATAACTTCAGCACAAAAATCTTTCATACAAACTCTCGAGAGAAATATCGAAAACCGAGGTCTAAGGGACTTTTATATTTTGTGATGAGTGAATCCCTTTAGCTTTAAAATATTTTATTTAGATGAATTAATTATTCATACTAAGCACAAGTAAAATAATGAAAAAAATATTTATATACCTTCAATAACTTCAGTCTTCTCAGGCCATTTGCCAGCTTTGACAAGTCCTATTAATGCTGTGTAGTATGGGTTCAGTGGTGAATCTTTATTTAAGAATTTAAACTGTGGATTGTCTCCTTGCTTTGCTTTTATGAGGATCTCCATTTGAACACCTTGCGATGCTATGAATTTGGCTGTTTTTTCTATTATAGCATTTTGCTTTTGACTGTCAGGCTGTTAACAAAATTATAAGAAGTTTAATATAAATTTTATTAAATATAATATATTTTTTTACATGTATTTCTGCTAGCAATTCCCGCAGCTCCAGCCCCTTTTAAAAAATAGTAAAATAAGTAATTTTGATGCCAAATCATTAAAAAATAAAAAATAATAATTTGGTCTTAAATTAAAAAATCTGTAGATGGCTACCCTTATCACCTTGAAGAATAAATGATAGTCTACCATTCTCAACGTCAACCTACCAAATATACTCAAATAAAATCATAAAAATTGGTCAAGCAGTTCCAGAATAGTTTAATAACAAACACTGTGAGGCAAGATAAAGGATTATTATAAAGGAAACAGTTGGGAGATTAAATGAAATAAAATGAAATACATTCAAAACTATCATGTGAAATAAAAATTATCATTTTGTATTTAAAAGCCAATGAAATCTATACAAGGAAAAACTAACAGTCATACTTTTGATATTAAAATACTAGTGATAATATTAATTTTTATACTTACAAAAACTGTATGTATAGGTAAAAGGGCTTTAAAAGCTGGAGTTGGTTCAAAAGGTTCTTCAACTTCAGCTACTTGAGCCTCAGGTGTAGATTCCGCAGGTGTATCATAGTTGAAGCCTACTTGACCATAGCCAGCTGCATGGAGACGTTTTAATTCTTCCTCTAAAAATAATAAATTCCTCTAAAATTAATCTCCTCATAATCATACTTTTTTAACTTTTGACATATTTTATGAAAATTGCACTATTCACATACATATTAATAAAATGTCATTTGAACATTGAGTATATTTTCTTATACCTAGTAATTAGTATAGAAGATACATTTTTTTAAATTTCATTTATACTTAATAAACTTATAATTTATATTGATAAGCTCTCAATCATGGTACAAAAAAACAGTACCTTTATACATTTCTTCCTCATCTTCATCTGTATGAAGAGCTCGATACCTCTCTTCATCACAGAGTTGTTCCACTTCTAGCTCAGCTCTCGTGAGCTCCACTCGCCAGTCAAAGCCCCCTGGTGGGGCTTCCAAGGTTGACAGATCATGGAGGGCGCCTCTTGCATCATACCTGTTAACATAAAAATACAATAAATGGCAATAGTCTCATTGGCAGAGAGAAATATTTTAGTGGCATAAAACTTATAATTATTATTAATACCTTGTTGCTATACAAATTGCTGATGAAAAGTACACTATAATTATTATAATATATAGAATATTATTAGTCAAATCTTATTTTTAAATAATATTTATTTACAAATATCACATAATACTGCTCTTTAAAATTCTCAGATATTGGAAAATAATAAATGAGCGATACTTAGTATTTAACAACAAACCCTAAATTGAAAATAAATATTTCGATAAATATTTTGTATATTATCGACGACCTTTACAAATACATTTATCATACGTACGCAAGAATGCCTTTTTAGGTTATACATACCACCGGAGGAAGTCACCATAACATTATGCGAGACAGCAGCCGCTGGTACGGCAATCTCCGCTGTCTTCTCGCCTCAACGGGAATGTGCAATATTCTCTGCGAAATACTTAGCATCTTCCAAAAATTAAAATTTTCTGATTATTTACTATACTTTTAAACTTTTTTAGCGCCACAATTAGCAGTCTTATAGTAAAAAACGGATCGAACCTGTCGATTTTCAACGTTTCATCCCCCATCCACGGAATGAGGTGTTTGCCTTGATCAATGTGCAGGGCTTTATCATCATCCCTGAAGAGTTTGCACGAATAGCCGAACACGAATAACTCTTCTTTCTTCTCTTTATGTTCACTTTTACGTAAAATGCCACTTTCACTTTGATTACTAGTCCATTTTATAGACATTTTTGTAATAATTCACAATAACTAATATATAATAATAACTTTTACCACATACGCCATTTGGCCCATTAGAAATTAGAATTGTCAAATCTCAATTCAAAGAGAATGTAAAATAATCTCAATTCACCATTGATTTGATATGTATCAATATACTCACTCTATGCTCTATGGATTTGATGGTGGAGTTGGACAATCACTGTGGTTTCTTTATACTTTACTTTATATTACTCTTTGGACTGTGGTCTGTGGCATAGATTATACACTTATATACTGGTCTGTGGTGTATCTGTAAGTGTAATCTGTGGTTTTCGATTTGACGTAAACACCACAGATAAATAAAGTAAAATGAAGATGAAAAATATGACGTGCATTACTGTTTATTTCCATTTCTTCTTTGTACGCTCCGGTTTACAAAAAAGACATTCAAGAAAAACATAAATCTTAATTTTTATTTAAATATTTAAATAACTTTAAATGTTCTAAAATTGTGGAGTAAAGGAAATATTTAAATAATGAATACTGTTGTATAAGATTGCGCAAAGTTTTTAGTAATCAACCTACAATTTAGAATGCCGTTTTATCTAAAAAAAATTAACAATGGCAACTGGATATAAGCCGGACAAATCATGACTATCGTGATGTAGCTGGGTATTATATACATATATGCTGTGTTTGGAATTTTGTCTAATAATACAGGTCTCAAAAGGCATATGGCGGACGTTTTATATATTTTTGCATTGAAAACTGATAAATTCTTTTAGTTATGAACGCCTTGTGACCGCTAGAGAGTATTTGTTAAAAGTAGATTTTAAACGTTAGTTTTTAATGTGTAAATAAGTTAATTATACTTATAGTCTTGTATATATTGATAGTATTTTCGTGCGTGGACGTTTTGATCCGTATTGTTTAGTGAAAAACGAAAAGTCTGTGATATAAACAATACCTAGTTGATAGAATAATTTCCTCAAAACTTTTGTAAATATTGTATAGATTATTTTAGAATTATAGTAGAGTTAATATATTGACCGAAGACTGAGAAATTGTGTGTGATTGCAAGCTATGTCAGCTGTGAACCTATTGTCTTCATTGAAAGAAAAACCAACGGACGAAAGCCAGACGAATGGCTGTAACCAATCAGGTAAATAATATTATCTTAACAGCCTGCTTAATATTTTTAAAAGTACCTGCTTTCCCAAGCACAAATGGTAAGAGCCTATTTAAATTTCTAAACACACCTACTTTCAAATTTAGACGTCCTAATTTAAGTCCTGTCGGAGCTACTATTGTGTCCGCAGTCCGATAATACATATTTACCAGCATATTATTTTATTAGAATGTCATTGTTAGTGTTTTCAATTGTTCAAAACAAACAAGTTCAGTTGATACCTAGTTGTAGTCCTACATAGATTTTTCTACACAAATACACACCTACAGAAACACACTTATATAATATTTTCGCTAAATCTTTATCAATATTTAAATGCCTACCTTTCTATAAATTTCTTTATTTTGCCTTACCAAACTCTTCCATGAATTTTGTGCCAAGAGATGTAAATATGTAGTCTTATAAAAACTTATGACATTGTAATGTATAGAAAATATTATGTACTTTGAATTTAGTTCAGTACAAAAGACATAATGAATATGTAAAGAAATACTCCATTTACAGTTGTTTTGATAGAGCCTACATACAAGTACTGTTATTTTTATGATCAAAGTAGGCCTGTTCATCCTAATACAGACTACAGACTATCTTTTTAATAGAAACAGTTATTATATCAAATATAAGGCACATGTCTAAAGAGATAAGTATTTACTAATCAAATTAGTACAGTATAAGGTTCAGTTGTTTTTAAAATCTGTCCTTTTTATTATTGCATGAATGCACAAAGCTTTATTATTGGTGATAAAGTAGGCCGAATTTCTAAATCTGACATTGAGTATATTATAAAAAATCTTTATTCTATTATTATAAATTATGATACAAACAAAAATATCATATAATTTGCTTTATGGATTTATTTTGAATAAAAAAAAGCTTTCTATGATATGAAAAAAAATGACTTTGATTCATTTAATTCACTACCCATGCATTGATACACACTGTATTTGTAAACAGGAATCATTTGTACATGATATAAAAATGCTTTGTGAGATGGTAAATTTGAAAATTATTGTATTGAATTCAGTTCTTTGTTATATCCACTGCTGGGCATGGCTCTCCTTCAATAAGATGGGGATCAGACCATAGTCCACTGTGGCCAAGTATGGGTTGGTGGACTTCACATATCTTTTAGGAACTTGCTAGAGTTTCCTCACTAGATTTTCCTTCTCCATAAAACAAGTAGTAATCATGTTAGAAACCATTTGCACATGAAAATATCAAATACGAGACAAGGATTTGAACCTGCATCACTCGGTTATCCAAGTGAACATGATACCGCTAGGCTACCATTGTCTATTAAAACTATTATATAGGTAACATTAAATTAAAATGTATTTTTTTGTATATAATATAGTATAACTTACATGAACTCTTGTAACTTTTGATCATTTGCTTAGTTGCCTGTGAACTTATAAAAAAACAAGAAAAAGATATTCTCACAAACAAGGTTAGGTATGAAGAGCTTGCAATTGCTTGTGATTTTTTTTTGTTTACATATTTTTTTTTATTCTATTATAGAAACAGTGTGTGCAGATTAAGTAAATACAGTAAAACATAAATAGATGGCTAATATGTGAATCAATGAATTTGAAACCTTGTAAGAAATAGTTTACTATCTACTAGTTTGGTAGTTACCAACCATATTCTATATAAAAACTATAAAATAATATTTGAACACAATATTATATTTTATTTCTTGTCTTGTCTGTGGTGGATTTACATAGATTAAATTGAAATCAAAATGATTATAGTCAACCACTGATATAGTATAGTATTTATTGTGTGTTTATAAACAAAGTGTTGAAACTTATAACATAATACCTGCTGATACTGTGTGATAAGACAAATGACAATTGCTAATTATCTGATGCTCTTTGAATAATGCAAAATATGATGTTGATCCAGATAACCAGCTATCCTCATGCCAAATTTCATCAAAATCGGTCCATAATCCAGTGGTTTTATCACGATGTGTTCCCAGATAATAAAGATTGCATGTATTATTTATAAAATATTTATAAGAATTAAATGAAAATATTGTACAGCTTCCACTATTATAGATAGTTATTATACCTATATAGGTACATTATTATTGTTGTAGTTTGTTATTTGTTTACATTTAAAAATTACCACCTATTTATAAAAATATTCCAATGGTCGTGACTGATTGGAACTGTTGAAGGTCACGAATTCGATCCCGCACGAGTTGAAATTGTGTTTTGAAAAAATACTGCAGGCGAATTACGATTCCACCAACAATTAAAATAGTTCGATTAAATGATGTTATGGAAGAAGACTATATAATACATAATTTCAAAAGTTAAAATATATTATTAAAAATACTCTAATAGTATTCTAGAATCTAGATGCCCTAGATAGATATCGCATGGTTCCCCGCACAGGACATAATACGCGCAAGCTTAATTCAATAACAGCCCTTCAGTTTGCATGAAGGGTGCTGGGATTGAAGGTCAAGGGTAACATCCCCTATTATGTTCGTATTGTTAAATGTTACCAGTAGGTACTCGTGTTTTGAACTACTCAACCTTTGCAATTATTTTGAAACCAGATACCTATGTGTAAGTTGTAACTTCATTTTAACCTATTTCAGTATTATTTTGTTTTGATTCTACATAACAAGTGAAATATAATTATTATCAGTTAATTATGTTACTTACAAAAAATTAGGTATTTTAACTAAAATTAAATTAATTTATGATCTTTAAGATAAATACCAAATGGATGTGGTACTTTCAACGCATTTTTGAAATTTATTTTAAAACTTTTAATTCTTAAGATAATTTTCATTACTTTTCTTAAAGTTTTAAATAGATATGGAGTAATTTATACATAACCGCTCGGGTTCGTCTGTAAAGACGTTCTATCAGTTAATATAGATAGATTACTACAAATTATCCTATATGTTGATCATCATTATCTTCATAACAAAATCAGTCCAGTGGTTTTCTCGTGATGCGTTCCCAGACAGACATACAGACATTAATTCTAAAAACTACAGATTTGGCCTCTGTATCGATAATAAATAATAATGATTGAAATAATAAGTATTTACAAAAATATATATATATATATAATGTAGGTACTGATTCAACTCAGAATGTTATTTAAAATTTTACAACAATGTAAATTTTCAGTAGCTAAAAGTAAGTTGGTAAGGCTTCTGTTCTAATTCTATTCAAGGAACAGGTCTCGCGAATCCTTAAAAAGCAGCCCTGATAACATTTGTTGAATATTACGCTTCGTTAAACTTATTTCATTAAAATAAGTTTCACCCTTTCCCAGTGAAACGTCGATGCGTACATTTTCATGTACAAGGCTTCTACATAGATACCCATGTGTTATTTACATATAATTGATACTCTTAGACATATTACATAATAGCACTAGCACTAATTGTGTATTAGCTGTTACATAGGTTACTAGGTATCGGTAATTAGTTATTTATTTGTTGATATTTAATAAACACGATAAACTTATCTTTTTAATTCAAATCAATCAATTAATAATTTATAGGTTTTTTATAATTAGTATGCTTTTTAGAAACTCACTTTGCTGATTGATATTAAAATTATTTGTTTTTATATTGGGACCTATTGTAATTTATTGAAAGTAAATTCTAATTCTTCTATACTAGTCTTAACTTAAAATTATTATGTAAATAAGTTGCGTAAGCTCTTTTACGTTCGATACCGTAATGCATATTGAATATAAAATATATTTCATATTACCTATTAAAATAGATAATATGGAAAAAAATAGAAAATGATGTTATTACAATATGAAAGACAATATTATAGTCATTTTATTACTTCTTTTTAGGGTATCTTTTAGTCATTAGAATCTCATAGAACATTTTGTAAATTACTTGAGGGTAGTTACGCTGAGTTTAACGCAACGGTCGCTGCGCTCGCTCAGTCTTTGAGACGTGACCGTTCGTTGCGCGGCCTCGCGATAGATGTTCCTGAAAACTTTGAGTTTTGATTCTTTTCTAATTACAACACCTATATTTACATCTCTACGCGAATTGCACGTGCTACGTAGTTTAGGACACCGGCTGTCTTGTTTATACGTAGAATCGCGCGTCGTTTCGTCTCTCTGACAACCCTAGTTTTAAGATTTTAGTTTAATTTTTCGTTATAATTAATATAATTAAATAATTATTAAATATATTTATTTTTATTACGGTTATAATTATTGTTGTGTAGTGTAAGATTAGTTTTATAAGCGCCATTTTGTTGTGCCGCGTCACCGGTTTCGAAATGGTGAGCAAAGAAGTTGTTAGTGAAGTGACGAAGAAGGGCCGCAGGAGGCGGCGTAGGGCAGGTAGCCGCGCGTCTAAACGTCGCGCGAGGAAGTTAGCCGCTATGGGAATTGTGACGCCAGTAGAGAAGATTTCGTCGCCAGTTAAATGTGCAGTGCATGCTTTCCTACTGAAGTACCAAAGTGCGTTAAGAAAGGTTCCGACGCAGCTGCCGCCCAAGGTGCACGCCGGCCCGCCGTCGAAGAGGGTGAAGCGTGTGTCGTGGCGTAAGTGAACTCTCTAAACAGTTACAGATTCAGTGGCTTTATACTCGTTTCATTTACGTGAAAAATGTATAAAAAATATGAGCAGTATATTAATAATGTATTTTTAATAATATAAATATGTATTCAGCCCTTTTTTAACGTCCCACTGCTGGGCACGGGCCTCCTTTCAATTCGAGGGGGATCAAGCCATAGTCCACCGCGCTGGCCTAGTGCGTGTCGGCGGACTTCAACATTTCTTTCGAAAACTCGCTACATTCTCACAGACATTCCATTTTTTCCTCACGATGTTATTATAAATATTAAGTTAATCATATTTATATTCACATTTTCTACAAATTTGAAGACTTTTGTTTTGAAATCCTCACTTATATATAAATAAGCACAAATATTTCATGTTTATATGTTGGCAAATTGGCTTGCTCATTTGGGAATTGTAGGAATTTGGCACTAACATATTTATTTATTTCTATATCGCTGAGAATATTTGTTAATGCTGTAACTTCGTTAAAAATATAGTTATTTTGAAGATAAATAGAAAAAGATTTTCAGTCCATAAAATATAGGTATACTATCCTATTTAGTTGCCTTAAAAAGTATGACTTATGTAATATATTTTTAACTTAGGTCATTCGTTGTAACCGACCGAGAAATATATCTACCCTACAAGGCTAATTACTATGTAAAAAGTTATGCATATACTTAAAATGCATTGACATGCGGACAGACGGACAGAAAACGAAATTATATAGGTACGGTTTTGACTTTTAGCCTTTAGGCTACGGAAGTCGGAACCCTATAAATATCTATTGTAAAACAATAATGATTTACTTTATACACAACACAATTAAATATTTCTTTACGCTTTATTTCTCTAGCATTTTGACCTCGTCATTTGGTTGGAACCTAAGCTAAGATCGATGTTGTAAATAATAATAAATACAGTTCCTCCCTGTTATCTCGGTTATTTACGTATAACTAGAATAACTTGCTTTATATCAAGCGTATGATATCTCTTACAAAAAATAAAACTCATATAAACTTGCTAGAAGCTTTAGACTTCTACATTTAAACGTTTTTGAGTTGAGAGCTTATTCAGTGAGTTATTAAGTGAATGAGCGACCTTTCGCTTTTAGTTTATAGATTCTTGTTCACATTTCCTTTGCGCAAACCTATTAGTTAATTATACCTTCTATTCAGAAATTAAACTAAATAATAGATATATAGGTTTAATTACCTACACATTTAGGTGTGAATTAATAATAATAATAATAAATATGTTCGGACATTTTTACAACAGCACTATCTAGTTCCGTGGTAAGCTACGCGGCTTGTGTTACGGATACCAGATAATTGATATACTACACATATATATTTTTAAATAAATACATAATATAAATATTAACACCCATGACTGGAGTACAAACATTTGTTTTCAACAAATGAATGCCCCCAGCGGGACTCGAACCCGCGACCGCTGGCGCAGAAGGTAGGGTCACTACCAACTGAGCCATACGTGTCGTCAAATTAAAGTGTAATGACAGTAATTTATATCTTGTTAGTTGTCAATGATAAGGTCTGTATTTTATCAATATGTGTTGGGTGCAGGCTTTCAAATACGCAACATTGCTTCAACTGAGTGGTGTTCTAAAATTTGCATAGTTAAAACATTTGCCTATTGTGTTGATAGTATGTTAATCAAAAAAAATACATATGTGTATATTTGGTTTATGCTTTAATGCATTATAATAGGTGGATATTGATGAAATTAAATGTATAGATAGACGACATAGAATAGCACTTAGGCTACTGTTAGCCACTTAAGAACGCATCCGAGCTAGAATATTATGTCGCTATTCGGAATGCTACTATCAATGGCAGATTTTGTATTTGTGTATGTGTGTATGCTTGTAACTCCTTTACTCTCAAACAGCTAGCCTAACTTGATGAAATTTTGTACCTACAAATACTATGATCTGAAGACTGGTGTAACATATAAGCTACTGTTAGGCTACTGGGTAAATCGCCGGTAGCGCAGTAATGTCAAAATTATTCAAGTTTCTTTTGCTAAGCACTTTTTAAAAGACATAACACCTCGTCTTATCGCCTCTACTGGTGACAGGAGAGCTGGCTCATTTTTCGCCCAAACAATGGGCATTGCCATTCAGCGGGGGAATGCGGCCAGGGCCTCAAGTCTGCTATTGCAATGTTGTCACAGTTGTCTATCAATGACATCGTAATTGCTACTTTTTGCAATTTTGGTAGTCTACTAATTCAATAATTTTCCTATGGCATTTCACTGACACTTCAATGACACTTTGCAAATAATTGGTAGTCCCGTACGTAATGACAAATCAATGATCAAACGTATTGCGTAGTCTGTTAATCTATCTTTTTGGCTTTGTATAATCATTTTATAATTCGCGTCATGTAAAAAGAACGCTGGCTGTCAAGTTGCGCAGAGGCGATTTATAGGCTAATTTGGTGGTAAGACGCGGGGCGCGGGACGTCGAGACACGCGCCGCATGCTTTCCGGCTCGCTATTGGTTTGTCAGTTCAAAATACCATCACGCACACAAAAGTTATTAATTACGAAATAGTTTTATATAAAAGATAGAGAAAAAATATTTTTAAAATATATTGTTTTATAAAGAGGGAGTCTGATAATAATTCAGATAATAATTTAAAAAAAATATATTAAATAATTTATTTAATTTTTTTGTAAGTAGATTAAACATTATACACTGAATCAAACATATTTTATTAATTATTAAAATTCTATTTAATGACATTCTATGTCATATATTTTTCAATGTACCTGCCAATAACCAATATACGTCGCGAGCGAAAGGCTAGTTCAAAAATAAAAGAATAGGCTTAGTAATTTTGTATGCGAATGTACCCATGCGCAAACACACCCCCCACCACTTTCTTCCAGCGTTCTTTTTACGTGACGCGAACTGTACATAATGCTTAGTCTTTAAAACATAAATTGATAACATATATAATCGAACTTAGCCTAAATAAACGTTTTACGAACGCTTTTACAATTGACAAATTGTCAAAATGACAAGACCATTGATCGACCATTGTAAATTTAGTAGACTACGAAATTTTTGACTAATGGTAATTGAATTAAAATTGCATTGTTCTATAATGACAAATCATGTAAAATAGCAGACTTGAGGCCCAGCATTCTTGCTACTATTCCACGCGGACACGACTTGTACCTACAGTAATAATTAAGTGTATATTTGCTTTGTATATATAGTTGAGTTTACTTGTAATTTCCTTTATTGTAAAAAAGTCCTGATATAATAGGCCATTTTATCGCTGTGCATACCGGCGAAAAAAGGTAAACAATAAATAAAAACTAGGTATTTTGTGCAGGTCACGAAGAAAGCGGTGGAGCGGGCGGGGGCGGAGACCCGGCGGTGCTGGCGGTGGGCCCCGCGCGACGCCCACTCACGTACACGCGGGACGAGCTTATGCGTTTGCGTAATTCACCACTCGTCAAACGCGGGCTGGAGAACGCGTTTGCGGGCAACGAGACGCTCGCACTGTGAGTCTTTACCTATGTCATAGCTGCTTGTATTGTATTTGCACTTTTTCTAGCTGCTTACACGATATATTGAATAAAACCGTCGCAGTTGACAACAGATTGACAGATTCGCAACGCTTTTGCCCGGATGACCTAGAAGAAGCGATTGCAGATATTGATGAACATATAGAATTGTGAGTCGCACTTGTTGTATCGATGATTTTGGTTAGTGTTGTCTTGATACTTCTTGAATCCTTCAAAAAAAAAATTTTTTAATGTAAAAGTATTTACCGTTTCATTTGAGAGTACAATATCGATCGATAGGCGATACCCTGAACCGTATGTATTTGTTTGTACATACCTATATAGGAGGTAATTATTGTATGTAACCAGAGACTCGTTTGTAGCCTGCGAGTATAAAAGGTTATAAGTTCGTGCGTAGGCGGATTGATATGTCAGTAGTGAGACACATAGATAATATAATTTTTAATATCAATTACCTACATATTTATGTATTACTAGTGGCTCAGGTTTTAAAACTTATTATGAAATACATAGACTATATATAAATAGGTATATAAAGTATATAGTCCTCCTCAGTGAGCGAGCTATCTAACAAATCGGATTAGTAGTAATTACCTGAGATTAGCGCGTTTAAACTAACTGCCTATTTATGATATTAGTACAGACTATTGTTTATATATTCTACAAGCGGGTTCACTCAAAATTATTTCTGTTTACTCCAACAGAGCAAGTTTATATGTTATAGGTTGTCTAAAAGGTCAAGTCCTATGTTGTAAATAAACTTGACGAATTGGAACCAAGTAAAAAGTTTCATTACAATCTATTTAGTCGTTTTTGAATAGTTCGTGATTCAAAAGAGAAAAATTCTAAAAGAGTGTTTTTTTTTCTGCCTGAAATATCTACTATACTATTGTATTATATTTTAAAATAAGTACATACCTAGTTATTGGTATATTTAACTTGAGCTAATATATATTTTTTATTTCAGTGTATTAAAGAAACGTTCCGATTCACCCAACGAAGAAGATAAGGGAGCCAAAGGAGATGCGCCGATTGAAAACCATAAAGTATGTATTTTATGTATTTTTTATATTTTTCATTTTTCATTAGTTTGAAAATGGCGTGAAAAAACAAGAACGACAGTATACTGGACCGCGTTCCGTTTTAAGTAGTAACCAGTATAACTGACTATAAATGCCGGTATACTGCGCAGTGCTCACAGTGTACCTATATCGGAACACGCCCCTAGTGTATGTATATGTATGCCAGCAGGCGTTCGGTCGCGAGCGCGAGCGCCGGTCGGCGGACCCGCGCGAGCGCGTGCGCAAGGAGAGCGAGCCGAGCACCGGCATCGTGCTGTCTCCGCAGCGGCGCTCGTTCACGTCGGGCTGCGGCGCGCCCGCCGCCGCCGCGCCGCCGCCGCACCTCGCGCGCACGCGCCCCGACTCGCCGCTCTCGCACCAGCCCATACAGAAGACCGAGCAGGGTGAGTCATATAGCAGTAAAGACTCGAAACTACTAGCCAAAGTTGCTTCAACGAAGTACTCATCATCAGCCCTTTTTCAACTTCCCACTGCTGGGCACGGGCCTCCTTCAGTATGAGGGGATCAGGCCATAGTCCACCGCGTTGGCCTAGTGCGTGTTGGCGGATTTCACATGACTTTCGAAAACTTGCTAGGTTTTCTCAAACATGCAGGTTTCTTCACGATGTTTTCCTTCACCGTAAGACCAAGTGGTAATCATGATAGAAATGATATATAATTTAGCTATTTTCAATTATGATAAAATTAATTGTTCTTTTTAAAATTATAATAATTTTAATGGAAGTGAAGAAATATAAGTGTCGAGTTACGTAATAAGGGACCAAGGGTATACCCGAGGGAAGCGCTAGTGTAAAATAATTTTCGTTTAGTTGGCCGTAATTTTACTTTATTTTCTAAAGGTTTACTTTCTATAAGTAAATATTTTATTAATTACGGCCTATATGAAATATTGAGAATGGCAGATACAGGTGATATGTGTTTTAAGGTTAAACATTGTATTGTATATTGCTGCCTACATTACACAAAATCTACAATTTTATTCAAGACTTTATAAGCTATATTATTGTTTTACTTTGCGGTAAAATGAAATCATAGTATTAGATTAGTATCAAATATTTCTAGGTATTTAATTTTTTGTACTCGATAGTAATATAGGTAATGATATCTATACATAATAATAAAATTCTAATTTAGTTCAATCTGTACATTAAATATTTTTTTTAGAAAATCATCGTTACAGAGACCGACTTTATACTTTTCAGAATTTGTCTGTCTGTGACCGCGTCACGTGGAACCCACTGTACGGATTTTGATGACATTTGGTATGATGATAGCGGGTTTATCTGGATCAACCTATAAGATACTTTAAGTTTACTGACAATATTCTAACCGTTATAACGTATTTAGAAACGAACTCTAGTTGAAGCGAGATTAAAGAGCAAGTTGTGCTTAGAATTGATTTGAAATAAGTCTAAAGGCCTATATAATAGTAGTGATCCGGCTCGATATCGACCATGTTGATGGTGTTAAGGTTGATAGTTGCTTATATGTACAGAGAAGCGAATGCCGTTTATTTTGCAACTGTTGGTTGTTAGTAGTTAGAAATATGAATTCTAATACAATTAAGGCGCGTAATGAATGATGTATACTAAACAAGAACCAATATTTTGGTAGTGGTAGTGCCATGCTTGTTACCTTCGGGTAGCAGCCGAATGGGCCGGCACGCCCCGTATAGTACCACTCTCTCACAGAAGACCGGCGTTAAATGGCAGCTATGCTGTCGCGTTTCGTCCTGTAAGTGAGAGTCCGGAAGGCCCACTCCCCATCCTTCCTCCCTCCCTCTTCCCTACCTCCTTCCCCATATTCCTTCCCCCTCCATCTTCTCTCCCTTTCCTAAAAGGCGGGCAACGCATCTGCTAGCTCTGGAGTGTTGCAGATGTCCATGGGCGGAGGTGATCACTTCCCATCAGGTGAGCCTTTTACCCGTTTGCCCCCTTTGTACCATATCAAATCAATTCAAATCAAAATATTTTATTCAGCATAAAAATTGTTACAATTTCTTACTGAACGTCATGAGTCTTACCGCCAGTTCGGAAAGAAGAAACCTCTGACCTGAGAAGAACAATACTATATAAATAATAATAATAATAATAAAAAATTATGACAATGTCCACAGTGGGCAGACGCATCGGGTCGGGCCGCATCATGGTGCGCGACGTGGGCGCCGCCGGCTGGGAGGACGGCGAGCACGACAAGCGCGACGCCCGCGACGCACGCGACGCTCGCGAGGCACGCAGCGAGCCGTACCGCCCGCCGCGCGAGCGCGAGCGCGACCGCGACCGCGACGACAGACGCACTAATGGCGGGTGAGCGCTCAAACGACCATATCTATACTAATGTTATAAAGCAGAAGAGTTTGTTTGTTTGGTTGTACGCGCTTATCTCAGGAACTAATGGTTCGATTTGAAAAATTATTTTTTTGCGGAATTGTCCGTTTATTGAGGAAGGCTATAGGCTATATTACATCATGCTACGAGTACGACCAATAGGAGCGGAGCATCGATGAAAAATGTTGCAAAAACGAGAAGGACGGGCGTTAGTTCTGCGAGGTATCATACCGCGTGACTCAGAAAGAATGTAGTTTCTGGCATTTAGAACGCGTGCGAAGCCGCGGGAAGTGCTAGTGTATTATAATTTTTAATAATAGTTTTAGAATACTACTGTTTTGGTACAAAATTTTATATAGTTTTCAATGTTACAATTGATTTTAATATATGAATCTCGATGCAAAAAAAGCATATGACAATATTATGATTATTATGTATAATATTCCAACACTTAGCAAGAAAACTGGACTTAAACCTGATTTCCCTTTCCTTTATTAAAAAACCTATATCCAGCAGTGAAACATAAAAATTACTTATTAATTATTATTGTATTGCTTAGGTTCGACCGTCGCTCGTTCAACCGAGACTCCTACACCTCTGACATCAAGAGGGAACGGGACGATCGATTTAACAACGAAAAACAACGTGATAGGTTCGTATATAAATATATACATACTAACAAACTATACATTGTCTGATATATTTAAGATATATAGATACTATTGTTGATTTCTTAATAAATTATATTGACTCTCTTTATTTGTTCTGTATACTCATATCTTTTCCAAATTTTCGCATTTGTAATATCACTGGCATTATTACAGGGAGGATAATCGCAGATCTGGTGGTCGCTTCTCTCAACGAAGATTTGAGAAGGAAGATGAACCTGAATGGTATTTATGATCATTTTTTTAATATTTTAATAATTTGTTTGAATTTGTACCTATATTGTATCTGAAAAAACTTAGAACAGTATAGATATGTACATTATTTTATACACATATACATTTTAAGTGTTATTTATACTAATACAGAATACCTTGTTCTTGACTCAAATATTTGCGAATGTTGTATATAATTAGTAAGCAATAATCACTAGATACTATAAAATTTAGTACTCTGCCAGTCTGTTTGCGATAAACTCAAACACTACTGCACCGATTTTCATGCTGTTTTGACCAATGGATAGAGTGGTTCTATAGGAAGGTTATACGTTTAGCGGAGCCCGCGAGGGAGAGTCGCTAGTTAGTCATAAAGATAGTGTTACTGTTAGCCTAGTTACGCATTGGCCTGGCAAACCGCGTTAAGTTTTTTCAAATACTGGGTCTCGCCATGTCTACTTGCACTTCTCTTACGGTAAAGAATAATATCGTGAAGAAAACTGCATGGTTGAGAGAACCTAGCAAGTTTTCGAATGACATAAGAGCCAAGCCGCTTGGTCAGCGTAGTGGACTACCCGATTACTTCGCAAATAATAATAAATTTTCCTTCTTTCTTTTTATATAGGTTTAGTGCAGGGCCTACATCTCAGTTGGACACGATAGAGTTGCGCGGGTTCGACGAGCCTATCAAGAAGAACGGACCCAATAGTAATAAGGAGAATGAGGTATTATGATATATTCATATTATGTTCTTACCAATATTATTATTATATAATAATTTAGTGGATTTTATAGATATTTTATTCTTTAATTTTTAAAATATTCTGATATACTGCTTAGTTATCGTGTTAAGGCCCATAGAAATAGTCTTAATGAATAGTTTGGTTTTGTTTATAATTTTTAAGTTATTTATATCAAGTAACTTATATTAAAAATATTTTCATATGTACAGAAGTGGAACAACAACGGCGGGTCGAGGTCGCCGGAGCGCTGGCGCGCCGAGCCCTCACCGCCGCCGCACGCGGACCCCCTCAATAACAGCAATGTAAGTTTTATTTAATATTGACAATATTTTTTTTTATGGTAAAAAGGGGGCAAACGGGCAGGAGGCTCACCTGATGGGAAGTGGCTTGCAGATGCGTTGCCGGCCTTTCAGGAAAGGGAGGGATAGAGGAGGGAGGGAAGTGGGAGGGAGGGGGGAACGAAGGCGGAGGATGAAGGGAAGAGGGAGGGGGGAAGGAGAGTGGGCCTCCCGGACTCTCACTCACCGGACGAAACGCGACAGCATAGCTGCTACTTCACGCCGGTCTTCTGTGAGAGAGTGGTACTAATGAACTATACGGGGCGTGCCGGCCCATTCGGTTGCTACCCGAAGGTAAGAAGCATGGCACTACCACTTGAGAAATAATAATCCATATTATACTTTAAAATATATTTATATTATATAAATAATAAAATAAAAATATAATTTAATATATCGACTGCACACTGGCAACCGGTACTATCTCAATTTTGACAACTTTACAGGATGAAGAAAAATCTTGTTTGAGTCATTAATATAGCATCTAGTAAATTAAATAAAAATACGTGGTTTTTAAATATTCTTATTGCACATGTTATTAAAATGAAAAGTAGCATTATATGCTTCCTTCTAATATAATAACGAGATAGGGCAAAATAAGTCAACTTGGAAAAAAAATTCAGAATATATATTATATTATATTCGTTTAAATCGATTCGTTCAGTGATTTATAGTTTATCTGTTGCCTGTTACAAACAAACATACAAAAATACTTTTTATTTCTTCTTTATAATAGTAGTATAGATTAAAATTTAAAACTTTCTTAGGATAAGGATTCGGGTGTGGAATTGAAGACTGAGGAGCCGCCGCAGCCGCCTGAACCTGACTTCAACCTGGATGATTTCCTCAAATTTGATGCGATACCTGATGTCCTTACTGTAAGTCGTTTTCAGTCCTTCCCAATATATTATTTTTTCTTAATGAGTATAAAAAGGATATATTTACTTTAAAGAAATAAGGACATTTTTATATTTTTTATGATAATCGTTAAATAAGAAACCCGATATTGTATAGATTTTAATCTAACAAGTACGGTTTGTTTATCAATTTGCATTTATTTGGTTTATTTTGACGAGTTTCAATATATTACTATTTTAATTTTAAAATTATAATTACTACTAGTAAATTATATTAGTTTTACTTCAGTACCCAGGATCGTATCAGTAACCTATGTGTTACTTCAGTTTATAGTTTATCTTTGTACTCAATAAATAAAGAACTGAAACAGTAACACACATACATACAAACAAATTTTGCGCTAAATACTTTCTTAGGTTTACGCGAATATTTGACATTATAAATGAAACTATATTTTCTAATATCTAATGGAAAGATAGTTTCATTTATAAATTTTGCGCTTTTATAATAATAGTACTTATATTGCATTCAGAACGGCGGCAGCGACACAGAGGGTAGCCGGTTCAGCCGCTGGTTCCGGCGGGACAGCCCGCCCGCGCCCACCGCCGCCGACCGCCACTACGAGCGGCTCATGCAGAACATGATCGACGGTCAGTGGTCGTAGTCATCGTTAGAGGTGGGGCGCAACGGCTTTTTGTAGGCTATTTTTAGGGGTGCTCGTTATTCTAGATAGCTGAAAAAATAACCTGCTATTTATAAATAGCATGCTATTTATAATAACTAAATCGCCTGTTATTTATTTCCAGAGGCAAGCGCTATAGCTATTTTTTAAATTTATTTTTATTTCATATCATATGACCACAACAAAGAGAATGTAATCACTATGGACGACAACTGCCGCGCTTGACACTTCGTGCTAGCCGTATAATATTTTTGTCACGAGTCGTGTGCGCTAAATTATGCGAAAATATATAACGTATAAATATATTATAGAATCACAGAGGCTGTGCTTGCCCAACTGCGGGATGGGGCGGGGTTCTAGAGTCCTAAAAGTCGACTGAAAAAAAAAAAAAAAAAGTCAGTGTCGGCCCACGTTACATGATTAGCATGTATCGCTAGTTTTAAGTCCAAAAATGTAAAACGCCAAAAAAAAAAAAAAAATTAAAAAACAAAAGGCACGGGCGCTTAACGCCTGTGGATGACACATTTACATTAAAAAAAAAAAAATATATATTATAGCGTAAAAAATAATAGGCATTTTAAAAATAGCGTATTTTTATAACTCTTTATCAATATATAGCCGTTTCGTCCACCGCTACAGTTATAACAGGTTATTAACCGATAGCAGTTTCGCCCACCTCTAGACTCATCGTCCTGGGTTCTAATCCCGGGTCGGTGCATGGTTGGGAAGTAGGTGGTGTGTAACAGATAGTGCCGAGTGTTCGTCCCACGAGTTTTACGAGGGTACTTGTGATAGTTTAATATACTGTAGTATCAGAACGAATGTGCAGAGTGAAAGGAGTTGAATTTAAGGTAAGGGTTATGAGTGAAATTACCGCTACTATTCTTTTATTTTTTTTAACATTATTAAAGTAAAATGTGTATTTTAAATTAATAAAATGACAAAAGAAGTCAATAATTACGTATTGCATTTTTTTTGCAAATTCGGATAAATGGTTGATTTCAATGAGACTGGACGTCATGGCAAAATATAAATGTTAATAATAAATAAGTCTCAAATATAAACAGATTTGGACAGTTCAACGAACGAGCCGCCAGTGCCGGAGCCGGCGTACCCGCCGAGCCGGCCCGCGCCCGCGCCCGCGCCGCCCTCCCTGCTCGACCTGCTGCGGCGCGCCGGCGCAGACGCCGAGCAGCGCTCTGGTATGACTCTCATACTATCTAACAAGTTTTTTTTTTTTATGGTAAAAAGGGGGCAAACGGGCAGGAGGTTCACCTGATGGGAAGTGATCACCTCCGCCCATGGACATCTGCAAGCCAGGCTTGCCCGCCTTTCAGGAAAGGGAGGGATGAAGGAGGGAGGGAAGTTGGAGGGAGGGGGAACGAAGGCGGAGGATGAAGGGAAGAGGGAGGGAAGGAGAGTGGGCATCCCGGACTCTCACTTACCGGACGAAACGCGACAGCATAGCTGCCACTTCACGCCGGTCTTCTGTGAGAGAGTGGTACTAATGAACTATACGGGGCGTGCCGGCCCATTCGGTTGCTACCCGAAGGTAACAAGCATGGCACTACCACTTTGAAAAGTATAAAGTGTAAGTAGTAGTATAAAGTAATATAGATTGCATATTACGTATCTAAGATATATTGTTGTACTTACGATGATATCTACTCAGTTGATTGTACCATTTTGGGAAAATACATTTCGCATATTATCTGTTTAGGTGGTTTAAGCTGGAAAAACCAGTACTATGTTCATTGTCTTAGGTCGTTGTATTTATACACTCAAACATAACGCCTCGACTATCCATAATCTTACAGTCCTCCTTTCGTTTCCCCTCCACAAGAACCACGTGGTTGCTCGGTTTATCAGTTCACTCTGCTATCAGATCAGAAGCAATCCTTATGGTTCAGAACCGGCTGGAAATACCTGTCAAATAATTATGCTTAGTTAGTAACTGGACTGTTAAGACGTATCCCCTCACCATGCTAGTTTTGGGGGGTCAAACATGTTAATATCTCTTTTTAGCGGGTTTGTTTCTAAAGAGCATAGCCGCGTGTATATTATGTTTTTTTTTGTTTTTTTAGTGGAAATGAACTCGATGGGTGGAAAGATACACAGTCTAGAAGAGTTAGAGGCGCGCCTGAGGCCGCAGCCGCCGCCCGCGCACGACCACGACCTGTCAGCCTTCAAACGACTTGTGAGAATGATTTGTTTCATTATTTTATGCCAATATTTATAAAAAAATGATTGTTTTTAAGGGTTTTTATACAATTTGAATTTTAATGCTTTCCCTGCTTATTATTAGTGGTACTTGTGACACTACACTGATATAGAGGTGTGGACTCAAATTATTGATCCGCTTCTGAAATTCTGCAATTTTTTTTTTATATTTTATTGGCGCGATCTGCCTGAATTAAAATGGAGTAATATAATGTATAAGATTTAAAACGAAATAATATAATATATAAAACCATAAAAGAATTTCAGAAATCTACCCAAGCTAAGCAGGGTCAATTTGCAAGTATCAGATAATTTAAGGTAGGCAGTGGCAGCCCGGTAGTAACACGCTGGCTTGGGAAACCTAGTGTGGCTAGTTCGAGTCTCCAGTCTCGTACCTCTTATATTTTCTTGTGCAAGTCTTTTTCAATATAATTTGCAAAAGAAGTGCATATGAAATTGCAATATAATTTACTTTTGAGAGAACCTAGAAAGTTTTCGTAACACGTGTGAACCCTGCCAACTCGCACTTGACCATCATAGTGGACTTAGTCCCTCCCTAGATCTCCCTCATATAACAAGGTTGCCCAGCAGTGGGACTTCGAAAAGAGCTGAATATAAATATTCAAATGTTAATATTATATATTAAAAAATAAACTAGTATACTTTTTACTGTTCTTCATGGCAATAAACGATTTTATTATTTATTATTATTATTAATAATTTCCAGTTGGCGCAAGTGTCGGGAGGGCACGCGGTGACGGCGGAGCCCCCGCGGCCGCCGCCCCCGCAGCCGCAACCCCAACCCCAACCTCAGCCTATGAGCCTACTTCAGGTAATTTGGTTTCTATTGTAATTCTTAGTAGAGAGAACAACCGTGCGGGGGGGGGGGGGGGCTAGGCAGACTCGGGAGGCGCTCCCGACTGGCATTTGTACTTTTATTATGATAATCGGGAAGCGCTTTCAGATATGACGGATATAATATCTTGACAAGATATAGCACTACAACCCTGGTATACGCTTAAATAAATGGCGCCCATCTTTACTTAGCTGTATACATTATTGTGACTGAATCGCCCTTATGGCGCACATGTTATGAAATGTATGTGCAGTAGTACAAAGAAAATATTAGGCAATGTTTTATGTAGTACTAACAAAATTTGTTTTAACCTGAACAACACCACCTTTATCTAGATGTTGAGCAAGAGCATGGAACAACAGCAACAACAACAGCAGCACCAACATCAGCAGCAGCAGCAACAACAACAACATCAGCAACAACAACAACAGCACCACCAGCAGCAACAACAGAAGGCGCCGCATATCCCGCAGGAACTCCTATACAAGCTCCTGCAGGTGCAGCAGGTATGGGTTGTTTTATTTATTCCCAGAATGATTTATAAGTGAAGATATGCCTATAACTGTTTTTATTAAATGTGAAAATGATGTTTTCTTTGGAATTATTTATTTTCGGGTGAAGAAACAAATATGTCTTAACTGTCACAAAGGAAAAAAACTAATTGTAAACCAACCTAGTTTTGATATTGATAATAAACTGTAATGACATTATAAATGAAACTATCTTTTCGGATTTTGTCGCGGATTTATTATGATTTTTGGTTCCCGACGTTTCGAATGCTTTACAGCAATCATGGTCACGGGAGAGTTCATTTATAATGTCAAACATTCGCGTAAACCTAAGAAAGTATTAAACTGTAATGATTTTTTTTAAATAAAAATACAGAAGAAATTAGTACCTATTTTTTTTAATAGCAGTAATTTATTAAATACATTTTTTATAATGTAACAGACATTTTTTGTTTTCTTATCTTTATCCATGCGATCACCATAATTTGATTTAAAAGAAAACTAGTCAAGTGTATTACAGTAAATTTAAAAATGTACACATATTTCATTAAAATATTATGTATTGTACAATATTGTAAAGATATATGTAATTTCCTAGCGTCAACAAGCAGCAGGTGAATGTGGGATGGGAGGTATGAGCTCGATGGGCCAACCTTCCGATAGAGACTTGCTGCAGCGACCCGAGGCTCAGGCTATTATACACGGTATATTGAATTTAATTATATAACCAGACACTTCAATAATTAGTATAAATTTGTCAAAAATTTGATATTTTCCCGCAGTAAAAAATATACATGTGGATTCTGATAACCGGCTATCATACTACTAATTTATAAAAAATAAATAAATAAATAAATAGTGTATGGGTATGAATGTGTATCAGTGATGAGCTTTAGTGATAAATATTGTATACGCCCCAGGGTTGAAAGCAGGCGAGATCACAGTACAGAACCTGATGCAGCAGCTGGGCAACCCTGGCCTGCAGAGCCGCCACCGTGAGCTGCTCCTCACCATACTGCGTACTCATCAACAGAGACAGGTGAGTGTTTTGATTTTGATGTTTTTATTTATTTTGAAAGTCGATAGACAAAGGTAGGGCTGCATTCGTCCAGATATTATAATTGCATTTTATTTTTTATTATTAATTGATTTTTTTAAAAGTCAAGTTGACGTTTAAAAATGTAAGCAAAGGTATTGTTATACTGATATGAACCTCATTTGTATTGTTTGTAAGAATATTAAAATGTTGTTTTCAATACGTAAAAGCAATTGTTGTATAAAATAAAACACATAGTACTTATAATAAAATAATATTATCTAATAATCTAATACGTATTTATAACAGTTTTGAATTTAAAATAAATATACTTTGTCCATTTTGTTAATGGTTTTTTGACAGCTCACGCCCACGAAGTTTCGTATTTAATGGTTAGCCATTAAAGTTAAAATGTCATACCCATTAATATTGTACTTCATGGACGGGCACCTCCCCCTTATTGCTGTGCCACACATAACGATTACTACGATTGTGCCACAGATTACAAATAATCGATAGAAATCAATGCTAATATGTAAATAAGGTGTAATATGTTATTTAATAAGGAAAACAAAACAATTTAAAGATTTAAACCAATAAATTAAAATATTAAAGTTAATAGTAAAGTTTTACTTTCTTCTTAGTATGAGGCATACAAATAAAACAACTAAAATAGTTTAATTCCTTTTATTAACTTGATTCGTCAAAGTCATCATTTATATTAGATTTATCCGATGAGGAGTCTTCAGTTATATTAATTATTAACTCTTGTGTGCATAAATTATCAAAATATGCAATGTCACGGCCCGAATCACATTATGATTCTCTTAGTTCTCTCCACCACACTTGATTTTTACGATAATAATATTTATTTTCATATTAATAAATATAAAAATAAATATTATTTTATACTTAAAAAAATAAGAGAAATCGATTATTACGTCCTTTTATCATCACTATAGCTTGTCAGTCGGCGAGCTGTCAAAAAACCATTAACAAAATGGACAAACTATAATCAAATAATTATTTAATTAGTAAATAGTTCAGTTCTATCTGTTGTGATTTTTAATTTGTTTTATGCTGTAATTTATTTATCTGTTACTTGACAGCAAATGGGTGGTTCTCCCCTACCCACCGGCGTGCCCCCCGCGCACCTAGTGGTGCCTCCACACCACCAACCTCTCAGACTGTCTCCGTTACCACATCCAAGTAATAATCATATTTATCAATTTATAAACTTATATATCTTTATATGCTATGGACGCTAATCAAAATTATGTTAATATATATATTTTTAATAAATGTTGTACAAAAATGTGCCAAGTAATAGATATTAAATTTATTTGCGATGAAAAATGGAGAATTATTAATTAAGATATTATGGGTTTGTATTTGCTTTAAATTGGTATATTTTTATATAACATTGATATATTTACTAACATTTAATATACATATATTCAAATCATGTCTCACATGATTGCCTTACGGTGAAGGAAGTCAGTGCGGGTCGCGGACTTCACGTGTCTTTCGAATATGGGAAGTGCAAGACATGTGAAGTCCGCCAACCCACACTAGGCCAGCGCAGTGGACTATGACCTGATCCTCCTCGTATTGAAGGGAATCCCGTGCCCAGCAGTGGGGCGAAAATAATACAATATAATATATATCGACTGCAAACTGGCAACCGGTACTATCTCAATTTTGACAACTTTACAGGATGAAGAAAAAACTTGTTTGAGTCATTAATATAGCATCTAGTAAATTAAATAAAAATACCTGGTTTTTAAATATTTTTATTGCACATGTTATTAAAAAGAAAAGTAGCATTATATGCTTCCTTCTAATATAAAAACGAGATACGACAATATAAATCAACTGGGAACAAAAAATTGATATAGGACCGATTGCCAGTTCCCAGTCGATTTATGTATAATTATAAAGCAATATGTAATAAAGCTAGTGAGTAGTACTAATACCGCCATATAATTGCTCGGACGCAGCATTTTGCGTGTCCCCCATCATGGCGGGGAGTCCCAACGCCCTCACAGTACACCATCCAGGTAGATTGCTTGTTGTATATAGTGGTTTCATTTTGTTTTTCTTTAATCTATATAATATAAATAAAAAATAGTAACCTTACTCATGGCCTTCTTTTCGTAAGTTGTTCAAAGTCTATCGTTGATCATTCGTACGCCCATGATTTTTAAAATGTCTGTACTGATTCTGCTCATTTGTTTTTTAAATGGTCGGAATAATCTGATATTGCTTTTTAGAAGAAAGAAAAAATGTATAAAAGTATTCTGGAAAGTCGGGAAATTTGAAAAAATAGTGAAAATGATTTTTCTTTGAGATTTTCATGTAAAGTTAAATATGCAAATGCATATATTTTATTGAAGTTTGGACAGTTAACCTCAGGGTTTAATTCATTAATACTTTTGATTAGATAAATAATTTTATATATTCGTAGCTATTAATTAAATAAGCAAATTTATAAACACAAACCCTCTGATATTGTGTCCATTTCAATTAGATCCAAAAATATTGATTGGACAAATTCTATTACGTTTAATATACAATTCCTTTAATATGTATGGATATAGATCTATATTATTTTGTAAAATATATTATTTCTGTTTCCTATATTAAAACATTTGATTCGGCAGTCGTCCCCTCCCGCATCCCGTCGCCTCGCGAGCTCGTAGTGCACACGCAGACCATCATGCAGGGTGCTCTCATCAAGAAGAAGCTAGAAGAACAGCGGGAGAACTACCGCAGGCGGCACGACGTGCAGCAAACGAAACAACCTACGCCCATCTCTTTTACACCCACATCTGTGAGTAGCGTTGTCCTTGTCGCACGTTGTTGTTAACCGACCTACTAAAACTTACAATATAGCTGTTATTGTGTTGTTCGTGCAGCAGAGTAAACCTAAGCCCATATCTTTCACACCTACATCTGTGAGTGATGTTGTCCTTGACCGTTATTTGATAACCAACCTACTAAAGGCTCATTATAAATATAGCTCATTGTGGTTTTTTGAGAAATGAATGTAATGTGAATATCGTAATAAAAAAATAATAAAATGAATATGGGGCACTATCTTAAACTATTGCTGGAGGAGTAGTAGTGTTGAAATTTACTAAGATAGTTATTGAAGGAAACATTAATTTCAATAATTTATATAAAAAATGAGAAAAATTGTAATTAAGTTAAAGTATTTTGCGCTAGGAGTGCTTAACTTTCTTAGATTTACGAGAATATTAGACATTGTAAATAAAACTATCCTTTCAGAGATTACGCGGTAGATCACGGTGCGTAAATAAAATTTCGACCTCCTCCTTTTTTGAAGTTTGTTAAAAAGTAGCCTAAGTTAGGCCTTATAACATTACCTGTCTGCGAGTGAAAGTCCCGTCAAAATCCCGTTTCAGAGATTAAAAAACCAACAGAGCTGTCTATAAAATCTATAATTATTATCAGGTATATACTTAATTTAACATAATATGTAACTATATGTATCATTCAGGTGCTGCGTAAAATGACAGCGGAGAAGGAGGAAGCCGGCAGCCCTAAGTCGTTGTGGGCGCAGCCCGTGCACCCGAAGCCGCACGGCAGACCTATAGTTAAGGTAACAAACATACTATATTCATATTTTATACATGCTACCCTCCATATGCGAAATATTACTTAAGCTTCGATATTAAGCCTCTATTGCGCTATCCGCCGAAGTTGCTTCAACAAAGTAGTGGTCGAAATGAACCAATAATGGAGTGAGACGTTTTGTGTACGCTTCCAGTCCTTTAACTCGGACGCAAAAACCGTCAATGATAGGAAGTTGCCCGCGGCGAAGCGAGGTTGCACGAAGCAAACCGCAGTGCCTCTCCACACTATAGTATTCGTTAAAACTTCGAGTTCGTACCAACTTCGCGAATAGTATAGAGCATATTCGACATAATCCACAAATTGTCATTTCAGTGCTAATTGGTCTGAACTATCAGTTTGACGAAACAGTTTGTGATGCCAAGTGATTTGTTGTTAATATGTCAATTACGTTACAGTTAAATGTTGTGTGCATTTTAACGATGTTTCAAATAAAAGTTTTTCTTCGGATTAGTTCGGATTTTTAGCGGTTTTTTTTGGTTGGTTTTCGAATGCCTTACGTCAATCATGGGGGGGACTTTACAAAATAATACAAAAAAAATATTTTTTGTTTTAGAAATCTATGCCACTGGATTAAGCGTAATGAATTTAATTTTATGCATGTACTTCTCACATCCTTTTTGCTACAACCTAAATTGTGATTTTTTTGTATGACTTCAGCAAGGAACTCAAAGCGGTCCCGGACAAATGGGATTCGCACCTGGACAATCTGAATATCAACAGCATTTGTTCAACCAACAGGTCAGTACTGAAAAGGTTTTTTTTTGATATTATATTCTAATTATTCATGTAAGGATAAAAAATTTAAAGTCCTGTTTTTGCTTTAATATAATCAAATTATTAATTTTTTTCATCAGATGGCAAATGCTAGTCGAGGCTTTCCCCATCAACAGCAGAGACAGCAACCGAATTCGGTAAGTTTTAATAAATACTAACGAATTATGTTAGTTAACAGTTAACTAATTTTTTGTATAAGTCTTGTAAATAATATGGTTACTAAAACAAAGGTTTAAAATATTGAATTAATTAAAGAACGAGTGACTACAATCATTGGTACATATTTAACGAATTCTTATAATTGTTGAAATTTTGTTTTTTTCTATATTTTGGTTTCATCTGTATTATATTATAATGTATTTTTTTATGACAGTTGAATAGTATGGGCGGTGTGGGCGGCATGTCCCGCGGCGCCGGCACCACCCTACATCAGCTGTTGGTACAGTCACATCAAAGGACTCTCAATGGTGGGTGCTAAATGTTAGCATTATTCTAATGATGATATTTTTTGAAAATATAATTGAAGACGTGAATAGATAAAGGTGAGATATGTCGCATTTCCTATTTTTTGCTGTTTTATGTGTAAATGTCGGTGTTATAGCTGTTTAACAGTTTGAAACGGTATAGATTCTTAAAACAGTCATATGCTATGACTATTATAGTTCAATTCATGCCATACATGCACATAGTACATTCCACAAAGTTTGAGCTCAATTTTCTCGAAGTTAGGATTTTGCGACATATCACCTTCATCCATTAATGTCTTTAATAATTAAGTAAGTGAATATTTCTTTATGTCACTAAAATTGTTTTTATTACGTTGCTCTGAAAGAATTGTTTTTACATTAATCAATACGCAAATGTGGGCAGTAGATAGTGTTTACCAAATACTATTTTTGAACAGGGCTAAGGGCTACTATTTTTGAACAGGGCTTAAGGGCTAAGATAAGTCTAGACTAGGTCTTGGTGTATTCAAAATTGTAAACAATTTATAAATTTCATTCAAACTACGATATACACATACTCTTCTAATGTATGAAATAATTAATCAGAAATGGGCACCGGCGGCGGTGACAACCAACTCGCCCGTTGGTTCTCTCCCGAGCTGCTCGCGCGCGCCTCCGCCGGCAAGCTGCCCTCCGTGCACGTGCCCAACGCGCTCTCCCTGGAGGACCTCGAGCGGCACCACCACTCGCCCGCGCCGCCCGTGCGCAACTGAGCCGTGCACGACCCCCTCTGGATATATATACCCGGATACGACGACTGACATTGACATTAGGTACTTAGGAAAATAAAAAGGAACGGACAACGGAATGGAAACGATCTGGATATATATACCCGGATGTGATGACTGACGTGGAGATTAGGTTGCTATGGATATTTAAGGTACTGTGATTGGAAAATTTATGTGTGTGTGGGAGCGGACAATATTACTCTCTCGGATAGGATGACTGACATGTCCATTGTGTATTTACTGTGAAACTATCATTCGGAAATTGTGTATAAATGAGCCAAATTGTTTAAAGCTCGATCTGGATGTGTATATCCGGATTTTATGACTAACATAAAAAGCAAATATCAAGTAGAGTGAGCGCATGTAGAATTTCTTATTTAAAATTTGCGTAACTGAAACTTACACGAACAGCTCTCGTTAATACGACTGACTGACTGATTGACTGATTGACTCAAAGGTCTGATTGGTCTGCAAGAGAAAAAAAGAGCAACATAGTATGTCTTGACCTGGATAACATTATACATATACACCCAGGTCTGATGACTGACATATTAATAACGAATGAATGAAGTGCATGTAGAAATATAATCTAGATATATATACCCGGATATATTATAAAGTGTGATTTAAATTATCAAATGTGAACAAGCATTATTCTTTCAAATGTCTTATTATCATCAGCTTCTCAGATGCTTTGTAATTTGTGTTAAGTATATAGAGAGAACTGAATAACGTATCTCCATTACTGTCCAACTTAATAATGCGTTGTTATAATAACTTTGATAATATTTTCACCGCATTTTTCGCCCGTGTCTTCCGTATCTGTACCCTTAGGACTTTCCCCATTTATGTCGCAGTTGTGTTAACCGCCAGATCGGACGATCCATATCAAGTAACAATACAAATTGTTTTAAAAATAATATTGTATCAAATAATTTCACTTGTATGTTTGTTTATTACAAAGGGTTGTGATTTTTGATGGATTGGATACGCTCAGTGTGATCATGATTTATGAAATCTAGATATATGTAACAAACATGAACAAAACAAAATAAAATCTTAAAAGATCTTAACATACAAATAAAATATTCATAAGTGATTTTAATTATATTTTAATGCATACTGAGCGTCACATGTCATTCGTACATATATATCAAATCTGAATAAAATGTTCGTCTTTTCAACCAACTTCAAAAAATGAGGAGGTTATATTTAGGTAGTAAATAAGATATACTTACATGGAAATTGTCAAAGCAATATTACTTGTGATAACCAGTGTTTATATTAAATGTCTGTGCATAAAGTGAACAAGCGGCATCAAAAAAATATTTACTATTTAGTCAATTATGTCTTAAGATCTATGTTTAAAATAATCCAGTGGGTAATTAGAGTGTATCATTTCTAGGCATCTATGAAACTGATTCGCATTTGATTGAAAATTGACGAAATAAGATCAAAATTATCAAAAATGTATTATCAAAGAGGCTATAATAAGGTATATTTTCATTAAACACTGCTATCTTTCACATTTATATTATCATGCAATGGTTTTGTTTTCCATTCTTTGGCGTTCGATGTATAAAAAAGTATTCATTTAATTATGTAATTTTTTTATCTGTGTTTAATAAAAACAGAATGAAGATGTTAAAGGCATGTTATTACGATAGACATATATTACTTTTTCATATTTGGTCCGTTCCTATATTTGTTTGAATGTACCCTACATTTGAGGTAATTAATGTCTTATTGTTAGTATCCTACATAAATTACCTTCTATATGCATTTATAATATAATTATAATAATAATATTTCCGGCTTTTTAAAAAAAACCGAATGATATGTAAAATGAAGTCATCTAGGGCTAGTTTCATCAAAATCAGTGTAGTAGTTTTAATGTTACCGTCAAACTTTTAAAACAAACCAATTTTATGTAAGTCTAGTATTGTGGCTTGGCCAAAAGCGAGGTAATAAACAACTCAACGCGAGCTATGATACTAGGTATAAGATATAAGAATACTATTTAAGATCTTCAATATGGATATTTAAGAAAATTCAGTGTTTAGTGATTACCTTGGAATATATTGTTCTAAAGAAAAGATGTTGCGATATGAGTATTGTATTTTATATAACACGATATATACAAGGTAGAAGCTTTGGAGGGGTCTTTTTGGTGTATTTTGTTGTAGATGATATTGAAATTGTAGATTTATAGGCATCTCGATTCTGCCTTCACTTTTTTTTTCAACCCCTCCAAGAGCTCCCTCCACTCGGACTTGATATCCCCAAAATGTAAGGGAATAAATAACGTGGTTGTTCAATGACAAACTTGGTTGACATGATGGTTGATGTATGTATGTATGTATGTGTGTGTATGTGTGTATGTATGTGTGTATGTATGTATGTATGTGTATGTATGTATGTATATGTATGTATGTATGTATGCATGTAGTATGTGTATGAGTAAAGTGTAACAACGGTTGTGTGCACGTATGAGTTTTTGTTACGTATTTTACGAGGAGAAATATTTACGTTAGTGTAATAGGTAAGAGCGTGGGCGGCTACGAATTTGTAATTGAATGACTTCTTCACTTATAATTGAATTATGGTTATCGTTGAAATAATTGATGGGTTACCAAATGGTTCTGTTATGGTTTTATTCGATTATTATTTAATTTATGTTTAATTGTAACTATATTTTAATTATTTTTAGTGGGTTGAGTTATTCAAGTATGGCTGTTCGTAGTTGCACCCTCCATGTTCAAGTATACATTGAAGATGGACGTTTCGGTTGATCTCCGCCGTTCAATCGCGAATTTGTGAGGATATTTTGGAATTCGCACAAGTGAGGAGCATTTGTGTTAGATATTCCCGTTTTTTTAATATCTTAAAGTACCCCTCCCTTCAACATTCGACTCCCGATCGAAACTTGAGCTGAATTGTATTGAATATGAATAACTCAACGGACAATAGTGTAGAGTTTGCCGTCCAATCAAAATGTTATCGGCTCAACGTTTAAAGCAATCGTAAGCGGTCCCTTTTATCCTATACCTTAGTTCGAACAAGTAACAAGATGAATAAGGTTTTTTTTATTTGACATTTTAGTGAGGACACTGGTCGGTGCCGATGGCAATCATGTCTGATATTTGATACACGGTTTTTTAGGCATCTGATGCCGCCATTTTGGTTTTGATGTAGTGATCAAATTTCTGTTCACGGAACGCGACCTGTATTATGTTGCGCGCATGCGCTCAAGTTACAAGAAAAATGTCTCCTGTCAGCTTTAAATTATTGATTAAACAAATTTGAAAGTTTATGCTTGTTTTATTTATATATTTTTTGTTCTACAATAAATACATCGTATATATATATATTTAAAACAAAGATTTCTTAGACATGTCTACCAGAAACTTGGCGTATAGTTGGACGTAGGCAGTTTAGGGAATCGAAGCCACACTAATAGTAAAAAATTAGTTCTTTTATGCCAAATAGGTTCTAGAAGTTGGTTCCTTGATAAGGCAAAAAGGTGCTTGAAACTATAAAGATAAGATTGATTTTTAAGTATGGGAATCGGGTGGGTATGGCCGGTAGGTATCTCTTTACAAACCTCTGTTATAATCGAATCTGGTCGATTTTAATAAATCTAACATAAAAGAAGCAAGTTTACATTTAACTAGCGGTTCGTCCCTAGGTTACTCCATTAATTATTATCCATAATTTTTTTACCAACTTTGAATGTCTTATTTATATCTAATCAATAGCCTAAAAAATAAGTTACAAGCTTTTATCTTTAAATATCCTATTTCAATCTCTTACAGCCCATTTTCGCCTTGAAAAGTAGCTTATGCCCTTTCTCAGGTTCTAGGCTATCTGTGTACCAAATTTCATTTAAATCGGTTCAGTAGTTTTGGCATCAAGCGCGAGAGACGGACAGTTACTATCGCATTTATAATATTAGTAAGGATTTATATTTCCTCAAAACAATATTTACCTATACTTAATAAAGGTAAATTAAGCTTCGGAAATATCTTGCTTCGTATGTAAGTACTATTCGATGATATTTGCTTTTATTATTAAATGGTAGAAAACAATAAAATTATAACTAGGTAATTGTAAATTGTTTATTATATATTCTTTATTGCAATATAAATAACACATAGAGTAATATAAAAATAATTTATGTTAGCAAGGGTGGACTTATCTCTAGAAGAGATCTCTTCCAGCCAACCCATTTTATTTTACTTTTTTAGATTAATACTTATAATGTAAATAACATAAATTAAAAAATTTAATTACCATGCACACTATACTTAAGTATTATATCCTTGTAATAGTAGTAACCTTCACGGGAAATAATCAGGTAGAATACCAAAAAACTCGTTCACTATAATGGTAAGCATTCTATATACTTAGATAAAATTCATGTAATAAAGAAAAAGACATAATATTTAATATTATTTTTAACACAAAACCTGTTATAGACAATATAGAATCAAAATTATTTATTTGTCTGTTATTGAGTTCACGTTTTACGCAAAAAGTGCTGGATCGATTTTGACAAAATTTTTTGGACTTCACTAATTACGTTATTATTCTAAGCATATCGTATCGTATACAAGTGTTGAACGATGATGGTAGCCGGTAGATAATATTACGATTATTATAAGAATGTATATTTTCGCCACGAGACGTGACGCGATGAGAACGTTGACCTTCTAAAAAAATATTTGTTTTTTTGGACGACGAAACGGTTTTTCAGTTTTACTTAAAACTTGGTAGTATTGCTCTTTGAAACAAATAAACACGAGTTATAGCAATTTTCAAATTCTTTCTTTAAGGGGTTAAAAGGGCTGCGATTCGAGTCGTCCTGTTGCGGTACCAGTAAAAAATGCACGACAGCAGGAGGGGAACGTCCCGAATGCTAGGTGTTCATTTCTTTGTTCATTAGTGCGGTGAATAGCCATATGTAACATAGCTAATTACATTTCCGATTATCGTACTTGAGCCACAAATATTGCCACTATAGGGGCGCGCGTTGTATGAAAATACGGATAAACTGCCGAAAAGCGCATACCGCCGATCGATCTGAAATTTGGCATAATAACGTATTTTGACCTTATCATGAATATCATGACAAAAATTGGCGCAAATGCCATTTTGAATATGAAAAACGAAGGAGAACCTCTTTTCGTTCACTGTGCATAATCATGCATTTCTAACCGATTTAGACTATTTTAGCTTTTCCAAAAAGGTATGATTGCGTACAGCTGAGATTACCGTCACCTCCACGTTTTTACCCGACTACGGCTTAGCCGAAAGGAAGGGTAAGGTTTTTGTATGTTCCTCTGTAGAGCCTAAACTACTGAACCGATTTTAGTGATTAAAGTGTAAATAGATTCGTTATAATGGCCTGGGTAACATAGGCTAATATACATTTTATAAAAAAAATATAAGATGAAATTTAAGCCTATAATTCCAACCTCGAAATAATTTAACTGAGATAGTCGTGTTTGGTATGAAAAGAAAAGTCTTGACGAGCACATTACAAATATGTATAAATACCTTCCCGCGGCTTCGCCCGCGTTTTAAAGGCCTGAAACCAAATTCTGAGCTGCGCGGTATCTCGCAGAGCTATTACAATTAACAGGCGTCGTTAATGTTAATCCACAAAATTTAAAATTCATTCTGTATTTTTTGCGTATAAAGCAAACGGATAAAGAGCATTTTTTTCATGCTAATTATTCTGTACATGAAACGGTAATTACTTTTAAAAATTATAAATGTAAGTTTACAAATTATTATATTTCTTTAGGTTTTTGTAATGTGTAGATTTTAATTATTTTACGTATTTTTTGCGCTTGTACCAATGACGTTATATTATGTAGATGATGGACGCAAGCAACACTTATATTCTAAGGTTTTGGACTAAATTAACATATTAATAAAGTAATAAAATATAAACTAATAATTAAATAAGTAATAAAAAAATTCAGCATTCCGTAAAATAATAAAATAATTTATTATAAAGTTATTTAAAAGTCCGATCTTGAGAAAATATAGCGACTGAATTCCCAACTCCAAAAGGCTAGCGCCGGCAGTCTAGTTAGTGATTGCTTTTTTAGATTCGTGCCGCTGTAATCTATACATACATGGAGCACAAAACCAGTGGAGTGAAGAATCGGCACGTTTTTGTATTAGCTCAAGCCTCAAAGTCACTCATTTACGGCGGGGGAGAGGTAAACTTCGCTAGCTGTGATTGGGTAACGAAGTGACAACCAAATGACGACTGATTCTCTAGGGATTCCAAAAGGGTTACTTAAAAACATCGATATCGATAATTGTTTGACTTATTAGTAGTATAAGGATTGGTTAGCGATACAGAGATTAAATAAAATAAAAACCTTTATTAATATATTATGTAAATTTACTGGTTTTTAAAATGGATAAGTTTTGAATATGTTTTTCTTTTATAATCTTTAGGGTTTGTATTATTGTTGGTAATAAATGTCTGTCGGGTATCAATATATATTTTTTTGCAACACATGAAGCTAAGATTAAGTCATTAGTACATTTTACGTCAAATTAGTGAAAGTTTATGTCTGGAAATACTAAGTCATATCCCACAAAAGATTTCAGAACAATCATTGTAATGTGAAAATACCTATTTTAACAATAAGTGCATGACCAACCTATGTAAAAGTTTAATACACTAAAAGATAGGTACCTGTTAGAGAAGGTAAATATGTCTATTATTTTTTAAAGTTTTAAAGCAATTCGAAAAATTGTCTCTATAAGTACCTTTAATCCAATTTTTTTTCTTCTCAGTATCATCGTTGGGAAATCTGCAAATTTTAAATCATACAAAATACATATTTTTAATCATCCTAAGGCCCCACTTGTCTTAAAGTAAATCAATAGACAATAATAATACTACCTACAATAAAATACAAATCAGTCTGTGTTAATTTAAAATTAAAAACAGACACTTCAATTTTATTATATGTATAGATAGTAATATGTAAGTATAATTCGCGTCATGTAAAAAGAACGCTGGCTGTCAAGTTGCGCAGAGACGATTTATAGGCCAATTTGGTGGTAAGACGCGGGGTGTGGGACGTAGAGGCATGCGCCGCATGCTTTCCGGCTCGGTATTGGTCCGTCAGTTCAAAATACCATCGTGCACATAAAAGTTATTAATTACGAAATGGTTTTATACATATATAAAAAATAGAGAAAAAATATTTTTGAACTATTTATAAAGAGAGAGTCCGATAATAATGCAGTTAATAATTTTAAAACATATATTAAATGAATCAATTAAGTTTTTTGAAAGTAGATTAAACATTCTACACTGAATCAAACATATTTTATTAATTAATAGAATTCTATTTAATACATTCTATCTAATATATTTTTAAATGTACCTGCCAATAACCAATATACGTCGCGAGCGAAAGGCTAGTTTTAAAATAAAAGAATAGGCTTAGTAATTTCGTGTGCGAATGTACCCATGCGCAAACACACCCCCCACCACTTTCTTCCAGCGTTCTTTTTACGTGACGCGAACTGTACATACCTATTGTTTGTTTAATATACTGAATTTGTTAAATTAAAAGTAAAATAAAATATTTAAGCATACAGAACTAAATATTATAGGTAGGTACTACTCTATTTTGACTTTACAAATGAGTTTTTATTTAAGTATGATATTTTGTACTTAGTAGTTACCTACTATGAAAAATAAAATTGTTTTTAACGCAGGAAATGGAAAATTACTTAACATATTTTTTCTTGTACAGATTTATTTTCGTTAAAGTTTTATTGAAATGTCTATTATCTTTAACAATGGATAGATCAACTAGCTAACATGAGTTAAAAAATGGTAACTCGAGTTCAACCCGAGTTAGCTCGAGTTATTAAGTTTTGGCTTCCGGGACGTCTCCTGTCGAAATCCCGGATTTTTTGTGAAATTAGCTGTCTCGGGCCCTGAACGGAACTTTCGAGTCGAGACTGAATTAATCGAGACTACACTTCAAGATATTTTTATATTTCGAATTTGACTAAAACAGCACTAACTGTTCTTTGCGAAAGACCAGTAGGTAGGTATTGCAGATTTTTGAAAATATCACTTGTAAACTAAGCGATAATATTGGAAACAAAGGACGCGGAACCTAGTAGCTTTAAGTATAAGAAAAGGTATTTCATTAAATAAAACAAATAAGATTCATGCAAAAAAATCATGAGCAATTAATTAAAAAGAGTTGCAGTTATTTCCATCCTTTTTGCATTTAATTTGTGGTTTTAATATATAATGTGGTTAATACTTACCTAGTATATAAGATTTTAGTGACAAAATAATAAAATTAGTAAAAAAATATACCTACAAATTATTTAGCTTTAATAATTATTATTATTATTATACCTAGGTCTTAGAATTTAATTTTATATTCGACTTACTTACTTCCTACTGATACATCTCGCCAAAAATTAAGTCGATCCTAATGTTGTTCTGAGACGTTATGAAGTCCCGGGACTTCCCGGTATTTCGTACGCGGGTGGTTTAGAGGTCCCGGGAATGAGAATGTCGAGACTTCCCAAACCCTACTTCATGTATCGCACTATGAGTGTTATGAAATACACAATAGCCGAATGTGGGATATGAGAGATAAGTGTACTTACGCGAAATGATATTTAAAAAATAATAATTTTATAATAATGGAATGGAATGATAGATAAAATAAACAATAAAATCTCACTTAAATAAATTTTCAGCTCGGTAGGTTAAGGTTATTTAAATATTTTCTTTTAATTTTATAAGACAAATATTTGTCCCCAGAATTCATACCGATACACAAAAACAAACCAGGTCGAACACTATAGAGATAGATAGAGCTTTTTTTTATCGATTAATAAACAAAAATACAGTTTATGACTTGATAAAGATGATAGTCTGTAACGTGTAAGGTTATGGGCTATCTTTCTTGTGATAGTAAAAGACTGATCATATTAGAGTATCTTATTCTTACCTAATGAACCGCTAAAAGTTCTTTGTATGTAGAACAAAAAAATATAGGGAATATCTTGGCCCTTATGTGATGTATTTCCAAAATTCGAAGCTGATGAAGCAGTAGTCGCTGCAGTTCAGGAATTCAAGAAATTTTAAGCTCAGAAAAATATATTCCAAACGTATTATTCCAATAGGCGACATTGGGAAAATAAAAGAACACTCGACTTACACTTCTCTCGCTTCGCTTGGATGCGTGCGCCCGTGTGTGTTGTTATATTGTGGATATTTGTAAGTGTTTTATTTTTTTCGCACGGAACCCTGATATTTTTTTTTAGTTAAAATTACTCAAAATCAGTCCAGCCATTTCTAATTTTTTTAGCCGGAACAATCAGACGAAAAAACTTTTTTTTTATTCGCATAAGTATCGTTTAGATACTTTCATATGACTTTAGAATAAAGCTATTTTTGTATTAAAAACAGACAATCAATTTTATTTATATATAAATATGATTTAAAGTTGTACAATAATATTATAATACAGAACCTTCTATTGTTATAATAAATTCTGATTCACCAGTAGTTTCTCAGTTTGTTATTGTACGCATGGTATAAATAAGAGATTTTGAGTTAAACTGAAGTAAATGTTCTGCTAACCACAACATAAGTTAACTGTGGTGGTGCATAAAATTTAATTATTTGGGTGTAATTTAATTATAAATACTTAATTATACTTCTATTCGTATTTGAACAGATTTATTAGCAGTAGCTATGGCTCTGGCTGTCCGAGGGACGATACGTCGAGTACTTTTGCTCACAGTATGGTTTCTATATGTAGACGCCAGTAAGTGGCCCGCACACACAGACGTACCAGGTAATATTATTTTAGAGATTATTTAAAAAAATGTATAAGTTACTTAACCAATAATACAAGTCTTTCAGTGAACTAATTGAGTTCTTCTATTACTCATTTGTCTTCTCCATATCCTGTCTCACATTCACAGTCTATCCATTATCTGGTCTTTCCTTACTTCTCCATCCTTCTACTTAAGTTCCATCACTCTTCTAGTCATTTCCGTTTCATCTCTGTTCTTGACATATCCATACTAAGATAATCATAACGTGTCCAGTTATGATTATCTCAGTTATATATATCTTTTTAAAGTTAGAATAAATTTAAATTAAATCCGTCATATAAAATTTTGATTAAATTTATATATTATAGCCTTTGTTAACCGAGATATTATCACCAGTCTATTGACACCTCATTCATTGAAATCGGTTCAGTAGTTAAGGCGCTATGGAGGAACATACAAACATATAAACATACATAGTACATACATACATAGTACATACATACACGTAGTCGGGTAATAATTATTAGCAACTAAGTCAAAAACTCTTTACTGTTTAAATGACTTACAAGATTTTTGTTTAATCTTTTTTATATTTTCTTTGATCGCAAGCAAACAACTTTGTTTCTGTTTTAATCTCTTACTAACTTAGATTCATTAAGTAAAGTAATACTTACTTAGCGAAAGCTATTAAAATATATTAAAAATGAATGTAGTATGTACAAGGTTCATTAAGTTTTACAAGTTGCATCAAGGAACATATTATTTACTTGCGTTGCATTCGTTATTAGCCGGCAGCGTCGAAACTAAAAGGAGTTGTGTTTAATCAATGCCGTCTACCAGAGCCCTAGGGTATTTTAAGCCAATTTAGGGCATGCAGGCAATTTAGCAAAGTGTGTAATATACATACAAAGTTATATATAGTCATTTACTGTGCAAACTTTTTAGTTATACATATATTAGCGACTCGCCCTCGCTTCGCTCGGGCTCTTCCCTAGATTTAGCACAGGCAAAGCCGCGGGATCCGCTAGTTATGCATATAAATCTTCCTCTTGAATCACTCTATCTATTAAAAAAAACGCATCAAAATCCGTTGCGTAGTTTTAAAGATTTAAGCATACATAGGGATATAGGGACAGAGAAAGCGACTTTGTTTTATACTATGTAGTGATAGACATTTATTTTGTGTAAGTACTCTATATTGTGAATAAGATTATCTGAAATGTTCTTTATGTATATTGTTAGTGTGCTTGTATAAATAAATAAAATATTTCAGCCCCCCGTGACGATACCACTCTAGGCACGGGCCACGTGTGCCCTGATGGTAAAGACAGTACTGTGTTTAGTCATATTTTTACTTAATAATTACTAAACGACTACACCGATTTTGATGATGCTACGTGGTGGCAAAAGTGCTTGTAAAAGTCTAGTCTTGTATGCATGCTTGTAAAATTTGTCTTGTCTTTTATTCATTAATTTATTTATTTATTAATAAGCAATTTTGTATGTCTTAAATTTTTTTTCGTCCGAATTAATTGAAAGGGGTATTAAAAATACAAGGTTTTAAGAAGTCAAAAGACTTATTTAGGAGAAAGAGATTAAAGAGACTGTTAAATAAAACTTAAAATGTCTAAAACTAAAAGCTATAATTAATAAAATAAGTACAAATAATATACAAAAATAAAAAACTTAAACAAATTGCGTTAAAAGCTAACTAAAATATGAGAGCAAGTTAGCAAAGGAACATTTACAAGTAAATGAAATAAAATTTTAGAGTAAACAATTTTTCTATCTTTATATTCCAGACAATGCTAGCTACGATTATATAGTGGTGGGCGCCGGCACGGCAGGCTGCATCGTCGCCAATCGTCTCTCCCAACAAAAAGACGTCGAAGTGCTTGCGATTGAGGCAGGGGGAGATCCTCCCGAAGAGAAAGATGTAAGTTCAATGTAAGCCCAAGTCATAATTATTAATATTTTGAAATAAATAATAACGTAGTATTTATTCATTTTCAGATTCTCAGTTTGTTCGTCACAGGAGTTCATCCACATGTGTACTGGCACTACGAAACAGAGGATGATGGTTATACAGCTCAATATCACAAAAATAAACATTTGAATTTAAGATCAGGAAAAGTGCTTGGTGGCAGCAGCGCTATTAACTATTTATATTACAATAGAGGTGCCCCTAGGGATTACGAAGTATGGGTGAATGCTACTGGAGACGAATCATGGTCATGGCAAAATATTCTTCCTTATTTTAAGAAAAGTGAACATCTTAAGGACGAAGAAATTTTAAATTCTGAATTTGGAAGTTTTCACGGAACTAATGGAGAAATGATAGTAACAAGGGATCTACGTAATATTACACTCAAATATTTGGAAGCTTTCCATGAACTTGGACATAAAGTAGTGGATGATATAAGCGGTGATCATGCTATAGGATTCACGCAGCCTATGTTTTGGTTATCGAATGGAAGGCGTTATACAACAGCCGATGGCTTTTTGGTTCCTATAAGGAACCGAGAAAATTTTCATCTAATGAAAAATACCTTAGTTACGAAAATTCTTTTTGATGAAAATAAAAATGCAATCGGCGTTGAAACAAAAAAAGAAGATGGATCAACTGTAAAAATATATGCGCGGAAAGAAATAATTATATCAGCTGGAGTTTTTAACACTCCAAAACTGTTGATGTTATCGGGTGTCGGACCCCAGGCCCACCTTGAAAGTTTCGGAATACCTGTGATCTCTAATTTACCTGTAGGAGAAAATTTACGTGATCATCTAGCTATTTCTTTGGTTATTAGATTGAACACTACTGATGATGAATTTGAACGTGGCAAAAATCACTTCCCCATACCAACTTTTGTCGGACTCGGAGCTATAGATAGGTCTCAAGACTATCCAGACTATCAGAGTCATAATTTAATTTTCAAAAATCACCCAGCAGGTCTGCAAGTTCTTTGTTCTTCGGTTTTCAATTTGAACCCGATGGTTTGTGAAGAACTTTTCTATGCTGGTATTGGCAGGGAAGTTCTGTTTTCAGTATTTGGCGCAAGTCATCTATCGTCTCATGGAAATGTTCAACTTCGCAGTGCGAACCCTGATGATCCTCTTAAAATAACCACTGGTTTCTTATCAAACCCCAGTGACTTAGAACATTATGCCAAATGTGTCCAAGACTTTACTGCTGTAATCAACTCAAGTTATTTTAGAAAAGTTGATGCGGAGATAATACATTTCAATATACCGAGTTGTAAGCATTTAGAAAAAGATACTATAGAGTACTGGAAGTGTTATACCCTCAATATGATGGACAGTTACTTCCTTTCTTCGTGCACTTGTCCTATGGGTCCAGTTTTAGATTCTAAGTTACGTGTTCGAGGAGTAAACAAGTTAAGGGTCGCCGATGCAAGTGCTATGCCAGATATTATTACAAGTAGTATAGGTTCAGCAGTCATGGTGATAGCAGAAAAAGCAGCTGATTATATAAAAGAGGATAATATATAAATTATATTTTTGAGCAAACAATGACTAGATCTCATGACTAATATAGGTACTGATACCTATCTCATTATAGTAGTTATGCTTATGGCATACAAAGCTTCATTCTAATATGTAAAATGTATGTAGTAAGTTGCAATATTCAAATTGTTTACTCAATACATTTATTTTTTAATGTATTACTAAATTTAAACAATAATTAACTGTTTTTAAATAAAGAAGAATGTAATAGTCATATTTTTTCAGTACCTAACAATAATGCGTATTTCGCAGCTGAAGTGTTAGTTAGGTAGCTGTTCTTACAGACTAATATAAGAATTTTATTTATATTTATAGATATTTAATTGATATATCTAAATTCTAATGGACTCTGTTTAATCTAGGATAAATATTTATTATATTACAATCAACATAACTAAAATTAAAATAAAAAATATATTTGATATTAAAATAAATTTTGTTTTTATTTTCATATATACTTTTTTAAGGGTTTCGTACCTAAAAATGAAATAAGGGAACCCTTAAAGGAGGTAAAAAACATCAAAACTAACAAAAAAAGATTAACATAATCTTGCAACTTTCGAGTGTAGGTCTCAAAAAAGTTTTGTAAAATATATATACATATTTTGCACGCCCCAAAACTAAAATCAACTTGTAATACAAATTTTTTAAAGTCACCATTCTGTCATGTTAGAGGTGGGGGTCACTAGGAAGGTACCACTCACTTTGTATGCCACAAGTTTTTCTCAGATTTCCATCGTATTTTCTCAAAGTATTGATTTTTTAGAAAATGTTATTATATAATTTGGGACACTCATCAAATCGACATGTTTCGCTCCCTATAGCGCTGTTTCTTCCCATTATCAGAATTTGGCCCAATGAAAAAAGTTTGGTAAGACGTTTCAGCTTGTTATTAATCACTGAAATGAGAATTCCCTCATATGTGGGCCCGTCGACTAATATATTTCAAACTTTAAGGGAATCAATATTTATATAAGTACTTTCCGTCGACTAACTATGAAATTTGTCAAGTAATATCGTCTTATTTATACTACAAGTACAGGGAAAAATCTGAAAATTATAACTTTTAATAAAATCATAAAAACATTTCTAGTCTTAATTGCTAGCGACTCACTCTCGCTTCGTTAGTCGCTGAGCGCTCCCTGCCAAATTTAAAGTTTGTAGCACAAAAATGTAGGATTTTTATACACTTGCGCGAGCCCATAGACCTCCGTAGTACGTTCTTAGCGGCCATCTACTAGTCTATACTAATATTATAAAGCTTAAAAAAAAAGAAAAAAAATAGTTTCCGGTCTTTAGAACGCGTGCGAAGCCGTGGGAAATGCTGGTATATAATATAACGCGAGCTCGACTCGCACTTGTCCGAATTTTTCTATATAAATTTATCGTGAGCGAAGATGCGGCTTCCGCTAGTTAAATTAAATAAAATTTAAAGAAAAGTAGCCTTAGCTACTCCTTATAACATAAGCCATTTGCGAGTGAACCGTTGTTGAACCATTAATACTTTACATTTTTCATATAGTTCAGCTGTTGGAAAGCGAATAGAATTAGATATTATAACTTTTAGAATACAACTCTTCACACTTTCTAGTTTGCACAGCACCGATTTATTTGCACCTCCTCACGCTGGTATTGAATTTTTCGAATTTTTCACGTTTTCTTTAGCGGAATGCCAAAGGTTGCAAATGCGTTTATACCTGGTGAGATTTTCATCAAGATGTACCAACACCGAGGTATTTCACACTTCGAGAACGGGTAATCATTCGAAACAACTGCTTTAAGCAACTATTGTAAAGTTCATAGTGGCATCAATGTGCCATTCCCAGAATGCAGCATGTTTTTGCCTTTTATCAATATTTGTTCAGTGGATAAAGCGTGAAAAATTTATAGAAAGAGCAACTTTCTACTACATTTATAACTATTTAGTGATTAAGGCATTAATAAATTAAATTGTCTGCATGTGATTTAAAATCATTTAATGCATCATGAGATTGTCAATTACAGCAAGATACCAAAGTTCAGATTTTTTTTCACTTTTTGTGTCCGTGGTAAAAATAAAAATTCGATCAAAAGTAAAATTGGCATCATGAGCCATGGAAAGCAACGAAGACCTTTCTAACGCTGGTAGATGTAATAGGTAGGTTCATTACGTGGGGGATCAGGTCATAGTCCACCACGCTGGCTAAGTGCGGGTTGGTGGACTTCACTTTCGAAAACTTGCTAGATTTTCTAACAATGGTTTCCTTCATCGTTAGACAAGTGGTAATCATGTTAGAAATGATTTGTACATAAAAATATCAGAGATGTGAGACTCGGACTCGGACCCGCATCACTCGCTTATTCAAGCGACTTTATTGCACTATAAAAACAACACAACAACTTATAGTAGGTGTAGGTGCCTTTAAAATGAGTTAATGTTAAGGCCGAAATGAAGTAAGGGTAATTTATCGGTTTGTTTATATACTTAATTTAAATTAAAACCTTTAATTTATTGTTTGAACACATTTCCAAACAAAGAACACCTTGGTTTTGGAACTGATTTTATCACTTTAATTAGTATAATTTAAATAATGTATTCAACAATATATTATGTAAATATATGAATTATCTTTTATCTTTAAAAATCATATAGTATGCTTTTATGAATAACACAGTTCTGCGATAATTATTTATGTTTTGTTTAAAACTGTTGTAATAAAATTATAACTAAGTTGGATCTGTAAATTAAATATAAAATAAAACTTATTGAAATTTAGATTTTTTGTTTGTCTGTCTGTCCGTATATTGACGCGTGATTACAAAATCACTGGACAGATTTTGATGAAATTTAGCTTAGATTATATATACATGTCTAGATACAGCATTGGACCGCCCTGAACGGCTTAAGAAAAGTCTACTAAAAATGGTAGACTCGCTTCTCACTTACGTCAGTGTCATTTGAGTCACTAGTGGATAACAAGCTCGCGAAAAAAAAATTATTATGCCGGTTTGTGCTATCAAATTGTGTTGAAATTATGTGGGAAAACCGTATAATAACACCAAGATCACTTTTCATCGGTAATTTATGTTATTTAACTACTATTTTTTAAGAAAACATGGATTTTTAATTCGTTACTATTTAGGTAAATTTGACAAGCCTGTGTTGCCAGCTTATAACTAGGGAGACTTAGCGAAATTATTGGAGATAAATTATAAATATTATTATTTATTTATGTATTTATTTATTTATTTATATAGGATTACTAACAGTGTATATAAGTAATATTTTTTTAAAATAATAAAATACTAAAATTATATGACATTGAACATACATAATTAGGTGTAGTTTATTATAAATTATTTAATTAGAATAAGTTTTTACAAAATAAAAAAAAAGTTTTAAATTTCTTTTGTTTTTTTTATATTCAATATATTGAATTTATAAATTCTTTCTGTCTTTTGGGTAAAAGCCTTCTTTTATTTTCGGCGGCGTTTAAATAAACATCATTACACCTTCGTAAATCATCAAATGATGCAATAGTATTTATTGGGTTCTGTTTGTTACAAAACTGACTTCAATAACAAACACTAGAAATAACAACATAACTGATTGGTGTAATATAGTCGATAGTAGAAAAATATTGATTAAGCATCTATAATTATTAATGAAAACTACCAATAAAGTATTTTTTACGTTTTAGTGTTTTTTTATCAAGACGTTTTTTTAAGTTTTAGTGTATATTTGTGCACTATAGTAAATTTCCTGCGTAGTTGACTAATCTTCGTAACAATATTTGATCACCCTCATCACCACCTATATAAAATAAATAAAAATATAATAAATCCGTAATATGGCAGTACTAGTAGTTTTTTATATTCTCAGGTGTAATTATCATAAAATATGAATTACATTACAAATTATTTATTATTTTTTTTTTAAATATTTATTTTATTCCAACTTCATCATATTAAATAATGGGAGAAAGATTTGGAGCAGGTATCCCTAAACACGCACACTTTGACAGTTTGACTACAATAAGTACACGGGCTGTACTCACACATATCACGTAAAGTGAGGACGTTTTCTGCGCGTCGTTTGTTCGCAATGCTCAATCTAGACATGTATATAAGAAATTTAGTATGATCATAGCTGGTTATCCTAGTCAACATATACAAGAAAAATACTACCATTTAACATTTTATATCTCACATCTGAGAAAACTATAGTCTATAACTCCTACCCGGCCGGACCAACCCGAGTGTAGCAGGGTTTAATCGCTAGTATTTATTACTAGAATAATATCAGAGTGGTGATACCCTAGGGATGGCAAAAGAAGTAAGAGTCAACAAATGAAACACTTCAAAAGAGCTGCCGGCCCAGAATGGATCAGAATTGCAAAAAGCAGAGATAGATGGAAGTCTTTGGAGGAGGCCTATGTCGAAGGACAAGCTGTTGTTGGAAAAACCGATCGCCAGTAAAAAAGTTTAATACCCATGTATTTTATTGTAACAATTATAATTTGTAAGACAGCAATAAAGGGTTATTTTATTTACTAGCGACTCGCCCTCGCTTCGCTCGGGCTCTTCCCTAGATTTAGCACAGGTAAAGCCGCGGGATCTGCTAGTTATACATATAAACCTTCCTCTTGAATCACTCTATCTATTAAAAAAAACCGCATCAAAATCCGTTGCGTAGTTTTAAAGATTTAAGCGCACATAGGGATATAGGGATATAGGGACAGAAAAGGCGACTTTGTTTTATACTATGTAGTGATTTTATTTATTATTAATGTAGTTAAACTACCTAATAAGTTCTTGCACTTTACTAGTCTAACTACGTAAAACTTACTAGATATTGTTACGTTTGAAATTTGAAATTAGTGCAAAACAAAATATCTATACATATAAATAAAATTGAAGTGTCTGTTTTTAATTTGAAATTAACAGCTTTTCACTAAATGCATAAGAAAGTATGTACGGCACTAGCATCAAAAAATCATTTTTTTAATTTTTGTTTGTTTGTGTGTCTGTCTGTTTGTTCCGGCTCGTCTCTGAAAGGACTGGATTTGACGGGACTTTCACTTGCAGATAACTAATTTTATAAGGCGTAACGAAGACTACTTTTTAACCGACTTCAAAAAAGGAATAGACTAATATTTTAGACATTTTATTTTACCAGCGGAACCCGTGGCTTCGCTGGCACCAAACCTAGCGATGAACCAGAGCCAACCGAGGGTGAGTCGATAGTAATTAATACAATTACCCTATAAAAATTTAAGTGTTTGTTTTTATGTTCATACGTCTAGCTGACCCGTGCCCACTTCGTTGGGCATAATGTTAATAATTCTTTTTTAGTACAGAGTGTTTAAATAATTTAAATTATTTTATTAATATTAAAAATTAAAAATTAAATTATCTATACTAATATTAAAAAAACTACTTTTTGTAACTTAAATATAAAAGTTAGACATATGCTGTCGTTGACTTTTTTGTAGGCATTTTCAAGCTCCACATCTTTTCTCTAGAACTCAAAAATATATCTTTCATAGTTAAGGCAGCGTTCGTAAGAAACGCTTTCATTCGACCGTTTTTTCTCCGATTCACTTTGCAAAACGGACTACCACGTAAAAGCCTTTTTATTTTTCGGTTTTTTATATAGCCTATGACACTCAGCAATAATGTGGCTTTCTATTGGTGAAAGAATTTTTAAAATCGGTTCAGTAGATCCCGAGATTACCCCTTACAATTTAACAAACAAACAAACTTTACCTCTTTATAATATTAGTATAGATTAGCACTTAATGCATAATATGAAAGTAGGTATATATATACAGTACTTACATCAAAAAATCAATTTTTAAAATGTTTGTCTATCTGTTTGTTCCGGTTAAGTTAGTTCCGGGTCTCTGAAACGGCTGAACTGATTTTGACGGATTGCACTAGCAGATATAATTATAAGGAGGATTTAAAACCTTGACGTCATGTCAGCATAAGTTTCTGTAAGACAAACTAAATGAGCTACAGTATTGAGGCTCACTACTTATGCAAACAAAGAAAACAGGTTTCATTTGAGAATATATAAATTTAATTTGATATGCAAAATATTTAATTGTCCTCCTTTGTGAAGTACTCTATAATTTTTTTCTGCTTTATAACGAATTAAATTACTGCTTTACTTGTTATTTTTTGCAAATTATTATTAAATTAACATTTTTCTATGCAAATGTAATTTATAGTCATGAAAATAAAATCTTTATATTAACTGTATTGTACAAAACACGTTACAATTATTGTTTTAAAATGTTTAATGTACAGATTTCGCAAAGTTACTATTTTATTTTAATATTGAGGTATAGATTATTATCAATACAAAGGTCGATACACTAGTTTGTAGAATTTTAGTCTGTCTGTGATCATCATGAGAAAACTGCTGGATAGATTTGATGAGACTTGGTATGATGAAAGCTGCCCCTCTAGACAAAAGGCAAACGCTCCGTGTCGATTCTATTTCGATAAACGCTAACGCCTTGCCGTACGCTAACAGCAGAATTCGTTTGTCAAAAGTGACACTTCTGTATGGGGAATTATGTACTAATCTGACGTTTCGTTACATTTGGCTACCAATTAAAAATCCGATACGTTGAATCTAATCACTAGTCGTAAGCTTATGTCAGTCCCATACATTGACTATTCTATTCTACTAGCGTTTATGCCACTTGTCTAGAGGGGCTGATTATTCATATCAACATAGTATTATAGAATAAGGATGAACTCATTATTTTTATATTTGACTAGCGGAACCCACGGCTTCGCTCGCGCTAAATCGCTAGGTAGTATATTATAGATACAAAATATTATAGCAAAATACAATTGATACTTAAAATTTAATTATAAAAATATTATAGTATAGATATAAACTATAAGAATGTGTAATTCTTTTAAAATTAAAATAAAAAGTAACTAAAGTGTATAAAATATATAGTATAATTAAATAAAATATAATATCATCATCATCAGCCCTTTTTTAACGTCCCACTGCTGGGCTCGGGCCTCCCTCAGTACGAGGGGGATTGGGCCTTAGTCCACCGCGCTGGCACAGTAAAAGTAAAATTTTACTGTGGCGCTGGCCTAGTGCGTGTTGGCGGACTTCAAATCTCTTTCGAAAAACTTGCTAGGTTTTTCTAAGACACGCAGGTTTCCTCACGATGTTTTCCTTCGCCGTAAGACAAGTGGTAATCATAATTCCGTACTTTCATTTATCAAATTATGCGTAATTATTTCCCATAGATGGCGTTATAATATTTTATAATTTAATTTTAGTAAGTGTTAATTCTATTTTGCTATAATATTTTACATCTATAATATACTAGCGGTTCCGCTAGTATTTTATATATGGTGAACCGGGGCTATTGTATCTAAAAAGTGAATTTTCTCCGCCCGAGGTAGGTTTAAGAAGCTGTATTTCAGCTACTGAATAATTTACGGAAAAATTGTTTAAATATCTTAAACGATCAGATACTTAAGACTTATTTTGAATTAATTTTATTAGAAAATACCCAGTATATTCTTATTAATATTGATTTTAATTTCGAGGACAAATTTTAGCTACATTTACCCCGTATCGGGGGCAAATGTAACTATTACTTTTAATTCCTAAACTTGACAAGATATGATGCTCGGACTCCCTGAATATGATGAACAAGGGCATTTAAGAAAATAATTTGGGCATTGTATCAATGTAGGAAGGCTAGTTCCTGCTTATAAATACTGTTTTTCGTAAAAGAGGGGCTATTGTAGCTATTTTTAAAAATTAAGTGTTGGGATTATGCCTGATAAGTATGTTATATCGATTGTCGATAATATCTATACAATATGTCATATAATAAAACAGTAACTTTAAAAATCTGTACATTAAATATTTTAAAAACAATGAATGAATATAAAATAATAATTATTACAATTTATAACGTACTGGACCGATTTTAACCAAATTTTGTGGAGTAATAACGTATGTGGGGGTGATTACTAAAGATATTATTTATTACAGAAAAATGTTCTATTTACATAGGAAAACAAAAAATTAGTTGATTAACTAGTCCTTGAAAAGCTAGCGGTGGCTAAATCTTAAAAGATACGTCAAAACATAATTATTGAAGGATATTGTTTTAAAAAGCCCACAGAAAGTCAACAATATTAAATATCTTTCTTCCAAGTTAGTGTAACTCAATACCTATTTTTATCAGTACGTATAAAAAGCAGTACTACCTAACTTAGCAAATCTATAGGCGCATTTCACGCAAAAAGGACTGAATCGAATTGAACGAAATTTTGTGTATTGTACTATAGTACAGTGCATGCTTACACGACATTATTAGGTCATGTCATATATCGTATAACGGGACTTAACGCGTGTATTACTTAAAGGTAGACGATACCTTATTCCCGACGTTTCGGCCGGGTTGCACCAGCCGTGGTCACGGGGAGACTGGCGGGGAATGGCATCGCCTGCCACGATTCGAGGAGTGTGTTGCTGGTACCCTCATTTAATTTTTATAATTTGTTATGGCCACTACACACGGTGCTAATATTATCAACGGGTGTGTCGGACGGGAAATAGCGATATCTAAATTTTTCTATTACCGGATTCCACGCAAACGAGAGCCTGTATCCATCTTCACGATTGAAGTTTGGATTTTTTTTATTTAGCCTCGCGAACGATTGTTCGGTAGTATCTTCGATCGGTGGACAAAACCTTCGGCTGGTGGAGCTCAATCCAGTGATTGGTATTTGAGTTGAGCAGATCGCTGATTTCCCTGTCTGGTTATTCTTTACAGCTGTGATATGTTCTTTGACCCTCTCCGCTATGGTTCTCTTGGTTTGTCCAATGTACGAACTACCACAGCTGCAATCAATTTTGTATATACCCGGTGTTTGGTACGGGATAACATCCTTCGGCGTGCGCAAAGGTTTTTCAAGCTTGGAAAACGGAACGTATACAGTCTTAATGGAGAAATTTTTTAGTAGTAATCCAACCTTGTCCGTTATTCCTTTGATATAAGGCAAGTACGCTGGTTGGCGGTTAACCTCTGGATGTTTCGTACGTGTATCGCGGTGACATAGATAATAGATTCCTTCTACCTACTTTGTACCCATTCCTCTTAAGTACCTCCTGAACATGCGCAAGTTCCGCATCCAAATGTTCAGGGTCACACAGATCATGGGCTCGACCAGTCAGAGACGTTACTACCGCTTGTAAATGACGTGGGTGATGATGTGAGGAGGCATTAAGGTATCTATCCGTGTGTGTCGGTTTGCGATATACAGTGTGACCTAGAGAGCCATCTTCTCGCACAAACAACTTCACATCCAGAAATGCCAGCGAACGATCGCTCTCCATTTCATATGTAAATCGTATTTTACTGTAAATGGAGTTAAGGTGGCCGAGGTATTGCTCTACTTCCTTCTTATTCCCTTTAATTAAACAGAACGTCGTAAACGTATCGTACGTAGCTTTCATAGTTGGATATTGAAAGGCCCTGTTTTCAAAGCATTTTCTTCAAAATGTTCCATCCAGATGTTGGCTAAGGAATTGGTGCTATTGGGCTACCCATAGCTCCTCCATCATTCTGAAGATAGTATTGACCCTGGTAAAGAAAAAAGTTACCTTCTAAGCAGAGTAACGTACCGATCGGATATGCTCTTGAAATATAATTTGTTTTGATTACTTTAAGGCACTCTTTCAGCGGAACATTGGTGAATAACGATTCCACGTCAAAGCTCACCATAATCTCATCAGATTCTAGCTGGATCTCCTCTATGATGCTGATAAAATGTCGAGAATCTTTTACATAAAATGACGTGTTTCCAATTAATGGCTGCAAGATTTTATTAATATGTTTCGCCAAGTGGTACGTTGGAGAATCAATCTGACTCACTATTGGTCGCAATGGCACGTCTTTTTTATGAACTTTTGGAAGTCCATAAAGTTTTGGAGGCTGCGATATTTTATGGCTATGCAGCCAATTGTACTCGTCGTCCGTAAAAAGCTCCTTATGTTGTTGTACTATAGAGCGTGTATGACGTGTCTTTTGACTGTTAACGTGAATTTTAGTATCATAATATATCGTATTCATCACTACTGTGGCGTTACCTTTGTCGGCCTTGAGAACCAGGATATCTTTGTTTTCGCGTAGTTTGCCAAGGGCTGCGTGTTCTTCAAGAGTAATGTTACTTTTAGGTAACTTAGAGCGGCGCAAAATGACTGCAATATCCTGTCTTAATGCATCCGCATCACACTGTGGCATTTTATTACGTATAATCCTCCTCGACATTACAAATGACATTTTCATAAGGAACCAGCTTAGGTGTTGGTGCGTAATGCAAACCTTTTTCCAGTACTGATAAAGTGGATTCATCAATAGGTCTGTTCGAGATGTTAATCACCGTGTTAGCTTTACGGTCAGTATGTTCTAAAGTTGACTTACGTGAAAGTAGCTTTTCAAATTTTCGGTTGTGTTTGCTACTAGACAACTCAAATATTCTCTCAGCTTGTAGGTAGGTAAGACGGTCACACAACTCAAAATCACCATCCGACATAACAACACTGCAATCCAAGTGTAACGCATATAATTTACACTGTATATCATTTAAATCCTTGTGGCTATTTCGAATCAATTGGCGTAGCAGGCGGACACTCGTATTGCCTAGAATACGGTCAGAATGCGCTATATCACTACGTGGTTTTATACGAACACATGTAGGTAACAAGTTCCAATCGCGACACTTTTTAAAAAATGTCAACGATGTTTCAAGACGCACTTTCTTCCGACGCAAACACTCTACCTGTCGAACTTTAGATGCTAACTCCGGCCCGTACTGGTTTGCAATATAACTTTTTAAGCTTTCGCGTTTCATAACTATATCATATATCGTATAACGCGACTTAACGCGTGTATTACTTAAAGTTATATTATTAGGTCATTTCAATTCATCAATTGTTATATTATTAGGTCATATCGGAATCAGTTTCTTATACTCACTACCCTTCACGTGACCCCTGGGTAATGCTAATTGAACAACATTATATTAGGTGGTAGAATTTGACCATGGCTAACACTAACCAGCGAGCAAAGACGAACTGCCAAATCATCCTGTGGCATGGTTCGTCGCATCAAGGGTTGGCTTGAGTTCCGGTGCGATGATCGCTAGCTGATTTATACGCGGGAAAATGATTCTGTACAGTTGTGCTGCATTTCAATGACAGGTTCTGACCTGATTTTGGCGGCTTAATTTGGAGAAAAGCTGCACCACAATCTTTGGTGAACAATTCTGGGATGACTTCCATCGTGCCGGTTGGTGACCTGAGAGAAGACCCGATGGTGATATCCAGAAGGTTCTGGCGTAAGTGTGGTCTCCAGTTAAATATGCCATCAACACTGCTCCAATTAGGGTCATGTTATCAAGAATGCAGCTCTGACTCATCAAAAGCAAAAAGAGAAATGATTTTAAGCAGCGGCTGCTTATTCTCTCCTTTTCAGTGTGCTTCTCTAAAATTCGAGCATTATACTCTTATCTCTATGCGGTCCACTACCACCTTGAGACCGCTAAGACACATATACTCTTTCTCACGGAGACACAAATTAAGAGCCCTGCCAGCCCAGGATGTATCCCGCGGAACCTCGAAGCGAGTCCGGTTTGTACGCTCGTTATAACATATGCTACCAACGTCTCCGTACTTTCTTCTCGGTTTTGTGGTGCTTGGACGATACTGGTTTTGTTAGGTGTCGAACAGTCACATAGCGGTGACCGGAAGACAACTCAGTTGTTCAATTACCTAAACGAAAAAGCTGACATCGTTCAACATCGATATCCAACCGTTCAAATGGTATTTCTGGGAGGCTTCATGCCCACCACAGTAGTAGCTGTTCCTATTCATAGAAACTGATCATGCTGGGAGAGGCGTTAAATTTCGCACTATCACTATCTCACAGTTAGTTCGGAAAACCGAACATCAAAAAAGCAAATTACTTAAACCTTCTGCATATAACTGATCCTGATATTTTCTCAGTCTCAGTTTCTTTTCCGTTGGGAACCTCAGACAACTGTATCGTAAAATCTGTTTATCCTCTGACTCCAGACTCCTCAGTAAAAAAAGAGGCGGGTGTGGAGATTCAGATGGCAAGTCAGCAGATTGGGACGAGTTGCAGCATTTCTTTGCATCTTACCCTTGGCCAGTTTGTTTCTCTACTAACAATCCGTCGAGCTGTGATGGACCGGTTGCAATAGAGCCAGACGTTACGCTTGTTTTGTTCGGCAGCCTCTCATCCAGGAGACTGTGTTTCGAGGCAAGCTCGTGGTGAAGGATTTTGGCTGCTTGATTGTGCCCGTGCAGATACTCAGTGCTAGCGAGGGCTGAATATTCCGAAAGCACATGCCTGAGTGATTCACCGGGATGGCGACAGACTCGATAGACGTCCTTCATAATACTTTAATTAATATTTTCGGTAGTTTTGCGTCTTAACTACCTGATCCTGTATTGTACAAACAAAACCCTTGGTTTTCCCAAAGAGGTCACCGAAGTGCAGCCATTACACGGACGCTTTTTTATGTACGTGTGGCTCATTAAATAAGCGTACGTGCAACTCCTTCTCCTTCCACACGATCTGCCGGTCAGAGATGCTAAGTACGACCGGGGCCGGCCACTTGTTTTTGGCTAAGGATAGGGGAGTGAGTCCTTTATCATATTCTACGTCCATTGCATGGGCGACTCTTTCTTTGTCTCGAAGTATGTAACTATCGTTTACTATATCCCGATTATGCATGATTTTGACGCTCAAAACATTTCAACCACCGCATTTCCGAGGGATATACAACCTTATTACATACGATTTTAGGTGGTGCATGCGTTAAAGAGTCAAAGTCGTGCAGACTCTTCTATCCAGGGTTTCAAGTTTAGTTTAAGTCTATTTAAGCACGCCGAAAGTGCACATGAGAATAGGTATCACCTAGCCGCTATAGACTCGGACTTTATTAGCACCCGAGAAAATGCTTTTACAAATTTTTTCCAAATGACCAAAAAAGGCTTCGCTAACAGACTTTTTTTTTCTTCTCATTCTCGTTTCATTTTCTTCTCATTCACCCCTATTGATTGCGACATACCCAGATACCGGTACGATTCAGGTTCAGAAAGGGTCATATAGGGTCGACATTTATCTCAGCCGAATGATTAACCTGCCCCCTCATCACATGCACACTTGTCTAGCTCAAGCCTCATCCTGATAGAATTACTAAATTCAGTGGTGATCTTCAGTAATTTCTGCAGGTGAGTGGCGTTGGGTGCCAGCAGTTTGAGGTCATAAATGTACAGAAGGTAAAGCACTCTTGTCCCTCCTCTCCGAAATTGAAAACCCGTCCCCGAACTCCAGCAATAAACTGAGCTTGGTTTAGAGACGGGCAAAACCAAATTCCTCGAGGAAGTCTCAAACTGTACCATCAACTTTGTACAGCTCAAGGACCCTCAAGAGTATTGAATGGGACACCGAGTCTAATGCCTTCTTATAGTCAAACCAGTCAGCAGAGAAGTTCCGGCGGTTGCGTTTGACCAATTGCTTCGCAACGGAATCGATGGGAAAAATCTGCTTAGTGCTACGGCTACCCCAGAATGATGTTATTTTCGTCTACATGACGGGATATCTTGAGGCTCATAACGGATCTTATCGTCTTAAAGATGGTCGTAAGACACGTAATGGAGCGGTACTTAGCTAGATCAGAGGCATCCGGGCATCCGACTTTGGAGCTAGGTGAGTGATACCAGTAGTGAAAAGGAACGTGAGCGTCCTTTGTTCGAGAGCTACTGAAGCTGACCACACAGTCAAAAGGGGTGCTCCCCAGTACACACTTTGCTATTTATAGGAGTACCGAGAGCAATCCGCCTAACATACCGCCCACCAAAGTGGGCCCTCCCTGCACCGCCCACCAAATTGGGCCCTCCCTGCACCGCCCACCGAAGTAGGCCCCTCCCGCGCGTTTTTTGGCTTTACGTCTAGTTGGCTGCCAGATGCTACTAAGACCCCACCACGACAAGGTGACCACACGTTGGCCTGGTATTGCCCGACCAGAGGCTTTAAAGTCTGCCAATGAGACCTCTGGCATGGTTAATACAGTGTTCTATCCATCTCAGCAGCATTGCTACCTGAGCCCGGGATCTTGGCTCCGACATATGTGTTTTTGGCTTAAGCCATACCAAAGAGGATAGACGCCGTATCATCCAGGCCAGTGCTCTCTAGGTATTGAGGCAGCATTTAGTTAATATCCTCGATGACATCCCACGTCACTACATTCAATTTGAGGTGAGAGAGCCGCGGAGTGCTCCGAATCTCTAAAATCACTTCTTCTAGAATCCTTTTCATCCACTCTAAATCAAGGACGACTGTTTCCTGGGTGCTTTCAGGCAAATTGTGGAAGATGGTAACCAGGTACTCCCGAGTAGGAGTTGGAGGCACGATTTGTTCTTTGGTTGGATTTGTCACCTCGGAAACAGTCTTACGTCATTATAGTTCGAGCGCTGTATTGTAAACGCTGAATATACCGAACCTGATCTAACAGGTTTAGTTCCGTAACAGTTATAGTTGGCTCAAGCAGCAGGAACTCACAGTACGTTGCCGCTCGGTAGCCAGTCCGTCGGGTTCCTGCAGTGACATTCTCGTTCATTTGAGACGTTCATCTCATGCGACATACACCACCAGTGGCGGGCCCCTAGAGGATCCCGTCGGTGCCAACAGTAGTAGTGTATATCACATACGCTTGGAATGAAGCCATCGAAAAACACGGTGAGGTACTCGCCGTTTCTCTCGATATTTCGAAGGCTTTTGAACTGTCTTGCATGGCATGGCTTGATGGCATTTTTATCATTAAGCTTCCGGCATATGAAATGACCACTGGGTTTTGTAGCTGGATATCTGATTTTCTGAGAGAGAGATCATTTCGGGTCGATGATGGCTGCTTATACGTTATTCCCGCATCACTCTTCCTGCTACTCAACCACCATTCTCTGAAACTCGGTATCTTTGGATGCGCTGATGACAGCACTGTTGCGGATAGATACTTATCTAGTTCTAGAACCAGTGCTACTAAGGTCCTTGAGCAAAGAGAGATTTTGGTGAATCGCGTTGACTTGAGGTGTCCGACTAGAATTATGCCAATTTAGTTAAGTCTAATACCACCAACACAGGCGTGTTTATTCACCTCAAAAAGAGCCCGATTAGATAGTAGTAAGTAGAGCTTTCGTGGTTGAAATCCAACCAACTCACGAAACGTTTTAGTTCAATGTTTCTGATACATACTGCTAAATTGTGAAACACCCTTCCTACATCCGTCTTTTCTGCCACCTATAGTAACTTCAAGGCAAGAGGGAATAGGAATCTCCAAGGCAAACATGCTCCAACCTAGACCTCATCAGTGCTTCCTAGCATTAATTGTCGTTAAGAGCCTTCTATCTAATAATAATTAAAATGGTGACATTTCAAATCCAGTTTATTTTGCTAACTCTTAATGTATACAGCAAAACTGTGCAACATAGCTAATCGATGTGCGCGTTCATACAAAATGTGCTGAGCCGATACCATGGACTACAAAGATAATACAAAACATTTTATTATCTCAGGAATATTATTCTCTGACTGATTCCGGCCACGGCGTCCAATCTCATTGAGTTTGCCCAACTGTGCAGGAAATATTACAGTGCAAGTGTGCGCGCAGACACAAATGCATTCTCTATTCCTATCACTCTCATACTCCGGTGGGACGACTGTTCGACACGACCAGTGAGAGCTAAGGCGCAGGACTGACGCTGACTGACTGCTCTCCGAGGCTCGGGGGTGACATATCGCCATCTTCCCAACTCTGGGCGATTACTGAGACTTACTTAACAGAAAGACTCAATAACTAAACTACACTGTAATTGGTTAAAAGTAGTAGAATTAAAGTAAACTAAATGGGGAATCAATCGTTGGTACCTTATAAGTCACCATTAAAACAAAAATAGTTTTTTGTAATTTTAGCACGAGCGAAACCGCGGGTCCGCTAGTTTTGATTAAAACTCGAAGAGATTATATGTTCCACAGCTGTATAATATAATTTTTATGTATGTTCATCGATTGCTCCGTCAACTGTTAAGCGATTTAAATAAATAATTATTAATGTTGGGACAGTTTTAGGTATATATTTTTATTAAATTATACGATGGTAAGCACAATCTAAAAGTAAATTGTAGTTATAAAAAATTATGTTAATATATAATAGTGTAAATTATAAAATTTTACAGTCATTTACTCGCAAATTCAGTATTTTTTACTTTATCGATAGAAAAAATACGTTGGCATCACTAATACTTTTATTTCCATACTAAAATCTACGGGGCTATTGTGTCTTTCGTTGAAGATACAAGAGACTTCTATAAAAATTTTCGCGGGGCTATTGTATCTTCATAAATAACTCTAGATAACTACGGCAGTGAAAGAAATTAATTATCAATTAACAAGCAATTATTCTTTATCTTTGTAATTTCCATAAAGTTTGTTATATAAGGCTCACATTAAAATTTTATCCACTAAAACACAACAGTAGGTATTCAGCGCTCTCAGTGAAAAATAGTCGATCAAAAATAATGCGCCATCAGTAAAATAGTAGACGCGATACAACTACAATCTATGATCCAATCTTTTAAGCATCAGTTTCTCTACCAACTAGTAGTGTCGTTACTCTTTTAACAGACTTGTGAAAGAAGATGAAGTGATTAGATACAATAGCCCCGGAGCTACAATAGCCCCGGTTCACTATACATAAAAAGAATTTTTCAATTTGGACCAGTAGATTCTGAGATTAGCGCGTTCAAGCAAACAAACAAACAAACAAACAAACAAATCTGTGAGCGAGCTGTCAAGTTGACTTTAGGTACTCTTTAGTCTTTATACGTAACTAGCGGCCCGCTCCGGCTTCGCACGGGTATAAAATATATAGCCTACATATGTCATTCACTGAAAAAATGAATAAAATCGATCCAGTAGCTTTGATTTATTCATAACTGCCCGTGGCCCGCACGCGTTAACTTTTCAAAAAAACAGTATTTCTCCACTATTTAATGGATCTTATTATACATAAACAAACCTTCCTTTTAAATCACTCTATCCATCCAAAAACCGCATCAAAATCCGTTGCGTAGTTTTAAAGATTTAAGCATACATAGGGATAGGGACAGAGAAAGCGACTTTGTTTTATACTATGTAGTGATATTTATTAATTGTTAGATTTATGTGAGACAGTTTTTAGTATTGTGCTTTTATGTTAGTAGTATATTTTTTACTTTTTTATGTATTTGTATTTTGTATGCTGTAGGAGTATTTACAGCCTCATTTGCGGATCAGGCTTGCCTTATTTTGTCAGGAAACATGTAAAAATAATGCAATGACTGTAACATAATGGGTACAATATAATTACAAAAGCAAAAAAATCTGTTATTCTGTATGTCTGTATCTGTTTGTCTGCTTGTATGTTTGCGTTTGACACAAAGTAGTATTTTGTGTACATAATGTCTTTAGAATAAAATAATGAATACCTTTTATTGGCACATTACAAAATAATTAAATGTCCATATGAAAACAAAATAATTGGTTTTATTGAAAGCTAGTCTGAAGAGGTAGATCAAAACAATGTACATATGTAGAAAGAAAGTGTAGGTCTTAAACAAAAAATCTACAATATATGTATGTTTATCTCCTAAGTTACACTCGCAATACCCTTTTTATCTTTACTTATCAAGAACAGTTACTCACCTGATAGATGTTGCTCAGCTGATGCCGTTCTTGGAAAAGAAGGACGGAAGTTTAAATGGGAAATCTATCTCTGGTAAATTATATGGATTAGCGTGTATCTAAAGCCGCCTGTTCAGCTAGTGTGGATAAAAAAAAATAATTACACCAAATCTTCCAGAATATTTCAAAGTTTACAATCTATTCAAGATAACTTCTAGTTGCAATTTTTTTTATTTTCGAAGCAATTGATAAAAAGTTATAATACTTAATATAAAAACGATTCAGGTATTGTAAAAACAGTATATTAATATTATAAGAATACAATATTATATTCGTACATGGAATTTTCGAGACAATCTTTTAATAAAACTAATTATTCGTAACTAGTTCTTGTCTGTGGCTTTTGTAGGCTCATTATTTCTTATAGCTAATGCCAAGATGTTATTCACGTTGACGCCTCTGCACTGGCTGAACTATTTAATTCTATTCTTAATTGCATATCATGCAAAACAAAACTCATAACACTTGATTCAACTCTTAGGATACCTTTCACTACGCTGAGTTTCTTTCGCCAGTTCTTCTCAGGTCAGAGGTTTCTTCCTTCCGAACTGGTGGTAGACTCATGACGTTCAGTAAGAAATTGTTACAAAATTTATGCTGACTATAAATATTTTGATTTAATTTGATTTGACCACAGGAAAAGCTTTTATTCCCACGAAAAAAATAACTAGTACCTATAGTTTTTCTTTCTTTATTTTTATCATATTTATGGTGATCCCTTCACGTGATTTTGGATTGAATAAAAAAGCAAAAATGGAATTGAGGCCTATTGTTTATTACGATAAAACGTGGGCAAGCACACAGACAATCTTACCTATTTTGATTTGTATAGTATTTATGTTATTTTAAAATATCCTCCTCAGAAATGACCTTGAAAGTTATTTTAGTATAATAATGATACAATAATTAAACTATTTAAACTTCTATATTTACTACGGACAAGTTTAGTATTGCTTTGAAATTTGGATTTGTAGGTTCAAATTTGAACTCAATCAAATAATTAAGGTGCAATTCTATAAAAAGCATGTAAGTGTTTTCTATTTATTTAATAATATAAATTATAACTTGGTCTTAATTAATTAACGATAATATTATTAATTGTAACAGTAATGGATCATCAAGTCACACGATGGCTAATACATGGAGTTGTACTCACAGTATGGGCTCTTAACATCGGCGCCAGTAAGTGGCCAGAACATACAGATGTGAAAGGTATAAAATATTGAAATTATTGTGTGTAAAATAGTAAAGACTTATTACGCGTACTTAACGTAATGTGTGCGTAAATGAGGCAATCGATCTGCGCGTTTCACGTAAAAGGTACTCAGTTGATTTGCGTTAAATTTTTTGTAGTGCTAATTTATTACTAAAGTCAGACATTTAGGATTCCTACCTACAGGAAAATCTTATATTCCCATCAGAAAAGACAATAATTGTTTCTATAGAGTAGTTCTGAGTAAAGAGATGTGGAAGTGGATCATCGATCATTAATCACCTCAAACAAAAGTGAATTTTATTTTTTATTTGTTTAATATACTTACTTATATAATATTCTATACCTACCTATGTTTATACATTGTAAATATTAGTGTAAGCATACCTATGTAGGGAAGAAATGTAGCGAAAATAACTTTCATAACACGGAATAATCTACGTCGAATACGAATCCTCACATGATAAAGAGATATTAATTAATCCAAAAATATAAATGAAGCAAATCAATGTTATTCTAATAAAACATGAAAAGACAGTTCTTAGTTTATATTATATTACTACTTACTACAGCGTGTGTGAGATTTTAACCGAATTTTGTATAGTGATAACTCATTACTCAGGTCTTATGATAAGTCATAATCCTAAGGGATCCTTTTTATTGCAGTACAAAGAAAACGTTCCAAGTTACGTTAGCGGTTACGTTATATAGAGTAGTTCTCATGAAAGAGTCCTCAAAAATATCTTTAAATGGGGAATCATAGTTGGTACGTTAGTTGAAAAGAAAAGAAGATTACAGCTAGATATCATGTTCTTATTATTCAATTGATTATTAAGTGGAGTTATAATGTACCTACCATATCGTACGCATAGTCGCAATCATAAGAGTTTTTTTGCTACCAATCGTTGTCGTACTGTATCGGGTATACGCGATCCCATGCGCAGAATTGCTAACACCTATAATACATATTTCGGTATAGTAGACATAACGAATACAAACAAGTATGGTTTTAAAAAACAAATAATGAACCTAATATGTAATGCCCTCAAAAATACTGTGTGGTGTTTTCCTTTCATGCAATTTATTTTTCTTTTCTTTTACAAGTATTTGTTCAATTTTATATGTTTACTAAATTTAGAATTTGCGCGAGCGAAGTCGCGCGAAAGTGAGTGAGTGCCAGTGAAAGTCCCGTCAAAATCCGTCCAGCCATTTCAAAAATTGTCCAGAACAAACAGACAAAAATTTAGAAAATTGTTTTTTTCTTTTATGTAAGCACCTTATTGTAAGTAATATGGATTTAGTAAAAAGCTGTTAATTTGAAATTAAAAACATAATTAGGGGAAGAAGGGGGAATGGCGTTCACTTAAGGAAAACATGCTGTATTTTCTAAATTATTTATTGTATATCAAAATTAAGGTAAATAACAAAGTCTTTAACTATCGAGTAATTAAGATTTTAACAACAAAAGCATTTATCTTTGACCCACTAGTAGTAATAAAAAAATAATAAAAAAACATGTTTGAGCGGCATTGCCCCTGACTATGGGTAATGCCGCTCAGTGTATGGGGTAATGATGCTCAAACATGTTTTTTGGAATATAACAAGTAAAATACATTTTAATTAAAGAAATATTAATGAGATGAACTTACTACAATGAAAGTAAAGTCTACAATAACAAATTAGCATCAATGTTCGCCATTTGTACGTAATATAAGAGTTTTTCAATTTGACAAATATAGTGAAGTCTTCGATGTCAAATCAACTTCAATTATTATAATATAATATAAAATTATTATTATTATAAGGAGGTAAGACAACTTAGAAATAGTAATATTTGATTTTTGGTCACATAAATGACAGATGTATTCATCTGGCAAATCCCATCCTGAACATATAGCATGAGCCCATACTCCGCAGATAGTGCACCGATACCATAACTCGTTATGTTTTCCAAATTCTTTGCAAATAGTATTTGTTATAACTTTCGTCATCCACATTTATATCATCATCACTGTCATCGTCGCAAAGATGCTCTTCATCATCACTCTCTGAAGAACTTTCTTTTGTAAGATATTTGTTTCATATGTTTGTTCTTGTTGAACTTTTTTTGGTCTTAATTTATCATCTTTTCCGGTCTTATTGAGTTTCGCGACTTTTTCTTTTTATTATCCTCTAAAATAATTTTCATAGGAGTCGCAGTTAATATTAGCTTTCTTTGACGTGGTTTATAAAATGGTTCCATTGTTGGTGCCGTCGCTATAGCAGCAAAGGATATCGGAGTTCTTCATTATTGAACTAGCTTTTGGTTGCGTGCTTGTGCACGTGCCAAAACAGATGCAGAGGATTGATCCTCATTTGATGGACTTGCCAAAGGAGATGTATATCCTTGAATTATGACCGTACCATCAGACTGCGCATATTCGAAATTCTGGACATTTGGGCCATGGTTTTGAGGAGTTTTAGCAGATTGAAGGTTAGAAGGAAGAAATTTCTTCGGTCCAAGCCGCTTTAGCGGTGGTCCTTTGACGATTTCTTGGCATATCTACAACAAAAAAAAATAAGTCACTAAGGGGTAATTGCGCTCAGATGAGCGGTATTACCCCAAACGCTGGTTTTGTAATTGAATTGAAATTAAAAAAAAATCATACACAGTTGTTGAAAATTGATTGCATTATTACAAAATAGAATAGTTTCATTGTCAGAAGAAAAAATAATAGTTAAATAAGCATTAAAATTTAGGACTTACCGTCAAGAAACGCCTAACCAAAAGTTAGATCAGTTCGGGCGGAAACAAAGAAAAGCACTTCACGGACACATGACGCGAGCTGACTGTATGTTTGTATCGCTGTCTGTAAGAGACCCCCTCCCCTCACAATTCACGCGATGTGGTGTGTTGCTACGTATCATGTTTACAGAGTTACAGAGGTGAGCGCCATTACCCAGTGAGCGTTATTCCCCCTTCTTCCCAATTTTATTCATATGTATCCGATGTATAGATGTATAGATATACTACCACTTCTCAACACCATTTATTAATCTGTGGTCAACGATGCTGGTGTCATAATTAGCAATGTGTAAATTATCTTAGTTAATAAGTTATGTTTTATTGTGAACACTGTTTGCTGACCCAAATAAATTAAAAAAAAGCAATAGCATAGAGTCAAAGATATATTTATGCGATACCCGCGAGCAAAGCCGCGAGTCCCACTAGTTTTCTAATAAAATAAAATTAGCCTAAGTTACTCCTTATAACATTACCTATCTGCGAGTGAAAGTCCCGTCAAAATCGATCCAGCTGTTTCAGAGATCCTTTCATAAGCATTTAGTGAAAAGCTGATATGAAATTAAAAAGAGACACTTAAATTTACTTATGATGTATGTACTAGATAACGCTAGCTTCGATTACATCGTTGTGGGAGCTGGCTCAGCAGGCTGCATCGTGGCCAATCGTCTCTCAGAGCAAGAAGACATCGAGGTTCTTGCTATCGAAGCTGGCGATGATCCCCCAGAAAACGCTGATGTATGTCGTAAGATTTTCATTAACTCTTTCAACAATTCTCAAATTCCATTCTTCAAATTCTCTAAAGTTACTATCTTAATTTCAGCTTTTAAGCGTATTTACACACAAGCGTCCTATATATTGGAAATACGAAACAGAAAACGATGAAAAAATTGCACGCTATCATAAAGAAAAACATTATACTCTAAGATCAGGAAAGGTTCTTGGTGGCAGCAGCACAATTAATTATTTAGTAAATGTTCGAGGCATTCCCAATGACTACGAAGCTTTGGTGAACGCTACTGGAGATGACTCGTGGTCTTGGCAAAATGTTCTTCCATATTTTATAAAAAGCGAAAATCTCCAGGACGATGATGTTATAAAATCTGAAACAGGACAATTCCACGGAAAAAATGGAGAAATGATTGTGACAATCGATCGTCGTAACATAAGTCACAAGTATTTGGAAGCTTTTCGTGAACTTGGACATAATGTAGTCGATGACATAAACGGTGGACAGTCAGTAGCATTTTCACATAACATGCTGTGGTTATCAAAAGGATTGCGTCAAGATGCAGCTGAGGCATTCCTACTACCGATAAAGAAGCGCTCAAATTTTCATATTATGAAAAATACTTTAGTAAATAAGATTCTTTTCGATGAAAATAAAAATGCAGTAGGCGTGCAAAGCACAAAACCTGACGGTTCAATTGTGAATATATATGCAAGGAAAGAAGTCATTTTATCGGCAGGAGTTTTTAATACTCCAAAACTCTTAATGTTGTCTGGTATTGGACCTCAAGACCACCTTGATAGCTTGGGTATTCCTGTGGTCGCTAATTTGCCCGTAGGAAAGACTTTACGAGACCATTTAGCTGTAATTTTGGCATTAAAAGGCCAAGCAACTACTGACACATTTACACATGATAACACTAGATTTCCAGTTCCAACATTCTTTGGATTCGGAGCTATAGACAATTCTCAAGACTACCAAGACTATCATAGCCATAATTTAATTTTCAAAAATCATCCAACAGGATTGCAAATTCTTTGTTCTTCCATTTTCGATTTCAAGCAATCAGTATGTAACGAACTTGCTATTGCTGGCTTGGGAAAAGAAATTGTATTCAGTGTGTTTGCTGCAAATCACCTGTTGTCTCATGGTAGGCTTGAACTTCGAAGTAAGAACATTGAGGACCCTGTGAAAATACACACAGGATTTTTATCTAATCCGAGTGACTTGGACCATTACGTTAATTGTATTCAAGATTTTACCAGTGTGGTTAACTCTAGCTACTTTAAAAATGTTGGAGGGGATCTAGTTCACTTTACTTTGCCAAGTTGTGACCACTTAGAAAAATATAGCGTGGAATATTGGAAGTGTTACATTCTTGATGTGATGAGTCCGCATTATCTTCCTTGCTGCACAGCTCCTATGGGAACTGTTTTGGATTCTAAGCTGAGAGTTCGTGGCGTAAATAAGCTAAGAGTTGCAGACGCCAGTGCTTTGCCTAATTTAATAGGAGGAAGTATTGGAGCTGCTGTTCTAATGATCGGAGAAAAAGCTTCTGATTTAATAAAGCAAGATATTTAGACAGAAATAATACTGAGAATCATAATAAATAATTTAGCTAATAGTAATAATTTAAAAATTTACAAAAATATAAATTATCTGATAATGCAGCTTTATTTATGTATACGATTGAAGATTTCTTGCTTAGTGATTGTAAAGGATACAGGAAAAAAAAATTGGCGCAACTAACCACCTTACACACCTACTTGGCACAATCTAACCAATTTGTGTAACGATTATGTACTAAAGTTTCAATTTTAAATATCAAATAAAATATTTTTTATTTAGTTATTGTAATAAAATGAGGTCTTTATTTTTATTGTATTTTTGCCATTTTAAGAACTTCTAAGTGTAATTAATCATACTCATTAAAATATTTTAAAAGTATTATTACCTTTTTTTTTAACTTTTTCCGTTATATTGAAGGTTGAAGTATGGAGGAACCTAGTGATTACGAATTTAAATGCGTGTTATTCTGCAACTATAATCTAAAGGTATACTAGCGACCCATCCTTACTTCGCTTGGGTTCGTGTGTTACGTGTTATCTCTTGGTACGGAATAGATAGATAAAAATATATGCTCGTATGAGGACTTTTACATATTTACCGCACCGCCTGGTATGTATTTTTAGATTCTTTTTTCATAAATTTCGGTATGATGTTAGCCGTTTATCCGGGTCAACGTACATGATGCTTATTACAGCAACAAAATATATCATTTCTAAGAAATACTAAGAGTTAAAAGGCCAACCCGAGTGGAGCTAGTTTAAATATTACCTACATATTGTATGTTATTAAATAAATAAATAAATATTGGGACAATATTACAACAGCACCACCTAGTACCGTGCTAAGCTACGAGGCTTGTGTTACAGATACTAGATAGTTGATATACTACATATATATAAATTTTAAATACATACATATTGTAAATATAAACATCCATGACTGGAGTACAAAAATTCGTGCTTAACAAATGAATGCGGGACTCGAACCCGCGACCGCTGGCGCAGAAAGTAGGGTCACTACCAACTGAGCCAAACGTGTCGTATTGCATATTACATGTGTATACTTAATACTATACTATGTAATGTAGTGTAATGTGTACATTTTAGTACACATGAGACGTATATATGGGCGAATATTCTGCCATCTATTTTGAAATAATGATAGCAAATTATTATATCAAAATTTAGTAATTTTAAAATAATATATTATTATTGTTGAATTAGTGAGTCAGTTATATCTGATTTACATTTTATAAACTGTTTAGGATATATTTTGGCAGATTTGTATTATAACACGAGTTGTTAATTTAAAATGAATTTAATTAAATCACTTTAGGTTTTGTAATTTTTTTACTTTATGATTTCCGCCAAAACATATTGTAATACTCCATACCTACTTACAATAAAATTTTAACTGCGTCGAACCTGAAATTTAAATATTTTTTGTAAAGTTTTTGTCCGCCTGTGACTGCCTTAGGAGAAAACTACTGGATAGATTATGTTGAAACATGGTAATAGCTGGTTATCCGGGTCGACGTATTTTTATTGCTGGAAAATATCTATTTTCTGAGAAATCTGTTTTACAAAACAATAAAGTGACATTTCATCCTGGAAATTCTTCTCCTGCCAAACAAAATTTTTTGCTTATCCTTACTTATATTATAAATGCGAAAGTAACTGTCTGTCTGTCTGACGCGCTTTCACGCTAAGACTACTGAACCGATGTGAATGAAATTTGACATACAGATAGTCTAGACCCTGAGAAAGGACATAGGCTACTTTACAAGACGAAAAGAAGGGCTGTATGGGGTTGGAATAGGGGATGAAAGTTAACCACCTAAACCAACGTGCGTTCTTCTTTTCGTTGTGTGGGTGCTTAGAAGCGTCTGGCAGCCAGCCGGACGCGAAGCCAAGAAACGCGCAGGGGGGGGGACCCACCCACTTTGGTGGGCGATGCAGGGAGGGCCCACATTGGTGGGTGGTGTGTCAGGCGGGTTGCTCCTGGTACTTCTCTGAATAGCAGAGTGGACGGTGGAGCAACCCTTTTGGCTTTGTAGTCTGCTTCAGCAGACCTGTTGGGGCATCGTAGTTGCATGCGCAAGCGATCCAGCGACGCCCCATTAAGACGGGTGAGGGTAGTTGGTATTATAGTACTGGCTTTCGGCCAGTGAGTTTCACATAACCTGTTTTCTATAGGTGGTATGCATTAATGTATTTCCCAACTATATAAAAAAGGGGATGATCGAGGGGGTGGCAGAAGTCTTGTGAACAGAGGTCATCCTGATTGAGGCGAGGTGGCCCGCGTGGTTCGGGCCGTCCGCAGGGACGTTACGGTAGAGGGCGAAAGCGATCCCGTAACGTCCCATTGCACGGCACCGAAGTGTTTCGCTGGAGGTTTTAGTGAGTAGGAGTCTCACAGTCCCCACCGGTTGACAAACCGGTGAGACCCCATGCAGACTTTCCTCCAATGTTACCAAAAAAAGGGATGAAAGTTTCACCGCCTAATTAGTTTTTTAAAATTTGGCTTAGAGCATGTACGGTCACACACGAGAGGTCCTGGGTTCAAGTCCCGGGTCAGATCCAATTTTTAATTTAATATGGGTCCGGGGTCGGGCAGACCGCATGATCGATATATGGTTGTCAGAAATTTTGCTGTTATCGGATAACTCGGTTGACGGCCGTCATAGTCGGACGATTCAGTGGATTAGTATGACTGGTGGCTTGGTATTAGTACGACTTATTAGTTGTACTGGTGGCGGGGCTCAGTAGCGTAAGCCAAGAAACACGTAAGAGGGCCCACCTCGGTAGGCGATGCAGGGGGAGCCCACTTCAGGGGGCGATGTGTCTTGCAGATTACTCCTGGTACTTCTCCGGATAGCAGAGTGGACCGTGGAGCAACCCTCTTGGCTGTGTGGTCTGCTTCGGCAGACCTGCCGGGCCGTCGCGTCCGGGCGTCGCGTAGAAGAATGGGCAAGTGATCCTGCGACGCCCCATTAAGACGTGATGGGTGCTTGGGTTTTAGTGGGTAGTACTGACTTGCCGGTGAGTCCTACATAACCACCTGTTGCCTACAGGTGGTATGCGTCAATCTATTAGCCAGAGACATAATAAAGTTTATATTCTAATTATGTCATTTTTATAGCTAGAAGCTTGAACTTATTTTTTAGGCTTTTGATTAGTTATAAATAAATAAGACATTGAGAGATTGTAAAAATGTATCCTAAAGGGGGTACCAAGGGAAGAATCCGAACGTAGCGAGGGTGAGTCGCTAGTACAATATAAGTTATAATATAAGCAAAAAGTTGAGCTTTGTCAGGGCTCGCGTAGTTTTCTAACAGGTAATAATTTGAGAGAGATGTTAACTCTTTGGTTTTCTAACAGATGGCGTTAGTAGTACAATAACATTCTATCCAATGAACACAAAATTGTTAATGTTCATTTTTTTAAAGGTTATAATATTATATTTTTTTTGACAGATTACACATCTCTGACCATCTGACGACTCGTTTGGCTCAGTTGGTAGTGACCCTACTTTCTGCGTTTTCGGTTGCGGGTTCGAGTCCCGCTGGGGGCATTCATTTGTTAAACTCGGATGTTTGTACTCCAGATATGGTTGTTTATATTTATAATATGTATGTATTTAAAATTTATATATGTATATATCAACTATCTGGTATCCGTAACACAAGCCTCGTAGCTTAGCACGGTACTAGGTGGTGCCTTTTTTAATATGGACAATATTTATTTTTTATTTATTTATTATCTAGATATGAAGTTAAAATACTATGCTAAAGCACAAATCTATAGGCATCATAGTTTTTCAGTAAAGTGTACCACAAAATGCTCAGGTCGTGGGATATTGTTAACTATGATGATGATGATGATGATGATACCTTGTCGTGGTCTCAGTAGCGCCCGCTGGACGTGAAGCCGAGAAACGCGAACTTATGTGGACGGCGTGTCATGCGGGTTGCTCCTAGTATTTTTTTGATAGCAGAGTGGGCTGTGGAGCAAATCCTTTGCTTTGACTAACCTGCTAGGCCTTCGTGGCATCGTGGTTGAATACATAAGCAATCTTGCGACGCCCCTTTAAGACAGGGAAGAGTTTGTTGGTTTATAGTGAATACTGGTTTCTTTAAGACGGTAATTTCCACATAAATACCTCGTGGTATGCGTAAATGCATTTCCTTACGGTAAAAAAAGGTCAGTCAGTGATAAAAAGGTAGATTTTTGGATCTTAATAATTGTTTGAGCTGTATTATTGAAATTTCAGGTTCTAGTTAATCTATGGATTTAGAGGAATTAGGAAGTCAAAAATGGCTCCAAATGGTGCGTATAGTGATATCACACACGGCTGCTGCGTCGCCAGTTACTTCGGATTGAACTTTGATTGATATCGCTCTCAAAGACTTGCCTATTGCTTTGCTTAGAAGTTGGTGTTCCACGGTAAAGAAAAACTAGTATAACCTACTTATAATTTAATAATTAAACGTGCGTATAAATTAAAGTTTTGTTTAACGCACACAAGAAAAACATTTTTTATAAAGTTACTTAAAACTTCGCCTCTTCTGCCATTCTTGTTTATTTAAATTTAGAATACAGAAAAATGTGTCAGGAACAGATTGATGTTTAAATCTTTTTCAAATATCCGTAAACGTCGATGTTATTTTACAGGAATATTATAAAAACATTTTTTTCTCTTTGGATATGATCATATGCGTGATAATCCTACATACGATCATGACGACATAATAATAATATGATCCTGTCCGAATACAAAGGAGGGTTATATCTGCCTTTTTTAGACTGACTAATGAAGGAAAATTCAGAAATTTAGCAAAATCTATATTTTATTTAGACAAATCGTGACAAACAAACCTACTAATAGTGTTTACTTGTACATATTATTTTTTTAAATTACTAATCTCAGAAAAAACCTTGCATTACGTAATTCATATAAAAAGTATAAATATGTAGGTAATATACATGAAAATTATTAGCGCCTTGTTTAGTGTTATTTTGAAATTTGGGTTTATAGTTTCAAACTTTTTACAAAATATAATATTTGAAAAAATTAATAGTTTATGATAAAAGAATAGATTGTAGCAGCAATGGATCGTCAAGTCACACGATGGCTAATACATGGAGTTCTACTCACAGTATGGGCTCTTAACGTCGGCGCCAGTAAATGGCCAGCACATACAGATGTCAAAGGTAATATTAAACATTTTTACATAGTAATATGTTAAGGCGATATCTTATTGCCTTCGAGTCGTGTATAGGGTACATATCTATACTATCTAGGAGACTACAGCAACTACGTTTCCACTCTCCACTCTCTAGATGTGTCTAAAGATTTTCAGTATCAATAATATCGAAAAATTAAATTAAATACATTCTGCCGGTACATAAAAAAGAACTATAAATTACAAAAGAAAGAAAACTTTTTACTCAGTCCAAGTTTTTACTGTCGTAAATTTTTTGTTCACAAGTTTTTTATTTTGATCAATTAAATATTTGTAGCTTTATTTAACAAGTTCTTAGCTTAAATTACTTGGATACGTACATCAATATCTAAGAAGAATGGATTTATGTACTCCATAGTAAAAAGTACTCTATCATATTGACCCAGATAATAATGAGCTATCGAATCAAACCTCATCAAAAACGGTGAAGAAGTTTTCTTGTGATGCGCTCACTGACCGACAGACAAACAAACATTGAAGAAATTATAGATTCGACCTCTGTATCGACAGATAATAATGACTATTTCAATAAGATTTAAAAAAAACTATTTAAAATAGATACGACTCAAGAGTTTATTATATGTAAATGTATATATCACAGTTAAATTTTAAATACCATTTGGTTATAATTTCGTAGTTTACTATTTCGCTAGTTTGCAAACTGTTGAAGATTGTGTAATATACTGACAGTTTCACTTTGATGCATTATATTCTACCGAAAAATAACGCGACATTCTCGCGAGATAGATTATAATCCAACGGTATTAACAATTTTACGGTGACATATACTATATGACATATAGATGAACCTATATCAATGTTAATCAATATGAATAGTATTTAATTGAGTTGGCGATTTTCAAACATCATTTAAAAACTAACTAGCTTGTCTAATTTTTGAGGCATCCTTGCAATTTAAGCTTCTCCTTAAGCAGTAACATATCTTTCATTATTACAAGGTTAATATTACAAATGTGAGTTGTGCGTGTGTTAGTTTGTTTGTTTTTCTTAAAAAAAATGGATTGAATTGATTGTTAGGGTGCAGATAGTTGGAGGTGTGAAGACACATAATAACTACATTTTACCACGAAAATTATGTCATATATTTTAATAATGTTTTTTTTGTATGTACTTACTAGATAAGGCTAGCTACGATTACATCGTAGTGGGAGCTGGCTCAGCAGGCTGCATCGTGGCCAATCGGCTCTCGGAGCAAGAAGATATCAAGGTTCTTGCTATTGAAGCAGGTGGTGATCCCCCTAAAGATGCTGATGTATGTCGAGTGATTTACATTAATAGTTATTTATTATTCAACTTTTCTCAAAAAGAATATTAATCTAAAATAATTATCTATATTTCAGCTTTTAAGCGTATTTACAAATGCACATCCCATATATTGGAACTACGAAACAGAAAACGATGAAAAAATTGCGCAGTATCATAAAGAAAAACATTATATTTTAAAATCAGGAAAAGTGCTTGGTGGCAGCAGCACAATTAATTATTTAGTAAATGTTCGAGGAATCCCCAAGGACTACGAAGCTTTAGTGAACGCTACTGGAGATGAGTCGTGGTCTTGGCAAAATGTTCTTCCATATTTTATAAAAAGCGAAAAACTCCAGGACGATGAAATAATAAATTCAGAAAATGGACGATTCCACGGAAAAAATGGAGAAATGACTGTGACAATAGATCGTCGTAATATAAGTAGCAAGTATTTTGAAGCTTTCCACGAACTTGGACATAACGTAGTCGATGATATAAACGGTGAGCCGACAGTAGCATTTTCTCATAACATGATGTGGTTATCGAAAGGGGTGCGTCAAGATACAGCTGAAGCATTTTTGCTACCAATAAAAAGGCGTCCAAATTTTCATCTCATGAAAAATACTTTAGTAAATAAGATTCTTTTCGATGAGAATAAAAATGCAGTAGGCGTGCAGAGCATAAAACCTGATGGATCAATTGTGAATATATATGCAAGGAAAGAAATAATTTTATCGGCAGGAGTTTTTAATACTCCAAAACTTTTAATGTTGTCTGGCATTGGTCCACAAGACCACCTTGAAAGCTTGGGTATTCCTGTGGTCGCTAATTTGCCTGTAGGAGCGACGTTCCGAGACCATTTAGCTGTTATTTTGGCATTAAAAGGCGAAGCAACTACTGAGAAATTCACTCGTGATAACACTAGATTTCCAGTACCAACATTCTTCGGACTAGGAGCTATAGACAAGTCTCAAGACTACCAAGACTATCATAGCCATAATTTAATTTTCAAAAACCATCCAACAGGATTGCAAATTCTTTGTTCTTCTGTTTTCGATTTCAAGCAGTCAGTATGTGACGAACTTGCTATCGAAGGTTTGGGAAGAGAAATCGTATTCAGTGTGTTTGCTGCAAATCACCTGTCATCTCATGGTAGGCTAGAACTTCGAAGTAAGAACATCGAGGATCCTGTGAAAATACACACAGGATTTTTATCTAATCGGAGTGACTTAGACCATTATGTTAAATGTATTCAAGATTTTACCAGTGTGGTTAACTCTAGCTACTTTAAAAATGTTGGAGGGCACTTAGTTCACTTTACTTTGCCAAATTGTGACCACCTAGAAAAATATAGCGTGGAATATTGGAAGTGTTACATTCTTGATGTGATGAGTCCACATTATCTGCCGTGCTGCACAGCTCCTATGGGAACTGTTTTGGATTCTAAGCTGAGAGTTCGTGGCGTAAATAGACTAAGAGTTGCAGACGCCAGTGCTTTGCCTAATTTAATAGGAGGAAGTATTGGAGCTGCTGTTCTAATGATCGGAGAAAAAGTCTCTGATTTAATAAAACGAGATCTTTAGACAGAAATAATACTGAGAATCATAAAAAATAATTTAACTTATTAAATGTTTTAAAGATTTTAAAATGCGAGTTAAATATCTTATAATCTAACATAACTTTATTTTACTTATACGAGTAGAGGTTTTTTGCATGATTTTTACTTAGTGAGTCTAAAAATTTAGGACATTTAAGCAAAATTAGACTATAATAAATAAAAAAAATAAAATATATTATATATTATTTTTACACGCTTTTTATTAGCTTCACCTGTATGTATGTTTGTTTGTAACCGACTTCTTTGGGCGCGATTTTGACCCACTTTAAACGGCCAGATTTCGTTCAAACTTTGTAGATTTATTGAGGACAGATGACAATACACTAATTTGATAAAATTATTCCATTTTTCAATTTGCAAAATATGATTTTTGCTAGAAAAAGTAGAAAATAAATAATAGTTTAAAAAAACTAAAAAACACGCTTTTTATAGAAAACCGAACTAAAAAATAGAAAATAAAATTTTATTTTAAAAAAAGCGTGGGGTGCTTTTTAAGATATTATCGAAATGATAATGACACCATGCACCCCACGCTTTTTTTAAAATAAAATTTTATTTTCTATTTTTTAGTTCGGTTTTCTATAAAAAGCGTGTTTTTTAGTTTTTTTAATTATTTTTGCCGTTAAAAGAACTTCTAAATTTTGCTTATTATAATATTTAATAAGAAATATTGTAATTTTTTAACTTTCATTCCATTATTTTTAAGATGAAGTAAGGAGGAACATAATTATAACAAATTTAAATGCGAGTAATTTTGCAACTTTTATGTATATAATATATTAACTCTTATGAACACAGATAAGATGTTTTTTATCTATTCCGTGCTTATGAAGTACACTAACGGCTCACCCTCGCTTCTAGTCCAGTAAAAATAGAATTTAATATAGATTGCACTTGAAGCTTCACCTGGATCTGTCAGAATTTTGTGATTTTATGCTCAGTATGTGACCCTATACCTTATAAAAAAAATTGGATCAGAAATTTAGTGCGAGGATGAACAAAAAACGCCTATTGTTACTGTAGTATTCGTACCAAGAGTTAAGTCCGTGTTAACTCTTTGTACAGAAAATATATATATAAAAATATACTATACTTGTTAGATGTAAGATTAATTGTCATTACGCCCACCAAGGCAACTGTTATTAGTTATAACATAATACATCAAAGTCGTTAATTTTATTGAGTTTTCTTAAATTTTGTAATTTTCTGCGCAACTTTATTATTTATTCTTTCATAAAAACCTTCTCCTGAAAATAAAAAATATAACTAAAAAGAAATAGTGAAATCGGTAGTACAGCCGTTCAAAGGAAATACAGATTCATTTTTATATATAAATATGGATAATAGATGGATAGATATCACAGACAATTTATTGAATTGTCTGTGATAGATATATAATTATATTATTATTATTACTAAGTTGTTAAATAGGTTAAATATTTTTTTGCAAAAACTTTTCGAAGTAGTCATTATTATTCATACAGAGCGGCCTCTATATGAATAATTTGTGGTTTTTAGAAAGGTTTCCTGTCTGCCTGTATTTCTGTGACTGCGTCACGTGAAAACCACTGGACGTGGAATTGAAATTTGGTTTGATGTGGCTGGTTATACGGTTCAACATATAGATTACTTTTATTGCGAGAAAAATATCTAATTTATGAGATATCTGATCTACAAAACGATAAAAACAGACTACGCTATACTACTGAAATTTGGTGCTCTAGCTAATCTATGAGGATTAATTAAGTGAAACACATTTCATGTGTTTATGTTGAATAGATTTAGAGTTATTAGTCTAAAGTGGCTCCAAAAGGTACGTGTAAAGATATCACAACGGCTTCTGCGTCGCCCGGTACTTCGGCTTGAACTTAATGGATTGCTATTGCTCTTAAGGACCTCCTATTGCTCTCAAAATCACTTCTCTCATAATTATACATTTAATATTTGACATTATAAAACATATCTTATTGGATTTTGTTGCGGAATTATTTTGACTTTTGGTTCCCGTCTCGAATGAGTAGAGAAAAGAGAAATCGACTAAGGTATTTGACGTCTCAGAGGTTTATATACTTGTTACAGACAGGGCCTACCCACAATTTACAAAATATGTTCAAATTGGCACCAAAGTACCTACCCTATAAGGTAATAATGTAAAGCATTCGAACGTCGAAAACTAAAAATCAAAATAAATCCGCGACAAAATCCGAAAAGTTAGTTTCATTTATAATCGCTTCTAATTGCTAAAAAGTCTGCGTTGCATGGTAAAAAGTCAAATATAATATATATAATATAAAAGAATATCCCAACGTATAATTTATAATTAAACGCGCAATAAATAAAAGTTTAGTTTAACGCACACAAGGAAGAAAATTTATTGTTATAAAGTTAATAAAAATTTTGCCGTTTCTGCCATTATTTTTTATTTGAATTTAGAATAGAGGAAAATGTGCCTGGAAACAATAATTGATGCTTAAATCTTTTTCAATTATTCCGAGACAGTGTTGATATGATTTTATAAAACAATTTTCTCTCTTTAAATATGCATACTTCTCTTTAAACATACGATCCTGACGACCTATTATGATCCTGTCCGAATGGAAAGGTGGAGTTAATCTGCCTTTTTGGACTGACTAACGAAGGAAAATCAGAAATATATCAACGTTTACTATCTAACTTATAATTTATTACGACGAAACGTGACAAACAAATCTACTAATGTTAATTTGTAATATTATATATTAATAAAAAAATATTCCGTAAACACCTTGTATTGTATGACGTATTTCTTATAATTAGTATAAATATGATATATTTAAACACGAAGAATTATTATCGCTTTGTTTAGTGTTACTTTGTTTGAGCTTGTAGTTTCATATTTTTAACTAAATTAATTATTTAATTTAGGTGCAATTCTACAAAAAGCATGGAAGTATTTTCTATTTATTAGTTATAATATAAATTTTTCGTACGAGTATAACGTGGTATTTAATAGTTTGCGATAATAGTATTAATTGTAACAGCAATGGATCACCAAGGCATACGATGGCTAATACATGGCGTTCTACTCGCAGTATGGGCTTTTAATGCCAACGCTAGTAAATGGCCAGCACATACAGATGTAAAAGGTAAAACATTAAAAATTATAAATAATACTAAATGTGTTTAGAAGTAATATAAAATTTTCTACTTCGCATATTTAAGCTTTTATAAAATCATTAATCCGCGATAACTTATCGCCCCGCAAACAAATATGTCGGTACGTTTAACCAACGCCGGTGTTTAGTATATTTATAATATATATATATATATATATATATATATATATATATATATATATATATATATATATATATATATCTCAACTATGTAGTATATCAAGTATCTTTTATTTTTAACAGCTTATTACGGAACTGTTTGTTTGGTTCAACGCGCTAATCTCAGAAACTACTGGTCCGAATTGAAATTCTTATTGAGTTGGATAGTCCGTTTGTCGACGAAGGCTATAGGCTATATTACATCACGCTACAACCAATACGAGCGGAGCGTCAATGACAAATGTTGCAAAAGCGCGACTCAGAAAAATGGTTTCCGGTCTTTAGAACGCGTGCGAAGCCGCGGACAATGCTTGTATATAATTAATTTATATTAATCCATTCAGCGGGGTAATGCGGCCAGCATTCTTGCCACTATTCCGCGCGGACACGACTTGTACAGTAATAATTAAGTGTATATTTGCTTTGTACATATAGTTAAGTTTACTTGTAATTTCCTTTATTGTAAATAAATATAATATAACTCCTGTAACTATTAATGTTAATCAATATGAACAGTTAGTATGAATTAAATAAGGGTTGGTGACTTAAAAAATACAAACGTAATTTAAAAACTAAGTAGCTTATCTAATTTTGAGGCATCCATAAGAAAACTTCTTTTTACTGGTTGATATAAAAATCTTCCATTATTATATTGTTAAAAAATGTTCTTTGTTCGTCTTTCTCTCACGTCAAAACATAGTGATGGACTGGTGTTATTGTTGGAGGTCGCAGACAGATAATAGATAACTTTTTACCCCGAAAATTATCTTGTTTTCACGAAAAAACACGTCATGTATTATACATATATACAACCACTTATCACACGAAAGAACATAAAGTTTCCTCTACGTTTTTACGCGTCTCTAAGAACGAACCCGAGCGAAGCGACGAGGGTGTGTGAGTGACTGTTGGTCATAATTTAATTATGTATATGTAATATGTATTTATTTCTTATTGTACATATGTACTAGATAAGGCTAGCTACGATTACATCGTTGTGGGAGCTGGCTCAGCAGGCTGCATCGTGGCCAATCGTCTCTCGGAGCAAGAAGACATCGAGGTTCTTGCTATCGAAGCTGGCGATGATCCTCCTGAGGCTGATGTATGTCGTGTGATTTACATTAATATTTATTATGTGTTTCACTTTTCGCAAAAAATAGTATAAATTAACGTAAGATAATAAAATAATTTTCTATATTTCAGCTTTTGAGCATATTTACAAATACACATCCTATATATTGGAACTACGAAACAGAAAACGATGAAAAAATTGCCCATTATCATAAAGCAAAACATTATATTTTAAAATCAGGAAAAGTGCTTGGTGGCAGCAGCACAATTAATTATTTAGTAAATGTTCGAGGAATCCCCAAGGACTACGAAGCTTTGGTGAACGCTACTGGAGATGACTCGTGGTCTTGGCAAAACGTTCTTCCATATTTTATAAAAAGTGAAAATCTTCAGGATAAGGAAATATTAAATTCTGAAAATGAACGATTCCACGGAAAAAATGGAGAAATGATTGTGACAATAGATCGTCGTAACATTAGTCGCAAGTATTTGGAAGCTTTCCATGAACTTGGACATAACATAGTCGATGACATAAACGGTGAACCGTCAGTAGCATTTTCACATAACACGATGTGGATATCGAAAGGATCGCGTCAAGACACAGCTAAAGCATTTTTGCTACCAATAAAAAAGCGCCCAAATTTTCATATTATGAAAAATACTTTAGTAAATAAGATTCTTTTCGATGAAAATAAAAATGCTGTGGGTGTGCAAAGCACAAAACCTGACGGATCAATTGTAAATATATATGCCAGGAAAGAAATAATTTTATCGGCAGGAGTTTTTAATACTCCAAAACTCTTAATGTTGTCTGGTGTTGGTCCGCAGGACCACCTTGAAAGCTTGGGTATTCCTGTGATCGCTAACTTGCCAGTAGGAGAGACTTTCCAAGACTTTTTAGCAGTAGTTTTAGCATTAAAAGGCGAAGCAACTACTGAAACATTTGCACGTGATAACACTAGATATCCAGTACCAACATTTTTTGGATTCGGAGCTATAGACAAGTCTCAAGACTACCAAGACTATCATAGCCATAATTTAATTTTCAAAAACCATCCAACGGGATTGCAAGTTCTTTGTTCTTCTGTTTTTAATTTCAAGCAGTCTGTATGTGACGAACTTACTATTGCTGGCTTGGGAAGAGAAATTGTATTCACTGTATTTGCAGCAAATCATCTTTCGTCTCATGGTAAACTAGAACTTCGAAGTTCGAACCCTGAGGACCCTGTGAAAATTTACACAGGGTATTTGTCTAATCGGAGTGACTTAGACCATTATGTTAATTGTATTCAAGATTTTACTAGTGTGGTTAACTCTAGCTACTTTAAAAATGTTGGAGGTGACCTAGTTCACTTTACTTTGCCAAATTGTGACCACTTAGAAAAATATAGCGTGGAATATTGGAAGTGTTACATTCTTAATGTGATGAGTCCACATTATATTCCTTGCTGCACAGCTCCTATGGGAACTGTTTTGGATTCTAAGCTGAAGGTTCGTGGCGTAAATAGACTAAGAGTTGCAGACGCCAGTGCTTTGCCCAATTTAATAGGAGGTTGTATTGCAGCTGCTGTTCTAATGATTGGAGAAAAAGCTTCTGATTTAATAAAACAAGATCTTTAAACTGAAATACTTTCAACTATATAAATATTACTTTTAGCTAATCAACAAGTAATGCACCTTTTCATCCTTATCTTACGAGTACAATTACAAATGTTTAATATTGGTAAGGTTTTTGCTGAGTGACCTTTACGAGGAAAGGAACATGTCACGTGCGTATATGACACGCGCACCGAAGCTACAAACCAACGCCAAGCAATTTTTGTTATGTTCTAATAATATTTTTTTAAAGTATATTATAAGTTTTTTTAATATTATTTACTTTATCGACTGCAAAATAAAGTGTTCATAATAAATCTAATATTTGTCTCATTTCAACAACTCCTATGTTTTTGCTCATTAAATCTTTTTTGAAAGTACGAGTACATTGCATAGTTTTTTTAGAATTTTCTTTCTCCAGACTCCTATTTTAAAAGAGGAAGAGCATTATGTTTATGATTTTAAATCCGCACAATTCTGGAATTATAATTTTATTTGCTATGCTAATAATATTCACATAAAATGTTATTACAAATACTGAATACCTATTCGTACATACATAATATACAGAATACAGATATTATTATAATTTTAAACTGGTTCGGTGGTGTTGTCCTGGGTTCGAGTCCCGGGTTGGACGAAGTTCAGTGATGGATTTTTTCTGTTTAGCAAGCCCCAAAAATAGCGAGAAGTTTTTAGCCCCGGACCTCGGAAAGCATGTTAAGTCGTCGATCCCACGCTGTCGTGTGGCCGTCCCGCCAAAGCATGAGAGTGACATCAATAGAGAGTGCACTTGTGTCTGCATGTACATTTGTCTGTATACACATGTTGCTATATTACATCACGCTACGACCAATAGGAGCGGAGCATCAATGAAAAATGTTGCAAAACGGGAGGTATTTGGTTTCCAGCCTTAAGAACGCGCGCAAAGCCGCGGGATAGGCTAGTATAATATAACGCAGTAACAAAAATTGTGTGACATTAATTTTAATCGGTTGTCCATATCGGTGTATTATGTATTAATATTATTATAAATGTATTATGTATTAATATTATTATGGGTGTTTAGTTATTCGTTTTATTTGCTCTTTTTATACACACTCGTTAACAACAAGAACACTGTTGATGCATATAGATATTCTTTAATAGGTAGGTACATTTATATAAGAATCTCGTTTCACATTCTTTGTAAACGTGTTCCTCCGAGACTGCAGGATTGGTTTTTTATGTTTTTTGTATCTATATTTGTTGTGTCTGAGAATTAAAGGCTTATAATTAGCATAAAATATTAGCAGGCTATTTTTATTCCGCTAGATGACACAGGTGGCCCTCTCCAGGTATAATACTATGTTATTTTTATTAATTAGACAAAGTTTAATTTTTTACTTTTTTATGATTTGGCATCAAAAACTTCTTATATAAGCCTTCATCCTTCTATTCCTATTTTTAATAGTGATTATAACGCGGGCAGAGCCATAGGAATTGGTAGTATTAAGTATAATTTTCTTTTTTTTAAATAGTTTTAATGGGGAAAATTACGCAGACCAGTTTTTGAAAAGAGATATTTTAAGTTACATAATAATAAAGTCCGTGTCCAGCTGTGGGAAGTTAAAATATACACACTTCAATTTTTGTTGATAAAACATGTATTGTCATAAAAATATATCAAAGGTATATTAAGGTAAATTAAGTAATATTTTAAATTTAAACGCGACAAATTAAAACATAACAAAAATTGTTGGTTGGAGATATCGGTGCAAATAAACATATTTTCGTAGAAAAGATTTACTTCTGTTAAATGCAGATTGTAAAGTTTAAAAATTGATTACATTATATACATGGAAATATGTTCATTATAACCTTTACTATTATTTATAAATATCTTCTTTAATTAAATCAGAAGCTTTTTCCGCAATCATGAGAATAGTAGCTCCAATACTTCCTCCAATTAAATTAGGTAAAACACTGGCGTCTACCACTCTTAGTCTATTTACGCCACGAACTCTCAGCTTAGAATCCACAACAGTTCCCATAGGAGCTGTGCAACAAGTAAGATAATGTGGACTCATCAAATCGAGAATGTAACACTTCCAATAATCAATACTATTTTTTTCAAGGTGTTTACAATTTGGCAAACGAAAGTGTAATACCTCCCCGCCAATTTGTTTAAAATAGCTAGAGTTCACCACACTGGTAAAATCTTGAATACATTTAACATAATGGTCTAAGTCACTCCTATTAGATGCAAATCCTGTGTGTATCTTCACAGGATCCTCAATGTTTTTACTTCGAAGTTCTAGTTTACCATAAGACGAAAGATGATTTGCTGAAAATACACTGAAAACAATTTCTCTTCCAACGCCAGCAGAAGTAAGATCGTCACAAACTGACTGCTTGAAATTGAGAACAGAAGAACAAAGAACTTGCAATCCAGTTGGATGATTTTTGAAAATTAATTGATTACTATGGTAGTCTTGATAGTCTTGGGTCTTGTCTATAGCTCCGAGTCCAATAAACGTTGGTACGGGAAATCTAGATTTATCACTTTTGAATGTCTCAGTAGTTTTTTCTCCCTTTAATGCTAAGAGAACAACTAAGTGGTCTCGTAAAGTCTTTCCTACAGGCAAGTTAGCGAGTACGGGAATACCCAAGCTTTCAAGGTGGTCCTGCGGACCAACACCAGACAACATTAAGAGTTTTGGAGTATTAAAGACTCCTGCCGATAAAATGATTTCTTTCCTGGCATATATATTCACAATTGAACCGTCAGGTTTTATGCTCTGCACGCCAACTGCATTTTTATTTTTATCGAAAAGAATCTTATTTACTAAAGTATTTTTCATGATATGAAAATTTGGGCGCTTTTTTATTGGTAGCAAATATGCTTCAGCTGTGTCTTGACGCAATCCTTTCGATATCCACATCATGTTATGTGAAAATGCTACTGACTGTCCACCGTTTATGTCATCGACTACGTTATGTCCAAGTTCATGAAAAGCTTCCAAATACTTGTTACTAATGTTACGACGATCTATTGTCACAATCATTTCTCCATTTTTTCCATGGAATCGTCCAGTTTCAGAATTGATTATTTCATCATCCTGGAGATTTTCGCTTTTCATAAAATATGGAAGAACATTTTGCCAAGACCACGAGTCATCTCCAGTAGCGTCTACCAAAGCTTCGTAATCCTTGGGGGCTCCTCGAAAATAAACTAAATAATTAATTGTGCTGCTGCCACCAAGTACCTTTCCCGATTTCAAAATATAATGTTTTTCATTATGATACTCCGCAATTTTCTCATCGTCTTCTGTTTCGTAATTCCAATATATAGGATGTGAATTTGTAAATATGCTTAAAAGCTGGAATATAGGTAATTATGATAATTTAATACAATTTTTCAAGTAAAGTTAAAAAAGTAAATGAAAGTCACACGACATACATCAGCATCTTCAGGGGGATCACCACCAGCTTCAATAGCAAGAACCTCGATGTCTTCTTGCTCCGAAAGCCGATTGGCCACGATGCAGCCTGCTGATCCTGCTCCCACTATGATGTAGTCGTAGCTTGCATTATCTAGTACATATAATAAGAAATAACGTAAATGAGTGACCAAGCCTGCTCGACTGGAATATATCGGATTAACTTAAAATAGCAAACTCTTGCATTATTAATATAACATATACACAATTAGTATATGTTAATTACATACAAAATTAGCTTCAAATCGTTTGAAGCTTAAACCATTTCTAAAATATATAAAATATATTAGCGTAGACTAGGTTTTTTTTTAATCTCCTACTTTCTTCCTATAGCAACCCTCGCTATTTGATACGGGCGATTGATATATAAAGTTACATTTTATTTGAAGTTTGTTGGGTTTAGGTGAATCTAGAGTAATAACATGTACATGTTGTGTACATATAATATTTCAAATTAGATAGTACAACATAATATGAAAGGGTTAGAGTAAAGAGGAAATTAAAACTAAAAAAAATTATGTCCGCGCGAACGTATTCACCTGGAAGCTTATCAAAATTGATGTTTTTGATAATTTATGATTTTGATAAGCTAAGATTAAAATAAGAATGGCACTTTGCCACTTTAAAGTTCAAAAACAGAAAGGAGAAAGACTGTTTTTAAGCATTATCTAGTAATACAACACAATATTTGGCGGTGCGGAAAGTATCGATGCGCAAGTCAAAGTGATATATAACTATTGGAAAATTATAACAGTTATTTTGCAAATAGTTAATTCTTTTTTATTATATCGGTTTGAAATGCTTATTTTATTTTTCGATATTATTTATACAGATGTGTGTGTCGAAAGTGAAAACTTACTCGTAGTTGTTATAATCTCCTAGATAGTAGAGATACTCGTAAAAGAAAAAAGGGTAATAAGTTATCGCTAATAGCTGAATTTATAAAACTCTAAATGTACTAAATACTAATTAGAAACTTACTTTTAAAAAATTTAGAATTTTTACCTTTCACATCTGTATGTACTGGCCACTTACTGGCGCCGATGTTAAGAGCCCATACTGCGAGTAGAACTCCATGTATTAGCCATCGTGTGACTTGATGATCCATTGCTGTTACTATTAATAATATTATCGGAAACTATCAAAATAACGTTATATCACGTTTGTATATATAAGTAATGAATAGAAAATACTTTTTGAACTATTTAAATATTTGAACCTACAAACCCTAATTTCAAAGTTACACTAAACGAAGGCAAAAATAATTCTCAAGAGTGTAACTAGCTCCCTATTTATAACTTATTTATAATTATTTATAATACAATATGAGATCTTTTTTTGTACAGGATATAATGTTTAAAATAATACCTTAATTGCAATAAATATAATAATATGAAATAGAAGGTTCGTCTATGTGTTAGGTTACGTTTCGTCGTAATAAATTAGTATGGACTATATAGTTAAATTTGCAATATAAATCAAAAAGCTTTGATTTGTCAATCTAAAGAAGCAGTTTTATACCTCCGTCATCTGTCTAGTCGATTGGTTAATTAAACTTTACAGACGAGATCACATTTATATGAAGAAAATATAACCACGCGTGTCTAAAGTTATAGAAAAAAATGTTTTATTAATATTCATGTAAAATACTTAAAAAGATTAGTATCTATAAGGTAATTACCGTTCTAACTTTGAAAAATTATTTGAGTTAATAACCTTCACCTCACTGACCGGCAAAGTAGAACCTTTAAAATTCAACGACTACGCGTTCCCTTTAATGGGGCATCGCAGGTTGGTTTAAGTTTTAGAGCAAACCAATCATGGCATGTCTTCCGAAACAGATCTCCAAAAAACCAGTCTGCTACTAGAGAAGTACCTACCCTTTTTTAACCTTGGTAAATATTCCCCCGGCATATAAGTATACTTACATGTTTATGTAGGATCCAGTACTAACTCCCGACGGAACCTTGCCATCTTGATAAAGCTTTGCAGGATCGCTTATCGCGTTCAACCACGACGCTTTATTTGCGGTTCACAATTAGTCTTTCTTTGTGGGTTTATTATTGTACAAAAATGTACTAATTTTTCCGCATAATTCTCCATCATTTTACATTAGACAGTAGACTACTTAAACATGCTTAAATTTGTGTTTTGACGACATGTTTAGCTCAGTTTATAGTGACATTTGCCCTACTTGCTGCGCCAGCGGTTGCGGGTTCGAGTCCCGCTGGGGGCATTCATTTGTTAAACACGAATGTTTGTAATCCAGTTATTGGTGTTTATATTTACAATATATGTATATGTATTTTAAAGTTATATATGTGTAGTAAATGTATTACACTAGTATTTCTCGCGGCTTCGCCTGTGCTCTAAAGACCGGAGTAGTGGCTCTCCCCCTCTCACGAATGGATGTCTTGTAAATGTTGATCATTAGATAGTTGCGGAGTTATGTTAAAACTAAGTATGATATCTTCTAAGATTCTAATATGTTTATAAAAACACCTTCACAAATAATGAACAAATTTAATTATCATAAAAAAGGTTAACCTTAAAAGATAGAGATACTATGCTGTCACGGACTTTACAACTTCCTTTTAAAAGGGAACGATTAGTTAGGAACCAGTAGTTCCTGAGTTTGGCACGTTCAACCAAACAAACAAACTCTTCAGCTTTATAATATTAGTAAGAGATTATTATTTAATTATAAGGAAACACGGAGTAAGAAATAACTTCAATTTTTCTCACATAAGAAATCTAACCTACAGTGATTTATTTTCAAGATTAGATTCAAAAAGATAAAAATGAATAACAGCTTTTTTTATCTCAATAATATAACTAACAATGTTGTTTCCTCGTTTTTTGTCGGAAATACGGCGTGGCGTACTATTTCATTAAAGCCATCCCAAACGGCTAGAACGGAACACTTATAATTTAGTAGCGGACCCGAGAGACGTTGTCTGAAATGTTTCAATACGCATACGCAAAACGACGTTGCCTAGCAACGACTTATTTATAATTAAATATTTATTTTCTAACTGCCAGTTTCTATAACCTATCTACCGATAGACCGGTAGTTACTTTCATACTATTTTGACACATTAAAAGTTACAACCTGTCAAAATCGTATGAAAGTATCTACCGGTCTATCGGTAGATAGGTTATAGAAACTGGCAGTAAATGTATAAATAACTAATTAATTCAAAAAATACATTATGTAGTGAATCGAATTGTGAATCTTAATCATTCTCGGTCAAGCAATTAAGAAATCGGTCCAGCTGTTTAGTAGGAGTTCAATTACATACAGTACGCACAAAATATTTTTATTTAAAAAGATAATATTTTTTGTTAACTTGGCCATTGCTGTGGCTGCGAAATTAGGCCCAATAATATATTAATAAATATATTTCAGTTCCACATGCTCGGAGCCAGTTTGTATGGGGATTGAGCACAGAGAAGATGTTTTTATTTATTCCGTGGGATTGAGGACTGCTTTTCGCGTGTTACGGAACCCTCGTTCTGCAACTGACTCGCACTTGTCCAATTTGTTTTTTTTTTCATATTACGTCACTTGAAATTGAATTTTAAAGTTTTTATAAGAGAACTGTTTACATATTTTTAAAGTAGTGTTTTATTTAAATGAGCAAAAAATTATTAGCGGACTTTATGTTTAAACTCCTACTTACTAGCAACTCCCCGTCATTTTGATTTAAATAGTTAGTACACATAGACTATATCTTAGTGTATAATATATTATAGCATAGATACACATTATATGTACCTATACATGTTACATAGATATGGTAAGTTTTATGTGATATATTCCTAACTTGAGAAATTATTGATTACCCATACATCCCCCTTTTCACCTTTTTAATTAATGACTTCTGGGATACATATTGGTCTCTCTCTGTCTTGTTGCCTTTAATCTAAATCGACTTAGCGAAAGTTTATCCATTAGAATCACAAATACATTTTTCCCCTTTAGATTAACTCAGTTAAATCTGGGTCTCGATATTTTCCTCTGATATTTTCATTTGCGTGCCATTTCTTATAATATGATTACCACTTGTCCTTCGGTAAAAGAAAACATCGGACAGGCAGACAAACGGACTACGTCCTGATCCCCTTCGTATTGAAGGAATGAGCAACGAATTAATATTAATATAAAAATAATAATATATACTAGTGAGTACATAACTAATGGCTACCCCTGGCTTCGCTTTGTGCGTCCATCAAGTGTTCTGCATTTGAAAATGTTACACAGGCCTCGTAGCAAATAGATGGAGATGTGTTTAATAAAGTCCTACCAAACAAATAGCTACATATTTTAGCGGTACTTTCAATGTCAGAGAACGACGATTAGAGACTCTTATATCAAATACTTATTATTCCGTAATTATTTTTCCGACAAGAAAAAGTAATAAACAATTTAATTAGCGGTAAGAAGCGGAAGCTGGTCAGAAATAATTTACTTTTTATACTTTTAGGCCGGCAACGCATTTGCAAGCCCTGCGGTGTTTCAGATGTCCATGGGCGGCGGTGATCACTTTCCATCAGGTGAGCCTTCTGCCCGTTTACCCCTTTGTTCTATAAAAAAATTAAATTCAAATTTTTCAGTATTTTTAATCTGTTTTTGAACACCATGAAATAGTAGCCGCCGCGTTATGACGTCATGCTGTCCTGTACCCAAAATGTGTCTGTGTTAACTGATTAGTGTATTTGCTTTAGTTTTATTATTTTCGTAAACAACGTCATTTTTATTAATTTAATACCATAAAAGACGGTTTCGTAAAGGGAGACAACACAAATTTGCCAAGAATAAGCTCTTTGATGGTCGGCAAACTACATAATACGGGATCCCTTTTCGCAAGTTTGAACTAAGACATATTTATATCACTTGTCACAAGAATCCATAATTTGTTCGGTGTTTTTACACTAGTATTCTTGCATTCAGGAACAGCACACCAACGATAAGTAGAATAATAATTCATTTTTAAATAATAAACAATTATATCAATTTCAAATTATCAGCGCATTTGTTTACATTTAGACATCACGATGTCATGACCACAGAGTAATAATGGCGTTCGCTGTTTTCGGCGTTTTCGTCCAATTAGGCGCGAAATTTGAAAATGTAAAAATTTTAATGCATTTTTATGATGATATCGAACGAATAAAAATCTGGTAATTTTTTTAGTGGTTTATTAGCACTACAGAATGTAATTGAGATAGGTACTTTTCAGAAATTCGTATAATACCCCATTAGACAAACTTTACGAGCAAAAAGCGTGCTTCGGATAAAAAAGACTGACAATATAGCTGTATCGAAGGTATTTATTATAGGTACAACGTGATGACGATGATGAGATACAATGTACACTAATAACGAATAAGACAAATTATTATTTTATGTAACCAACCAAAGTAATCTTATTCTATTAAATTCTAACAAAAAAAATCATAATAAAATCTTTTAAAATAATATGTTAATTACTCTAAAACTAGTCGAGCTGTAGATAGGTATATTCTACTGCCGTCTGCCAGTATTCTAAATATCGTATTTGATAACAATACCTACAAAATTGTATTTGTATATGAATAGATTACTCAGGTCCATATTTCCGATACCTCTAGCACGATGCAAATTTTTAAAATGCCCAATTTTTTATAAATAATTTTGTCGTAAATATTTTTTAACGAAAATATAAATAACATAAAAAGGGGGCCATAGTCCATCACGCTGGCCAAGTGCGGGTTGGCGGTCTTCATAAACCAGTCTTCACAAACACTAAGTAAACGAAAACGAAACTAAAACTTTCGAAAGGTTCTCTCATATTCACGATATTATCCTTCACCGAAAGATGGGTGGTGTTCATGTTGTACTAAATGTTTTGGACATGAAAATATCAAAGGTGACAGACTTCTGCAGACTGTAAATGCAAATTTTATCATAATATATTTCATATTAATGTTAGTAAAGTTCCGCCTAATTTGAATTTGTAATAACTTTTGATATAGTTGATCAATTTAAATGTACGTAATTAAAACTAAATAACTAAATGTTATCTCTAGATGAGGGCTACTAATATATTTGTAATCTCTTGAATTTAATTTAAACACAAAGTCAAACAGACATACAGTCTAACATTTTAAGTATTTTATTTAAGAAGTTAAACATTTCTTTTGTTACTACTAACTTGTTAAATAAATTATTGTTGTAATATAAATAATTTATGTTGATTAAATGTAAATACTAAATATCTATATAAATAAAATGATAGAGGTCTGCAGTTGTGCGCGCATCACGGAGAAACTACTGGATAGATTTCAATGAAACTTTCTAAGATTTATTTCTTAGACACTTGGCCCTTATCAAAAAAAAAAATGATTGCGATATCTTCATTTAATAAAAGTTATTAAAGTTTCAAGAAACAACGATTTGTATATGCACTGCGTGTTCAGTGATGTATGTTTCCTTCTCGCGGTGTAGTGGGCGCGCTTTTGTTTCGCTATGACAATTATTAACAAATCGCAGGGTCAGACGCTAAATGCCACTGGTTCGTTGGTTGGTGCTTGGTTATTGATCTAAGAATTAGCTGTTTTTCACACGGTCAACTGTACGTCGCTTGCTCTCGCGTTACTAACCCATATAATTTATATATTTTAGCTACAAACGAAGCAACGAATAACATTGTTTATAAAGAAATTTTGTAAACAAAGTATATTTTTGCTTGCGATCTTTTTGATGTTTTCTCCTTCGTACATAAGAAAACTTTGTTAATATTTCAAGCTACGCGGACGCAGTCGCATAAGTAAAATTCATAAGTTCGTTAGACATGGAATGCGCTTCCGCGTTCGTTCGTTATTTAAAAATTATTATTAATTTTTATTATTTTTTATGTACTTCATAAACCTAAGTATACTCAGTACCGGAATATCAACATTCACGAGCCGAAGAAAAGTGATTGCAGATGAACTACGGATTACTATTTAAAAAATCTCACTAAACGGCATGTACCTAATAAGAATAGCTGCTTCCTGTAGTTGCACATAAGTAAATGGTTGGAGACCTAGCAATTGAGACCTGATGAAGATTCTTGGGTACAACACCTGTGGTGAATATAACGATTGGTACTATTATAATTGTCTTCATTTTCCACATTCTCGTTATTTCATCATTATGGTCCTGATATTTAACAAATTTGTAGTTAAGTTTTACTCTGAAAATATTATGTAAATTATAATAATTAGGTATACCAATGTCTATAATGGTGGCTGTTGTTCGGGCCTTCCTCCTTTCGGGCCGGGTTGTCGTAGGTCGCATTGTTTAATTTATCTACCAATGTAATATCTAGTCTATTGTAGTGTACAGTTTTATCCGTAAGTATGGCGCGGTTAAAATACAACTTAAAGCATTCGTTTTCAATTACAGATTCTGGTTTATCTTTATAGTAGGGTAATGGAGGTGAGGAAGTAGGAATATTATTACAAGGCCAAACAAGAACTAACTACATGTAAATAAAAAAAGTTTAAATGCATCTGTGCGAGCGAGGCGCATTATATTTACGCGGGAGTGATAGTGACATTAAATGACAGGTCAATGATCAAAATTCTTTCTGCTCCGGGACGTAGTAAGAGGGCTATTATTTAACCACTTGACGCCCGCAACATATGACATGCAACACCCGATAATCACCGAACCCACTCGGCAATTTTCGCAAATTCTACCATTACATAAAAAAACATTTACAATTTAAATTATATAGCACCGATTTAAAATGTGTTAGCTGTTTTGGATTCTTAAATAATTTGAGTATTTATGAGAATATATAAAATGTCCTTTAAACTATTGATAAATAAAATCAAGCTCGTTATATATCAGCGTTAACGGAAAATTTTCTAATTTTTGTATTACAATGAATTCTAATAATACCAGCGTTTATACTTACACTAAATTTGGAACACTACTTTATTAATAAACATGTAATCATACAAAACCATTTTTTGATTTATTTGTATTAGTTTTTAGTAACAGTCACATTCAAAACTTTATAAAACTCGCGGCTCGTTCGTTGTATTTACACAGGTTACCGCGCAATTTTCAAAGCATGCATCAGGGTTATGGCGAGTAGATTCTTAATAAAAGTGACAATAAAATACATATTAGTCCTTACTTTAAAAATATACACCAATAAATCTTAAAAAAGAGTCACTAGAATTAGAATTTGGATGGTTTTAATATAAAAGAGAAAAATTGAGGTTATTTTTAAAAACACTCATATTTCAATATAATTCACATTTTTATGTTTATTATTTGGCTTAAATTTGAAATCTACAAGCTAAACTTTGTCACTGATATGAAATCTTTACACTTTTCATTCAAGAAACTAAATATTTTAACATGTAAAGTTATCTAAATTATTGTACTGATAATAATAATTTTTAATATTTTGAAGCGTAGTAATGCTGTACCCCTCAAATCAACACTAAAAATTATCGATAATTTTTGTGAACGGTGAAACAAATATAAACACAATTATATTTATGTAACAATTATAATTTGATATAAAAAATAAAATAGATGTAATAGAATATTTTATTTTTATGAATAGATGAGATTTAAAATATAAATGTAAATAGAATTCCAATTCTTATAAAATATAACATAAACAATATTTGAAAAAATGTCTATAATGCAATAATAAAAATTCTGGGTCTCATGTTAAATATTTCGTAATATTCATAATGTAATTTATGGTATTTTATTTTAATATGTGAGTAAAAGTAATTATTATAAATTTGCATTAAATTGTGCATATAAGTTTTTTATTGCAAACGCTCAAAAACTACTTACCTAACTTGGCAAATTATTGCTAAATAACTTGCTTGTTATAATTCTTGCTAAAACTAAACTATTGGAGGCAAGTTTTAAATAAAAAGTTTAGTTAAAATTATAATTTATATTTTATATAATATAATAAACATTTATACCGACTGTATTATAATAATTTTATTTTGCAATTCAATAATGTAGCTCTTATAGTTTTTGATGACTAAAATTGATGACAAAAAAAATAGTAACTTCGTAATTTGACTAAGAAAAAATCAAAAAATTTCTAATCTCATTTTTTTAATAAAGGTAGTCAAAGACTAATTTACCCTAGATGATTGTCTATTTCATATTCAGTATTCAAAGTAGTAATAAATTTACAATAAAAGATTTTATATACAATATAATATTATGAGAGAGTAATATATTATATAGGTTCCGAAACTACAGAACTAATTCATAAAATAATTATTTTATTTAATTTACAAAAAAATATATTATAATTGGATTTTGATGAAATTATTTACTAAAATATGTATCAGAAAAAGTAAATTTGTTGGTATCATGATATTAATCCTCTTCTTTATTTTATTTTGGTTTGTTGGGGAAGTATAAGTCGTGGTTTATCTATAAAAAAACTAGGGAAATACTAAACGTTAATACCTGAATAATAAAAGTATAAAACTGTTTATTTTGTATGGAAATCATCAAAACGTATCTACGGACGAGAGTTTGTGAAAATTCATCTAGGCATATACGTGTACAATACAATATAACCCTTTCAAGCAACTATATACTCCTGAGATCGTCAGGGAAAATTTATTTTATTTTAGAACGTCTTTTTATTGCTATTATAATAATATAATATGTCATGCTTATATTTATATTTAATTTATAATACATGAGAGTATTTAAAATTTATGTAACATTTTGTTCTAGAACAAACATAACACATACTTACTTTTTCTATAAACATTCGTATTAAAATGTCGATATCATCGATAGCATAATATATCGACGTGTCAATGCCTAGCCAAATTTGACAACAGTTTAATATGTCACATTTGACAGCGTATAGGCTGATATTATAATTATTTGTAAATAAACACATTTTATATTATAAAACTATTGAAATATGCTACAAAAAACCGAAAATATGAAATTATATTTGTTTTTCTACAATGATATGACTTTGTCAGACATAAAAACATTCAGTAATCGTCCAAATTCTTGTAAATTAATGGCGACTTTATTTACAAATTTCAATACAGCAAAATTTATTTAATCAAAAAACCAACATTATAACGTTAACATACATTTATTAGTACATCAATAGTAGCAACGAATATTAACAATTATTATTCATGCGTTTACGGTACAAATTTACTTGTTTTCAATTTTTAAATTACACTAAACCAATAGCAAGTCGCGCGCTCTTTACTTGAAATTTTATCAACTTTTGACGTCATAGTTTTTAATCTTGTCGGTATTCGATTAACATTTTGTTTTGATATATGGGTTAAAAAACTTTTTAAGTTTCTGTTTATTACTCGTTTAGAAAAAAATAAAGCGATTTCGTTGTATAATAAGTAATAAAAGCGTAGAGGGTGTAGCGGTACACATAGGTACCAGCGGGGATCTACGGTAACGCCGGAAGTGGTACACATTGGTACCAGCGGGGATCAAGTGGTTAATAAACATTAGCGACTCACTCTCGCTTCCCTCGAGTTCGTCCCCCTCGCTTTAATGTTTTTTGTTTTTTTTATTACTATTATTGAAACACCCAAAACAAAATATCCAATTTGGTCGAGCCATTCTCGAGTTTTGAGCTTAGCAACCTCAGATCAAGTAAAAAAACCTAGATAACGCGTTTAGGACAGAAAGTGTAACCACTTTTCTAAGAATGTATGCGTGACTGATGTGTTGACACTCTTTAATAAATCCCCCTTAATAATATGTTATAGAGGTAATATGCGATAAAATAAAATAAAACAGATTTAAATAAAAATAAAATAAAAATGTTTTTATTTTCAATAAGATTTTAAATATGTAGGAGGCGTGTAGGATCACTTTATAAATAGTTTGAATAGATAGTCTTGGCTGAAAAATATAACAAAAGTAATATAAAGAGTTGTATTAAAAAAATAACAACCCAAGAATAATTATTTAATAATAATTTAAATGTGTACTTAATTATTTTGCTATGAATTTACCTACAATTTACCCCACATTTTTGGATCAGTAGTAATACGAATTTATTTAATTTTTAATTAGTAGTAATACGACATTTTGGGACATTGTCTTTATTTATGTCAAACAACCTCAAAATGGTGTTAGTATACATAAAATATATAGTCTTGTGTGTACTTAGTATATGATAAACGATATTCCATTAGACTTTTTGTTCACTTTTGAATTGTTTTTACACCTGTCGGCGCTCTAGCTGGTCCATACGTTTAGGGTTAGTACGGAGAGTAAATGATAACTTCAGACTGAATGATACAGTGTATATTAAGCAAAAGTAATACAAAGTGTAAGTATAAGAGAACCGACCCGGACCGTGGTTGCGAGTGAACTGCGACTGCCCAAGAATTCGGAGCTTTGTAAAAATAAAATACATATAATACAGCGATCAGTGTCGGCTAACTTAACAAAAGACAAAAGTGACTACAATAAAACAATAACAGCAAAGGAAGAAATGAAACAATTACAGTAATGGCACATGGGAACAGATCTACAAGAAACAATAAACTTTTAATTAATAACAGCTTAGACAATTAGTCGGCATTACAAAGAAAGGAATACAAAGGATTTACCTTTAAAATATAAAAGGACATAGTACAAACCCGAAGTAAAAATATTTTCTAACTTAATGGCTATAATAAAACACAGGCGTGAGAAAGTTGTTACACAATACAATTAAAATACGAGCTTAATGTGGGACATAGTCACCACACACCATTTAATTACACAGGACGGCATTTTTTAAGCAAACTTACTGCACGACGACCCCTAAGATACTAACGAAAATGAGCATAGTTTTGCATGTGTGCTGTGTTTATATGAAGGAGCAGACTTTTGTGGCATCAGTTACAATGTAGGCGGTGCGTTATCTACCTTTTTTTTACTTGATCTTAGTTAGCAACATTCATTTTTATTTTAAATATAAATACATATATATGTATACATACTCGGAACAAAACTCGTGACAGGCTTTAAAACATTTACGTCTCTGACTCCATATTAGGTATTATGTGATCTGTGGTAATATTAACATTAAAATTATTATGTTCTTTAGTCAACATATCCCCATGTTTTTAGTTCGATTTTTATGCAGTTGGGTAATTTATTTTTATTTTAATACTAATTGTAAGATCAACAAGTAGGTACTTTGATCAACAAGTATTTTCAACTGACATAAAAATGAGGTTTTCCGAATTCGACGATTCTTTTTTTTATTGAATGAGATATTTTTTTATAGTTGGAAAATACATTTGCGAATACTTCATGTGGAGCTCACCACCTTAAAAGTAGCCAGTAGATATTACCCACTAAATACCAAAAGACTCTCAATCTGCTATCAGAGATATACAACTGAAATAACTGGGGGTGATTGTTGTAGGTAACAGAGTAACTTTAAAGTTGTACCATTTAAATTTAAAAAAATAATACATCCTAAGTGTATAAAAAAGAGGTAATTGAGTTGTGAATACAACTAACTAACTAGATATTTTCGAAGTCGGTGCCAATAAAACTCGTCAATAGGTATTAAAAAAAAGAACATAAGTTGGCAAACAGAAGTTACTGAAGACAAACCGTCTTTAACTATCTACGAGTATATAAAAAAATAAACAGTTTCAAAAGAAGTTGATCGTTTATACATCGATAGCTACTTAATAAAAATAAAAAAGTCGCGTGACTTTGTCTGTTTTTTTTTGTTGTAATTCAAAACATGTTTTTAAAGTGTAATATTTATTAAGGATCGAAATACTCGTAGGTAGGTATATACTACGAGTATATATTACATTCACATAGCTACAAAATTACCAGTTTAGTATGTTCATTCGAATGTACAACACAGTGGTCACAACTTTAATTGATAACATTCTTTTTAATTATTTGCCCCAGTATTGGGTAAGTCGATTATTAATTTTCTTTTTTTCTGTAATAAAAAATTGGTGGCACTCTGGGTGACACACCACTAACTTCCTAAGCAGAAAGGCTGAATAACTAAACTTGGCCCGACCCGGGATTCGAACCCAGGCAGTTAGATATTAATATAAATTTCATAATAAAATTATTATATGACAATAACAAATAATTTAATTCAAATAACCATTGTTCTTTTTTAAATTTACTTATATTTATTATAGGTGAACCACAAAAGATGAGAAGTGTCATTTTGCTTGTGCTATGGGGCTTTTGTGTCACCGCCAGTCAGTGGCCAGCTCACACCGACGTTCAAGGTATGTAGGTGTTTAATGACTAATTGAAAATGATTTGAATAGGTTGGGGCATGAATATAGCACTATCTAGGTTCCTGGTAAGGGACGAGACTTTACACAAGCCTGATGGATAGCAGTTTCAGGCGGGTAGACTTATGACGATGGGTACGATGCCGTCCGTACCTGCCTCGCTAGGTCAGGAGGCCACGTCACAGCGTCTTGACGTTCAGACTGACACAGATGCTTACCGGGCAAGGGTGCTTTGGTATGTGTTTCGGGTTGCACGTTGGGAACTGTCGCCCGTATGCCGCGAGTGCGGTGCGTCCGAGGACACCTCGCACCACTCCCTCGTGGAATGCGCTGCTTGGCGTCCCCACTCCTCAGCACCATGCCCTAGGCATGACCTAGGCGGTAGTGGATGAATACCTCTGTTAGCGTCGTGTGGTGGGGGCCATGCTACGTAATGAGAGGTCCTGGTTTGCGATGGTCTCCGTCATCTCACCGAAGGAGACCGCGGAGGGGAACGTGAGGCTAATGTTTCGGACCCTTTTCGTCGTCATCGGCTAGGAGAGTGGAGACGCGGATATGCATACTACTCCCACTACCCTAGAGGAGCTACGGCGGAGGTGTCACTCGTTGCCTGCACATCATCAAGGCGGTCGAGATGCTCTGTGAATCGAGGGCAACCTAATTAAGGCAGAGTAACCTGCGTGGTTCGGGCCATCCCCAGGGACGTTGCGGTGAGTGCACAAGCAACCCCGCAACGCCCCATTGGAATGCGACGAAAGGTTCCGCAGTGTGTTTAAGTGAGTACGTGCCTCACAGTAAATGCCGATAAAGGGTTCCTCAGTGAAATAAAAAAAGGCTTATATTATGGATACCAGATAGTTGATAAAGTCTTGTTATAATGATTAGCTCCCGCTATTTTATTTAAAAATGACTGGCTGGACAGTGAAAGGGTGTCACAACGCGTATCATAATAAAAATAAGAAAAAAAAATACATTTCACACGTAAGAACTATTTGGCAACTTATAATTTTAAGTAAAACGTTCGTCTAAACAGAAAATAATTTGTAAACAAATCAGACGCTGGACGTCATTTGCATTACAATAAAAATGTTACAAGCTAGGTATAATAGTAAAAATATTATATTTTATTTATTATCTATACTAATCTATACTATACTATATATACTATATACTATATTACTATATTACTATATATTACTATATAATATTATAGAGAAGTAAAGCTTGTTTATATTTTGTTAAGTTGTAAGGGGTAATCTCGGGATCTACTGAACCGATTTTAAAAATTCCTTCACCAATAGAAAGCCACATTATTGCTGAGTGTCATAGGTTATATAAAAAACCGAAAAATAATTTTTTTTTACGTGGAAAAATGAATCGGAGAAAAAACGGTCGAATGAAAGCGTTTCTTACGAACGCTGCCTTAACTATGAAAGATATATTTTTGAGTTCTAGAGAAAGGATGTGGAGCTTAAAAATGCCTACAAAAAAGTCAACGACAGCGTATTATGTCTAACTTTTATATTTAAGTGACAAAAAGTAGTTTTTTTAATATTAGTATAGATAATTTAATTTTTAATTTTTAATATTAATAAAATAATTTAAATTATTTAAACACTCTGTACTAAAAAAGGATTATTAACATTATGCCCAACGAAGTGGGCACGGGTCAGCTAGTAATATTATAAACACAAATGAACAAGATTAAAAACTTTATTGCAACAAAACAAACAAAATTCTAACATTAATAACAAATTTATGATCTATTCTAAAACTTTTGAATTAAGTTCTGGTCATGAATACAATTAAAAAGAAAAACAATGACCAACTATAATTCAGTGATGCACCTAATCGTATAATGCGTTCGCGCCATTACGAGAGCAAAATTAATCGACATGACAGCTTAACCACAGATAATAAAACAAAACATAGTGAAATTATCCAAATTATATAATATATTTTATTTTACACACTTTTGTTACTTCTTTATTTTTATTTTGTTTTTTTTTTATAAATTATAAATTATTGTTTATATAGGTATAAGTATAACATTAGATCTTATATTATTATTTTAACTGGATATGATATGCTTTTATTAATAAATACTTTAAAATGTTTATTTTTTATGTAAACGGAAGAAATAAAAGGTTTTATTCTATTTATTTATACTATTACATTTCGAGGTATATCTCTTCGCGTCAGTTTGAGTCAATTGTACTTTTTTATTTCGTTATTTATAGTTTTAGTTAAATAAGTAGTAATTACAAAACCTACACGTTACTATCCCCTTAGATTAAATAAATGTTAGCATATAAAAAAGAACGATTACGATCCTATAATATTATTACTAGATTCAGAAAAATGCGTCCAGAAACAAACATACATACACCTATAACATTTTTGTTATGAAAAAATAATATTACTATGTGACTATTTGTTACATGTGAATACAATTTACATAATATTTCACATGAATCAAATGCAAACAAATATATTTTATAATTCATATTCAACAAATATTTAGTAAAATTAGAAAAGTGTGCCAACTTCTTTAGGGGGAAATTACTTGCAATATTATATGTAGACTGTAACTGTATGTGTTCATTCCTTCGGTCACAGTAAAAATATGAAATGTGCTTCGGTTGTAATTACTTGACACTTACGCACACATTCATTCTATAAATAGTCCTTTGCCTTTCCCTATTGGGGATAAATTTTAAAAAAAACAACAATCATTCTATAAATGTTGCTTGCTAGTTGCTTCAATATTAAGCGAAATTATGTATGAAGCTATCTTTCTATGCTTTATTATTCTATGTTTAACATTACATATATCTAACTTTAAGTATATTACATAAATATGATAAACTAACAATTTAAGGGGATTACCTCGCTCAAATTCCAAAAACACTATAAGTTTAAAGAAGATTGTAGATTAATCCTCTCGTACGATTACCATATAAAAAATATGTGATTTACTTAAGGTTGTCACAAATACATGATATTGTTTTAAATTTAAATAAACTCTCCCAAATTTGGAAAAAAAAAATTAAATACGGCCTTTTTCAACGTAAACAGTACTTTTTCTCTGTAACGGCTAATTAGTTTGGCGTGAATTTTGTACCAAAAAATATGTAATGACGTATTTCACAATTTCTATTGTTTTTTTTTATTTTTTATTCTGGTATTCTTAAATAATAAATAAAAACCCGAAACTTAACCAGTACCCCACTGACGCACCCCCGCTACGGCCTGTGGCGCGTACTCGGGATGCGATACAACAGTGTCTCGATGACTCTTGTGACGAGTGGACTACACGCGCGTTATTTTTTCCAATTAATACCTAAAACTTCTCGTTTTGAATGATTTTTGAATTAAACCATATATTAAATAATACAAATATAAATATTTCGTAAAACAAAAACAGAATTTAAGTTTGTAAGTATATGTAAAATGGTTTGTAATTTCGTTTTGTTTTTTGAACCTATCATAGAGTAAGCCAGAATATAATATGCCTAAATATGCCTAATGCCTAAATATAAGAATAACTAAGGCATTTTTTTAATATTTTGTTCACACTTTATAGACAGTTATTGTTTATTGCTCACATAAAAATATACCAATACCTACATCCTAATGATATTACAAATAAAGAATAGGTGCGTTTAAAGAAGGTAAGCCATTTGTAAATGTTGAAAGCTAGGTCAACCTAACTATTTCCGTTACTGAGAACCGTTTACCTACTTACCTACCTGGTCATCAGCAGACCTTCACCATATAACATTTAGTAAAATGAAAGCTATGTCAGCAGGCATAGTGCATTGTGTAGTTTAATATAAATAATATAGATTATGATGTAGGCACTATACTCGTACAAGACTACAAAAACTAGAGAAAAGGAACAAAATGAGATTTCTCAGAGATCGAATCAAATAGGCAAAAAATGATGACAACGCGACACATCTGTGTTCTTGCTTAATCTTCACTTCGTTTCGTTGTAGTATGGTCGTCGGTCGGTAGATGGCGTTAAAATAACAAATACTAGTACAGATATCAAATCCTCAAGGTCATCGGGCGAGGTAGGCGCCTTAATAATATAAAATAAAATATTTATGATGTAGGTATTTTACTTATTACAACATGTTTGTTTTATCAAAAACAAAATGTATGTTCAGTCCCTTAATACAAAGGGATCAGGTCCACCACGCTTGACAAGTGCGGGCGGACTTCACATGTTGTTCGAAAACTTGCTAGGTTTTATAAGACATGCAGGTCTTCTGACGCCGCGCCGTAAGACAGATGTATAGTGTATACTATCACAAACTTTGACATAGATTTGATATATCTCATAAGTTTTAGCCATGTTTTAACAAAAGCTTGGAATATTTTTGTTGTTTGGTTCTCCTTACCCTTATCGATTCATAGATTGTGTTTTTTCGTAGGAAGTAAAGATTTATCTTCTATAAGTAAAGGGTATTTTAAATGTTGCTTCGCGTAATTACGTATCACTATACAAAATTTAATTCAAATCGATTTAGTACTTTTACTTGAAACGCGCATTTCGATTCGCTATGCTACTATTTATATAGTACGTACTTTTTTTTACCTATTTTTAGTATTGCGAGTATAACAGAGATTTTCTGTAGAGCTTTTTATGACCTACAATTTCCTATTAAATAGTTTTGATTTTGTTTTCCTGTTCAAATTAAATATTTTTCTGCAATAAAAAGTATCATTAGTTGAGTAATAAGTAGGTAATCACTACACAAAATTTGGTTAAAGTTCGTACAGTAGATACTGTTTGAGTTAAACCTAGGTATTCTTTTGGGGTCTTTATACATCATTCATCTATATTCAATACACAATACGTTACAGTCATAGTTTTTAAATAATATTTAATGTACAGATTTTTCTTTAAGTTACTGTTTTATTATATTTATAGATTTAAGATAATATAGTATAACTAAACAGGAACATAAAATTAATCTTTCTAAGCTTATGTAAAATTTGTGGAGTAACGTGACTCCAAAGTACAATAATTTAAGTTTTTGTTTTAGGGAGTAAATTATTATAACTTACTAAATTACGTAATTTTTTGTCTTAGATAACGCGAATTATGACTACATCATAGTAGGCGCCGGCACTGCAGGCTCCATTTTAGCAAATCGTCTGTCTGAGCAACAAGGAGTTCGAGTCTTAGCTATTGAAGCAGGTGGAGACCCTCCTAAGGAAACAGATGTAAGATACTTTTCTATAAAGACACTAAAAGCCGAATCCGTTCCTATGAACAAGTACCCAACTCGCTCAACCGTTCCTAAGGCATTCCAAATTCTATGCCGAATATAACACTATTAAAACAGTTAAACTCTAGAACGAATTTCCAAATGAAAGATGAAAGTCCATGTCGGTTATCACTTAGCATATTTAAAAAACGTCTAAAAAAAACTTTTTACCCATAAGAATTAATCGGTCATTATTGCCGCATGGTTACGAGTTTCCTATTCTATAAGAGCGGTTGCCTATAAGAGATCGTTTTTAGTGATAAAGCTGCCTTATTTTCTTCGAGTGTTTATATAAAAAAAATTTTATTGTTGAGAACATATTACTACAAAAGTATTTTTAGAATTATATTTCTATTTTCAGCTTATAAGTTTGCTGGTGTTGAGATTGAATTCAAAAATTTATTGGAACTATGAATCAGAAGAAGATGATACAGCCTTGATTAACAAAAAGAAACACTATGACATAAGTACAGGTAAAGTGCTCGGTGGAAGCAGTACTATCAACAATCTTTACTATTGTAGAGGAAACCCAAGGGATTACGATGCTTGGGTGGATGCTACGGGTGATCAATCTTGGTCTTGGCAAAACTTACTTCCATATTTCAAGAAAAGCGAACATCTTGAAGACGAAGCTATAATTAACTCTAAAACTAGACGTTTTCATGGTGAAAATGGAGAAGTGTTTGTGACAAGAGATCCACGTAATAATACGATGAAATATTTACAAGCTTTTCATGAAGTTGGTCACAATATAGTTGACGATGTAAATGGTGATGAATCTTTAGGATTTTTGGAGCCTTTGTACTTTTTGTCAAAAGGGGTTCGTCAAAGCACTGCACAGTCGTTTTTATTACCAATAAAACACCGTGCCAATTTCCATCTAATGAAAAATACTGTAGTAAACAAGATTCTTTTCGATGATAATAAGAATGCAGTAGGTCTACAATGTACAAAACCAGATGGAAATATTGTTAATATTTTTGCTCAAAAAGAAGTAATTATTTCGGCTGGTGTTTTTAATAGTCCAAAAATTTTAATGCTATCAGGAGTAGGACCAGCTGAACACCTTAAAAGTTTTGATATACCTGTGGTGTCTGACTTACCTGTAGGTGAAAACTTGCAAGACCATTTAGCCATTATGATAGCCCATACATTAGAAGAAGTCACAGGAACTACAAAACGTGATAAATCTCATTTTCCATTGCCAAGTTTCGCTGGATATGGAGCAATTAATAAATCTCAGAGCTATCCAGACTATCAGAGCTATAATCTTATAGCAGAAAATAATCCATTTGCTTTACAACTACTTTGTAAATCAGTTTTCCATCTGGATGAAAACATATGTAATAAGTTGACACTCGCAGGTCTTGGCAGAGAAATTCTTCTGTCAGTATTCAGCTCTAACGGACTTCAATCACGTGGGAAGGTTCAGTTACGCAGTGCACGTCCTGAGGATCATCCAAAAATCAGTATTGGTTTCTTATCTAATGTAGATGATTTAGATAAATATGTGAAACGTATACAAGACTTTGAGCGCGTTACTCAGTCTAGTTACTTTCTAAATGTCAAGAGTGAGACTCTCGATTTACCCGACTGTGCTCACTTTGGACAAGGCAGCAAAGATTATTGGAAATGTTACGTGCTCAAAATGATGGACACACATTCACTTCCTTGTTGCACAAGCCCCCTGGGGTCGGTACTGGACTCCAGATTCAGAGTGAATGGTGTGAAGAAGCTAAGAGTAGTTGATGCTAGTTCTATGCCTAGACTTATATTAGGTGGTTTAAATGCTGTAGTCATGGCAGTTGCAGAGAAAGCTGCCGATTTGATTAAAGAAGACAACGCCTAATAATTAATATCAACTGAAAAAAATTAAATTGTAGGTAATTCAATAGGTGGCATTTATTTATATAGTACATATTATATCATTTTTTAGTAATTAGTACATATAATTATCATTTTATTATCATATTTAATATACATAATTTTATTAGGCGTAGCTGGTAAATTTAATTATAAGTTAAGTATACCTAATTAATTATACAGTAATATAAAAATGTAAATTAGAATTGTGGTAAATAATATAATAGAATGAACATCACCAATAAGTTTTTTTTCCTTGAATTCCTTATAGTTGTTCGTAAATCCTTTCCTGGCGAAAGTATACTATACTTTCGCCAGGAAAGAATTTATTTACGTTTAAAGATCCGTATCACAATATATAATTTTAAATAAAGCACCCGTTCGAAAGCTCATTTCAAAGGCTAGATTGAAATTGATGCGATCTCTATAAAATGTTATTTAATTATTTATTGCTTGCTTAGAGGAACTTACAAGTTTTGGCGATACAAAAATTGCGTTGCGGACAAATTTTTCTGCATATAATCTTTACGTGGGATTATTAATTTATATATTCAATTACGCAAAAATAACTTAGTTAAATTAATTTTGTTTTTTTTTTTTTAAATTTTATCCAAATGGAGCACAAAGGACGGTTATGTGCTTTACCAGTATGTAACACGTAGTATGTTAGTATGTCTGACCCTCTCGTAATTATTAATAATTTATTATGAAACGCCTTAACCGATTTTGATGATAATTTTTAAAGACCCAATTTGATAGTCAATTTTTGGGTCTTTAAAAATTTCTTTGTGTCTTGTAGACTTTACCGCTATTGAACGTAACAATATCTATGACTTTAGTGTTCGTATAGGGGGTTTTAAAAATCTGGTATTTAGATAAAATAAAACTTTAAAGACCAAGCAGCACACATTCTCACGGTTTATTCTAATAAGAAAGAATACAGAATTAATTTTAAATCACCGTCACAAGACAACATATATGACGCCTGATAAAAATAAAAGGCAATACAGCGGTATATTATTATGTAGCTTAAATAACTTATATAAATTAAATAGTTAAGCTAAATGGAGCTTCAACATGCCCTCGGCCGTTGAAAGCCTGCCTTTCAACAGGAATCATACCAAGATCTTGGACGCAAAGTGAAGTAGTCCAGGAGTCGATGGAAGCAAGTCATCAGGGTCTGTAGATATATGGACGTAAGTGGCCGCAAATTTAAAATACCACATTTTTAACCATAATTTGAATTAGTACACAGTTAAGCTCCCTAGTATATTAGATAACAATTTCCCAACACTCCAATCACATGGTATTTGGCCGACTTAACACCTGCCTTCCAAAGTCCACCGTTCTTCAGCCATGGAGTCACAGACCACAGCTAAGTTTTAAAACGTTTGAGATTTCATTATAGACTATAAATGATAATAATCCAAATTCCTACAAAATGACGAACCATTATTAGAAAAAAATATTGAGCGGTTTTCCCTCTCTAAACATAAGTCTTTGCAAACTCTACACCTTAGTCAAAATATGTGGCTTGGCCGTTCGTTACTACAAGAACTATTGTATAACACAAAAGTAAGTATTGTATAACATTTTACATGAAAATGTTTTTGGTGGGATTTCATTTCTTTTTGTAAGTTGTTTGTAACAAAACTTTTTTTTATTTTTTTCTTCTTTTTTTTTTTTTAACAAGGAGTACCTATACATATATATATCTGGGGGCACCAAGTTTTAGATTATAGATTAGACCTCTAGCGTCATCAAAATTTAATTTAAAATTACAGGTCTCATACAAACTCCCATCCCCTAGTTTAAGGGGTTGGGGGATAAAAGTTACAAGTTTTATAATTTTTTTGTTGTTTGTGTGCTAATACTAGCTTACATACAAAATTTCAGCTTTCTAGGACATTAGGAAATACCTTAAGAATTTTGATGATCATCAGTGAGTCAGTGACGAAATCAGCGTTTTTTAGATATAAATAAAATCTGAAGTATAAAAGCTAATGTAATTAAAACTTAATATGTTCAATAAGTCCGCTATTGACAATATATCCCGAAAATTTTGTTGATCTAGCATAATCCAAACCCAAGTTATGAGGGTTCAAAAAAACGACGAAGCGCTTCGAGAAAAGGTAGGTAGTGCCCGTGCGCTTCGCTTGGCTCGTCTTGGCGGGGGCACTACCGTGCCCCCAGATTGAGGCCTTGCATGCATCAACTTGACACACTTATGTCTAAATAACAATTTGAAAAAATGATCAGTGGACTGTAGTAAATGTAATAATACAGAATGGTTTTGTCACGAATTAATATTTAAAGCTACGTAATCTTTCCCCTATACGAATTATTTTATCATGATCGAAAAAAAATCAATAATTGATTTTTATATAGTAATTTTAATTATATATTCATTCATTATATATTCTCCTTTTGAAATATGATAATAATGATAATTTAACGAATTAATAGTAATTCTTATAACGTAAAATGGGACTTAAATAAAAACAAGTTTTGCATGATTTGATATAACGTAATAAATAACAAATACGGTGTAGGTGTGAAAAATTTGAAATAAGTTTAAAATTAACAAATTCTGTTGAAATATGATTTCCGTGACGATCTAAACCTATCTGTTTGAGATGCCTCCTAGTCACGAAAAAGGAGCACTTGCTTTATCATAAGTTACTGTACTTTAATTGATAGGTTCAATTACCTTTATACAAGACACTATGATACGAAATGAAATAATATGACGTTTGATTAAATTGATATAACACTCGGAATAATGATCTAAATAAATATACGCAGACCTGAAATCATTATACATTTTATCGAGAGTAGGTTAAGTTTAAGTCTGAAACTGCGTTTTGCACGATGAAATAAATCAGTAAGACAACGTAAAGATCCATTGAACTGATTTCTAACATTTAAACGATCGTCTGGTAAATGTGTTGTGTAATTAAAAAAGTGTTCTTCGTACATTCTTCGAACTGTCTTAAACGCGTAAGTTGGTTTTGGATGTCATCTAACTCACGAGAACTAGAAGAACGTTCTGAATGTTGAAAGTTTGTAAAATTACCTTTTTTATTAGGAAATGAATTGACAACATATTATAGTCTACATATATAATGTTGGTTTCCTATCGTCTAATATATTTTATCAGAGCCTAACAAGCTCCAAAAGACGTCAGCTTCAATTATGATATCAATGGAAGCTGGTGTAAGAAAGAGTATTATGTGATCTGAGGGGTTAGACAAGTGGCATAAACGTTAGTAGAATAGACTAATCAATGTATGGGATTGACATAAGCTTACGACTAGTGATTAGATTCAACGTATCGAATTTGTAATTGGTAGCCAAATGTTGATATAATCTATTCAAAACGTCAGATTAGTACATAATTCCCCATACAGATTGAAGCCAAGTGGCACTTTTGACAAACCAATTCTGCTGTTAGCGTACGGCAAGGCGTTAGCGTTTATCGAAATAGAATCGACACGGAGCGTTTGCCATTTGTCTAGAGGGCTGTGACGATAATAAAGATCCACTAACTAGGGATGTGAAAAATAGTTTCTAGTAAAAGTATTTAAATACAAAATGCAAATACATTGTTACTTTACTATTTCAAATAGAAATACAAAATAGTTTTAAATAAAAGTATTTAAATACAAAATGCAAAATACGTACTTTCAAAAAAATGTTTCAAATAAAATAGGTATAATTCGCGTCATGTAAAAAGAACGCTGGCTGTCAAGTTGCGCAGAGGCGATTTATCGGCCAATTTGGTGGTGAGACGCGGGGGGCGGGACGTCAAGGCACGCGCCGCATGCTTGCCGGCTCGCTATTGGTCCGTCAGTTCAAAATACCATCGCGCACACAAAAGTTATTAATTACGAAATTGTTTTATATGAAAAATTTAGAAAATATATTTATGACGTATATTGTTTTATAAAGAAAGAGTCTGATAATAATGCAGTTAAAATATATATTAACCGAATTAATTTATTTTTTGTAATTAGATTAAACATTCTTCATTGAATCTAACATATTTTATGAATTAATAGAATTCTATTTAATAACGTTCGATCTAATATATTTTTCAATGTACCTAACAATGACCAATATACGTCGCGAGCGAAAGGCTAGTTCAAAAATAAAAGAATAGACTTAGTAATTTCATGTGCGAATATACCCATGCGCAAACACACCCCCCACCACTTTCCTCCAGCGTTCTTTTTACGTGACGCGAACTGTACCTTACTTTTTTAATACTTTCTTAGGTTTATGTGAATATTGGACATTATAATTGAAACTATCTTTTCTGATTTGGTCACGGCTTTAGGTATTTTGATTTTTGGCTCCCACGTTTCGAATGCTTTACAGCACACATGGTCACGGGAGAGACTAATATTTGACGTCTCAAAGGTTTATATACTTGTTACAGACCCATAATTTACAAAAAAATTCAAAATGGCATCTAAGTACCTTATAAAATTTTAATTCTACATATACTTAATATAATATGATTAATCTATAGGTATATAGGTATATCTTCTTTATCTTTTATGCTTTATTCAAGCTTTAAATTTGGCAGGGAGGTAGTTAAGAGCCATATTACATCTCGATTGTGATTTTTGCGTAAGATGGCCAATTTTGGCGGTCTTGATCTCAGAAACAAAAATACATTAACAGTTTTGACTTATTGAATATTGCAAAATAGCTCTTGCCATAGTTCGTAGCGGCTTCGCTTTTTGTAAATTTTGGATCACTTTTTAATTAAACCCAAAATTGCAGAGACAGATTTTCATAAAATGCGCGAAGGCACTTTTTTGAGCATCTGGATTGAACTACTGTTCTAAACAAATGAATTAAAAAAAATAGAATAATATCTCTTATATAGTCGTATAGTTCGTAGCGGCCTCTGAATTTTGAAAAATCATTGATTTAATATGGGAAAAAAATTTTATTCTAAACCAAAAAACTTCGAAAATCGCTCTAAGTTGACTTTGAATTTCTCCTGTCTACGATAATTTTATTAAGCAAAATTTGTACCAGAATAATAGTTACATCATGAGGAATAAAGATTTTATATTTTTTAAGCATGAATTTATTATAATATTTCAATAAAAACGATAATCATAACTGCAAAATTACTACAAAATGCGACGCACCGGCCGTCTGCACTCAGTACTGCGCGAGCGCTCCTCGGCGTCGGACCTGTGTTGAATTTTTTCGTGTCAAAATCGATCGAGCGTCAGAAGTATAGTGCGTCTACCAAATTTTGATCACATAAGTATAATTCTTTTTAGTATTTGTTATATATGGAATCTTCATAGCTTATTATGTGATTGAATTATTTTTAATATTTATTTTGTTATTTTCAGCATGAGTCGAAAAACCCCTAAGAAATGCAAATAAAGCAAGGTACACTTTTATCTATACACATATTTAAATATAATTCTCATTTATTACTTATTCAATACTAATAATATTAATGGGACTGTTTCAGAATGAATAACTACTCTGCCAAGAAAACATTATTATTACCAATGGATAAAGAAAATATCCCGACATCATCGACTGAGGATGCGTTACCATTTTTTTATTAAATACTTATATTAATAGATATACTAACTGTCCAAATCATAAGGGGCCATTCATTTATTACGTAAGACAATTTAGGGGGGAGGGGGGTCACCCATGCCTTATGTTTTCTTACAAGGGGGTGGGAGGGAGTCTCGATAGTTCTTTCGTAAAATCAACAAAATGCGCAAAGTTAAAATTATACTTTGAAAAAGCGCTGGCAACCGGGCAGTTTAAAGATACTGTACCTTTAAAATTACAAATAAACATTTAAAAAAATTGTAACTTTGAAAAATAAGCTTTAAAATAAACCAAACGTGTATTCATTTTTTCTTTTAGACTCTTACTTAATATTAAACAGGGGGGGAGGGGTTCGGCCTATTCTTATTTTTTGAAGTTATACTTCTTTAGGCGTGTTTGAAAAATTGATGAGAGTGAAATTTTACAACAATGACATGGGTGTCATTTTCGAGGTTTCTCGGGGTGCTAATTGCGAAAATGAGGTCCATTTTCAAATCCAAGATGGCGGACATCCGGTTTTTTTTCAACAATGGCATGGGTGTCATTTTCGAGGTTTCTCGGGGTGCTGATTACGAAAATGAGGTCCATTTTCAAATCCAAGATGGCGGATTTTCAGATATTTTAAACAATGACATGGGTGTCATTTTCGAGGTTTTTCGGGGTGCTGATTACGAACATGAGGTCCATTTTCAAATCCAAGATGGCGAACATCCGGTTTTTTTTTCATCGATGACATGGGTGTCAGTTTCGAGGTTTCTCGGGGTGCTAATTGCGAAAATGAGGTCCATTTTCAAATCCAAGATGGCGGACTTTCGGTTTTTTTTTCAACAACGACATGGGTGTCATTTTCGAGGTTTCTCGGGGTGCTGATTACGAAAATGAGGTCCATTTTCAAATCCAAGATGGCGAACATCCGGTTTTTTTTTCATCAATGACATGGGTGTCATTTTCGAGGTTTCTCGGGGTGCTAATTGCGAAAATGAAGTCCATTTTCAAATCCAAGATGGCGGACTTTCGGTTTTTTTTTCAACAACGACATGGGTGTCATTTTCGAGGTTTCTCGGGGTGCTGATTACGAAAATGAGGTCCATTTTCAAATCCAAGATGGCGAACATCCGTTTTTTTTTTCAACAATGACATGGGTGTCATTTTCGAGGTTTCTCGGGGTGCTAATTGCGAAAATGAGGTCCATTTTCAAATTCAAGATGGCGGACATCAGGTTTTTTTTTTTAACAATTTCTAGGTGTCATTTTCGAGGTTTCTCGTGGTGCTGATTGCGCAAATGAGGTCCATTTTCAAATCGAAGATGGCGGACATCCGGTTTTTTTTAACAACTACATGGGTGTCATTTTCGAGATTTCTCGGGGTGCTAATTGCGAAAATGAGTATGTATTATTTAATGATGCCAAAGAAGTATAACTTCTAACGCGTGTGCATAAGTATACACACACATTTTTTTTCTTATAATAGGGGGGAGGGGGTCAAAAACTAGCGAAAATAGTCTTACGTAATAAATGAATGGCCCCTAAGTCATTGGTAAATTGTTATGTGGTTAGGTTTAATTTAACTTATTTTTATTTTAGATACCTACCGGTCACGACGTTCTTTTTGATTCGTTATCTGCAAAAAATTCAATTAATATTGACGAACCGCCAATACTAGCACTTGAGGAGATAGAAACTGAATCGGAGAATGTAGTATGATATGAACCCAATAATTTAGAAGCATTCTTTTCTTATTTTATTAATAATAATAATTGTTTCAGGTAACAGATTACATAGTTAAGGAATGGAGAACAATTGATTTTCATTTCTTTTTTAAACAGTTGTTTGATAACAGAGGACTAAAAAATGTGTGTGTGTACTTATGTACACGCGTAAGAAGTTATACTTCTTTGACATCATTAAATAATACATACTCATTTTCGCAATTAGCACCCCAAGAAACCTCGAAAATGAAACCCATGTAATTGTTTAAAAACCGGATGTCCGCCATCTTGGCTTTGAAAATGGACCTCATTTTCGTAATCAGCACCCCGAGAAAACTCGAAAATGACACCCATGTTATTGTTGAAAAAAAAAACCAGATGTCCGCCATCTTGAATTTGAAAATGGACCACATTTTCGCAATTAGCACCCCGAGAAACCTCGAAAATGACACCCATGTCATTGTTGAAAAAAAAAACCGGATGTTCGCCACCTTGGATTTGAAAATGGACCTCATTTTCATAATCAGCACCCTGAGAAACCTCGAAAATGACACCCATGTCATTGTTATAAAAAACCGAAAGTCCGCCATCTTGGATTTGAAAATGGACCTCATTTTCGTAATCAGCACCCCGAGAAACCTCGAAAATGACACCTATGTTATTGTTGAAAAAAAACCAGAGGTCCGCCATCTTGAATTTGAAAATGGACCTCACTTTCGCAATTAGCACCCCGAGAAACCTCGAAAATGACACCCATGTCATTGTTAAAAAAAAACCGGATGTTCGCCATCTTGGATTTGAAAATGGACCTCATTTTCGTAATCAGCACCCTGAGAAACCTCGAAAATGACACCCATGTCATTGTTGAAAAAAAACCGAAAGTCCGCCATCTTGGATTTGAAAATGGACCTCATTTTCGTAATCAGCACCCCGAGAAACCTCGAAAATGACACCTATGTTATTGTTGAAAAAAAACCAGAGGTCCGCCATCTTGAATTTGAAAATGGACCTCATTTTCGCAATTAGCACCCCGAGAAACCTCGAAAATGACACCCATGTCATTGTTGAAAAAAAAACGGATGTTCGCCATCTTGGATTTGAAAATGGACCTCATTTTCGTAATCAGCACCCCGAGAAACCTCGAAAATGACACCCATGTCATTGTTGAAAAGAAACCGAAAGTCCGCCATCTTGGATTTGAAAATGGACCTCATTTTCGTAATCAGCACCCCGAGAAACGTCGAAAATGACACCCATGTCATTGTTGAAAAAAAACCGAAAGTCCGCCATCTTGGATTTGAAAATGGACCTCATTTTCGTAATCAGCACCCCGAGAAACCTCGAAAATGACACCCATGTCATTGTTGAAAATAAATATCGTGAATATAGTTGCAAGTCCTCTAAACTGTTGACTGTTAGCTAACTTCTCCCGTGAGAATATCGTGTCTCTCTGTGCGCGCATTGTAAAATTTCACTCTCATCAATTTTTCATAATGCGCCTAAAGAAGTATAACTTCAATAATAAAATAAATTTTATGTTAAAAAAATATTATCTGTCTTATTTATCATCAAGGTTTCATCTTCATAATATAATCTGTTTCTTCGCATACTACATCCATGGCACTGTATGTAAAATTTGCGGGTTAGTAGATAACGAATTACTCTATAGAAATACTAAAAAATATACAAAACTTAAAATCGAAATGTATCAAAAAAATGAAAAGTATCAAATCGCTTGGTCGTAGTTTCTTGTGCAGGTGTCCGGACGCGACGCTTCAAAATACCTAAACTCGCAGAGTGCAGATTTGTAATAGGGCTCTTAATTGTTAGTAAACGTCTGCTAAGAACGAGTTATGCAACGGGGCCGCATTAAGGAGGTCTAAGGGCTCTCGCAAGTTTTTATGAGATTTCGTCATTTTTTGTGCTACAAACTTTAAATTTGGCAGAATGGTAGTTTAAAGTTAGTAGACGTCCATTTAGAACGGATTTTGCGATTGGGCCGGATTGAGGTGGTCTTAGGGCTCTCATAACGTTTTACGAAATTCCTTCATTTTTCGTGTTACAAATTTTTGACAGGGAATTCGTTTATAGTTATTAGGTTATCTAATTTTTAAGATAATAAGTACAAATCGGACACTCCATTGAAAAAATATAACCAATTTAAAATGTCAATCTAATTAAGTAACCAGCAGCGAGAGGTTCGAAAAAAGATAACTTTACTTATAATTAATTTAATAAAATTATAACTTTACAATAAAATTATAATTACTTAAAACTATCTTCACGATTGAAGTTAAATCTAACAATGATTTCTGTATGGATGTAGTTACTAAGGCATCCTCGGCTGACGCAATATTGCATCAGCCTGTCTAGAGGGAACGTTATCTAGTTGGCAAAACGAAATTTCGTGCAACCACTGAATTGACAACTATATTCACCTGCTCTGTGCGTGCAACGATTCGACGTGAACCCGGCACATCTTTTTATAGGAGCCTTTCCCCCGGCTGCGCTCGCGTTCTAAAGACTGAAAAACAAAAGAAATATTTTTCTCCCGTTTTTTCATTGATGCTACGCTCCTATTGGATTCTTCATTTATAAACGGACTATCCAACACAAAAAAAAATTTTCAATTCAGACCGGTAGTTCCTGAGATTGAACACTGAGAACAAACTCTTCAGCTTTATAATATTAGTTTAAAGAAAATTTTATACAGTCTCATAAATACCCAAATTATTTTAGAATCCAAAACAGCTAATACATTTTAAATCGGTGCTATATAATTTAAATTGTAAATGTTTTTTTATGTTTTGGTAGAATCTGCGAAAATTTCCGAGCAGGTTCAGTGATCATCGGGTGTTGTATGTCATAAGTTGCGGGCGTCAAGTTATTATTAACCAATAACGATTCATTTCACGTTCACTACTAACTAACTAGATATTTTCGAAGTCGGTGCCAATAAAACTCGTCAATAGCTATTAAAGAAAAAGAACATAAGTTGGCAAACAGAAGTAACTGAATGGTTTGTCTTTAACTATCTACGAGTATATGTATACCTAAGCAAAGTAAGTTTATCGTTTATACATAAATACCTACTTAATAAAAATAAAAAGTCGCTTGACCTTGGCTGCTTTTTTTGTTATAATTCAAAACATGATTTTTAAATTATAATATTATGTATTAATGATCGATATACTCGTAAGTAGGTATATATACTACGAGTATATATTACATACTCATAGCTACAAAATAACCATTTTAGTATGTTCGAATGTACAACACAGTGGTCACAACTTTAATTGATAACTTTTTTTATTATTTGCCCCAGTATTGGGTAAGTCGTTTATTAATTTTCTTTTTTTCCTGTAATAAAAAATTGGTGGCTCTCTGGGTGACACACCACCAACTTCCTAACTTCGGGCTGTTACTGAGGCTTACTAAGCTCTAAGAAAGGCTCAATAAGAAAACTTGACCCGACCCGGGATTCGAACCCAGGCAATTAAATATTAATATAAATTAAATAATAAAATTATTATATTACAATAATTTTATTCAAATTACTTTTTATTTTTTCAATTTACTTATATTTATTATAGGTGAACTACAAAAGATGAGAAGTTTTATTTTGCTTGTGCTATGGGGCTTTTGTGTCACCGCCAGTCAGTGGCCAGCTCACACAGACGTTCAAGGTATGTAGGTGTTATTATGACTAATTGAAAATGATTTGAATAAGTACTATCTAGGTACCCGGCAGGGCCGTAGCTACCGCCGTGTCAGCCGTATCAATTAGGTATATGGGGCCCTGGGGGTAAAGGGCTTTGCTCTCATTTAAAGTACAAAACATTTTTGACTTTATGCAATGTACTTGTACATATAATTGATTCCCTATTTAGTTTAGTTCCACCCCACTTTTATGAGAACTACTCTATAGAACCAGTTATTGTGTAATTCTGTGAGAATATAGTATTTTTCTGTAAGAGTCTTACCGGGCAAGGGTGCTTTGGTAAGTATCTGTTTCGGATTGCACGTTGGGAACTGACGCCTGTATGCCGCGAGCATGCTGCGTCCGAGGACACCTCGCACCACTCCCTCGTGGAATGCGCTGCTTGGGGTCCCCATCACCATGCCCTAGGCAGTAGTGGGTGGATACCTCTGTTTGCGTAGTGTAGTGGGGGCCATGCTGCACAATGAGGGGTCCTGGTTGGCAATGGTCTCCGTCATTTCCCCGAAGGAGATCGCGGACAGGGAATGCAAGACTAACCCTAATTTAGGCAGAATGACCCGCCTTGTCCGTGGAAAAGCGATCCCGCAACGCCCCATTGCAATGCAGCGAAGGGTTCCGCTGTGTGTTTTAGTAAGTACGTGCCTCACAGTAAATGCCGATAAAGGGTTCCTCAGCGAAATAAAAAGAGCTTATGTTATGGATACCAAATAGTTGATACCTTAGACTTATAAAGCATAGAAGGTAAGTAGGCCCAATCGAATAGAAGCCATTTCAAGTCTTACGACTTACGTTTTACGTCTCGATAAAGTCTTGCTACAAGTATTAGCTCCCGCTATTTTATTTAAACATGATTTGCTGGACAGTGAAAGGGTGTCACAACGCGTCTCATAAGAAAATTAAGAAAAAAAAAACACATTTCACAGGTAAGAACTATTTGGCAACTTATAATTTGAAGTAAAACGTTCGAGTTATGTTTTGGAGGCAGCCAGGGGATGCAGAGAAAATCCAATTTAACTTAAAATTAATTTATTAATTAGAAATTACAACTAAATTACATAGCTAGTTGACCACTTGTCGATAGCAAGAAGTATATAAGTGAACAAGTGATCCGCTTTTATACATTTAATATACATTTCGAATAGGAAGTCACACTACTGACTTAGTTTTAAAGTAGGTGACCGCTGATACAGCACCACTGCATCGCGGCAGCGTTGTCTCGTCGTCGCTACGCGGATTTGTAGGTCAAATGCTTATGCGGCGCTTTGGGTTTGCGTAACATTCGTCTAAACAGAAAATTAATTTGTAAACAAATCGGAGGCGGATCTCATTTGCATTACAATAAAAATGTTGCCAGCTATAGTAAAATTATTATATTTTATTTTATTATAATCACAAATGAACAATATTAAAAACTTTATTACAACAAAACAAACAAAATTCTAACAATTTATTATCTATTCTAAATCTTTTGAATTAACTTCTGGTTATGAATAAATTAAAAACAAAGATGATACCTAATCGTATATCGCGTTCGCGCCATTACGAGAGAAAAATTAATTAGTACTGTAGCAAACCGTATGTATTCGGTACTGAGTAACGGGTACACCGTCTAGTACCGAGTAACGAAACGTTACTCACGAATACAATTCGTTACTCGCATGTTCCGTATTTTCGTACTGATGTCAGTTATTCGTATGATTGATTCTTTGAAGTTTACTGTTTAGAGTACATCTTTTAGTATTTTATCAAACTAATACTTGTTATATTTTTATTGAATGATTAATATGAGTTATTATTTAAAATATCGATCGCACCATTGAATTAATATAAAATTTAATTTAATAATAAATAAATATTTTTCCAAAAGTAGTACCGAGTACCGAAACGTTTCTCACATTTCGTTACTCGCATGTTCCGTATTTTCGTATTGATGTTATTATAGATTTTTGTTGTTTTTAAAATTTATCCCAATAGGGACAGGCAAAGGACTATAGTCCATACAGCCTGATGTTATTATATTAGTTTGAATGATTCTAGTTCTACGTACAAAGAAATACGACTGTTCAGTTCACGCACATGATACACAGTGTTTACAAGAAAATTGAAGAGTTATTTCCAGATATTTTGTAGAAATTTTTCGAACGAATACTTAGTATTATTCCAGTGCAAATCGATGCGCTTAGTTCGGTACCTACTGTTTTTTATACGTAGACGTACGGACAAAAATAGGTATTGCGAGTGTAACTTTATATTAGATATTATAGATTTTTCTGTACGACTTTTTAGGACCTACAGGCTACAGCATCCTACTACACTGTTTTGTTGTGTCTCTTTCAGATTTTCCCACCGCTAGCTTTCTAAGAACGACTCAAGAAAACCAATCATTTTGATTTCATGTAGAAATGAAATATTTTTCTGCAATAAAAAGTATCCTAAATGTTGACACGAGTAATTAGTACAGAAAATTAGGTTAAAATCGGTCCAGTATTTTTTGTGTTAAACGATTACACAAAAACAGACATATAGACAAAAAATTTAATAACTATTGTTTTAGGGTCTATAAAAAATAAAAATACTATACGTAATAGTATTTTTTTTTACTACAAAGTACGAACGACGTGACGTCATCATCATACGGATCATACGAAATACGCAAAACGACTTGATGCGATGTTCTAAGTATCGTATCAAAAGTAACGAGTAACGTAACGATACGAAAGTAACGAATACTGATTATTATAGTAACGAATACATACGGGTACGCTATGTTTCGTTACTTTTACACCACTAAAATTAATCGACATGACAGCTTAACCATAGACTCAATAAAACAAAACATAGTGAAATTATCCTCATTATATATATATTATATTTTACATGAATTAAATGCAATCAAATATATATTTCCTAATTCGTATTCAACAAATTGGAAAAGTGTACTAACTTCTTTTGGGGGAAATTACTTGCAACATTAGATATATTTAGACTGTATGCGTTCGTCTTCGTTCCTTCGGTTGTAATTACTTGACACTTACGCACATCTATATTACATATATAAGTATTAATCATGCATCTATACTCAGATCAAGTAAAAAATCCTTTTTTACACGCTTTTTATTAGCTTCACCTGTATGTATGTTTGTTTGTAACCGACTTCTTTGGGCGCGATTTTGACCCACTTTAAACGGCCAGATTTCGTTCAAACTTTGTAGATTTATTGAGGACCGATGACAATACACTAATTTGATAAAATTATTCCATTTTTCAATTTGTAAAATTTGATTTTTGCTAGAAAAAGTAGAAAATAAATTATAGTTTAAAAAAACTAAAAAAACACGCTTTTTATAGAAAACCGAACTAAAAAATAAGAAAATAAAATTTTATTTTAAAAAAAGCGTGGGGTGCATGGTGTCATTATCATTTCGATAATATCTTAAAAAGCAGCCCACGTTTTTTTTAAATAAAATTGTATTACTTGATCTGAGCATCTATATTAATAATTTCGTTAAGGGGTACGGTAGACTCGATCGAAACCTTACCTGAATAATAAAACATACAAAAATAAAGATTTCGAGTCGACAACTTATATATCCGCAAAATTCGGATTGTCGAGTATTTTGTTTAATTCTAATAATGCTGACAGACAAATCAAAGTCGCCATATTGGCCACTGGCGAAACGTCACTGACACGAAAATACACACTAAGTCAACTTACACAAGAAAAGTGTATAAAATAAAATATATGTTATAATTACATTAAAAATAATATATTTACTACACAAAAAAAGAATACATATAGTTCCTAAAATACTGTTAAAAAGAATAAATAATAATGTGTTCTAAACTCTTAAATCATAAATCCGTACTTTCACTTATAAAATGATGCGCAATGATTTCTCATAGACGGATTTATCAATATTTTTATTATTTCATTTTAGTAAGTGTTAATTTTATTTTGCTATATTTTATATCTATAATATAAAAATAAATAACTTAAAAGTTTTTTATTAATTTCGGTACATATAAAACAAAAAAAACATATAAAACGATGATAATTATTGCAGAAGTTAAAACTGTGTCGCAATTATCAACGCCCTTCACCAGCAACGTAACAGAAAAACAATATGTACATCCATCATACCAAAAAATAAGAACATTGAGGAGGAAAAAAAAAACAATAAAAAAAATTAAAATTAAAATTAAAATTAAAAAAAATTAAAATAAAATAAAATAAAAGGTAGGTACTAGTGATTCAGCGCGAGCGAAGCCGCGGGTTCCACTAGTTCATTCTATAAATGTTGCTTCAATATTGAGCGGAATTATGTATGAAGCTATCGTTCTTTATTATTCTAAGGTTGATACACTACATATATCTAACTTTAAATATATTACATAAATATTATAAGCTTACAATTTAATACTATAAAATAAAATATTTATGATGTTTTTTACTTATTATAACATGTTTATTTTATCAAAAACAAAATGAAATATGTGTATATTGTTCTTATAACGCCCCAAAGCTGGGCACGTGCCTCCCTATCATACAAGGGGAATCAGGTCCACCACGCTGGACAAGTGCGGGCCGACTTCACATATTGTTCGAAAACTTGCTAGGTTTTCTCAAACATGCAGGTGTTCTTTTGCTGTGAGACAGATGTATACTATCACAAACTTTTCTGCAGGCCTTGTTAAGACCTATAATTTTCTAAAACATAGATTTTGATATACCTCTTAAGTTTTAGCAAGACTTCGCCATATTTTTGTAAGGTTCTCTTTACCTTATCGATCTATAGAACCAGTTATTGTGATTTTTCGTAAGAATTAAAGATTTAACTTCAATGAACGGTATTTGAAATGTTGCTTCGTGTAATCACATTAAATTTAATTTAAATCGATTTAGGTAGTACTTTTACTTGAAACACTTCGATTCGCTAAGTAACTATTTTTTATACGTCATCATCATCATCATCATTTTGTTGTATCTCTTAAGATAGCCATCTCCAGACTTCTAAGGACGACTCAATAAAACCAATTATTTTATTCTCCTGTTAAAATAAAATATTTTTCTGCAATAAAAAGTATCATTAGTTGAGTAATAAGTAATCACTACAGAAAATTTGGTTAAAGTCCCTACAGTATGTACTTTTTTCGATAAACGACTAGTATTGTTTTGGGGACTTTATTCATCATTCATTTATATTCGATACAAAATATGTTATAGTCATTGTTTTTAAAGATTTTACTTTAAGTTACTGTTTTATTATATTTATAGATGTTAAGATAATATGGTATAACCATACAGGAACACATAAATAATCTTTCTAAGCTTATGCTAAATTTGTAGAGTAACTTGAGTCCAAAGTTCAATAACTTAAGTTTTTCTTTTAGGCAGTAAATATTATAACGTAATTTTATGTCTTAGATAACGCAAATTATGACTACATCATAGTAGGCGCCGGCACTGCAGGCTCCATTTTAGCAAATCGTCTGTCTGAGCAACAAGGAGTTCGAGTCTTAGCTATTGAAGCAGGTGGAGACCCTCCTAAGGAAACAGATGTAAGATATTTTTTTTTTTAAAAAACACTAAAAACCGAATCCATTCCTATGAACAAATACCCAGCTCGTTCAAGAGCTTTACTAGAAACCCTAAGGCATTCCAAATTCTATGGCAAATATAACACGTCGGTTATCTCTTAGCATATTTGAAAAAAAAAAGGCAAAAGATACTATTTACCCATAAGAATTAATCGGCCATTATATACCGCATGCATATGGGTAGGAGTATCCTATTCTATAAGAGCGGTTGCCTATTATAAGAGATCGCTTATTTTCTTCAAGTGTTTATATAATATATTTTTTTATTTTTGAGTAGTGCAACATCATACAACCTACTACTACAACATATTACAAAAGTATTTTTAGAATTATATTTCTATTTTCAGCTTATAAGTTTGCTGGTGTTGAGATTGAATTCAAAACTTTATTGGAACTATGAATCAGAAGAAGATGATACAGCCTTGATTGACAAAAAGAAACACCATGACATTAGTACAGGTAAAGTGCTCGGTGGAAGCAGTACTATCAACAGTCTCTACTATTGTAGAGGAAACCCAAGGGATTACGATGCTTGGGTGGATGCTACGGGTGATCAATCTTGGTCTTGGCAAAACTTACTTCCATATTTCAAGAAAAGCGAACATCTTGAAGACGAAGCTATAATTAACTCTAAAACTAGACGTTTTCATGGTGAAAATGGAGAAGTATTTGTGACAAAAGATCCTCGTAACAATACGATGAAATATTTACAAGCTTTTCATGAAGTTGGTCACAATATAGTTGACGATGTAAATGGTGATGAATCTTTAGGATTTTTGGAGCCTTTGTACTTTTTGTCAAAAGGGGTTCGACAAAGCACTGCACATTCGTTTTTATTACCAATAAAAAACCGTGCCAATTTCCATCTAATGAAAAATACTGTAGTAAACAAGATTCTTTTTGATGATGATAAGAAAGCAGTAGGTATAAAATGTACAAAGCCAGATGGAAATATTGTAAATATTTTTGCTCAAAAAGAAGTTATTGTTTCGGCTGGTGCTCTAAATAGTCCAAAACTTTTAATGCTCTCAGGAGTAGGACCAGCTAAACACCTTAAAAGTTTTGATATACCTGTGGTTTCTGACTTACCTGTAGGTGAAAATTTGCAAGATCATATGGCCGTTATGATAGCCCATACATTAGAAGAATGCACAGGAACTAGAAAACGTGATAAATCTCAATTTCCATTGCCAAGTTTCTCTGGATATGGAGCAATTAATAAATCTCAGAGCTATCCAGACTATCAGAGCTATAATCTTATAGTAGAAAATAATCCATTTGCTATACAACTATTTTGTAAATCAGTTTTCCATTTGGATGAAAACATATGTAATAAGTTGACACTCGCAGGTCTTGGTAGAGAAATTCTTCTGTCAGTATTCAGCTCTAACGGACAATCACGTGGGAAGGTTCAGTTACGCAGTGCACGTCCGGAGGATCATCCAAAAATCAGTACTGGTTTCTTATCTAATATAGATGATTTAGATAAATATGTGAAAAGTATACAAGATTATAATCGCGTAACCCAGTCTAGTTACTTTCTTAATGTCAAGAGTGAGATTCTTGATTTACCCGACTGTGCTCACTTTGGACTAGGCAGCAAAAAATATTGGAAATGTTATGTGCTCAAAATGATGGACACACATTCACATCCTTGTTGCACAATCCCCCTGGGGTCGGTACTGGACTCCAGATTCAGAGTGAATGGTGTGAAGAAGCTAAGAGTAGTTGATGCTAGTTCTATGCCTAGACTTATATTAGGTGGTTTAAATGCTGTAGTCATGGCAGTTGCAGAGAAAGCTGCCGAGTTGATTAAAGAAGACAACGCCTAATACTTAATATCGAGAGAAAATATAAAAAATTGCACCCTCTCCACTCTTAATACAATATCCAATATCAAACATTAATAATAATACTCTTCGTCATAACATCATAACTCATGATTTAAGAATATTGTTTAAAATTGTTAAAGGTACCATAAACTACGACCATCTCCTGTCACAAATTTCTATCTCTGTACCAATTAAATTCCCTAGGCTACCAATACATCGAATTTTAAATTATCTGGATGTACATTCCAACCTTGGAGCTAAATCCCCAATTACCAATTAGAATGTGTAATTTTTATAATATCGTCTGTATCTTTTTATGTTTGTTACCTCAGAACATTCGACTAGGTGAACGGATTTTGATGTTTCTTTTTTTATTTGAAAGCTTGTGCTCCTCGTGTGGTCCCGTTATAATTTCATCTAGTTCTGACAGTATATAAGAAAACCATTAAGTCTTAAATTAGCATTAAGTATGTGCGCGACAAATGGACGAATAACTCAATATCTCGCCAACCGATTTCGATGATTCTTGTTTTATTGGAAAGGGTATCCTTCAATTGTAATTTTATATATAGTTTGATATTGGATTGGTAAGATTGTAACTACATACATAGGTATAATTCGCGTCATGTAAAAAGAACGCTGGCTGTCAAGTTGCGCAGAGGCGATTTATCGGCCAATTTGGTGGTAAGACGCGGGGCGCGGGACGTCAATGCACGCGTCGCATGCTTTCCGGCTCGCTATTGGTTAGTCAGTTCAAAATACCATCGTGCACATAAAAGTTATTAATTACGAAATGGTTTTATATAAAAAATATAGAAAAATATTTTTGACGTATATTGTTTTATGAAGAGAGAGTCTGTTAATAATGCAGTTAAAATATATATTAACCGAATTAATTTAATTTTTTGTAATTAGATTAAACATTCTACATTGAATCTAACATTTTATGAATTAATAGAATTCTATTTAATAATGTTCTATCTCATATATTTTTCAATGTACCTAACAATGACCAATATACGTCGCGAGCGAAAGGCTAGTTCAAAAATAAAAGAATAGGCTTAGTAATTTTGTGTGCGAATGTACCCATGCGCAAATACACCCCCCACCACTTTCCTTCAGCGTTCTTTTTACGTGACGCGAACTGTACTTATAGATGAGTGGTGCTTGTGTCGCACGCGCGACTTGACGAGGCGAGGGGCGAGATTGTTATAGTTGATGAGATGTTTAAGTGGACATGATTTGCTGACACCGACTCCAAAAATAATTGTAATTTCAGTTCATTTTATTTAGGAGAACTCACAACAATATTATTTTTTACTTTTTAGCGCATAATTTGTTTTGGGATAGTTATTTTTGAAGTCGGTTTTGTTTGTTTTTTTTTTGTTTCAATTAGTTCTTTAATTGAATTTAATATTATTAATTAGGATACTTTGTTTTGTTTTATTTTGTGTTAATTTAGTATTAATAGAATTAATAGTATTAATAAAATGTTGTGTTTACCTTTAATTATTGTTGTAGAAAAGATGAAGATGTTATTTTTATAACAATTATTTTGTAAATAATGTTACTTTTATATACTGTTGGTAATCCTATTTAAATAAATAAATAAATAAATAAATAATATGTTACGTAAATCAATAGGCGGGATTTATTTATTTATTACGTACATAAATGTTATCATTTTATTCTCATATTTGATAAACATTTTTTTTTATTTTGGCGTAGCAGGAAAATTTAATTATAAGTTAAGTATACCTAATTAATTATACAATGAAATAAAAATGTTAATTAGAATTATGGTGAATAAAAGAATGAACAACAACAAGTTTTTTTGTCTTACGTTATATACTTATTTATGTAAATACATACAAACATAATCTATTCTTTCTTGTGTCTTGTATTTTGTTGAATTTTGTAAAACTCGTAGCTTCATCTATACTAATATTATAAAGCTGAAGAGTTTGTTTCTTTGTTTGATTGAACGCGCATTAGCGCGAAATCAAATCAAAATATTCTTTATTCAAATAGACTTCTAAAAGCTCTTTTGAATCGTCATTTTTACATTATTAAAATTAAATGTCAGTCTGTGAGTAAACTACCACCGGTTCGGAAAGCTGTTCTGCTGAGAAGAACCGGCGAAGAAACTCTTTTCAAAAATATATTTGGTAGCAATTAACAATATTGTATTACAGTATTTATATTATATTTATTATTTATTCTACAGTCTATTTTTCCTTACGTGTTCTAACTGGTAAACAAACACTACCTTGAACGAAAATCACTTGTTTTCGGAGAGTCAAGCATTTTAGAACACTTTTATTTGTGTTAAAATTGAATTTAACAGAACCAACTTCTACAGATAAAAATATGAACACAACATATTGACGTTTCGAAACGCTACTTTGTCTTTGAAAGTTACCAAGAATTTAATTTGAAATTACCAAATTACCAAGTACCTACCGTAGGTACGACATTTTCTTCAAATTTTATATGGTTTTAAAATAGTAGTGTCGTCTGAAGAATATAGAAGATTTTTAATTGAATCAACTTATACTGATTATTTATTTATTTAATTATTATAATTTCTTATCTTATTGCACTGAGTAATAAAATGGAGTAAGGGACTTCGCTCTTTACGGAGATCTTTCGACCGCTTATTATAAAAATATAAAAATTAAAAAATATATACATAAAGAGTATTTATAACACCTATAACTACATAAATTTGGATCCCGAATACCTACGGATTATACCGGATGTAACATTCAAATGAATCAGTATGGGAAAGTGAAACTATAAAACATAGGTCGAAGATCCAGGGCCTCAAGTCTGCTATTTTACATGATTTGTCATTATAGAACAATGCAATTTTAATTCAATTACCATTAGTCAAAAATTTCGTAGTCTACTAAATTTACAATGGTCGATCAATGGTCTTGTCATTTTGACAATTTGTCAATTGTAAAAGCGTTCGTAAAACGTTTATTTAGGCTAAGTTCGATGATATATGTTATCAATTTATGTTTTAAAGACTAAGCATTATGTAAAATGATTATACAAAGCCAAAAAGATAGATTAACAGACTACGCAATACGTTTGATCATTGATTTGTCATTACGTACGGGACTACCAATTATTTGCAAAGTGTCATTGAAGTGTCAGTGAAATGCCATAGGAAAATTATTGAATTAATTCTACTCGACATTGGCGAAGTAATTTGTGCCCAAATGGCACGCCTAAAAGCCACAGAATAAAGAACATGAATTAGTAGACTACCAAAATTGCAAAAAGTAGCAATTACGATGTCATTGATAGACAACTGTGACAACATTGCAATAGCAGACTTGAGGCCCTGTTCTTAGGTACCATGTCATCAATTTTAGTAACAAGAAAAATTGCTTCATAAATTTAGAAAAAACTTGTACTCGTCTTTGGAATCGAAGCCGGAAAATAAAAATTGATCATGTAGGTCTTAAGCAGTAAATGTTACTATGAAACGTGATATTTAAAATTTATTAGAGTTCCTTAAATTTATTTTCGTAGGTATTCGAAATTCTTTTAGTTTATGATAGCTTGTTTTTTATCTAATCGATTTTCTATATAGTTTATAATAGCTTGTTTTTTATCCAATCGACTATAATTCATAATTGTTGTGCTCCATGCCATGACACGTCAATAGCATAGTATAAAGAGAGAAAGTAAGGCAACTTCATACAAACGCACCGTGCGCGGCTTGTATGTTGCGTCATAGTATATTTACGTTGCCGCACGCACACTCAAACAATATCTCGAACCGTTTATCAGTGCGCCAGTCAAGGCTGACGCCGCACAAGTTTCGCGCGTCACGGTTTTTCACTATATGAAAAATGTGTGATATACGTAGAAGAACTTATTGCTGTGTGTTTGGGTGTCTAAATTCTTCATCGATTCCAGAGTTGTCTTTGTTCAGATTACTTATTCTATAGTTTGTCCATTTTGTTAATGGTTTTTTGACAGCTCGACGACTGACAAGCTATAGTGATGTCAAAAGGACGTAATAATCGATATCTCTTATTTTTTTAAATATAAAATAATATTTATTTTTATATTTATTAATATGAAAATAAATATTACTATCGTAAAAATCAAGTGTGGTGGAGAGAACTAAGCGAATCATAATGTCTGATTTGGACCGTGACATTGCATTTGATAATTTATGCACACAAGAGTTAATAATTAATATAACTGAAGACTCCTCATCGGACAAATCTAATATAAATGATGATTGTGACGAATCTATAAATAATTAAACTATTTTAGTTGTTTTATTTGTATGATTATAATAAGAAGAAAGTAAAACTTTACTTAATGTTAATGTTTTCATTTATTGGTTTCTACCTTAAAATTTTGTTGTCTTCCTGATTAAATAACATGTAACACCTTATTTAAATATTAACATTGATTTTTTCCTACAAACTATAATAATATGACATCTATGTATTGGCGCCTGCCTTAAAATAATATCAAAAACATCAAGCCCCAACTAGTAAAATAGTGTACTTGACAAGGTATACTAAATAAAAATATCTACACGGTACTTTAAACCATAATATGGATACATAATATAGGTACACAGATATTGGCTTTTGTAGGCTTTGTACGAGTCTACATTTATGTTGAATCAGTACAAGTAAAATATTACAAAAATAAATTACAATTGCTGGCACCTTTTATCAGGCGATATAAGTATACCTAATACCTAATACGTTACTCTAAATCTATCTTTTTTTTAAAGCATACCTTACAAACATTAAAATAATAAAGCTAGATGATAACGTGATAGACATTTTGATGACCTTTCAAGCATTTTTATAGCATATTATATCTTCGAGTCGCACCTTGGATATTCATGTGCGTCATTATTCTCAACTTGATTACAATTTACAATTCGCCTTACGGTGCTCCGTACAGTACACTAAAGGAAATTAAAAGGAACGTTTCACGAAAGGGAAGCTCGTTCCCAGCTAGTAATTAAGGTATAAAAAAGAGTATAGTATTTATATATGTAGCAATATATTCTATGGTTTAGTATTATGTGATCTGTGACTGCGGTAGTGTTGTAATGTCAAGAGGAAATAATGCGTCTTGATGTCAATAGATGTCGCCCAACTCTAGAAACCACTTAACAAAATAATTTAATCGAGTTGTCACTAGGTGTCGGGCTTTCCATTCAAACAGCACTATCTTAAACTTATAACTTTAAAAAGTCATGCAAAACTTGCCATCGATTACATAGTAACTCAAGTTTTTATTTACTTTCTGATTATTTTTAAACTACGTAAAAATTCTTGAATTTTCTATTAAAAACACTTTGAAATTGTTTACTTTATAGATAAGTAATACCTAAGTAGGACCTTAAATATACTCAAACTCGAACAAAGACTTGTTACCTACCTACCATTAAAATCCTTGAGTTCCTTAAAAAGTTTCATTTCGTACGAACTAGGAACTTTTTTAACTTTAACTTAAAAACAACCATAATTGCGGATTGAAAACGTTGACATGTCGCGTTGGGCCTCAAATAGGTATCTATGCATAGTTTTTTATTGCTTCGTGTAGTCATGCATGCGCATTGCGCAGTCGGCAGTACATTCGTGTAGATATAAGTCGTATAGTATAGGTAGTTAAACTTATTATGTCAGATCGATAGCTGCTGATCTTGCGTCAATACCCTAACTAACTCCTAGGGACACAGATTCAATAACAACAGCTGGCTGACTCATATTTTATTTACTTAGAAGACTTCCAAGCGACACTTACCTAAGTATGTAGGTTCCATAGTCCACTCCACATAATGTAAGTTTTATTAAAAAAAATTTTTCTCTTTAACGAACAAGGACATCTCTTTATTCATATAATGCTCTTAAATAGACTGGAAATATTTGAAAAGATTAAAGAGCTTTTAAATTAGGCCTACTGTTAGACGATGAAAAGACTGTTCTATCTTATATATAAAAATCTCGTGTCACAATGTTTGTTAGTCCGAAACAGCTTGACCTTTTCTTTGTGTGCATATTTTGGTAGCTCTGAGAATAGGTCGGAGGCCATTTTTCATCAGATTTTTTATGATTAGGAATCATAAAATACTTATATGACCCTAAATTTTCAAACTTCTGCCACCAATACCTATTAATATAGTGATTAAAGAACGCGGGCGAAGCCGCGGGAATTGCTAGTAGTATAAAACAAATCGCTTTTTCTGTCCCTATATCCCTATGTATGCTTAAATCTTTAAAACTACGCAACGGATTTTGATGCGGTTTTTTTTAATAGATAGAGTGATTCAAGAGGAAGGTTTATATGCATAACTAGTGGTACCCGCGGCTTTGCCTGTGCTAAATCTAGGGAAAAGCCCGCGCGAAGCGAGGGCGAGTCGCTAGTATATGATAAAATTAAAACTGAGCCGAATTAGTACCTACACGATACATATTTTAGAAAATCTTATTGAAAAAGTAATTTTTATCAATATTATAGGTAGTTCTTCCAATTTGTATGTCTGTCTGCGATTAAAACCACTTTGCAGATCGTCATTAATTTGATATGATAATAATTCATAGTAGTAAAATTGAAGTAAGTATGTTTTTAATTTCAAATTAACAGCTTTTCACTAAATGCATATCTATTCTATATTATAAAGCTAGAGTTTGTTTGTTTGTTTGGTTGAACGCGCTAATCTCAGGAACTACTGGTCCGAATTGAAAAATTTCTTTTTGTGTTAGATAGTCCGTTTATCAAGGAAGGCTATATTACATCACGTTACGACCAATAGGATCGGAGCATCAATGAAAAATGTTGCAAAAACGGGAGAAAAATATTTCTTTTGAGAGCTACTGTCGCGTACGCTACGTAAACCGTTAAAGGTATACAGAAATCATGCATGACAGAATAGTTCCCCTTTAAAAAATCTAAAAGTCAGCGATAGCATATGTCTATCCTTAGATTATATACATGTCTAGATTGAGCAATGCTAACAAACGACGCGCAGAAAACGTCCTCACTTTACGTGATATGTGTGAGTACAGCCCGTGTACTTATTGTAGTCAAACTGTCAAAGTGTGCGTGTTTAGGGATACCTGCTCCAAATCTTTCTCCCATTATTTAATATGATGAAGGTTAAATAAAATAATTATTTAAAAAAATTTAAATATATAATTTGTAATAATTAAAATATGATAATTACACCTGAGGATATAAAAAACTACTAGTACTGCCATATTACGGATTTCATTTATTCATAATATAGATTTCATTTATTTTATATAGGTGGTGGTGAGGGTGATCAAATATTGTTACGAAGATTAGTTAACTACGCAGGATATTTACTATAGTGCACAAATGTACACTAAAACTTAAAAAAACGTCTTGATAAAAAAACACTAAAACGTAAAAAATACTTTATTGGTAGTTTTCATTAATTATAGATGCTTAATCAATATTTTTCTACTATCGACTATATTACACCAATCAGTTATGTTGTTATTTCTAGTGTTTGTTATTGAAGTCGGTTTTGTAACAAACATAACCCAATATATACTATTGCATAATTTGATGATTTACGAAGGTGTAATGATGTTTATTTAAACGCCGCCGAAAATAAAAATAAATGGGTTGCTTTGGAGAAGGCCCAAAAGAAAGAAAGAATTTATAAATTCAATATATTGAACATAAAAAAAAACAAAAGAAATTAAAAACTACTTTTTATTTTGTAAAAACTAATTCTAATTAAATAATTTATAATAAACTACTCCTAATTATGTATGTTCAATGTCATATAATTTTAGTATTTTATTATTTTAAAAAAATATTACTTATATATACACTGTTGGTAATCCTATATAAATAAATAAATAAATAAATACATAAATAAATAAATACATAAATAAATAATAATATTCATAATTTATCTCCAATAATTTCGCTAAGTCTCCCTAGTTATAAGCTGGCAACACAGGCTTGTCAAATTTACCTAAATAGTAACGAATTAAAAATCCATGTTTTCTTAAAAAATAGTAGTTAAATAAAATAAATTACCGATGAAAAGTGATCTTGGTGTTATTATACGGTTTTCCAACACAATTTCGACACAATTTGATAGCACAAACCGGCATAATTAATTTTTTTTCGCGAGCTTGTTATCCACTAGTGGCTCAAATGACACTGACGTACGTGAGAAGCGAGTCTACCAATTTTAGTAGACTTTTTTTGAGCCGTTCGGGAAGGTTCAATGCTGTATCTAGACATGTATATAATCTAAGTGTCTATCTTAACTTAAAAATAAGGATCACGCGTGCAAGACGGGCAGTTGTGAGGGGGAGGGGCTCCGTTAGCTCTGCGAGGTATTTGATTTCCAGTCTTAAGAACGCGAGCGAAGCCGCGGGAAAGGCTAATGAAAGTATACAGTCGGATTGTTCCGGTTAATTTTTGAAACGGCTAGGCCGATTTTGACGAGACTTCCACTTGAGATAGCTAATGTTATAAGGAGTAACTTAGGCTAGGCTAGGCTTAGGCTTAGGAAAACTAGCGGGATCCGCGGCTGCGCTCGCGCCAAAAGTACAAAAAATATCTTTGGCAAAAAAAATCTGGAAAATTAAACGATGTCTCCATACATAGTTGACGCTAGTTAAGGTAGTTTTCTGAGTTGTATGGGCGATTATATAATGTAGAAGACTAGCTTAATTGTTATAGATAATAGTACGGAACCCTCCGTGCGCGAGCCACAATCATTTTATTGTTTATATATTTTTCTTCCTGGCAGGGAGTATCTCGGCGCCTATGATCGATTTTGATAAAATCTAGTACACATATAGAATGACAAATAGACTTTTACACGCATCCTATTAAAGCAACTTAGAATGGAATTAGACTGAATACTACAAAATAAAAAAACTGATGCCCTCCCGACCGATAACGGCCACGGCGGCCAATCTCATTAAGGCCAGTTATCTGCTACATTTACATGCTAACCACTACACGACCGAAGCCGTACAAAAACTACAAACACCTGACTAACTGATTCAGCAACACTCATATTAATCAAACTACTAGGAAAAAAGTGCTAGGAACATTTTAATAATACACATGATATAATACAATACCAGATCACATAACAATACTGTATTAGTAAGAATAACTATATGGATAAATTTAAAATAGGTATCTTCATAAAAAGTTAGTGTATAGAGTCTATAAACTAACTTTGTCTATACTATAGACACATTAAATACATTCTAATCAGGTACAAATAAATAAAATTTGAACTGTTTGGTTTAATTTCAAATTACCAGTTATTCCCTAAATGAAAGTATACTCGGTAGTACTTACATCAAAAATTAATTTTTGTTGTTCCGGCTAATCTCTGATATCGCTGGACCGATTTTGAGAGTATTTTCACACTCAGATAGCTAATGTTATAAGGAGTAACATAAGCTACTTTTATTTTGCTTAACAAAATACGTGTACAAAAGATAATAATCGGTCTCGAAACTTTGTCTTGCAACAAAAGTAAACAATAAAATTCTCATTTAGATGTACGAGTATATTACAATTCAAGTTAACAAAAGTACTTTATCTACAAAACAACCGGTTTGAGATGTTCGCAATCCGCATAGCCATAGGACCATGTAAAAAGTTTTCAACAAAGCACTCCAAGGTATTGTCGTTTATTATACTTAGTTATTCCTTTGTTATAGGAGTTTCACCATTTTACAATTTTCTGTTTTTGTAAAACTGCAAACCTGCTAGTAGAAGCACATTGGCACCTTGTCTAGAATAAAAATTTGCCATAGCAACCAACTAAACACAACCTTTTTTCGACACTACCGCAGTTAGATAAGTAGGTAGTAACAAAGATTATTGGATGGACCCGAGAATAAATTGAAAAATATAATATAGTACCTACATAAGATGTAGGTACATCATAGGTACAACACAATATTATGTACGATAAATATTTTAAGTACCTATCTAAAGTTCTTGTTTTTGGGAAGTCATTCAATTTATTGCACATAAAAAATAAGTTTCAGAAAAAATATTTTTTTCATTGAATAATCAATCATTTAAAAATTTTCTTCGTTGCTCTTACTCCCCATCTTGATATGTGATCTTTGTAAAACTATCCCATATAAAATGTGCTTAAACTAAAGAAAATTAAAAAATATTTGACAAAAGTTATTAATACAAATACCTATACTGAATAATGTAACTTTATATTAATTTTAAATATATAAAATACATATTATCTACCAATTATTTTGATTTATGCGCCCCCATTACATTTGCCAACAAATGCCTAAATATAAATGACAAAGGTGACTAAAATTGTACTCCTGTGTATTGTTGTCTAATTGAACCAAGTTAATTTGTAAGCAAGGAAACCTTTAAATACATTTCAGCAAAACATCAACAATGTGACCATGGTACAAAGTGCACAATTACTTCTATACTGTATACCTAAAATAAAATACCTAGATCTAGCATTTTTATTCAACTATGCAACAAATTTTAAACAGTTTAGAAGAAAGCTAAGAAAATATTTCATTTTTCAGAAATGTAGGTACACTAATAGTTCAAAGTAAAACAAATCCATGGACAAAACCTAGCCAGGGTAAGTCCCTTGTATAATTTAAAGTGAAGTTCAGGTCAGCCGGGTATGTCCTAATTATTATCAATTTCTAGGTTTCTTGGGTGCCTTTTTTATTTTTATTTTACATTTTTATACAAACAAAAGTATTGTTTGTGTTTTTTTTCTTTCAGTCATTAAATTTCATCGTGAGATAAAGAACTTTACCTACTTATTATTACAAAATCTGTATAAACAGATGAAAATATGTAAAACTTGAAAAGAAAGTTTTTACAATTGAATAGCTGCTCTTTTACTTATAATCTTATCTTACAACATACTATAATTTAAATATAAGAGTTTGTACAGACAAATGATAATGTTTGTTACTCAATTACATTACAATGGATGAACATTAGCATAGATGACATTTAGCTCACTAATAGATTAAAGTCTAGAATAGCATTCCTTTATTCCAGAAAAATGTATGGTTCCCTGGGGAAATAATTTATTTTTTATAGGAATTGCAAATGCCCGAGCAAAGAAAGGCTCATTAGAGCTAAATCCAGATCAATACATCTCAATATTAGCCCAAATAGATAGAGTAAAGAAATAAATATGCATATGCTATAAATTATTAGAAGATATTGTTTAATTACGATATTCTTTCAAAATAATTTCGATCTTCATAACGAAGAAGGTGAACACAAAAGGCACAGAATATTAGATGTGAAGCCAAACTTCCCAAGCGACATAATATTATACACTCGCGGGCGCAAAAAAATACGCAGAGTACTGCGTATTTTTTTGCGATAATAGTGATAGAATACCATTTAATATGTGGTAGTTTTGATAATCATTGTTTAGGTCTCAACTACTTCAGAATTTATTTTATAATTATTTTAGAACTAATATTCAGTTTTAATGATGTTATATTATATTAATATGAATAATTTTTTAGTATCATTATTTTATCACAGTTCTAGAAAAGTAACTATAATAAAGACGGTGGTTTGTACCTCCGTAAGTATACATTAAAATTTAAAACTTATCAATATTATTTTATCAGACTTACACAGGCATATGTAAGGCCATGACGTTGGTTTGATATTTAAAGAGGCCCTTATCATTTAATTTTTGCCTCTATTATCTATATTCCTTTATTTCACCAAAATAGTTACAATTTTAGAAATCTTTTTTCAATTATATACGTGAAGGACACGGCACTGACGTCCGACTGCTGACGTACAAATATGTCATTACTCATTAGTAAATTTTTTTATCAATCATTTGACCAAAGAGTTCAGTACTAGGTGCCCCGAACCTTCCAAGTTAAAAATATGATGTTATATTATATACCTACACAAACGTCATTTAAATAAAACATAATATTATACAAGGAAACATGATAAACACATTTCATATCCCTAAATAATAAAACGTATTCACTTCACTGTGGTATTGACTAGTATGATAAAAATAATGTCACTGAAACAAAGTAAAAGAACGTAATTTTAATACTTTTTGTTAGCCACAGATATTTATTATCAGTTAAAGGTACTAGTAACTACTATAATATGCCTATAGGTTTAAGGGATACGATCTGTAGTGGCTAGGTGATACGAAATGATAAATTAGGTTATATATAATATATAACACTCGCGAGTAACGTTACTCCACTAGCGGACCGTTCGCCGTCGAATGCGATGCGGATAGCGGATTGTGGATTTTTGTACGCTGGGCGTTTGAGGGCTGAGGGGGGCGCGGTGCCTACAATCTACAGACTAGATTTTACATCGACCCGACCGCTGCCGGCTGCATTCCACCTCGACATCACGAATTAAAAACAGTGTCGTTTACGCCCGAGAAACGGACAAATGATAGTTATAGGGTCACCGTGCATTCACCTTGAAGAAAAAATGTACATAGACTCTCGCGTGTTCCTTGCCTGTGCTTAATATTTGTCAACTTATTTTTAGTATAATCTTAAAAGGTTAGTGCCAAATTGTTTAGACTTTAGACCAATTGCAAGTTGAAAACGTTGGGGAACGTTCCATGCATGCAATGGCGGACGGACGCGACGCGCTTGATTACCTAAGACAGTGCGTCATTTATTGAACAGGAATAAAAAGTGGAAACTGTTATATGCTTTCTACTAAATATATACCTACTGCAACTTAATAATTAAACCAGTATTTTGATTTGTTCGATTTTATCGAATATTGACATACTCCTAAACAAAGGAACTAATAGATTAGAGTTCTTTATTCGTCATTTATAATAATTTATAGACATGTTATTTCATTGTTAATTCTAATGATGCAATAGTAATAACGCATACTAATCAGAGTATTTATTTTAACTAGCTGCTCAAGCGGATTCACTACTTTCCTATTAAAATGGTTTGGATACGTAAGGTATGTTTTAGTAGAAAATATATTAATTTATATTAGTAGGTAGGTATATAGTATGTAGTAATTTAGGCACGTGAGCATATTTTATCGTTTCGTCTTTGCATTTTATATGAATGACTTACAAAGAGTTATTTAACTTACAATGATTTAATACTTTATGTTAATTATATTTTACCAAGAAATGAGGTTTTAATAAAAAGAAAATTAATTTCGTCTATGTTTTAGAAAAATTGCCTAATAATAAAATTCAGACAAAAAAGAATTAATGAAATTCCATATAATATCATCAAGGCATAATACAAGTTCTGCCTAGTCCCAATATGTGTATACGGTATACCTTGTATAGTTTAAAGAAGACAAAACTGAGTGAGCCGCGATCCGAGTGAGATAGCAGTTATTGCCTCGCTCGCTCTGTAAAGACGCTACGGCCCACGCCTGACGCCCGGGCGCGGCCGCCGCCCGCCATTTTGTCTTTCATTTTATTCGACGCCACAGACCGGACGGCACGACATCGTTAGCTCCGTGCTTCTGCTTTAATAGCAATATTCTACTTTATAACTATTTAAACTTCATGTGATTCTTCGAGTATTAGAAAGGTACCTAATTGCAAATACCTTACTATGACTTTTCTTTATTCATATCGAACGCGAGTGTGTGATTTTCGTCGGACATCTTTGTTCTGGAAAGAAACCATCAAAAATATTTGTCAAGTGCAGTTCTTTAATATGGATCAGTGATTTGATGCCATCGTTTATATGCATTTGTGTTGCTTTTTTTGTGTTAGTAAGTTGCGTACAACTTTTATTATTTGTTATATCTTATTTCTTGGCCTTACCCGATTTGCCTACGTGGACACGAACTCAAATGTGGTTAATAGTCTACCTATAATATTTCTTAGCACTGAGTCAAGTGTGATTGTACTTTTAAAATTAATTTGAGGTATTTATTATTATTTTAATTTATTTACTTTATGGAAATTTTATGTATATTTTTTTCTTTTGTATTGATTTGGGTAAGAAGGCTTCGTAATAAATCATTCAGCCCAAAAACGTCGAATTTATACGAAATCATTGAAAAACCTTTATAATATTGCTTACTATTTTACATCACATATCAGATAATCGCTATATTTAATTCTCCTCTATGTGACTTTCGTCCAATCTTCGTGACCAGCTTTCAGTTATTGCCTTAGTTAGTGAATGTATATTTATAAATGGCGCCATATTGAATAAAATTTTATCCTAAAAAATATAACTTGTACTTTTCTGAAACTTATTGATTTTTAAGTATTTATTTTATAACAAATATACAAAATTAAGTTTATTTTTTGCACAAAAAATATTAAAATACTTCAATGAACACCTGTCGAGACCTGCCATCTGGGGCTGAACAACAGACTTTTTAATAAGTTTATGTTGTAATTATGTAGGTATTTCGGAATTATAACTATTAATAAAGTCTCCATACAATGAGACTTGCTCCAAACCATTCGCTTGTTTGAACTAATTAACATAAAGTCATCGTTTGTCTAGATTTATGCGCAAATTTTATAGGTATTATTTTTTTGTAAAATTAATAGGTACTTTAGGATATCTAAAGTATGTAAAGATCAATATACCTATTTACTTAAGACATACTGTTATGCTGATTTTACAATGCATTTTTCTCTGGTTTATGTAGGCTGTTAATTTTAATTAGGAGTGTAAGATTGTAAACCTCTGGAAAACCTTATTGAGATAGTCATTATTATCGATACAGAAGACGAATCAATAAATTTTAGAATTTTTGTCTGTCTGTGACGGCATCACTAAAACTACTAATTTGTTTTTAATGAAATTTCGTATGATTATCATCATACTGGTAATATGTTGGCTATCCGGCTCAACATCAGTACATATATATAAATATTATTAAATATCTGTTTTTAATTTCATATCTTTACACAAAATTCGTATGAAAGTATAAATGATATTTCATTAATAAATCAATGTTTAAAATTTTTGTCTGTCTATCTGTGTTCAGGCTAATATTTCAAATATTAGACGGCTGGACCGATTTGGACGTAATTTTCACTCGCAGATAGCCAATGTTATAAGAATATGAAAAGTATAAAAACCGTTTAATTCATTATATATTATGCCCAGCGATGCGGGTCGGATTTTATAGAATATTTTTTACTGCGGGTAAATATCTAATTTTTGAGAAAACTATACTAACCGTTGAAACTTATCTACGAACGAATCCGAGCAGAGCGAGAGAAGACGCTTTTACCTTATAAATTATAAGAAATAATGATACATATATATACGGATCTAATTTAATAAATGCCCGCGTAGTCCAGACTCACTTCAGATTTTTTCTTTTGTTCGTGGTTACCGCGGCTTGTATTTTAACGATACATTAACAAAATATCAAACATACTAAGTGTACATTTATGCTTACTTATATTTATGTAATCAATGTACGATATATGTATAAATCGTAGGTACAAATCATGGACGTATTACCTATACGTCTATGGTACAAATTTATTACAAATATATTACGTTAGGTTTATAGCTCATGGTGGTGCATATATCTATACAAACTGGGGGAATAATTAACTACCTACTAGATATTAATTTACCAAAATATTTTTATATTTACATTATTACTACAGCTTGTAGGGAAACTTTTGAAAAACCCGGGTAAAAACAATTGTGACCAACTATAATGAAGTAAGTATACTTATACTAGAGAATCGCCTTCGGTCCGTTCGTGTTTAGCACTGAATACTTTTGTTTTACTACTACTTATCTTAAAGGTTAATATAGATTTCTTAGATATGATATATTTTCTCGTAGTAAAAAGTATCCCAAATGTGTTTACCCGCTGTTTCCGGTGATGCGATCGCAGACATACAGATAGTTTTGAAGTCATTTTGCGCATTAGGGGAAGTTTAGTAAATTTTTACGATGCGACAGATTTATACTACAGCATGTTAGACGTATGTCGTGGTTGTGGTATTACGTTAATGGTTAACTCAAAAATATATCTTTCATAGTTAAGGCAGCGTTCGTAAGAAACGCTTTCATTCGACCGTTTTTTCTCCGATTCACTTTGCAAAACGGACTACCACGTAAAAGCCTTTTTATTTTTCGGTTTTTTATATAACCTATGACACTCAGCAATAATGTGGTTTTCTATTGGTGAAAGAATTTTTAAAATCGGTTCAGTAGATCCCGAGATTACCCCCTTACAATTTAACAAATATACAAACACAAACTTTACTTCTTTATAATATTAGTATAGATATACTAGAAACGTCGGGAACCAAAAATCAAAATAAATCCGTCAAATATTCGCGTTAACCTAGGAAAGTATTATGTTATTATTTATTTTACTTTGCGTACAACCCTGACGCTTGAGCTGTCATGTAGTTAAATTCTGAACACAAAGTTATTGCGCTCTTGTAAGCGTTGTAGTAAGGTGTGATCGAATGCACCAGGTGCGTTAAAATTTTTGTTGGTATTTACAACGGCGGTTTTTTCGAGATCAAAGGAGTGCATTTTCTGGTATATTGTATATTCTGTGGTAGTAGTGCCTGATAAGAAAATATGTTTATGAAAAAAAAAAGATACTATAAATACAAGTTGAGATAAATAGGACATTTCAATAAAATTTCAACTTTATCTAATATAGAGCACAAGTATGAAGCTTTTCCTTTTCTACTTTATTTTTAATTTTTTTATATATATACTTACTCATAAAAAAGCCCTGCAATTATATAAAAGAGTATTATTAAGTATTAAATATTTTACGAGACTTCAGGTGCGTACAATTGACCGAGATCTCGTGAGATTGAGCTCGACTTGCTGTATGGTCTCGCGAGATCGCGGATACATCTTAAGTTTCGTAAGATTGCATTCTTTAGAAAATATAATTTCTATATATATATATAAAAAAAATTTTTGCTACCACGGGCAAACCCGAGCAAAGCGAGAGTGAGTAGCGACTCACTCGATTCGCTCGGGTTTGTCTCTAGGTACGTGTTAACTCTTGGTACGGAATTGATAATATATGCTTGTTTGATGAGTTTTATTTATGTGTGTTTGCTAATTAAATTGCCATTCCGCGCACCTGTCGTATCATAAAAACAAGACAATAACAAACAACAAAAAAAGAATTGGCAAAATCCGTCCAGCCGTGATGCCGTGATCAAGGGAAATAGGGATTTTTATATATTTGCTGTATAAGAGGATTTCCTTTAAAACCTAGAAGTTGGGTTTTCAATCTATATATATAATTTAAAACCATTTTAGCCGCCAAAATGGATAAGGAGTACGATCACAAGTTCGAAGAGATGAAGAAGTATATCCCGTTTTTGGAGAATATGATTAAAAGGCTGGAAAGCACGTGTACTACATCTAACCCTCGTCAAGCCCAGCTTAATAAAATACGATCTCTAAGAGATCTCTTCATGGACAAAAAGAAAAGGTGAACATATTTTTTAATGTTCGTACGCTTTTTTATGTTATATTATTACTCGTTACTAATTATGTCAATTTTTACAGGATGAAAATGGAAAATTTACTCAAATGTGAACAAGTTTTAATTAATTTATATGCGAAAGTTGAACAGGTTTGTTTGAATATTTATTTAATAAATATAATATTTTTAAATAAATAGAAAGTAAATCTGTAATTTTCCTTTTTAGAGAGATATTTTGCCTGAAACTAAAAAAGATTCCACGGATACTAAGCTGAACGAAACTGATTTAAACATAGTGCGAAAGAAGCTTCAGACGGCTGTATCTAAATTACATAGTGAAGATGAAACATTGCCAGAAATTGCTAGAGCTAGTGCTACTGAAGAGCTTTGCCTACCAGGCAGTAAAGAACCGGCGTTATTTCAACGTCGACCTAATATGCCTACAACACCAACTTCCACACACCAAACGCCAAAAAGAAATTACACGCGCGTTCTCTTGTCTCCGGAAACCAGTGAAAAGCGTTGGGATATTGAAGATGCACCTCAAGATAAACCGCTGTTTTGTAGACGATCTCCAAAAAAGTCTCCTAAGCGACTTTCTCCTACTTATCATAAAAAAGAACGTAGAAAATCCAAAAATGAACCTAAAAATGAATCAAAATATATCAAGTCAAAAGATCTTAATATTACTTTAAATGTTCCAGAAGATAGCTTGAACTCTTTAAATACCAAAGATATTTTGTCAAGAATAATAAATTGTAGTGATAGTGACGTCGACATTGCCACGTTACGTGAATTAAGAACTCAAATATTGGGTGAGCTTAAGGAAACAGGAGCAAATGATGATATTTCTGATATTCTATTGAAATCTTACAAGAAAAAGGATAATAAAGTGAAAAACGAAGAAATTGAAGAAGGAGAACTCTCGGATAGTGAAGGTGAAGCCATAGACAGTATTCATGGTAGTTTAGTCATAGTGGATAAAGACAATATATCGTTTAGCTCTCCACAACAATTGACAGATAAAACTCGTAAAATTCAAATTTGTCTTGTCATTAATTCTGATAAAAACAAAAGTACAATACAAGATAATAGCACTATATTACCTGTTGATAAATCTGATTTTAAAGCGTTTAGCAAACATAAAAATGAGAGCACGACTGAGAGATTGCCACACAACACTGCTGAAGATATCAAACCAAGCTCTCCAGTGACGAACATCAGCCAAAACTCCAGAACAGATGAGAAGTGTGACAAAAATGTAATTAAAAAGCAAAAAGAGAATGAAAGTAATGAAATCGTTGAAAAAAAAATACAAAAAGATATAGAAGATATTAATGATGAATCGCCAGTTATGAAAGAAACAGATATAAAGACAGAAGTTCCTAAACCTAAGTTTTACACGCCAATTAATGAACCAGAAGAGAAGATTGTTCAAAATGACCATCCGTTAGGTGATACAAGTAATAATGAGATTTTAAGTCCTATTAAAGAAAAACAAACTCCTGAACTTTGTAGTAATCTCAATAAATCAAATTTAGACGTTAATTCTGAAAGTGCTACCCTTTTACCATCTCACAAAGTAAATCCTGAAATACCTCTTATAGAAACAACTGAAAAAGTTTCCGAAATTGATATTTTACAAGCTTTAAAGAAAGAGATATTGAGTGAAACGAATAACGTGTTACCAGCTGAATCAATAACTCCACTGCTTCATCTGCCTAAAGTTACGAAAGTAGTAAACGCTCATGAAATAGGACCTAAGAAAAGAATATCAATTGAAAACTACAAAGCCAAGACAAGTGGTCCTACAAAGCCAGTATTGAATGATGAAAAAGTCTTTACTAACGGTAAAGATGATGTGTCAAAAAAACAAAGCTTAAAATTAACGGAGAAAGAATGTGAACGTTTTAATTTCTTAACACAACTAAAATTGGATACATCTGACGATGAAGATAAATCTAACGTTTCACTAGACGATATTTTTAATAATTTAGCCCCAAAATCCCCTGATCACGAGGATTTTGCCGATACTGGAATTAAACCGCCCGTTATCATTCCCAGTGATCCAATTGAAAAGATAAATACTACTTCTGAAGCTGATACTGACATGAGAAGAATATTCCCTTTATTACAAGGACACAATTCGATAAAAAGCAATTCAATATCACCTTCTCATTGTAAAGATAATGTGCTTAAAAATATAGTTTCAGACAAAGATGTGAATAAGAGTGACAATATTTTAATAGATCCACGAGTAAATAGGGAAAGTAATTCTAAAGTAACACCAGAAAGTCCTAATCAATACTTAATAAATTCTAACAATACACCAAGTACAGCAATAAACTTTGGCAATCCCACTGTAAACCTGAATAAATTTCTTAATTCGAATTCTAATGCTACATCTAATTCTACAACTGCTTCGGTTATAGGCACTATAATATCTGGTAATTTAATCACTGGTGTAACAGCAAATATGTGTAATGTGCCAGCGAATATGACGCCAAGTAGAACAATAAATATAGGCTGCAATATGACACCAAATGCAAGAACTTTTGAAGTGACGCCAATACCCCAATCAATTGATAATGATGATTCGTTAACGAAACATGTGTATGCACCATTATTTCCACTCTCAGACTCACGAGACGCTATCGAAAATCAACTTCAGCTGCGGGATAATTTCGATAACAGGCAGCTTTCTTGGGAAGAAAGAGATATGAGAAGTAATTCCGTTCAGAGAGATATAGATTACAGGAACCCTCGAAACAGTTCTGTACAAAGAGATATATTTGAACAGTACCCAAGAAATGATAGATTTATCTATGACAATAGAGATTTGGGAAATAGGTTAGATTGCCCTCCAACTCCAAACACAGAATTTAATAGGATGGATTGTGCAAATACAGTGAATCCTCATGCTACCTTTGTGAGGATGGACTGCCCAAGTACACCAAATTCTTCATTTGGTATGATTGACTGTCCGTCAACACCAAGCTCTTCTTTTGGTAGAATGGATACTCCTATGACTCCACTCCCTTCATTCGGGAGGTCAGAGTGTCCATCAACCCCAAGTCATCCTTTTGGTAGACCTGAATCGTTTTCTACTCCATATATGAGAACTGATTTAAATCAGAGTTTTGGAAAATCTAATGATCCAAGACTAAATAGAAATTCTGATTATGATAATTATCAAAATTACGACGATAACAGGGAACGTGGTTATTTTCAAGAACGAAAATTTCATTCAGGCTCATATAAAATGGACAAACAACGTAACAATTCCGAACATTATAGAAGATATACACAAGAACAAAATAAAGGGAGAAACGAAAGAAATAAATCTTATGAACAAAGCGGCCGTGATTATAGAGAGTTTCATCGCGAATCTAGTGTTAACGAAACTTATGATAGAGACTATGAGTCGGACCGATACAATTCTAGACATCGTGGAAGACATTACGAGTATCGATATAAAAAACAATATAAAAAATATGATGACTCTGAACGACGTAATTTTCACCGTGAAAAAAGTGTCGGGGTTTCAGGTGTTTCTCGTGAGAGATTTTCACAATCCATTGCTCGCGATCACAGCACAGGACGATCATTTTCTAAAGAAAATAAAATGTCAGTGCAGCATTCATTTACAATTGATACAAGTGTCAATCAGACTTTTCAATCAAAAAGTAATAATAAACGTGAATGTTCGAGTTTCGATGTACGAAGGCAGCGAGCTGCGAGTGTAGGAAGGACATTAATTGTCAAGTCATCCTCGAATAGCGAATTTAATGAAACCAGAAACATGGCTTATTGTAGAGATAATGACACAAAAAAAATAAAATATAAGCGAGCTTGCAGCGTAGGAAGAGAAAGTATTAAAGATATAAAACTTGACTTTAAAGATATCAAAGAAGATTTAAAATCGTTTAAATTTAAAGACAATTTGAATTTTGTTAAAGGTAAAGACCAATGCATAAAAGATAACTATCATAATGTAACCGATTCAAAAAAGAATAGTGATTATAGCAGTCGAAAAGACACTTATGATGCCCTTAAGAAATCTTCATTTAGCAATATGAAATATTCACCCAGAAATAACAGTAGAGATCCAAGAGTAAGACGTGAAAATAGATTTGAAAATAATGAAAAACCTCATGAAAAATACCGCAGTAATTCCAAAGAAATGCATCGTTATGGTATAGTTTACTCTAGTGATAACATTTCTAAGGGAAATATACTGGGTCCTGGATACGGTGTCAAAAATTATAAAATACCAAAAATTAAAAGACCGAAAGAAGTGAACGATATAAATGAAACTGAAACTAACACAAACATAGAAACTAACGCAAACATAGAAACTAACACAAACATAGAAAATGTAATGAAACCTCTAAAGAAGGTAGGTGAAACAAATTTTGATAAAAAGAATGCTAACCAAAACGTAAGAAAATATATTGGCAATAATGAAAGTAAATCATTTAAAACTGAGGACAAAAGTATCCATAATGAAGGATCTGATTCTCACGAAAATAAATCAAATGTACAAATTGCTAAGAGTAACAAAACGGAAGCAACGGATAATTATTCTAATATTTCTAAACACCAAGATAAATCAGAAGAAGACAAAAAACCTGATGTTTCCTTACAAAATGTTGAAAAGCGAATCACAAGATCAATCAGTAAAAATATTACAGGTCACACTTCGCCCATTAAACGTACGAGAAGAAGAAAACTAGTCATTTGTGATTCGGACTCAGACAATGAACAAAATCAAGATGATAATGTAATAAATACTAATACCTCGAACACAGAAGAGAATATGAAGAAACAACATCTTGATTCGCAAACTTTCCCGGCTACTAGTAATGAAAATAATTCAGAAAATCAAGTAATTCACGATGATATAGTATCCTGGAGCAGTCGAGATTCTTATGAAACCCAAGATAAACAAATGCAGAATACCTTAGATTCTAACTTGAAAATTGATGAGCTGGAAATGTTTTCTGATAATATAGTATCCGATCCAGTAATACTTTCTAATATAAACGATTTGATAGCAGATTTAGATCATGATTTGGATTCTTCTAAAAATGCGAATGCAAGTAGTAATTTTACTAAAGAGCTAAGTCTTGAAACTATGATGGAAAATATAACATGTCCTGAAGATGGTGAAAACAAGGAAAGTGATTCGACAAATGCTGTTGAGAGTCTTAAGTTCGAAGTGAATTCATGTGATCAACGCAATATGACAGTTATAACGGAATCCAAAGGTCATACGAATGCTGAAACACCACCTACAAGTGTAGATAAATTAGAGTACGATGTAAATAAAATAAGTATAAATAATAAAATAAAAAAAGACGACGCGAATTGTGGAAATAATGAAATTGATAAAGACGGTTTAGAAAATCGAGTATGTGAAAATGCTTCTAAAATATCTGGTACAATAAAAACGATTGTAATGGAAGATATACGGAACAATGAAGCTGTTGTATCTACTTCAATTGATGAAGACATACAAAAAAATTTAACATGTGTCAAATATCAAGTTGCAGACGGAGTCATTTCCAGCGAAAATACACCTGACAGTACAATAATTAGTGCTGAGAGAAATGAAAATGTAAATACTGAAAAGCACTTACCTGATAGTACCAATGAAACAAAATGCGAAATGGTTTCTGACATATCATCCACTCACAATAGTACTGCACCAGTAAACTCTGATTTTTTGGAGACAGGTTCATCACAAACACCAGCAGTTCACGTGGAAGCGATTGATAAACTACTGTCAATATTACAAGGAATTAAGATAAAAGAGCTTATGGGATTATTGGGTGATCAATCTACTGAAAGTGAAAAAATTAAAAAGAAACTTGAAAAACTTCGTGAAATTGTATCTGAAAATGACGATACGAGTAGGAAAGTAAAAACAGCAGATGATAGTAGTATTTTAAATGAAGTGAAAGATTTACAAAATAACTGTAGTGAATCTGAAGTTCAAAGTTTGGAAAAAGAACAATTTAACACGAGGTTTCACAACGAAGATGATGAAAGTAATAGTATGATAGATAAAAAAATATCACAGACGAATGAAGAAAAGGAAGGAATTGACAATAATATTTTGAATGGAGTGAATAATTTACAAAACACTTGTAATGAAGATGATATACAAAATGTCGAAAAAGAAAAGAATTGCGAGAATTTTCAAGAAGATGATTATATTAATAGTAAGATAGAAACTCAAAAAAGTAATGAGGAAGCCTCTGAGAAAATGTTGATTAATCGTCCTTTCAATGAGGAAGTTCAAGCAAACACAGCTATAGAAGTTGTTAAAACTGTTGAAGTTAGTAATGATACTATAAGCAATAATAAAGAGAATGAGATAACACAATCAACTAGTGAGGAAATTGAAAATATTAAAAATGTATCTGAGGAAGTTGTGAAAGATTTTAAAACAGCAAAAAAAGGCGGCAAAGCTAACATTGCAAAAAGAGCAAAGAAATCAAGCAATGAAATCATGGCTTCAGAAGGCAAAAGATTTACACGTTCCGATGTAGCAAATTTACAAACTGAGAAACCCCCCAAAAAAAAAATTTCTAGGGAGTTACAAAAATTGCAAGCTGACATTAAAGAAATGTTCATAAAAGATGATATTTTAAATGCGACTGGTTTAAGGATGTGCCGTTTAGCAAAACTGGTCGATAAAAAAAACCAAAAAGAGGAACAATCTCAAATTGAATCTATTTCATCGACCAACCAAAAACCCGTTGTATTACTTAAAAAAGTCCAAGATTTTAATAATTCTGAAGGACTAGAACCTACAGATATATCAATAAGAAAACGTGCAGTTAAGTGTAAAAAAACGGATGAAGGTAACAGAAGCCCAATAGTAACAGAAGATATAACAAAGCGTAAATCTGATATTCTTGTTAAGCCAGGGCCGAAATCGAAGACTAAAATAATACAAAGCCCTGATAATAGTGACCCTTATATGTCTGAAACTGGTTCTGTTACTGAAACACCTAATGTAAGTGGTGTTACAAATAATGACACAAGCTCTGATTCTGGAAGTGAGTCTCTCAGTTCATCAAAAAGTTTTGTTAGTCTTGAATTGCTTGCCGAAGTTAAACAAAAAGTTAAACGTAAAAGAGCGCCTAAAGGTTGGAAAGATGGAAATTTTGAACATAAAAAGAAAAAAAAGAAAACAGAACCTAAACAACTCAAGAATGCAGGAAATGTGAATAAAGAAATGCAGAATACAGGAAATGATGAATCGGCGGAAATTCAAAATAATCCTGAAATTCCGGTGTCTAATTGCTTTATAGATAAAACTTATTGTTTCCGTAAAAATCAAACTGATTATGACTGTCGTATGTGTTCTTATAGTGGAATGGATATAGTTCAACATTATAAAAAACAACATCCTCATTATGAAATCCCTCTTTCAAGAATGAGTCCAGCCATGGCGAAAGAAGCTATAAAAGAGTCTGTTAAATTAAACTTTCAAGTAATCAGCAAAGTTTCGTCTAAAAAATATGTTTGTAGGTTTTGTTTTGAAGTATTTGGCAATAAAAAGCCTGTTTTAGAAACATTCTTTTGGCACATTGTGAGTATGCATACTGGTGAATATAAACAACTTTGTTCAGAGTGCTTAAATGTTACTCGATGCCCATTTAATTTAGATATTCCACCACCACCTAAAGAAGCCAAAGGTCAATTAATAGGTTACATATGTGAAAAATGTAACTATACTCAAATATCACTAGAAAATCTTAAGACTCACGTTATTACACGCCACAACGATGAACAAACTGCAGTGTACACAATTAATTTAGCAGTTATGTCGAAATCTGTTATGAATAATCTTTTAACAAATGCTGGCCAACGAAATACTGAAATCAATGGCGCTGAAGTTGGTGCACCACGTATGCTTAGAAGTTGTCGTTCAAATCAAAGTTTCGCGGAGAGTAGTGACATTAAAAGTGATACCACTGAAGGAAGCAGTCAGAAGAAATTAAAAGATGCTGAAAAACCTACAAGTATACAATCTAAAATTACGTTTGAGGATAACAACTCAGATGAAATATCGAACGTTGATAGTGATAATATTTGCTCATTCAAAACAGAACCTGATTCTAATGAACATCAAGATGATTCTCTTGTTAATAACGATGTTGTAAAAAGTACTAGTGACATAGAAATTACTACTAACAAAACCTTAAACCAAAAAGCAAATTCAAACGCAAATGATATTTTTGATGACCCTCACTTCAAGATTAAATATACACAAACCGGGTCTAAGGAGTATATTTGTTGTATAAATGGAAATAATCATTACAAAACAGTGCTATTAATTTCGTTAAAGAAACATGTACAATTAAAACATTCTGAAGTATGGGACGGATATTGTTATATTTGTAAGGTAATAGTTACGCCTCAAGGTCTGTATTATTTTAAAGATTGCTTACAGCACATGTTAGATAAACACGGTAATTTCCCTTTAATAGAAGAAGCAAATGAAAATTCTGAACAAGCATTACCAGAAGTGGAAACCAATACTTCTGACAAAAGCACTAAGGGCGATACTCCAACATTAAAGTCATACATAAATGTGCGCCCATTATCTGATCTAATTACAAAATCACCAACTCTACAGCCCCCTATAGAAAATCCGCCCCCCATTTTACCGATAATTGAAAGTGTAATAAGCCTTGGTACTGGAATTGAACTATCACCAACTAGTTCAATTTATCCAACAACAGAGCAAATAGAACTAAAGAAAAAATACAAATACGAAGAAGCTCAAGCAGAAATAATGTTAAGAAAACATCGTATTGTTTTAGAAGCGATGATGACCCATAACAAATTAGTTCATGTGTTCAAATGTGCTGGTCGATATTGTTCATTTACAACAGATAGCGCTGAGGATGCTTTACTCCACGCGTCGACACATATGCGGATTGGCGGTGAAGATTCCTTAAAATGCGTGTACTGTGACTATGACTCTTCAAATAATGCAATAGATTTGATAACTCATGTATTTAAGAAACACGGATGCTGTCAATTCGTATGTAGCTTATGTTTTTATCGCGCCGCAGTAAATCAATTGGTAGATGCTCATATCAAAAGAGCACATGAAGCACCAGATTGTAATAAAACAATTTTACACACTTTAATTCAAACAGCGGTAATAAACGAAGATGATATTTTGTCTCGAGAAGATGCCGTACAGTACTATGTTTGCCAGAGTAAGTTTTTTAATGTTATATTTTTCTTCATACTTACTTCATTACTTAAAATATTTATTTAACAAATACTTTCAGTTGGACGTGGTACAGATGCTGCATGTAAATTTAAGACATACACACCTGGGAAATTCTCGGAACACATGCATACGCGACATAGCACTGAGAAAGAGTTCCCATGTAATGTAAGTCAAATTGCCAATGTTGTGTTTTTAATTAGATATGCATATATTTATCAGACAGAGGTAGAAAAACCCGGGTTAGTACCTATGATATTATGATGTGCGAATTATCTTCCAAAGTTATTATATACACTTTACTTACGTAAAACGTCGTGAAGAAATATACACGTTTGAGAAAACCTAGCAAGTTTTCGCAAGACCTGTAAAGTTTGCCAACCCGCTTTAGCCAGCGCGGTGGACTACGGCTCGTATTTAACGAATGACCGTTAATAAAAACGAAATACTTATAATTATTAAAAAGTAATTATTATTATATAGCAAAATATTTTTTTCAGTTGTGTCCAGCTATTTTGCCTACGCCAATGGATTTAATAAGTCATGCAAAAACTCACGGCTTAACGTTGTACCAATGTGTGTGGTGTGTATACGGTTCGGATAATGAATCAGGATTATTGGCTCACTCGTCCTCAAATCACCCAGATAAATTGCCTAAAGCATATTTAAGAATAATTACAAATAAGGTGCGTTTATGTATTCTTTTTTAAATAGCATATAAATTGTACCATAATATAGAATATAAAATTTTCTAATTAAACCAATATTATTTAATTTTCAGGAAGGTACCAAAGAATTTAGGGTTTTGCCTCTAGCGCATTTAAATAAAACTGAATTTACTTTTAAAACCATTGCAGCTACTAATTTTAAAGAAAACCCAGTTAAGGAAGCAGAAAGGTCGATAGAATTGCAAAAATTAATCGCTCAGACAACATTTGCGATCGAATCATCCAGTATTAACAGTAGTAACAATGAACAAAATGCTGATTCGCAGACAAATTTACGAACACTGTTAATAAAAGATGAGAGCATTGAAATGGCTTCACAATTACCTGCAATTAGCAAAACTCCTCCATATCAAATTGAAGAAATTAGTACACTAGAAAATCAATTAACACCTGTCATTAAAGCCGAAACACAGGAAACATCAACTAAGGTTTCCCAAATTCTTCCCGATATAGTGTGTTTAGATAGTGATGAAGAAGATACTCGAAATATAATCGATTTATCTGAAGACGGTTCTAATGCTCCAGCCAACTCATTAGATGAAATTTTGACCCATAAGACGGTTCCACATACAAGATTATTTTTGTGTCCTAGGTGTCATGTAACATTGAAATATTGTTCCACTTTTAAAAAGCATATTAATTCATGTCTAAGTCATATCTTTGATCCTATCACTTGCGCCCACTGTCCATTAAAGTTCAAAAAGAATGATTTAGTTTGCCATTATACCAGTGTTCACTCGAAAACCAACAAAACATATGCTTGTCACCATTGTTCCGGCAAATTTAATACATTAGCTATCCTTAAGGATCATGAAAGAATTGAACATAATTCTACGTTGAACACGGCGTCAAATGTTGAAAGTTTTCTTAAGAAGAATACAATGGGTCCTAGGCGACGAAAACGATCTCAAGAAATTAACAAAATAAGCAAAGATAAATGTTCTGAACCTCTAGAAAAAATTAAAAGATTCGGACCACATGACATGCATTTACTACCAATTAACCCTATTCTAGATGATTCTGTGTTTTGTTCTTTGTGTGAATTCAGCACTAAAGTCAGACATAACTTGGTCAGACATTTGCAACTGCATGCACAACAGCAACCTGTACCACAAACTGCTCCTGTCAATCCAGTGCCCCACTTGGAAACAAACGAAAAACACTTTGACAAAATGGTCAATCTAGCTTCAAGTTCCATCACAACCAGAGTGGATAAGAACAAATCAGATAACAATGTCGCTTCTTTAATTATACCCCCAGAGACAGCGTCACGTTATCCAAAATACATATCAGAGAAACATCGTCTAACTTGCGGTGCTAAAGGTTGTTCTTACATATCTGTTGATGAGTCTATGTTAAAATGTCATTGGGAGACCTTACATTCTGATACATGTGTATTTGAATGTGTACATTGCCCTCCTTACCAGCATTTAGATAATTCGATTCCTTTAACAGCTTTTAAAGTTATCAATCATCTTAAAATGCACGATACTAATTTATACGCTTGTTCGTTATGCTCTTTTTATCATTATAACCGGCAAATATTAGAAAGTCATTTGAATGACGTACATAAAGGTGGCCAAGTGTTGATTGTTAGAGAAGAAGGGATTATACCAACCACCCCAGCGCAGTCTCAAATAGCTGCTCCTACAATGGATTTGAAGGCATGGCATTGTGGTCTTTGTAATTTTAAAAGTTTGTCACGATTAAATGCTGTCGAACATTGTGCCAAAACCCATAATTCTAAAATGCAATATAAATGCGCGTATTGTGCCTTTAGGACATCCAATTCAGAGAACGTTCTTAAACATCAATCTAAATCACATACTGACAGACCAGAGGAGATTTTCTATTACTATTATCAAGAAGGCAGCGTACCTGACGACCCAGATGGTTTTCCAATATGGCAAAAACAAAGTCAAATGTTTGGAAATGTAGTATCTAAGATAAAATCTGAGATTCCAAGTGAGAACTTTGAGTCTCCGAGTGTGAGTCTAGCAACTACTCCTCCGCAAACCCCAGTAAACCCAGAAATTGATCTTAACTTAGTGAAAAAAGAGGCACTTGAAGCCTCTGAAGAGACAATAGAAGATTTGTGCAAGGAATTTGGTGAATTTTGTGAACCAAACGGTCTAAAATACAAGTGTTCTTTGTGTAAGCTTGTTATAGAAGACACTATAGAAGCTATGCAGTCTCATCTCTACGAAGAGCTAAAATACAGAAAGTAAGTTATTATCTAAATAATATACTTATATTTAGATAGTTAATACTCTTAAATAAAATACATCCTTGAATGTTTACGAAACTTACATACAAATCTTAATTTATTTACAGATGGGGTTGCAGTATTTGTACATATAAAGCGTTCCATAAAGCTGGCTTAAGAGACCATATGGATATTGAGCATAGACAAAACAGAGACCCAGTACCCTTGCAAGTAGATACAAGAATTGAAACCTGGGTTGCGAAGCTTTTAGAACATCAAACGGTTTTAATTCAACGAAACAAAGCTAATCTCGCAAAACAAAAGGAAGAAATATTTAGACCTGTTCCAGGAACTGTAACTAAAGCTGTAAGTACGATAGAAACAGCAGCATCTAGCAGTGGAACGAAGAAATTGAATTTGATAGAGTTGCAAAAGACATTTGGAGCTTTTGGTGAGGCAGTGAATATGTCGTTTTGTTGTCCGAAGTGCAATGCTCTATTTAAAGAAGAGGATGCTATGCAAAATCATTTGGAAAGTGAATTAAATAAAATAAGGTAATTTTTTTAATTAAAACATCATCTTATCTACTCGTATGTAATATTAAATATAACCTAGTATATTATGATACTCATGATAAAGAGTTTTATCATTATTAATGATAGTCAACAACCTCTTTTATAATATATTGTAAATAGTGATAAATAGAATTAAAAAAAAGTAGATTAGCCATATTGAATACAAAATAAATTCATTTAAATATTTAAAGGGAGATAGTAAAATTCTTATATAAACCTTGATATACTGTTAAGAGGTATTCCTTGATTGGCCTAAGGACACACACTAATAAATAATATCTAACTTTTATTTATATACACATTTCTGAGATTATACAGGTAATATTTGAAATTACTTATATAATACCATAAAAAGAAAACATATTATACAATTGAAGAAGTAATGTATGACATTAAGTAAAAAAATAACGAAATAATTAAAATTTCAGGTGGTTTTGCAGTAGTTGTTGTGTGACGTTCCAAAATTATCATGAAGCACAGTTCCATTGCAGAACTGCACACAGTGGGTCTTCACGACCCGTTGAAGTCATCAGAGATTATTCGGTCCGTTTTACCTGGATTGAAGCGGTTCTACGTGCACAGAAACTAAGTATGAATCAAGTGCCGTCGCTGGAAACTGAAGAAGACGTTGAAGCCGAAAACTCACTGCTCGCTGTGCTTTACGAAGAAAAAGTACCAACACCAGAAGAACAAATGGCTTTAAGGACATCAGTGGCTAGTCATGACAGTGATGACGAGAAGTTAGTAATCGACGAACACAAGGAAATCCGGAAAAAGACCAAGTGTTGCCCTCATTGCGACTACAATACGACGAACAGCAGGATTTTACACGATCATATTTTACGTCACTATGGCCTTAAACCATTGACTTGCACCTACTGTAATATAGACGTTACAAAGAAAGCTTTGTTTAATCACCATAAAGAGAAGCACGGGTCTCTTCCTCTAGGACATAAGATAACGGAAATTCCTAGTGAGACGCCTGCAGAATATCTCGACAAAATATCAAGTATTGAAAACAACAAACTTATTTGTTACGTATGCCGCAACTTGTTAACGGAAAATGAATCGAGAGAACACACTCATAATAATGAAGTCCCGTTATTCGGTAGAAGGAATGACATTGTGGTTAAATGCTCTCATTGTAGCTCATTGTTTTCTAACACTGTAGCTGTTCAAGAACATCATACGATGGCTCACCCGAATATACCAATCAACTACGTTTTAACCAAATTGGCTCCAAACACAACTTCTTCTAAAGAAGTAGTGTACGCTTGCGGAAATTGTAATCAAAAGTTTCCGTATATAAGAGATATTAAGATGCATGTGAATACTTATCATTTTTCAAACCCTGTTTACACAACATTAAAAAAAACACATTCCCAAGATACCGCCATTCAGGATGATACCCTCAAAAGAAAGGCTGATGACAATTCAATCATGCCACCGTCTAAAAAAGTAGCGAGAAAATCAACTACCAAATTGCCATATTCCAAACTTTGTGCTAGAAAGTCCACTACAAAATTGCCGTTTGATATTCCTGGCGAATCCGAGGAGTTTTCATACTACGGTACCAAGCCTTCTTCAGATGGACTTGAAAATGTGACAGCCATGATGTCCTTCTGCAATACAACAATACCGTTCACATTGAATAAATTAAACAACATTATAAACATTAATCCTATAGTGCTAGTGACAAAAATTACGCAAAAGTAATTTCGACAAGAAAATCAAAATATGTGAAAAGTGGCCAATTAAATTGAACTGGTTTTTATTAACAATTTTTAACTAATTAGTTTTTAATTAAGTTAACGGGTTAAAATAGAATCTACGTCCTTTCAAGTTGGACATTATTTTGGCTATTGAACAATATTCCTGAGATTCTTTGTGGATTTTTTAGTTATAAACCAATTATAATGGTATAATCTGTGATTTACTCATTATTTTTTTTTATCTTATCTAATTAAGCCATTTGTTTTACTGTTCCTGAAATGTCATGACTGGTTTTTAATAGTTTTAGTTTTTCGTTATATTAATTAAATTACGCTTGTTATTATAATATTCCAATTAAGGTAATTACTGTATTGAGTATAAGTAGTCTTATAGTATAAGTATAAGTATTAGTTGAATTTAATTTTTCAAACGATGTAACTTCCACATTATGATTATATATTTTTTTGTACACTCCGTTTTTTTGTGCTCTTCCTGGTTCTTAGAAAAACAAAAGAAAAGAAATTGCACAAACAGCGGCTAATAAACTTCTTAAATTTTTATTGTACTTTTATTTCACTGAAGTTAAGAGATATAAAAGTGTCGAAGGCAAATCATCTGATAACTTGTTTCATAATATCGGGTACTATACACATACATATATAACATAATATACACATATATAACATAATATACACATCCATAGTGTTTAGGATTTATTGATACCATAACTTTTTGGTTAACCCATTCAGTGCCAGTGACCCACGACGTGGGTTCATTTATGTCGCATTTGCGGGCCCGAGAACCCACGTAGTGGGCTCTTTATAAATGTAGCTCATTCTTCGTAAATACGTCGTTATACGATTACAAAATGAACTGAACTAATTATTTTAACACGTTCTTTCTAATATATCCATTGGTTTCAAGATTTAGCAAATTATTTTTTTAATAAAATTCAACCAATTTCATACGACGTATTTCAGAGGTGAGTAACCGTTGTATATAATTATTATAATATCGATTTCATTTTTGTTAGTAATATCAGGAAAAACAAAGATATTGTAATAGCTAAATCTAATATGTTATAAAAACCGGCATTTTGATAAATTATATAATAAATTTGTCGATAGAATGGGTGGATCCTTCTTTTTATAATTACACTTTTAGATATTGAAAGAGATTAAGTCTTATATCGGGATGTTTATAGATAGCTATATAAAAGGACTAATTAGAACAAAATTACGATGTACATAAAAATATCCATAAAAATTATTAATATTTTTAAATAAAAAATATCAATATCATGGTTTGCTATCAAATAGTAAACAAATTCTATTCCCAGAAAGTAATCTTATGGAAATACCAATTTTACTATGTTGGTCCATGGTGAACTTCAAAACTACTTATCCGATCTTGACGAAATTATTTTTTAAATATGTGATTTGTTCCAACTTAAAAGATAGATCAGTTTTTATCACTATTAGCCCCTCGTCTGTGTAAACACAAGGATCCTTGCGCCCCCTATTGTCTGTGTAGACAAGGATCCTCTTTTACGGTACCTTTGCCATTTTACACTCAATTTTTAATGGTATGACGTTAATGTTGGGGTTAAAATGTAATTAAATGTTAACACGAGTAGTAAAATAATTAAACCACCCGCTCCACCCGCGATTGAAACTGTTTTTGGATATGTATTTATGGGTACTATTCCCACCGCTACGAATGATCAACGCTTGCAAACCAGTCAATCCGCTTCATTTTTAATTTATGATGATAACGCATTATTAAATAAAACGCTTCATAAATTTTGGGAGCTCGAAGAGACCCCCACGCAAATAATTTTAAGTAAGCAGGACGAAGAATGTGAAAATTTGTTTTCCGTTACTATATCACGTGATTCGTCCGGTCGTTATTGCACCGTTTTGCCCTTTTGTTAGGTAATTCGCGTGCCATGGCACAACGCAGATTTTTATTACTAGAACGAAAATTTCAGTCTAACAATGAACTTCGCATTAGTTATAATAATATTTTTAAGGAATATATCGAGAAAGGGTATATTTCAGAAACGCGATCCGACCGCTTAGAGGAAGGATATTTCATACCGCACCACGCTGTCATAAGACATGATAAAGATACTACAAAAATTCGCCCAGTGTTAGACGCAAGCGCGAAATGCCATAATGGTGTTTCTTTGAATGATATTCTACACGCAGGCCCTAATTTGCAGGCGGATATATTTATAATATTGTTAAATTTTCGCTTGTTTCCGATCGCTATAACCGCAGACATTTTCGATTTTGATTTAATAAATACTGTTTTTTACCGATACAAGCATTTGAAAATCAAACAACATAACGCGTAGTACTATGTTATTATCACAAGGAAAGGGAAACTACGAGTACCTACATGGAAAACATGAGTAAATTGTCCTGTTTTCTTGTTTGTTGCTCAATATAAAATATTTTCTTACAAATTTATGTAATTTCATACCTTTTTTTCATATTCAAAGATAAGTTAATAGTTCATGAAGCTTGTACATTAAAAACATTAGCGTTTTTTTACTTTTTGGGATTTACTAACGCAAAGGAGAAGTATACATTATTTTAAAAGAAATTTTATACTTTTTTTTATTAAAAATCGTAGTAATAAATTGTATTTTGACAGATAATAATTAATATAATGACATAGTCAATACTAAACGCACACATAGATAGAAATGTACATGGCCGGTGCTCGTCTGTACACGGCTGTCATTGAATAGGCTTGCTACAGCGTGTTCTAAATTTACGTAGTTGTTTGATATTAAATAAATAAATAAATATATATGGACAGCTGTTAATTGTCTAATAAATAATAATTTAAAAAAGCTCTGGCTTTACAATAAAATATTTCTTTTCATACATTATTTGTAAATTAATTTGACTTTTAAAAGCTTAGCAACATATATCATAAGTAGCAATCTCTAATACTGCCCTAAATTTTTACACATGTGAACAGTTCGCGTTACGTAAAAAGAACGCTGGAAGAAGTGGTGGGGGGTGTGTTTGCGCATGGGTTCGCATACGAAATTATTATTTTATTTTTGAACTAGCCTTTCGCTCGCGACGTATATTGGTTATTGGCAGATACATTGAAAAATATATTAGATTGAATGTCACTTACTAGAATTATATTAATTAAAAAAATATCTTTGATGTGTGTCAGTGTAGTATGTTTAATTTACTTACAAAAAATATAATTAATTAATTTAAAATATTTTTTAAAATGATTACCTGCATTATTATCAGACTCTCTCTTTATAAAATAATATACGTCAAAAATAGTTTTTCTATATTTTTTATATAAAACCATTTCGTAATTAATAACTTTTGTGTGCGCGATGGTATTTTGAACTGACGAACCAACAGCGAGCCGGAAAGCATGCGGCGAGTGCCTCGCCGTCCCGCGCCCCGCGTCTTACCACCAAATTCGCCTATAAATCGCCTCTGCGCAACATGACAGCCAGCGTTCTTTTTACATGACGCGAATTATACTTTGTTTAGCCTACGTCAGTTCCACGTTGTACGTCATGCTAATCTTTGTTCCATTTCAACGTGAAAGAAAGACAAACATAAAACTAACACATTTTGACATTTAAAATATTAGTACGGATTCAATTTATGTAATAATAATTGCAAGGAGTCTTTATTTCATTATTGTCTTACCTTTTGTTGACTATGATTATTGACAATGTTGATGATTTTTTTTAAAGGAAGAATGTTTTTCAACAACATACGTAGTTTACTACCGTACTTTAAAAATTACTTTACTAAAACTATTTATAAAAAAAAACAAATAATTTACCTAAATACTTAAGGCCCTTCAATAAAATGAAACATTCTGTGAATAATCAAGGATGACAATCAATGACAATAATATAGTAGGAGAGCTAGCGAACTATCCGACTAACTCGTTTTTGATGAATAAATTACTGTACTACCTATATTGTATTTTAATATTTTACCTTCATTCTTCATACGGTTAAAAAGAGTTAGAGTAATTAATTTGCATAATAAATAATTATTAATATAAATAAAAATTTATACTTCACATATAACCCTGTAAAATGTCTAGCAGACTCCTGCAAACGCTACAATATTCAGGCTGCTTGCATATACTTTTAAAAAAAATTAAAGTACATGCCCACAAAACATTAGCCTTGTGGGAGCATTACTACTTATTACAATACCGATGTTAACTTTGCTAGTCTGGTACCTACATTCATTTTCACAGTCATTTTTATACACTTAAACTTATAAAAATTACAACATAATAAAATTGTAGTTTTACGGGAGTAGACTAAGAAATTTTTTCTTTATAAAAAGTGCCTGCCAGAATGGTAACGCACCTACATTTACCGATAATCTTTTTATTCTTCCTGCCTTTATTCCACGCTATATGGGGTCGGCACAACATGTCTTATTCTTTCACTCTCCTCTGTCATTTGTCAACGTGACGTCCACCCCTTTTACATGTATTTATTTCATAATCAATCCATCTCTTTTTCGGTCTTTCTCTACTCTTTTTTTCCTCCTACATAGATATTCAACATTCTCCTTATTATATGACTTTCTTCCCTCCGCATAAAATGCTCTTGCCAATCCAGCCTATTACCCCTCATTTTTACTATCCCCTTGTATAATCATTCCTTAGCTAGTCACACATACATCCATTTCATCATTCGCATTTTGGTCCCATGCACTTTGTTTCATTCATTCCTTCCGTCGCTCAACATGACTCTGAGAAATGTCGCCAATTCATCCATCCCTCATTCAAATTCTAATTCTATTATTAATGTCTCGCTCAATATTGCCGTCATTTTGAACGAATGAACCAAGGAACTGGAAAACGAAGCAGACCGCTAGGTGTAAACCATTTAAAGCATTCAGAGAAACACGAGAGGCCACCAAAATCACAGAACAGCAACACTCCCCAATAATAAAAAAATAAATATATTTTATTAGCATTGCAAATTTAGTTATAAACAGTTAGTCTAATAGTTTATTAGCTCTTAGACTAATACTTACGCACACATGCAATGAAGTATTATTGTCAAGACAGTGAAAATATAAAAATTACGATGTTATATTTTGATATTCTGTGTATTTCGTATCTGGTCATTCTCATTTTCACACTTCAAAAATCAGTTAAAAGGCCCCATGAAAATTTTATCACAATATGTTTTTCAAATTTGTAGAAAATTTTATACTAAGCTTAAGCTTCGTAGCTTAAATCTTCCTATGGGTATTAAGGACGGAAGGATACGTTTTATAATAGAAAATATTTATTTCTTTAGTATGCTAATTTCATAGAAAACATATTTTGGTTCGGACAGGAGCAGACCAGCAGAGAGAGGTTTCGCAAAAGTTAGCTCTATGTAACTATCTGTTCGTTCGTTTTATATTTACTTTTTAAAGTATTTTAACATTTTTACGAAGTGACATAGCTTAGAACCATTTTTAAACCGCAGACTAGAATGACCATCTACACACTATCAGTGTGCTATATTTTTGGAAATCTTAGCTCATTAGCATTAGCATGATATACGAAATATAAATAAAAAAAGTATAATATTGTTTTCATAAGGCAAAAAAGTGATTAAGTAGTGTACTCAAATGTCTATAAAATAAAATCAGTTAGTCATGAGTTGTTAAAATAAGATCTTAACACGTTCACTGTGCAAGCCGAAATAATAATTTGACCTCATACGTGTATAGTGGGTTTTGTTTTTAAATTAACTTATTGTCATAAAAATAAACAAAAAAGTAGTAATGATTTTATTATTATTATTTTTTAATAAGATATGAGGAATTTTCTCCATGTCCCATATGGGGGTCACACACGTCTGAACTTAAATCAAAGAGTAAATATACTTAAATTTAATGAAATGCATGCACAAATATTTTATTTATGTGACAAGTCATCTGTCAAAATCAGTTTGCCGCGATAATTAGTCGAGTAAATAGAGCATTGGACAGTTTTATCTGAGTTTTGTGCTATAACAGAAGTTTAGTGGAAGAAGGTAATACTGCCGCTCAAGCCCGAAAAAAAGCAAAAAAATGGATACGAAATGTAAAAAAACTTTTTCTCTGGCTTGTTATAATAAATATCATTAATATTTTGTGCTAATGAGTAAAAGAGTTTTTATTAATAAATAAATAATTGTCACTTTCTGTGTTTAATTTTGCATAACGTATACCAGCAAAACTAATATAAAATTTCACTGGGACATCATGGTAAATAATTATTATATTCATTGTTCACACGTGTATGCAAGTAAAAAAAAATACTTTCATACGTGCGCGGAATTATATGCCATAGAATTTATTTTAGCTTGTGCCCCACATATGTGCCACGCACGTATGAACTGATCCTCATGGTGCCCCATATGTGGGGCATACACAGGGAACGTGTTAAGTATTCACTAGTTATATCTGGCTAACAAAAGCAGTAACAATATAAACATGTGTACAGTGCTTGTAGGTACTTAGAATTTCAAGTTCGAATGAAATTGCAATGACGGAAAGTATATTTTAACGATATTCTCAAAAACATAAGTATAAATCAGCACTACATAGTTAATGAGAAAATAAGAAAAGTCTGGCGGGGCTGGGGCCTGCCACCTGGGATCTTTGTCGACTGTGGCATGCGTGAATAGAAATCTCCCGCAACCCGAATGGGATTATTAATATTTATTAATATTCAATTTTATTGACTAGTTTTAGTTGTTTATGTATCTATATTCCCATTGATTTAACAGTTTACAACGTGAAAAATAATAATTACATTATAATAATATAAAATAAATATAATAAAGTCGTTTTTTTTTTACTTCATATTTATTTCAATGAAAATTCTCGAAAAGATAAATGATGATTATAATAATAAAAAAAATATATATTAAATAATTTCATTGAGTTTATTTTATTAATTTTATGAAATAAACACGAATGTTGTACACCTCTGTCATTGGAATGTGAATTGTTTTTAACGTCAAAGTTATACGCAGAGCGCATTCCCCATGCCGAAGACCCCGCTCGTGGGTTCACTAGTAATATGTATGGCGGCATGACGTTTGAGTTGTAATGAAAGTGCGGTGGAGACGAATGGGTTAAGTTACGTATGAGTAAATAAAACATTTTGCAAATAAGGAAGCCGCACATGAAAATTTTGTGCCACTGGTAAAAACTATGCTATAATAATTATTATATGGATACGCATAATTATAATGATGGAGAAATATGAGGAATGGAACTACCTACATTTTCGTTATTTATTACGTAGAAATTGAAGTAACATAAATGGATGAAGGTCATAATATGTCGCGAAATTCTATAAAAACTGCAATTCTTAGCAAATAATTACCTTCACAATAATTACCTAAATGATTTGATAGATGTATTGATTTATAGATAAATCGCGTATATTATACAAAATCTGTACCACTTTTTGCTTACTTTTTTAAATACTGATACGGAAAACTGAAAGGTCGTGAGAATTTTGCAACTTCTCTGCTGTAAAAGCGTTTCTAGAACACAAGGAACTATGAAAATGCCAAATGCACCATAGAAAAGACAGATCTTATACATACATATTATTATTAGTGGATTCGATTAATTCCATATCTAGGATACAAGAACTAAGGAGGTATGGTGCAATCTGTAAGGCTTTTGGTGACCCAAGTTTCATAAGAAATGTAGGTTTGTTACGTGAGTTGATAAGTGATCTATAAAGTCGTTTAAGTGTGGAGAATTATATAGATATAAATATAATTTATATTATATAAATAAAGTAATACATATTTGTGCAAATAAGTACAGAAACAATTTGTTTTCTAGATGATAAATGCTGGCAACAAAATTCGCAACAACGAAATATAAGAAATGGAAATGAAGGATTTGTTAATTTACAATTTCTTAAAATTATTTAATTGAACTTTAAACTAAACTTATAGATTAGCTGTAACTGTACTGATAATAAGGAAAAGATATATGAAATCGTTTATTTTATTAATACATTTAGCTGTTGTTGGCTCATGGCAACGACAACGAATGGAAATAAAGGTTTGGAATGTTCCAATTTCTGGAAATGTTTTGAATGTGAGGGTTAGGTAATTTGGTATGGTAATGGAGCCCTCGCCTAATGTTTGTGTGGCCCGCGATGTATTAGAAACATTAACAGGTAGGTACTTAAATCACGCATGCTGCATCTGGCAAGAATTTCATGTTGAAAAGTAATAAAACATTATGAATTTTAATGTATTATAAATGAAACTATCTTTTCGTCATAGAAAATCCGCGACAAAATCCGAAAAGATAGTTTCATTTATAATGTCAAGTATTCGCGTAAACCTAAGAAAGTATTATAATTTTAATGTAAATACTATTTTTGCTTAATTTAATTTATTATAATGAACTGGGATATATTATATATTTTTTAATCAAACGTGATAAAGACTGTTATCATTACGATAGCTCTACTATATTTTGGTAGATGGCGCTATTTTACTGAGTGTTTTGACAACAAAATACAAAATAGTTAATTGCACAATGACTAGATGGCGCTAATATTTAAAATGTTACATTTAACGGTCTATTGTTAATAATAAAATAAATAAGAGACACGCTTAATATACAGGACTCTTTTTCTGATAAAAAATGAATTTCAATACTGTAATACTGTTCTATAAATTTTATATAAATTATAAATTTATAATATTATGTTTCATCTCAAACATTAATATAAAATGTAAAGTAGGTTCCTACTCTCCAAATCAAATCAAATCAAAATATTTTATTCAGCATAAAAATTGTTATAATTTCTTTTACTGAACGTCATGAGTCTACCACCAGTTCGGAAAGAAGACACCTCTGACCTGAGAATAACTGGCGAAAGAAACTCAGCGGGACTAATATTTTTTTTTATCTTGATCTCATTCTTTTTTTTAAATTAAATTGTATATTAACAATAATAATACTCTCCATATAGTACTCTCTATAACCTGGAATAAATTAACTCAATTCAATCAACGTTTCAGTTAAAAATGAGTGTTTTTTTTGTATTTAGCCGTTTTTAATCACCCATTGTTGGGCAGTGGCCCTTCAATACAGAGGGGATCAGTTGTCCACCACGTTGGCCTATTGCGGGTTGGCTTGGCGGTATAGAGTATATTGCTACATATTATAGTATTCTTTATTTCACTTTTAAGAAAATATTATCCAGACATTTTAATATAACTTGTGTATGCAAAGGTGGACTTATCCCTAGAAGAGATCTCTTCCGGCCAACCTTTGTTCGTTAGAAATAATGTCAATAAGCAGGTATAAAATGTGCACAAAGCTGATAGTCAAAGATAATTAATTAGTTACTTAAATATTATACATAATATCATACAATACATACAGCATACCGTACATTTACTGCATACTACTACATACATACTACTAAATAAGTGATAATCTATATAATCGGTTCAATATTTAATAACAGTAATTTAGACAATTTAAGGTTGGGTAAGAAGGTGCTGTTTTAATTTCTGCTTGATGTAATTAATGGAATGACTAAGTTGAATGTATTTAGGCAGCTTATTCCAGAGCTTTGAGCCATATACCGAAAAAGAAGTCAAAAGGAACTTCGTGTTGCTCTTGGGTATGTCAAGCATCGCAGTGATGCAAGGCCGCCTGGAACGAGATGGAGTAGGTCTCCCTACTACTACTTTGGAAACGGGATCGGAGATATAAAGGAGAGTAAGGGTCTTTAAAAATGTTGAAAAGGAACGACAGGATATGTATATCACGGCGAAGTCGGATTGGTCAGATATATGGTTATGCTTACGCAAGCCAAAGATAAAGCGAAAACCTTAAATTTGGCAGGAAGCACCTAGGGACGAATCTGAGCGAAGCGAGGTTTAGTCGTTAGTTAACGTATATTCATACGGTTGCCATGTTATATGGTAATCAAATCGAAATATTTTATTCAGCATAAAAAATCTTACTGTACGTTATGAGTCTACTACCAGTTCGGAAAGAAGAAACCTCTGACATGAGAAGGACTGGCGAAAGAAACTCAGCGGGACTATTTTTTTTTATATCAGATGAAAAATATCAGACTAATTGTACAATATCATTATAAAACAGATTAAATCCTACAATACTGATAAAGTGTATAATTATAATAAAATATGTCCATTATATCATACAGGTGTTGAATGATTCATTGAAGATATTGTTTATCGTCTTATTTGAAATCTAATATAACTTTAGGATCATCAATTGCTATTTAATTTATCCGGGGGACACAGGTTTATAGAAAATTGTTATCATAATAATAGCAATAAGTTGTTGTCAACTGGAAAGTTATTATTCTAATCAATAAATTAGTATAGTTATTAAGTTGGTATAGTTTATATCTGAGTAGATATAGCATCTATCTATCATTGATGAAACGAAAAAGACATTTTTCACAACGTCCTGACGTCTCAACATACATCAAAATCTGCCCTATGGTTTTGCGTGGCATTCATCACTAGAGAACCATGCGACAGACACAAAAAAATTTAATAGTTACTATAAATATTCGGCCTCTGTATTCATAATATAAAGAAAATGAATACCTATGTCTAGAATGCTTAAAAATATTTAACAAACAGATTCGACTTAGAATTTGATTAGGTATATAGTTATCTATGTGTGTTACATAGTTTACAGTCACTGAGCTTCGCTTCGCTCAAGTTTTGATCTTCGGTGCGTTTTAACGATTTATAGATTTCTCAGAGATGTGTCATATGGATCCGGATAACTAGCTACTGTGGTTTTTAAGTGATGCGGTTACAGAGAGACAAATATAAAAAAAAATTAAAACCTATAGACCTATAATACTTTCTTAGGTTTACGCGAATGTTTGACATTATAAATGAAACTATCTTTTCGGAGACCTCTGCATAGATATGACTGTGCTGCATAATGACATGTATTTTTTTTATAAGATTATGTATATACTATATCACAAGCCTGTGCCACTATAAATTTTAATCCAGAGATTAGTGCTATTTATAGTAAAACAATATATCTTTTGCTTAGTTGTGTAAAAGGATAATCTAAATCTTTTTAGTAGTATCTAGTCCTGTAATGAATGTAATGGCATGCCTAATACTAGGGATTGCAATCCGGAAAACCGGATCCGGTAATCCGGCGGATCCGGCATCATTTAACGCTCACCGGATCCGGTACTAATTACCGGATCCGGCGACCGGATCCGGTGTTAGCAATTTTTGGCAAAATAATAGAGCTTTTGCATGAGTTGGTACTTTAAATGCGTAGTGCGTGGTGTTCGTGCGTGCGCGTTGGTGTCTGACATAAATATAAGACTTGTTTGTTAGTATTCTCGAATACTTTAATAATTATAATGGTCTCATCTCAGTAAAGTAAGGTTTAGATTTTATAAAGTTACTTTATAAATAAAAAATAATTGATCTATCCTTGAAAGTGAAATCTAGGAACACTGAGCTACTCGTTACAACGTTAAAATTTGACTAGTTAAACCATAAGTCTACACTAGTCACCACTAAATTTTAAATGTTTGCTCGTTGTCTAATCTTAACATTGGATTGCAAAATGGTATGTCCTTAATGACTGATGGAACAACGCGCAGCCTAAACCGGCACTCTGTCTCTAGATCTGAAACTTTAAGGGTATGTCTTTTGTATAACGTGGTTATCCGATTAGAAAGGATTTTTCAAAATTTTATGCCTAAGGCAGTGAAAAACAGGGGCAAAGTATGTATGGTGTGATTCCAATCTACTTCAAATTTTGCATAAATATACTTTAACAGAATTGATGAAAGACGTGTTTCGTATTTTATTGAAACCTATTGCCTTACGGGGTTAAAAGGGTAATCAGTAATTTGGGGGCAACTTACATCAAAGATGATATAAATACTCCTAAGTGCTTTAGATTTAAATTACAACTTATTTTGGCACATGTTTGAAAACGTAATACTTTTCTCAACAAAGTTAACAAAAAGTTTGTAATAGTAGGTATATGTATATCTACTACTACTACTACGCCAAGAAAACCGAATAATTGGTTCTAAAGAGTAGTCCTCATAACAAAAGGGATGAAATGGTAAATGGGGAATCAATTTTTGGTACATAAGTAAAAGCGTATAGCCAAACATGTATTTTGTACTTTTGGTGCGAGCGAAATCGCGGGTTCCGCTAGTTTTTTATAAACTACTTACCTATATTAAGTACAATGATACTTGAATAACTTACTAACAGTTGATTTTGAACCAAAAAGCGAATATCATATTGATTTGGTCAATCCAGCCGGATCCGGTCGGATCCGGCCGGATTCATGAAAATTCAGCCGGATCCGGCCGGACTGAAAATGACGCCGGATTGCAGTCCCTACCTAATACGAAACTGGCTATATAAAAATTTAAACTAGTTGAAGTCCAAACCGTCTCAATAACTTAATTTAGGTCCACGTTCACTTGAATCATTAATTTTTAATGACATTTCCGTTTTTCATTTATAAATGCGCTGCAAAGTGAAAGCTCTAGGTTTTAATGGCGTTTTTTATGAAAGCATAATTTTAAAATAGGAGCTTTTGAGAGCTTGCTCCTTTGAGCCGGCTCAAGTGCATCCGGTTGCCTTCTCGTTCTTTAATTAATACGTAACCTTGTCTCGTGTAGCAGATTTGTTTCATGAATACTGGTACTGGGTTTCTTCAGACGTTTAAATATAATTTCAAAAAAAAAGCAATAAGGTATCTACATATATTTATTATTTTGACGACATGTTTGACCTTACTTGTTGTGCCAGCGGCCGCGGATTTATACCCTAGGTCATTCTTTTGTGTGGTGAGCTTGCACTGAAGTCATGTGTGTGTTTAGATAATTTGTATATATCTAGATAATACTTTTTTCAGGTTTACACGAATATTCAACATTATAAATGAAACTATTTTCGCATTTTGTCGCGGATTTATTTTGAATTTTCGAATGCTTTAAAAATATATTATAAATATGGCAATAATAATATAAGTAATATTACGTTATACTTGTTACGGGGATTTCTTAAGAATTAAAATACTAGTGATTCTATTTTACGTTATAATGGTTTCTTGATATAATATGTCAGAAATGACATTTTCCTGCAGTCAAAATTATTCTAAATGTTGATCCGAGCTGTCAATGCACCAATCCATCAATATTTGTCCTGTGGTTTTCTCGTGGTGCGGACACAGACAAACAGACAATAATTCTAAAAACTATACATTTAGCCTCTATATCGATTATAATGAATATTTTGTTATATAATTTTATTATATAACTGCCTGATTTATTTCTACAGCCCTTAAAAGCATTATTTATGAAGCTCACTTAATTTGTTCAAAACGCTGTGGTAAACATTGGTTAGTGTTTGCTCAAAGAAATTCGCTTCGAGAGGTCTTTCGTATTTGCGCAGCCCTCGTATGATTCGGACTTCTCATTATAAAGCGAATTGTTTCTTCGTCCACTGGGATCCTATTATTATATCGAAACCATTTTCTTTTTTTTTGGACAATAACAATAATTAAATTGATAAGTAAATATTTTCTTAAAGTCTGTCATGTGGTTACGACTTACTTTTTATACTATATATGCAGGTTTACTATATCCTTAGACCTACTGTATCCTAGATTCAACTTTCATTCCTAATATTTAACCATGATCGGAGAACAAACATTCGTGTTCCTCTCACATTAAGACTCGAACCCGTGACCACTGGCACAGCAAGTAGTGTCACTACAAACTGACGCACACTAAACATGTCTACTATGCAAAGCCTACAACCTCACTTTTCAAAGTTGTCACCGTTTTTGCTTCCATTTAGGTACATTATCAAAAGAGATACAGAGTAAATTTGAATTAGGCTTAGTACTGCTTCGCTTGATTTCAGGCTGTTGCAAATTTCATTTCCTGCCATCCGACGTCGACATTAGGGGATAGGTGGGTGAAGGGTTTTGAAGGACCTATTAGGGCAATACGTGACTTGAATGTATAGTGGTTGCCACTTTAGATACGTAACGCAGTCTAAAAGGATTTCTTGATATTTTTTGTCTTATCTATATTCCTTGGATATTATGAGATTTGGAAAAATAGCAGTTACGTACCCTTTCGTATTATTACGAATACGATAGGAGTTTGTGTGTTGGTAGATCCTGCTTCATCTTAGCAACATGGGAGCGGCAATATACTTTTTCTAACTGCTTTTTATTTCGGTACATTAAGTAGTCGAGATTCTATTGCTATACTTTTATTTATACTAGTGACTCAGCCTCGCTCCACGCGGGTTCGCTCCTTGGTTCTTTTTAACGATTAGTATAGATTTCTCAGGGTTGAAATATTTTAAGACAGTTAAAAGGCTTAGAGAGCTAGCTATGATCATACCAAAAATAAAAAAAATGTATCCAGTGGTTATCTTGTGACTTGTGAAGCGTTCTCAGACAGATAGAAAAAACTCTCTCTCTGGGTCGGTCCCTCAAATCTGAAGATCGTGGTCAGCATCGAGGTTGCATCTGGAGCGGATGGTCTGCCGCCATCGATTTCTGCCAAGCGCATCTCTTACAACCGCAAAAAATGAGAGGGCGACGCTCGGCTTTCACTCGATCGGTCTTGTCTTCGGTGTTTCCAAACACAAATAGAAAAAAAATTAGAATAAACAACATTCTCAAAAAAAAAAAACAGATAAATTATCGATAATAACGATGATTATTTCAATAACTTTTTTCAAAAATATTTTAGACTTTTATTTTTATATTCTTTGTATTTGAGATAAAAGCGTTCTATCTAGATCTTTAAAATGTAATAAATTACACAGTTGATTGATAACAACGAAAAAAAAACTAAATGTTATCTTGAAATATGGACTTTGAAAATATGAGTATAATCAATCAACTCATTGATTTCCATTCAGAAATTTGGTTTTTATGTAATTTGAAACACACAAACAGAGATAATGCTAAAAAAAGGAAATTTATTTACTCATTCTCAGTATACCAAAGTATCTTTTTACAAATATAAGCGAAACTGTCATACTTTCTTAACTGTTATTTCTTTTTATTTTATTTATTAGAACAATCATAAAAAAGTTACATTAAATTCATACGTTATTTGCATCAACAAATATAGAGATGAATGCACTTTTTTGTACAAGTTTGGTTGTTGCAATAATATAAACGAAACATCAATGTTTCTACTAAAAATATTTAGAACAGTATTTTTGGTAATATATGTGAATTAAAATTAAAATAGCTAAAATATAAATAATATTTAGAAAGTTATGTTTTGTGTAATGTTAAGTATTAATAATAAGGAATTCCCAACTTACTGAGGTTTACTAAACAGAAACTAGAAAGACTCAATAACCAAATTTGGTTCAATCCGGGACTCGAACAAAGGACCTCCGAATGTTATTTTATTTGTATTCATACTTGTATACATTTCTATACAAGTCACGCACAGACCAATCCCAAGCGAACTTCATACTATTGTTTACTTTATATAATTTGATCAGTGTGGTATTGCCGAAATCGTATTGCTTTCTGGCTAAATAGTAATTCAAGCACTTTCAACCGTTACGTTCCTTCCTACTTTCCTCTTGTTAAAGATAAATAACTTAAAAGATGTCGATAAGAGTTACCTTTTATATAGATTTTAAAGTAAATAATGTTTTAATGGAGTTCAAAATCGATATCTTATAGGTTCTAAAAGAGGAAATAAGCATCAAGTACCAAGTTTTATTTGTAGATATAATCGATTTATTCCATTATGTGCAATGTTATGGGACTCGCTGACCTGAAAATCTATACTACCCACAAAAAACCAACTTCCTTCAATTTAACCGCTGGTGACGCAGGATCCCTTATTCACACAACCTCGACAGTTATTGTTTCGAGGCTGACTATAAAATCCATGGGATAGCTTCTACACGACAGCGTGTACGTATAACGCTGTTGCTCAACACCTTTCAAATGAAACAAACTACATTGAAATTATTTTTTCCATGCGGGCACTACGAAGACACAGACGGACCAATAGATATACGCTATAAATTTATAATAATATTTATTTTAAAACCCTTCTTTTGCATCGGCGGTTAAAAATAAGATAATCCCTTCCAACTTTTTACCAATAAATCATAAAAACTCATAAAGTTAGCCTCTAATCATGGCTAAGCCTTCTATTACAACTTTTGTAGGTACCTACTAAGGAGACTTAAAAATGAATTATTTTTAAAAGCCCAGAATTTATTAATTACTAGTGACTCTTCCTCACTTGGCTCGGGTTTGTCCTTAGTTACCCCATTCAGTATAAGTTTTTACAAACTTGGATTTTTTTGTTTTTTTTTTTTCATTTTATTTATTACTAGCCTTTCCCGCGGCACCGCTCGCCTTCTAAGGGCTAAAAGTCAAACGAAATATTTTTCTCCCGTTTTTGCAACATTTTACATTGATGCTCCGCTCCTTCTGGTCGTAGCGCAATGTAGGGGAGACCGAGGGGTGTTGAAACAATTTTGACATTTTGTTTAATACACCAAAAACTATAAACAGAAATCGTATGATATTAGTACCAATCGATAGGTAATTCTTTCCGTTTGTAAATGACTAACATAAAGAAATTATAATCATTAAATATTGGTGTGAAAAATCGATGTAACTGTAACAAGTCAACTTGTTTCAACTCCCCTCATACCGAGGTAAGTTGAAACAGGGGTCGAGGAGAGTTGAAACATTTGATTTTTTTTAAGTATTAAGGGACATAAAATAAAAAAGATGATATTATTTAAAGGTATTTATTAAAATACAATTTTTCAAGTACGAAACAAACATTTTCAATACTATTTTGTACTGATATATCAGATAAGTAGGTAACTTATCAGGCCTAATACAAATAATCAACTCTAAAATTAGTTAAAAGTACCATAACGTTCTATTCGTAGCATTAATTTAAATAACTATCACATAAACAAAATTACTGTTCTCTTTCTTCTTCAGTGTCTAGCTGTTTTCCTCTTTGTTTCATAACAAATTGTCTTCTGTCCTCGTCGTGCAATGATGTGGTCTGGTTTCTGTATAATTGCGATGCCAGATTCGTCAACGTCCCATATATCCTTCCCCTGTAACTTGTGTTTGTCAACTACTGTGGTATAATTTTGAAAAAAAAATGTACGTTTGTTGTATTAAAACTTGTAGCTCAAGCGATACTTGTAGGTTGAGGTAATCTCAGACAAAGAATAGGGTGACGTTTCATAGCATTCACCGAAGATCAAAGCCAAACCTCTCCAGTTATTTCATGCTCAGTCCTAGAAGAAGGATTTATTTTATTATATTCTACAGCCAACCTATAGGCAAAAGTTCTGGTTTCCTGAGTTCTCAGTCCAAAGTTAGCAACAGCACAGTTTAAAGGATAGTCATAGAGTACCTTCTCCTCTAAGCAGCAGTAAAAAACAGTCTTTTCGGAATATCCAACCGTTGGAGCAGTCGCCGTTTCGTTCGCTTCATAAGCAGCTTTTATTTTTAATATATTATGTAAGTGTGGTTCAGGTTGTAACTCGAAGCCGCGTCTCGGAGACTTTTCTGTCGCAAAGTTTCTTCTTCTGCTGCGAGGTCATATATTTCACGACTCGCACTACCCTATACCCCTGTCAGTCTCTCTTTTATAATCAGTAAGCACTAAGCATGCTGAAACAAAATAAACAAATTAAATCAACAAAAATAGAACACTAATTGTTTGTGCCCCTTATGTATTGACTGATGTCTGATATAAAACATAAAACGAGGAGAGTTGAAACAGCCTGTTTCAAATCTCCTCAGTAAGAAAAAACCTCCCCATTCTTATTAAATCGACAATCAAGAAGCAAATACACAGAAATCAATTGTAATAAATATATATAATAAATCTCTAGTAAATGAGCTTTCAAAACATATATAACTTATACCAAAATACAAAATCATTATAAAAATATAAACATCGTAAAAAAACGTTAAAAACTTACTTTCCTCGATTTTTGGCACATGTCACTCAGAACTCCATAACCGCGCGACTTACGCCACCGACGAGATCTTACACATCAGCGGGGAGGGAAGCGGTTGAAAAAAGACGTTTCCCTCACTCACTAACGGTTTTAAGTTACAAGAAATCTGTACTGTTTCAAATCACCTTTGTTTCAAATACCCTCGGTCTCCCCTACTTAATATTATAATCTAAAGCCTTCCCCGATAAACGGACTATCCAACACGAAAATAATTTTTCAATTCGGACCAGTAGTTCTTGAGATTAGCGTGTTCAACCAAACAAACAAACAAAAAACAAACTATTCAGCTTTATAATATTAGTATAGATACAAAAAATCCGTGGACCTTAAGGAACATACAAAAACAAAATTAGCCGAATTGGTAGAGTCATTCTCGAGTTTTGCGCTTAGCAACATACATTTTATTTATATAGATTATATATACTTTGGGCGTCACCGTAATAAATTAGATTTTTTTATTTGCAATAAAATGAATACCTATACCTATTTGTTATGATAATTTTTACCATACATTTTTTGCCATAGTTTTCAGTTTAAGAAAAGTAATTACATAAATAAAAATCGTATTTTACCTAGCTTTTTTGTACGGACAAATATAATTAATACTTTTTTAGGTTTACGCGAATATTGACATTATAAATGAAATTATCTTTTCGGATTTTGTCGCGGATTTATTTGGATTTTTGATTTCCGACGTTTCGGATGCTTTACAGCAATCATGGTCACGGGAGAGACTCTATATGTCATAGGTTTACTGAAGAATAATAAGTATGTTGGGACATTATTACACACATCGCCATCTAGTTCCGCCGTAAGCTACGAAGGAAGCTTGTGTTACAGATAACAGATAGTTGATATACTACATATATAAGTTTAAATACATAAATACTATAAATATAAACACCCATGACAAACATTTGAGTTTAATAAATGAATGCCCCCAGCGGGACTCGAACCGCGACCTCTAGCGCAAGAAAGTAGGGTCTCTACCATCTGCGCCATACGTGTCGTCAAAGAAACATACATTCAAAACTAAATAGATTCTAAGTTAAAGATATCCTATTTTCAAATCGGCCTGTTATAACTACTCGTAGCAACAAAACTTTGCATTTAGCAACTAAGTAACAGCAATCAGATTTGCAACAGATTATGTCCTTATCACTAGTAATACCAGACACCTGGGCGATATAATGAATTGGTATTATGAAGATATATTTAAATGTATGAACATATTTTTTATTTTTACCGACCACTTCCTGACTTATCGCAGATAAAATTACTTAATCAATTTAATTGTTTTTCAATTCTACTTTGATTTTTGGTTTTTTAAATTAGTTTAGCGATTAAATTACCATTCTCTTATTGTATTTTTATGTTATAGTTAGTTTTCTATAGTAAGCAAATAGAAAGACTTACTGATTTTTACTGAATATCGCATATTTTACTTACGACTCAACTTCGCTTCGCTCGGGTTCATCCCTTAATGTATTTTAAGTGTTTTAGCTGAACTTCGTTTTGTAATAAAAGTTGCCTAAGTTACTACTTATAACATTGGATATCTGCGCGTGAAGAGAAAAATGTTTAAAATTGTTTAGTATTAAGTATATGTACAGTACATAACTATGTAACTATGCATTTAATGAATTAAAGCTGTTATTAAAGCTGCAGATGTTACAAACAGCTACATCTATTTGTTCTTTTATCTATCTTTTATCTCTATTGAATGATGATTTACTTACTTCGTTATCATGGATAAAAGAAAACAAAAATTACGTCGTGAAAGAAGGTGTACCACTTCCTTCATTAGAGTTTTCAGTGTGGCCTCAGCCTGATGCCCTTTTCTAGTAATAAGCAAGACTGTCAATCAGAGAAGTGCCAGTTTTTTACACTTGTTCCACAGTCCACCATAATAAAATTTCTTCTAGCTTGAAATTGTAATAGCTGTTGTAGGTACCTACGTTGCAAATTGTAACGCTGCTGTAAAGAACATAAAATGAAAACATTTTTAATCCCTTGAAATCGATTTAGGACTTGGATTTGATGCGTTTTCAAACCGATAGACAAAATATTGTAAAAATCATGGAAAAAGTATTACTCTTACTACATATTTGAATTTTCGGTTCTCCAAAGTTTTTTAATTGCAAGCAATAATTAAGCGATATCCAGAACTTTCGTTTTTATTACTTGTAGGTATATCTATATTATAATGCCGCATTAAATACCACCTAAATAATAACATAGCTAATTAAATCATAAAATACGGAACCCTCTTAATTACAATTTTTAATATAAATCTTCTCTTTTCCTAATAGCTTGATAATAGGTACCTATATGTATTCCATTTTTTTTATCTGAGAGCACTGATTGCACACCTGTGAGATAATACAAGCCTAGAGAGTATAAAATAGGCAGTTGCGCTTCAGTCAACATAGTCCTCCTTGTGGTAAAGACAGTCAGCAAAATGAAATTCTTCATAGTCTTGCTCGGTTTAGTGGCGGTTGCCTACGGTCAAACCAACGTGCACAGATGTAAGTAAATAATATTTAATATCAATATTATAATTATTATAATTCTTAAATCTGAAAAAAAAATCTTAATATTAATGTTCAGTTGATGTTTTTTAAGATTCTGATTTATTGTTTGATGATGATGAAAGAATGGTAATTTTGTTCATAGGTGCTGGCAACGCTGGTCCTCTGCCTACCAGAACCACCATTGAGGGCTGTACCAACCCGCCCTGTAACCTGCCACAGCTCAGAAATGCGGTCATTCATATGTCATTCACAGCTCGTATGTACTTCATACATACTAATATGAAACCACATTAATTAAACCTGTAATATTACTATGATTATTTCACTTACGAGATAAGAAAAAAATTGACTTACTAATTGCTCCACAGCTCGCAACATCAGGACGATGCGTACCCTAGCCACGGCGTTCATGGGCGGCATCGCCATCCCATACAACCTCGGCGCCGCCGCGAACACCTGCAACTTCCTCACCAACACTCGCTGTCCGGTCAACAGAGGCGTCAACGTCAACTACACACTCAGGATGTTCATCGAGTCCTTCTTCCCCGTCGTAAGTCAAATAAAGAAATAAGACTAAACGTAGTAGTCATAGAAATCTAACCATTTTAGAATTTTTGTCATGGATTTCCGTTGCTAGAAATACCAGGTTTATAAATTTAAAAAAATCAAAGATTATTTATTTAAATTATAGATTGTACAATATAGAGTGGAATACTAACAGTGTTGTGATATTTGTAGCAACTAACTTTTTGAAGTCATGTCTCTATTATAGCTAAGTCTTTTTCCTAAGAGTCAACTCAATATTACTTAAACTAACCGTTCTATGGCCTGGTCCTAAGAAAGAACTGAATGTCATACTAATTATGTTTCTCCTCCGCAAGGGTACTTCGGTCACCGTGGAGATGCGCGTGGTGGATGAAAACAACCAGTCGGTGGTATGCGTGCGCGTGCCCATACGCATCGTGAGAGGGTGAATCTGGCGGCCGAAGTCTAACAACATATCATGAAATATGAACACTTCTGAATGTATATAAAGATGTTAAGATAGTAATAAGATACAATAAAATCATTTAATACAACAACTTTCTTTTTAATAATAATATGTGTGGAGCCCATTATTGATAAATCAATTATTATTCTGCGGTAAACAAAAAAATTAGAGATGGGCCGAGTACTCGGTTAATACTCGGTACTCGGCGGTTATTTTGATACTCGTACTCGGCCGAATAACTCGGTTTTAATGCCGAGTATACTCGGTTTTCAGTAAAGCAATATATATAGGTAGATATAATTAAAACAGCAGTGTTATATAATCAAAAAGTATTTATAACTAATTTAGGAAATTTTTGACAATCTCAATTATGATAATGAGTGAGTAGTATTGAGACAAAATTAGGAGAACGTTAATGAAAAAATCAATATTTAAAATTTAATAAAAGTAAATTATGATGCAGGAACACAAGCCTCTCTGCACGTTCTGGTAACAGCCTATTCCTTTTTTCTTCATAGACGTTATCGGCCACCGAAAATAAACGCTAGCTATACACGGTGCTTGCAGGTGCACATAGAAACACTCTTGCTAATCGTGGAATTTGATTGAACCGAGTTACTCGGCCGAGTACTCGGTTGGAAAAAAATTGAACCGAGTAAAACTCGGTACTCGTTACTCGGCAAAAGTGCTACTCGGCGCATCTCTAAAAAAATAATGGTATAGAGATATTCTAATACACTGTAAAAGAAATACTAGATACTTATTGGCATTTAGAATAGTTATCTGTCCATAAAAATAGTAATCATCAACTTTTTTTATAAACCTGCGAGGTTTTTCGAGACAACGACTACTTTTGCTCTCATTAATAAAATAAAATTATTGCGTGTATCAATGTGCACATTCGCAAGCATTTCTTGCAAAATATACTTTTTATGGAATTCAATTTATCAGTACATATAATTAAAATTGAAGTGTCTGTTTTTAATTTCAAATGAACAGTTTTTCACTAAATTCATGTGAAAGTATTAAAAAATCAGTTTTTAATTTTGTTTTGTCAGTCTTCTGGACTTTAACCCGCAGATCGCTAATGTTATAAGGAGTAACTTAGGCAACATTAATCATATTAGAGCATTATAAAAACCGTTAACTTATTTTAACTTACGCCCAGCGAAGCGGGCCGGGTTTGCTAGTGTTTTATATACTCGTAATAATTAGGATAGGAGCGATAAATTTTTTTCGAATAAGTTTTATTTATTTTTAGTTTTTTTCATTTAATTAAATACAGTTTCCTATTTCCCCTCTCATAATGCACCTATAGATGTTTCACCTCAAAAAATAGACCACATTAGTCGTAAGCAGATATAAATAGATAGATACGTATTTAAGCACTTTAGATATCTCTGAGTAAACTTAAATGAAATAATTAGGTTATAAATGCAAGATTTTTTGTTTATTATTATTGGAATATCAGCAATCATCACGGTCCTGTTAAATTGTGCTGCACTACCACTAAATAATTGTACTCTGTGTATATTTTTAACTAAACATACCTAATAAGTAGTTGAAGCAATCTTCAAAATGCTTAAGACTTGTAATGACTACCAAGAGTCCTAAAAAAGTAAACTATTTCATATTGAAATTACTTTATTCTACTTGTTACTAATGAGGACTAAAATAAAAATTTAATATCTTGCTTATAAAAATATTATATTATTAAATTATTAAGAACTGATATTCACTGTTCGCCCCATTGGCCTTAACGGGACTAAGACATTATTGAATCCCCCAGTTTGATGCTGCTTCTCGTTTTTATACTCCGTCGAGTTCTTACTAGATATTCGTTGCTTGTACATAAATTTGATTTTGAATATACTGAAAACTACAACAAAAGTAAGTATGACGACACGTTTGGCTCAGTGGGTAGTGACCCTGCTTTCTGCGCCAGCGGTCGCGGGTTCGAGTCCCGCTGGGGGGATACATTTGTTGAGCACGAATGTTTTTACTCCAGTCATGGATGTTTATATTTATAATATGTATGTATTTAAACTTATATATGTGTAGTATATCAACCATCTAGTATCCATAACACAAGGCTCGTACCTTACCGTGGAACTAGATAGTGCTGTGTGTAAATGTCCCATATTTATTTATTTATTTATTTATAAAGTTTAAAAAAACTTTACTTCTGTGATAAAAACGCGTGATTTATATAATAATATACTAATTCTATCAATTGGTTAAATATTTTAATGTGCCAGATTATTTCGCCAATGTCACATAAAAGGGAAAAGACATGTTAGAGATTAGAACACACATAAAAGAACGACTTTTTAAGCAATTGTTTCAAAGCTAGAGTTTTGAGTAGAGTTGCATTAAATTACATTCTTATCACTTTCTTTAAACATGATACCGATTCGATATCTGGTATTGTCGTAGTACAAATAGGGAAAATTGTTTTCCCCATGTGCACTTTTTAAATTTTAATTACTTACTCTATGATTAATTGTCAAAATTACATCTTATTATAACAAATATATCGTAGTTAGTCGGAAAAAAATCTGAAAGTATTATATCATAAGGTTAAAGAGTTATAGCCAATTTTCTACGATGAGGCATTTGTACGAATGCTCCCTACGCGTGAGTTGCGTTCGTACAGCAGGCGGGATACTTTCGCATTCAATGGGGTGGATTCATAAAGAGCAATTAAAAAGCCTTTAATTTTTTTAAAGTTGTTGTTTGTTTAAGGCAAGAAATTAAACTTGTTAACTATTATAAAATAATATAAAACAAACTAACTATGATTGTTATCATACTTATACATTGTTTTAGGAACATGACAAAAAATAAAAACTTTCTAAAATAAAATATTAAACTTTACTATCAGTCTATATGAAATATCTTTGTATTACAATATGATTAATCGCTAAATTCATAGAATTAGGGTTCGCATACACTTTTTTATAAAAGTTACACCATGATTCTACAACTAGTAATAAAGCAAAGTAAAGTATGAAAAGTTTCACATCAATATAAATAAAAAATGTATGTACTATTAATAGTAGGTATGTCAAAAAAAAAAATTAGTTAAAGTGAAGAAAAATCGACATTTGATGTGTTAGTCGAAATAAAAATCTAAAGGGGAACCATTCGTTCGCGTACGAATGTAACCCATAGTGTACGAATTTGCCTCACCCTCCGCACAAAACTATTTTTTTATGGTAAAAAGGGGGCAAACGGACAGGAGGCTCACCTGATGGTAAGTGATAACCTCCGCCCATGGACATCTGCAAGCCTGTTCAGAAAAGGGAGGGAGGTAAGAGGGAGGGAGGGAGAGGAGGGAGGGAGAGGAGGGAGGGAGAGGGAGGAGGGAAGGAGAGTGGGCCTCCCGGACTCTCACTCACCGGACGAAACGCGACAGCATAGCTGCCACTTCACGCCGGTCTTCTGTGAGTGAGTGGTACTACTATAATACGGGGCGTGCCAGCCCATTCGGCTGTTACATTACAATTATGTATATAAATTCTAAGTTAGTATGAGAAATATTACTATTTAAGCACAAAATAAACAATGTCATATAATAATTTATACTATATTGTAAAAAACATTAAAAAAATATTCATAATTACGAACTAAACTTCAGTAAAAAATTTACTTACCGCGCGCGAAAACACTTCGTTTTCACAGCTCAAAGCAGCTGAAGCAAAGGCATCTGTATGTTTGTGTTTAGTGTTTCTGTTATAGTTAATTTATGAATGTACTACCTACTAATATTAAGTTTATTTAAGTAAAAGTTAACGTATTTATGAAGGTAATTTCCAAATATTTTTGTGCGACCATTTCTTTTTCCTTTTTGCTATGACATTTTTTGCGTTTCGAAATTTTTTTCAGATTAATTATTTTTAAAATTAAAAATTAAAATATAAAGTTATGAAAAGGAGTAGTTATAATCGTTATCTGAATAAATGTGGAGAGTTAATTTAGGATATTAGACTTTCTCATTTAATAAATTTAATAATTATTATCATTAATATATATTAGGTGCGTATATTTTTGTGTATAGAAATTGGTTAAGCCATAAAAACCAAGAGGGTAATGTCAATGATACAAAAAAGCTTATCCTTTAAATCTTTCGGTTTGAGAAATACGGAACCCTCTAAATTATAAAGCAGATGCAAGCCACTACTGTACATAGATAACTTGATAAAAGCTTATTTGTTACTATATTTTATCTGAGAGCACTAATTGCACACCTGTGAGATTGTACAAGCATATATAGTATAAAATGGGCAGTTGAACCTCAGTCAACATAGTCCTCCTTGTGGTTACAGGCAGTCAGCAAAATGAAATTCTTCATAGTCTTGCTCGGATTCGTGGCGGTTGCCTACGGTCAAACCAACGTGCACAGATGTAAGTCGAAATTTTATGATTTACTAAACTGAATTTAAATTGATTATTTTACTACTTATTTTACTGTAAAATGAGACCTGAAGGACTTTTTTACCCAGGATTTTATATAGATGAATAATATAATTAGTTTTATACACATGCCACGTTGTAATTGCAAGATTTTTTTTAAGTATATCAATGAATAATCAGTATCTAAAACAGTTTGTGTTGTCTTTTGAGATTGTATTTATTAATATTTATAGGAATTTTTTTAACTGTTTGAATTTGTCTTATTATAAAACTACATTTCAAATAACTTAGTAAGTATCAATTGAGAAAATGTTAGATCCATCAATTGATTTGTGTTATTTGTGTATTGATATTTTAATTAGTCAAACGTAACATTTACCTATTAATTATGTAGGAATGATCTCAGTGTGAATGGTAATTTTGATCATAGGTGCTGGCAATGCTGGTCCTCTGCCTACCAGAACCACAATTGAGGGCTGTACCAACCCGCCCTGTAACCTGCCACAGCTCAGAAATGCGGTCATTCATATGTCATTCACAGCTCGTAAGTACTTCATACATACTAATATGAAACCAAATTAATTAAACCTGTAATATTACTATAATTATTTCACTTACGAGATAAGAAAAAAATTGACTTACTAATTGCTCCATAGCTCGCAACATCAGGACGATGCGCACCCTAGCCACGGCGTTCATGGGCGGCATCGCCATACCATACAATCTCGGCGCCGCCGCGAACACCTGCAACTTCCTCACCAACACTCGCTGTCCGGTCAACAGAGGCGTCAACGTCAACTACACACTCAGGATGTTCATCGAGTCCTTCTTCCCCATCGTAAGCTAAATAAAGAAATAAGACTATACGTAGTAGTCATAGAAATCTAACCATTTTAGAATATTTGTCATATATTTCCGTTGCTAGAAATACTAGCTTTATAAATTAAAAATCAAAGATTATTTATTTAAATTATAGATTGTACAATATAGAGTTCAATATCAATACTAACAGTGTTGTGATATTTGTAGCAACTAACTTTTTAAAGCCATATATCTCCATTATAGCTAAGTCTTTTTCCAAAGAGTCAACTCAATATTACTTAAGCTAACCATTCTATGGCCTGGTCCTAAGAAAGAACTGAATGTCATACTAATTATGTTTCTCCTCCGCCAGGGTACTTCGGTCACCGTAGAGATGCGCGTGGTGGATGAAAACAACCAGTCGGTGGTTTGCGTGCGCGTGCCCATACGCATCGTGAGAGGGTGAATCTGGCGGCCGAAGTCTAACAACATATCATGAAATATGAACACTTCTGAATGTATATAAAGATGTTAAGATAGTAATAAGATACAATAAAATCATTTAATACAACAACTTTCTTTTTAATAATAATATGTGTGAAGCCCATTATTGATAAATCAATTATTATTCTGCGGTAAACAAAAAAATTAGAGATGGGCCGAGTACTCGGTTAATACTCGGTACTCGGCGGTTATTTTGATACTCGTACTCGGCCGAATAGCTCGGTTTTAATGCCGAGTATACTCGGTTTTCAGTAAAGCAATATATATAGGTAGATATAATTAAAACAGCAGTGTTATATAATCAAAAAGTATTTATAACTAATTTAGGAAATTTTTGACAATCTCAATTATGATAATGAGTGAGTAGTAATGAGACAAAATTAGGAGAACGTTAATGAAAAAATCAATATTTAAAATTTAATAAAAGTAAATTATGATGCAGGAACACAAGCCTCTCTGCACGTTCTGGTCACCTATTCCTTTTTTCTTCATAGACGTTATCGGCCTCCGAAAATAAACGCTAGCTATACACGGTGCTTGCAGGTGCACATAGACATACACTCTTGCTAATCGTGGAATTTGATTGAACCGAGTTACTCGGCCGAGTACTCGGTTGGAAAAAAATTGAACCGAGTAAAACTCGGTACTCGTTACTCGGCAAAAGTGCTACTCGGCGCATCTCTAAAAAAATAATGGTATAGAGATATTCTAATACACTGTAAAAGAAATACTAGATACTTATTGGCATTTAGAATAGTTATCTGTCCATAAAAATAGTAATCATCAACTTTTTTTATAAACCTGCGAGGTTTTTCGAGACAACGACTACTTTTGCTCTCATTAATAAAATAAAATTATTGCGTGTATCAATGTGCACATTCGCAAGCATTTCTTGCAAAATATACTTTTTATGGAATTCAATTTATCAGTACATATAATTAAAATTGAAGTGTCTGTTTTTAATTTCAAATGAACAGTTTTTCACTAAATTCATGTGAAAGTATTAAAAAATCAGTTTTTAATTTTGTTTTGTCAGTCTTCTGGACTTTACACCCGCAGATCGCTAATGTTATAAGGAGTAACTTAGGCAACATTAATCATATTAGAGCATTATAAAAACCGTTAACTTATTTTAACTTACGCCCAGCGAAGCGGGCCGGGTTTGCTAGTGTTTTATATACTCGTAATAATTAGGATAGGAGCGATAAATTTTTTTCGAATAAGTTTTATTTATTTTTAGTTTTTTTCATTTAATTAAATACAGTTTCCTTTTTCCCCTCTCATAACGCACCTATAGATGTTTCACCTCAAAAAATAGACCACATTAGTCGTAAGCAGATATAAATAGATAGATACGTATTTAAGCACTTTAGATATCTCTGAGTAAACTTAAATGAAATAATTAGGTTATAAATGCAAGATTTTTTGTTTATTATTATTGGAATATCAGCAATCATCACGGTCCTGTTAAATTGTGCTGCACTACCACTAAATAATTGTACTCTGTGTATATTTTTAACTAAACATACCTAATAAGTAGTTGAAGCAATCTTCAAAATGCTTAAGACTTGTAATGACTACCAAGAGTCCTAAAAAAGTAAACTATTTCATATTGAAATTACTTTATTCTACTTGTTACTAATGAGGACTAAAATAAAAATTTAATATCTTGCTTATAAAAATATTATATTATTAAATTATTAAGAACTGATATTCACTGTTCGCCCCATTGGCCTTAACGGGACTAATAGTCCGGCAGGTAGTGTCAAATTTGACCGGAGCATTTTGGCATGGCTTTCGTTTTTTTGTATAGTCAGTTGTTCCAACGCTTATTAATAAATAAATTGTCAGTTGGCCCAAAACCGGGGCATAAGATGAGAAAATGCCAGGAAACTTGATAGTAAAAAAATGTTCTTGGACTATTTTGGCAAAGATAAAAAAGTATAAATAATTAGTTTATGAATTGTAGATCTCAAAAAAAAGTGTCAGCTGTATCATGTACGTGACAAAATATGTTAGCTGATCATGTGAACATGTCAAAAAATCAGAAAACCTTGTAGCATTTTGGCAAAGCTGAAAATTGTATATATTGAAGATTATAATTCAATAATCATAATAATTTATGTCAGCTGGAATTTTAACAAGGCACAACCTGTTAGCTTGACTTTCAAAGTTTGGTTATTAGGTATATCAGATCATTATGGCATGGTTTTTGGTTTTTTGTATAGTCAGTTGTTCCATCGCTTATTAATAAATGAGGTATCAGTTGGCCCAAAACCGGGGCATAAGATGATAAAATGCCAGGAAACTTCAATAAAAAAATTTTTTTTGGACTATTTTGGCAAAGATGAAAAAGTATAAATAATTAGTTTATGAATTGTAGATCTGAAAAAAAAGTGTCAGCTGTATCATGTACGTGACAAAATATGTTAGCTGATCATGTAAACATGTTAAAAAATCAGAAAAACTTGTAGCATTTTGGCAAAGCTGAAAATTGTATATATTAAAGATTATAATTCAATAATCATAATAATTTATGTCAGCTGGAATTTTAACGAGGCACAACCTGTTAGCTTGACTTTCAAAGTTTGGTTATGAAGTATAATATCAGATCATTTTGGCATGACTTTTGTTTTTTTGTATAGTCAGTTGTTCCAACGCTTATTAATAAATGAGGTGTCAGTTGGCCCAAAACCGGGGCATAAGATGAGAAAATGCCAGGAAACTTGATAGTAAAAAAAATTTTTTTGGACTATTTTGGCAAAGATGAAAAAGTATAAATAATTAGTTAATGAATTGTAGATCTTAAAAAAAGTGTCAGCTGTATCGTGTACGTGACAAAATATGTTAGCTGATCTGATATTATACTTCATAACCAAACTTTGAAAGTCAAGCTAACAGGTTGTGCCTCGTTAAAATTCCAGCTGACATAAATTATTATGATTATTGAATTGTAATCTTTAATATTTACAATTTTCAGCTTTGCCAAAATGCTACAAGTTTTTCTGATTTTTTGACATATTTACATGATCAGCTAACATATTTTGTCACGTACATGATACAGCTGACACTTTTTTTTAAGATCTACAATTCATAAACTAAATTATTTATACTTTTTCATCATTGCCAAAATAGTCCAAGAATATTTTTTTTTTCATCTACGTTAATATTTTCTCTAGCCCAAAAGCCCCGGAGTCGCGCCAGCTGACAATTATTTTTGTTCTCATACAAGTACTAACTATCAAAATAAGTTCATAGAGTCCATGCCAAAATCACCGTAAAAATTTGACACTACCTCCCGGACTATAAGACATTATTGAATCCCCCAGTTTGATGCTGCTTCTCGTTTTTATACTCCGTCGAGTTCTTGCTAGATATTCGTTGCTTGTACATAAATTTGATTTTGAATATACTGAAAACTACAACAAAAGTAAGTATGACGACACGTTTGGCTCAGTGGGTAGTGACCCTGCTTTCTGCGCCAGCGGTCGCGGGTTCGAGTCCCGCTGGGGGGATACATTTGTTGAGCACGAATGTTTTTACTCCAGTCATGGATGTTTATATTTATAATATGTATGTATTTAAACTTATATATGTGTAGTATATCAACCATCTAGTATCCATAACACAAGGCTCGTACCTTACCGTGGAACTAGATAGTGCTGTGTGTAAATGTCCCATATTTATTTATTTATAAAGTTTAAAAAAACTTTACTTCTCTGATAAAAACGCGTGATTTAAATTATAATATACTAATTCTATTAATTGGTTAAATATTTTAATGTACCAGACTATTTCGCCAATGTCACGTAAAAGGGAAGAGACATGTTAGAGATTAGCATTTTAAGCAATCGTTTATTGAATCTAGAGTTTCGAGTAGAGTTGCATTAAATTACATTCTTATCACTTTCTTTAAACAGGATACCGATTCGATATCTGGTATTGTCGTAGTACAAATAGGGGAAATTGTACACTTGTCCCCATGTGCACTTTTTAAATTTTAATAACTTACTCTATGATTAATTGTCAAAATTATCTAGTTTCTGCACCTTATTATAACAAATATATCGTAGTTAGTTGGAAAAAAGTCTGAAAGTATTATATCATAAGGTTAAAGAGTTATAGCCAATTTTCTACGATGAGGCATTTGTACGAATTCGTACAGCAGGCAGGATACTTTCGCATTCAATGGGGTGGATTCATACAGAGCAATTAAAAAGCCTTTTTAAGTTGTTGTTTGTTTAAGGCAAGAAATTAAACTTGTTAACTATTATAAAATAATATAAAACAAACTAACTATGATTGTTATCATACTTAATACATTGTTTTAGGAACATGACAAAAAATAAAAACTTTCTAAAATAAAATATTAAACTTTACTATCTTTTATAAAGATATTGAAATATCTTTGTATTACAATATGATTAATCGCTAAATTCATAGAATTAGGGTTCGCATACACTTTTTATAAAAATTGCACCATGATTCTACAACTAGTAATAAAGCAAAGTAAAGTATGAAAAGTTTCACATCAATATAAATAAAAAATGTACTATTAATACTAGGTATGTCAAAAAAATGAAATAATATAAGTATTCAATTTAGTTAAAGTGAAGAAAAATCGACATTTGATGTATTAGACGAAATAAAAATTTAAAGGGGAACCATTCGTTCGCGTACGAATGTAACCCATAGTGTACGAATTTGCCTCACCCTCCGCACAAAACTATTTTTTTTATGGTAAAAAGGGGGCAAACGGACAGGAGGCTCACCTGATGGGAAGTGATCACCTCCGCCCATGGACATCTGCAAGCCTGTTCAGGAAAGGGAGGGAGGGAAGAGGGAAGAGGGAAGGAAGGGGAAGGGAAGAGGGAGGGAGGGAGAGGGAGGAGGGAGGAGGGAAGGAGAGTGGGCCTCCCGGACTCTCACTCACCGGACGAAACGCGACAGCATAGCTGCCACTTCACGCCGGTCTTTTGTGAGTGGTACTATACGGGGCGTGCCAGCCCATTCGGCTGCTACATTACAATTATATATATAAATTCTAAGTTAGTATGAGAAATATTACTATTTAAGCACAAAATAAGCAATGTCATGACTATATTGTAAAAAACATTAAAAAAATATTCATAATTACGAACTAAACTTCAGTAAAAAATTTACTTGCCGCGCGCGAAAACGTGGCGGGATTGACGTAAAGTTTTGCTTACAGAATGGCGGCCAGTATGCCTACACTATGAAGCAAAGGCATCTGTATGTTTGTGTTTAGTTTTTCTGTTATAGTTAATTTATGAATGTACTACCTACAAATATTAAGTTTATTTAAGTAAAAGTTAACGTATTTATGAAGGTATTTTCCAAATATTTTTGTGCGACCATTTCTTTTTCCTTTTTGCTATGACATTTTTTGCGTTTCGAAATTTTTTTCAGATTAATTATTTTTAAAATTAAAAATTAAAATATAAAGTTATGAAAAGGAGTAGTACCTGATATCGTTATCTGAATAAATGTGGAGAGTTAATTTAGGATATTAGACTTTCTCATTTAATAAATTTAATAATTTTTATCATTAATATATATTAGGTGCGTATATTTTTGTGTATAGAAATAGGTTAAGCCATAAAAACCAAGAGGGTAATGTCAATGATACAAAAAGGCTTATCCTTTAAATCTTTCGGTTTGAGAAATACGGAACCCTCTAAATTATAAATCAGATGCAAGCCACTACTGTACATAGATAACTTGATAAAAGCTTATTTGTTACTATATTTTATCTGAGAGCACTGATTGCACACCTGTGAGATTGTACAAGCCTATATAGTATAAAATGGGCAGTTGAACCTCCGTCAACATAGTCCTCCTTGTGGTTACAGGCAGTCAGCAAAATGAAACTCTTCATAGTCTTGCTCGGTTTCGTGGCGGTTGCCTACGGCCAAACAAACGTGCACAGATGTAAGTAAATAATATTTTATATCAATATTATAATTATAATTCTTAAATCTAAAAAAAATCTTAATATTAATGTTCAGTTGATGTTTTTTAAGATTCTGATTTATTGTTTGATGATGATGAAAGAATGGTAATTTTGATCATAGGTGCTGGCAACGCTGGTCCTCTACCCACCAGAACCACCATTGAGGGCTGTACCAACCCGCCCTGTAACCTGCCACAGCTCAGAAATGCGGTCATTCATATGTCATTCACAGCTCGTAAGTACTTCATAAAATACTAATACGAAACCAAATTAATTAAACCTGTAATATAACTATAACTATTTCACTTAAATAAAAATTTCTTATGAATTATAATGAACAATTTAATACTGTTTTTTATCTTTTCTATAAAAGTTCAAATACCGGGTCGAGCCGTCCTCATACGAGATAACAAATAATACTTTCTTAGGTTTACGCGAATACTTGACATTATAAATGAAACTATCTTTTCACATTTTGTCGCGAATTTATTATGATTTTTGGTTCCCGACGTTTCGAATGCTTTACAGCAATCATGGTCATTATGAGATAATAATGATATAATTTGACTTACTAATTGCTCCATAGCTCGCAACATCAGGACGATGCGTACCCTAGCCACGGCGTTCATGGGCGCCATCGCCATACCATACAACCTCGGCGCCGCCGCGAACACCTGCAACTTCCTCACCAACACTCGCTGTCCGGTCAACAGAGGCGTCAACGTCAACTACACACTCAGGATGTTCATCGAGTCCTTCTTCCCCGTCGTAAGTTAAATAGGCGTGAAGAAATTAGACAATACATTGTAGCCGTAGAAATCTAATCATTTCAGAATTGTTGGATTTCCGTTGCTAGAGAACCTAGCTTTTTAAATTAAAAGTTAAACATTATTTATTTAAATTACTAATAATAAAGTATGGAATACTAACACAGCTATAATATTTTGTAGGAACTAACAAAGAGTCACCTAGTCAAAGGGTTACCTCAATATAACTTAAGTTCACTAATGTATGGGCAATAAAAAATATGAAATAACCGTATGCCATACTAATCATGTTTCTCCTCCGCCAGGGTACTTCGGTCACAGTGGAGATGCGCGTGGTGGATGAAAACAACCAGTCGGTGGTTTGCGTGCGCGTGCCCATACGCATCGTGAGAGGATAAAATTAGCGGATGAAGTCTAAAAACATGACTTGAACTTCAAACACAATTCAGTTTCCAATGTATATAAGAATATCAAGGAGTTTAATAAAACTATAAATTACAATAACTTTTTTATATTTATATAATACTAGCCGTTCCCCCGGCTTTGCCCGCGTTTAAAGGCTGGAAACTAAATTCTTTTCAGCACCCCTTCCCCCTCGCCACCGCCGTCATGCACACGGTGATCATTATTTTGTTGCGGAGTTATGTTAAAACCATGATATCTCGTAAGATATTCATTGATATCAAATGATGCCCAGAGAAATTTCTTTCAAAATTAAATACTTGTGATGAGTAACTTCTTTATTTAGGTAAGGAGTAATATCATGTTTATAAAAACGCTTTCTCAAATAATGCATTGCCTTAAAAAAAAATTGATTACCATAAAAAAGTTTACAGCGAGTCAACCTTACAAGATAGAAATATGCTATCCCGGACTTTTTTTGGAACTTTTTTTTTCCGTCATACATGATTTTTTTTTATTTTTTATAAGGACCAACAACATAACATACAATGCATTATACAAAAACCCACATAATAACTAGTTCTAGAATTTTTGCATAACTTCAACCGTTTACGCAGCGCACGCAATGGAAGCTCTCAAAGGGAATATTTTTCTCCCGTTTTTGCAACATATTTCATTGAAACTCCGCTCCTACTGGTCGTAGCATAATGAAATATAGCCTATAACCGTCCCCGATAAACGGACTTTCCACCACAAAAATATTTTTTCAATTCATACCAGTAGTTCGGTACCTTCGGGTAGCAGCCGAATGGGCCGGCACGCCCCGTATAGCCCCCCCACTCTCTCACAGAAGACCGGCGTGAAATGGCAGCTATGCTGTCACGTTTCGTACGGTAAGTGAGAGTCCGGGAGGTCCACTCCCCATCCCTCCTCCCTTCCTCTTTCCTCCCTCCTCCGTCTTCCCTCCCTCCTCCCTCCCTTTCCTGGAAGGCCGGCAACGCATCTGCAAGCCTGGCTTGTAGATGTCCATGGGCAGAGGTGATCACTTTCCATCAGGTGAGCCTCCTGCCCGTTTACCCCCTTTTTACCATAAAAAAAGCAAACAAACAAACTATACTATAACTATAATAATAGTATAGATTATTCATTCGTTAAAATTTCAATTATATTTTTGAAAATAAGGCAGGCACGTGTTCAATTAAAATTTACTGTAAAGTCTAGTACTTTAAAAGGTTCATACCACTGTCTATGCCTTTCAGAGGAAGATTTTTTTCTTGACATGTAACCTTAATATCTCTAAAGGTATCCAAGAAAAGAAGAATAATTAAAATCACGAAATACAAAACTTTTTATTAGTGTTGTCTGCGAGAATCCCCAAGACGCGAACAAACACATATTTTTTTTTTATTTTATATTAGTTCTGCCATTTTATAGCTTTGTCATCTTGTATTTTGTAGAAATGAAAAATAGTCTAAGCTCGGAAATTTAATGAGTATCTGGACGTACGCCAAAACAGAAACGTGAAAAATCTAAGGATTCAAATGAAAGTTACGAAAGCTCTAAATAGGACACCGCGGGACTTTGCAAAGTTTAACAATTGCAACTCTTGTTAGGAGGTTTTAATGATGTAACGTTATATTTTACTGTCTTTTGTCTTTTTTTCTACTTATTTCTACTTAACATTATTTTTTCAACAAGTTTATACGACAGTTTTTTTTAAGTTTTACTTTCCTTGGGTACTTCAAAAATGTACTGTTTTATCTCGGTAAAAGTAATTATGTGGTGCCTATGTAAGGCCTAGATAACTCATTACCTAGGTATATATTTTTAATTTAAACCTGGGGTAGGTTTAAATTAAAAATATGTACCTTCAAATCATTGCCAGACACTAATGAGCTGCCCCTCCACGACAAGGTAATCGCACGTTAAGGGCGAACCTTCGAATCTACGTAAGGTTTGAATTAAAGTAAAAGTTAAATTAGATTTTACATTCTACACGAGGTAACACATGCTTTTATAGTGCAAGACTTTGATTAATTATGGTTAATAGTAATATTATTAAGCCTAGTATTGTAGCATGGCCATAAGCAATGAAACAAACAACGAATGTTAAAATATTGTCGGCTGGTACACACTTCGAAAATTACAGATTAGGAAACTATGAAAATTACAGTAATGTTTTCCTTCACCGTAAGACAAGTGTTAATCATGTTAGAAATTATATAATAGAAAAATGATTTGAACCCGCATCACTCGGTTATCCAAGCGTGCGCGCATTACCGCTGGGCTACCACTGTCCCTTAAGAACGAATCATCTAAAAGCCATCGGCGGAGACTCTAAATATTTTGTCCTAGCATATTATTACACACAGAGCTAGATAGTACATGTATAGTAGAAAAATATTTTGTGAGCGTACTTTAGGCGATAAATAGATGTATATATGTACTATACTATTCAAGATAGTTTACTCACAGACTTACAGACTGACTTTTAATTTTGATAATGTAAAATGACGATTCAAAAGAGCTTGTAAAAGTCTATTTGAATAAAGAATATTTTGATTTGATTTGATTTAATATGACAACCCCGTAAACAAAGCAAGGCTAAGTCGCTTGTTATAAGTAAGAATTGTAGGAATATTACAAAATTTGTCTGGTTATACATTATTAACTTCTATGAATTATTCAAATTTTATTTTAACCATAATTGTAATTATATAAATAGGCCATTTCCCTTAAGAAAAACGTAATAACGAAGCTTCGGAAACGTTTTTTCTTAGCAGGGCCTAGACATTTTTATTAGATTTGGGTAATTGAGAAAGTGGACGCTAAAAATTCGCAAACATTTTGATTCCCTTGGGAATATAAATCAAATTATGTGTTAAGGCCACGTCTTAAACTATTAAAATTAGAAATATGACGAAAATAAAATAATTTTGGTTTACGAAGTAATTAAAATCGTTTCTTCTTGGACGCTGTTTGTTTCTATTACCATCAGTAGTAGCAGTACCAATGTACCAACAATTGTAAAATACATATAAAAAAATACAAATTCCTCTAATCTTGAATTACATCGATATAAATCGTTGCGATGCTGCGACAACACTATCGAGAAAAATAGACAAGACGTCAACATTGACGTCGCACAAGCTTGATTTAGCATATGCTTAGCAAGCGCGGATGCCCCCGCATGCGCTCTCCATTTACTCCATGTTAATGGTTAGTTCCTTGTAATGATGAACAAAAAATATTAGGAAATACCCATAATAAGAACGTATTACTCACTGAAATATAATACCTATTTAGATAAATATCTTGCTACGTAATCTATATTAAACAGGTGTGCTGAGAATTATAGTAATATTCATATTTACTATTTCATGTAATCGACTTATAAATTCCAAGAGAATGCTAAAAAATAGTTTATGATACATTGTCTTAAGATACCGGTTAATATTATGAAAATCTCTACGAAGCCACACAATTTCTTTCCGAATTTGCATCACGTAAAAAGAACGCTGAAAGAAATTGGTGGGGGTACAGTCACCCACGAAAGTACTAATCCTATTCTTGTATTTTTGATCTTGCCTTTCGCTTGCGACATATATTGGTTATATACGGGATGTCTCTCCCGTGACCATGATTTTTTTGATTCGAAACGTCGGGAACCAAAAATCATAATAAATCCGCGACAAAATCCGAAAAGATAGTTTCATTTATAACAACAAAGTATTTTCTTATGTCAATAGTATCCTATAGGTTGACCCGGATAACCACCATACAAATTTTAATTCAAATCTGTTGAATTGTTTTATGGTGAATTTCAGACAGACAGACAGACAAAAATCTAAAAACTATAGATCGGCTTATCTTATATTATTATGTATCTTTAACATGTATAATATTAAAGTGCACAAGTGTACGACTATATCAATTAAATTTTCCAAAAATAATTAATTCGAATAATAGATCGATCGAGAAGATCAATATGAACTACCTATAACAATTTAAATATGCCATAATAAAGATTTACAAATTGAAACACGGCAGATGTTAAGAGACGGATTAAAAAAGAAAGCTACCCAATTTGCGCACGTCAATCGGCAGCGGTTGATTTTGAGGCCTTTTTGCGAATTTATTTTTAAATCTGAAAGCTGAAAGTGACACGCGTATTCCATTCCGTGCCTTTCAATATTACAGAGTAGATATTTTGTGATATGCTTAAAAATATATGACGCTTTTGCCTCTGGTTTGTTTAGTAAATGTGTAATGCACGCGCGAATGTTTGCACTATATATGGAGCGCTTTATTTTAACATATTTCTTTATTTTTTTACTGAGCAAAGCATTACAAATGTATGTGATTACTAATAGCTAGTTATACACGCTTAAAATGTAATTATTGTATTGATATATTGTAATAACTGTTTTTAAAGATTTTCACCGGCTCTTCTAATCAAAACTGACATTTAATTTAAATTAAAAATGTTGGACTATAGTCCTTTGCCTTTCCCTATTGGGGATAAATTTTAAAAACAGCAACAACATAATAAAAAGCGTTTACGTGGAGGCTGTATGGACTATAATAGTCCTTTGCCTTTCCATATTGGGGATAAATTTAAAAAACAACAACAACAACGTTTACGTGGGTAGTTTAACAAATACACTTATATATGTTGGTAATAATTATTATTCAATTTGAAGACGCAGGGAGAAGTATAAGCAGAGTTATATTGAAAGTAGTTTTTAAACGTCAAAATTATTTTTTAAATAACTTATTAAAAACGTATTATTATTATAAAGATAACGTATTATTATTATAAAGATGTTTTATGATATAAGTGTCATGAATGGTAATAACGTAGGGGCAGTATGGCGTGCTGGTACCCATCGAGACAACGATACAAGTGATGTTTCATTACCAAAAGTGTGGTTCGTATTTTTTAAGATAACTTCTTTATGGTAAGGTTTTATTAAATAATTTGTCATCTTTTTTAATATTTATGAACTATGTGCACAAAACAAGCCTTAATGTATAAAGAAGTAAGAAAAAGATAAATTATTTTATTTCTTCAATAAAGCACTGCCTTGTTAATCATTACTGTATATGTTTAATAAATTTTAAGTTTGAATAAATAAATTTATTATAATTATTAGCTTTTTCCACATTTATGCTAAATATTTACTTTGAATTGTCTTTTATAACACTTAAGCGCCACACCCTTTTTCGCGGAAGTTTCAAGTTACTTAGGGCCGATTTGCACGTATTAAGTTGATAAGTAGGTAACTAAATTTTAACTTAATTTTAGGTGATTAATTGCATATAAACACAGATGGTGAAAAGTTGTATGGAAGCTATTTTTAGAGCTAGAAGCTTAAAACTTATTTTTAAGCTGTTGATCGATATAAATAAGTTAGCTGACTCGCTAATCATATTATAGTATTGGTTGCTTGGTGGTGCCTGCCTCGGTGGTGTAGTGGCTAACATGTCTGCTCACACACCGAGAGTTCCTGGGTTCAAGTCCCGGGTCGGGCCAAGTTAAGTTATTGAGTCTTGCTGTTTCGTAAGCCTCAGTAACAGCCCGGTGTTGGGAAGTTGGCGGTGTGTCACCCCCGTGCCCCGGAGAGCACGTATAGCCGTCAGTCCTGCGCCTTAAATCTCACTGGTTGAGCCTTCGTCCCAACGGGAATATGAGAGTGAAAAGGAAGAAAAAGAGTGCACTTTTGACTGCGCATACACTTGTGTACTATAATATCTCCCGCGTAGATGGCTAATCTCAATGAGATTAACCGCCGTGGCCGTAATCGGTCGGAAGAACATCATCACTATAGTTTTGGTTAGTTCAATTTACTTATGTATTATTTTATTACAGTTCATATCTTTACAAAAGGATAGAAAACTACGAGAACCACGGACGGCAAAACTTCTCGCTGCGTACTTCTTCGGTACTTTTGAACGGTGCTGTTAGAGTGTATAAGGAACTACTTGACAATTTATATAACGGTATAGTTCTTTTTGAATTATTATTATTAATATGGCCATAACTAAGCTATAAGTACTAGCCAGTGGTAGCTCAATAGTAGCGGGAAACCTTTTGAAAAACTGGGTGAGCGAGTACAAATTTATTAAATACACTACGAACCTACCTAATAAATATGGTATAGAAGCTTATTTTCAAATATTTTTCTTTTAATATGATAACAACTTTAATTGAAATCGAATAAAAACTTGCCGTTGTGTTGTGTTTAAGCAGGCAGCAGTTTGATCAGTACATCATTATCAATAGGTACATATAAATAAAATTGAACTGTTTTTAATTTCAATTTAACAGCTTTTCACTACATGCATATGAAAGTATAAATTATAATAAAATAATATTAAAATTTCAGATTGTGTTCGATTGGACGAAGATATAACGTTGCGACTTTGTAGAAAAATAAGTTCACATGAGGTGACGTCTTCGAAAGCGACATCCCCGGAAGTTTCTAAAAGTAAGTTTTTAGGTTCTATAATTACCTAAGCTGTTATATTCTGAATAGATATGAATAATCTATAATTCCATATATTTTAATATTGTGTCTCAGTATTGAATTAGAAAAATATTTATTGTTTCAGATGCTAATAATAATAATTATTATTTTAGATACCATAGAAACCAAATGTATATTATTATGATTCCTATACTTTGTCCATTTTGTTAATGGTTTTTGACAGCTCACGCCCACGAAGTTTCGTATTTAATGGTTAGCCATTAAAGTTAAAATGTCATACAAATAATATTGTACTTCGTGGACGGGCACCTCCCCCTTATTGCTGTGACACACATAACGATTACTACGATTGTGCCACAGATTACAAATAATCGATAGAAATCAATGCTAATATGTAAATAAGGTGTAATATGTTATTTAATCAAAAACAAACAAATTTTTAAGATATAAACCAATAAATTAAAATATTAAAGTTAATAGTAAAGTTTTACTTTCTTCTTAGCATAAGGCATACAAATAAAACAACTAAAATAGTTTAATTCCTTTTATTAACATGATTCGTCAGAATCATCATTTATATTAGATTCGTCTCATGAGGAGTCTTCAGTTGTATTAATTATTAATTCTTGTGTGCATAAATTATCAAATGCAATGTCACGGTCCCAATCAGACATTATGATTCTCTTAGTTCTCTCTCCACCACACATGATTTTTACGATAATAATATTTATTTTCATATTAATAAATATAAAAATAAAAATTATTTTATATTTAAAAAATAAAAGAAATCGATTATAACGTCCTTTTGTCATCACTATAGCTTGTCAGTCGGCGAGCTGTCAAAAACCATTAACAAAATGGACAAACTATAATCGGTCCTTCTGCTTGCATGTAGCGTAAATTTCTAAAGACTACAGAATCACTTATTGTGCTTCCCATGTGAATAAAAAAGTTCGTGTGTACAAAGTACCTACACATGTCAGAAGTAAAACTTGAATTTAAATTAAGGCTAACTCTTCCCCGTCTCTGAGAGCCTGGTACTATGGACTTATTTTTTCGTTTCATCGAGTTTTAAATCACAACGATTCTAAAGAAGTTTCACTTCAAAAATATTCTAAAGTAAAATAAACATAAGAGCTGAGTAATAATTTAATACTACATAAAATTTAATCAAAATTGGTTTACTATTTCTGCGTCAAATCAGAAATACGGATGAACAGACAAAATCTATCGTTTTGGGATCTATAAACTGACACAATACGTAACTGTCGTTGTTAAAAGTATTTCATATACAGATTTTACTATCTTACTATTTTAATATATTATGTGTAGCTTGTGCTATTGTTGTCTAAATATAGAGTTGATCTGACGTTGAAGCCAAAATATGGTTATTAAGGTAGTCTATGACTCCTACTAAACGTTTGTGCTTATTCGAATAGTTTATAAATCTAGATTTCTCCCTTTAAATGATGACGCGGTAAGTAGCCTAGTTTTTCCAAAAGCACACTCTTTCAACTCTCTTTTCAACCCTTATCCTCAGATACAAGCAAGAGGAGCAATAGCTTAGTTCAAGAAGCAAATACCAGCAAGCGCTGTCGGCTCTCTCAAAATTCGTCGTCCGCCAGTCAGCTATTTGCTACAAGTATTGCGGATGAATCCATAAATAATATGTCAAAATCAGTTTCTGATTCAAATTCCGTTGTAAGAGAGGTAAATTATTTGTTTTTTTTTTAATTACATTGTTTAAATGAAGAAGCTAGCATTTTTCTTTGGTGCTAATATTTTTTAAAATCTGACAAAAAATATAAATGCATTATACTTGTTTATATATAGTACGAATATACACATCATTTTTTTTAATTTATTTAAAAAAAATTTACAATACGTATTGTTAAATTTTGAGAAAACTTGAATTCTAAAATTTTTGTTACTTTTTAGTCTGAAAAGAATCAATGCGATAAGGGCGTTGAAACAACAAAATCATTTATTAAAAACTTAAAATTAAAAGAAGAATATCGGAAGCAGAATGCGAATTTTGAAAAAAATTCTCCTGTGGCTCTCACTGTGGTATATGAGAATGATTCACGTCTTCCAAAAAAAATCATTTTCTCCAACATTAATAAGGACATTAGAAAACTGTGATTCAAATGTCTAAAGGCTGGAAACATGCTGTACGTACTATTGGAGTTCAATATAAAATAGGGCCTAATTATATCTCTTGTAGAAGTTTTACATGAATATTTTAAACTTATTTGGAGATTTTGTTTAATTGCTGTTAAATTTCAATTATAAATTTCGTTTTTACAATTTTATGAATGTATTTTCGGGATTTTTCTGGGTTGGACATATTATTGTGCGCACTTTCGTATTATGGAGTAGCAGTAATAGTCCCCCAAAGTGATTTCCCTGGTCGTTGTGGGGTATCAGTAGCGTCCAACTCCTTGGCTTGTTTGTTTGCTTTAGGCAGATCTGCGAACCATACCACTTGTAGAAAATAGGTTGATTTCTAAATGTGGTATGTATTAATGCATTGCCCAAGGATCTGAATCAGTATCAGTAATCATTAGTTTTTTCCATAGTTAGGACATATATATCTAGACCGCGTTTTCCATTAGTATCAAAATCAATATAGGTTTCGCCAAGCGTTCGCTCCACTGTGCTACAACACTGTCATAATTTTGTATTCAATTTAATTTTAAATAATTAAATGATTACTTTGTATATAGTTCTTTGCTATTTCTTGTCCTTTTTCCTTTATGAAAAATCTACAATTTCATAAATTACACTCGCATTACCTCTTTTTATCTATACATATGAAAAGCAGTAACATAGTGAATATATGTGCGCGATTCATGTAAAAACTACTGAACCGATATAAACTACATTTTGTGCCGTATTAGATTATTATGTAAGGCAACATTTAAGATACCTTGTATTCCACGAAAAATGTTTGATTCTCATGGGAAAACATAACTGTTTCCATAGAGTCGTCCCAAATATTTGGGCGGAAGTTTCAATGGGGAATTAATCGCTGCACTGGTACTACATAGCATAAAGTCAGACACTGGTACTACACAGCATAAAGTCAGAGTTTATTCGTAGTTTAAGCGCGAGCGAAGCCGCGGGTTTGTGAGTGAATGAGACAGAAGACTGATAGATCTTCAATATATTGATATAACATTGACAGATTTTAATGAAAGTTAGAGTGTTGATAGTTGGATATCCGGTTCAGCATAATATACTCGTAGGATAATTTTAACAGCGGAAAAATTTTTAATTCCTGAAAAAATCTTTTTTGGAAGAAATCTTATTCAAAATAGTCAATATGAGACAGCACATAATTTTGGTAGAGTATCTGTAAGGAGAAAACTACTGGGATTTTTATTAAATTTGGTATAATGATAGCTGGTTTTCGAACAACTAACAAATCTATACAAATATATTCCATACCCTTAAAGGGAGGGTAAACCGCTTTGCTTAAAAATACTATTTCATTTATGAATTATACAAAATTAAAAATAAAACATTTATCATTTTAATAATCGTTATTTTCATAATAAATGATTTACAAGTTAAACACGGCAGATGTTAAGAGACGGATTAAAAATAATGAAAGGCGGGCAATTTGCGCACGTCAATCGGCTGCGGTAGCTTCTGAGGCCTGTTTTGCAAATTTATTTTTAAATCTGAAAACTGAGACCACAGAGTATATATTTTGTGATATAGTTAACAATATATTATATGGCATTTTACCTGTGCTTTGCTTAGTATAATTCGCGTCATGTAAAAAGAACGCTGGCTGTCAAGTTGCGCAGAGGCGATTTATCTGCCAATTTGGTGGTAAGACGCGGGGCGCGGGACGGCGAGGTACGCGTCGTATGCTTTCCGGCTCGCTATTGGTTTTTCAGTTTAAAATATCATCGCGCACACAAAAGTTATTAATTACGAAATGATTTTATATAAAAAATAGTGAAAAAATATTTTTGACGTATGTTGTTTTATAAAGAGAAAGTCTGATAATAATGCAGTTAATAATTTAAAAAAATTATATTAAACGAAATAATTTATATTTTTGTAAGTAGATTAAACATTCTACACTGAATCATACATATTTTATTGATATTATTTATGACATTCTATCTAATATATTTTTCAATGTACGTACCAATAATCAATATACATCGTGAGCGAAAGGCTAGTTTAAAAATCAAAGAATAGGCTTAGGAATTTCGTATGCGAATGTACCCATGCGCAAACACACCCCCCACCACTTTCTTCCAGCGTTCTTTTTAGATGACGCGAACTGTAACTATGTAATTCTCTCCCGTGGCCATGGTTGCTGTAAACTGTAATTCGAAACGTCGGGAACCAAAATCCATACTAATATTATAAACGCGAAAGTTTGTAAGTATGGATGTATGGATGTTTGTTACTCTTTCACGTAAAAACTACTGAATGGATTTTAATGAAACTTTACAAAAATATAGCTTATACATCAGAATAACACATAGGCTACAATTTATAAAGATATTGTGTGAATTGTCACAAATGTGACGATAAGTGTCAAGTAAGTAGTAAAAAATCTACCACCTGCGAGCTATTCCGGCGTGCGCTGCCAAAACCGCTAGAGTTACACATATGTAATGTATGATGGAAATGTTTATCTTAAACAAGCGACTCACCCCCACTTCGCTCGGGTTAGTCCCTAAATTTAGCGCGAGCGAAGCCGCGGGTTCCACTAGTATCTAAATAAATTCGATAGATTTTTTAATATCATGTTATTTTCGTTGTTACAGTAAAACAACGATAGATACAAAATGTATACTAGAAATTAAAAGACTAAGTAATAACGCCAAGCTTTCGTCTTCAAGAAAGGACAAAAAAATTTTATAGGAGGTTTAGGTATATATAATGAAATTCCACTCTATTTTAGGACCCATTTAATTTTAAAAAATATTTTATTAAGCGACGCGAAATGTGTGAACCTATTTAAATAAAGTTTATTTTGATTTGATTTAATTTTTTTAATCACGTTTCCTTCGGTAGGTTAATAAAAAATGGTTATAGTGATGGCGGTATCGCTTAGACCATGTAAAACTTCATAAATTGTAAATAATAAAAAAACCTGTACATGGAATGAGCAATTTATTAAGTAATTGAGAAATCATTTGCCTTCTCCATTCTGTGTTAAATTAAAAAGTAGAAAATCTATCTATATAAAAATGAATGTTGGTAAGCGCAAAACTCGAGAATGGCTCGACCGATTCGACTAATATTTTTTTTAATGTTCCTTCCGCCCACGGATGTTTTTATAATAAATAAAATATTTAAAAACATAAAATTCAAAGTTTGTAAAAAACTTATACAAAAGGGAGTAAATAAAAATGTTTCGATAATAGAAATATGCTAAGAGAAGTGTGGCGGGCTGGTGCTCATCAGGAAAAAACATAACCCTTCTTCTGGCGCTGTAGGGTAAAAAGATACAAAAGTGTTTGAAATAAAACAATAAAATGCACAGTAAAAAGATTTGTACCTAAGCTAATTACGCACCTGAGCGAAGTGAGAGTACCTAATTCCCAGCATAAAAAAAAATCTTTGATTATTTAGTATAGCTCGCGCCAAACTTTGTGGCCGTCCCGAACTAGGCTCATTGCATTGCGCAGAACACAAAATCAGGTATTAGCGGGACGCACAAGAGCTTGGGGGCAGGGCCACACCCCGCGCGCCCGCACCACTCACCCGCGACGCGCGCTGGCACCCACGCCTTAGTGTGAGTGCTACGTCCGTACACGAATCACGCACTTGTGAGCTCTGAGAGTACTGTAGCGTTCAAAATTCGTTCGATCGTTTCGTTAATTTGTTATTATAGTTTTTAGTTATTGTTACTTGTTGTTATTGTTACTCGTTGTTATTTGTTTATAAACATGCCTACCGGACGTTGTAATGTTTTACGACGCCAGGCTCGTAAAATGGTCTACGATGTTTATAAATTTATGAAGAAAGATGCTGAAGAAGGCCTTAAATACGATTTGAAGGCAGTACATAAACGGACTGCAGCCGCTACAGGAGTATCAGAAAGAACTGTACGACGTATTATATCGGTAGCTAATAAACCAAGTTCCAATTTATTAGCAGTTTTTCGTACACCCGGAAAGAAGAGGCAAGGGGTAAAAAAGGTAACCGGAATCGACAATTTTGACCAAGGTGTCATCAAAAGATGTATCCACAATTTTCATTTAACATAGAAAGAGTTGCCGACAATTTCTCAACTTTTAAAAAAATTAAAAGAAGATATAAATTTTGAAGGATCCGCAACGAGTTTGAGGAGAATTTTGAACGAAATGGGATTTAAATGGAAAAAAACTGAAGACAATCGCAAATTATTAATTGAAAAAACAGATATTCGCTGTAAGCGAATTGAATATTTGCGTGAAATAACGAAATATCGCGCAGAAGGAAGACCGATAGTTTACACTGACGAATCGTATGTCGATTCATCGCATACCACTTCGAAGGCATGGAGTGATGGTAGCACTAAAGGTTTAAAAAAAAAGATATCAAAAGGTCAACGTGTCGTCATTGTACATGCTGGATCCAAATCAGGATTTGTACCCAACGGCCTTTTGATGTTTAAAGCAGGTACGAAAACCGGAGATTACCATGATAATATGAACTATAATAATTATGAAAAATGGAGTGTAAGGGGCTGGAAACAACACCTTTACCAGTCCAAACGCCAACCCCACCTGCACGTGGTACACTCTGCTGACCTACGGACGGGGCTCTGGCGACCGACATCTGGCGGGATAACCAGACAACGCTTCATACAGGTAGAAATACCCTGTATACTGTATACAACACCTCCATAAAGGGTTTCCCTACCTTGAGCGGGTAGGTGTTTTTGCGTCAGATGGCAATCGGCAATAGACTAATAAACCCCAAAAGCCAAATTTTTAGAAAAGAAACACGGAAAGGTTACGAAATGCATTGAGTTTATCGGATAGGGCGTCGCCGCGAAACGACGCGCAGACACATCGCCCTAAATCTGCGAATAGTATGCTAGGGCTACCGAGTCAAGGACGGGCTCGGCTAACGAAGTTAGTCCCTAATCGTAACCTAAAAGTCCGCTTCGCTACCTTAAATGTAGGAACATTAACAGGGAAGACTAAGGAACTTGCCTCCCTTTTCAAGCGCAGAAGGGTAGATTTTATATGTCTGCAAGAGACTCGGTGGACTGGATCCAAAGCCCGTAATATCGGAGAGGGCTACAAACTTATGTACGTAGGTGCAAAGCATGGTAGGAATGGCGTAGCAATTGCTGTCAAAGAAGATCATCTTGAAAACATCCTGGAGGTCAACCGTATTAACGACAGACTCATGTTAATAAAGGTACTGGTGGAAGGTGAGGTACTAAATATTGTAGCTGCATACGCTCCCCAAGTGGGTTGTAGCCAAGCAGAGAAAGACAATTTTTGGACTTCCCTAGAACATACTCTTCAATCAATATCTCCTAAAGAAACTACTTTGCTGGGAGGTGATTTGAACGGCCACATCGGAGAAACAAACAGCGCTTTTAAAAGGGTGCACGGAGGTTACGCTTACGGAACACTAAACGATGCTGGTAAAGTCATTCTCTCCACGGCAGCAGCTTTCGATCTTGCTATTGCCAATTCCTTCTTCGCTAAAAAGATCGAACATCAGATCACGTATAAAAGCGGCCAAACATCTTCACAGATTGACTACATACTAATCAACCGGGCTCACATTGGCCGTGTGACAAATTGTAAAGTTATTCCGGGAGAATGCGTCGCCCCCCAACACCGTATTGTTGTAATGGACATGCTATTCAAACAAACACCCAAGGAAAAACCAACTCAAATTCCTGAACTCACCAAATGGTGGAACCTAAAAGGTGAGAAAATTCCCGAGTTCTGTGAACGTCTTGCTGATTTAAAGGTTGATGTTAAATCAGATATTGACACCATATGGGAACATTTACGCAAGTCCATTATAACTACTGCAAACAACATTCTTGGTCGTACAAAAAGCGGTAAAAAATCCGACAGAAAGACGTGGTGGTGGACAGAGAAGGTGCAAGGTGCAATACGGGAAAAGAAAGATGCTTTTAAGACCTGGCAGTCCACTTTAACCCCAGAAGATCGGGAAAAGTACAAAGAAGCTAAAAAAGTTACCAAGAAAGTTATAGCCATAGAACGTGCGCAGTCCCAGAAAACACTTTATAGTAAGTTAAACACAAAAGAAGGCCAAAAGTGTATATATAAGCTAGCAAAACATCGTTGTCAAAGCACAAAGGATCCGGCCAGGTGTAAAACTGTCAAAGGTCCAAATGGCGACTTGTTATATAAAGACCATGATGTCATAACAGCTTGGCATCATTACTACGAACAGCTACTGAACCCCCATCTAGCAGCCACACAACTCCCAGGATTGGAAGTGAATGCAGGACTTATACCCCCAATACACTCTGATGAGGTAAAGAAAGCTCTACACAAAATGTCCAACAAGAAAGCAATTGGACCCGACGGAATACCAGTGGAAGCTTGGAAATGCTTAGGTCCACGCGGACTCGTACTGCTAACCGATTTCTTTAACTGTATGCTGTTCTCTTCAAAAATGCCAAAGGCGTGGAGATTGAGCACTATAGTTCCCATATACAAGGGAAAAGGTAGTAAGTACGAGTGCAACAACTACCGTGGAATCAAACTCCTCAGTCACACCATGAAGCTCTATGAGAGGGTAATTGACAGTCGCATAAGATCCGAGTGCAAGCTGTCTAAGAACCACTATGGCTTCGTACCTGGATTGTCTACCACGGACCCGATGTTTGCTCTTAACACGATTGTCGAAGAGTATCGCGCGAAAAACCGACCATTATATGTCGCATTTTTGGACATGGAAAAGGCGTTTGATCGCGTCCCAAGGGATACGATCTGGTGGAGCCTTCGTAAGAAAAATGTCCCCGAACACTACGTTAACATCATTGCCGACATGTACAGAGATGCGAGATCAATGGTTCGGACGGTGGTGGGTGAGACCAAGTCGATAGCGGTCACAGAAGGAGTGCACCAAGGTTCTGTATTGAGCCCTTTTCTGTTTTGTTTGGTTCTGGACTCACTCACGGAAGCGGCACAGAACTCAGCAACGTGGACATTTATATACGCTGACGACGTAGCGATCTGTACAGACAGCCGCGCTAACTTGCAAGAGGCACTCTTGTCGTGGAAACATCAATTACAGACCGGTGGCCTAGTGCTGAGTGTGGAAAAGACTCAGTTCATGTCCTTCAACGACCCAGATATAAACAACAGTCCGATTTCCATCGATGGACAATTGGTCAACTCGTGTGATCAATACAAGTATCTGGGTAGTATCATGAACAATTCTGGGGACTTAGAAATTAACATTCAGCACCGAATAGCCGCAGCGTGGCTAAAGTGGCGAGAAGTAACTGGTGTTACGTGCGATAGGCGAATGCCGGTCAAACTTAAGGGTTTGATCTATAAGACCATCATCAGACCAGTCCTAATGTATGGCAGTGAAACATGGGCCGTAACTCAAAAGAATGTGCATACCATGCAAGTTGCCGAGATGAAGATGCTGAGGTGGATGTGCGGCGTTACCAGGCTCGACAAAATCCGCAACGAGTACGTGCGAGGAAGCTTGGGAGTGCGCGACATCGCTGACAAGATGCAGGAAAGTAGGCTGCGATGGTATGGGCACGTGAAGAGGAGGTCACCTGACTACGTAGGGAACTTGGCACTACAACTTTCCATCCCAGGTCGAAGATCCAGGGGCAGACCCAAAACACGATGGAAAGATGTAGTGGTAAAGGACATGAGAGAGTGCGAAGTCTCCGAAAACGAAGTCGAGGATAGAGCGAAGTGGAGGCGTAAGACAAGAAAGGCCGACCCCACCACCATGTGGGACACATAGCCAGGAAGAGAGAGAGAGAGAGAATAATTATGAAAAATGGATACGCACACAACTTTTGCCGAATCTCCCACCAAGATCGGTGATGGTGATAGATAATGCACCCTATCATAACAAATTAGAGGATGCAGCGCCGACGTCAAATAGCAAAAAGGTAGAAATGGTGGCATGGCTTACGGCAAAAAATATCCCTTGCAGTTCTGACATGCTGAAACCAGAACTGTATAAATTAATTTCAATACATAAAGAAAAATTCAAAAAATTTAATATTGATAAAATTTTAGAAGAACACAATCACACAATATTACGGCTTCCACCTTACCATCCCGACTTGAACCCCATAGAAATGGCTTGGGCATCCATAAAAGGTTACGTGGCGAAAAAAAATGTCACAAATAATATAACTAATATTATGAAATTAGTGGAGGAAAAAGTAAATAGCATGGGTGAACAGGAGTGGACTGCACTATGCGATAAAGTTATTAATATTGAGGAAGAATATAAGAAAAGTGATGTCATCATAGATGACCTAACTGAAAAAATAATAATTCACGTGAGCGATAATGAATCAGATGAAGAAGATTTGGATATTTTTTGGGAAGAGAGTGATTCGGATGCGGAACCATCCACTAGTAAGGGAGATGTTTTTATGGAAGGTGTGGCCCCATTGTGAATATAGTTTTTATTTATATTAATGTTTTTTATTTACATTTATCCTATTATTACCTAACCTATATGTTTTACAAATAACACATACATTGTATATTAAATTAAATAAAATAACCTATGAAATAAACACGAACTTTATAATCAACAAATAAAAATAAATTGACATAATATAATAAGTATTAAAAATGTTAGAAAACGAAAATTGTTTGGTTGATTACGTATTGCCCACTCGACTGTACCATGCGCAAGTTCGGACTCGCGACTATACTCAAGGCGGTCACAAAGTTTGGCGCGGGCTGTAACTGCATATAAATAACTTACTTTTTGAAAAATATCTTGTTATTTTTTTTTATTTTTTTTATATGTTGGGACATTTACACACAGCACTATCTAGTTCCACGGTAAGGTACGAGCCTTGTATTATGGACACTAGATGGTTGATATACTACACATATATAAGTTTAAATACATACATATTATAAATATAAACACCCATGACTGGAGTACAAACATTCGTGCTCAACAAATGTATTCCCCCGGCGGGACTCGAACCCGCGACCGCATGCGCAGCAAGTAGGGTCACTACAAACTGCGCCACGCGTGTCGTGTTATTACAATATAACGACGATATAGAATAATTCCTTTCACGTCCGAATTGTCAGAAAAACACAAATATAATTGAGTATTATAACGTGTCGTAAAATTATATTACACACGTCTGTCTCTGTTCTTGCGCTATCAAATTTGATTACACCAATGACAGAAGCTTACGGGAGCGTTATAAGAAAATCATTATTTTCTGTATTTTAGGGTACTTTTGCGATTCGTACTAAATATATTTGATTAAAAGTACCTTATAATAATAATTAGGTATGATATATTTTTAACATTCCGTTTCGAAGTTTTCATTTTTTGATCGTCCAAATAGACTGGTATTAAAAAAATCAAAATTGATATCTATTATTGTATAAAAATTATACAATAAGTACTATAGTACATATACATAGAATTGAAGTGTTTGTTTTTAATTTCAAATAAATAGCTTTTCATTAAATGCATATGAGAGTATATATTAAAAAGTGAACCAACCTTTTAACCTTAATACGTACTGCATAGAATTTTCACTCTAAATGACTATTAGTCGTGTGAAGACAGCCCTCTTACCCATAACGAAAGAAGTGAAACTCTGAATACTTGAGGACACGCTATTTTTAGTTTTTAAAATTTTTAGACTTAATAAAGCTTTTTGTCACATCTTTTAAACTTGTTACCGTTGACGTGCGTAAATTCTCTTCGCCCTATTAAAAGTGTATAAAATTCGCATATTAATTGCAAAGTCTATACAAAACTTTCAAGATGTAACTGAGACGCAGCCAAATCCTACAAGACCTATGGTGATAGAGATCCATACTGTACCACCTGTGGTGTTTGATCGTTAAACCTAATACGCTCGTTCATAGGAGTTAGCACTTTGTGGATTATTTAATTGATTTGCAAATTAACCGCTTTCTATAATTAATACTAGACGACACGTTTGTCGCAGTGTGTAATGCTATCTGCGGTCGCGGGTTCGAGTCTAGATGGGGCATTCATTTATTGAGCATGAATGATTGTACTCCAGTCATGGGTTTTTATATTTATAACAAAATATTTACCACAGAACTAGATGGCGCTTTTAATGTTGTCTCCACATAAAAAAAAATCATTTTACCTAACCTACGTGTATAAAATAGGCACTTAAGTACTGCAATATACATTAGCCTTCATTATTTTATCTTGTATTGACCTATTTTAAAGCTTTCATGAATAGAGCACGTTTTTCTATTTCATACAGATCGTTTTTAATAGGCCAATTAAAAGTCCCCTCTTGCAAAAGGTATTGGAGCGGAACTCCAGATGTAGGGCATCGAGTATATAAATATACTTCATGATTATTATAACGTCGATAAAGGCTCTATTAAGTAACCGATTTTCTAGAAAGAAGGGTATTATTTTTGTACATGTTTATTTCTTTGTCATGTTTTACTCTAAATTGATGATTTAATTCAAATAATTTAAACTTAAATCTGATTAAAGGTAAGAAAATTAATTGTTAAGAGTATAATAAAGAAAGGTTTATTTACGTATTTTAGAAATATATAGTAGCATAGTATGTCGGAAAACCAGTTTTAAGGTATTGTAGTGGAGATCGCGTGTTCAATTCCCATTAGAAGTAAATCTTTGCACCGCTGATAGATGATCCAGCAACTGAGTTTCACAAATAATTTTATTTTACAATGCACCTACTCTATTTATGTTTGTATATTTTCAAATTGGTACAAAGAGCTCCTGTGATGGTTGAACGATCGTTTTGTAAGGAAAATTTCAGTAGAAAAATGCAGGACACTATCAAAAGACGATATGTTTAATGTTACACCGTGTTCGAACAGAGAATTTCATGCTACATTACAAAACGTGTTTTTTTAGTAAATTAATTGTTAGGTACATATTAATAGTATGTAATAATAGTTGGCATACTAACACATATGCACTATCTAGTTTCATGGCAAGCTACACAACTTGGTTATGGATACCCGATATTTGATAATTAACATTAAATACATAGTTATATTATAAATATAAACACTCAAAATTGGAGTGCAAATGTTCAAGCTTATAAAAAAATGCATGCCCCCAGCGAGACCTGAACCTCTGACACCTGGCACAGTGTTTGGCTTACAATCTGAGCCAAACGTTATCGTCAAATAAATGCTTTGTAAAAAAATTATAATATAATGGAATATAGAATACTTAAGACTTCTGTTCTATTCTTTTCTTATCTGTCGCGCCTTTGCCCTATTTTAGCTTCCAGCCTACAAAGAAACACTCAGTCCACTCTATGATTAATATAATGTTTTGACTTCGGTGTGACAAACGGCTATTGGATACATATATTCTCTTGACGACGCATTGTTGTTCAAAACGAATGGGAATGGTTATTGTTGAGAGATTTCAAAAAGTAACATGCACCTAAGAAGTTGAAATAAGTTTAAATGAATACTTGTAACTTTATTTATTTAAAAAAACGTGATCACCGTTGCTTTTATACTACGATAATTCTTGCCAAAGCTATATACGCATATATACTTTAGATCCAGAGGTAGGTACTAGTTTGAGTCCCACATTAGGTACATTTGTATATAGGTAGGTATTTTTCTGCACTTTTGTAGGGAAGGTGAAGCTCACGTTCCATTTATCATAAAACACATTTTTAGGCCTTATACACTGTACGTTTTTTAAACACGAAGACGATTTCATGGCATTTTCATGGCAGCACCCATAAACAGGAATTAAGTTTTTCTCATTCCATTGTTTCTTGTATTCTAAAAGGTAGTCAAGGTTGTCATAGTTTTTTTTTTTTTTTTTTTTTTTTCTATTTATTTTCAGGGCTTTTATTTTAACAATATGCCAGCCCTATCATACCTTAACCTAAATAATTACTTAAATCTTATTCTTACAAAGTTATATACCATTTTAGCTTCCTCAGAAGTAGGAATGGACAAAATGGTGTTAAAATATCCTATATCTAACTTATTTATACTTAATGTTTTAATTAGATTTTTCCTTTGTCGGTCGTACCGGACACATTCCATTAATAAATGATACGTGTCTTCAACTACTCCACAAACCTCACAATTTGGTGACAGTGATTTTTTCATAAGAAATAGAAAGTTATTTAATGGCATGTGTCCGGAGCGTAATCTGTGTGCTATTTTAATCATATTTCTATTGCTATTAATCAAATCAAACCAGGGACCACGAGAAGGTTGACATTGCAAAGTTTTATACCAGATTCCTTTTTCTCTAGAGCGCTCATTGAAATATTCTTTCCACATATTATAAATTTTTTCTCTATGCGATATTAAAACTTCAGAATAATTTGGAATAATATATACTTTACATCCTTTTGTATGTCCAGAGCGGGCTAATTGGTCAGCCTCCTCGTTTCCCTCTAAGCCTATATGTGATGGAACCCATTGCAATTTCAGATGTATGTTTGATTGTAAAGCTTTATTTATCTTAGCTAGAATAGCATAGGCTACCGGAACACCTCTTTATAATAATTCTTTTACGAGAATCGAACTTGCGACTAAAGTTATCATCATGCCAGGGGTGATTATTATATATCTAAATCATGAGGTTTATACGAATAATAATCAAAAGACATGTAATGGTATACGTGTTAAATAAATAAGGTATTAGGTACAATGAAACTTTTAATTTCTATTTCTTAGACACTTGGCCCTTATCAAAAAAAATGATTCCGATATCTTCATTTAATAAGAAGTTATTAAAGTTTCAAGAAACAACGATTTGTATATGCACTGCGTGTTCAGTGATGTATGTTTCCTTCTCGCGAAGTAGTGGGGCAAGCGGCGTAGCGCGCATGCGGAAAACTTTGTTAATATTTCAAGCAACGCGGACGAAGTCGCGGGTATCAGCTAGTTGATAAATATTTTTATGAATAGACAGTATTAGGCATTTAATGTAATGCCAATGGAGGCGCAATATTGATAGGAAATCGAATGCACCAGAGCAGATCATTATTTTCATCAGCGACTCGGAACTCCACTACAGCAGCCGTACCCTGTAAAATATAGAAACATTTTTAACTAAATCCTTCGTTGAACTAAAGCAAACTTTGCAGTACGAGCGATGACGCTCTGGGTGATACAATTAGTATAGCATATTGCCTATATGTTTAATTTGCACCGGCCCGCTTCACTGGGCGTAAGTCGAAAAAAATAAACGGTTATTATAAATTTCTAATAAAATAAAAGCAGCATAAATTACTCCTTATAAAATAAGCTATCTGCGAGTGAAAGCCCCGTCAAAATCGGTCCAGCCGTTGTCTTTCTGACCAATTTCTGTCAACGGTCATCTCAGTGTCACTGACAATGTATGAGCTAAAAAGGCATTCTCGATTCCAATCACTCGCCTTCCGGTGAGATGAAAATGTGACGCTTCCGGTGAGAGATCCGGCGCTAGACCGGTTTTACGTGCTCTTCGAGACACGGGGGTAGGAGCTAATTTTGGGTTTTTGGGGATTCTGGGCTATCGTGATAAAACCCAATAATTGTAATAACCTAACCGGGATTCTATTTCATGAATTCCGTTCTGCAGCCGTTTATTGTCAATCAATTTGAATCTAGATTAAAACGAAATAGAAGTTTTAAGACTTTTTTTTTTTTATGGTAAAAAGGGGGCAAACGGGCAGGAGGCTCACCTGATGGGAAGTGATCACCTCCGCCCATGGACATCTGCAAGCCAGGCTTGCAGATGCGTTGCCGGCCTTTCAGGAAAGGGAGGGATGGAGGAGGGAGGGAAGTGGGAGGGAGGGGGGAACGAAGGCGGAGGATGAAGGGAAGAGGGAGGGGGAAAGGAGAGTGGGCCTCCCGGACTCTCACTCACCGGACGAAACGCGACAGCATAGCTGCCACTTCACGCCGGTCTTCTGTGAGAGAGTGGTACTAATGAACTATACGGGGCGTGCCGGCCCATTCGGTTGCTACCCGAAGGTAACAAGCATGGCACTACCACTTTATAAAAATATAAAAAATATAATAATATAAAATAAATATAAAAAATATAAAAAATATATAAAATATAATTTAATAAGCTCGATGTTATTTGCATAATTTAAATTTTAAAACTTAGTATGAAAATCAGCCAGTATCTAGAATGTTGCATAATAAATCTTTTGAAAAGTTGTCAGATAATATGAAGCTCGCAAGTCAGGATTAAAGGATGATTTTAACGAACGCCCAGAGAAACTTTCGAACTTTTTAGTTGACAAAAAAGGTATGGTCTCATCTAGTCTAGTAACTAAAATAAAGTTTGTATTTTTAATATTTATATATATTATTCACGTAACAAAATTTTAGTGGCATCTCGATTCAAATTTATGTAGGTATTTCTGAAAATTTCAGCAACAGCGCGAAGGTAATATACCTCGTAGAACTAACGCCAGCCCTTCCCGTTTTTGCAACATTTTTCATTGATGCTCCGATCCTATTGGTCGAAGCGTGATGCCTTCCTCGATAAACGGACTATCCGATACAAAAATATTTTTTTCAAATCAAACTGGTAGTTCCCGAGATTAGCGCGTTCATCCAAACAAACCAACAAACAAACTCTTCAGCTTTATAATATTTGATTTTAGCTAATAATTCACATGTTAGTTCAACTTTACCATTGATACAATTAAATTGATTCATATAAACACAGTTACTTCGTCAACATTATGACTTTTTAAATAAATAACACTCTCATAAAATACCGTGACGCCGACGATCCACACTTTATGCATGACTCAGCTATTTTAGGACAAACTAACTACCTATAATATAAAATAAAATATTTCTAACAAAGAGAGAGAATCGATCCTCATTGTTTATTTACAGACATTTTTTGGTTGGTCATATTTGGTGTTTATCGAGATAAGGGTTTTAGGGATTTAAGATGTAAAGGTTTTTATTTGTAAATATTGACTTGAAATTTTCCGGAATAAGCCGATACGGTGTAATTATTATTTAAGTGATTTGGAATAAAATATAAAGGAAGAGTTTCACAATTTGGAAATAATCTTTTTTAAATTAGAGTTTAAATGTATATATCTACTCAAATAACTAACTGCCAGTTTCTATAACCTATCTACCGGTAGATACTATCATACGATTTTGACAGGTTGTAACTTTTAATGTGTCAAAATAGTATGAAAGTAACTACCGGTCTATCGGTAGATAGGTTATAGAAACTGGCAGTAAGAGAACGGTAATGTGTCTTTTAAATATATCTGCACAATTCTAAGGTTACGATTTTTTGAAAACCCGGTTGAGTCTCAAGTATTACAAATAACAAATATTTTCATGTACAGTATCAACTTATTTTTATACTTAGCACTGTTTTTTATACTTAGGGCATAGCTTTTAATCAGCGACTCACTGTCGCTCTGCGTGGGCTTATCACTGCTCCCTAGGCACGGAAATCAGAAAGAGATGGGATATTTTCCCGCAGTTAAAAGTCTACCCAGCTATCATATGGTCTTGTCTTCAACGCCTTTTTAGTAGGTATAGTATGCATGCTGGCCTAGCGCGGATTGGCAGACTTCACATATCTTTCGAAAATTTGTTAGGTTTTATCAGACATGCAGGTATGATGTTTTCCTTTACCGTAAGACAAGTGATAATCTTAATAAAATTAATTCGCACTTGATATTTTTAGAGGCACGAGACCCGGATTTGAACCCGCATCACTCGGTTATCCAAACAAGCGCTTTACCGCGGGGCTACCTCTACCTATCTCAAGGTATATTTGGTAAAATTTCATCAAACTATGACTTTCATGCGACAGTGGCTTTCACGCGATGCTTATTGCTATCATAGACAGACAGACAAAGTATTCTAAAAATTATTATTGATTTTACAAAAAAAAATGCTTCATGTTTTCTGAATTCAAATCTTTAAAATTTTTGTATATATAGTTATAAGAATATTTAGATTCCTTTGATTATAATCTACGAATATATCATAAAATACTAGTTTTTTACATATCTATGTATAAACGTAAAGAACAGTTCATTATTAATTAGTCAGTACTTACCACTGGGAAAAATGTTTCAATAAACATTTTCATTGTATATTGTACTATTTCTCCCGGAAGCAAAGGGCAGTAGGTATTGGTCAAGAAGTTGCAAGTGACACTATATACACCCAGATCGTACGGCACGGTTATGGGGATGCCGAAGTTTACTATAGCCGTCGCCAAGGTTCTCATTCTCATGATAACGCGAGCTGAAAATAAATTGAATATAACATTTTCAAGAAAAATTGAATTAAGCTTTTTTAGAAATTTTGAAATTCCGAAACAGAAAAAATATAAAAATATCTCTAACGTTAACTGTTTCATAAATCTAAATAAGTTCTACCCAGGAATAAACACGCATCGTATTTATTGAGTAATTTATATCGATTATCATTTTTTTAATGTTTTATCAGCAGTTTTTTTTTCTTCAAAATTTTTTATAACTTACCCCTAAAACACATACCCGACAAAACAATAAAGAAATATCTAAATTCGGCCCTGGCGTTTTTGGGTTTTAGGAAGACAGCAATTGATTATTTATATATGTTTGTTCGAATGTGTCACTTAGATGTAAATTTTAAGACTAACAGTGCATGCATACTATGTACAAAGGTGTAACAAAGGCACACGCATACACAACGCACACAGACGCCACACACATACAGTACGTATATAAAGACACGCGCACACATGCACACTCATGCGCACTTTAGTTCTGCACACTATGCCTGCAATTGTTGCGAATCATAAATTTTTAAGTTACGAAAATTATTTAGTTATACATATATATGTAATTAAAGTTTAAGATTTTTTTTATGTTTTAAGAATGAATACACCAAGAAGACCTCGAAGCCGCGATCGTTGGCATAGCAAGTACATATCAAATCAAATCAAATCAAATCAAAATATTTTATTCAGCATAAAAATTGTTACAATTTCTTACTGAACGTCATGAGTCTACCACCAGTTCGGAAAGAAGAAACCTCTGACCTGAGAAGAACTGGCGAAAGAAACTCAGCGGGACTAACGTTTTTTTTATCTTAATCTCATTCTTTTTTTTTTTAAATTAAATTGCATATTTACAATAATTCTATATGTTGAAATAGCCTGGCGGCGATCACATCATTCCCAAGGCGTACTGTCTTCTAAAAAATCGTTAATCGTATAATAACCCTTAGTACACAAACGTTCCTTCACAATTTTTTTAAATTTGGCAATAGAAGCTTTTTGAACGTTTTCTGGGATCCTGTTGTATAGGCGTATACATTGTCCATAAAAAGAATTACTAACTCGGCGTAAGCGAGTTACAGGCATTACAAGTTTATGTTTGCTCCTAGTATTAATGCTATGCATGTCGCAATTCTTGGGAAATTCGTGTATATTTTTATGAACATACATAACATTTTCGTACACGTATTGAGAAGCAACAGTCAATATTTTAATTTCTTTAAACTTTTCTCTTAATGATATAATACAAACTGAGGCAAGCATGTCGTCGAATATACTCGTGGTGTGTACAAATTATAATTTATATCAAGTCAAATCAAAATATTTTATTCAGCATAAACATTTTTACATTTCTTACTGAAAATCTAGTCTACTGCCAGTTCGGTAAGAAAAAACCTGTGAAGAACTGGCGAAAGAAACTCAGCGGGACTTATATTATCTTTTTATCTTAATCTCACCTTTTCAAAATAAATTGCAAATTAACAATATAGAATTCTATATGTTAAAATAGCCTGGCGGGCGGTCACATTATTCTCAAGGCTTTTATTCGTTTATCTAATAATATTTTTTAGTATACAAGCGAAAATGTTTAAATGTTATACTCACGTGCTCTAAACACGACATTTATGACTGCGTCTTGACCCTGTGGCAAAATGCATGGCGGTGTTTCGCATCCCTCGACGTGTATATTAATTGGAAGGTCCGCGTTGGAAATGGTACCTATAACAATATTAAATGTATGAATATATTGTAATGGGATGCGATGCAATTTGGCGAGTTCAAATCCCGGTTTCCAGACCTCTGACATTTACATCTATGAATCACTTGTCTTGTGGTGAAGGAAAACTTTGTGAGGAAACCTACATGTATGAGGGAATCTTAAAAGGTGGTGAAAAACAGTTGAAGTTCGCCAGTCCGCACTTGGCTTGCGTTCTGGACTATGAACAGATTCACCTCATATTGGAAGGAGGTCCCTGCCCAGCAAAAAGATGTTAAAAAGGCTAAATATATACCACTAGTGCATAGGTTCCCAGTGGGGTAGCACCCACTCATGGGTGATTTAAAAATGAGATATTTTCCTGCAGTAAAAAGTACCCTCTATATTGGACCCGGATAAGTAGCTATTATCATCTTAAATTTCAATCAAATCTGTCATGTCAAAAAAACAGAAAGACATTCTAAAAACTATAGATTCGGCCTCTGTATAGTTAATAATGACTATAATTTCAATTAGAATTTCCAAAAAACTATTCTGTTATTTTGTATATTGCAGTTTCGACTAAGTTAGAATTTTATTAAATGTGTAGATTAATATTAACATAAGTATATGTTATTATTATTTTTATACATAGATTAAACTTACTTACATTTAGATACGTTAGTACTTTGTCCCTTTGCTAAAGCAATCAGCGCAAACAACACTACGAATCGAATCATGATGAAACAATGCGCTATTAAAAAACTGCCAAAATATGTTGTTCAATATTCTTATCAAGCAGGTGCACTATCAAGTATTAGATAACTATGTATCAATCGATTATGAGATACGTTAAATCACGACTTTAAATTGTTGTAATTAAATATAATATGATTATTGATATTGGTTATTTTAGACTTTTGTTATATTCAGTAAAAACGTTTTTTTTTTGTTATTTTAAGAGGATTTAGTTAACATTTAATTTTACTAATTATTAATAGTGACTCACTCCCACTCTGCTCGGATTCTACCCTATATGCGTTTAATTAGTTAGTTTAGATATTCAGCTATTCTTATTTTGACGCACTTATTCTGAAAATAGCCATCAAATCTACAAACTTCTTTATGCATACTACAGTATTTTTAAAAAAGGACTGTCTAATATAATAATTTTTTCATAATATTTTCTTTCAAATTATTTCTAGTAATTAATAATTTGGTACATACTACAACACGTAAGGCTCAGTTTTTTTGAATGATTTTCAACAGGGGCGTATTGAGGTGGAATACGGGCTCTCGCAAGTTTGTGTGATTAACTCACAGAGCCAGCGGTCGAGGGTTCGAGTTCCGCTGGGAACATTCAGTTGTGTTATGAACACGAATGTTTGTATTTTACTCATGGGTGCTCGTATTCATAGTACGAGTATATAATGTGTTTGGTATCTATAACACAAACTTACCACGGATCTAGATGTTGCTGTGTGTTAAAATAGCAACATATTTACTTTTTTTATTTAATTTTGGCACATTCACCCTAAAAGTTGGCTTTCTTGTGATTTCTCTTCTTTATACTCATGAGAAATTATAACTTTTAGAAATATTATACATATATATTTATAGTATATATCACGAAATATTACATTACAATCACAAAATATTACAAGGTAAATATTATCTTGAACATTTGTAATACAACGATGTACACCACGAAGATTTGCATAATCTGTGTCATTAGATTAAGCACACACTTGCGGCACCGACGCCTTGTAAATATGTTGCTAAAATATATTTTTCATGTAAAACAAAGAGGGAGATTCCTTGGAGAATACTTATTTACTTAGGTATTACGAGTTGCGGGTTTTATTATATTGTTATCCTGTGGGAATGAGCTAATCTATGGTAAAAGTAAGTCACTCTATAGTCCTTTATCTCTACACAAATATTACGCTAATCCGTCTCTGTTTCGATTTGAAAGAAGACGAACAAACAAAGCCGCTTTTTAGTTCAAGATCCCAGGATCAGACTTTCTTATTTTCTCAATAATCAAATGTATGGAAGGAGGTGGTAATTTAAGTATATGCTTAGAATGAATGCGTACTAGCTAGTTTGGGCGAACGGCTAAGACGCCGGCCTCTAACATCCTATCTCACTCTTTCTGAACACATCGTTTATCACCATAAAAATTATTAACACTACAAAATTAGATGAGTCTACATCCGTCGTCCACATTAGTCCCTAACAAGTTTCTTAGTTAGAAATACATGCATACATTTATAACAGTACTATGTGGGGGATTTATGCCATATGGCACTTTTATGGTGGAGTAAGAATAAAAATAACGTCAACTTTGTTATCCTGTCGTTGTTTATTATACAACATGCTTTAGGTGGGAGTTTCCTGTTAAAGCGTACATAATATACTCGTATTATAGCCAGAGCAATACCCTAATAACCCTATGTATATAAATAATTTTTAATTCAGCCCAAGTTGCATACTTGTGTTAACGCCTTCTCCGTAACAATTATAAAATTTTTGGATGGATTGTACCACAATTTTCATATGTCTTGTAGAAATAAATGCGATATACTAGTTAGTATTAGTTATATTAGTTTATTAGTTATATTAGTTTTAAGGCAAGCATCTATGTTATGTTATACAGTGGTTTAAAATATCATCGCCGAATTAGTAGTCTTGTTCCTTTCTAAAACAGCTTTACTAAGCGGACTTAAATATTGAATGTAAGCATGATGACACATGTAGCAACCGTATAGGTATCTATTTACCTAAACATCGAATTAATTAAATCAAAATAATCTAATAATTGCCTCTAATCATTATTTATAATAATTTATAATCATTTTGCTACATCTCGAAAATTTCAGAAAATATTTAATCGTCAATTTTAATGTCGCTTACAATACTCGTACTATCTTACAATCTCGATATTTGCATATATCTCATGTAACCTCACATAAGTTTTAAATTTAATGCAAATTTTGCAAAACTTGGGCTTAGAAGAAATGTAAGTTATGGTCAAAGAATACATTACAGTCTTGTCGCAAAGTAAATTTACACGAAAGTGGGTCAAAAGCTGAATTAATGGAAGATAATGTTTTGCTCCATATAATGTTCAATGATATAGGAAATTTGATATGAAGAAAATTCATTTTCCGACACTCATTTAGTTGAATATGTTGAGGGTAGATTTTTCTTGTACGATGCAATTTTAATTTCGGTGCAAATACATTATAGTGCACAAGTGTATGCGGAGACACAAGTGCTCTTTCTCTTCTTATCACTCTCATGCTAAAAGAAAAATCGGCACGATAAATGATAAGAAAGAGAAAAAAAAGACGCAAAACACCTAAATCTGGAATGTTACTTAGACCAATAAATAAATGCCCGACCCATGACTCGAATCCTGGACCTCTATATATAGAGCTACAAATGCTATATTAATAAGTCCATATGTAATAATTATTTAAATTTTTGTATAACCGCATATTGTATTTAGTTATTCATTATGACAATACTGTAAGCTCAGTGCATATAGTGTATTTTAGTACAATAGCACTGTGCAATTAATTACAGTAATAACGGTTAAAAGCGTAAAGCTTTGTATAGTTAATGGGTTGCTTTAAAATATAATTTTGTTTATTGTTTCTAAATCGTTTGTTTGTGCGTAAAATAAGTAATATTTTATTACTGCTCACTAATGAATCCTAATTCTTTTTTTAATTAAAAGTAGCCTAAATATCAAATATACATTAGGACTTCAGCTATCTGAAAGTCCACTCAATCTGTCCAACCGTTTCAAAGATTATCAGGAACAAATATACAGATAAACATATAAAAATTGTGTTTTTCTTATAATTATCTCATGCATAATTACTCATGTTGATGTTACAAATAGACTATTCAATTTTATTTACATGTAAAGACTAGAATTTTTTTCTTACTTTGTTCTTCATTTATACAGTGATAGGTGGTAGATCAACTCCAGAAGCATTCAATTCGGTTATATGTTTTTTTTGTGTACGTATTATAAACATAATAAAAGATATTTTTGTCAATAAAAATTTATTTTCATAAATTTATTATCACAGTCTTACGAAGTCTTACATAAAGAAAAACCTAACTGTCCTAAACAAATATAAGAAAATCGGTTAAAAACCATAGAAGAAAAAGTTACTGAACTACTGCCTATTTACTATACATACACATGTACATATAAACATTGTACAATGTGCATTGTGCATGTCTTCAGCCCCTTTAACGTCCCACTGCTGGGCACGGGCGTTCCTCAGTACGAAGAGTATCCGGCCATAGTCCACTGCGCTGGTCTAGTGCGTGTTGTCGGACTTCACATGTCTTTCGAAAACTTGCTAGGTTTTTTTCAGACGTTCAGGTTTTCTGACCATGTTTTCCTTCACCGTAAGACAAGTAGTAATCATGATAGAAATGATTCGCACATGAAAATATCAGGTGCGATACTCGGATTTGAACCCGCATCACTCGGTTATCCAAGTGAGCTAGTTACCATATTATACACCATCATCATCATCATCAGCCCTTTTTTAACGTCCCACTGCTGGGCACGGGCTTCCCTCAGTACGAGGAGCAACAAGGGAGGAGGAAGGTATTATACATAGATTATATCAATTATATATTAACGAATCTACGAGTTCACTTGAGTAGAATTGAATGAATAATAAACCAGGCCATTCGAAATAATCACAGCAATCAGTTACTATTTATGTCGCATTATCTGAGAAGAGGCAAGAAGGCGTTCACCTCTCAGACCAAAGTTAAAACAAAAGGCTGTTTGCAAACATTGTATTATGTACCTACCTATCTATACATATAATAAAATTCTGAATCGAATCTGTACATAAAATATTTTTTGGGAAATCTTATTGAAATAGTCGTTTAGTTCGTATTGATAAATACAGAGGCCGAATATTATAGTTTTAAAATTTTCGTCTGTTTGTCTGTGACCGAATCATGAGAAAAGCACTGGGCACTTTTTTATGAAATTTATTAGGATGACAGCAAATTATCTGGGTCAACATATAGAATACTTTTTACTGCAGAAAAAAAAGTGCGTGTGTACAAAGTACACATGTCAGAAGTAAAACTTGAATTTAAATTAAAGCTAACTCTTCCCCGTCTCTGAGAGCCTGGTACTATGGACTTATATTTTCGTTTCATCGAGTTTGAAATCACCACGATTCTAAAGAAGTTTCACTTCAAAAATCTGATGTTTTACTTTTTATTGCGGGAGATTTCGGGTAAGAGGGACAAGAAAAAGGGCTACCGCGACCAAATCTCATGCACGAAGAAGCAGCTATAAGTAAGTCGTGATGTATCAATGAGGTTTCGGAAACAATTAACTCTCTCTACCTTTGTTAACCTTTTGTATTTCTTTTAGAAACTACTCGCTTGCCTCAAAGTAACCTGCTAACTTACGACCATTAATTTAATGACAAACACCTACATTAATAAATTATACGGGCTCAGTCTATACTAATATTATAAAGAGGAAAGATTTGTATGTATGTTTGTTTGTAACGAATTGGCTCAAAAAGTACTGGACCGATTTTAAAACTTCTTTAACATTAAACATAAACATTGTTATTGTGATATGCCAAAGTTGTACTTCTATATTTGCATGTATGTACGAGTATTTGTTTGCTCACTTTTTTAACTCAAACGAAAGCAGCAAGGATGGATTTGGATTAAAATTTGAAAATGGCTTATCAAATGGACTTTGTCTTTTTATGATAAATTGTCTATGAATATAAGGTCTTTGCATATATTCGCAAAAGGCAAGCTGTTCACTAATGACTAATCATATTTTGTTTAGATTCTATATATGCACTATCTATTACGAAGCAATATATTATTGTTTTTGTTGGCATAGTACGTTACCTACTTATATTTTGTGTTTCAAAAAGTATATAATGTTTAGTAATAGGTATTTAATATTGAATATTGTTGTGAATCTCATTCTGTTATTGATACAATTATTTCAAACTTTATTTTCATAATTTTAAATTCTAGGAAATTCCAAAGAAATAGCCCTTTCCTGTATTTTATCTAAAATTATGTATGGGGCTTTGTTCCATAAAACTACGGGAGCTGTGTGGTTTCCAAAATAACCAGCTATAAGAATTTATAATATTATTGCACAATCCAAATTAAATTTACTACTTATATTTTTTTAGGTAAGCTTTGCTTTGCAGGCAATTGAATTTAAGAATAGGCCTTTTGACAAATAATATAATTTTATAGGTGGACCATTAGTATTTAAATAGGTTTAACGATGTATAAAATAACTGACTTTTTATAGTTACAATATACGAATATGTATTAGTTTTAAAAATTGCATCAATTCTAATTGCCCCTTCATCCTCTTCTGCCTTCCAAGCCGGTAGCAGCTTCTATAAACTTCCTTTAACCCTGTCACATAATTTAATTTCAATGATATAAAGTAAATGTATATCAAAACTACTATTATTACTAGTATTAGTAGATTGTCTTAGCAATACAGTTTCTCGTCAGTTTTGCTTTACCTATTTTAAAAAATAGGTTAATTAAAACAATGTTTTAAACTAAAATGAACACAACGGAACACAAAAAAATCTTAGAAAATATACCAGCTGACCAAAATAAAAAAAACAATACACAGGCTTATTCTGATACACAGCAGACGTCAAAAGAATACAAAAAATATATATAAATCTAATATTTATATACTAAATTAATATTTTGATAAATTTATATATAAAATAATATATTAAAAAAATTATAAAAATATATTATAGATGTAGCATCCCGTCTGTATGCACCCTTAAGTGAAGCGGGAACTTTATCCTCACTCCGACAGCTTGTTAGTCTCAGCTCGGCCGCGCGTCGCGTCGCTCGCACGCGACCGGTTATACGAAAGTTCGCTCGGCAAAGCTCGATTGTGCTTACACGTAAGTTGAACTTCCATAATATTGTTAGAATATTTTAATTTAATGGCTGATTTTGATGATTGAGAAATTTTTATTTGGCTGATTATTATCGAATTGCACAAATATAGATTTTTGTTTTCTAATATAAGGTATGTAAGTGATTTTCGTGTAACAGGTTCTATTTGCAAAAAAAATAAGTTCAATAGGCTGCTACTACGTTCAAAATTCATTTTTTAAGATCCCAATATTTTTTTGTACAAGAGCTTTTATTTTATCAAAAATAAAAAAATGTTATTTATTTCTGTATCATCTTACTACTAAATCTAAAGCTAGGAGGGATGGATGTAGATTAGAAAAGAAAGATTTAGCCATTTATAGATGAATGAATTTATGCTTGATAGATATGTTTTATTTTTCATTAGATATGAAGCCAAACAAAGCGAGAGATAGTAGTTAGTATTAAAGTAAAATGGAATTAATAAAATAAAAAAATACCAAATTTGACATTAGCAATAGCAATAATCTTCTTTTCTAATATATAAAAATCTCGTGTCATAGTGTTTTTTATATTTTTTTGTTTAGGTATCTTTGGTAGGTCTGAGAATAGCTTTCTCTTAGCTCTCTACATTTTAAGCCAAATTTTATTTTTTATGATTTGGCATTAAAAAATTGTTATGATCCTAAATTTTAATCTTTCTGAGAATCTTTTTAATATCAATAAGGACGAGGACAAACCGACGGGAATTGCTTGTAAAATATATATTAATCTGAGATATATACTCGTATATTAAAAATATTTTTACAAAAATATATTAAAAATGTTTCATTATAAAAAAATATCATTATTTCCTGACATATGACAGGTTATATATTAATTTAATTGATATTTACGCTAACAGCTGAATTTGATAGGCTAAATTCCGAAAAGTCCCTTATGATCCTCTTCTAACAATAACCCTTTAATAACAAACGATGAATACATCGTTCCTCTACATTTTGCCGGTAACCAATACTTTAGTGAGGACGTCTTTAAGTTGAGTTAATAAATAGGTTACATTTACTTTGGGAACGTCGAAAAAAAATGTTTTTGCAATTAAATTCGTCGTATGTAAAATTTTGTGATATTATGACGTTATATATATATAAAAATAATATTTTTTCACTAATTTCAATTGCAGCTGAGTGTTTTAAGTATTTTTAATGTTTGACTGCTTTTTCTTACAATGAATAAACCGCGTGGATTCTTCAAAACTTAACGAAACATTAAATAAAAGGTGATTTTTGAAATCGGTCCAGTAGTTATGGAGTTTATTCGTTACATATAAAAATACAAATTCCTCTTTATAATTTTAAGTAAGTATAGATTATTTGATCTAATATTTATTATTCATTTTATTAAAAAACTTTATTTTTATAAAATAAAACTGTAGGTATTGGTATATATCATACATTATTACATTAAGCTGCCTCGGTGGTGAAGTGGCTAGCATGTACGGTCGTACATCGAGAGGTCGTCGGTTCGACTCCCGGGTAGGGCCAAGTTTAATTATTCAGTTTTTTTATTTAGAAAGCCTCAGTAACAGCCCGGAATTGGGAAGTTGGCGGTGTGACACCCCCGTGCCTCGGAGAGCACATAAAGCCGTCGGTCCTGCGCCTTAGCTCTTACTGGCCGTGTCGAACAGTTTTAATTATTCGATTCGAGTATAGATATAATATATTCATTTACGGCTCTTCTCTATAAAGTTTAGAAGCTATAATAATTAAAACTTTGAAATATAATTGAACTAAAAGTCGTCACTTACATTAATTTCAATTAAGTAGTTATAAAATTTGTACAAAATTTGATTTTCAGTAAAGAATATTTAATGTCACTTTGAATAGAAGTTCAAGCACGACATCATTATTATTTATTTATAAACAGTTATTATTTTTGTCGAATGTTATATTCATATTTATAATATGTATTTAAAATTAAATGTAGTATAATATATGTAGAGTATCAACTATCTGGTATCTATGACACGATCTTCGTAGCTCACCATAGAACTAGATGGCCTTGTCTTTAGCCCTTTTTACGTCCCACTGCTGGGCAAGGGCCTTCCTCAGTATGAGGGGATCAAGCCATAGTCCACCGTGCTGGCCCAGTGCGTGTTGGCGGACATGTCCTACGAAAACTTGCTAGGTTTTCGCAGACATGCAGGTTTCTTCATGATGTTTTGCTTCACCTTAAGACAAGTGGTAATCATAATAGAAATTATTTGCGTATGAAAATATCAGAAGTGACCCGGATTTGAACCCGCATCACTCAGTTATACAATCGAGCGCTTTACCGCTGGGCTACTACTGACCTTACTAGATGGTGCTGTGTGTTAATGTCCAAATATACCTATGTTTATTTACCTTCCTATCTCTGGCCCTACCTACCTAGAAATTCTTGAAAGAAATACACAAAATCCACTAATATTGTAATACACTCGTAAAAGTAACTCTGTCTGTTACCTTATAAAGCAAACCATTATAACTTAATAACACTGAACAAAATTCGATAAAACTTCGCAAGGACATAATACCCGACCTGGGATTGGAACCTCGAACCTTTGGAGACACAAAATTCTCAAATCTACTGCTACAACACCTATATTTACGAAGCACATTATATTTACACCTTAGACAATAATGAAACAATGGAAAGATAAAAGCTTTTAAAGAAGAATGACGAATGTTTCTTTTTATATTATGTTTTTTATTTGTTAGAAATTGTAGACGTTGGCATTGTCTAAAAAGATATTATGCATTTCTTAATCCTTTGTTAAGGCACAGGTTTAGAACAAGTTATTTAAAAAAAGGTGTATGTAATTTTTTAATTCATTTTGTACCTGTTACAGATTAAGATAAGCTATAGGTTTTACTAATATACAGAAAAAATGTTTGTTTGTTTGTAATTAATACACTAAATATCTGTTGCACCGATATAGTCATCTATAATTTTCGTAAGAACAAGTTTTTAGACCCTCAAAAGCCGAAGGCATATAATATAGGTTTTTATCGCGGAAATTACCTCATGTGGGGGCGAAATATTGATGATACGTTCTATTTCTTCACAATGTTTTCATTCATCATAAGACAAGTGGTAATCATGTTGAAAATGATTTGCACGTGCAAATGTCAGAGGTGGGACATCCAGATTTGAACCCGCATCACTCGGGTAACGAAGCGAGCGTGTTGCCACTGGGCTACCACTGCCTATAAAGTTATTTAGCAAGAATAAATTTAACAAGCTCGGTGAAGACGAGAATTTAATATTACGAATACACTAGATGCGATGTTAAAATGGAAAAATTTTCCTTGCCATATTTAGCTTTCATTTTGAACATCTTAAAGCTGATTTAAATATATAATATATAAGTATATTTATACTAATATCAAAATATTTACGCAATAAAATTGCTTTTATATTGCTTTTTCCAAAGTTCACTCAACGAATAGGCTTAGGTAATTGGTTCGTACGGACAGACGCTTGTATTAATGGGTTTTTTAATGGCTGATGTTATATTTTATTATATTTCAATATTTAAATATTGCGACCCATTTTGTGACGTTCTCGATAAAATGTGTCATTTTTGTAAAATCACGGTTTTATTTTTTCTCCACGCTTTTCCACCCGTGACTTCCGTTAGGAAAATTTCCTCTTAAATTCCCTTCCCTTTTTTATAGTTGTTTGAGTTTACTTACAATTTTTATTTAATATTTTCTTTGATTTACGTAAATTGACGACACGTTTGACTCAGTGTTCCTTGCTGTTCTAGCGATCACGGGTTCAAGTCTCACTAGGCATTCATTCGTGTGATGAACAAAAATGTTTACTCCAGCCGTGGGTACGGTTTATATTAATAAAATATATGAATTTAAAGTTAAATATTATGTACTATAGCCGGATAGGAAAGTTATATAATATTTATACTTAGGATATATTAATAAATATAAGTGTTTGCAAAACAAAGCTTCAGATCGTATTTTTTACGTTATCAAAGTCTTGTGGGGACAAAAAATATTTAATTTATGCCTTATCTGTAAGCAGTCTCAATACCCACAAGCCCACAACTTAACACGAGTTTTTCTGCTACAGTATGTTTTTGAGAAATTCTTGATAGAAAAAGGATTTACCTACTAATAATAACATCTATAGGTACATAAATAAATATGTTGTGACAAGAGAGAGTACAAATATCAAATTTTAACAAATGAATGTCCACAGCGGGACTCGAACCCGCGACTGCTGGCGCAAGAAAGTAGGGTCACTACAAAGTGCGCCAAACGTGTCGTCTAAACCATAGACCTTAGCCGTTAAAGTAATACTAGTTTTATCCAAAGCTTATAAAACTCGATACTATTATGTACCACATCGCATTGTGACGTGACATCAGATTACCCCAATTTCAGTTGGATGACCACGAAGCACTCTGTTAGAAACGAGATATGAAATGTTTTATTTTATTTTTAACACAAAAAATGTATTGACCTATTATTGTGTCAGTTCGTTATATTTCTCTTTACAAGATGACATTCGATGGTTCGGTTTGTACCACAAAAATTCATTAGAAATAAGCGAATTTAGTGAATTTACTACAAAAAAGTGCAAGATTTTTCTTTGATATCTCATTTATTAACAATACAATTTTATTTTTTATATATTTATTTATGTTTTATTTTAACAAATCATCTATATTAACAAATTATCTATTTCAAAAAGTAAAATTTTTAATATTTGATTATATGTATTTATTTATGATATAAAAAGTTTCTTAGTTAGTCTAGTTAGCTTAGTACAATTTCGAACACAGGTGAAATATAATGTATTCAGAAAATAAAATGAAGTATTTGTAACATCCATACGTATCTAGAGTGAACATTCGCCAAACCCAACATACAACGATAATAAATGTAGAAAAAAATAAACTGTCATTTTCTGTCATTTCTTTTTTTAAACCCTCTAACAACAGTTTAAATAACTTGCTCTATTTATTTTTTTCGGTAACATAAAGCAATAGAAACACAATTTTGCTCTTTCATCTTCGCTCAATTGCTAATAGAAAGTATACATATTTCCTTTGAAGCAAATCATACAAGGTCGGTTTTTTCATGAGAAGTACCTACTTGTTAGGGGGAAAATAGTAAAATATAATATTTTCATATGTTTAAGTTATTTTTTTGATTGATTTGTTCACTTTTATTCCTGACGTTTTTAATGCTTACAGCAAACATGTTTATAGGAGAAACGATGTAAACTAAAGAGTGTACAGATATCAGTAAAAAAAATATTTTTTTTTTCGTATAGTTTAGAAGTATGTATGTACATTCTCGCAGTGTCACGTTTTTTGAAGAAGACACGAATTAAATTGAGCAGTAAAAATAAATCTTAAAACAGATAAAGAGATGGACTGTAAATTGTAAATTACCGTAAGTGAGAGAGGAACAAGACATTTTCCAAAAATGAGGATAATTTAGGTTACTAGTTTAATGATGAACTACTAGAATGTCTTTTATTTAGTTAAATAATAGGGGCAGCAGTCTGTCGAGATATCATCTTTTCGGAACTGAGAGAACTAAGAGCCTGAGTTAAGCCATAACTGTTCGTGTAATGCGAATGTTCGCAAACCACCATAAGGGACTCTCGTGAACCATAGATAAAAAAACCATCTATCGTAAATTTTTAATTTTTTATACTACATTTTCTTTTTTAATTTTTAAATACCTAATTTTATCTTATACACAAAAATCAAACCAACATTGTTTGGTTCAACAAATACAATGCCACTAGGCTACATATTCTTTATAATATTTTGAAAGAAATTGTGAGCATTTTCGACAAATTTATATCAAAATGGACTTAATAAACAAATGAGAATGGGACGTCTCCAGGGCAAACACGAACAATTTCCTTGTAACGTTAAAATTAAAGGGGCCTTAATGAAATACAGCATTGTATTATGTAAGATACCAACGACTTCCCTAAATGTCTTTTGTACTAGTTTTATCGCCATCTTTTGGTGAATTTTATTACTAACCAGCATCGTATGGTTTGTTACAGGTCATAGTCATAATACCTATGTATATTCAATATACATGTAGGATCGTAAAAATAATAAATAAAAGCACTTCGATAGAGCTTACTGACTATTTATATTTTAAAATATAAGATTTAACATTTACGCGTTACGTCGTGTCGCCATAATGACAAGACATTCTCCTTTCTTCCTTTTATACTTCTCACACATTCTATTTTTAAAATCCTTCCATTCATTGCCTTTTATTCTTATATGCATACTTCTTTTACAAATCCCACATACATATTTTCGATAGTACTTGAGCATGATGTGAAAATCTGAGAGAGATCCACGGGATGTTTCGAACTTTACATGCTCTTTGAGGCACGAAGCACAAAATGAGATGAAAACCCCACCATAAAGGCAATATAGGCCATGGGAAGAGGAAAATTGTCTTCCATTGTTTACACAAAACATATTAGATTTCCTATGATAATTTCCGTTAGCGACCCACAATATATCGGCTGACTAAGCATTCAGTTTATATGAACAAATAGAAGATTTTATTATGAATATCAGAAATAACAGGTTGGATACAGGGATAAAATAAATAGTGTGAGATAAATTTAATGCGAAAAATATTAAGAATATTCTCTTTGTGTGTTCATTTTATGATTTTCATATAAAAATCTTTGACAATATGAACTATGGCCTGATCCACTTCGTACTGAGCGAGGCCCGTGCCCCAGCAGTGTGACGTTAAATTCTGATCTAATTCTCTATATCTAATTAATCTCTGATTATGATGACATAGGTATAGTTCAAAAACCATTCAGATTTTTCGTACGGGATAGGATATCAGTGCTAGTATATTATTGTTTAATCAATGGAAATAGTATTTTTTATGTACTAATGATATATAAGTTAGTAGTAGTGTTGTGATGTCAAACACTTGATATCAAAACCTTGTTGTTACTTCAATTTGCAAGCTAACTCCCTTCGATCCTCACAAACTTTCGTATTTATAACGTTAGTAAGACAATAATTATATTTCTAGTCTTAAAGTATTTTTAAATATCATAAATCATTGATCTTCTATATAAATAAAAATGAAGGTTGCTAAGCACAAAACTCGAGAATGACTCGGCCAATTAGGTTTTTTTGTAAGTTCCTTAAGGTACACGGAAGGTTTTAATAATAATAAAAAAATATATATTCAAAGTTTGTAAAAAACTTATACTAAAGGGGGGTACATAGGGACGAACCCGAGTGAGTCGTTATTTGCTTAATAAAATGCAGTAAAATAATTTAGTTAAAGATTTTAGTGTAATACCTACATAATTAAGAATGAACCTGTGCCTCTGATTTCTCATTAATTTACATTATGTTATAAGTAAAAAAAATATCTACTTTACATCAAAGGTCATAAAACCTTCTTTCTGTTTATATTTTGTTTTTTGTTCCATAAACAAAGTAATTAGATAAAGAACACTTCCGATGATAAAAAGTGGAGTTCAACAAACTGTTTGAGTGATTAACCACTCTAAAAATATTGGGAGATAAAAATTAAACTAACTCCAGCATTCAGGTTTTTTCGTATTCTTTACTCTTAACTCGTCAAAATATAAATTACATAATCTCGGTGTATTAAAATATAAAATATATAATTTATATGAAGTTAAAATGTTGTGTTTTATAATTTTGTGTGCTTTTAGTTACCTCTCTATCTATTGAAGTATCTCTTAATTGAATTTGCTATATAGGCTTAATTATTTTTATATTTCGGATTGTGTATTGTATTCAACACTTTTTAACACGCTGCTGGGCACTGGGCCCTTAAATGCGAGGGGAATCAGGCCATAGTTCTCCACGCGGACTTCACATATCTTTCGAAAATTTGGGCTCTTTCGAAAATCCATATCAAAATAACCTCGCCAATTTAAAATCTAAAATGTATTGTACATTGTTATACATCTTTTAATATTTCTTTTTTATCGTGGATAAATAAAAACAATTTTCATTTCTATACAGTGACAATAATTTCCCACAGGTATATTCGATCATGAAACGAGTTTCTAAATAATAAAATAAGCTAGAACCTTAGTATTTTAGTCGTTACTTAAATACACTTTGAAAAGAAAATGGCACTCCATTTTAAAGTAGATATAATAAATATCAAAATTAATATAAATAAAAAAGTAGGTAAGTTGAGCATTAATAAATTTTATTTTACAAAGCAGTGACTGTGTCAACGTTTAACCTTTAACCGACGATAGCTAACTAAAGTTTAATCACTTCGACACATTATGTACTAAATTAAATTGCGTATCTTTAAAATTAGTTATTCGATTCTATGTCAATTTCATTTGACAAATTCACGAAATTTCAAATTTTATGGTTGTTTTTTTTATTTTATAAAAGGCAGTGGCGTAGCTACCTAGGGGCTAGGCGGGGCAGTGCCCCGGGGCCCTCAAGCTCAGGAGGCCCTCGACTCCTTACCAGAAAATCTCAATCAAACTGAAACTTTTGAAAATTTCTCCCATTTTCAAAATAATTTACTCGTATATGCGTACATTAAAACACAAAAGGGCAATGTTAAGATAGAGCCAGTGTGATGAGTGGTGTACAAAAACATATTAAAGATATCCAGCCTAATGCGAAGTATGTGCATTGTGTCACTCATAATTTAAATTTGGTGATAAATCATGCCGTTAGCAGTTGTGTGGAAATACAGATTTTTTCGCAATGTTGTAAGATTTGTATAACTTTTTTGCAAACAGCATCAAACGTTGGGATCTACTGTCAAAATTCACTGGCGAATCAGACACCACTCTGAAAAAACTAAATCCGATTAGATAGTCTACTAGGGTCAACACGATATCTGCAATAAAACTTCGTTTTTCTGATAGGTATTAATAAAGCATTATCAGAAATAGTTCTGAAGAGTCCTAATAAGGATGAGCCTAGTGAAGCAGAGAGTATTAAAACAAAAATGCTAAATTTCGAGATCATGTTGCTCTTGAATTCAAGCACAGTGTAGTGAATGTCATCATAAATTATACATCCAAAACTTTACAAAAATGCGGCATCAATTTGGGCGAGGCAAGTGAAGCTTTAGTAGAGACCAAAGCAAAGTTGCAAATATATAGAAATGATTTTGAATTATTCAAGTGCAAAGCCAGTAAAACTGCATAAAAATATGGTACACCGTATAGATACCCAATTTCAAGAAAAAAGGCCAAGGAAAGTTAAAAAACATTTTGATGAATTAGCTGCTGATAACCGATTTCCAATTTTTGCGAAAATTAAAGTCAGGAAAAGATTGTAAAAGGAGCTGATTATAAAGTAGCTAAGGATTTTTAAAGTATTATATTTAATATTTTTACTTGATAAAACCTTACGAGTGTAGATAGCAGTAGGGCCCCATTTTTTGATTTGCCCCAGGGCCCTTGGTTACCTAGCTACGCCACTGATAAAAGGCCTAATATTCACGTGTATTATATATACTCGTAGGTTACAAATGTTTGAGATTCTAAAAAGAAAAGAAAAATAAATTACAGTATAATAGCACCGATATATTATCGAAATTAATTGATGTTCGTTAGTATTAGAAAAGCTAAACGTAAACTTTTTTGTTTTGTTAAGGGTGTATTGGGGGTGGTTTATGTATAAAAATATCACTAATTATAGAAATAAAGAAACTAATTTTAGAAATTACTTTACAGTAACTAGTTTTTCTATTTCATATAACTAACAGTTAACACTTGCCCTAGAAACACGGACCCGAACGAAGTGTCAAGTGAACAGACAAAAAAACGATTAAATTTCATAGAAAAATACTATAATAGCAAAATAAATATAATATGCATAAGGCATTTGTTGTTTCATTTGTATTTACTTTCAAAAAGAGTTTCACGTGTCCTTATATGTACAAAAGGGTACGCTTTTTAACGCGTGTGCTAGATGTCTAAAGAAAAATTGCGCAGTAAATGCTTCTGCCCGAGAAGTATGATCATACGGTATGAATGTTCTCGATAAAGGTGCGTAGTCGGAAAATCTAATAATGTCAGCGAGTTTTCACGGAATGCGTTTTTGAGAAATTACCTTACTACCTCAAAACGCGACGAAATAAATAAATATTTGGACAAGAACACAAAACGCTACTAGGCTTATGTTATAGCCAGATAGTTGATACACTACATATTTATAACTTTAAAGTGGCGCTCATCATAGAAATAAATACCCCAGGCGTGACTCGAACCCGAGACTCACGCTGGTAACATATTGCTACTAATAAGGTCCCTCTTGCTGTAGTTCTGTAGTTGTTCAGAATAAATGTATAAGGTTATATTCTTATTAGAAAGGGATGTAAAAATATTTTTTATATTTTAAAATATAATCTATGAGTCTAAATAAATATTTTATTTAGTATATATAATTTGTACTAAACTTAAAACGTTTAACTTCTATTTTTCATTATTTTAATAACCGCAGGCCATTAAAAGACGCGCCTATATCATTTGAACGACGTACCACGATAACACTCGACACGGCCCTTAGCATTATGAGGCCTTCCACAAGATAGCCCGGTGCTTGATTTAGTACTTCACTATAGTGCTATTAGTTAATTGGTAGAGATACATAATATTACTTTTATTGTATCTAAAAAATATAGACGGGGGAATAGAAGGAGGAAAGGATTTTTGTTTAATTAGTTTAGTTATTAAATGTAAGAATTGAAGATTTAAATTATGATTTTACTTTAAATTTTGTTAAGCATTTTTTTATGTTTGAACGTACATATGTATTACCTAGCCTCGCTCATCGTAAACGTAAGTTAATTTAAAAATAGATATGTATAGTACTTTTTAGTAAATAATCAAATGATTTTTTTAATATGTTGGGACACTATTACACTAAGCGCCATCTAGTTCCGTGGTAAGCTACGAGGCTTGAATTACGGATACCAGATAGTTGATATACTCCACATATATAACTTTTAAATACAAATAATAATACCCATGGACTGGAGTACAAACATTCGTGCTTAACAAATGAATGCCCCCAGCGGGACTCGAACCCGTGACCGCTGGCTCAGAAAGTAGGGTCACTACAAACTGAGTCGTCAAGTATTGCGTTGAACTAATCTAAAGGAAACCAATCATAGTAATAAATCATGTTCAAGCCCCTTCTAATTTATTTTTTATCCGTGACCACTTTTATGAGGCGTTCCATCTGATTGTTCTTTGATTTAATGCCATCTTTACGATGTACAGCGCTATTACATTATAGTTCTATTAGTGCCTTCGTCGGATCATGATTTCAAAAGACAAAAAAATGTTATGTACAGCTTTAACTTACAATTTTATTATATGTCTAGATAAAAGTCGTATTTTTTAGTTTCAACTACGACAAAACTATTTAACCGATTTTTGTGTTTTTCAACCGATTTTCTAGCTAGCTATTGTTGAGAAATGTTATTTATAAAATTTTGAAACATATTTTTCTATATAAATAGGCAATAAAAACTTTTAAAATTATATTTATATTCGAATTTTCGGACTTTCTTTTGATAGTCCATCTTAATAATCCACCACAGTTTTTTGGAATTTTCAGACAAATCATCTGACTTCTCACCGACAATCTTCCGATAGGTCATACTTATTCCAAGCCACCAGTCATACTAATTCACTGAATCGTCCTACTATGATGTTCGTCTGCCGAGTTATCTGATACCAGCGAATGTTCTGACAACCGTCCATCGATCATGCGCTCTGCCCGACTACCGGACACAAATGCAATCACTATACCACCCCGACCCCGACCCAAGATTAAGTTATAAACATAGCTCGATCCGGGACTCGAACCCAGGACCGTGCTCGCCACTACACCAACTAGGCGGTCGCTAAATTTTAACCACTGGGCCAACACTAACATTATTTAAACGACTAAAATATTGGTTAAACCTTTAAAGTAACGATAAAGTTAGGGCTAAAAAGTTATACGAACTTTAAAGTCGCTTTGAAAATAATTAACTAAAAGTTTAAAGTATGAAAGCTTCTTTGAAGTATAACTTATTTATTTAAAAATCATTTTAAATTGACTTAAAAACGATTTTATTTTGGTAAATAGGCGATTTGTACAAAAAACATACATCTAAATCGAGCTACATCCTTCTTTTTCGAAGTTGGTCTATAATATTGAAGGGCGGTAGATAATTGAGTCAAGCAATTTTCAAAAATTGCCATAAAGTTTCATTAAAAATTGAAATATAATTTAAAATATCTAAAATAACAGATTAAATAATAAAAATAAGACTGCATAAGAAGTCAAAATAAAAATATTATATTAAGTTACCGTGTAATTTTACATACCTACATCGGAATGGCAAAAACCAATCTTCTTTTTGCGACGTCTACCGTTGTGTGATTTGTTTTTTCGTATCGAAACATGAAGAGTTTAAATTACCTTATTAAAAACGGTGAGGGATCAGTAATTTATTATAATACTAGTAATTTACACTTGCTCTGCTCGGGTTCGTTATATACGTTTTAAGGGTAAGTAGAGATAGATTTCTTGGATTAATATTATTCAACATAAACCTATTTTAAGCTTTTAATAAAAACTGACTAGAAGGTTTTATTTTCTAAGACAGGAAGTAGGGACAGACAAAAAATCAAAGAAAGGTCTGTACTTAATATTATAAAGCTAAAGAGTTTGTTTGTTTGGTTGAATGCGCTAATTTCAGGAACAGTAGGTCCGAATTTGAAATTTTTTTTGTGTTGTATAGTCCGTTTATCGAGGACAGCTATTTTATAGACTATATTAAAACAAGCTACGACCAATAGGAGTGGAGCATCAATGAAAAATGTTGCAAAAACGGGGAAAAAATATTTCTATTGATTTTCAGCCTTTGAAGCGCGAGCGGAGCCGCGAGAAAGGCTAGTATATGATAAATTTAAAATTTTAACCGTTCAGGAATCGAACTCGCATATCCTGCAGTCCGGTCGCGATTATTAATCAAATTATAAAGCACAGTTTTTACTATCGCCATTTTCACCAAATTCGAGCCTCAAATTCACCGATAAACTTTAAATTAGTTTTGTTCGCGAATCCAATGAAAACAAAATGTCAATGGAAGCAACAAATTGTGTTGAATTTCGACCTCTACTTATAATTTGTTCGTACCTTAAATAAGTTAAGTAACGGATTTTAAGAGAGAAGTTAATTAAATTCAAGCAAGAAGGATTCTTGATCACAATCTATTATATTATTTATAGGTATATTTGTGCTTTATATAACTAATTCATACGTTTTACTTATTTTAAGAAATTCTGAACAAAAATTGCTTCCAAGCTTTTTTACCATTACAGAATGCATTTACTACTGTGATTAATCGGCCAAAAAATCCGACCTACTAAAACCTAACGGAACCTCCCCCGTCTTAATGAGGCCAAAGGTCTGCCGATGAAGACCACAACAACCAAGGGGTTGCTTCTACGGTCCACTTTGTTATTATAGAAGTTCCAGAAACATGATACCTTAAAACAAGTCTCCTTAGCCTCTTTCAAGCCTATTGATTCCACAGAAATTAAATATTTTCTCGGCAATTTTCTACTATAATAATATGCATGTACCTATTATATATATATTTAAATCGTACTCTTGATTCACTCTATGTATTTATGAAAACCGCATAAAAATCTGTTGCGTACAGATGGCGGGAAGCAACTTTGTATTATATTATGTAGAGATTTCTTTACACTTTACATTCATAAGTGGATAAGCTCGAACTGTAAAAATATACACCTAAAAAGTATGTCGATATGAAATAATGAAAGTTTTCATATCAAAATACCTAATGATGACGCGTTTGGCGCTGTTTTTAGTGACTCTACTTTTTTGCGCCAACAGTCATGGGTGTTTATTTCAACTATCTGGTATCCGTAACACGAGCCTCGTAACTTACCACAAAACTAGATGGCGCTGTAATAATAATTCCCCAATATTATATTTAATTATTTATATTTATTACACAACACGAAATCTCAACGCAATTATTCACGATATAGTGGAATTTACACGCAGAAGAAGCCAGTAAATAAAACAAGTGGTTTTAAACTATTATTTTGTTATAGTTCTAAGGTTAAAATTTTCATTAATTAATATAATACTGCACACGTCCCCTTTGAGAACCCATTCGAGTGCTTCTACATACTAAAATTCAAAAAGTTTTCAACAACTTTAATAAGGAAATTTCGTAAGCTCAGTATAAACTTTGTCGAATTTCACTTAATTAATATGCAAATCAGAGCGTGTGTTAAGCTAAAGAATTTTTGGAAATCTAAAATGCCTCAATTTTGCCTCTTAATCTTTTCTAATATAAGAGTTATTTTCCAATAGCGAAATGTTGTGTTCTTCTCTCGATACTCATCGTGGTACAGTGATGGTCATAAGTTTGTTGACTGTATTATTTTTATGTGAAATACAAATATTTTTAAAGCTTTTTGGGTCAATGGCTGAATTTGATTGTATTTGCCTTCAATTTTGGACGACTTATGCTTTTTAATAACAAATATTTAAAAATCATCCCGTTTAATTCCTTCACCGGTACGTATTTGAGAGATGTGACGTGTATTGTGACTATCATTTCTGCCAAATGAGGGGTATTAAAGTGATACTATACATACTAATTACATTAATGTTAAGTAAAGATCATTAGCGAGCTATAACAATCAAGAGACAGAGTCCACCTAGTGGCCTAATTTTAGTCAATTCACCCTGTGGCAAAAGCCAAAAATGTATACTTTTTAAAAAATTTACAACATATACAGCATAAAACAAAACGATAATGTATAGATTATTTAGGAGAAGACAGCTCTAGTATCGTATTTAACTACTAACATCAATACATCAATTTTTAAAATTTTTGTCTGTCTGTCTGTCTGTTTATTCCGCCTAATCTCTGAAACAGCTGGACCGATTTTGAAGGGACTTTCACTCGCTAATGCTATAAGGACTAACTTAGGCTACTATTATTTTAGAATTTCTATTTATTTTAACTAGCAGAACCCGTGGCTTCTCTCGTGCTAAATCTAGGGACGAACCCGAGCGAAGTGAGGCTGAGTCGTTAGTATTGAATAATCATACTATAATATGACGACTCGTTTGGCGGTCGCGTGTTCGAGTCCCGCTGGGGGCATTCATTTGTTGAGTACGAATGAATTGTACTTCAGTCATGGGTGTTTATATTTATAATATGTATGTATTTAAAAAACTTATATATGTAGTATATTAACTATCTAGTATCCGTAACACAAGCATCGTAGCTTACCACGGAACTAGATGGCGCTGTTGTAAGAATGTCCCAACATATTTAATTTATTTATTTTATTATAATTTTAATTTAAATCAAATTTCTAATAAGCTTCTACTAGTTACATTTGAATAAATTTAGTTCACGGTATGTAAAATTCATTATCAACGCTTCAACACGGTAAAGTTGGTTATTGTTGAATGAACTAAGTACTACACTTCACATCTCTCGCTTGCTAATTGAATATTCTCACAATGAATCCTTGTTTTGTAAAATTGTAAAATCGTGCTTAATTTAATTATAAATAACTTATAGTTAGTAAAATATTTGGGATATGAGTCTGCAGAAATTGCTAAGTGGAGAAGTTTAATGCTGGTTAGTATAGTATATTCGACCCCTTACTCTGTGAAAAATAAAATCTTTATGCCACGGCCCACGGGAACCATACAATTCCCGTTTTAAGAAACCTATGTTCATGTTCATGTTCATCGACGACACATTAGGCGCAGTTTGTAGTGACCCTACTTTCTTGTGCCAGCGGTCGCGGGTTCGATTCCCTTTGGGGGCAATCATTTAATAAACTCGAATGTTTGTACTCCAGTCATGGGTGTTTATATTTATAATATGTATATATATTTAAACGTTACGTTCGTTAAATTCGTCAAATTAAAACGTTAAATTCGTACTGTGGCAACACTGTAGCTTACATGTCATAATATAATTCTCCCAATTAATTAATTTATTTTTAATAAATTTTGTATATATTATAGCTAGTTAAGCTTAGTTTAAATAAGTGCTACTTTATTTTAAAGTATAAAAGTTATTGTGATATAAGTTCCTAAAAGGATTATCCATAAAATTAAGTTGTGTTCGTCGGCTGTCATCGTACAGGTAACGAACTCAAGTTTTAAATTGAATCTTTGTCGTTGTAATTTCTTTCCTTCCTATTATCATAAATTATTAAGTAAATTAATATAGTTGTATTACATTGTTCACACCTCCTGTACACACGTTAGCAATTGTCAATATTATATTTATTCAATTTTTTTAATAAATAAACATGATGACCCGTGGATCCAAGGCGCGCCAGGCGGAGGAGCAACTCCAGCTGACGCTCCAGGAGCTAAAGACATACAGGATTCAGTGTGAACAATTGCTTAAGGAAAGGGATGACAATGAGAAGGAATTAGAGAAGATTTTCAAAAAAAATACTGATTTGAAAAATGAAATGTCAAAAATGCATACTGAATACACTAATATAATGTATGAAAATGAAAATCTTCTCAAAATAGTCAGTGGGTTTGACCAGTGCAGAGATGAGTATGAGGAAGCCCTCAAACTCAACAGTGATTTGAAACACCAACTGCATGAGGCAAATAAACAAATTGATAATCTTAAAAATGTTAACTATAATCTAACAGCCTCACAAACCCAATGTCTATACAATGAATTGGTTGAGAATGCACCAAACTTAGTATCCTCTGTCTCAAACTTGAAAAATAATATTAGTGTGATAGATTTGACCAGTGATGACTCGAGCACTACCATATCTATGCCGAGTAAAAATAAATTAAAAAAATATATTAAAATTAATAAACAAATAAAAAAGTATCACCAACTCATAAAAACAAAAAATATATATAAAAAGTATAACAACATTTGTAGAGAGAAAATAGCACTCAAAACAAAAATGATATCATACTGTCAAGAAATTAATATTTTAAAAAATGACTATGAGACTGATGTTAGCTCGCTGCAGTCTGAGATTGTAAATTTAAAACAAAGTTTGGAAACATTAACTTCTAAATACAATACTGCTCAGAAATCCTGGTGCACCAAAATATACAGGGCATGTTAGGCAAGGATCTTGAACTGGAGTTATTTATGAATGGCGAAAATATTCATATTTTATGTTTAACAGAACACTGGCTTTGCATTTCCCAGTCCATATTTAACTTCAGCGGTCACCAGGTAGCTAGTATGTTCAACAGAGAAAAAGCTATACGCGGTGGCTCTTTAATAATTATAAATAAACTTTTTAAGTATAAAGAACGTAAAGACATTGTGAGCCTCTCTGTTGAGCAAACTATTGAACTAGCCTGCGTAGAGCTTGAGCACTTCATTGTTGTATGCGTATACAGACCTCCTAGTGGGTTATATGAGTACTTTGAGAAAGTATTGGAAGAAGTTTTGTTAAAATTAAATATTTCTAAAAAGGGTATTATTATATGTGGGGATTTTAATATTAATTTAATAAAATAAAAAATGCTAATGATAAAATCAAAATGACATGGAACATAATTGCCTGTGAAAGTGGAAAAGTCGCAGATCGCAGCTTCGATTTTAAGTTAAATATTAATGATAATTTTATTACCTCAGACCAAGAAGTTGCATCTGAGTTTGAAAAATTTTTCACTGACATTCCACTTTCAACAACGCAATCACTAAATTCGTCTCCCGACATTGCCGAACTTTTGTTAAAGAAAAACGTCAAAGAATGTAATGTTATATTTAAATTTAAACAAGTAAACCCCAAAGATATAATGGTAGCTTTCAGAAGCCTGGACGTCAAGAAAACAGCTGATCTATGGGGTATATCTGTAAAAGTTATTAGCTCGGTAATAGATGTTGTTGCACCTTACCTAGCTACTATATTTAATGGCTGTATAAAACATGGTGTGTTCCCTGATCTAATGAAACACAGTAAAGTTATCCCTATTTTTAAATCAGGTAGTACCCTAGACCCTAATAATTTTAGACCTATTTCGGTACTCCCAACATTTAGTAAAATTTTTGAAAAAATTATACTCGGGCAAATGTTATTGCATTTTAATGCACACAATCTACTTCATAAGAAACAGTTTGGTTTTACGAAAGGTCACTCCACAGCAGATGCTAGTGTTGAGTTAGTTAAAAATATTTTTGAGGCTTGGGAGAGGTCACAGGATGCTCTTGGGATATTCTGTGACTTATCCAAGGCCTTCGATTGTGTGCATCATGAGACATTGATCAGGAAACTACATCACTATGGAATTAGAAATAAGGCACTCAGCCTCCTGAATTCCTATTTGAGTAATAGAATTCAGAGGGTTGATGTAAATGGTAAGAGATCTCCTGGGGCTCCGTTAGATATGGGTGTTCCACAAGGCTCTATTCTTGGTCCATTTCTCTTCCTAATTTACATAAATGATTTGCCATTCTTTGTACAGGACAAACATGAGATAGTATTGTTTGCAGATGACACTTCACTTATTTTTAAGGTGAAACGTAATTTACTAATGTACGACGATGTAAACGATGCTCTCTCAAAGGTTGTCTATTGGTTTGATTCGAATAATTTATTATTAAATAACCAAAAAACTAAATTAATTAAATTTACAACACCTAATGTTAAACTTGTTGATAATGGTGTAGTGTTGGGAGGGGAAATGTTAAAACCAATAACATCAACTAAATTCCTAGGCATTATCATAGATTCGAAATTGCAGTGGAATCTCCATATTGAGGGGCTAGCAAAAAGGCTCAGCTCTGCAGCGTTCGCGGTAAAAAAAATTAGACTTATTACAGACGTAGATACAGCTCGTATAGTATATTTTAGTTATTTTCATAGTGTTATGTCCTATGGAATCTTATTATGGGGAAATGCGTCTACTGTTAATACTATTTTTGTCCTGCAGAAAAGAGCTATTCGTGCTATTTATAGTTTAGGCCCTAGAATATCATTAAGAGAAAAGTTTAAAGAAATTAAAATATTGACTGTTGCTTCTCAATACGTGTACGAAAATGTTATGTATGTTCATAAAAATATACACGAATTTCCCAAGAATTGCGACATGCATAGCATTAATACTAGGAGCAAACATAAACTTGTAATGCCTGTAACTCGCTTACGCCGAGTTAGTAATTCTTTTTATGGACAATGTATACGCCTATACAACAGGATCCCAGAAAACGTTCAAAAAGCTTCTATTGCCAAATTTAAAAAAATTGTGAAGGAACGTTTGTGTACTAAGGGTTATTATACGATTAACGATTTTTTAGAAGACAGTACGCCTTGGGAATGATGTGATCGCCGCCAGGCTATTTCAACATATAGAATTATTGTAAATATGCAATTTAATTTAAAAAAAAAAAAAGAATGAGATTAAGATAAAAAAAACATTAGTCCCGCTGAGTTTCTTTCGCCAGTTCTTCTCAGGTCAGAGGTTTCTTCTTTCCGAACTGGTGGTAGACTCATGACGTTCAGTAAGAAATTGTAACAATTTTTATGCTGAATAAAATATTTTGATTTGATTTGATTTGATTTGAAACTTATATAGGCAATATGTAATATATCAACTATCTGGTATCCGTATCACAAGCTTCCTTCGTAGCTTATCACGGAACTAGATGGCGCAGTGTGTAATAACGTCCCAACATATTATTTTAGTATTCTAGTTATTCGAAACTACAATCTATCTGTGCATCTAAATCTTTGTTTTGGCGTTATGACTATTTTCATTTTCATTATGACAACAAATTCATCTATTTTTTTAATTTTTATTATAAAAAGACCCACTTACGTATTATGGTTGTCTGAATGCCCGGAACCTTTAAAATAATATGGGTCTAATATTGTTCTAAATGTATGCATTATTTAATATTCGGAACCAGTTTGACTAAATCTATTGTTAGTCAAGGATCCGCTTATTACATAAAGTAGCATTGTCATTCAAATACAATTTGCATATTGTTAAATTAACTTTTAACGGTTAGACCCTTTTGAGTCATTGAAAGGTAAAGTTACCCACTTCAGATTTTTAAGTTAAGGAATAAATATTCTGCCTTAATATAAGAGGTATTTTTCTGTGATTAATTATTTACGATCTTTTATTACTTCCTTATGTTTTTTAAATTTTGAGAAATATACTGTTACTACTTATATTTGCTCATCTTAAGTGTTCTGGCTTTTTATACGCAATATGTAGTTCGTTTTAAAAGTAGTTCGTTTTTAGGTTAATTTTTGCCAATAAAATTTATTTATTTTAAGCTTCTCGATAACTTAATATATACTTTTTAAATAAAACTGTTTTTTTTGTTTTGTCTTTAAAACTGATTCCACATTTCATTGAAATCGTAGTCGTTGGAGAATCTCTTCCGTCAATCTTTCCTCACAATATCCGAAAAGGCGGTTTTATTTAAAATGGCAAATATTTGCGTAAATCTAAAAATATACCTACTTATTACCCCTAAAATTTTGCTCAATCTCAAAACATACTTCATAAACTTCGTTTGAAACACTAAAATACTTAGTTTTCTTCTGCGAAAGTTTGCCAGGATTTCAAAGCTATCGCATACGTGTAGTGAAAGGATGATGAAGGAAATATGGTTATAGCATCTGAACAAATTTTTGTAGAACATGATTGAGTGGTAAAGAAAATTTTTCTTTCTCTAAGATATCTTTATTTGATTTTGAGTAGTAACTAGTAAGTAGGTAAGTAGTGTTGCTTTACTTGTATTTAGCCCTTTATTTTTAACGTCCCACTGCTGGGCACGGGCCTTCCTTCAACAGAAGGGGATCAGGCGATAGTCCATCGCGCTGTTCTAGGGAGGCCCGTGCCCAGCAGTGGGACGTTAAAAAGGGCTGATGATCTGGTATCCGTAACACAAGCTTCGTAGCTTACACCGGAATTTCATGGTGATGTATGTAATAGTGTTCTAATGTGTATAGTTAGTAATATCATATATAATATTCTCGTTTCAATATATAATTAGACACGTTGCCACATATATAAACACAGTCTACTGATCGATATTTTCGTCTAACAAAGGCCTCTAGTCAGGGCAATGAGGCGTGTGACGTGACGACATGCGAATACTACAATACCAAATTCAATTACATTCAATTTTAATTTCAGTACGAATTCAATTCAAAAATTTAGGTTAAGCAACTGTATGTGCAGTCATACTTGTATGGGTGACCAAGTACAGAAGAGAAAAATCTGTAAGCCGTATATTCTTACATTTATACGGAACCTTCAGTGGGCCATAATGGTTCCTAAGTATAACAAGATTTAAAGTTTGTCTAATGGAAAACACATTACTCTCACTGATACTGACAAAGAGTTGTCTCTCTCTCTCTTTCTATCTCTCCCTTTCTCTCTTTCTGACACATCAAACTGTTGGGTACAACCCTCAATACGTGTGGGATAAGACGCAGGTGTGGGATTCCCCCTTTTTATTTTCTTTATTGTTACCAGCGGTAATTGAACCCACTTTCTTACTTTTCCAAGCGATCGCGTCACCATTGATCTATCACTACCTTTACTTCATCGTATAAGAAATCATACCGAATATTGGAGACAATGCCACAGGAATTATTCAACCCCCTTGCTTATTATTCATACCGGTACAATACTTGTTTGACTCACAAATTCTTGCCTCCGACATATTCTAACTTGTACGTCTGGTTCTTAAAATATGCGTTTGGATTTCTATTGTTGGAGTTTTAGGGTTCCAAAGGGAAATAACGTAGGAGGTGCCCTATTTTATAATTGACTAGCGACTCACCCTCGGTTCGCTCGGGGTCGTCCCTAGATTTAGCGCGAGTGAAGCCGCAGGTTCCGCTAGTTAAATTAAATAACAAAAAAATAAAAGTGACCTAAGTTACTCCTTATAACATTAGCTATATGCGAGTGAAAGTCCTGCCAGAAACGGTCCATCTGTTTAGCCTAAACAAACAAACAGACAGACAAAATTTTTAAAAATTGATGAAAAGCTGCTAATTTGAAATTAAAAAGAGATAGGTAGTTACTTCAATTTTATTTATATTTATAGATGTTTAAAACTAGAGACCCACTCTCGCTCTATTTGAGTTCCTCCGTTTTAACGTCAGGTAAGTTTCAGCCGTTACTTTTAGCTAACAGAAATGAGATATTTTCCCGAGTATTCTTTATTGACCTGGATAACCTATCATCATACCCATAAAAATCTGTCTTGTGGTTTTCTTGTGATGTGGTCACATACAGACAGACAAAAATTCTAAAAACTATAATAATTACTATCTCAAGCGTTTCACTAAAATATTTAATGTACAGCTTTAACATAGATTGAGATTTTCTATGTTTAGGAGAAACAGTTTTGATTTATTTGAATAAAAATAACATAAATGGTAAAATCTTCTGTAATTTTGATGAAAGGTTAGTGCTCGAGGGATCGATTATATCTATAGAATCTAAGATCCCGGGAATGTCTTGGCATTGTTTTCAAAGCGTGCGGTTTCAAATTAACGGCAGGTACCTACCTAGAATCGAAAACAAAGTCAAAATTCGCAAGTAATATTGCCTATTGTAATATGACTTGAGAGGGTGGATGGATAGCCTACTATCCATTCATCCTCACAAACTCTGAAAATGATTGTTTCTCTTCCACACAAATACTGCTCAACAGATTTTGGTGAAACTTTAAATAAATAAATAAATAAATATGTTAGGACATTCTTACAACAGCACCATCCAGTTCTGTGGTAAGCTACGATGCTTGTGTTACGGATACCAGATACTTGATATACAGCTACACATATACAATATACATACCTATAAATTTTAAATACATACATATTATAAATATAAATACCCATGACTTGAGTACAAACATTCGTGCTTAATAAATGAATGCCCCCAGTGGGACTCAAACCCGCGATCTCTGGCGCACACAGTAGGGTCACTACCAACTGAGGCAACCGAGTCATTAATCTTAAAAATAAACTTTACCGTAATAAAGCTTATAATTTTTAAATTAATTTGTAGTAATTGGTATATAATGGATCTACGCGAAACGAAGTCACGGGAAGGTATATACGTAAGGCTTGATGAAAAAGGTCATTTACTAAACTTAATTTAATAGCATTAGTTAGTTGTAGTTAGTGCGTAGAAGGAAGTTTGATAGGCTCCTTTTACGGCACTTTGTTTAACGTCTTATGTAGGTACTCGTATTACTACGTTACTCTAACTCACCTTGCCCAGGTGGGTCCTAAGATCTATCATCCTACTGCAGAAGCTGTTAGAAGATATTTTAATTAATCTACAATTATACTACTATTTGTTTAATTTCGTATGTCATAAAAGCCTATAATTTTCGGGGAAAATCATACTTTATGTTGGTGAAAACCGCATGAAAATTTGTACGGCAGCTTTTGAGATTACACAAAGAACAAACACAAGTTCAGTGCGGCAGCATAATTAATAAATTTTAGTGTTACTGTATCGCAAGCATCTTGTATTTTAGTTAGTTAGTAAGTTTACCAGTAAACTTGCAATCGTCATAATCTATGCTAACTAAATAGTTTTTTCAACACAGTTTTAAGTTAACTTAAGCTAACTTATATGTTATAAGTTATAACTTAAGTACTAGAAAATCAATTTATTCTATTTGTCATAGAAAATATATTTATTAACAATTTTTAAGTATAAAAACGTTATCTTATATTCTAAGTTTTGTATAAGTACGTACGGTAATTTCGCATTCCATTCTGTGAGCCTCTTTAGCTCAGTGGTAGAGCACTGGTCTCGTAAACCAGGGGTCGTGAGTTCAAACCTCACAGGAGGCATTAGAAAATTTATTTTTTTTGTCTGTTTACGATTTTATGACAAATATTATAGAAAGCATTACAATTACGGTATGTTTTAGGTATTTCATAATATGAAATTTACATTTCATCTTATTTGTGAAAGTATTTGCAAACTAAACGATATAAGATTTTAAACTTAACTTGTAAAAAACTTGAGGAAATCTATGCCTTGTTTATTATCACACTTTTTTTACAAAATAAATATGTTGGTACACATACAACGCCATCTAGTTTCGTGGTAAGCTACGTGGCTGGTGTTATGGATACCAGATAATTGATACACTACAAACATAAAAACTTTAATATTTAAATTTTATTAAATAAATTGACTTGTTTAATTGATTAATAGAAAGAACTAGTCCCCAATAAAATTACCCAAAATGATTGTTTTTTTTTATGGCTTATAAAGTTCGTAGAAGTTATTATGGCTTAATAATGAACGAACTTTTTATAATAATGAATATAAACATATTTAAAAGTCATTTGATTATAGGTTTCGTAGAATTTACTAGGATACATTAATTTTTCCGCTCTTTGGAATAAAATGGATTTTAGAAGATATATTTAGTATTTCACTATTGTCGAAAAAAAAGTACACAAATTACATAATATTATGATTGTATGATAAGAAGATTCGAGTAATTTCAATTTTTTTATAATAATAATTATTATGCCCGAATTGGGGTCATCTAATTTTATTGTAAGGGTGCCTACACTAATAAACTGGTAGTATAATGTAAATTTAATTTAGCAATTTTTGTTTCAGATCCAGAGGAAGTTCTACTAATTACAAAATAAATACCAAAAACAGTGAAATTCATAGACTATCAAAGAAATAGAAGTGGCAATAAAATTTAACATGAAGCTCTTGCTGTGTCTCGTCAGTGCTTTAACTTTAGGGGGACTTTGCGACGCGAATTACTGTCGAGATTCAAAATGCTGTCCCGGCCGAGATAGTTCCTGTGTAGTGCAGAAAGCTCACCAAAACGCGATAATAGAGGATTTAACGGATAAGCCTTGCTACTGTGACCACGCTTGCTTGAAATTGGGAGACTGTTGTCCTGATTTTAGAGAAACGTGTGGAGGTATGTATTTTAGATAGAGGGTATTTATATATTAACATAGTTTTTTTGATAACATTAGATGATGTGTTGTTATTTTTTTAATATGATAATAGTAAAGAGAATACTGATTAATCCTACTCTGTGATTATTTATTTAAGTATTATTAATAGTCAAAGACTAATAAACCATAGTTATTATTAATTTCCCAATAGCAGCTGCTGGCAGCTCACAGCAGTACTGATACTTTTTTTTTAATTTAACAAAACATAATGAGGCAAAGGTCTGTAACAATATACATAATTTCGCCAGCTAAATCCCCTTCCTGCATGACAGGCGTTTTATTAAATAAATTCACACAACGTAATCACCGGATTATGACGGCTGTACCTACCTTGGGGAACTCCATGACCTCTATTTTAATATTGCAGCCGTACCTGAGATATGAAAAATGTATCATTTTATTAAATTTTATTATTTTTTACCAAGTAGCGTATGATATTAAATCATTGGTCTGATTGAGATTTGTTTAATGAACTAGATGACCCAATACACGTTGTTGTGTCTAAAAAATAAACGTTTTGATCTTTGATTTTTTTATAAATGTCTGATAAAAGAAATCATTAGCTGCGAAATCTAAACTAACTTAGTCACTAGTTACTACATAATATAAAACAAAGATGCTTCCTGCTGTCTGTCACTATGTATGCCTAGAGTTTTAAAACTAACGGATTTAGCGATTCTTTTTAATAGATAGAGTGGAACCCGCGGCTACTCTCGCGCGTAATTTAGGGATAAACACGAGAGAAGTGAGGGGGAGTCGCTAGTAATGTTATAAATGAGAAAGTGCTTTTGGGTTGTCATATATAAAAAAATAAAATTAGCAGTATGGTCGTTTGCTAAATATCCATAAGTTAAGAAAGCTTCCTAAGTAAATTTTCGAAATATTTTTCTATGATAATGTAAAAATTTACGATACCGTTCCAGAGTTTTACAACGAAATATATCAAAGAAGATTGTTATCTCACCGAAAATTGGTTTCATAAACCATTATATGGAGGCACGTAAAAATTAAACCAAGTTTTATAGGTACGTGAACGTTAACATATGTCGCATAAATCCGCATACTGCGGTATAAAAGCGGCTAATCCACACATGATATGTACCACCATGTTTTCTTGCAAAATCGGTTCCATTTTGCTGCTGAATTTGTTCTTTTAATATTCTCTATGATCTTTTCAAATAGTATTATACAAAGTAGTATACAAAAATATCTTATTGTTGTATTATTTACGGTAATTTTAATAAAATTAAATAAATATGAGTATGTCGGTCAGTTATCGCTTGTTTTTGTTATACAGATGTGATATTTATTACAAGCTTTTAACAAGCTTTTATTAAACTTGTAATGTTTCCATTTAACCCCGCTCCACTCGGGTTCATCCCTAGATACATTTTAATTTTTAGCTTAGATTTCTGAGAAATGTCAAATTTTCTTGCGGTAAAAAGTGTCCTGTATTTAGACCCAAATAACCAGCTATCATCATACCAAACTGTCACAGACAGACAGACCGACAAAAAATCTAAAAACTATAGATTCGGTGGAATTAGATTTTTACTAACTTTGAATGTTATTATAATACTAGCTGTACCCGCGGCTTCGCCCGCGTTCATTTATTTAATTGCTAAAAAAATCGCGTTGGAAAAATAGGGGTTGATCGTAGAAGGGTGAAAATTTAGGATTGTATGTATTTTTGTATGTTGTATCATAAAAAAATAAAAAATAAAAATTTCGTCTAAAAAATAAAAAAAAAACATTTAGGGGGATGAAAAATAGATGTTGGCCGATTCTCAGATCTACTCAATATGCTCACAAAATTTCATGAGAATCGGTCAAGCCGTTTCGGAGGAGTTCAAGTTCGAACCCCGTGACACGAGAATTTTATATATTAGATGTGGATTGTGGGTACATAGATGTACCTACTCAGATTAAGACTAGTATTGATGTCTGATCTCATCGGGAAGTTTGCATATTTTAAGATGCAAGGAACTTTTTATTAGAAATTCTTTAGGGGAGAAATTATTACAAAAATGATATGCTTTTGTTTCAAAGTTTTAGCGCTTTGTTGTTCCTGCTCTTATCATTTTTGCTTTTATTGCCAGTTATAAAATACTTAATGGTTGTTTGTATAGGTCTGGGGCAATTAGCTAATTAATTAACATAATGCTTGTAAAAGTAAGTGATTTTTTTATATTTAAAATAACGTCTTAATATCATTTCTAGAAAACTTACGTATATATACTAGTAGCTCTATGTTTCTTTAGGTACGTGTATGTGTATGTTATTGAAAAAAATATTAGTAGTTACCTCTAATAAAAAAAAATAGTTCATATTTCCGATTATTGAATACATTTTTTTATTATTAAGTATTATTTTAGATACCTGATATTTAAAGGGAACAGAACTGCTTAAGTTACATGTTTATAATAGCTTAATAATAGCTTAATAGATCTGAGTTAAACTTTTAATGAAATAGTTAATAAAATCTAGGCTCTATCCAATATCCATTAGCAGTTAATTTATAAATAATTAGCAATCCTTACAATCTATAGAATCAACCAATTATACCTTGATATAATGATCTATCATTACACTATAAAACAAAGTCCTCCGTCTGTCTGTTCGCGATAAAACAAAAATTACTGCACTGATTATGATGTTGTTTTCATCAATGGATAGAGTGGTTCTTGAGGAAGGTTCTAGTATATAATTTGTCAAGTTTTTCTATACATTTACTAGCGGGAACCGCGCTAAATCTAGGGACGAGTCGCTAGTATGTTATATGTTTTCAGTGTTAATGAAATTTTATAGACCATTTTTGTAAAAGCTAGATTAAATAAAAATAGTAAAAAAGCACTAAGTGTTAAGAGCTTTCTGCATTAAACTTTTAAAATTTAAAAAGTTCGTAAAAAAATACAGCGTGATGGTTGTTAATGAAATCACTTTTAAGAAAAAATATTAAATATATTTTATATGTAAAACATAACAAAACAGTTGTGAAAGTCTAAGTATAAGGTCCTCAAAAAATTTCATCACACAACTTTTAACTAACAACATCGGGATTTGTATAATGACATCTTACCTCAGTAGTATTTTGTAATTTATTTTTAACTAGCTATTCACCCTCGCTTTGCTTGGATTCGTCCATACGTAAACGTACGTTTTATTGATTAGTATGTAAAAGATAAACTATATATTACTAGCGACTCGCCCTCGCTTCGCTCGGGCTCTTCCCTAGATTTAGCACAGGTAAAGCCGCGGGATCTGCTAGTTATGCATATAAACCTTCCTCTTGAATCACTCTATCTATTAAAAAAAACCGCATCAAAATCCGTTGCGTAGTTTTAAAGATTTAAGCGCACATAGGGATATAGGGATATAGGGACAGAAATGGCGACTTTGTTTTATACTATGTAGTGATGTGTTAATAAATAATATCTCTTACTTGAGAAATGATGAATTCCTAATCCCCATACATATAATATACTTTTACATGTTTTTACATACCCCTAATACTATTATCTATCCCCGCGTAAAATCTAACTTCGCACTAAATTTCATTTAAATAAGCGGATTTTTAGTTTATTCATTAAAACAAAATACAATTTTTCCCCTTTATTAATAGTAAGTATTGTCAGAATCAGAAGTGTAGGTCTTATAAGTTATATATTTTTAAAATTATTTTTTTAAATTTTTTTTTCTGTGTATATTTAGTTCTTTTTAACGTCCCATTGCTGAGTACAGGCCTCTCTTAAAATGAGAGGGACTAGGCCATAGTACACCACACTGCCCAAGTACGGGTTGATTGAATTCACATCACTTTTTAGGACTTACTAGGCTCTTTAAAATCTAGGTTTCCTCAATATGTTGCTTTTCACCGTTAGACTAGTGGTAATCATGTTGGAAACGATTCACTTATGATAATTTTAGAGGCGTGAATCTCGGGATTTGAACTCGCTTCACTCGATTTCCCAAGCGGCCGCGTTACCACTTAGCTACCACTGCCTTATTTTTACAGCTTTAGAACAATTTTAAAACCTTATTTTAACTCGTAACAAAAAGCAATTTACTTACAATATTCAAGCTTCAATTTTTATTTGAAAAAACACAAAAGCTGTTTTAAATGTAGTAAATAAAATGTTTTGTACAGTCTACATAGTGTTGCGAGAAAATGACTTTTCATTTAAAGCCTTTATATTTTACTATGCAAAGTTAAAGTTACTTTAGTATAATGTTAAATTGTAAATACTAAAATTAATGTGTGGGTAGTAATTATATTCTAAACTTTTCAAAGTTTATTTTTGGACGCCTACTTGTGCCAGTGGTCGCGGGCTTAAGACCCGCTGGGGTCATTCATCTGTGTGATGCGCATGAATGTTTTTACTAATTACAATATTCTTGTATTTAAAGTTATACAGCTCTATATAAATATATATATATATATATATATATATATATATATATATATATATATATATATATATATATATATATATATATATATATATATATATATATATATATATATATATATATATATATATATATATATATATATATATATATATATGTGTGTGCTTAGGTTATTAAATATCTAGTATCCATAAAACAACTCGTAGCTGGAACTAGACTATGTTATGTGTTAATGTTCAAACATACTTATTGTTTATATTGTATTTATTTATTATTTTTACCACTATATTAAAAATCATCATGCCCCACCTATTTCTTTGGAACCGGTGCAGTATGCCTTCTTCTACTCTTCTATAATAGGTACTCGTGATCTTCTTTGTAATATAAAGTTATAATAACCTACATAATATAAAAGTGAAAATTTGCGAGGATAGGATGTTTGACACAGAGATAGTTATTATAGAATATCACATAAGGCACTATTATCCCTAAAAATGTAGGGACCCTGTAGGATATATTTGTTTTTGTTTATTTATTATTTATTATTTTATTTATTATTTTCTAAAGAAATGCATAATTTCGAATTGGGCACCTTTTAGGGCACTTTTAAAACGCCCATTGTGATACTAAGTTTTTGATTATGAGAAAAAAAAATTACAAACATTAATTTATAGACAAAGTTATCGGCTATGTTAGTTATAAAAAGTGTAAACAAAATTATATTTGAAGTAATTATAATTCTGGTATAAGCTTGGCATTAAAAATGTATTTTAATTATTCAAGGGAAACGGTTCGTTACCGAAGTTTTAATAAGTTTATTATGTGCAAAGGCATGCTTTTACTTCAGCGTGACTTATTGTTTATTTAAACGATACAAATCTTATACTTTGCTGTCTATTGATGTATAAATAAATTTTAGGGCTCTTTAATACAATAGAAAATGCTTTATCCATTTAATTTTAACGGTTTAACGGTTAACCAGATTTGTTTAAGATTTGGCAATGACATAGATTAAAAAAAGTAGTTGACAAGCACAGAAAAAAAGCTACTGTATTGTCTTTGCCTATTTATATAACAAAAAGATAACAATTTATAAGAATTTTGAATTTTTACCGAGATACTCGTACAAACTACGCATTTCTCGTAATTATCTCTGAAGAAAATTTCCCTTTTAAAAAAAACTACAAACTTAGTATATAACATATTAAATAACTGAAAGTTTTAAATAAACTTAATCGTAGTACCATAACACAACTTGACTTTTTGCTGGCTTAAAGTCAAACCAACCAACATCCTTTTCCAATCACTCCTAAAAGAAAGTACCTGTGCCTAAACAGATTAATATATTACAAAAATATACGAGTACCAAAAGGGTATGCATAGAATAGATGTCTATATTAAATCCCAGCCTATTAAATAACTTGAATTCTCTACGCGCATTCGAAAAAAACTCAGGCCTCATTAGAGTATTTCCGCTTACGCGCCCTTTTACAGGCGTATTCATACCGTATTCATACTTCATGGGGTAGAACAATTTGTTGCGCAATTTTTCTGCGACCATCCCTAGCATTTTAACCATTAGATACTCATATTATAAGCACAAGTGAACATAAATTATTAAATATAAATAAATTATGTTTAGAACTCAGCTTTTGTTCTACTTTTTAGAGGTTACTTTTTTAAACGTATATTTGTTTTTTTAACTAGGTACTCGTACATATTATTCATCATTGAATTGATCAATCACGTCAATTGTCACACTGTATTATAAAGGCCCTAAGGTTCACATCCGGGTAATGCTAAGCGAAGTGTATGTCGCTTATTTCTTACTTAAGTAAAAACTAAGAAAGTTCACAAACTATTAAAAACACCAGTTATTTCACAGGATTGGCATTAAAAACTTAGAGGTTGCTGTCACTTTTAGTTGTAGCTTCAAAATTATTCAACATTTAGACTTGAATTATAGAATACATGATGCTTTAATTATTCAGGTTTTACGTAATTATCTCAAAACAAACATAATAGAAACGATGCCGTAAATAGAACGCTTTTTCTTAAAAATGGCAGTTGTTAATTGTTACCTCACGTTTGGGGTTAGAATTAACAGGTGTGGGGCAGGTATTAACTGAACGGGTAAAAATTAACATATGTTATGCTGACGTTATGCTGACTGATGTAAAGAAAAATAAATATAATATGTAAGTCATATTTTTTTATTAATGAAAGTGAAATTAATACAGCCTTGCATAGAACACGTTTTCTTATAAACTGATGATAACAGAATCATAAAATATTTTTTAACAAAAATGAAAACCGACTTTAAAACGTTACAAATCAAAACTAAAAGAGAAAAAAATAATTTTAATCAAGTACTTAAGAAGTTATTGCTGGAGTCGGTGCCAGTCAAGAAGGACAGTTTTATCCTGCCTTTGCAATGAACTTTCGAACGGATATTTTGATTATATTTACGAATTGATACATTAATTAAATTGTATTAAGATTATTTTGATTTGGCTGCAGCAGTAGTTTAGTTAGCCTTCCAATATTATGTTTAAATATAATATTGGAAGGTTAACTAAACTACTGCTCCAATAAGTCAGCGAAGTTTTGAAATGAACGACAATAGTCAATCGAGATTTGTCCACGTCTATTTTCCACGTAACTCGTAGACGTTAATAAGATTTACCTTCTATTATCAATCCACCTAATATCCTGAAGGAATACGACTATCAGTTCATAAGTACGTATAATATTAAAAGAATTTTCTTTCAACTCCTAACCGTTGAGGAGATATACCTTACATCATCACAAATTCTTGAACAGCTTTAGAAAATATATGAAAACGGTAATCAATGCCGATAAAATTTAAGGGATGCCCTCGATTTATCTTACTTTGCTACCCGGTTTTTTCTTTTTTACAAAATTATAAATCATAACAGAGGTCAAATTCTTTAGCTACATCCCTGTAATTTCTTTTCTTCTCAATGTTCTCTAGCGCAGCTAGCTCGAAGAGCTCTAATGATGTGGTACCACGTGTAGTTTTCCGTTTATAAGTTCTCATGCTGTCATAAAAAAAGTATTAAATAATAATTCACAAACATTCAGCTACCCTGTTTATACTAGACCCTATATATATCTGGGGTAGGTATTAACGTGTTAAAACAAGCCCCCCCAATGTGTTAATTATAGCCCCAAAGGTACTTTTTTATTATTAAATAACGTAATAAAATATTGATCAATAGTTATGTCACAAATGAAACGTAGAATTGTTCAGTATGAAATATGCTACTAGGAAAACAAAAAACGTAATTATAACACTTTATCATTCTTGTACAAATCAAAAAATCGTAAACTATAAAATAATTGTTACCTGCTTCAAAATATCGACCTACACACAACTTAATCAGATGATGCGCGGAGCGCAACTGACAAATACCATGCCATACGGTTCGATCTAATTGAAAAACTAAGACACGCACTGGAGGTGTAGTAGGTATAGTTTTAGAGAAACTTGCTTGTTAATACTTACCTCTGTTAATTGTGGCCCCGGTCTCCCTATATAGAGATGTACAAAAATTTTGAACTTCCTACTTTTAAGTCGGACAAAAGTTTACAGAAGTATTTCCATAGGAGAATTTCGCTCCAAACTTTCGACTACTTTAAACGAAAAAGTAATTTTAACCAACTTTGAAACACGAAAAAATCTTTTTTTTATCTTTTAAGAGTCACAGTTAGTTAGCTTAATAATTATATTTAATGACAATTTTGACAATTTTGACAATTTTGACCTGACAAATTTTGTCAGGCCTACTTAGGTACACACATACTACAGAAAATCTTCTTTTATTTACCACAGTCTAATCGGCTTTATATTTTGTTTGAGAAATCTGGTCTCCAAATAAGAACCGTGCTGCATTAACCGGCTCAGCCTACAAAGGATGTTTGATATACGCGGGGATTCTTCAGACAGTTATTTATTTGTGTAATAAATATTTCGAACACATAAATTCTTTCTTTGGAATTTTTCGCCCGTTTTCGTCTCAATACGAAAAAGCTTTGCGTATATTTTTACTATGTGTACTTACGTAGACTTTTGAGTGGAGTACCTATACAGTATTTTTTGTTTCGCCTATCACAGTGTAACGTCTGAAAAATTGTAGGTGCTTTTTCATTCATAGGAAAAGTTTTAGTTATTTGAAAAGTGAGAATTTTATCCATCTGTTATAGAATATTTGTTTTTTCGCGTTTATTTTCATTCCCTATACCAGGTTTACTGTAAATTAAGTTAACTATAAATACTAAACTGGAATATAGATGTATAGGGCAACACCGAAAAACCAAAGTACAAAGTCAGCCTTTTCTTTTGGAAAGTTATAAGTACATCTCAAAAACATATTTTTTCAATATTTGAAACCAATACGTACATAACAAAAACAAATCTGAAAATTGCACACTCTTTGATAAAAAAACAAAAGCTCTAGGAAGTATTTTAGCCCCCTATTAAAGGAAGGTGCTTTGTCTGAAGCAATCACAAGGAGTTCTTTACAGCGACCCCTTTCCGTAATAGGCCGTTCTCATTAGATGCCTTAGACGTATGACTCTTTCATACATGAAAAGCATAACCTATATTAACCATAACACTTTCTTAGGTTTACGCGAATATTTGAGATTATAAATAAAACTTAGCAATTATTGCTGTAAAGCATTCGAAACGTCGGGAACCAAAAATTATAATAAATCCGCGACAAAATCCAAAAAGAAGTTTTATCTATATTAACCATTTCGAAGCTTTTAAAAAGCTTAAAGTAGCCTAAATTGTTAGTTGGTTATTTAAATATATAGAAAGCCATTTTTAAAGAGTGAATATAAATTATACAAATAAATATGGTGTTATTTTGGCCATTTAATTTATTTCTGCTTTTCTTTGCTTGGCATCGTCACACAGGTTAAGTTGAAGTATCCAAAAGACGTTAAATCTAACTAGTGTGTAATAATACATTTAAAATAGTTCTTCAGATTCAGATAATTTTAAGAGTTTGAAGAAAATTTGACCAGAATTGGGGAACCATTAAGTGTAGGATATCAATTCAATTGTTTAAAACTTGCATATTTTACATTTGCATATTTGTGTAAAATAAGAATTGTCAATTACTTTGCTTTGTAATATCTATAGAAATTTGAAACAATTTGTATGGAACTTATGTTTGTCGAGCAATAGGGAGGAAAATCAATATTGGTAGGAATTTTATTGGTATTCTCCATAACTGAATGAAGAGTAGCCATGATATATAATTAACAACATAATTGATATTTAGGCATATTTCACATAAGGTGTAAAAAACAAATTAAGAAATGGTTTTAGGAAGGTTCAACCCCAAAACAGCTAAAACACGGTTGGATGTTTTTATGAAAATTCCGTATTTTTAAAGTTACAGCGACTGAAACTGGAGTTAAGCCTTTTGATAAAAAATGACGACGATACTTAGTAAGATTTATGGGCCCATTTTATATTTTATATAAAACTATCTTTTCAGAACTTTTCGCGGATTAATTCAGGACAGAGTAAGATATATTATATCTTTGAGACCTCTAAAAAATCTATATTTTAGTTAAGCATTTTCCGCGGCTTCGCACGCGTTGTAATGACCGGAAACCAAATATTTTCGGAGTCGCGCGGTATAGTAGGTACCTCGCAGAACGAACGCCCGCCTTTCCCGTTTTTGCAACATCTTTCATTGAAGATCCGCTCCTATTGGTCGTAGCATGATGTAATATAACCTATAGCCTTCCTCGATTAACGGACTATCCAACAGAAAAAGAATTTTTCAATTCGGACCAGTAGATACAGACAAACAAAAAACAAACTCTTCAGCTTTATAATATTAGTATAGATTGTAGCATGGATAAATTCTACTTATCTATTTCTTTGTACCGTTAATCTCCTAATCAGAATTACCTTATTTTAGTGACAGTTTACCCGACTGCGGCGCTTTATTTTTGTATTTTTTTCGTCTTGTTGAGACGAGTCGCGGGGTGAAAGCTAGTAAGTAGTAAGCGGAGTAATATTTCAATCAGCTATTGTTTTGAATCTAGGTTTATGGTTTAAGATAGGCTTTGTCTTAAAGAAATCGCAAGCCCTTAGAGGCTTTCAGTGTGACCCCGTTACGTAATAGGCCGGTCTCATTAGAGCTCAAGTCATGAACTGCATATATGATGCATGGCTTTGAAGTAGGTACTTATTTGCTACGAAGTATTATATTATTTTTTAATGAACCATACTATTATTAGATTATTAATCGCTTGCTCGAGTATTCCTCTGATCTTAATCAAATCAAATCAAATCAAATCAAATCAAAATATTTTATTCAGCATAAAAATTGTTACAATTTCTTACTGAACGTCATGAGTCTACCACCAGTTCGGAAAGAAGAAACCTCTGACCTGAGAAGAACTGGCGAAAGAAACTCAGCGGGACTAATGTTTTTTTTATCTTAATCTCATTCTTTTTTTTTTTAATTAAATTGCATATTTACAATAATTCTATATGTTGAAATAGCCTGGCGGCGATCACATCATTCCCAAGGCGTACTGTCTTCTAAAAAATCGTTAATCGTATAATAACCCTTAGTACACAAACGTTCCTTCACAATTTTTTTAAATTTGGCAATAGAAGCTTTTTGAACGTTTTCTGGGATCCTGTTGTATAGGCGTATACATTGTCCATAAAAAGAATTACTAACTCGGCGTAAGCGAGTTACAGGCATTACAAGTTTATGTTTGCTCCTAGTATTAATGCTATGCATGTCGCAATTCTTGGGAAATTCGTGTATATTTTTATGAACATACATAACATTTTCGTACACGTATTGAGAAGCAACAGTCAATATTTTAATTTCTTTAAACTTTTCTCTTAATGATATTCTAGGGCCTAAACTATAAATAGCACGAATAGCTCTTTTCTGCAGGACAAAAATAGTATTAACAGTAGAAGCATTTCCCCATAATAAGATTCCATAGGACATAACACTATGAAAATAACTAAAATATACTATACGAGCTGTATCTACGTCTGTAATAAGTCTAATTTTTTTTACCGCGAACGCTGCAGAGCTGAGCCTTTTTGCTAGCCCCTCAATATGGAGATTCCACTGCAATTTCGAATCTATGATAATGCCTAGGAATTTAGTTGATGTTATTGGTTTTAACATTTCCCCTCCCAATACTACACCATTATCAACAAGTTTAACATTAGGTGTTGTAAATTTAATTAATTTAGTTTTTTGGTTATTTAATAATAAATTATTCGAATCAAACCAATAGACAACCTTTGAGAGAGCATCGTTTACATCGTCGTACATTAGTAAATTACGTTTCACCTTAAAAATAAGTGAAGTGTCATCTGCAAACAATACTATCTCATGTTTGTCCTGTACAAAGAATGGCAAATCATTTATGTAAATTAGGAAGAGAAATGGACCAAGAATAGAGCCTTGTGGAACACCCATATCTAACGGAGCCCCAGGAGATCTCTTACCATTTACATCAACCCTCTGAATTCTATTACTCAAATAGGAATTCAGGAGGCTGAGTGCCTTATTTCTAATTCCATAGTGATGTAGTTTCCTGATCAATGTCTCATGATGCACACAATCGAAGGCCTTGGATAAGTCACAGAATATCCCAAGAGCATCCTGTGACCTCTCCCAAGCCTCAAAAATATTTTTAACTAACTCAACACTAGCATCTGCTGTGGAGCGACCTTTCGTAAAACCAAACTGTTTCTTATGAAGTAGATTGTGTGCATTAAAATGCAATAACATTTGCCCGAGTATAATTTTTTCAAAAATTTTACTAAATGTTGGGAGTACCGAAATAGGTCTAAAATTATTAGGGTCTAGGGTACTACCTGATTTAAAAATAGGGATAACTTTACTGTGTTTCATTAGATCAGGGATAATAGTAGCATAGTATTCCAAGTCAGCCTCGGTAGTGGCTGACAAGTACGGCTGCACATCCAGAGGTCCTGGGTTCAGGTTCCGATTTGGGACAAGTTTTTTATTAAGGCTTTCTGCTTAGTACCTAAGCCTTAGTAGTTGGAAAGTTGGCGATGTGTCAACCCCGCGCCTCGCAGAGTACTTAAAGCCGTCGGTCGGCCCTAACTCTCACTGGTCGTGTCGAGTAGTCGTCCCACTGGAGTATGAGAATGACAGGAATAGAGCACTTGTGTCTGCAAAAACACTTGTTCACTAAAATATTTACTGCGAAGTTGGCTAGTTTTAACGAGTTTTGCCGCCGTGGCCAAAATCGGTCGGCAGGACATTATTACTCAAGGAATAATACTAAATTTCATCAAAATCGGTTTAATTCACCAATTTTCGTCTTAATAATATTGTAAATAAAAACTATCTTTTCGGATTTTTTGCAGATTTATTTCGATTTCTTATTCTCGGCGTTTCGTATGCCTTACACCAATCATGGTTACTGAAGAAACTATCTACATCCCTATTTATATACCTTAATTTATAAATTCAAGTTGTTTATTTTAAAGATATAGTTCAACAATGATGCCTTGAGTACTAAAAGTCGAGTTCGCGTTTCAGAAAGCAATGCCGTATCAGTTCTCGAAACTTTCAAACTGAAGCTCAAATAAAACGAGTGTACAGAATTTTGAACGTTACAGTTGAATTGATTTATCGAAGTCGAACGAATTTTAGAATTTGCTATGAATTTTAAGTTTTCCGGTATGAGTGTTGGGAAATAAATACAATATAGAAACACCGACTCTTTTAGATGGACAAATATATTTGTGCGAAAATAAAAATGCAGTACCTACGTTTATTTATCATAAAAATGGTTTGGACAGTTTGATTGCAACTACTTTACTTCTTCAAGGGGTAGCTCCATCCATTCTGCTATCTTTCTTTCTTTATTAAATTAAACTAAACTTTATACTTTATTTTTAGTAAAATTAAGTTTAACTTTTAATTTTATATTTTATTAAAATTATTAACTAGATTATAGGTCCAGCAATAAGAGCTTGTTTACAAACAAAAAACGAACTTAAATGTTCCAAATAATATAATTATATTACTACTATTCTATATCTTTCATTAGATAAAGTTAAAAATATTCGTTTGAATTATAGGTAGATCTAATATCAGTTTAAAGTACCTGTGGATGAATTAAGTTACTTTCCTAAGTATGATAGAACTTAAGAAGTTTCACTCAATATTCTTATCGCAAAGCTTTCTAGGTACCAACTTTTATAAAGATTATATTTTTTATCTAGACTACTATATCAAAAGAAAAATAATATATAAAAAAGTCTGTAGGCTATCTTCTCTAGATCAAACTACGTTTTAACCCTTTATAACGTCCTCTTTATGAACACCAGTCTCACTTCAATACAATCATCCACCACTCGATTTTCCAAGCGAGAGCATTACCACTGCCTCAATTCCACTTTAAAGATATGATATTACAGTTATTAATAAACTGCGTCTGTGATTGTATTACTATAACACTTTTAACAGTATTTTTTTTCTAAAATAGTATTCAGTACCTATTCTAAATTAGACAAATTTAAAGAATTAATATTATTATAAGACTTTGATCTACTAAGACGAAAAAGTCAGTAAAGTGAAATCAAATAAACTGGTAATAACGACTCACCCTCGCTTAGTTGGGGTTTGTCTTTAGATACGTTTTCGGCGTTGGCATGGATTTATTAGAAATAGGATATTTTTACGCACTAAAAAGTATCCTATAAGTTGATCCAGATAACCAACTATCATCATACGAACTTTCATCAAAATCAGTCCAGTAGTTTTCACGTGAAGTAACAGGTTTTTAAGCTGTCATGGTAACTGACACTGACATGGGCATTGTAAGTTGTGACTTAGCAAAAATTTCGAGAAAAATAACATGGTAGGTATATATAAAATGCTAAAAATAGAATTTTTAAGCCATGAATATTCTAAAGGGCAAAACGCTTTTCCGCCTCGTTAATGAAAGGACTTTAAGGAAAACCACAAAACTCCATTAAAGTTAAACGTGCAAACATGTCTTGGAATAACTTTCTAAATAAATTATTATGAGAGATATTGTACGTAATTTGTAAAATACGATTTAGCTTTGTGTCGCTCTGGTACATCTATACTTGCGGTTGTTTTCATCTATAAATACTCGTACTTACATATACTAAAAAATCTTACTTAAATCTGAACATTGTTTATTGGAAAATTTTATTAAAATATCAATTATTATAGATATAGAGTCTGATTCTAAGGTTTGTAGAATTTTTGTTTGTCTTTTCGTCGGTCTGTCACATTACTATTAGCGCTAGGACAGATTTTGATAAAATTAAGTATGATGATAGGTTATTCGGATCAATATATAGGATATTTTTAGTGCAGGAAAATATCTCTGAAATCTGTATACTAACCCTTAAAAGGGTAGTGGCTTTCTAGTTATTTTCCAAAATATAAGCTTAAAGCTTATATCTGTTATTAACGTTACGGTTGTTTTGATTGTGACCGTAAATAAATATAGACCGTAAAAGAGGCCGTAATATTTTATCAAATAGATATATTACTTGTGAAAATTTCGCTGCTTCTAGTGTCTTAGTTCCGATCATTTTCTGTAATCAGACAATGTCACTTCTTACACTGCGTTAATATTTCTACGCACATATCATGTATGTATTAAATATATTATAAAAGGGAAATTCTCTTATCACAAACATCGAAAACCGCTTGACGTAAGTATAAAGATGAAATTTGGCAGGTTACCTCCCTGTTGTTTAAAGTTAGCGCTAAAAACGGTATTTTTGACATGGCCGGATTTAGTTGGTGTAAGGGTTATCGCAAGTTTGTATGAAAGTCCTTCGTTTTTGTTATTTAAATTTATCATAGAGATAGTTAGTAGACATCCGCTAAGAATGGATAGTGCGACAGGGCCGGATTAAGGAGGTCTGATCGCTCTCGCGAGTTCGCATTTCCTTCATTTTTATGCTAGAAACTTTAAATTTGGTGGAGAAGTAGTTAATAATTAATAAACCTACCAACTCGCTAGTAATAACATAATTACAATATACATTTTTATTATAATTTATACATCTAGATTAAAAATAGTGGGTTTTCCTACCTTATTTTAATTACCAACCATTATAATGAACAAGTACGCGCAAAACGATTGAAAATTATCTACGTTCTACTGCAGATTGTTAGCGGTACAAGAAAAAATTTCATTAAAATTCTTCTAGGCATTCTCCAGCGATACACAACTAAATAAATAAGCAGACAGCTTTAATTACCCCATGACTTTAATAACTGGAGTGGAACATTTTTTTGAATTTAATTTAGATTCGCCCTTAGGATATAGAATGTTCTATATTTATTAAAAGTTACCCTCTCTTCACTCGGGTGAGTTCCGACGAACGTTTTATTATTATTTTTTGAGAAGAACCCTAAAATAAATGTCGCCAAAGTTACTCTTTATGACATCAGCTATTTGTCGGTGAAATTCCAGTCGAAATCCATTTGTTTCGGATATTAGCCAGAAGAAACAGACAGACACACAAAATTGTATTAAGTTATGTTTTTACGAGTTGTATAAGTATATTGATATTAGAAACAGACAATTTTATTTATCTGTATAAAAAATAATTATTTGGCTATCATAGGCAATGAGTAATGACAATACGTCATGTATACAAAATTCACTTCCTTTTTTTGAAGACTAATTTAACGTAAAGACTATACCTAGGCTAAATGTGTATTTAAAAATATATAAAGTATTTGGTAAAATTATATATTTTTAACTAGCGAGTTACCTCTCGGGAATGGTCATAGTTTTTCTGTACACTAAATTTCAGCGAAAGAGAGTTACAATAACACGTACACACATAAATAAACTTGTACATATATATCAGTAGTCCGACACAATTTGATTTACATGTATTACCAGGTTTACAAATTATCTTCTACATTATCGCTATATTTTTGAACTACAAGGATATTTTAATAAATCACGAAGCAATGATCACAAATTCAGCTTGTACTAACTTTTGGGAGCGTACGATATCGAATATCGACGTTACTTTTTACCGCCGCCTATTTCTATGGAATCACTTAACTTCTGGGTTTATGCCTCTACAAAGCTATCATAGCTTGTAACGTTATAAACACTGTATCGTATGAAACTTTAGCATACTGTGTAGGTACATTTATCTATACTAATATTATAATGCTGAAGAGTTTGTTTGTTTCTTTAGTTGAACGCGCTAATCTCAGGAACGACCAATCCGAATTGAAAAATTCTTTTTGTGTTGGATAGTCCGTTTATCGAGGAAGATTAATTATAGGTTATACTACATCACGCTACGACCAATAGGAGCGGAGAATCAATAAAAAATGTAACAAAACGGGAGTTATTTGGTTTCCAGCTTTTAGAACGCGCGCGAAGCCGCGGTAAAGGCTAGTACAATGTAAAAGGATCTCGAATGTGTTTTGGGGCTCTGAATAATTTAGAAGCTTAAGAGGACCTACAAAAAAGAAAATTATTGTGTTACAAAAGTATGTATGTACGAGTACGTTTATATGATCTTTGTACAGCTGTGGGCTTATATTTATTTAATGAGGGAACATTTCTTACGATAAAGCGGTCAGGTTCGAGTCCCGCTGGCATTCATTCGTGTGATGAAACACCAATGTTTGTACTTTAGTCATGGATGCTTATATTTATAATAATGTATTAAAAGTTATATATGTGTATTGTGTATAGTGTATTAACAATCTGGTATCCATAAAACAAGCCTCGTAGCTTATCATGGCACTAGATGGAGATGTGTGGTAACTGGTAATGTTCTAACATTTATTATTATTAATAGCTGTTTTAATTAATAATTATTTTTTTCTCATAAATCAATAATCAGTAACTTGTATGTTGGCGGAACAGAGTTTGCCGGGTTTACAAATTACTGATTATTGATTTCTGACAAAATTTTTAATTATCAAATTTTCAACCATACTTAACCATAAACAAAATTACGTATAGCTGTCATTTGCATTTTGTTTTTCCATGTCAGATGCATTTTTGCTATACCACGTTTTATAGTGACTTGTATTCTCTTTGACGTTTTATGTCACGTCGTACGCGAACGCGGTCAAACGGGATAAAAATATCATATGTCCGACTCCTGGTTCTAAGCTTTAAGCCCCACCAATTTTCTGCTAAATCGGCTTAGCCGTTCTTGAGTTGTAAATAATGTAACTAACACGACTTTCTTTTATATATTTATAGAGATTGTATAGTGGGAACGAATAAATGTCAAACTCCTATATTTATGAAAATCCTTTCCATATAATAAATTGATCTTAGGAAAATATCCTTCACATAATAATAGGCATACTAATATTGTAGGTACTAATAGATATGTCAAATAAGAGACATAAAATATGTAAAAGAAAAATTAATATGCTTATTTCTAAACAAAATTTCGCAACTGAAAACTTACATCGAAAATGTTAAAACGCCTCACTGAACGTGAAATAACCTTAAATTAATTAGTGCGAAATTCTAAGGCGATGTTCATATCGCAAAGAAATTACTTTGCAAAATGAAATAATTTATTTTGTGAATACGATATTAGATTAATTTTAAACTAAATATTAACTTGGCGGTTAAACTAAATATTAAGTGTCTGGGTAGGTAAGGTTGTGAGTTCAAGTCCTGGGTCGGGTTTTAAACAATTGAGTCTTTCTCCTTAAATAATTATTTTTTAATTTAACTACGAAGTTAATTATTACATTATATTATTGTCTAGACATTATTACGAGACGTTTATAACAATTACTTAGGCCTGACGACTGACGTAAAACAAAAGCTTCTTAACTGACTTTTGAATATTCTTCAAAAGGATTAAAATTCTGAATAGTACCAGCTAGTTACTATAAATTCATAGCATGTACAGTTCTACCCGTACAAAGATAATTTATAATTGCTCGACCGGGAAATTGAACCTGAGATACTTAAATTTTGTTACGCCGCTAGTTAAAATATAGACAAGTGAAGTCGTGCATGAGTATAAGCGTAATGCATACATACAGCAAACGAGCCCGCGGCAACTCAGTAGTTTAACTCGCAATATCTCTATTAGTACAGACACCCTAATCCGCATATTGATGGAACAATACAATTTGCGTACAATGCCTGTTACCTAATCGATAAACTAATGCTTTGACAATATTACAACTAGAATACTTAGGTTATAAGTTAGGATATTATTATAAACTACTAATAACCTAAATACCTAAGTCAAAATTGAAGTGTCTGTTTGACTTTAACTACCTGCGAGTGAAAGTCCCGTCAAAATCGGACTAACCGTTTCAGCTGGAACAGAAAGACAGACATACAAAAACTTTAAAAATATATATCTATAGATGTATAAATGTATTGATTAGAATATTTTTGTCTATATAAAAATCTATGTTATGTATTGTTTATGATAGGTATGTTTATTTCTATACCCTTTTCGTCGTTCGTTAGTGTATATATTTCTCTCTAAAATATCCTGATATATGTTTACCTTATTACAGAATTCTCGTGATACGGAAACAGTCAAATAGACTTTGTATATATAATAATTTCTTTTAGATCACTGTATCGATAATGATTTGACTCAGAATTTTATAAAATCACAGATATTTTTTTTATTACAAAACAGACTAGAGAAAACGAAATTGAAATATTTGTGTATTATATAAAACTAGCGACTCGCCCTCGCTTCGCTCGGGCTCTTCCCTAGATTTAGCACAGGCAAAGCCGCGGGATCCGCTAGCTATGCATATAAACCTTCCTCTTGAATCACTCTATCTATTTAAAAAAACCGCATCAAATTCCGTTGCGTAGTTTTAAAGATTTAAGCGTACATAAGGATATAGGGACAGAGACAGCGACTTTGCTTTATACTATGTAGTGAAGTGTAAACATAAAAAAATCTTTGAATTAAATATATACCACACAAATGAATATTTACATTTTAGACGCCACCATTAATGGTTTCGCAAAACGTTATTCGCAGCGCTATTTCAGCAACGACGAAGCATTTAATTAAAGCTATGACAGATGTGATTCATCTCAATCACACTACATAGAAATTTGGATGCTGTTGTCTCTGGCAATAGATTATTATTCTCCTGTGTAATACGTATTAAATACATTTACTGTGGAGTATAAGTTTACAATTATCATAATTCACTAAATCGTATCAGGCACATTCTCTATATTTCAAGTATTGTGTGTTAATTTTAGAAATTCTATTATACTTTAAAAGATTAAAGCAAATATTGTTTTGTATTGTACCTAATTAATATCTTTTCTAAAGAAAGTAAAAAAAGCTAGGTATATACTAATAAAAAAAAAGTAAAAACAAGATATTGTTTTGGATTTTTCTGGATTTATAAAATAACATTCTAACTGAGTAATTATTATGGATACAAGGTCTATAATTTTAAGATTTTTTGTCTGACCGTCTGTGTTTCTCGCAGACCATAGGTCAGAGTGCGAGAAAATAAATTAACTAAATTTTGTAAAATGTTGTAAGGACGAACTCGAATCGAAAAAATGAGCGAAGGCGAGCTGCTTTTGGTCTTTAATTCTCTAGTCAGAGTTTGACTGAAAATTCATTAGACATAATTCTAAAAATTAAAAAAGAATATTTTACTTCGAATAAGTCAAATGAATCCCGAGGGCATAGACAACGTTACTTTTTTCTATAACCCCGAAACATAATTTGATTAAATAAAACCCGCAAGGAGCGTGACCTGAAAGCGTCACATATTGCCGCCATTTTGCTTACATAATAAAGGCGGGAAAACCGCTGTCACAGAGAAAGACGTTTGAAAATAGACCTTCTTTTACTGTAATCTCTAAGTTGCCAGAATGAGCCAAATGGCAAAGAATGTAAATTTGTACATTATTTTTTTAAATGGTTATATTTTAAGGTTTAATGTTGGCATTTAAGATAAAATGAAATTTACACGACATTGTTGTTTTCTTCATTTCACAGTTAATTACATCTCAAATGTTCATGTAACGTATATTTTTAAACGTTGCTGCCGTTTTATTCCGAATCATTGAGCATCTATATTACATATTAAAATAGGGACATTATCAATATATGAACAAAATAAATTAAATGTCAATGCTTACCTGAGGTTTAATATCAGTACATACAAATAAAATTGACGTGTCTATGCTTTTCACTAAATGCATATGAAAGTAATATACGGTGTCTACTTACATAAAAAAAGGAATTTAAATTTTTTGTCTGTCTGTCTATCTGTCTGTCTGAAACGACTGGACCGATTTTAACGGGCCTTTCCCTCGCAGATAGCTAATGTTATAATAAGTAACTTATAAAAACCATTTAATTTAGTTTAACTTACTACGTTAGTAGTAATGAATAAAACCACTAGAATAAACAGTTTATATATTAAATTTGAAAGAATATTCCTTAGAAAATATTAGACGGTGATATTCAATATTTGTCACTTGACGATCTATTATTACCTTATACCTGTATATCACTCATTCACACGCAAGGTCTCATAAATAATTTTATTACAGCTTATACAGCCACAAAGCCTTTTATAGGTGAGGCGCTTTCAACAGGTTTATCTCTCTCACAATAAAATTCTTACATTATATGAGCCTATACAGACTCGTGTAAGAATGGCTTTTCTTTATATATGATCGAGCTAAATATAGATGAAATTTAATTCTTTTTCATTAATTTTACAACAAAAACCGACTTCAAAAGTAGATAGTACTTTACATTTCATAATATGTTTGATATTTGGCTTCATTATATATCTTTAAGCAATGATATGTGTTTTGTAATCGTAGTAATAGAATTAGTAAGTTGAGGTGTTTGTTTGAACCCGGTTGTAACTTAATAATTTTAATACAGATTAAAAAAGTATTGAAGTGTAATTAAAATACGTCTTTAGAAATTAAAAAAATAAAGAAGTAAGCATAAAGGTAATTTAATGATGAACATTTTGCCCATAAAATGTAAACCTTTACTTTGATATACATAGAGTAGTCGTATAAAGAAGAGATTTACCGTCTCAACAGGTTAAAATTCGCTATAAAACTCTGAAATACTCTCACACGCCATAAGGACGTCATAAACTGTTCCATAATAGCCCAGTTTGACTAATGGCCTCTAAAGCTTGCCATACACGTTGACTACGTGAGCTTATGCCTTATATAACGAATAAAATTCTAGAGCGTTAAAAAGCGTTTTTCTTATACATATAGATAATAAAATATTATTTAATTTAAATTTATCATTATTCTACACATATAATACAATTCTAACTAAATCGAATCCATTAATATAATTATTTTTTTTGACAGATTTAAAAAAAAGTCATTATTATCGATACAAAGGCCGAATCTAGGCCCCTAGGGGTTTTAGGGATTGTGATAAATCCACTGAACAGGTTTTGAAGAATTTTGGTATGATGACAGTTTGTTATCCAGACAACAGACTTTTACTACGGGAAAATATCTTAACTCTGAAAAAACTAAACTAAAGATTAAATGTAAAAATATTTTTACTATCTTATAATTTCAGTTTAAATAATAAGTTTACAAAAACATTCAATTTAACAACTCAATTCGAAATGTTAATTAATATTTATGTTAATTAATGTTTATTACAAAATAATAATTTATAAGTTCTTAAAAATGTATTCATATGATTTTTTAAGACCTTATGAAATATTTTTTACACTTAAATTATGTATGTAAACGTCATTATTGTAATTCTGAAGGAAGCTACCGCCGGCTATTTTTTTAAAAGGCTATTAGCCAAGGCACAAAAACCAATTAGATTTCGTGCCATTTCGTCTACGTGTCTTGAAATATATTTTATTGTTTGAAGAAAATTTTGTACAAAGTACTGTCTTTAAATCATAATATCTTATTGTCATTTCATTCATGTTTAAAAATAATTAATCATATTTTTTTATGGGAATAAACAGCAATGCCAAAGTTAAAATCAAGTCAAATATAAGATTACAGCTACTAATAGTAACCTAATACAGAAAGAGAATACGGACTACATAGGTATAGTTCTTTTCAATGAATAGTACCTATGGCGTTATGTTGGCAGCGATGTTTTCCAGTGCTGCTACATTACTTATAACTACCTCAAAGTAAGGGTGATTTTAAGTAGGTTTTAGTTATATTCTTATATTTTTACAAATTATTCGATTATTGTTTTCTAATGTTTACGCGTATTACACTCCTTGTAATGAAACTAAACGACTTTGACAGACAGGGGAGCACACTATAAGGCTGTTGACGGATTATGGTTTTGAACAAGATCGTTCAATGCCTATTGTTCTATTTAACTGTAGTTATATGATATCTATGATAGAACTACAAAGACTCTACTCTGAAGGTCGTATATATAATTCCCGCTGACGGCAATTAACAAGAATTAGGTTAAAGTCGTCTTCTAATATTTCAGAACATTATAAATGTAGGTAATAAAAACTTACAAAATTTAAATTACCAGTCCCTGGAAAGAAATAAATACTAAATTATATTATTTTCTTAAATCTGATATTTTAAATTCTTTTCGAACTTTTGTATAAAATGATATTGACTATCGGTTTCTAAAGCTTTAAATACGGCAGCAATCAGGATCACCGAAAACACTAATAATGATTTATTGATGAACCTAATTCTGACAAATTTCAACCATGGCTGCCTTGATTTTCGTCAAAAGTAACCAGTTGATAAAGATCAACTTGGTCTCTCCTTCTTTATTTAGTAACTCACTCTCGCTTCACTTAGGTTTGTCTTTAGTGAAGGGTATATACAAATTTATCTCACGGGAACAGTGTTCATGTTCGTATATGTTGTTCCAGACAAAAATCTATCTCTATGCCAAATTTCATCTTGATCTGTTCAGCAGTTCTGACCTGATTAAGAAACAAACATCCGTCCAATCATTCAATCTTTCACATAAGTAACTATTGAAGAGTATTTTTTAAAATAATATTGTATTGTTCTAGTGCTGGATTGCGTCGTGTCTGGATGGGACGAGTGGTCACAATGTGACACAACGTGTGGGTCAGGTAGCATGGTGCGGAGACGTCAAATCATTCAGGCACCAGCTCATGGTGGCCGTCATTGCCCATCACTAGTGCAGCGTCGGGCATGCCAAGCTCATCATGGATGCAACGCCGATAGTGATGTACCATTGCGAGGTAATTGGTTAGATGTCGATGAAATAATATTTTAAGCTGAGTACTAAGCTAAGCGTAAGTTATACTTTGGTCAACTTAAGATTAACGTAGTGTATGTCTGTATGTATGTCACGGTTGTCTATGTTTAATGATCTTAGTTATATTTTGTATAAAAAAATTTCAAACGCTTCGCATTTAATAGACAAATTATTATTAAATAAATTAAAAGTCGATGTTGCTATGAAAAATAAATATACCTACGAGTATCGGCTGTGGTCGAAATTTATATAGCCATGAATGTGATCAAAATGGTTTCATTTAATTGCTCAAAGCGCTTTGTAGGGAAATCATGTGTGTATTCCACCTTATTTCACCTGTTTTAATGTCAGCATGATGATTATTTTATTCATATTTTCAGCCAATTACCATGATCTTTCTTTAATATACCTAGGTAAACATACCAGTAGGTAGGTACGTTAGGGTATACATATACCCTCGCGGGTTAAATCTAGAGCCTTTATAAAAAATATGTAGGTATATGGCGATGTCATACTATTATAACATCGTGGCAACACTCACTGTATTCCAATAAATATCTTGTTTTCTGTTAGCACTAACATCGTTGTCTCTAGGAATTTACGTGTAAACAATGTAGATAATAAATAATAATAAATCAAAGTATAATTAAAAGTAATATTTATTAATTTATTATAACAGAGGAATCAGCTATGATTTTGCCGGGTGGTTTATCCGTCAGCCGACACTCTAATGAAACTGTGGACATCAGAAAAAACCTGCGCCTACGCAACCCTGACGATCCTGAGTCCAATTCACATAGAGAGTAAGTTACCATACAATATGATTACTTAAAATAATATAATAATAGGTTATGTAATCATTTTACGACACGTTTGGCTCAGTTTATAATGACCCCACTTGCTGCGCCAGCGGTCGCGGGTTTGTGCCCCCTGGGGGCATACATTTATTCAGCACGACTGTTTGTCCTGTAGTCATAAGTGTGTTTATATTTATATTTTGTATTTATTTAAAGTTATATATGTGGTATATCAACTATCTGGTATTCGTAACACAAGCCTCGTAGCTTAGCATGAAACTAGATAGCGCTGTGTGTAATAGTGCCCCAATATATTTATTTATTTATCAAGTAAGAAACCTAGACTAGTCATCATTTTGCCTTAGTAAGCCCATTTTTAATGTTGGTCCACTTTTAAATAGAATTAAAATAGTTATCATTAATTTAAACTTTTTCTTTTAAACAAATAATGATATTCTATGAGTGCTTTTAGTAAAATCGTATTTTTGACTATTCTTATAGGAAAAACTCATAGTTTTGAAAATAGGCAAAATGAATGGTGTAAAATGAATGAATATTGTTCCAGATACTGCGTTCAGTTCGAAGTGACCAAAGTGTCAAAAGCGTGTCACACAGACTCAGATTACAAAGCTCTGCGCGAAGGTAATTTAAATTTCATGCTTCCTAGCTTTTCCAGGGCTTAGTCCACTTTTGTTTTGTCACAACAGGAAATATTTTCGATTTGAAAAGAATCCGGGATTAAAGACCATTCCATATTATATTCTACTTCGGAAATTATAACTATTCACATATAAAGCGCGATGCATAACAAGACTATTATTAATAATTAATCATTTAATTTTACTTGTGTTTTTAAAAGGTACATTTTGTACATACTATTATTTATGGTTATGGTGGAAGCTTTTAAATGTTAAAATTTTTGCTTCCTGCATGTATTTCTCAATTAACCTGTCCAATAGGTAAGCTATACATTATTGGCTTCATCTGACTGATGAAAAATGAAAACGTAGTTTTTCAACGTACGTATGTTAGCCATTTTGATGATGTAACTTAATAGACGTAGTTGAATCACACATCATAATATTGTGTATATACTCATGTAGTATACGTGTGGTATAATAATTAAGTATACTTTTACCTATTCATATTCATCCTAAGCGTAACAGATTTGTATAAACTTAATTTAGAAATATTTACTACTACTTATACTTTAAGGGTTCTGAAGTTTTAGGTTACCATCTTTTTTTATCTATTAGTTCACGTCGTCATAATTCATAAAAAGTTTCAGTCTAACACTTTTGAGTCTCAAAAAAACTGAAAAGATCTTTACAATAAGAGCTTATTAAAGTTTTTTGTCCATTGTAACAGTTTTTTTTGGTTCAGGTAATACAATTTGTGTGATGTGTGAAGCTGCGGCTCTACGTCGCGATCTCAATTGGCGGTGTGGTGGGCACGGCGTGGCGGGTCATGCTACACGATTCTACGCGTTAGTAGCACCACATTGCCATGGAAAATGGATTCGAGCCAAGGATACCTTAGATAGAAGGAGCGACTGTTGCTCTAACCCCGATTTTATTTTTGTATAATTTTAGCATACAACAAGAAATGATGTTTAGAACTGAGGTATAGAAATATTGTTATAGAAAGATGGAAAAATAAAGTTACATACTAGTTGAAATAGGAAATTTAGGTTTATTATTTCTAAATGTTTATTGTATCACACTTTAAAGGGTTAAATGATAATTAATCAAATCAAATAGGTTATTCATCATTAACTTACAAAAGCATTAAATAGCATATAAAATAACTTGTATCATCAAACTTATTTACCGATGTAACATGGAACGAAGAAGGTATGGTGGAAAATGATAATTTCGCGAATATAACAGACGTACAAATGAAAAGTACACTGACTTGAAAAATAATTGCTTATTAATATTTCACCTCTTGGTAACGGTAGAGGCTCATGTTTAAAACCATTTTGACGACACTTTTGGCACATTTTGCTGCGCCAGCGGTCGCGGGTTTGCTTTGAGTCCCGCTGGGGGCATACATTTGTTGAGCACGAATGTTTGTACTCCAGTCATGGGTGTTTATATTTATATTATGTATTTGTTTAAAGTTATATATGTAGTATATCAACTATCTGGTATCTGTAGCACAAGCCGCGAAGCTTTACACGGCACTAAATAGCACTGTGTGTAATAATGCCCTAACATATTTATTTATTTATTACTTATTATTAAGCCTTTATACTTACGAGTATAATTGAACGATAATTTCAAATAACATACACTCAACTATCACCCAAACTCTTTTCCTTTCAGAAGTCTAACTTGAAAATGAATGAATGTAACCTACATTTTATTTAAGTAATGGTAGCAAAATATGCCGTTTCTTTTTTTTTTGATCTGTTCGAGTCCTTCTTAATAAAGTAAAAAGTGTTGTTTTATTCTAATTAGGCAAGTTAGCTAGAAAAAGTAAATAATAAAATCTGCTTTAACATGATATACTGCAAAATGTATTTTTTTTCTTTTAAATACAATAATGTATAACAAATTTTATCCTTGCTTAAGCCAAATCGATTATATTTATAAAATATCGATTTTTTTTTGCTTTATTGCATAATCAGGTAAACTTAAAAAAAAACAAATTATAAATAATTCTATATTTTGCATTTGAGTAAAATTTCATGTCTTCAATCTTCAATATTTTAAGTAGTTTTCTTTCTTGTCCCATCTAATTTTTCTCACTTTATGTTACACATTACATATATAGTATATTTATTAGTTATGATGTCATAACATATAGGACCCTTGTTTGTCCTGAACATATCACTTCGTGTATGTTTACAATTAATAGTAGTTAATTAATTGCTTGATCTAACACAAACCGATGCAATCGACGCGTATCGAATATACAATGTGTAATTGATTAATATGATGGCTACTGCTTCTGATAGGTTGATGATATTAAGAAAATAAGAAAATATTGGAGTGTTAATAATACATACATACATACATACATACATACATACATACATACATACATACATACACAAAAGGATTTCTCCCTATAAATTATAAATTTCCAGTGTGTGCGTGTTTGTTCGTCAATCTTCTCCTCCTAAATCACTATACCGATTTTGATGATGTTTTAGGTATTCTACAGTCAGTGAATGGTATCTTCGTTTACTGTATTGGCTATCGATTATCAATTAAGATGTTATGATAATACATTCAAAACCAGCATTTGGAATAAATAAAAACATGAACGAAGTGACTTTCATTCTACTTGATTAAAATGATACAATTATTATGTTTTTTATATAAAGAGAATCATTCGTCATAATATAGTACCTAATGCTTATTTTTATGTATATTATATGTAATGTTATCATTAATATATAATCACAACGAAACTTCAAGTCAGATTCAGTGCAGATAAAATTTTACGTAGTTTAGTAACGACTCGTTAGAGGTTCATCGGTAAAATGAGACTATACTACAAAAGATCTGTTGTTAAAACTTAAAAATAACCTTAAATCGGAAAATATACATTATTATTATATACAGTAATAAATAAAATCATTTAAATCATAATTGATACATAATATATGTATATATTATACATACCTTGCTTAAAGCTTATAATTCAATTAAATTTTCTTGTAGCTCTAAAGCGTGCCAGTTGATGTATTTGGTTATGTTAATCACATATTCTATGAGCGATAATACTCGTATAAACTGATAGTAAATATTAAGCTATATTCTACTAATGCGTTTCTACTTTAGTTACTTAAGTTTTCTACATACGTTGGTATAGAAAATTTACTGAAACCTCTGGTCTTAAGAATTATAAATGAAAAATATAAATGAAATTATTTCACCTTTTAAGTTAATATTCTAGATAATAAGTTAAAACCAATATTTCATAATCTAATTTTAGAATATTGTAAATAAGTTTTTGTTTAAACAAGTAAAAGCAAAACCATTACAAACTTTGTATTAGCTTAATAGAATAGTTTTATAGTGTATGATAAGATAAACTAAACTACGAAACATTGTGAAAACATATCGTCGACGAATGCTGTAAATAAACTGTAATAAATGCATCAAAATAATATTCTTTTATTATTTCATACTACATATTATCCTTAATATAAGTTTTATGTATTTAAGATGTAAAAAAGATACCGCATTTTATTATTTGTTTCGTTCCAGGACTCGAACCTACAGTTTACATATTAATTAACTTTTACTTATAACTTATCAGTACTTGAATTTTTATGATTTGTCTTTCCAGTGACCATATTTTCCGTAAAGAATTCGTAACGGCACTACTAATTTAGTTACCATATACCTATTATGGTCTAAGAGCCGGTGGAAGATCGACCTTCACCGACCTGATAACCAGATGAGACATATTTTTTATTAAATATAATTTATAAACAAATATGCCTATAATTACTTGCCTATCTGAAAGTGCTCATGGCTATTTTTAATTAAATTATCTTTAATCGATTTTTTTTTCATCACTTTAATTCTTTTGATAACCAAATGAATTTTATTTCACTGTTAGTTTTTAACACACAGAATATGCCTCAGTAGGCTTGCCTACTCATTTTGTGTATAGCTACCTGGCAAGCCGATGTGAACAGGTAAGTCAATATAGGTGACTCCATCGTTCTGCTAACTTATCGAAAGTTATATCAAATTTTAGATCATTTTATTACAAAATCAGTCATATAGACTTGACTGCAAAAAATCATACTTAAAGCACTGTTGCCCAGCTAAAAATAGCCATGAGCACTTTCAGATAGGCAAGTAATTATAGGCATATTTGTTTATAAATTATATTCGATAAAAAATATGTCTCATCTGGTTATCAGATCGGTGAAGGTCGATCTTCCACGGTCTCCTCTACTATTATATTTTAACAAAATAAATCTCTACTTATAATAAAATTTTAACTAAGCCAGATGTATATAAATAATTATACGAACATTGAATATTTTTGGCAAATCTTATTAAGGGGTCATTTTTAATTGACACAGAGGAGAATCTAGAGCCTATAGTTTTTAGAACTTTTTTCTGTTCGTCTGTAAATCTTAGTATCACGAGAACACCGCTAGTTAGTTTGTGATGAAATATGGTATGACAAAATAAAGGATACTTTATAATGTAGGAAAATTTCTCATATCCGAGAAACCTCTACTAGCAGTTAAAACCCGAGCGGAGTGAGGGTAAGTCACTAGTCTTATACCAATAATATAAATAGCTTTACAGCTTTCCTAAGTTGCTCCTTGCTAAGCTTGTTTGCTCCACCAAAACAGACTTTCACTTATTACTTTAAAGTTCGTGTCTAAAGGGAAGCTCTAGTACTTGTTCGGATTGCGTCAGATCAATCACTTTAATGAAATTAAAATCAAACTTTTAAAGATTTGTGCATTGATTTTCATATATTACATAAAGTTGACTTGTCTATATTCTCTCTATTACGTTCGTTGTTTACGAAGTCTGTATAGAATAAAAAAATAGTTTAGTAAAAAATTTCGCATCGTAAAGGAAATAAGAATGGATCGTAATTATGATATCTACTCTTCCTCCTGACTGATTTTGGACAAAGTGGCCCATCTCAACCAAAAGTTTAGTAGATGCTATGGATCCGTATTACTCCCACAGTCTGGTAATTCGGCACGATAGGGAACATATAGCCATAGGGGACTTGTACTCGCGAGCACTGTCACAAAAAGTAGGGTCACTACAAACTGAGCCAAACCAAAATTAATGTTAAAGAACAGCTTGGACAGACCATGTTTTATTCGACCATGTCTTATGTTTTCTTACCAGGGGTGGGAGGGAGTCTTGATAGTTCTTACGTAAGATCAAAAAAATGCGCAAAGTTAAAATTATACTTTGAAAAAGCGTGGACAACCGAACGAAAGGTACTGTACCTTCAAAATTACAAATAAACATTTCAAAAAATTGTTACTTTGAAAAATAAACATTAAAATAAACCAAACGTTTATTCATGTTTTCTCTTAGACTCTTACGTAATAAATATTAAACAGGGGGGTTGGCCTATTCTTATTTTTTCTTATAATAGGGGGGGGGAGAGGGTCAAAACTAGTGAAAATAGTCTTACGTAATAAATGAATGGTCCCTTAGAGACTAGAGTAGGTACATATCGTATCTGATATTTTTATAATATGTATGAATTTAAAATTTATATATGTGTATACCAACTATCTGGTATCCGTAACACAAGCCTCGTAACTTACCACGGAACAAGATGGCGCTGTTGTAGTAATATAAATGAATTTATAATATACCAATATATAAAATATCTTCAAAATGAATATATAAATAAATAAAACTATAATTTATATATTCATTTTGAAGTTATTTTCTATATTTCATTTAAATTTGAGGGTCTGTAAAATAACAAGCTTTTTATTTAAATACTTATCATGTAAAAAGATCATTTTTTTATATTATTAAATGTTTCGGCTTATCTCTGAAACGTCCGAAATTATTTTGACCGGACTTTCACTGGCATAAAGCTAATGTTAAAAGGCGTTAATATGGGTTATATGGGCTAGTCTTATTTAAGAGAAAGCATGTCCCCTCGCAAAAATGAAAACCCATGAAATTGTAATCGATCCCTAGAAAGTAATGAAAGCAGTGCAAATTAGTACCTTATTTTCAAATGTAACAAGACATATATAAAATATGAATAATGTAAGCGAGTCTCTAGATAACCAACCTTAGCTTCATATATTTAAGAGTATGCAAAGATGAGATTATTAAACATTTCCAAAGCTACAGTTCAAATAAACAAATTATGCCTCAGTATTGGAATTTTAATCACATAAATTTAACCCTTCTCTCATATATTTAATGCACATGATGTCTACAAAGGCAAAGGAAGACAACTGCGCCACCATTTGCGTTTTCTTTTGAGCGTGACATGCTTGGCCTGACATTGTCAACAGCTCGAGCCGGAAAAAAACGGGTTTGTCAACGTGAAAACGTCGGTGAGATGCTACGTACATACTGTCTTATACGAGTCGTAGACCTATGCTTGCATGATTTTATGAAGCTTTTGCTTCAAAAGGATTCCTTATTCATATTCTTAAAATATATGTAAAATTGTTTTTAATTACCTTATGCTGAGATATATATAAATCTAAATAGATATGTTGGGACATTATTACACGTAGCGCTATCTAGTCCCATGTTAAGCTTCGAGTATCATGTTACGGATACCAGATAGTTGATATACTACATGTTACGTAACTTTAAATACATAATATAAATATAACCACCCATAACTGGACTACAAGCATTCGTGCTCAACAAATGTATGCCCTCAGCGAAACTCGAACCCGTGACCACTGGCGCAGCAAGTAGAGTCACTACAAACTGAGCCAAAAGTGTCGTCGTCATATGATATTTTTTTTGTTCGTTGCAGATCAATCAATCTTAACAACAATCATTAAGTACTACTAGTAGTACTAACCTAACCTAACCTACCTAAATATTTTTTTAGAATTTTCCTGGCAAAATACAAGAGGGTCATGATACTAATATAATATATTATTAAGGGCTTTTGACATATCTTATGCCTATTCCTCTTCGTCAATATAAGAGCTAACAACCAAGCACTTTCCTCTTAAATTATTTTTGAATGTAATTTTAAATTAAGCTTTTTTGTTACACATTATTTGATATATATATATATATATATATATATATATATATATATATATATATATATATATATATATATATATATATATATATATATATATATCCAAGCCTATCCATCTATTTTCATCATTATTTTTGTATACTTATCCGCACAACATTAAACGTCAGCAAAAGATCGATCAGCATTATATTATAGCGTCCTAGCTTCTCGTTACGGCTAATCGTTATCAATAACAATAACGGTATTTTGAAGGGAAACATCAAAGCGTCTTTCACGTAATCGCGTCGCGATCGTGCCGTTGATCCAATATAGATGCAAATTTACAGAAATTCTATTTCGGAAGCCTCTCGGTAACGCAAAGTAGGGTAGAAAACAATGGTATACTTAAAAACCATGAATGGGATCGAACAATTTATGGAAAACCGTTTATTGTGTAACATATATGTAAATAAAATTCTAAATGTACTTGTAAAGTTAAATTAAATATGTTTTTTGTCTTATAGACTATAGAATTACAAAAACTTTTTTTACTTTTATATACGTCAGTGACATAAGCCTGTGAAATAGCTAGTTGACGAATTTGCTGAAGAACTGTCGACAAATTCCTACAATCGCAATTAGAACACTGAGTGAAGTGGGATCAAATCTCGGTTCTGGGGATCAAATCCCGGTACCTCAGATATTTTCATGTGAGCGTTAAGTCCAAAATACCACTTGAAAAAGATAATAAAGGAAGTTATAAATACATACATATATACAACATCAGATAAGATTACAAAATATGATACTTATATTTTATTTACGTTTAAATTACAGTGTAAGTTAATATGTACACAAAAACAAATAATATACTTAGATGTAGCAAAAAAATGTAAAGTGATTGCGTATTCTAAAACGAGGGCTTTGAAATTGCTTTTGTAATAAATACATAGCCTAAATTTAATTTTCAATATCTACTCATAGGAAGCCAGTGGCAAAAACAACCAACATAAATAAATACCTACAGTGGGACTCGAACCTGCAACCGAAAAAGGTCATATCAAAAATATGATTTTTCTTCAAAGTATTATGTATTATTTCTTGAAATCAAGTTTAGCGAGATTCTAAAACGGTGAGCGAAATTTCAAATTTATGTTAATATAGTTGTTCGGATAAATGTTGAATTTGTGGCTTAAAGTACGGGATAAGTTTTTTCTAAGTGATTTTAGACGAGTTTATTAGAACTTACAAAAAAGAATATGAGTAAATTTTTATATTTGCTTTTAATAAAATAGAAATTCTGAAAATAATTGTAAGTTCCTTTTCTGTAGGACTTATAACAGACAGTCTTTGCAAATACATTTAATTTAGGCAGAACTATAACCTGGTTAAATAGAAAAGTGACACAATCGAATAATTTGTTTCAATATAACCTAAGTTTTTAATAATCATAAGGATCAAATCAAATTATTCTTTATTCGAATAGACTTTTACCTTAATGGTAACTTGCCTTCTGCGCGGGAGATATTATAATGCATAAGTGAACGCGCAGACACAAGTGCACTCTCTATTTCTTATCACTCTCATATCCCCGTGGGACGACTGCTCGACATGACCAGTGGACTCTCCGAGGCACGAGGGTGACTCACCGCCAACTTCCCAACTCCGGGTTGTTACTGAGGCTTACACAACTGAAAGACTCAATAACTAAACTTAGCCCGACTCAGGACTCGAACCCTTTGGTGTGCTACCGTACATGCTAGCCACTACACCACCGAGGCAGTTAAATACATACATACACCTAGGACATACACGTCTATCGTCGTTATGCGTGTATAACCGAGCCCGTGTGCGAGATGCGCTTATATATTTATATACTTTAAAAGCTTTTCGAGTTTTTACCAGTGTTAGCTCCCAAAATGGCCCAATCAACTGCACTTTTAGTCTGAGCTTTCATTCGAAAAGTCAAAAATAAAGAATAAAGTGTAAAACGTTTACAATATGAATTATTCCCATTCTATTTCCCAACCTCTTTATTAGTTGCCATGAAACAGTTTAGTGACTACACTGTACACATCTTTTTATCATTTTTTAAGAAAATAACAAAAAAAAGGAAATCGATGAAATAGTTTACCACTTTCACGCGAACATATCAATATTTTAGGTCTATGCGATACAGCACATGATTTTCATTTAAATTAGAACGACGTCTAATGACGTTGTGCCACAACATATATATAAAAAAGGTGCAATACCGAACACGGTACGTTAAATAACGTCAACGTCGACTGTGCCGTAAAACTTATAACGTTAACGTATAAGAAGTATATGAAGTATTTAGTATAAAAATGATCTAGAAATGTTTAACATAAATTATAACAATAACAAAAAACATGAAATGAAAGGCTAATTATATGAAATGGTCTATTTTTTATTTAAAAAAATGTCCCAACATATTGTTATTATTATAAATAAATTATTTATTATAATGATTTAATCAGTCTTATGAAATACACAAGTGCAATACATTTATCAGACTCATTTATCACCTATTATTGAGATCAAGTCAACTATAACAAGCGAAAAATAATTAAAATAAACTTACTGTGGACTTGATATTCCATGCTTACAACTTAGACTTATAGAAACTAATAAAGTTCATTAAAAATTTTAGGAACGAACCTAATTATGTGATCATAAACTAACTACGTTTCAATATTCCACGTGAACACAGAATCGATGCACGCGCTACCCCCGCGACGCGCACATGTCGACTGACGTCATAAAACTTCTTAGGCGAAATGACGTCCAGTGACGTTGTGCGCTAACAAAGTAGGTACTTTGTACCAGGATGGAATGCCAACAAAGAAGGCAAAAAAATCCGGTGCGGTGTAGCACTACAATTTTAAGAATTCGATATGTTGTAGCACAGAAACCCAACTTTTAAACATTAGTATGGCCAGAGCCCGTACTATAACGTTGTACTTAATAAAACTAGTTTTTGCTGAACGTGATAGCACGCTGTGCGGCATCACATCGACCAAAATTTGACGTGTAATGACGCTGTTCGCGTGAAAGTGTTAAGCATAACAAAAATTAACTTAAAATAATATCATAAAAGAAAAGTTTGTTTATTTGATTCTTGTTTCTCGTGTTCGTTTTGAGTCGGATGTGTAATTTTTATAAAAAAATAAGTGTATATTAGTATATACTACTTTGTGATCTGTGGTACTACTTACCCGTACTTACGTTATTTTATTAAGGTAAATATACAACTAGTAGAGACGCAGTACTTTGAGTAATGGCTCTTGCGACATTCCTATGACTATAGCTTCTATCTATCTATAAGCCTTATCTATTATTTGCCTTCAGTCCTTTTTAACGTCTCACTGCTGGGCACGGACCTCCTTCAGTACGAGGGGGATCAAGCCATAGTCTACCGCGCTGGCCTAGTGCCTGTTGGCAGACTTCACATGTCTTTCAAAAACTTTCAAGGTTTTCTCAGAGATGCAGGTTTCTTCATGATGTTTTATTTCACTGTAAGACAAGTTTTAATCATGATAGAAATGATTAGAATGAAAATATCAGAGATGCGAGACCCGGATTTGAACCCGCATCACTCGGTTATCTAAGCGAGCGCGTTACCGCTTATTATATATGCACCTTATCTATATCTTTTTTAATGCGAAACAATTTCACCCTCGACTGTGATGAATTCCTTATGACTAACTTTTTTTAATTTCCTTTCCGAATTCTTAAGTCCATAACTTTTCTTTGTACGCGGCGTGCGTAGCACACGTTCTTTGAACCAACTGTACAACTTATTAAAACACAGCTTTAAGCTTCTTGTATTTTACTTCTTCACGAACTTTTCCTTGTGAAGTAAACACAATAGGTAAAAGGCGAGTGGAATTGGTGTAGGTGGTTTCTGACTTCCGGAGGGTAGGACTTCCTACAGAATAGGGGTTGAAAGCTACGCTTTTCTATTTGTAATTAAAACTTCAGAGTTAGTGTTAGAACTAGCACGTTAAAATAACTATGTTTGATAGTTCTATCCACATATAGTATGCATTTAACCATTTGTTATCAATTTCTTAGATTTTTTTTTACCTATACTATAGTAGAGTCATGTATTCTCGTGGCTTCACGCGTGTTTTATATTAAGATTATTCTACCCTCGTAAATCGCAGCGGGATAATAAATGGAAAAACATATTCTGCTTTATATATTAGTTAATTTTATAAAAATAATTAAATGTAAATAAATATGTTGGGACATTATCTCTAGGATCAAAGTGCTTAAAAAGATTCAGCCTGTTTGTTAAAGACTATCTATATCCAGACCATGGTTTATCTTGTGTGATAAATTTCATCGTCCTTTTTGGCGTAAAGTAGTCAAGCGCATAGACTAACATCTAAAATTTCTTATTTATAATACCAGCCCAATCTGATATATTTTCCTAAACTTTGCTATTCAAAATGAAAAAGCTGACACACAGCTATGGTACAGCGCATGAAATTACCAGAATCGACCATTAACATCGTCGACATCTGCTACCGTTCGCGTTTGACGAACGATAGCCGAATTAGTTATAAATTATTACCTACTAATCAATGTATTGAATTGTAGTGATTTCTATTTCTTTACTGTTATTGTTTTTGTAGAGTCTTGTTGGATTTAAATGATATCGATCAATTATAGGTAAATTTAAAAGCAGGAGGTACGTATTAATGGACATACATCGATAAATAAATTAAAAATATAATGGTATTGTTGTTGATAGAAATGCACTACAAATACATGACAAAAACGCCTTTAATATCCATGCCATGAGGTAGCCATTTTTGAGATTTAGTATTTATGTTCATTTTTTTGCTTGTGTTCTTTTCCTTTTTTTAAATTAGTATCTTTTAATTGTATAACTATTAGATTTGTTTTTTTAGTTTCTTAATACACGTTGCATACAATCGTAGCCTGTTTGCTGGAGAGGTGAGCGTTAATAACTGCGACTCAGTTTTAATACTAATGCAGTTATTAACGTTTAAAATAATTGCTTGCACCAATAATGTAACGGTTTTAAATAAATAAATAAAAAAATTATGGCTACCTTGAAAAGTTACTAAAATATCTTGTGAAAGTCGTAAAATATATTGATCAGGAGGATATTTCATGAACAAGCAGTGGGCCTGACGTTATGTCCTAACGGTAACACGTTGCTTATTTAATTTGACTGCTTTGAGTGGCCAGTAAGTACGGTTGCACATTCGAAGGTGCTGGGTTCGAGTCGCGGGCTAGGCCAAGTTGAGTCTTTCTGTTTAGTAAGCCCCAATAATAGTTGGGTTACGTACCAAACGAAACGTGAGAAACTAACAAAAATAACCTTAAATTAAACCTATTTGTCGCACTACACAATTTATATTGTATAGACTTGGTTTTAAAAACGATTTTCTTTTAGTGTCATTTAATTTTTTTTTTAATTTTATCTAAAAACGCACTTACGTTACTTACTTACGTTATTATATTTCTGAGTTAGACAGAGAAGTAACACAATTCCTTTCCCTTCTCTTGTACGAAAAGTACAAAATATTACCTTGTACATTGTTCAAGAATCGAACCCATGACAATTTAAAAGTATTTTTTAAAATAATTTAAACATAGAAATAGTTACAAATCCTGTAATAATTTCAATTTTATTCGTAATAAAAGTATGCGTTATAAAAATAGATTCCACCGGATAACTGAAATCCATTAGATAGAAACGTGCTTCGCATATAAATTAGCCACTTTTTAGAAATTCAGCCATTATATTAAACTAATTTTTTTTGCTTTCTATCAGAATTTACAACAACTTCAGAGTATGTATTGGTTGGAAAAAGGCGAAGTATACATACTTGTACTTGTAAATACCTATAAATTATACCTACTATTGTACGTGTCCGCGAGAACCAAGCAAGATTTGAAGTTCATCACTCTACACTTGGCGAGCGTGGTGGACTATGGCCTGATCTCTCTATATTAGGAGGCCCGTACCCAGCAGTGGGACGTCAAAAAGGGCTGTATATTATATTGTTTTATGTAATTTGCTGTTAGCTTTTATTCTTTTTATATTAAACTAGCGACTCGCCCTCGCTTTGCTCAGGCTTTTCCCTAGATTAAGCACAGGCAAAGCCGCGGGTTCCGCTAGTTATGCATATAAACCTTCCTCTTGAATCACTCTATCAACTAAAAAAAACGCATCAAAATCCGTTGCGTAGTTTTAAAGATTTAAGCATACATAGGGATATAGGGACAGAGAAAGCGATTTGTTTTATACTATGTAGTGATTATAGCCCCTATTTATTTCTTAGTCTAACCGCATTAATAATACTATATTATGTTATAATGGTACGGAACCCTCACTGCATGAGGTCGTTTTACATTTTACGTTTTTTACTTTAAGCCAACAGCAAAGGGAAAATGAAAATTATATAGTGTATAAAGAAAGTTTATAAGGAGCAAACTTATTTTCTTCTTGTACTTTAACATCGACTCCATTTATAGGGTATTCATTTTTAATTGAAAGAATTTTTCAGTGCAAACGTTAGCACCGCTACAGCTAAAAAGAACTTAATGACCTGATAGAAAGAACCCTAACTGTGTTTAACTTAATTTTAAAAGGGCAACCAAATCCCGTACCATTAGATTTATCATACTTTACGTATTTATCATCATGACAATATCACAAAGTTATTTGTTGTAGACAAACTCGATTCAACTCGACTCGAAAAAATTATACATTTTTTTAGTCCACATCTCAACTTTCTCTCTTGCAAGTTTGTATGAAAATCCTTTTTTTTTGTGCTACAAACTTTAAATTTAGCAAGGAGTACCTAGGGACGAATCCGAGCGAAGCGAGGGTGAGCCGCTAGTGATTTTATAAATCCCGATTAACGCTTTTATGATAAGAAAATAAATAAAATAAAATTTAAATTGCACGTATGTATCATAGTCGTAGAATGATTTTGTTTTAGGCTCTAAATATAAATAGTAGGGGTTAGAGCGAGTAAAGTTCTACAATTATATGACCGAGTTAATAGGAATAGTGCAAAGATTTTCTTTTAATTGCAAAAATTTAATAAAATATAATTATATCTTGGCTTCAGTTTGCTCATAACTTATTTCATACGGATGGTTTACATAAAAAGGGTTAGAAGTCTAAAGAACATCTTTGAGTTTTGCTAACATATTCCTTGCTATTTCAAACTGTACTATGTGCCTACAATCGCATATTTTTATTGCTTCTGTGAAATAAGAAGAAAGCGTGTCTGAAAACATTTCTATTTGAGACAACTATTTTGTTGGTTTGTAGGTTTTTTGAAGTATCTGTTTGAAATGTCAAAATAATAGTTGTTTACATAATGCATATTACTACTACTACATAGATTACTTAGGGAAAAACTTTATGTTCCGGTTAATCTCTAAAAAAGCTAGATTTATTTTGATGGGACTCTTACTAGCAGATAGCTAATAATATAATAAATACCTAAGGCTAATTAGAAAAAAATTACGAGTTCCGTTCAAAAACCTAATGCACCTAACGAAGTGAGGCTTATTCGCTAGTATAATTACCTATAATAATTAATTATTTACATCCTATAGTAAATACATTTTTGGAAACGCCCTTCGTGTAAATCAAACTCGCTATCGCTACGTAATCAATGAACGTAACTAAAATACACAAAACATTTTTATTCCACAAATTTCAGCTGAACTTTTTCTGAAAATAAAAATTACCTGAAAATGTTTCTAAAAATTATTTTTGCTGAAATTTCGCTGACGGCTGAATTCTAGCAGAGCTGTAATGAATGTAGCCTTTTAGAAAATTTGTTTTCTATTTTTTTACTATAACATTTTTTGATATTTAACACCAGGTTTATGACAAACTTATTAGAAGTATGTTAAAGATTTTCCGAATATGTATCGAATATTATTTTTCACTTGTAATATTAAACTTCTAAAAATATTGTTTTAGTAAAGATTATTAACCAAAAACATTTTTACTAATGTCTTCCGCCAGGCATGCCACCAAACTCAAACTCCAACTATTCTCAACTCAAACCTAGGACCTCCTAATTTATAACCGTATATTCTAACTACTATACCAACGAGACAGATATGTACAAATCGCTGGATATAATATGTAACCTTTATAAGTTCCTATTAGAATGTGGACAAGACACTCTCAGTTCGCCATAATATTAGAAAAAGTTTGTAAAATAGTCTTCGTTTCTAATACATTTTAAGTCTTTCAAACATAAAACATATTAAAAATCCAATTCCATGTGTTACATAAAATACTTAGTGCTTATTTCTAAACATGTAATAACTTAAGAAAACACCACTTCGAGCTTTAACCACGAAATCCTGGGAAATCCTGTTTATCGTACATTAGGGTTAGCACAATATTATACCGGTATCGAAAAGTATTAAGGCCCAATTTCACCAATGATGTCGTTATCCAAGAATAACTATGCCAGGTATAAAATTATTCGCTGCATTTACTCTCAGAATAACTCGTAGTACGTTTCACCGCTTTGTAAAGACAAAATGTTAATCCTAGTATAACTATTCTTAGATTAATGTTTTTTTTTACCTGTGGCACATCTGAATGAGAATTGAATGTAAATGCAGTCAAATTAAATAGACTTGTCATTATCTCAGTACAGTATAGCATAACAGGACATTTTTAATTTAGTCGTCACTTTGAACTTATGTCAATGTGTCAGTGCTATTTTTCATGTTAATTTCGTTTAGTTTGCTGTGTTTTTTTAAAAATTATAATAAATTGAATAATAATAAATTTAATTACTTATTAATTTAATTTAATAATAAATTGTATGCTGCTGCTTTAGATAAACGAAATCTAATCATGAAATCCCTTTCATCGTAGTTGCAAAAATGCTCATTTCTTTCTTTAAACCACCTTGGACGTCTCAAAATAAAATAGTTATCTTCACTATCGCTTTCACTGTCCGATAAAATTCTTCTCAAACGCTGCATTTTAATAATATTTTCTCCTAATTACAATTCAATGTGCAAAAATATGAATCAACATTTTACTGACATAAAATTTGACACCATTTTGATTTTATCTGAGGAATAAGCCGGTTATTCTTTCAAAATTGGCGGTATAAGAGTTACTCTCGTATAGCTTTGTTATAATCAGGATAAGTAGTTGGTGAAATGAAAGCATGGTTATCTTAGAGTAAATAACAGCTTTATCCTAGGAATAATAGTTATTCTACTTTGGTGAAATCGGGCCTAAGTGTTGTATATATTTACAACCACATTTCTACGCGAAATAATAAAATTTGTTAATAGTTTTGTTATTTTAATTCTATTTATTATTATTATGTGTTATGTTTTAATACTTTCTTAGGTTTACTTGAATATTTGACATGAAATGAAACTATGCTTTCGAATTTTGTCCCGGATTTATTTGGATTTGGATTGGTCCCGTGACCATGATTGCTGTAAAGCATTCGAAACGTCAAACAAAATGAGAAAAGATAATACTTTCTTAGGTTTACGCGAATGTTCGACATTATAAATGAAACTATCTTTTCGGATTTTGTCCCGGATTTATTATGATTTTTGGTTCCCGACGTTTCGAATGCTTTACAGCAATCATGGTCACGGGAAAACGTGCTTACGATAAAGAGTAAAGTCAACTTAAAAGCTCGGTCACAGATTAACAAATATAAAAATAATGAGTTCATCCTTATTATATTATTGTAGAAAGTTCAAGCATTAATTGAAGATAGTTTGCTTTCAACCGTTTTCATAGATATAGAGACGAGGAAATATATCATACATACATATCAATAATAAATAGTGTCAAAGTTAATGTACATAAATTATATTGTAGTTTTACGCGTGTATGTTTTGGATATAATTTAATCATCTGTTGCTTTGAAATTCATTAGAAGAGTAATTATGAAAATCGAAATTTCCAAATATGCGAAAAATAATGATGTGAAGAATATTATGTAATCGTGCATCCTTAGCCTTAAAACTATTAAAATTTTCGTAAATTGTGCCTTTATGTACAATTAATAAACTTAATTCAAAAATAAAGTATTCTTGAAATCAATACTGACTTCGCAAAATAATGATTAGATTCGTTGTTTTTGTATGTTACGTGATATTTCCGCTAATTATAAGTCGATTGTTTTGATTATTGTTAATGGGTATCAATAACCCGAGGTTAATCCTATATGGGCTGATGAGCTCTATGGTGCTTATAAGAGTTCGATCTCGGTTCGATTTCCGTGTGGTGTTAAACATTCCTTTAAAATTGGAAACCAATTTTATTCAACGTAATATTGGATTTAACGCGAAATTACGACATTATCAATAAAATTACAATCTTTTTCGAATTCAGTTACATTCCTACATACGTTTCAACGGTTAGTATAGATTTCTAAAAAGAATCATACTGACTCGGACAACTATAGCTATCATCATACAATTTTTTCTCAGATAGACAGACAGGCGAAAATTCTCCAAAACTTAGATTCTGCCTCTGTTATGATAATAATATTTCAATATATATTTCCACAAAATACTTAATTATACGAATTAACTAGTTAAAAATTTATATAGTATACATACTCATTTTGCTTCCCGAAGTTCGATTTATTTTAAGCAATAAATGAGGAGAAATATCGAAAAAAAATCTTAATATCGTTTATTGTAAGTTTAGCACTAGCAAGTAGCAACCCTGCAAAATATCGAAGTGGTACTACGACGTAGCACGTACCCGTAGCATACGAACCAAACACACGTTTACCTCTACGTGTTCTAAATTTCAAATCATGTATCTGAATTAAAATGTTTACCGTTCACGTGAATTTTCACTATTTGATATACATGTAACGAGTCGAGCATTTATTTATACCGTTGAGCCAAATTATTATTTACTAGCATTTCCCGCGGCTTTGCACGCGTTTTAAAGACCGAAAACCAAATTCTTTTTGAGTCGCGCGGTATGGTACCTCGCAGAACTAACGCCAGTCCTTCCCGGTTTTGCAACATTTTTCATTGATGCTTGCTCCTATCGGTCGTAGCGTGATGTAATATAGCCTATAGCCTTCCTCGATGAACAGAGTTTTTCAAATCGAACCAGTAGCTCCTAAGATTAGCGCGTTCAACTAAACAAACAAACAAACGAACTTTTCAGCTTTATAATATTAGTACATATTATACTAAAATTCTAAGTCAAAATATTTGTTAAAAATCTTATTGAAGTAATCATTAGTATCGATACAGAGGCAGTATATATAGCTTTTTTTTAAATTTTTGTATGTCTCTCTGTTGTCATGAGAAAACCACTGGACATGTTTTTGAAATTTCGCATGACGAAAACTGGTTATTTGGTTTAGCATATAGAATACTTTTTACTGCGGAAAATATCTTATTTCTGAAAAACAGACCGTCAAATATATATACAGTGAAACCTGGTTAAGTGGGACCTGTATAAGTGAGAAACCTCCATAACTGGAACTCATGCGAAGGTCCCAACCCTTTGGCACTGAATTACCCCTGTTAGTGGGACGAGCTAAGCCTCTATAACTGGGATTTGTTCTTTCGATTTATCATCATAGTTACCTCTATAACTGAGACAGGGAGTAAATTTTATATGCATAAACCTCTGTAACTGAGATAACATTGTTTTGTTTGATCGCACCTTTATAAGTGAAATAACTTCTATTAATGGAACCCTCTGTAAATGAGACAGATATTTATTTATACCTGGATATCTGAGACACTGGGTAAGTGGAATACCTCTATAAGTGAAACAATATTGCAGGTCCCTTATATATATATATATATATATATATATATATATATATATATATATATATATATCAGGACGAACCTGAGAGAAGGGAGTATTATAAAGTTAAAAAAAAACAGACAAGTAAAATCTTAAAACGATTCGCAAGTAATGTGTTTAAAATTATTTGAGAGAGAAAAGTAGATTTCTGCTTTAGAAGGATCCCACCTTCATTAATATCCTTACTTAGTAGTTAGTAGTAATGTGAACTGTATTTGTTTTTCTTTCAAGAATTTGTATTAACTCAAGCTGAAGAAGACATAAGAATTGGTAAAGTCGAGTGAAGAAACAGCTGTATATAAATATCACCTAAAACTTCTTACAAACATAAACAAATAAAATTTTACTATATTGAAAATCAATTGCATAACTTACTATTTGAAAGCTGGTTGATAATAAAATTTTATTATAGCTTTCTAATTAATTCATTTTCTTTGAATTATTTAAGGGGCGATTAGTATTGATTGCTTTTATCCTTTGATTGCAAATTTAAAAGGACTACGACTGGTCGAATCTGTCCTTAGCTCTTACAATTATGGTATGGCAGTGATAGAGACAGTAGCGGCTCATTTTGTCCTCATTTTCGATATTACTATCTTTTATATCTTCATATCTTAACACATAATTTCTATATGCTGTTTACCTTTTATATATATCCCAGTGACTGTCCGTCCGTCCGACCGTCAGTCTTTCTTAAAATTTTAAGCATCCAAATAAAAGTATTTCATTAAATTCTTGTAATGTGACAGTTTTTCCCTAAAAGTACTAAGTCTAATCTCCAGTTAAAGTTTGAAAAGGTGATTTTTTATTATATAAAATTAGTTGAGACATTATTACACACAGCGCCATCTAGTTCCGTGGTAAGCTACGAGACTAGTGTTACGGAAACCAGAGAATTGATAAATTTCACATATGCTTATACTTGAAATACATTCATATTATTATAATATTATAAATATTGTTTATATTGACTGGAGTACAAACATTCGTGCTCAACCAATGAATTCACCAAGCGGGATCGAACCCGCAATCGCTAGCACAAAAAGTAGGGTCACTACAAACTTAGCCAAACGTGTCTTTGTGTAATAACTGCTCAACTCCGACGAAGCGTATAAACTCATGTCTAATATATTTTACAATAGATCTTCTAAGAAATATTTACCTTTGGGCAATACAAAAGTTTAATCTGAAATACTTATTCTCAGATTTAATAAAAAATCGTGTAAAGAATGCCTTGTAAACAAGTTCTATGTACCTATATATTGTTACATCAATAAAATTGGCTTTCAAGTTTAAATTAAATTTTTGATAACTTTGTTTGGGAGATGTTCGGTAAGTGATGGAAGGTTAGATTTATAAACATCAGTTTTCGGAAACTGCTTAACAATTTGATTAAGTTAAAATTCAGTTAAGCTACTCAGTTACATTGACTGCTCGACACAACCAGAGAGCTCGTAGGATCGACGGCTTGATATGCTCTTCGAGGCACGGGGGTGACACACCTCAAACATCCCATCTCTTGGCTGTTATTGAGGCTTACTTAGCAGAAAAACTCAATTACTAAACTAAGTCCGACCCCGGACTAAAACTTAGAAGCGAGCCCACACGAAGTTAACTAGTGAAAAACAAACCCCAACCCATATCTACCCTATTAGTAAGCTTCTTTGAATAATGCTAAAAGATTATGGAGATCGTTTCAAATCAGAGACAATTGGTCGCTAGAAAATGCCATTTCCATTAAAATTTGAAAGGAGAAATCGTTATTAGGAGATGTAATAAGTCACCACCGAATAAACGTAAAATAAAATGAAATTGATATACTGACTGTTATATTGACTTGTTTTTTTTAATGAACAAAATGGCCGAAACATTTGTGAGATCTGCGTTTAAGTATTTGTTTGCTTTGATTTATCTTAATGTTATTTTGAATATGAGTATGCTTCACAGTGTACCTTCTTAAATTTATATGACAGCCTTAAGTAACTTGTTGTAGCTGTCGGTCAATAAATTATAAATACTTCAAAATCATCAGCGGATGATGATAATTAATGAATGATGATGAGTGTTAGGATATAATTTTATGCGCATTACTGGTTATTATGCTTATATGATAAGCGAATAATATACGTGTATTTATATATCCGAATCTATTTATAAATATCTTAACTTCCTTCACTGCTCAAAAGACTTCTTTATCATATACCTAACTTGATTATTGTATAGGTTACCGGGAAGAGATCAATCTAAGTGATAAAGCCGCCCTAAACTAAAATGTTCTTACTATAATGTATTTGTATAGTATCTTATATGTTTTTTTGATCAAATCATAAGCCTCCCACGAACAAATTCGCGGATAATAACTAATTCAAAATATAATGATGTATCGAAATTACAGTATGGACCAATAGTCATGATTCTGAAAGACATCTAATTGGATGATATTTGTCACGTTATGTCACGGTTACCATAGCAACAGTCGTAATAAGGTTCAGTTATAACGTGTGTGGGTTTTCTCGTCTTATTAGATATCTACTTTTGCAAGTAAACAATACCATTATAAGAGCGAAGTTGTGATACATTTTTAATATCTCTTATATTGGAAATGTATTTAAATTTGGATCGCTTTTTCTTCGCCCCTTATTATTTTGATATTAATTATTCTATTTATTTTTTAATAATAACGGGTTGTGTTTTAAAGCTAAGGTCAGGCAAATTAAAAAGACGACACGTTTGGCGCAGTTTGTGCGCACCTCACTTGCTGCGTCAGCGGTCGCGGGTTCAAGTCCCGCTGGAGACATTAATTTGTTGAGCACGAAGGTTTATACTCCAGTCATGGGCGTTTATTTTTATAATATGTATGTATTTAAAATTATTTTTGTATAGTGTATTAACTATATGGTATCCGTTACACAAGCCTCATAGCTTACAACGGAACTAGATGGTGCTGTATTGTATGTAATAATGTCCCAACGTATTAAATAAACAGTTTTAGTATCTCAAAAAGCTTTACATTACACGAAAATTATTGGACTAGATTTTGAACATGACGGAGTTCCTACCTACCATACCTACTTTTTATTCATAGTAGTAGTCGTAGTTTTCACAATTAGGAATAGCATATACATCATTGGTAATAAAAACAAACAAATTTTTAACTAAATTATAAACAAAAAAAATATGAAAGAAATGAATCATATAAGCATAAAATGTCTACTTTTAATAATAAACTCGCCAAAAAATCACAAATGTTAAAAATAAATCTGAGAAGCAAACTCTATTTGCAGAGAAAGGTAAGAAACACTTAGGCAACTAGTTAACTGCTGTCAGTTGAAGAAGCTAATTAATTACTAGTGCCGGGCGGAAATTAAGGTGAAAATGACTATCCGACAAATTCTTGTTTAGGAAAAACAGAGAAAAGTAAAGTGGAAAAATCTTTAGTATTTTGAAGTTGCGAAATATATACTAACTACTTACCCTGACTTTCCTCAGATTCAACCCTAGTACGTTTTAGCTGCCTCGTTGGTTTAGTGGCTAGCACGTACGTACTTCTAGAAGTCCTGGGTTCGAGTCCCGGGTCGAGCTAGATTTAGTTATGGAGTATGTCTGCTTAGTATACCTCAGCAACAATTCGGGAGTTGGAGGTGTGTCACCCCCGTGCCTCGGAGAGCACGTAAAGCCCTGATGGCTTTCTGCGGTTTCCTGCGCCTTAACTCTGAGTGGTCGTGTCGAGTAGTCGTCCCGCCGGAGTATGAGAGAGATGGGAACAGAGAGTGTACTTGTATCTGCGCTTACACTTGTGCACTGTAATATCTCCTGTGCAGTTGGCCAGTCTCAATGAGATTACGCGCTATAGCTGGAGTCGGTATGAGAACATTGTTATTAGTACGTTTTACGGATTGTTAGAGATAATCAGAGATATTTTCCTGCAATTAAAAGTCATACATGAATAAAAATCTGACAACATTACATATTTTATGGAAAACTTTATTGAAATATATTTTAATAATAAAAGCTAGCTTTAGTTACAAGAATTTTTGTCTGTCTATAACAGTTTACCTATAGGTAGTATATAAGAAAATATATACTACCTATAGGTAAACTGTTGTAATGTACCTAGAGACTAAAATAGAGCGGAGCAGGGCGAAGTCACTAGTTGGATTAAATGTATTATGTTGGACTATAAACTGTTTAATTATAGCTGATAACTTCCTTGTATATTTATTAGTATCTTATATATCGATTTAAGAGAGTTCGCAGTAATTTAATTGTATTATAATATCTAAAATAATCTTTTGAAATGTTGGCTTTTCGAATTAAACTGTACAAACCGGATTAGGAATTTGCAAATTGAAATAGACTACAATGCTGCTAGTGATAATATAGATACTAACAATTACCATAACTTCTTGCCATCTGGGAATTGCTAGTTAAAGCTAGTCTCTTCTAGCTGTTGAATCTCTACACGCTCATGTAAGATACACATCTGCATATGTCAGGACATTACTACAACAGCACCATCTAGTTCTATGGTAATGCCAGATAGTTGATATACTAGACATATACATTTTAAATACATACATATTATAAAGATAAACCCATGACTGGAGTACAAACATTCGTGCTCAACAAATGAACGCCCCTAGCGGGACCCGAACCCGCGACCACTGGCGCAGAGAGTAGTGTAGTCACTACCAACTGAGCCAAACGTGTCGTCAAAACTAAAACTTCTCGGATTCATGGATGAATCTTATTATATTAAAACCTTTTTCATTTATTAGGATAAAAGTATCTGATCCAGCGCTTTACTAAGAATATTTCAAAGATTTAGGTTTTGACTATATAACAAACACTTGTACTTGACAATTGTACTTGTGGACCCCATGGATATCTTGAAAAATAAAAAAAGGAACTAAAGGGACTAACGCACCGATAAAGTATTTTTGTCATGTGTCTGGCTGACTAGCTTAAGAAAATAAGGCAAGAGTAAAAGGAATTTAATTATTTCACATATAAGTCAAACCAGCCCGACCATCTGCACCAAGCCTAAGATGGAACTTAATCTAATAGTGAGCTTGGCGTTTCGACGCCAATGGTAGTAAGAAAGTTTACAGCGACTGGGAACGGATAATACATAACTGTATAGCTCTAACTCTCTAAGTCTTAAAACAGGAAAATTTAGAGTGGCAAGTTATTTTAAAACTCCATTTTAAAAGCATCTCTACGTAATACTTGCCTCGTCATATATCTGAATAATGTTCATATTTCAGACTGAATTATGATAAACTACTATCTTTCAAAATAAAACATGATGCAATTTTTCGTTACTTCGCGATATTTGAGTATAATTATTTTCCTGCGGCTTCGCTTGCATGGTAAGTGAGCGATATCAAAGACAATATCTATCATCAAGATGCATTTATCGAAATATGTTCAGTAGTTTAAATGTGCAAACGTAACAGAGAGCACTAACTAGTTAGTTCCACATTATCACAGAAATTTAATAAAAGTCGAACGCTTTCAAAACAAAGTTTCAAAAATAATTTAATAACTGTTTTTATCTAAAAGCAGTTACGTAAACCTTAAAGGAATTTTCATACCCGCACCGCCAGTTAATTAACTTAATTAAAATTTGCTCGACGTGTATCGGCGACGTAGAATTAACTCATTATTTGAACCTAATTAGAGATACCTCCTACGATGCTTGCGAACTGTTACGTGCTTGCTTTTCAACGTGGGGCATTAGTAAGAGCGAGGGTTATTATAACAAATAGAAAATTTACTGGAATTAATACTAAGTTTTTAATTAGTAGAAATCCATTATCCAGTTACAAAATTGTTTATGTACAAAATAAATTTCTGAGTTTTCAGTTTATTAAATATATATTTTTAAAACTTATTGAAATAGTAATTATGATGCATACACAGGCCGAATCATTCTTAAATTCTTTTTCCTGTCTTACTAGTGATAGTTCTCCGTTGTTTTGGATACTTTTTACTCCGGGACAAATCGCATGTCTGACAAATCTATACTAATTTTTAAATTATAGCTGGGAACAAACCTAATTTCGACTGACGACACGTTTGGCTTAGTTGATAGCGACCCTAATTTCTGCGCCAGCGGTCGCGGGTACGAGTCACGCTGGGGGAATTCATTTGTTGAGCACGAATGTTTGTACTCCAGTCATAGGTGATCATATTTATATTATGTTTGTATTTAAAATGTATATGTATAGTATATCAACTATCTGGTATTCGTAATATACGCTTACCACGGAACTAGATGGTGCTGTTGTAAAAATGTCCCAACATATTTAAAAAAAAAGAACTGAGAGTCACTATTGTGATTAAATAAAAACGTTGGGCAATCCAACTATACTTGAATCCACTAGCTATAGCACAACAAAGTTGTGTATACTTAAAAAATAGGCTTAATATCTCGTGCATACCGCCAACAATATCAGCCCACCATTACCTGACCTTGGAACCTGCCATCACTAAATTCGTTTAATTACCGAGAAAGATATATGATCAACCCTTGTAACGAATTCGTGTATTTAGGGATTAATTTGGATGGCTTCTACAGCATTTTTGCTAAATAAATAAATCTTATTTACAGCAATACGCTATTGTATAATTTACGAGTATTTAAAATGTGCCTTTATTTGTAGGAAATCGAATCACTGTTATTGCCTTTTTCTTTGTTTTTCAAATTAGATTATATCAAATATTAATATCAATAAATACAAATTATGTACAAACAAAGTTATTTTCAAAAATATGTATATAAAGTATTACATGATAATTACAAAAATAAATATAACCTGATTTCAAGAGATTTTTGGGCTTCGCCGCAATCGGGTAAATATAGGATCGAAATTAATGAAACAAAGAATAAGGAGGGATACACTACTCTCTGACTAGTGCAAAATTCTTTGACATTTTCATTATAAGAAATGAAATTCTTGACATTTAATGGTCGTACAGCACATAAGAGTGCCGAGTTTATCACGTTGAGAATCGATATAGCATTTAACGTATTTTTAATACCGTATAAAGATTTAACCTTATAATACACGCGTATTGTGCAGATTTAAAAAGCTCTCGGACGCATCCATCATCACTACCAATGACTTTCTTTGTACCATTTTTAAACGTTGGAAATTAATTTATGCGTTTCAACTAATAGGTCCTAGATTTAATTTAATAGGTCTTAGATTACTCATTAAAACCCAGCAGAGACACTCCATCTTAATGGGGCTTTATAGGATCGCCTACGCACTCAGCTGAAGTAGAACACATAATCATGAGCCTTCTCCCAGTGTCTATTCTTTAAAACTGATATTACTGTTATAAATAGCGAAGGTGACCAAGGATTCGCTCAAAAGAAGCGAAGGTAAGTAAATGATTTGAATATACTATATTCAAAATTGACGACACGTTTGGCTCAGTTGTAAGGGAATGACCCTGCTTGCTGAGCAAGCGGTCGCGGTTTCGAGTCCCGCTGGAGGCATTCATTTGTTGAGCACAAATGTTTGTACTCCAGTCATGGGTATGCTTATCACGGAACTAGATGGCGCTGTTGTAATAATGTCCCAACATATTTACATTTATTTATCTTATATATAAAATTCTCGTGTCACGGGGTTCGAACTTGAACTCCTCCGAAACGGCTTGACAGATTCTCATGAAATTTTGTGAGCATATTGAGTAGGTCTGAGAATCGGTCAACATCTATTTTTCATTCCCCTAAATGTTAAGGGTAGTCCACCCCTAAATTTTATTTTTATTTTTTAAACAAAATTTTTATTTTTTATTTTTTTATGATACAACATACAATCCTAAATTTTCACCCTTCTACGATCAACCCCTATTTTTCCAACGCGATTTTTTAGCAATTAAATAAATGAACGCGGGCGAAGCCGCGGGTACAGCTAGTATTTATATATATAACAATTTTAATATAGGGTCTAAGGTTGATCAGGTAATTCTTACGCGTGATTCAAGCAATAGATAGTTACGTATGTATGTTTATATCTATTTTTCAAAAGCAAAAAGCTTTTTGAATTCTTCGTATTCGATATCGAACTCTAACGTCCAAATAATAATGTTACAGCAAAATTACTATCTGGTCGAGGATTTTGTGATATTTATGACTCATAAACCTGACCGACGCCGCTTTATCGAAATTTTATGGCCGCTCTTATTGGAATTAGTTTTAACTGCAAATGATAATTTTTGCTTCTTCAATGGCAATATGTTTTTAAAAGTTTGTAAGTGAAATCTATTCACTTTTACTAATTTATTATTATATTGGTATATAATTAAATAATTATATTATTTCTTAAGTTAAGTTTATGTATTACTTATTTATTTGGCTGAATAAAAATTGTGTGTATGTTTTGGTTTCAAACATAAAATAGAAAGAAAGATACTCTTAAAGTTTTAAATTATCATAATAACTAGCATTTCCCACGACACCGCTCGCGTTTTAAAGGCTGAAAATCAAAAGAAATATTTTTCTCACGTTTTTGCAACATTTTTCATTGATGCTCCGCTCCTATTGGTCGTAGTGTGATGTAATATAGCCTATAGCCTTCCTCGATAAACCAACTATCCAACACGAAAAGAATTTGTCAATTCGAACCAGTAGTTCCTGAGATTAGCGCGTTCAACCAACCAAACAAACAAACAAACAAACTCTTCAGCTTTATAATATTAGTATAGATACTGTGAAAACCTCATGAAAATCTGTTCAGTATTTTTTAAATTTCTCACATACCGACAGACATGTGCAACATGGTATAATTCGCGTCATGTAAAAAGAACGCTGGCTGTCAAGTTGCGCAGAGGCGATTTATAGGCGAATTTGGTGGTAAGACGCGGGGCGCGGGGGGGCGAGGCGCGCTACATGCTTTCCGGCTCGCTATTGGTTCGTCAGTTCAAAATACCATCGCGCACACAAAAGTTATTACTTACGAAATTATTTTATATCAAAAATAGAAAAATAATATTTTTGAATAATATTGTTTTATAAAGAGAGATTCTAATAATAATGCAGTTAATAATAATAAAAAAATATTAAACGAAATAATTTAATTTTTTGTAAGTAGATTAAACATTCTACACTGAATCAAACATATTTTATTAATTAATAGAATTCTATTTAATGACATTCTATATAATATATTTTTCAATGTACGTACCAATAATCAATATACATTGTGAGCGAAAGGCTAGTTCAAAAATAAAAGAATTGGCTTAGGAAATTCGTATGCGAATGTACCGATGCGCAAACACACCCCCCACCACTTTCTTCCAGCGTTCTTTTTACATGACGCGAGCTGTACTTTGTTATATGATAGGTATGTAGTGACACATGAAATAAGTAGATTATAAAGTATTTTTAAATTATTTTACAATGTGTTTTACAATTGTAGTAGAAAATGAACAGAAAACCCATTAATCTAAAGCCGATACAAAAAGTACTGCAAACTAGATCGATACTTTAAGCTGCTTTCGAAAGTTACTACCGTTATTTATCAAAAATTTAAATAAAATGACATATTACTTATTGATTTATTATAATGAACAGCATTTACTTCTAAGCTTACATGCTTACTGCTATATATTTTTACTTTTTAATTACTTTTTTTATCAGCTTTAGAGGAAAGAATTGTAGCTTAGCGTAGCCGTTTTGCAGGTGCTCTCCATCATTTATTTATCAGGAATCGTCAGCAAATCAAACTTATTCTTTTCTAATGACCAGTCTTTACAGATAAATCAAATTGAAGTGTTTGTTTGTAATGTCAAAACAACAGCTTCTTACAAAATGCATATGGAATTATAACGATAAGTACTTATAACATAAACCCATATCTTTTAATTTGTGTCTGTCTGTCTGCCTGTCTGTTTGCTTCGGTTAATCTCTGAAATACATCATACACTTAAATTACAAGGTTCTTTCAAATTAAAATACCCATGAACTATGGTACGCCTGGTTCAAAGTTAAAGCAATAAATAATATATTTAGTTCGAGCAAACCAAAACCGGTTTCTTACTGCAAATAAATCACACGATAAAGATTTGTGACTCTGAATTCTCGTCGATAAGGAAAACCATTATTTTCCCTTCAACACCAAAAATGTAGCAAAAAGTTTTCTAGTTAGTTCATAACTACTAAACCTTTACTAAATTTACATTTAAATAAGAATAAATGTAGTATTTCTATGTTGTGTTTTTTTTTATTTGGAAAACCAATCGAACATTCAAAAAATAAAAAAATTATAAAAAACTAAGGATTTCAATGATTATGCACATTCTGCCTCGTGCAGCAATATGGCGCGACGCACGTACCGGAAGTGGTAGAAACTGAACACCACGACGAAGGAGAAAAAGTACAACACTGCAAAATAAAATTTATTATTATTTTTTTACTTTAAAGCTTTAGATATTTTCTGATGTTTGATCTGACTTTACGTTTCGATTGTAACAATATACAACAATAAACCAAATTTCGTTAAAAAAAAGTTATTTTATATAAACATAGGTAATAATTTTTTAAGTTTCGAGCTTCCTCTATGTTAAAATATATGGAGAGGAAAGAGAATATTTCGAAGAAACAACAACTTAACATTTTTCGTATTTATTTTATTTGAAATAAGTACGAATGTTTTTTACGTCCTTCTTTGTTCAGTAAAACAAATATGATATATTTCAATAAAATAAGACGTAAAAATATTTGTACATTAAGTTTTGATCGAGCACGACGTGACATGACAGAAGTAAGCCAGAAGCCTCCGATGTTAAACATGACTAGACAAAGCATTGACAAACATTTTTTGCTTCATTTAACCTTAAAATACTGTCTGATTGCTTAAAGTCAAGTTGAATAAAGTTACAAAAGAAAACAAATAACCTTTATTCCTGACCATCTTATCCACAGAAGAACAAAACGTCAACTTTATGGCGGATGTATTTTTTAATTTTATCACAAACTAATTTTAATTTTATTATAAACTAAGTTTAATTTTAGTGTAAACTAAGACAATGGTAGTTCAGTGGTAACGCGCTCGCTTGCATAACCTCTGCTATTTTCATTTGCGAATCTTTTCTATCATGTTTACCACTTTTCTTACGATAAAGGAAAACATTGTCAGACAGACAGAAAAAAAAACTAAAGATTCGGCCATTGTATCGATAATAATGACTTCGTTCACTTAACAACATTATTATTTTTAACGAGGTATATTACGAGTATACCTCAACAGTGGTCCCATTAAAATTTCAAATCAAATATATATATTATTCAAATATACTTTTACAAGAACTCTTGATATGGAAATATTAAATTTAAATTGAATATCAGTATAATAAGGAAGGAAAGGAAGCTTTTTTCCAAATCCAGGATTCGTATAGCATAAGATGATGTGTATATTGTTAGGTTAAAATAATACCAAAATCGTACTTTCTTAGGTTTACGCGAATACTTGACATTATAAATGAAACTATCTTTTCGGATTTTGTCGCGGATTTATTATGATTTTTGGTTCCCGACGTTTCGAATGCTTTACAGCAATCATGGTCACGGGAGAGACTAAGGTATTAGACGTCTCAGGTCCCTGATAGTTTCATTTATAATATCAAAATCATGATCTTTCCTACATCATAATACGCCACAGCTGCTTAAAACTGTTAAAATTGTCATATAATTTTATAATTTAAAAAAATTAACTTTCCCGCGGCCCCGCTCGCGTTCTATAAGGCTGAAATCAAAAGAAATATTTTTCTTTTGTTTTTGCAACATTTTTCATTGATGCTCCGGAGCTATTGATCGTAGCGTGATCTAATATAGTCTATAACCTTCTTCGATAAACAGACTATCCAATGCAAAAAGAATTTTTCTTTTTGGACCAGTAGTTCCAGAGATTAGCGCTATCAACCAAACAAAACAAACAAACAAATTCTTCAGTTTTATTTTATATAACTGTAAATTATTTTTTATTTATTAAAAAATATAAATTATAATCGACAGAACGTATCAAATCTGAATAATATCTGCAGTATTGGAACTGCCAGTAATGGAATGGACGCATTAATTAGTTAATGCGTGGCGATTGGCTCTTGATCATTTTCAATCTCGTAATGAACTTTTCATATCAATGCATATGCTCACAGAAACTACTTAAAACATACTCGTATATGTAAATAGACACTACCTATCTAACTCGATAGATTTATTTTAATATATTCAATAATCAATTAAATATTAAAACATTAAAATAAGGGTTAATATTATTAGGTACTATTTTTTAGACAATATCTTAAGGTTATTTACAAATGAAATGAAATTAATTTCTTTTATGCATACTTTACTTTATGAGTGTTTGTAATATTAACTGTAGTTGTATTGTTACATGTACAACTATTATATTTTTGCTTTGTATTAAGTTGTGCGAATCATTTCTATCATGATTACCACTTGTCCTACGTTGAAGGAAAACATCGTGAGGAAACCTGCATGTCTAAGAAAACCTAGCAAATTTTCGAAATACTTGTAAAGTCCGCCAACACGCACTAGGCCAGCGCGGTGGACTATGGCCTGATCCCCTTCGTACTGCAGGAGGCCCTTGCCCAGCAGAGGGACGTTAACAAGGGCTGATGAAATCAAGTTGTTACTTAAAACTCACGATGTTTTACATTAATTAACTACCTATTTGAGAATATTCACATTAAGTGAATGTTATTCTTTTGAGACATAAAGCATCTTTAAACCAAACGACTATGGATGGATGGATCCTAATTGATTCCATACCACGGATTAACATTGGGTACGTTAAATCCTTCCTATTCTCCGTACTTTACATTTAATCGAGTTTTAACCATGTGTAAAGGCAATTTATGGACTTATAAAAGCTAAGATATTTGAAATGGAAATGACGATTTATTAATTGATAATGTATAGAAGTTAAAAAATTACCAGCTCCTAAAAATGTGAGCAATCCACTAACACATGCCAGGTTGGCAAGCCTGTGTTGTTCGTCTTTTATTTTTGGAGCTGAAATAAACAAACGTTTAAAGTGCATAAGTATCATAAATATACATCCATGACTTGAATTCAAACATTCGTGTTCATCGCGCAAATAATTCCTAGTCCTAAGCGGGATTCGAACCCAACACCGCTGACACAGCCAATTGGGTCAAACTTATCGCCTGATCGTTACTCATTTTATTCCACTTGGCAGTTATTCCTCTCATGCTTTTTCATTGTTATATTAAACGTAATGTCCCATTTTTATTTTATCATATCTATATACAGGTATGCTACAAAGAGAAAAATATACTCTATTTTACAAATATTTAAATAAAAATCATTCCACGTTGCAATCAATTTTATTTTTTATTGTCTCTATATATTTTATGAAGAGCTTTTGTAAGCGAAATTAAATTAAGCTCGATGCAATGCGCTAGTATTCAATTTTTTAATCTTTTTATATGCAACAATGCAATCAAAAATTAAAAATTGTGCTTTTTCGATATAACGACTGACATTCAGTTTTTTATATACGAGTATGTTAAAACTATTAAAATATCTAGGTTCTTCACTTAATTTTTTGACGCATTTACTTATTTTTTTTGGCATCAATATTAATTATAAACATTCAACTAAAATTCTTATTAAAACCTTAATATTAGAATATCAGGAAACACGCTGGAAACACTAATTAAAAAATCTACCAGCACTTAGAGATATAAATTATAGATTATCCTGGTTTTTTGACGCTTAAAAGTTGTTTTTGGACTCGTTCATCCTTTTTTCAAAAACTTTTAGTGGAGAAAAAGTGCCATGTAAAAAATACCCAAAGATTATCACATGATTTATTAAAATATTCATCAATACATTATTTTCTATAGAAATTAAGCTAGGTATGGATTATCTTAGATCGATAAAATATTGTATTCAAAGCAAAATATTATTCCATGGTATAAATAACCACTACAAATCCTTACATACCTTCCTTATAACGCGTGCAAGCTCTCCCGATTTTGGTCAAAGCAAGAGACATTATAGCTATCCAAACGAAAATGGCCACAAGTAAATAAACCTAGTGAGAAAAAAACACGTAGTTTATTAGTTTATTTAAATTAAATAATCTCTTGATATTTTTTGTTAACAAAAAGTAATTAATTAGATTTTTAGAATATTTTTTTTTATTAGCTGTTAGCTTTGAGACTTCAAATCTTAATAAATATACATCATATATTATCAATTTATAATTATTTTTTTATTATAATAGACACATGATTAATTTCGGCTATGATAGCCAATCTGCATTGTGCAGGATAGGTGAGAGATGAACTTTTATCGAGGGTCTATATATAACTCTCGCGCAGGAGTGTAACGTTGACAAATTATCACTCAGTAGTAAATCAGGGTTGAAAATCCGAAAAACTACGTGGTCTAGGATTTGGACTAAGGGGTTTCGGATATAGTACCTACATGTTATTAGTAACAAGGGGTTGTTAACCAGTGTACATATGGTCTTAATTTTAACTCGATAACTAAATGCGTTCCTGAGATAAGGAATCTTGACAGACAGACAGACAGAAAGACAGACTACAAAGTGAGCTATAAGAGTTCTATTTTTCCTTTTTAGGTGCGGAACCCTAAAAAGCATACATCAAATATCTAAAAACAAAAACCATAGATAAATAGGTTTTTGGTATCTGTAAATAAAGCAAGGGCGCATCGTTACTAAAAGTTGAAAACGAACGAATGGAATGAATATGTTCCAACACATTTGAAACGCAAACAGCTTCAACTGACGGAGAGTCGTTACGCGAGCGTATTAATGTGAAATATCAACAGTCGAAGCGTTCCGTGTGACTCTATTTAATTTTACTATTAACCCGTATCTATATGCCGCGATACAGTAAAATATGTTGTACTAAAGCTCAACCAAGCTCAGTTGGTAGTGACCCTACTTTCTGCGCCAGCGGTCGCGGGTTCGAGTTCCACTGGGGCTCTTATTTGTTGAGCAAGAATGTTTGTTCTCCAGTCATGGATATTTATATTATGTATGTATTTAAAATTTATATGTGTAGTATATCAACTATCTGGCATACGTACACACAAGCCTTTATAATATTAGTATAGATTAAGTATAAAGTGCGTTGTAAAAAAGGTATAATAAAATTTTCTATATATACATTACTAGCGACTCACTCTCGTTTCTCTTGGGTTCGCCCCTAGATCTAGCGCGAGCGAAGCCGCAGATTTCGCTAGTAATATACATAGCCTATGTTACTCAGTAATAATGTAGGTTTCTAATGGCAAAAGAGTTTTTGAAATCGGTCCAGTTTTTGTGTTTATACTTTACTTATAAAAATACAAATCTTAACTCCTTTTTAGTATAGATATTTAATATACCTATAGATTAAAAGCTCTGTAAACGTGGCCATTTGCTAAATAAATATAATTAAAAATTAAGAAAAACGTACCAGCATAGCTCTGCAATTCTCAGTAAGTGCGACGATGATCAATAACACACCAGCGCCTATGACTCCACTCAGTACTGCCCCAGTGGCCATACTCATAACTAAAAAATACAAAAGTGCGTGTGTACAAAGTACACATGTCAGAAGTAAAACTTCTTTGGCAAACTAATTTTTAAATCTCGTTTATATTTATACTAAATAACCCTGTCTTAGCTTGTTGAGAGAGGGAGATGCAATGGGCGAGATCTAACAAGGCTAACTCTTCCCCGTCTCTGAGTGCCTGGAACTATGGACTTATTTTTTCGTTTCGTCGGGTTCTAAAGAAGTTTCACTTCAAAAAGTTCTATTATAAGCTACAAAGCAGAATAAAATTGGAATTAAGCGTTAGGGGCGAAGGAGCTATTTTTCACCTTAAACTTTGTTCTATACATTCATATTAGGGCGAGATTTGTGTCCCAGTACACCCCTATGATGATATAAATAAGAAAGATTGTATGTATGGACGCTTGTTACCTTTTATGATTGTAGACGAATATTATTGAACGAAATTTTGTACACAGTCGACAGTATTAATCTGAGAAATGCACTTACATATGCTTAAAACCAATGTACAAATAGTTTTACCGGATAGAAAATCAGTTGGTACCCAGTACATATTATGTACTTAAACACTAACTTTGACTTAAGATTGCTAAATATAAGTTCAGTGTATACAAAAAAGACAGCAAAATCTACTCGATTCTAATTGAAAGTTTCTTTACCTGTTACATTTAAACGGATAATAAGTACAGTATAATAAAATACTTACACTCTGACTGTAACGTCTGGTGCATCTCGTCATACAGCTTCCCATGTGACAGAATCAGCGTCAAAAGCACAGACCCTACCAAAACTTGTGCGAAGGCGATTAACAAAACCCCCGGGAATAAATTGCAAACTCCACAGCAACTTTCGATGTGACATCCTGGCTTGTGTACCGCAAAATGCAAGGGTACGTTAGTAGAACGACTACTACTTCGCCCTTTTTCTGACGATTTGGTACAATCTTCTGTACTTCTTGTCATATTTTATTAAGGTTATGACGCATGTCAAAGTGTACTAAAAAAAACAAAGTGCCAGTAACTTATATAATCTAAGACCTGTTCTGACTTTTATCTTGATAACAGACTATTTAGAGAAAAATAGCCTATTGTAACAAAATGACTGTCTTGTGTAGATAAATATTTTTTAGAAAACCGTACTTAAATAGTCATTATTATTAATATATGTCAAATCTATAGTTTTAAGAAATTTTGTATGTCTGTCTGTCTGCCTGTCGTATCATAAGAAAACCACTGGACAGATTTTGATGACATTTGGTATGATATATGATATTTCATCTCTAAGGAATCCAGACTAAGAGTTAAAACGTATCCATTTATTAGTAATCAGTTCCTGCGCTCAGATGATACATTTATAATCATCATCATCATCATCATCATCAGCCCTTTTTAATGTCCCACTGCTGGGCACGGGCCTCCCTCAGTACAAGGGGGATCAGGCCATAGTCCACCGCGCTGGCCTAGTGCGTGTTGGCGGACTTCACATGTCTTTCGAAAACTTGTTAGGTTTTCTCAGACATGCAGGTTTCCTCACGATGTTTTCCTTCACCGTAAGACAGGTGAAGGAAAACAATATTTAATATATTATAATAAACTTACATTTACATACAAACAAATCATTATTATCTAGAACTAAACTTTAGCTCTCATCATCAATTTTATTTAAAAAACGACTGGCAAAAAGATGGGACTTGGGAACAGCTGTTCGAACTTTCAACGTAATAAAAGTTGAAAATTATTCTATAAGCTTCTCGTTATTAGAAATAACTATAACCCATATCCATCAATGCCAATTCTGTCTCTCCGAAAGCTTGAACCTTTTTATTTAATACTAGCTACTCGCTTCGCTCGGGTTCGTTCCGCTAGTGACCAAAAATAAGATTTCTAAAATATAACCTCCTCCTTTTTTGTCGGTTAAAAAAGTTTCTTAAGTTTTACCTTATAACATTAGCTATATGCAAGTGAAAGTCCCGTCAAAATCGGTTCAGCCGTTTCAGAGATTAGAAGGAACATTTTAATGCAAGTACTTTATATATGTTAATATTAGTTCATTTAGCGAAAAGCTGTTAATTTGAATTTAAAAACAGACACTTCAAATTTTATTTATATGTATAGACTATCTAATTCCTCTTGCCCGGTCAGGTTCGACCATAACAAATTTTAACGGTTAGTATAGATTTCACTTAAATATGGTATACCAGCTCCGGATAACCAGCTATAGTCCCGCTGAGTTTCTTTCGCCAGTTCTTCTGAGGTCAGAGGTTTCTTCTTTCCGGACTGGTGGTAGACTCATGACGTTCAGTAAGAAATTGTAACAATTTTTCTGATGAATAAAATATTTTGATTTTATCATTCTTAGTGAAAGACAAATTTTATAAATATTTGTCCAGTAGTTTTCTCGTGTGGCGAACGACAGACATTATATCTAAACACCAACATTTATCCCTAAACACAATTTCTTTCAAGTTACTATTTCATTATTATGGATAGTAATATTAATAAGAAAAGATCAAATATGATTTTATGTTGTAAATAAAATATAAGATATTTCCAATATCGTATTAATATGAAACCCTTTTATTATTGTTATTACTTTAGATATTACAGCGCAATACTTTTCATACTAGCAATATGCTACGTATTTGCTTGGTTTCTTTTTTTAATTAAATTTTTTCGCGGTGTATTTTTTCTTTGTTACGAAACATTTTATTGCTCTTATAAGCTTTAATACTAAGATTGTACTGAGTTCGTTCAAAAAATGGACGAGTAGACTCGACAGATTCAATCCTAATAGAAAACTAAGGCTTTTATAAAAATTAAAATAAATTTAATTTTCCTCCCTTCCCTCGTGTTATAATTTTGAAACAAATGGGGCAAAACGAAAAGAGCTTTATAGAGCTTTTGGGGGTTACTACTATAAAATCATACTATTTCAAGTAACTTTCATAATTATAATATATTTTTGTGTACATGTATAGTTCTTTTTATTTTTCTTTATTATTAGCCTTTCCCGCGGCTTCGCGCGCGTTCTAAAGGTAGGAAATCAAATACCTCCCGTTTTTGCAATATTATTCATTGATACTCCGCTCCTACTGGTCGTAGCGTGATGTTAGCCTTCCTCGATAAACGGATTATTGAGTAAAAATATATTTTTTCAATTCGGAACGGATGTAGTTCCTGAGATTAGCGCGTTCAACCAACCAAACAAACAAACAAAGAAACAAACAAACTCTTCAGCTTTATAATATGAGTATTGATTTATATCAAGTTACCACTTACCAGTCCTAATCGGCCAATATCATAACATCATAACTATTCATTAAATATCCGTTCAGCTTAATCAAATTTAAGTAATTTAGGTACCGGTTTAATAAAGGTAACGGTTAATATAAAACCGATGTAAATCATCAAAATCCTTTATTGGATGCCCAAATGGTTAGCAAACAAAGCCGTGCCCAAAATCACTGTGAAATTTCAATCTCGTCCTGTTTCGGACAGTTCGGGCCTGATTGCGGATTACAGCTCCAATCGATTCAACTGAAGCATGACTGAAACTGCTCTAAATCTGTTTAGACGCGTCGATGAAATGCAGCGTTCAGGATGTGCCCGGGCTTAATGGAAAACTTTGTTCACGGTTTTTAGCTTCATTTAAGAGGATTTCGCTCTATTGATGGCATTTATGGTTGAATTTGTTTGATTGGCTTCGGTCGAAGGTAATATAATGGAGTGGATATTTCATATTATAAATAAAAGTATCTTTTAGATTTTTTGCGGATTTATTTTAATTTTTGGCTTCCGCTTAAATGCTTTTACGCAAACGTCGGGAACCAAAAATCAAAATGAATCCGCGACAAAATCCGAAAACATAGTTTCATTTATATAATCATGTTATTAAACAAACATTTTAATAATTACTTTAAATAACAATATTGCTCATCAAGATTTTTATATTATGGATTATATTAAGTACATAAATGGTATCAACGATAACACGTACATAATATTGATGAAGCAGTATGAACCCGGGTAATCCCCTATTTTAAACACAAATAAGGCAGGGGTAAACAAAGCCACATCTAAAATCACGTTGAAATTTCAATTTTACCGTGTGATCGAGTTTCCTAATGTTATTTTAAATTAAATAAATATGTTGGGACATTATTACACACAGCGCCATCTAGTTCCGTGGTAAGCTACGAGGCTTATGTTACGGATACCAGATAGATGATAAACTACACGTATAACTGTCTAATTACAAAGCGCTATAATAAAAAATATATGAAAGTATTGGTATTCAGTTATTTAAAATCATTTGTTTTATAGTCCTATTTTAATTAAATGTCAGACACGGGCCACCTTCAAAATGCGGAAAATTTGCCAGGTTCTCTCAGACATGCAGGTTTCCTACGATGCTTTCCTTCATAGTAAGACAAGTGGTAATCAATAATCATTAAGAAATGATTCGTACATGAAAATATTAGAGGTGCGAGACCCGGATTAGAACCCTCTCGACATCGCCCTCACCTTAACTCTATATCAAGTTTCTTTACCTTTTTTCTATATATTAACAAGTAATCCGTCATAAGTGCTACTTTAACGTGTAGTGAATTACGTAACAAAACCGCCTAAAATAGCAACGCATTTCCTTTAGTGAAGTAATAACGCAGGAAAATATATCATATTAATCATCATCAGCCCTTTTTAACATCCTACTGCTGGGCACGTACCTCCCTCTTTCACAAACTTGCTAGGTTTTTTCAGACATGCAGGTTTCCTCACGATGTTTTCCTTCACCGTAAAGACCGTAAGAAATGATTCGCACATGAAAATATCAGAGGTGCGAGACCCGGATTTGAACCTGCAGAACTCGGTTATCCAAGCGAGCGCGTTACCGCTGGGCTACCACTGTCTGAGATTAATAAAGGCCAATTGGCGAGCACAACTTAATATATTACTAGCGACTCACACTCACTTTGCTCGTCCCTAAATACGTTTTAATGATTAATGTAGATTTTGTTAAGTTTTTAATATTTTCGTGCGCTAAAAACTATCAATGATAGAAATCATCAAACCAAAATCTGTCCACTTATTTTCTCGTGATGCGGTCGCAGACAGACAAGAATTCAAAAAATATATCTACGTCGTGAATAATAAATATATATTTATTAAAATTTTCCAAAAAATATTCAATTTACAGATGCGACTAAGTTAGAATTTTAATATATATATACCTAAATCTTTTTTTCTATCTTTTTATTTATAAACTAGCGGAACCCGCGGCTTTGCTCGCGTTAAATCTATTTGAATTCGAACTGCTAAGCTATCGGGAATTACACGTGTTATTGTAAGTCAACCATAAAAGATAGACATATGCTGTCGTGGGATATTTTTTATATAATTTTAAGGAGAACACTTCCGTCATACATGATTTCTGTGTAGCTTTAACCATTAAGGTTGCACACGCGACGGAAGCTTAAAAAATGGAGTAAATACACCCGTTTTCCCAACATTTCCCTTCACTGCTCTGCTCCTATTGATTGTAGTGTGATCAAAAGCATACTATAACCAGCTCAGGAGTATGAAAATTAATTATACCAAGTATCTTTCAAATCCGTCGAGTATTTTTTGTTTCTATAACGGTTATACAGACAGACAGACAGACAGACAAAAAATTTACTGATTGCATTTTTGGCATCTGTATCGATCCCTAATCACCCCCTGATAGTTATTTTGGAAATATATTTCATGTACAGAATTGACCTCTCTACAGATTTATTATATTATTCATTAAAAAAGAAGAGCAAATTAAACATCTGACATAGATTTAACGCAATTAACAACTCGTATTGGGCAATAAGAATAAAAAATATCCGTTAGCGCCTCCACGCTTTAGAACAAAACTCAACACTTCCGGTTCATTTTCGATTGCACTGATCCTTTGAACGAGTTTCATTTCTCTAAACAGATTGAAAAGGGTTTTCTAAAGGATTAATAACGTTAAAATTGACTTTCTTCAAAGAAATCGTTAGAACACAAACAGTGAAGCGGATGAGATTTACAATTTTGTAATGTAGACAGAAATTTAAATATAAATTTCCGTGTTTCTAACTGCAATTACTTTTCACAAAAATAATTAAAGTGATTCCAAAACCACTTGAAAGTGTTACTATATCACTCTTAAGTGTTTTTTTATTTAACGACCGTCATTCCAAAAAGAACTAAAAATATTGACCACATTTATTGACGAAGAAATTAAAAAATAATAAGATAGTAAAAACGTACAAAAATAAACACAAACTTCTTCATTTTAATGTAAGTCAAAAGTGATGAACAAATGAACATTTTTCATCTCCTGTTTAAGTAACATAATATTATATATGACGAATTTTCAAATATGCATTAAAATATTCGTTGTTATCAAGAAACTAGTGAAAGTAAATTTTTTACCCGACTACGCCATAAAGAGGGTATGTACGCCACGCGACAAGGATGAAATATCATCTCTTGAAATAGCTTTAATGCAGTCGGGTTTTTTATTATTTTTAAGTTTAGCGTCAGTGAAACACCCGTGGCTTTTCCGCTAGTTAAAATATATAAAATTAATAAAATATAAACTCCTCATTTTTTGAAGTCGGTTAAAAAATAACCTTAATCACACTTTATAACATTAGCTATCTGTGAGTGAAAGTTCCGTCAAAATCAGTCCATCCGTTTCAGAGTATAGTATCGTATATAGTTTCATATGCATTTAGTGAAAAGCTGTTACTTTGGAATTGAAAACAGGCACTCCAATTTTATTTATATGTATACTAGATATATTTTTAGCAAATCACTGTGAGAGTTCAGAAATTCCTTTTCAGTAGCAACAACCAATAATGAACATTGAAATGATGGAATAAGAACAGCGATATAAATTTTATTCGTAAGTAGGTATGTAAAACGAATTTTAGACAATAATAAACAAAAAACAATATTAGACCCTCATTGCGATATATTATGTACGGAATGAAAGTCCAGTGGGTTTTCTTATAAAATATTAACATACCACAAACGTTTTTTCCGTGCCATTCTTCATTTCTTTTACCAAAAATTGTTAATTCCAAATTTCCCTTCGCAGAAATTGCAAAGAGGACTTTTAAATGAGATTCTACTGTTAAATTAAAATCTGTCTATAAAAAATCTTAAACATTTTTTGTATTATTATAATTAATATTGACAAAAAACACAAAAAAATATTAATTTTAAAAGTCCAACACTTAAAAACGAAAGCTCTAACAATAATTTTATTAACCAAGGAGTTTCATAGTTTTGTTTTTCTTCACTTCTTCTCACTGTGCACGGTACCCTAATTATCTAGTGAGAGTCATTTAGAAAATAATATGTTACATACATGGTTACATATTTAGTCATGAAACACCAAGATTAACCAGTTCATTAACGAGATTCTATCGTAAACATAAGCGTCTGTTTGCTTTACAATTCACCGCGTAATATCTGCTGAGATAATACAGGGATTTCTAAATTGCAGAATGTAGAAATTCTATTTGCACTTGCAGCGTTTTGTTTAAACTGATTAATTAGATCTAGTTGCCGAATATGCGCTCTGTTGAATTTTATGTAAATTTAAATTATGATTGTGATGCGATCGCTTGTTTCACAAGTGAAGCTGTTTCAAGTCCCATTTTTAACAAGCTTTCGTGCGGTAGAAAGGTATCGTAATGGGTAATTCTAAGAAGGACATGGCAAGTTCTCAAAATACACGCGAAGACTATGGCTTTCAACTCATAGTGGATTTTAGTGGACTTAGGATTTTTACATTATCGATTTGTTTTAGGTACAATATACTTTAACTTGGAGGCCTTGTATAATATGAAATTTTTGCAATTCATACGTACTGTTTCAATATTGCGTGTGGTCTGATCAGTGGTTTGCACAAATACATCCCTGTTTTATTAATATCTGTATTTAATTGGGCATATTATGTATAAAATATTGATGTTTTATTAAAATATTTAAGAGTTTATTTCAAATTATAGTACGTGGTTGGTCTAGCTTGTACGACTGGTTCGATGTGAGTAGATTCGATTACCGAGCAATTATTAAGTTTTTCTGCCCAGAGTAAACTAAAGATTTCTTTATTTTTAATGGGTATGCAGTATGTTAATTTCAGAAATGAGATTAAGAAATCATTTGGATGTGAATTTGCACCATCTTGTTCCATAGTAGATTCGAGACTCGTTACTCATTATAGATACCAGGTAGTAGACAGACAGACAGATGTACAACTTAATACATAGATGTTATAAATATACCCGTGACTAGAAGACAAACATTCACCGCATAAATAAATGCCACGACGAGACTAGAACCCGCAACCGCTGGCACAGCAAGTACGGTTACTACAAACTGAGCCAAACATCTAATCCAAATTTTAAGACTCGATTTATATTCGATGACAAGTTTTCTTTCGAGGGTACGATGAAGTACACCAAAAATGTATGGTTTCAATTAAAATAAATTGACTTACGTTACTTAATCTATACGTAAAACTAGCGATATATCTCAGACTTCTCAGGTACATAGACTATACAAGGTATACTTTATTAACTTCCCTTCTAAGAATATAAGGAGCAATATCTCAGCAAGAAAAGACAAAGATATTAGATTTTTTATTGACTAATAATAATATCCGATCCTGGGACTAGAAGTAACAATATCATATTGTTTACTTACATTCTATTTTGGTTTAATATATTTTTGTTAACTATATGTTTAATACATTTTACGTTATATTTTATATTATGTTTAATATATTTTAGTTAAATTTTTCGCGCAGCCCCGCTCGTTTAGTTTATTTTTAGTTCATTAGAGCGTTCCTAATTATAGTAGGGTGATATTTCATCCCTCTCATCGTGCGATTACCTTGTCGTGGCGGGGAGCGAAGCCAAGAAACGCACTCTTAAAATAAGTGTGTTTTAAAGAGCTTAAAGAATTTTACAAAATCTGACTTTGAGGAAGTTTCCAAAACGATACCAGTGATATACAAACAAAAAAAACAAATTATCTTGTCAGTTTAACAAAGAAAAAATTACTTAAAAGCGTATAGTATTATGTGATCTGTGATTCGAAATAAAGTTTCAACATCAATATTAGAATATAAAATTGGTAATACAATAACTTATTGTGAGAATACTATTACTCAAATAATAACTTTAGACTTTAGCGCAAATTACGAACTACTACTGTATTCACTTGAACTTTTCGAACTTATGATAAATCAATGGGTACGAGTATTATTTATAAAGTGAATAGTGAACTCTTCACTTTGCAAAGAAAGATAGAAGCTTTATACTTTTTATACAGAAAAAAAGTATACGATTCTAAGAAATGCTTAACACTCAAGAGTCTGACTAATGGAATTTATAAGAACTAGTTATTTTTCATCATTTTGTACAATTGCCTTGCAGTGAGTCGAATAATTTTTGGAAAATTTTATTTAAATAATCATTTCTATTGATACTGACTGACATTAAAGTTTTTAGAATTCCTGCCTCAAACGCATCACGAGAAAAGCTCTCGACGGATTTTGATGAAAGTTATGGTGATAACTGGCTGACCGGGACAATATTTATACATTCATTGGATACATTGTACTGCGGGAAAGTTAATCTCTAAGAAATCGAGACTTACTGGGCGAGGATGAGTTGCTAGAGCTTTATCAATCAATTTCAATTTATAAATAATCTAGGATTTTTGACCACACGTTTGCTCAGTTGGTAGTGACCCTACTTTCTGCGCCAGCGGCCGCGGGTTCGAGTTCCGCTGGGGGCATTCATTTGTTGAGCACGAATGTTTGTTCTCCAGTCATGGGTGTTTATATTTATAATATGTATGTATTTAAAAAATGTATATATGTAGTACATCAACTATCTGGTATCCGCAATACAAGCCTCGTAGCTTACCACGGAACTGTGTGTGGAACAGGTGGCGCTGTTGTAAAAATGTCCCAACATATTTATTTATTTATTTCCCTCTGCTCTAAACGCGGTTAATCGACCAAATCCAAACCTTTGATTCTCATAACAAGGAGTTTTTTAGAAATTTTTAAGAGGAACATTTCCCTCATACACGATTGTTGCGTAACTTCAACCGTTTACACAGCGTACGCAAAGGAAGCTGTCAAAAGAAATAAATTTCCCCTGTTTTTTTTACATTTATCATCGATTCTCTTCTTCAATTGGCCTATTAATTGGTTAGCCTATAACCTTCCTCAATAAACGAGCAATGCAGCACACAAAGAATTTTGGAATTTGAACCAGTACTTTCCTAGATTAGCGTTAAGCTTTATAATATTAGAATAAACATTATTCGTATAATAAAAACTACAAAAATATTAATATCTGTTTTTTATGTGTTTTACTGGACACACCTATCATACTATTAAGAATTTTAGTTTTTGCCTGTCACTGAACTCGCTTGGTAGGCACTTCAATAAAGAAATATTTTATGGTTATCAACCACACCCTAATTAAGGACATATCCATTCTGAAATTGAATAAATGACGATCAAAAACACTCGTTCTTCATTTATTTACTCATTCTGACGTCCATAGTACTATTATTATGAACTAGCGATTCGCACTCGCTTCGCTCGGAGTCGGACTCGTCCCTAGATTTAGCGCGAGCGAAGCGCGGATCCCTCTAGTAAATGTATACAAAAATTAATAAATTATATGCCTTGACAAATTATAACCTTCCTCGAGAACCACTCTATACATTGGTAAAAACAGCATGAAAATCAGTTCAATAGATTTTGAGTTTATCACCTACATGTACATCATTCGTAAGATGTGTAGAGTTCTATTTCTAACTCACGTCTCCAATGATTAGGGCATCAGACAGACAGACAGACGTGGCGGAGGAGTTTGTTTTATAATATGTAGTGAAGTAAACTTGAAAAACTGGTTTAATGTGAAAGTTTAAAAAAAATAACAAAAGCCAATATATTTAATAAATATAATTATTTCGCTTTTAAATATACTTGAATGAAGCGAAACAATACGAATCAAAAATAAAAACCTCAATGACCCAGACCCTTTTGTGGCCAAAATATCCAATTTTCAACGTGATTAATGATCAACTCGATACAAAATAAAGAAACTGGGTAGTGATTAATGTTGCTCCTTTTGTCTCTTTGAGTCTTTAACGAGGTATAATCGGGCTTTGATGTTTGGTTTGAAGTTACCTTTACATTTTCAAGAGTTTATAGATCTGTTTCTAAAGAGTTTATTTTATTATATTTACTATTTTTATGTTTAATAAAATTTATTAAATATATTATTGTAAGTAATTTGAGGAAGGGAAAATTATTTTTTTGTTTGCTAAATTAAATAGCATAGTTTTGTTTTGAAACATATGACCTCAACGAAGGTGAACCCTAGTAATTACTAATATACTAATTGCTCACTCTCATCATTGTTTTACATACTAGATATATTTAATGTCGTTATCACCTGTATTTGGGGTACTACTTTTTATGTTTTATTTTCATGTACAAATGTTTTCATGTGTTTTGTAAGTACTTTGTTGGTGATCTAATAAAATAAAATAAATAAAAAATCACACTTGTTAGGACAAGTTCACTCTCTATTCCTGTTATTTTCATATTTCGGTGGGACAGCTATTCAACAAAGAACCGACGGCACGGAGGTGACACAATTTCCCAAGCCCAGGCTGATAATGAGACATATCTTCTAAACTGAAAGACATGATACCTAAGCTTGGCCCGACTCGATCCCAGGACCTCCGAATTTGCAGCCGTACATTCTAGCTACTACACCACCGAGTCCGTTGCCTTTTGTATATACAAATAATGTAGTAGGCATTGACCTATTTTAGCAATTTCTTTACAACTGACGTGCTAATCAGAAATCTAGATGGGTAGATACATATTATAGGTACTTATAATTCGTTGGCGTAGGTGGAGAACTAAATAACTCAAATTTTCTAGTTTGGAGAAAATCGCGATTTACTGATTGTTTTTCCAATTTTTTTTCCAAGATAAATTAAACAACTTATTTTATTTAAGTCATTAAACATTCAACTGATCATAAATCATAGTTATCAATTTATTTATTCAGTTGATTCTTTTTCCTTCTACTGTTTAGTGCTAGTTTCAGCATATTTACTTTAGCATTTGGAATACAAAAATGGCTATATTTCTGAAACGGGACAAGATATGAAAATGTTTGTTAGAGTAAAATATGCGGTATTTTTTGGGTGTTATGAAAATAATTAAATGTCAATTTGGCCAAATTCGCAGTTATTTAGTTTTCCACCTACGCCGACGAATTATATGAAAAGTAACAAATAACTCATACAAATTTTGTTATTATTATTATAAATTAGTTTAAATACCATTATTAGATGGTTCAATAAAATGAATTAATAAATTTGGTAAACGTTAGTAAGGGATAGACATGAAACGTTGATATCTCATCGGTCACGTCCACCGCAATACTGAAACCAATTTCAGTTATGATTAATGATTGGATACAAAAAGAAACTGGAAATGATTAATATGTACCTCCTTTATGTCTTTAATGAGGTAGAAATCACGCTTCAGTGTTTAGGTAACGGTTCGGACTTACATAATAAACTTATAATAGTGATTGGTTTAATACTTATTACAGCCTTTTAAGTAGACAGGTGGTAGCCCAGTGGTAAAACGCTCGCTTGGATAACCGAGTGATGCGGGTTCAAATCCGGGTCTCGCACCTCTGATATTTTCATGCGTAAATCATTTTTAACATCATTATCATTTGTCTTACGGTTAAGGAAAACATCGAGAAAATATCTGCATGTCTGAGAGATCATATGAAGTCCGCTAACCCGTACTAGATCAGCGTGGTGGGCTATGGTCTGATCCCCCCCGTATTGAAGAGAGGCCAAAAAGGGCTGAATTTATACAGTGTTTTATATGTTTCTGTAAGTACACGTTACGTATGTGGTAGCCACTAAAACCTTATTGTAAGGATGCACTTACGTACCTACTAAACTATGATGCCACCACCTCATAGTCCACTTTACTATAAAAATACCATAAGCTACTGGGCACTCCCGACAATGACTAGGGGAAAGTACATTTGGGGAAGATTCAAAGCATAATAAACCCCCTTGGGACACTAAGCCCGGAAATTTTCGTGGAAAACCTGTTCGTAAAAAGTATTACCATTCCTCTTTTTCCTTTCCCGGACACATGTTATGATAACTTAAATAATCTATATGCGAAATTAAATAAGTTTATAATTATTGTATACGAGCCTTTACCGCGGCTCCGCTTGCATTCTAAAGACTGAAAATCAAAATAAATATTTTTCTCCCATTTTGCAACACTTTTCATTGATGCTCCGCTCCTATTTGCGTACCCTGATGTAAAATATCCTATAACCTTCCTCGATAAAAGAAAAGAAAAGGTCTTTTTTAAAGAAAAGGCATTAACAAAAAGGCATTAAAAGGTACAACGCTTTAATCAAACCCGTACTCTCCGGTAAAGTTGTGTATCCACGGAATTCCACTGCAATTCATTGAGCTTTTACAATTTGAAAAAGCAACAAACATACTGACAGCTTTCGCGTCAAATATAAAAAATAACTAATATGTAAATTGCCAAAAATCTTTGCAATGCTACAATTTAAATTCAATAAAATAAAGCATTTACTGCCAAGTAATGTTATTTACGACACAATAGAAAGAGCTTTACATAAAGTTAAAAAGTGGTGTCGCAAGGTACTCTCGGATAGTGAGTTACATCAACCACATAATGATCAAGTCTCAAGCCGGGCCTTTCAGCTCGGCCTATTCTGAGCTCGCTTTTTAGAATCCTAGTATTCTCCCTCCCTTACTATTGGTATACGAAAATGTTAGTCGGTGAGAAATAATCAAAATGGAAACCTTATATACCTTTTTAGTTATTATATAATATTATATAATATAGCAAACCCGGTCCGTGTATTTATAAATTTCGTAATAAAATATAAGAAGCCTAAGTTACTCTTAATAACATTTTCTATCTTATAGTGAAAGTCCCTTAAAAATCGTTCCAGCAGTTTCAGAGATTAAGCGGAACAAACAGACAGACAGACAATTTTTTATATAAGTAGGTACTGTATATATTTTCAACTGCATTTAGTAAAAAGCTGTTAATTTAAATTAAAAACAGACACTTTAATTTTATTTATATGTATACATATTTTGTGTATCCTACAGAATCTTTTCATGAACCGAAATAAACAGTTACCTTTTCAAAGTCTCATCGTAATTGAGTCAACCTTTCTGTAGTACATACACTAGCAACAATAACAATAACAAATAGAAATAGCTTGACTGATTTCAATCTTAATTTAAAGCTCCACTCAAATTAATACATTTGTAACATGAAGTTGCTTACCTACTCTTTAAAGGCGATTTTCCTATTAAGTTTAGTTTCAGTTAGTTTTAAGTCTTAAAATAAATAAATATGTTGGGACGTACCATCTAGTTCCGTGGTAGGCTTTTGTTACGGATTCACACATAAATAACTTTAAATACATAGATATAAATATATAAACACTTATGACTGGAGTACAAATATTCGTCCTCAACAAATAAATGCCCAGTGACTCGAACCCGTGACCGCTGACTCAGCAAGTAGGGTCACAACAAACTGAGCCAAACATTTCGTCAGTGTCTAAAACGAAATATAAGGAAAAATATCATTATTTACTTATGATTTGAATATAAACAAACAAAGCACTACCAAAAATTCTTTAGTATACTGTAAGTTAGGGAAAAAATAAGTTTGAGTAATTTTTCATGTGTATATCAAATAGCAACATTAGTAAGGGACGGTTTAGTATTATGGGAGGTTGGGAAAGGTGTAGGGAGTAAATTACTTCAATCTATTTACGTGAGTGCAGAAACAGGAGCTAACTGCCTCAGCGTATATTGAATGGTCCCACCATTTCAAACGTTCACTACATTTAACCGAATTTATTTACACGAATTACGTTCTTAAACACGTACATTGTAAGACTAAAATTGGATACAGTGTTTTATCTTAAGTAAAGTTACTTTAAAGGCATATTTTGCTACGTCATCGTGTAAAATATTGTAAGGTTTGAAGAGACGCTACGTTACGCTGTTAAGTACTGTGTGCGAATATGTAAGGCTACGTAGTAAATATGGCTGTCTCATTATCGATGAAACAACAACTAAGTAATAAGTATAATAATAAACATATTATTATGTATAATAGGTATATGTGTAAAGATGGCTGCTCTAAAAAATACAAGACCAAGTATTTTTGTATAGAGTATTCTTATTAGACTTAATTGTACCGTATATTATTTTTACATCTTTCCTGTTATACTTTATATATAACTTTATATAATTATTAGATATATCCTCAAGAGTAAATATACATGCATTTGAAGAAACAAAAATCCGCCACACGGCCGTATCTATATTTATATAGTTTATATAGTTTTTAGTATTTTTATATAGTTTTTATATATTAGTTATTAGTTTATTAGTTTAGTATATTTATTTGTTCATCGCATCACAAGAAAACTAAAGAGATTTTGTTGAACGGTATAATGATCAGTGGTTAATTTATAAGATATTTTTACTGCTGGATAATATTTCATCTCTGAAAAATCTATACTAATATTATAAAGCTGAAGAGTTTGTTTGTTTGTTTGGTTGAACGCGCTAATTTCAGAAACTACTGGTCCGAATTGAGGATTTTTTTGTTTTGGATAGTCCGTTTATCGAGGAAGGCTGTAGGCTAAAATTATATTACCTTACTGAAAAGCATCAATGAAAAATGTTGCAAAAACGGGAGAAAAATATTTCTTTTGATCAGCCTTTACAACGCGAGCGGAGCCACAGAAAAGTTAGTGTATTACTAACCATTTAAATGTAGCGATGAACCTGTGTAGAGAAAGGGAGGACCTATAAATAAAATCAAAAGCATGACTTTGAAACTGGTACTATACTCGTACTTAATATAATTGTGTGGTCAGTCAATCATATCTTCTACGAATCCCAGCAACGATAAATGGATTAACGACGTTCTATAAATCAATCTAATGTCGAGGATGTTGCCAAGCGGTCAGCAAAATCCGAATTCCGATTGCCTCTATCTAACAAGCTGCTTGCCAAGTAGCTAATAACCGTACATTGCTTAAGTAAACTTTCATGAATACTAAGCCTTACTAACTCCAGTTTTGTGGAATCCCTATCTCATCTATAGATACTATACACATACTATAAAGCATAGCCGATATTTTTTGTCGGTTTCTACGCGAACTTCTTCTAAACTACGCAACAGATTTTGATACGTTTCTTTCATATTTACATTATTATATTATAGTAAACTAAAAGTCAAGGAATATAGTACAAGGAATATAACTACCGATTCACCCTCGCTTCGCTTGGGTTCCCTAAAACCTGGTAACGAACTCAAACGAAGTGTGGCTGAGTCACAAGTGATAAATAATAATGTTCTACAGGTTTTGACGTAGTTTGTTTGCAAAAAGAAGTATTCTTCCTATCTGTCACTACTCACTCTCATGCTCCAGTAGGCGACAATTCTTCGAGACTTTTGGCAGAGGACAGGTCTAAGCAGGCATCCAAAAAAACCAATTTCGGTGATCTCTGATAATTACTTCCATGGACAAAACTCAAAAGATATGACATTTTTCAGTCAAAGCAATATTTAAAAGTTTGCAGCTTCCTTGACAGGGTTATATTTCCATCAGTAAAATTAAATTTGGACTTATTAAAAAGTTAAAAGAGAGAAATATCGTTACGGTCATTTTTAATGTTACTTTGAAAGCACCTTGGTTCTATTTTAAGGATTAACGTCGTTGGAAAATGAAGCTAATTTTCTCTTAAGGAACAGTTTTCCTATTTATATTTTATTAACGAGGTGCTCTCGTTTCATTCCGCCCCTACACTGTCTAGGCTACAACGCCCGATCTGTAATTAAATCTGTAATTAACTAATAACTAGTGATATATTATAATAACTATTAATAACTAGTGTTATATTTTATCTTTTAATATAGACTTCTTATAAATGAGATATATTCCTTCAGTAAAAAGTACCTATCCTATACCTTCACCTTGCCTCAAAATCTTTCCAGTGGGTTTCTCGTGATGTGGTAACAAGTTCTTCTGTAGTATATATATGTATTATTTTATAAATAAAGATGCATCATTTTTGTATTTGCTCTATTGATTGGTAAGAAAAAATTCGAAGAACCAATTAGTAATCGCTATTTAATTTTTTATTTAATTTACCCTTAGGTAATCAAAACGAATCTTACGATGTATCTTATCAGAATCGGTTAAGCCGTCGACATTCATACATACATACATACAGATTAAATATATAACCCTCCTGAACTTCGCAGTCGGGTTCAAATGAAATGAAAATAAATTATATAGTTTATTTAAAAAATAAAAAGCAATAACTTTATTATATAAAACAAATATATTTCTTAAACCCATAATTAATACCATAAAAGAAAAAAAAAACCTTTCAACAATTTCAAATGAAATAATATTTATATAAACACAGATAAAATCAGTTACACCTTTACAAAAAGAAACAAAAGTAAGACAAAACAATTTCTAATTAATGAATATTGTGTTCGGTACTGGCTCTTACACTTAAGCTATTTAAATAAATCTTAATATTAAGGGTCCTACAAAATGATCAATTATAACAATCTTATATTAGGAAGCCACTAAATAATTATAATAATAACTTATAATCTAGAATAATAAATTACCCCAAACATCTAGTTACTTCACATTAATATAAATATAAAATTAAAAAAAAACAAAAAACATTAAAATTCGTGTTTCTTATTTAACAAACTTTTTTATTTTATAATAATTCCACTAAACTATTCCCAAATAAATAAAAAAATACAAACAAACAAATTAAACTTGTACCGACCGTTGTTTTTCCACCATATTTGTGACGGCATTTTGCGTACCTTTGTTGCCGCCATCTTTCTCTGATACGACTCTATTAATAATATTTGCACAGTCCTTATTTTCTATTATACTAACATGGTTTCCTTCCAACAAATGAACAGTTACGGAGCTTTCAGTGTATTTATCTAAACCATAGTTCTCTTCGACGATTAGATTAGGCGGTGATTCTTTAGGACGTAGTAAGATTATTGGTGCTTTTACTTTCTTAATTTCACCATGGTTTAGAACAATTTGGAGACGATCGTAACAAGATGTCGCAATACTACCGATAAACTTATTACTGTATACGTTTTGAACTGGACACGCCTGAAAGAGAATATATTGTTAATGATTGTTAGATTGTAACCTAACCTAACCTAATCAGTACATATAAATAAAATTGAAGTGTTTGTTTTTAATTTCAAATTAATAGCTTTTCACTAAATCCATAATATGAAATCCAAATATGAAAGTATATACGGTGCTTACATCAAAATATTAATTATTAAAATTTTGTATGTCTATTTGTTCCGGCTAATCTCTGAAACGACTGGGCCGATTTTGACAAGACTCACTCGCATTTTTTTAAAAAACAATATAAAAAGCGTTTAATTTATTTTAACTTACGCCCAGCGGAAGCTTTCCGCGGGAAGCGTACATTTTTCCGGGATATAAAGCTACTTGTGTGATAAATCATATTCCATTTCTGTTGAATCAGCTGTTCTAACGTAATTGAGTAATAAACAACCATTCAAGCTTTCAAATTTGTAACATCAGAAATATTGGAGCAAAACTGATTATTTCTGAAGATGTAATTGCCTGATCTTCCTCGCATAGATGGTCTTTTGATAACCTTACCTTAATAACATACTCAATCCTATCTTCAAAACTGTCTATCTCATACAGGTTCTCCATCAGGGTAGGAGTTACATCGTTGTTGGGAGCAACAATGTCGATCGTGTTGCACAAAAGGCTGTTCTGGATCAGTTTCTCGTTCTTTGAAGGCATCAGCATTGTAAGATATGAGTAGAGGAAGTCCGGACTACCATCAACAAAAAATAGTGTTCCATTGTGACCTGATTCGGAAAAAAATATAAAATTTTCTTTAATATAATTATATTAGTATGAATTGTACAATTGAAAACGGATAGAAATATAAAAAACTGCATATAGATTACAAATGTACAAATTACATCGGAGTTTTTTATTAACTATGATTTTTTGGATTTCTATTCGTAAAATGCAATTAAACAATGACTTATGAGATGAAGTTCAAACATTGGTGCTCATCACACAAGTATTTTTTTAAATATTAAAATTAGGACATTATTCTCGTTACTAGTAGTACGTTATATCTTTACTAGTTCCGTGGTAAGCTACGAGGCTTGTGTTACGGATACCAGATAGTTGATATACTACACATATATAAATTTTTAACACATACATATTATAAATATTAACACCAATGACTGGAGTAGGTACAAGCTTTCGTGCTCAACAAATGAGTGCCTCTAGCGGGACTTGAGCCCGCGATATTAAATTAATGTTCAAAAAAGTAAAATATTTTTAATTTATTCCCCACCGATGTATATATATATATATAATGTATTTTAGACAGATTTGTAAGCAAATTCTTACCATCGCTTTCTAACAATGATGCCACCTTTATCATTGGAATCGTACCAAAACTGTATCCTAGTAGGAAATAAGGACTTCCTGGGCTGAGTCGTGTTTTCAACGTCTAAAGGAAAAAAGTAATATATAAATATAAGTTATATATAAATATTTTAAAACATAACCAGTTATGAACAGAAATCAATTTGTCTTGTGCATTCACATTGTAGTTTACCGTTGATATTCTCTTACTTAATACAGTTTAGATTTACAATGAATACCTACATATTATTATAATTTATACCTATATATTATTCACTCATTACGAAATGTCGAAAGCCGCTTGATGTTTAAAAATGAAATTTAGCAGGGAGATAGTTTATAGTTGGTAGACGTTCACTTAGAACAGATTTTGTGACATGACCGAATTATGGAGGTCTAATCTCAAAGTTAAAATTACAGTTTCGCTTAAAAAATCAATATCTAGGGAAGAACCTGACAGTCAGTCCCTGGTCATGTGTACAACAGATCACTTAAATCCAGTACAAGTTGAAGGACGTGTAATGCATAAAATATATTGTTTACAAGAACATACAAGTAAACTTGAGTTATATATTAGTATAGATTAGGATACCCTACCTTATACAGCCTATCGACTAGGGTATCAATGGTGTCGTGATGGTCCAATCCGAACTGAAGCACGCATATCTTGACTTTGAGACGGCGACACAGCGGAGCCATGACGGAGGCACATCCCTCCAGACCCGGCAGCATGAACATAACTGGCTCGTTCTCGTGAACAGACACGTCAGTCTGAAAAGTTTTTGTTCATTAACTTTTTGGCCATTTTACATAATTTAAGATCATTCTTTTGGGTAAGTTATGACTTATGAAAATTCCGAGGTTATTTTTGAAATCAATATCTTTGTATATACATTATCCTTCGGCTTCTTAAAATTTTACTCTTAATTTATACCGACAAATTAGGTTATTGTTATAGTGTTATTGATTATTGTGGTCCCAAAATTCTTGCCACACAACTTTTATTTTAGTTTAAATATTATATGAGTAACATCGATTAATAAGCATTGCTTTGGTTTGTATCGACTGGCACTGACTTCAAAAGAAATTTATAATCCTATAGCATTTATTATCTCTATTATTAAATCTACAGTTAATGTAAAATCCCATATAATTTTTTACTACAACAATTTCCCATAATTATTATGGGAAATTTAATAATAATAAGTATTTACTCGTTACGTATGTCCTCATAAAGATAATTTCTAATCTACCTCAGAGCCATCGCTGACCATAGATGGCATGTATACGAAGGGTTCAGTTGCAACCGCCTCATCACCGAAGTTACGCATCATCACGCGCAGTCCGGCAGACTCGTCAGCCACACGCGGTGCCACCGACGTCGAGGCGGCGGCTTCCCTTAGCGCTGTCAGTTCCACTAATCTGTGTAAAGAATACATAAGAAGTAAATCTCTATACAAGATAGTAATAGCCCAGTGATAACACGCTCGCTTGGATAACCTAGTGATACGGGTTCAAATCCGGACCTGCGAATATTTTCTAACAAGATTACCACTTCTCTTACTGTGAAGGAAAATATTCTGAGGAAACCTTTATGTCTGAGTTATTAACTGACTATTTATGAAGACTTATTTCTTCTCTTGACTCCAATCTTTTACTCTTTCAAATTACTATTAGCTTACCTAGCAAATGTCAAAGTTCTGATATCCTGAGCAGTGAGGAATATCTCAAACTCTCTTTCTAACGTCTGTTTGATTTCTACCGCCATCATACTGTCCATACCCAGCTCGGCGAGAGACACTTGCTGTGACACCGTCTTTAGATCCTTAATACCTGAATTAATAAAAAAAATGCATGTTTATCCGTGTTTATGAGTGCAATTTTTTGTGCTTACGATTAACCAGATTCTGTCCTTGTTTTAATTCTAAATAATTGTAAATACCTGTCTTACGGTGAAGGAAAACATCGTGTGGCAACCTGCATGTTTGAGAAAAACAAGTTTTCGAAAGACATGTGATGTCTGCCAACACGCACTAGGCCAGCGCGGTGCACTATGGCCTGATCCCCCTCGTACTGAGGGAGGATCGTGCCCAGCAGTGGGACTAACGACAGTGGGTTTTAACAAAAGGGCTGTTAAATTATAATGATAATGATTTTTAAATAAATTATAAGCTTTAATTCCACTTTGTACAGTGCGGTTTTGAATTAGAGTTTATTTACTCACCCATAATTTGGGCTACGGCGTCAACAATGCTGCCACATCCTGAGCCACCAGCCTTCTTCTCAGCGACCACAATTGATGATACAATCGCAGCATCTTGCTTCAAGAACTTGTCCAAAGATAACAGGCACGATGAGATCCTCTGTTGTAGAGTTCCACCGATTTCTAGCTGGACATCTTCATCTTGCATGTCTGCTACCAGACCGACCTGTTAGAAAGGATTGTTACTTATTATTATTAAGTTTATTTATTACTATTAAACAATGAAGTACTTCAATTTAATGAATTAAAAAAAATCAATAAATATAAAACTTCACGATCACAGACCTCATTGGTCTATATTCAAAATGCGGTTTGACAGACTGAACTGTTCTTACGAAAACTTGCTAGCTTATCTCCGACATTTATGTTTCTTCACGATTGTTGGCATCTCCAACATGTTTTATAAATAATATGAATTAAAAGTAATTTTTATAGTTGGCAACAATTTTATAAAATATTTGTATATAACTGGTGTTATCCTTTACCGTAAAATAAGCGGTAATCATCTTGAAAATTATAAGCACATGAAAATGTGAGAGGTGTTTCCTACGCGACCGCGTAACCACAAACCTACCATTGCCTTATTTTTTTACTTTGAAGAAAAAAATCTTAAGTGTATAATAAATATTTCAAAAGCAAATATTTTCTTAATAGAATTATAAACACTGAACTAACATTAGTTTTATAACTATTCGATTAAAATGTCACAGTGATTGATTACGCCGTCGTTCGCTAAGTTCGAATTGATCGCGGGTACGACGGTACTTTCTTATAAAATGAGTTTGCTGTGTAAAACTTTATAGAGTTTTCTATTAACAATATACACAAATCAGTACATTTTTATTTACTACTCATTACCATAATTGGTAATTTCCTAGTATTGTTAAAGTTGTGTTTACTCTCAGTACCCTTCAAAAATGAAATATTTACCCGCATAAGAATCGAAATTAAAATATTTTATAACTGTTAGAAATGAAAAGTCACTTTTCTGAACTATAAATTACAGGCACATTATAATATCGAAAAGGCATTTCGTGCTATTTAAAAATATAACCTACGTAGAATGAAATTGTTTTTTATTGTATCTAAAAGAGTCTCAACAAAACCTTTTAAAGCTTTCAAACTTTTAGATCTTCTAAACTTAATAAGGTTTCGGCCTAAAACTTTGGAAAGTGTGGCTTCCTATGATGTATCCGTGCATATAAATAAAATTGAAGTGTCTGGTTTTAATTTCAAATTATCGGTTTTTTTCACTAAATGCATATGAAAGTACATTACGGTAGATACATCAAAAAATCAATTCTTAAAATTTAAACTAACATTACTGCAGTATTTCTGTTATATACTATAGGTACCAGCAACCGCGGCCTGTTTCGCTGGGCATAAGTTATAATAAATTAAACTATTTTAATATTTTTTGTAGCGTTGTGTTGCGCCCGCGTCCAGCGGCTACATTTTAAATATTTTTAAACTTTATTTAATACTCTAAATTAAAAGTTGACTGAGTTACTCCCTATTACCTAACACTATGTAGCTATCTGCGAGTAAATAAAAGATTATCCGAAACAAAAAATAGTTTTTTTTGTTGCTAGTATCGTATATATACTTTAATATGCATTTAGTAAAAGGCTGTTAATTTGTAATAACACTCCAATTTTTTTATAAATATAAACCATCTTTATCGCAAGGAGGCCAGTAGAAACGAGGGACGTTAAAAAGTTTTACTATTTTTTCAATATTCAAATACATATCTCTTATTACTCCTTACAATATCCCCCAAAAACTCCATAATCTACTTGAGTAAATGTCTAATGTCTATATCCTCAAATGAAATACAATTCCAATTTTCATGTCAAAGAAAAAAGGCAAGTACTATTAATACGAATAAAATATAAATAACAGTAAAATGTGTCAGTGGTAGCCCTATGATGATGCGGGTTCAAATCCAGTTGTACACCTCTGATATTTACTAAGTCTCTTACATTAAAGGGTAACATCGTGAGGAAACCCACATGTTTGAGAGAACCTAGCAAGTATATACAAGTGAAGTCCGCCAACTAGCACTTGGTCAGAATGGTGGACTATGGCCTTATCGTCGAATTGAAGGAAGGCCAGGGCCCAGCAGTGGGACTTTAAAAAGGGCTGAATACAAAATATTGATATTTCATAGTTTAAACGTACATCTCCAACAGCTCCCCACTGAATAGCCAGCGCGGGGAGACCGAGTTGCTTCCTCCACTCGCAGATCCTCTCCATCACAGAGTTTGAGAACCCATAGTTGGTCTGCCCAGCGTTACCGCGACCGCATGATACAGACGAGAATATCACGAAGTCCCTGTTAGAGTGAGATTAAGTTAAAGAAAGATTATTAATCACATTATATCTATGTTTGTTTGTTGCTTCTTCACAATGGCATGAATGGGCTGAATTGGACGTTATTTGAATATTATATAGACATTTCTGAAATAATACATAAGTTGGCTGATTTGCCAAAAATGCCACATTTAATATAGTATTACTGTAGTGAACTGGAATTAAATCTGTTCATTCCAGATACAACGAAATTTATAAGCAAAGAGAACAGTGGCTATTACGTCTTTATTTTAAAACAGTTTTCTTTAAAAATTAACTTTATAACACTAACGCACGCATCTTATCATATAATATTAAATGAGCAAATCTTGTAGGTATGTATATAAATTTATTTCGTGTATCTCAGCTTACTATTAAGAACAAACTTTGTATTCAGATGATTTTCTTTTAAAGTTTATCCATTAATAACATATAAAGGTAAATTAAACGCCTTTTCCGCAAAACACGATTTTACAAAACTATACAAAGTTTGTTAGCCCAAGTAAGCAATTGCAACATTTAAAAATATACTTACTTCAAATGGGGGCACAGTTTCCTCGAAAGTTTATCCAAGTTCTTAGTAGCTTCAGCTTTTGGCGCAAACGAAATCTTAAACGTCTCTGGAGTTTGATTTTGGAAGATCGAATCCTTTAAGATAACAGCCAAGTTAAATATCGCTTCGATTTGTCCCATGGAATTCGCCATATTGAGCATCTCCTCACATCCCTTCTCTGTTGTTACATCGTGAGTCGATATTTGTACTGTAGCACCATAGCCAGTCCAAGCTCTGAGTAGAACAAAAACATTATTTAAGCACCAAACAAATTTAAATATATTTTTTAATTACTCTTATTTTCTATGAATGATTAATATTTAACTTAGTTTAAAAATTATATGATCATCAAAAATATATATACAATATACATTATACATATATATACAAATATATACTATTTTTATATATATTATATTTGTATATGTATTACAGAAAGCATGTTACTTATAATTATTCCCCGAATGCTTATGCATATATACCTAACCCAACAAAGTACAACTATTGAAATATCATAAAAAAATATATGTTTATAAAATAAATAAATGTTTCATTTATTTTATATTTTTTTAAATCTAATACAAAACTTATTTAAAAATAATAAACAGCCTATTAAAATATCAAATATGTTTGTAATATATTGTAATACAGTACCTATAGTTATACAATATTGATAAAACAAAGGGGTTTTTTTCGTACAATGCGCTTCTGACACTATCAATCACATTATTTTTTGCATTCCTTTATCGATAAAGTTAATAGATTATCATTATGCCGCGAGAGTATGCTAGTGATTTACCATAAAAGTACCATAACTAATATATTTTAAAGCACTTACTTTATTCTTGAGGCTTGGTATCCATTACTGATACCACGTCTTGATGTCAGAAGCACTTTCCTTGCTCCTCTCAAAATTAGCCAATCCGCTAATTCCAGGCCAAAACCTCCGAGACCACCCACCACTATGTACACTAATTCCTCGTCACAGGTATACCTGGTGGGCGAAAAAGAAGAAAAATAATAAAGATAAAAAAAAAGAAAAATATTTCATTTCTTTAACTTTTTTTATAGGAGAAACAGATTTAGATTTATTATATGTGTGCTAAAAGTACAAAAAAAAACATGTAAATGTTCTCAAACCATACATCAAAACATCTAGTAATAATAAATATGTTGGGAGATTAACACACAACACCATCTAGTCTGCTATCTAAATTAAGCCGAGAAGATTTTGTTATGGAAATTAGGTAGTTAAACTGCATAGATACAACTTTAAATACATACATTTATAATATATAAATGAACACCCATGACTGTAAAAAAAATTGCTGATCACACAAATTGATGCCCCCAGAGGGGGTTGAACCCGCGACCGTAGGCTAAGTTAGTAGTCAGTCAAGGCTCACTATAAACCGAGCCAAGCGTGTCATCGTTACGAGTACATACATTATCTTTTAATTATATTTAAGAAAGCTTACCTAGGCAATGCCTTAAGCGGAAAGCTAGTAGGTTTTATTGCACGTTTTGTGCGCTCTTCTTCGCGTATCTTGATAATAACCTAAGAGACAAGAATCAAAATTAATATCATGTTTATGAATGTTTTGTTGAAAAAAAATATAAACACCCATGACTGGAGTACAAACATTCATGCTCAACAAATGCATGCTCCCAGCGGGACTCGAACCCGCGACCGCTGGCGCAGCAAGTAGGGTCACTACAAACCGAGCCGAGTAACATAACTTGTATTTACTAATTTCACTTGTCACTGGTTTTTACTACTGTCTATAAGGTATAAGAAGACACTTTATCAGACATAGTTAACATACGCTATGGCTAACTGTCTCCACGCAAAAAATATACACAGGTATTATGAGTTCCTTTATAATGACAAATCTATAACAAAAATAATCTACTTTTATATTTCATAAATTTCTAACGGCTTATCCTCACTTGGCTCGTGTACACCTCTCTGTTGTTAAAAATGCACTCGAGTGAAGCGAGCGAATCTATATCTAGTAATACAACCAGGTTAATGATATTATCAGAGTCCTTAAAAAAAGCTAACCGCCGCCTAAACATTGCCCTAGAAACCTCCCGCGGATCAAACATATGTGTACCTGAATTCAATTGATGTCAATACTGTATCTTCTGCTATCTCTTGCATGAAGCAAGACTTAATCTAATCATCTAACATCGATCTGTAGTCATCGAAGTAGTTATATAAGTTAATTTTAATTAAAAAACCAATTTATTAACCGACTTCAAAAAAGGAGGAGGTTATATGTTCCGTTGTATGTATTTTTTTTTTTATGTATGTTCACCGATTACTCCGCCGTCTGTGGGCCGATTTCAAAAATTTTTCTTTTGATTGGTAGGGTATAGTTCCGAGGTGGTCCCATTGTCACCAAGTCAGGATCTGATGATGGGATCCCAGGGAAATTGAAGGCAACTCTCAAAATTTACAGGCACCTATTATGTTTTTGATATTTTTTCTAAACCCGATAAAGCTTTTACGTATGAAAATCATCATCTCATGTGGATGAGCTGATGATGGAAGGTAAAATTCCTCAACAGTTGTTTTTTATGTGTTTTCACCGATTTCTCCGTGAATTGTGGGCCGATTTTAAAAATTTCTTTTTTGTTCGGTAGGGTATACATTCAAGATGTTCTCATTGTCACCAAGTCAGCATCTGATGATGGAATCCTAGAGAAATCGAGGGCAACCCTTAAATTTTATCGGCACTGATTACCTTTTTCATATATTTTCAAAAGCTGTTCAAGAATTTGTGATGATGTAAGGTATATATCCTCAACGGTTAGGAGTTGAAAGAAAATTCTTTTAATATTATACGTACTTATGAACTGATAGTCGTATTCCTTCAGGATATTAGGTGGATTGATAATAGAAGGTAAATCTTATTAACGTCTACGAGTTACGTGGAAAAATAGACGTGGACAAATCTCGATTGACTATTGTCGCTTATTTCAAAACTCCGCTGACTTATTGGAGCAGTAGTTTAGTTAGCCTTCCAATATTTTATTTAAACATAATAATTTCCACAAAAAAATTTAAAATAAATTATTTTTTAACAAAAATGAAAACCGACTTCAAAACGCTACAAATCGAAACTAAAAAGAAAAAAAAATAATTTTAATTACTTAGTTATTGTTGGAGTCGGTGCCAGCCAAAGCAAAATAATCTTAATACAATTTAATTAATGTATCATTTTGTAAATATAATCAAAATATCCGTTCGAAAGTTCATTGCAAAGGCAGGATAAAACTGTCCTTCTTGGCTGGCACCGACTCCAACAATAACTAAGTAATTAAAATTATTATTTTTTTCTTTTTAGTTTCGATTTTTAAAAACTTGTATTTCATTGCATCCCCTGACTGCACCCAATTTAATACCATTAAATGAGTATCAGACATACAGACATACACCTTAAAATTTACAATTATAACATACTAGCATTTCCCGCGGCTTCGCACGCGTTCTAAAGACCGGGAACCAAATTCTTTCTGAGTCGCGCGGTATGATACCTCGCAGAAATAACGCCCGCCCTTCCCGTAGATTGTTTGATATGTTCTTTAATATTGTGGAACATTTTTTCTTCTATCATTAATAGTTTTCGCAGCGCATGCGACGAAAGATATTTTATAGGTATTTTTTTTACACCTTGCGTAACATTATTGTAGTTTTAGTAGGGATCCTTATTTTTTTTCTTGCAATTAAAATAGCCTATATTTATCAGTGATAATGTAGCATTCAAATGGTGAAAGAATTTTTAAAATCGGTCCAGTACTTTTTGAGCCAATTCGTTACAAACATACTTACATACAAATCTTTTCTCTTTATAATATTATAGTAACATCAAGTATAGGTGAATTACCTTTCCAATATGTTTTCCAGCAGCCATGTATCTAAAAGCAGGCTCGACTTGATCAAGCGGGAAAATGCAGTAGGTGAGGGGTCGCACTGCGCCACTTTCGATACCCGAGAGTAGGAGATCTTGAAGACTCTATTTAGAAAATAAAGTTTCTACAGTAATTATAAGTAAGTCTATATTATTTATTATCTCCAGAAAAAAGTCACAACTTATAAAAACTACACCACATCTTTATGTGATATTTTTTAGAAACTAGGGAATCACCCTCGCTTTGCTCGGGTACGTCTCAAGATACGCTTTAACGTTTTGCATACAAAATAAACAGTTCTGAACTTTTTGTTTTTCTAGATATTTTGTTTTTTAGGTTTCCTCTATATTTACACGAACAACAAACAGCAAATGATTTCCATATACATATATAGATGTGAGAAAAAGAACAATATTATGTTATACCTTTCTGAACTCGTAGCCCTGGTCAAAGACGTAATCCAACATGATGCCGTGGAAGGACGTCTCCTTCAGGAAGAAGTACATGCCAATAGGCGTGTTGTTGCTGATATCGAACTTGCCGATCTCGAGGAAACGCCCGCGGTAACCAAGGCAACGGACGGATGCCTTATTAAAGAATATTATTTAGTAATTATAAATAAGGAAGCATTTATTTTTTATTTAAGTTTTAGTTACAATAATAATACTATATGATAGAAATCTAAAATAAGTATAATCATATTGATCTACCTGCAATTTTTCATCGGAGAGGGAGTTTAGAACCATGTCCACTCCCTTGCCGTTAGTTTCTTTTCGAATCATGTCTTCAAAGGATGTGTCACGTGAGTTGCCGATGTGACTATCTGTCATGTTATTTATTTTTAATAAGGTAGAAAATAAAGCACAAAATTAGTGTAAACTTTAAGTATGATATCAACAAAGTTACTTTAATAAAATTTTACCTTTGAGTTGTGGGAAAAGCTTCTTGATAAAAGCTCGTTTTTCAGGTGTACCAACAGTTGTGAATACTTCACATCCATAATGAAGAGCTACGTTGATTGCAGCCTGTCCTACTCCTCCTGAACCAGCATGGATGAGAATTGACTCTCCACGACGGACTTTTCCAACCATTACCTGCGTTATAACAATAAATGTAAATACGCTTGTAAAGATCAAATCTAATTACATTTATTATTATTTAACAAAATTATTTCCTTGATGCCAAAAATCTTATTACTCAATCACTGCATATTTGTGCTATTCGCAGTAATGTCATACCTTCTTCTTTTTCATAATTTTTGCCTATTAGGTACTTTTAACTTCAAATTAATACAAGTGTCTTACCAAAGCATAATATACTGTTCCATAAGCTACTGGTATGGTAGCAGCTTCTTCAAATGTCCATTCGTCTGGTATGGTCCAAATTAGTGCTGTGTCTGCTTCCACCATATTAGACAAACCACTATTCCTAACCATGCCCATCACTCGGGTACCACTAAAATGACAAAAATGAATAAAACAAATGTGTTCGGCGTAAATTTTTATAAAATATATATTTTTTTTATTTACAGATTCAGTCTTGCACATTTATTAAGTAAGTTTTTATTTTAATACACATTTTTATAGTATCCATTGCTTAAATATATTTAATATCTTGAAATTTATCCTACTTAGATTTGGTTTTAGACCTTTCGTACGGAAGAATATTTTAAAATACTTACTTAGGAGCCCTGCCAACAATCTCAAAACCTTGCACACACTCTTGAGCAAGTCGACCCCTGGCTACAGCGTCAACTGTAACGCGACCCATACCTGTCATAACATCACGGAAGTTGAGCGCCGCACAGTATACCTGCGAGAAATTACTTTTTAATACAATATATGTACAATGTTTGTTGTATGCGTAAGTTAGCTAAACTAAAAAGTCTGAATAAGTACTTTAAAATAGCATATTTATAGGACTTAAGTCATTCCTTAGTGTTCATACATTTTGACGTGGTTAAATTGTCCTTTGGCTTTTTTATATATAAAAATTATTATATAAGGTATAATTTTACAGAAAACAAAAATTCATCATTAATAATATCAATCATACATATCATTTCAAATATACGAGTATAAAAAATTAAATGTTTGTATAATATTAAATGTACACATATTATGCTCTTACATGTAACAGAATGCTTTCTGGATTCTTGAAAACCGTATTTTTCCTAATTGGACCTTCAAGCCATCTCAATGTAGATAGATCACCAATAGTGACGGTGTTCACGAAAGCATGATGAGCATCAATAGTTTCTAAATCACCAAGCAACAAGTGTCGATACGTTCCCCAATTACCCTATTTAAATGGAAAAAAGAAACTATAATAACATATTATGTGTAAAATCTAAACTACTTAGCTAAAACAAAGCAAACATTTGAAACTACAATTGGAATTATTTCTAATCAGTCTAATCAAACTATTAAGTGTACTATCTAACATTATAATCATAACTACGTTACATTCATTTCAAGCTTTTTACTAACTTTACTAAATTACTAATTTTAGCTTCAAAAAACTTACGTCTTGATACACATTAATAGCTAGATCCTTATCTAATTGATCTTCGTAGAATTCCAAGTCAGGATTGAATTCTGGAGCAGATGCATCAGATATGAGCATACCATGTACTATTTCACCGCCTGGTTCTTTTCTTAGGCAGTTAATCAAACCTAATAACCCATTAAGAGGTTCATTTTGACTGTAAATAACTAGTTTTTGACCAGCTTTAAGTTCTTCCTTTACTTTGTCAACCCAGGCGTATGTTTGATCAGCTGTAACGATTTTGATGAATTTAGCCGGTTTTGCACCTACGCGTTTGCGGAAAAGAACTAGGTATTCAAAGCCAGTATCTTGAATGGAAACAATGTCGAATTTATCAGAATAGTCTTTGGGATTAATAGGCTCTGTTTCTCGGCTTATCAGGAAGCACTTATCACGGATTGCTAGAAGCCCCTGTTTTAGGACCTACAAATAATAAAAAAGAGTGTGAGAATTTGTTGCATAATTTATTTTTAGATTATTTTTTTCATTAAGAAATAAATATTATTTTTATTGAAAGTCAATATGAAAATCAAATCAAAATATATATTAAATGAAATAAAAAATTCAAAACTTACTTCCGGCCTTTGTAACAGATTAGCACCAAGGAATATAACAGTATTTGCTTCACCAACTAGCTTTTTCGTCTCTACAGTGATATATGATGGCATTTCCAATGGCTCTTCAGAATACACGGATAAGTCAGCTTGAACTAACGGCAAATCACCCAAAACATCTGCTACTTTTTCCATTATAGATTCTAGGCCGTGTTTCTTGTACTCTTCGTCAATTATCTCGATGCTTTTAACTTTATATGTTTGTAAGTTTTCGAGAATCAATTGGATGTTAGCTCTAAGGATATCTTCTATCTAAAATTAGGGGTACAAGAAATTTTACTTAAAACGTCGCTACTATTTGAAAATATATATCAATTTCACTTTTAATCATTAATTTACATTTATGTTTATATTTAATAAGGTAAAAAGAAGAGATTTGCAAGATAAATGGAACAATATCACCAACCTTCATCTTTGATTTTCCAAAGTTAGGTATGAAAATGTTCTTTTCCAATACAGGGACTCCGAGAGGTATCCTCCTTGAAATAGGTGTAGCGTGAAGCCCTCGCACTTCAACTCCTCCAGCCCTAGTTCAATGAAATTTATATTAAATATTAACTTAATCATTTTTTTTATAAAAATAAATGACGATTACAACATCCTAACAAACATTTAATAATAAAACTTAATTTTAAAATAATACAATGATCCATTTTTAAATAAATATTGATTAGTATTCTAACTCACCTTATAACATCAACGTGTGGGTAGACCCTTATTTCAAAGCTCTGTCTAGTAGAATCAGGGTTCATCTTAGAAATGGAATCGTAATGGATTCCTGCGTCAATAGACAGTTTCTCTATCCTCGTTGGTACGAAAAGACCTCTCGTATCCTGACCTATGATTTTCATTTGTAACATGCAGTCCATAAAAGTGACCCAGTTATTGACCCAGGCTAGACGGCCCCGAGTACCTTCTATGTTGCAGCCGATTACACCACGGAAGAGACCGCTACAACAAAATAATTCATATTATTACAATAGAATTATCGAAACAATAATAATCGTCAGATCAATTTCGATCATGGCATCTAATCAATAGACTACCTAGCCATGTATCTGTATTCTTAATACTTTTCAAACTCTGGAACAAGAACTTGTCAAGAAATAATTTATATGATCTCCATTCTCGGAACGAAAATGAAACACTGCTAAATTTCAGCCCGAATCAAGAATATCTCATATCGTATCTAAGACAATTTTATCGTTTTTCATAACATTATTCAATTTTTGTTTAGACATACTCGTAGGCAACATCGTTTTATCACCATAACCGATGGCAAAGAAAAAAATCTGTATAGAATGTACCTAGCATACAAATAATTATTAATAGTTATTTATAAAAATATCCAATTATAATAAAAAAAGTAACAAATAATCTACCTGTATTGGTATCCTCTAAGACGCAGTTCTTTATAGAAGTCCTTAGTTAACATATGCTTTACATTAGGCCCGGTAACTTCCGGTTCGGGGGGCAGCGCGCGGAAGTCTTGACCCACGTTCTTCTTAGCATAGATACGACCAGTTACGATAGACGCTCCACTTTCTACGATCTAAAATAGGAAACAATTTGTACAGAGAGTAATAGGAGCGGATAGGAGTTAAGAGTTAACCAGTCAATAATTATAGTTAACTTGCAGTTATGTTGCTTTCACAACGACTTAAAAGTACAATGTTTGAGCTCGTCCTTAAAAAGTATAAAACGAATAAGTAAAATATATTTCGTTTAAAATTTAGCTTGTGTGACATATATTTATATAAATATTCTCAAGTATTGAACCAAGTATATTGCAAAGAAATCATACCTCAAAGTGTCCACTGCCCTTTTGTATCATAATAATAAACTCTAAGTTTCCTTCCTTAGGTATGTTGGTCGCTCGTTGGAATCGAACATTCTCGAACACAACCGAAACTTCAGTGAACAACTCTCCCATCATCATACCAAGAGTTTCCCACACCATGACTAAATAAGCTGTTGCAGGGTATAAGTTGCGACCTATTGAACGGATAGGAGGCTTTTTTACATATTTATATTATGTATTAAAAAAATTTAACTAACTAAGACTTAGCCATTCTGGAGATAAGGTCACCAATTTATTTATTCTTTAAGTGCAATAAATAATATTATAAATTGTATTTTTCCCACTTTTTGATTCTAGTTACGTACAATTCAGAGTGCTTCAAATTTTATTACTAAAGAACAAACATTGCGAACAAACAGAAACCCGATTTCCCGAATGGCTTAAAAGGAAAGTGGCAAATTCTAATGATGTTTTAAAAATTAGCGTTTACCGTCTACGACGTGACCGATCATGTAGTCACTGTCTTCATCCACTATAGACATTCTCACTGTCCTTTCTCCGGACTTCATCTTTTCTTGAGCCCTATACGATGTTACATACCTGTTAAACAAAAAATATTTTAAATGTTAACAATATATTATTTATTTATTTATATCTCAGACCCTACTGTCATAGAACGCCATCTACGTTACGCCTTAAACAACGGAAGTGTGCCCCCTGATTATATATTTTTTTTATTTTGTGTTTCCTCGACATTTCTAAGTGCGATTTAGGTTTAATTAATATTTAGGAATCCTGTTTAACGAAACAATGTATTACAGTCGCATTTTAATTTCTAACACTTAATCAACGTTCATACGCTGAAAAATACCGCAACATTATATTTGATGAACAAAGTGAGAGCAATAGATCAGTTCAGAATAGGGCTGTCGAGTGTTTGGTTTAGACAGGCGTATTTATTTTTACGAATGGCGCGGCCGACATTGGTGTCCTAGACAGCCTATTCAATTTAAGTTTTCAGGGCCATCAACTTTTAATACGTCGATTTTTCGTTATGCTAGAGAGAATTTAATTAAAATTTTTCATCGCGATCTTTAGAAGTAATTATCTGAGTCAATTATTTCTAGTCCTTTTTTATTATTTCAATTATAATCTAATAAATATGTTATATATTTGTATATACATATCGAGACTGAATGCAAAAAGGAACTACTTATTGTTGATATATTATAATATAATTTGATATAAAAAGTGCACCATTTAAAAGGTATCGTAGTATAATAGTCTTCAATATTTATGCATCTAAATTCTCATATTATAAATACAAAGCCTTAGTTTTATTATTACTAATATATATTACTATATTACGCGACTACAAATTAAACAGGACAAATCATTTTTTTATATAATACGTTGAGTAGTGCCCTAGAAACAGTAGTAGTAGGTCTACTGTCAAGATAAGAACAAAGAGCGCATCACTAGTATTTAAAAATAAGTAATAATTAAATCAAAAAAAAATGTTACCAAATAAGTATTAATTAAAATAACATTTTATTAGTACGGTAGCAACCCTGCGGGAGCGATTTGTTTGCGGCCACGTGATGGATGCTCTACTATTAATATTCGTACGACTTTATTGCGTCGGGTCAGTCTACGCGTAAAAACTGCCTCCACTTTTCATGTTGGATTATAATTAAATAATATACGCATTATACACAAGTACAGTATAAGTAGTAGTAGTATGTAGTATGTATGTAGTATAGAAGATATTTGCTTTCATTTTGAAGCTGTAACTTAGTTCCTTTACTAAGTTCTTTTCAACGCTTAAAATGAAATACTAATAAAAGTTTTAAATTCAGTCACTGAATAGCAACGCACTTTTAAAACCATTCACAGCACTTAAATGCGCTCTTTGAAAGTTCATAGATAAGTTTAAGCTGCAATAAAGTTGGACTCAGATTTTTTTTAATTGTACGCAAAATGGGATATTTAATAAATCTTTGTATAACAGTAATCATTCAATTTATAATCGCTCTTTTTAGGAAATTCTATCTATGAATTTACATAGCATATATGAATAGTAAGATATAAGATAATTTAATGACTGGAAATTTAAAAACGTTTCCAATAAAGATTTTTTTAATTTACTCACCAGTCCTCACTGTGTTCCCATTCTACAAGATGTGCCAGCATGGGAGTGCCCTGAGACACTGGAAGCGGCACGTGAGGGTATATTTCTGCTAAATGAGGATTCAATCCGGTCTCGTACAACCTAAAAAAATATTTGTCAAAAATAAATAAATGTGTTTGTTTATCTTCTAGAATTTCAAACAAAAGTAATATCATTAGAACTACATATTTTAACCCTTAGTATGATGTGTATTAGAACTTGAAAATGATTGGATTCCCATACAAACTATCATTGTCCTTTTCACCCTCTTAAGGGTTGATTTCCGAGATAAAAATTATCTTATGTCCTTCCCACGGTCTCAAACTATGTGCATACGATATTAACGTGAAATTTCTTCAACTAAGTTTAATTTATAATAGTGTAGTATATATAGTTTGAATTATTTCAGGTTTTGATGATTTACCTACAAAAATATACAATTAAATGCTACTTACTTGCCCAAAGCCGTAAACAACACTTGTACATTATCTTCATGCTTCTTCTCCGTCAAAGCAACGTTAACTACGTCCTTCTTTAGAGAGCGACGTAAGATTGCTTGCAGGAGTCCATGAGGAGCTATTTCAATGGTAATAGCATTTGATGGGATGAGACGAGCTGTCTCCTCGAAAAGAACTGGACTCTATTCAAAAAGAAAATCAATGACATTAAAATCACTAGAAACAAAGTGGAAGCTATGACTTGAATTTTCAATAATAAAAAAAATAATATTTATCAGAAGATCCGCAACAAATTGAACAATTTCAATTAAACAAGGTAACTAAATGAAATAAACAAATCTTTTATTATGTTACATACCAATAGATTATTAGTATGGTATTCTGCAGATGACATTTGGGCTTTCTGTTCTTTCCACAACGCTTGCGGCACAGATGTGGACACCCATCTCTCTGATCTTTGTTTTGGTGTTGGAATCACTTCTCTTAAGTACTTTAATAGTTTTGGACCTGTTGAAATACCATGCAAAGTAAGAAGCTATGTAAATATAAACTAACCAACTTCTACTAATAAAATATTTAAAATCAACGAAATGACTTAATAATTTATACAAGAAAGCTTATCTAAGAGTACACTATACGAAGACAAAATAATAAAAATATCACAAACGCCATTTAATTAATTTTCTTATGACTAATGGCCTCAGCTTCGTTAAACGCCGCTTTTGACGGCCAAAATTGCTATATCATATACAAATTTCGCTACTCTTTTCCATTCGTTTAGTCTTCACTACATAGTATAAAACAAAGTCGCTTCCCGCTGTCTGTCTCTCCCTATGTATGTTTAGATCTATAAAACTACGCAAAGAATTTTGATGGGGTTTTGTAATAGATAGATTGATTCAAGAGGAAGGTTTATATGTATAACTAGCGAAACCCGCGGCTTCGCTCGCTCTAAGTATCTAGGATCAAGCCCGAGCGAGGCAAGGGTATATTAATTTTTTCTTTCATTTTAGGTTAGAGAACAAGAAACGAAGATCAGTACAGTTAATATTTAACCAGAAACTCACCGGCTTCAGCGATATATTTGGAATGGTAGGCTATGTTTGAGCAAGGCACTTCCTTGGCGAAGACTCCTTGAGCTACCAACTTAGCGACAAAACTCTTCATGATGTCCGCTGGACCAGAAATAGTGCTGGAATCAGGCCCATTGTGGCATGCTACTTCGATCTCGGGTGGAATAATTGTTTTGATCTAAAAATAACAATTTGAATTTTACTTATATGAATATTTTTGAAGGGTAAATAGTTTAAAAGAAATAAAATTTTCATAACATATAAAAGCTTGTAAAAGCAATTTATAAATGTTAAATAAATAAATATGTTGGGACATTTTTTACAACAGCGCCATCTAGTTCCGTGGTAAGCTACGAGGCTTGTATTACGGATACCAGATAGTTGATATACTACACATATAACCTTTAAATACATACATAATATAAATATTAACACCCATGACTGGAGAACAAACATTTGTGCTCAACAAATGAATGCCCCCAGCTGGACTCGAACCCGCGACCGCTGGCGCAGAAAGCAGGGTCACTGCCAACTTAGCCAAACGTGTCGTCTAATTTTAATGTTATCCCGCGACTGAAAGCTAACTAACTCGATTCTTGTAAGAACAGGATAATACGTAATAGGCCTACCAATAAATTCTATCGGCAATTCTTCCGTCATTCTAGACATTTAAAAAATATATAATTAATATTAGTGTGTAATATACCTCGTTATATCCAAGGCCAACAGCCGCCATAGATCCCTTAATGAATGGAGTTTCAATTGAAGCTAGTCCCCTGCTATAAGCCGATAAAATCATCTGCTCGGCGTTAAAGCAACCATCTGCGTAAGCGCAGCCAAGTTCGCCTACACTGTGTCCTGGGAGAAAAACGTAAATTTATGAACTGGTGGTACAGGAATTTAGTTTTAAACTGTTATCATGAACCATTTATAGATTTACAAAATATTTAAATGATAAAAAAACACTTTCTTAGTGGTGATAATTATGATCGTAGGTTTTTTTATTCTTTATTTTTAAAGAGAGTGAGTGAGATATGCTAATTACAAGAAATTTTATTCAAATAGCTTTTAAGCTTCACTACATATTATAAAAAAGTCCTCCCGCTCCGCCACGTCTGTCTGTCTATTCGAGATAAACTCAAAAACTACTGCTGGATGCATTTCATGATCTTTTCACCAATGGATTCTCGAGGAAGGTTAGTATATAACTAGCGTAACCCGCGGCTTCGTTCGCGCTAAATCTTGGGACGAACCCGAGAGAAGTAAGGATGAGTCGCTAGTTAGTTATGAATAAGATTACTATTCTGTAAACGTTGTAAAAAATTCAGTAAGAATAAGGTTTACTAAAAAGAACGACTCAATAACTCAAATTTGCACGACCTGGATCAAGAACCCAGGACCTCTCGATATGCCGCCTTATATCCTAGCTATTACACCACTAAGACAGTTCGAGTATAGAGGATAATCGTCCGGGAGGTAGCGTTGCATTTTTCATAATTTTTCATAACGTTTAATATTGTGAAGAATATTTAATATTGTGTGAAGGTATGTGTAATGTGTATGATTAATAATATTACATCTAACACATTTATAATATGTAAATAGAAAACAAGTTTATTAGGTAACTAACGGAATTTAGATTAATATGGTACCTTACAGAGATTCTAGTTGACGCTTGCTAATTAGAAATACGAGGCTTTCGATTCGTGTAAGGAGTTAGAACTTGTCACATTGTAATCACGACTTAATTATTATAAATTGTATCACACTGTTCTTATTTAATTAATAAATTAAATCATAAGTTTATTAATAGGGAAATATAAAAAAGATATTTTTAATTAAAATCGAAAGTCACACATCTTCTACGTTCACAGCTTAGATGTAGAAGATATCGGTGGGCGATATAGTGCAAGAAATAATTATACAAGAAGTTAAATGATGAAGTCACATGATATACATACATACATAATACTTAACATTAAAACATGTACACTTAACTATTACTGTTAAAATTATTACTAAAACTAAAAACCTTAAAAAATATAATATAATAACTAAAATATATTATTAAAAGGAGTCCCTTTAGGCAAGGTTCCGAAGATACTGGCAGCGTTCCCCCTTTGGATAGCCAGACTATATGCTAGCTAGATGTATATTGTATACATACATACCTACATATATTTAATAGCTATATATCATAATGGAGATAATTTTAAATGGTTAATATAGATTTCTCAGAAATGACATATTTTTCTCGCAATAAAAGTTTATTATAAGTTAACCCGAACAACTAGCTATTATCATGCCAAATTTCATCAAAATCTGTTTAGGAGTTTTCACGTAACAGATAAGCAGACAGACAGACGAAAATTCTATAACCTATAAATTCGGGCTCTATAAAGATAAATAAGGCAATTTCAAAAAGAGTTTCGGAAAATATTTAATTTTATTTAAAATATTAAATTTACTTATCTATTGATGAATATAGCAAAATATAAAGTTTTTCTTTGGTTTTAAAAATATTAATGCCCACGTACACATAATAATTACATTAATAAAGTAAAAGTATGTTTAACTTTGTACTGGTTAAGTTTGTTGTCGAAATTCGTTTTTATAACAATTTCTTTGTCTATGCATCCGTTACTAAAAGATTGAATTTCTACAAAACTTATTTTACGGAAGTGAAAATGTTAATTAAAACAACTGAGAATCACTCCAATCAACTAACCAAATACAACGATACTGCTTCGCTAAATTGAAACGTAGTTAATAAATTGCAATATTATGCTATTGATAAATTTTTGACCAGCTTTACCTAAAGAAGATGAGTAATTACAAATTTTTTTGCTTTCCATTGTTTGAGGATTTTTAACATTTGAAAACTTTATTTTTTAAATGAATTATGAAAGTGGGTTACACATAAAAAAAATAGCCCTAAAAATGTAATAAACACTTAAAATTAACAATGATTTTAGTAAATATTACTCGTATTTTTGCGTATATTTAACATTGTACATTAAATTTAAATAATTTTCGAGTATTTAATTTTGGTTCCAAACGTTTCCAGAAATCAAGGTCACAAAAGAGACCAATGTTTAAGACGTCTCATTTCTCAAAGTTAAAAAATTATATACTACTAGCGACTCGCCCTCGCTTCGCTCGGGCTCTTCCCTAGATTTAGCACACGTAAAGCCGCGGGATCTGCTAGTTATGCATATAAACCTTCCTCTTGAATCACTCTATCTATTAAAAAAAACCGCATCAAAATCCGTTGCGTAGTTTTAAAGATTTAAGCGCACATAGGGATATAGGGACAGAAAAGGCGACTTTGTTTTATACTATGTAGTGATTTACAGTCAGGATTACCCACAATTTAAAATAATTATCCAAAAACTGATGACAAGATTAAGATTAAATTACTGTAAAAATTGCAATTAAATACTGTAGCATTTCAAACCATATCAACTACGAACTACTAGACTTCATAGAAATAAATATGATCAAAACCACAGGATATAACTAGTATCTAACCAATAAAGGATTTATCAGAATCATTCATTACTTTAGTTTTGTGCAGTAATCACTTACGAGCAGTAGTTTAACACAATCTCATCAATCAGCTAAATAGATCGTGATTTATTTGTGACGCATTACTCTTCTAAATTACAGCGTCGAAACATGTGCTTTATGTTTAAGGTGAATGCTTATTGTAATATCAAATATGGCATGGGGTTGCAAACCCCAAACTAATTTTTAAAACATAATTAATCTGACCGTTCTGACATTGCACTCTCAAGATTTTAATTTTGTCGGTCGTCTTTCAGTTTACCTCGTTTACTTCAGGCAATTTTTTCATTAACCTTATTCATAATATAAGAAACATTCAAAAATAGACAACTCTGTCTCGTTAAATGATGCGAAAACTTTTCACTTTTATGAGAACAGAATTATCGTTATTTGTATAGACCAATTAATTTGTAAAATAACTTCAAAACCACATATTCAACTACAAAATAGCAGGTGCATATAAGTTTTAATTACCCTCTCTAATTTCCAAAAGGAATACCTACCGATAATAAAGTCTGGTTCGATGCCAACCGTCTTCAAAACATCAGTTAGCCCAATCTGCACAGCGGCGATGCCGATGAAAGAGTTCAGGATGTTGTCATAAATTTTTGGGTCCGGATCCGTTACGATTTTGGTTAGGTTGATACCTTTGGGCTCTAGAGCTTTGTGGCATCTAAAAAAACAGTTTTATTTAAGATATAACATAAATAATATACGCGATAAACCATTGCAGAATACAATAATAATACAGCCACATTTAAGTGTTAATTTAATTTTAAATTACATTCTTAAATTAATATAAGGTAATTACTAGTGTTAGACTACGACGAGATGGACGATGAACGAGAGTCCATTATCCAAGAGGCGTGGTGGAATTCACCTATCATCAGGTTCTTTCAGACTTGCAGGTTTCCTTACAATGTTATTTTTCATAACATATGCTAACTACTAAAACTAAAGTGCAAAGAGTGCGAAGATACACAAGAAATACTTACTTTTGAATTGCAGCAGCAAAGACAGGTATCCTCATTAATTGAGTGGCCATACCAGCCCATTGAGATCCCATACCAGAGTACACGAACCAAACTGGACGGCGGACGCCGGAGAAATATTGCATGTCCCGGGATAGTGATACGGCTTTTGTTGGGGTTGAACCTAGATGTATTATCATTTTGATTAATTTTCAGAAGCGTAGGGTACGCTGAAAACATGATCCTACACAGAATTTCAGTATTCAATTGATATATTTAAATATTAGATTGCTGGAGATATCTTAATTATAATTCATCAATATATGGCCTATCCTCACTTCTTTACTAATATTATTAATTTGTCTGTCTGTCGCGCGTTAACACCAAAATTACTGGGCCGATTTAAATGAAATTTGGTACACAGTCTAGAGCCTGAGAAAGGATATATAGACTAATTTTCAAGGCGAAAAAGGGCTGCAAGAGGTTGAAATAGGGGATGAACGTTTTCATAGATTGATTTAAGAGGAAGGTTTATACATATAAACCTGTAAACTAACGGAACCCGCGGCTTCGCTCGTGCTATATAGGTTTCATATTAAATAAAAGCTATCACTAATTAAAAAATTAATATGAGTTAATAATTAACAATTTCTCACCTAATAAGGAGTATCCCCTAACAACGTGTCCAGTGACATCTTCATTGTGAATAGCATGTAACAGTCTAACGAGTTCAGCATCAACAGTCCTAGATTCTAGATCATCTAAGATCCTTGCCACCGCCGATTCTGTTCTTCCCGACACACAAACTAGACGTGGCAAGTCGTCATTCGGAATACCATTGTTGACCTAATAACAAAATTTTATATCATTATTTCGTGTTTGGTTAATCTAGTTAAGTGTTTGTATTATATATTTTAATTTGAAATAAGTCTATATAAAGAAATACGCTTTTTGACTATTTTCATAACATTTGGCATCATAAAATTAATATTACATTTACACAAAAGTATTCACAATAACAGTGTTAAAATCCTAATAATAATAAATAATAGAGGTATTTCAATAGAATAACGATTACACAATTCATATAAATATTTCAATAATACACAAACAATCTCACCTTCGCTCGTGCAACATTTTTCAGCAAAGTGTGGGCATTGGCCCCTCCAAATCCAAAACTGTTGATACCCGACATTCCTCTATTCCATGGCTGTTTATTTGTTATTACTTTAAGCTTTCCATCAGTAAGAGCAGGTACACCTTCTCTAGGTGTATTGTAATTTAGATTTGGTGGAATATAACCAGTTGAGTACGCAATGCAGAGCTAAAATATTATTACACGTCATGATTACGATCTTGTTAAGATTAGTGGAATTTATCAATTAACTACTAGGTACTACAATTATATACGTATAGATGTATATAAAGTGAATTTCATTGAAACATACACAAAGTGGTTTTAAATAGATACCATATATCTAAAGTATACGATGAATAAAACGATGAACTAAACAGTTTACATTCAGACAAATTTATTATTATTTATACAATTAATATTAACGAAGAATATACACTAAATTAAAATTACCTTCGCAATAGAACAAAGACCAGACGCAGGCTCACTGTGTCCCAAATTGGATTTAATAGAACCGATCATGAGAGGTTCAGAGCGACCCGTGCAGAAGATCTCATCAATAGCCCTCAACTCTTCAGGATCTCCCACTCTGGTGCCTGTATCAAACATGAACCATAAAGTTTTAAAATGCTAAACGTAAAGAAACCTATAGGTACATACAATGATATTCCAACTGAACTGTGTCTGTCTACTTGTGATCACGTGACATCGAAACGACTTAACAGATTGTGGTGTAATTTAATATGATGATAGATGGTTATTCAGGTCGATATATTATAGGATAGTTTTTACTGCAGGAAGACATCATATTTTTGAGGAATCTATACTATCTAAGGAATAATTGAACACAACGAAAACGTAACAAGTTTTGCGATGAAAAACTGCGTTACTCAGTAAAAATAAATTTATCTAATATTGGGTATGAGATAGCAAAATTTATTAACAACAAAAAACCAATACACGTTAAGTTCTTGTAGGATATATTGGCGGTACCTATATTATTTATTACATTGCAAACGGGCGTGACCCTTACTATTTTAATACAAAATATTGAACATACAATACAACGTGTCGATACTAAATCATCTATTTACGCACATTTTTAAACGTAAATCCATGTTACATTACAAAAGCTTTCTGAATATTGTTATTATGTAATGTGAGCTTTTAACTATTACCCGTGCTTTTAGTAAAACATAAATGGAATAGAAAATATAAATATTCTAAAATATGCATAAAAAATGATGAAATTACTCGTATATAAAAAAAAATATGGCATAAAGCGAGTATTAGATCATTAATCAATGTTTAATGATAATTACTGATTATGTGATCAGGCATTTTCTGAAATTATTCAAATAGAAACCACCTTTTTCGGCTCTACGGTTGATATGTGAGATAGCTCGTTTTTCACCCAAAGTACGCCTTAGAATACGACTCGCATTCCTGCCAGCGGCAAGACTTTTACAGTAATTTTGAATTGATTAATTGTTTATTGTTTACATTTTATTATATCACTATAATTTCTCGCACATAAATTCCTTTTATAATTTTAATAATATTTCTATTATTTAATCCAATAAAAGTACTAATTTATTTTAGGCTGATGCTAGTCGTCTGCTAGTTGGACGAGTAAAATAATTTAGTCGCCCAACAATTGTTGGATGACTAAATTATTTTAAAGGCTGTTGCTAGTCATCGGATAATCGTATTAATAAAAAATATATTATTCGTCCGACTATTGTCGGTTTGTACGAATATCTATCACTTCTTTGATTTCTAATATAAAATAAGCGATTTTTATGTGCAGGATATACCTACGAGTATGCCAAAAATAAAAAAAAAATAACCTTAACCTACCGAGCTGATAATTTATTATTAAGATCCCACCCACTTTTAAGTCCAAGAGTTTTTATATGTAAAAGAGCTGGCTCTATAGAGTCGTCCTATGAAATTTACGTTACCAACACTCCCTGAGAGTATGTACCTACATCAAAACAATGTACAAGAAAATGGTATTTTGTAAAAATTACTATAGAAACGTCCGCAATTGCATCCACGAGTATGTTAAAACTTAAAAAACAAATTGATTTCTCTTTGAGAAAAAAAGTCTCAGTCGCGATATATCAAACACCAATTGTCGGACGAATAATATTTAATTTATTCGTCCGCTTATCGGATGAATAGTCACTTCGTTTATTTTAAATCAAATGAAATTCAATTAATAACCTTAATTTTGACAAGTTAATCGAATCGCCATTTCAATCAGTAGGTACATTAGTACATATAAATAAAAGTGAAGTACCTATCTGTTAATAATTTAAAATCAACAGCTTTTCACTAAATGCATACATGAATATAGTACGGTACTTACATCGAAACTTCATTTTTTAAAATTTTTATCTGTCTGTCTGTCTGTTTGTTCCAGCTAATCTCTGAAACGGCTGGACCAATTTTGACGGGACTTTCACTTACAGGTAGCTAGTGTCATAAGGCGCTTCTTTTATTTTATTATAAAACCGTTTTATTTATTTTAACTTGTGCCCAGAGGCCGGCCAGGTTTGCTAGTTGAAAATATAATAACTATATAACCTAGTAAGTATATTTCGACCATACACGACGGTCAATATTAATCAAAGCGTCTGTTGAATGGATGCTTTATTGCCCCTTTGTGGGTCGCAATCGGAACTCTCATAGAAAATGAACCAACAAAATTATTTACATCTTTTTATTAGAAGGCAAGTATTTTTCTTAAGCGGACATTTATCTGCGTCCTTTGTGCTGAGAACAATAGTTGTGATGAAAGAGCTTTTTAATTCACGTCAGAGTGTACTTGGAGTGAACGTCTAAGTTTTGCTATCTTTTTCGTTATCCATTACCTTCTTCTTTCTGTTGTATGATTGCTTTACGCTTTTACGAGTGCCTTTTTAAGTTGTTTACTTAGTTAGATAGTTCATTCTAATAAACGGTTTTATGAAAAGTAGTACAAACTATGCTTACTGAGTGTTTTTATTTCTTTAATTTAATATTTTCTTTTTTTTTTGTCTACTAATCACTACACATTATAAAACAAAGTCCTCCGCCGCGTCTGTCTGTGTGTCTTCGCGATAAACTCAAAAACTACTCCACCGATTTTCATGCTGTTGTCACTAATGCATAGAGTAATTATATGAGTCTCAAAAAGAAAGTTTCATTTTTAATGTAGAGTTTTTGGATAAGCCTGAGAAACTATTAACAGCTTTTTACTAAATGCATGTAAAAGTAAATACAGTACTTAGATAAAAAATCAGTTTTTACAATTTTTGTCTTTATGTTTGTTCCGGGTAATGTCTGAAACGGCTAGACCGATTTTGACCGGACTTTCACTCGCAGACAGCTAATGTTATTTATAGGAGTTTTGTAAGAGTAGTAGTTTTTATAGGAGTAACTTAGGCTACTTTTATTTTATTACAAAATTGTAAAAACCGTTTAATTTATTTCAGATTACGCCTAGCGAAGCGGGACGGGGTGCTAGTACTAAGATAAACTTTGTTGAAATATATCCACTATCTATATTTTAATAGTTATTTGTCGTAATATATATTATCGTCATACGTATTTACGTCGTAATATATATTATCGTCATACGTATTTACGTCGTAATATATATTATCCTCATACGTATTTACGTCGTAATATATATTATCGTTATACGTATTTAAGTTTTCCGTAAAATCTGTAAAATAATTTGTAAAATCCCTACCTACCAACTCATTTTTTATAAGTTCTTATTTTAGTTATTGGAACCCACTTTTCTGCGGTGAAACCACACACGCTGCTTCAATTACTCAGTTAGTAATTACTTAGCCTAGCAACTACATTTTTCCAATTTTACACCGTCTCTTGCGACATAAATGTAAGAAATATAAAATTTTACTCTATAATATGTCGTACTTATTGAATCCTTACTTATATTATAAATGCGAAAGTAACAATGTCTGTCTGTCGCCCTTTCACGTTAAAACCAAACCTAATTAAATTTCGCACACAGATATTCTAGAACGAAAGGATATAGGCTTCTTTTCAAGAAGAAAAAAGGGCTATAAAAGAAAACAAAAGTTTGTATGGAAATTACGTTATTTTTAAAGCTAGCAGCTTCAAACGTATTTTTGGGTTTTTGATTAGATATAAATAAATAAAACATTCAAAGTTTTTATAAATGTTATCCTAAAAAGGGTACCTAGGGACGAACCCGAGCGAAACGGGGGTGAGTCGCTAGTGAAACATAATTCACCATTTACTAATACCTTTTCAAAATAATAAAAGTATGGGTAAAATAAATATATAATTTTATTAAAAGACAATCTAAATCAAATATTACGTATTCTTAAATATATTAAGTATTTTTCCACGGTATCTTCCTAATAAATTGCTAATTAGAAATAAGTAAGTACCGTCGCCAATTTTTATAAAATGACAAAAAACCTTAATCGATAGATTAATATAAACCGACTCTCACCATCCTGCGATATTGAGGAAAATAGGACAAAATTTGCACGTTTTAAAGACATTAAGAAGAAAATTTGATGTAAATTTAAAAAAAATGTATTTACCAGTTCCGTGAGCCTCAACGAACTCCAAAGAGTTGGGTGGGATAGAGCATTCTTCATAGAACTCGCTTAGAAGAAGTTTTTGAATGTTCCCAGCAGGATACGTAATACCCTGTTCTTTGTATCCATCGCAGTTAGTTTTTGCGTGAAGGACTTGGGCGTAAACTCTGGGAATAACAAGAATAAATTAAAAATGGCAAAACTATTTAAAGTTAAGTTAACTATCTGAAGATCAGATGTAAAATTTTGTTAATATGGATATCTTCGGAAAAATGTTAGCGAACCTTCTAGAATCTTTAGCTTTCTGTAGCAAAATGACAACGATTGCTTCAGAACGAGCGTAGCCGTTAGCGCTGTTATCGAAACTTTTGCAACTTCCATCAGGAGATAATACACCTAATCTGTGGATATAAAAAAACATTGTTTTTATTATTATCATATGTTACCTAATGATCAAATGTTTTGCTGGGAATAAAAAGTAATCGTATCGTAAAAGTTAATCAAGTACAACTTAGACGATAGGAAAACACTAAAAATTATTCTATTGAAATTAACAATTTATATACATTATATACATACTAAAAAACAGTTCATTTTAACTTTTATTTGAGAATTAAATATAAATCTAGTTTTTCTACGAACTATCTGTCCTAACTTAATAGCTACTGCAAAACAACCGTCCAATTTTTTTACAACTTACCTAGAAAACTGCAGTGACACATATGGATGAAGACACAAATTTGACCCACCAACAATGGCCGCATCACAGTGACCATCGCGAATAGCTCTGAATGCATGTTCTAAGGCGTAAAGTGAACTGGAGCAAGCAGAATCCACTGTATACGAAGGACCGGTTACGCCCAACCAGTAAGAGATTCGGTTAGCCAACATGGCTCGAGAACATCTGTAAAGAGATTTTAATATATTCGTGCTAGTTTTAAAAATCACTCTTAATGTTTGGGGCTAAGACACAAATAGTTTGCTCAAGCCATTTGAAATAATATTAATAAAAAGAATAATCTAAACTGAAAATTCCATTTGCATACAGCAATTTTAACAAAATTGGTATCGTTTAGCAATAAATGGCTAAAAGTATGCCAAAATTTAATATTATGGGTTATAATATATAAATAAAAAGGTATATTATAAAAATATAATTTATTTAATATAACATATCACATTTGTGAATAATTAAAAGTTTAAACAGAATGTAGTCAAATATTTAAATTTTACCACAAACTATCTTTGGCAATTAAAATGAATGCATCGACTACGAGTAACAGCAGTCTAACTTTATAACTCTGCAAATGGACTATCCATTAGAGTTCGCATTGTAAAAGCGTGTACGGAATTACTCCGGATTAACGGGTTTAACTCCGCCAAGATCAAGTGATAATTACCATTACCATTAGTAGCGGAAGTTATAAGTAGTTAAAATTGTTAAATAAAAGGTCCTGTGCGTAATATATTGTGAATAATATAGTACCCACCAAAAACATTTTCATGTAAAATGTTGCCAAGACGAGCCCATATGACTCGCACTGTCAAAAAGTTATCAGATCTCATGTAGAGCCAAGCTTCTAACACTACACGCCCTAACTCTACAAGGCCTAACTTCACAAACTCTACACCTTAGTCAAAATATGTGGCTTGGCCGTTCGTTACTTTTGTGTTATACAATAGTTCTTGTAGTATCTACTATTGCACTATTTTTGTTATTTCGAAATTTATGGACATATTCTTAATTATTTTGATTTTCGTTAATTTCGTTTTACAGTTTATACAAAATTTTGTAAGAAAACATGTTACGTCTTAGAAAGGGCTTGATCTTATTCATACATATATCCGTGACGAGTGAGTGAGTGAGAAGGTGCAAAAGCTGGATAGATTTGAATCACGTTTAGTACACAGAAAGCTTGTTAGGTACTTAGGGACGACCTCAACTGGGTTTACTTACCCAGTAACACCGAATCCATTAACTTGCATTTTTTCATAGAACCATGTCTTTTCTGATTCCGAGAAGCAAGCGCCAACGAACACTCCAGTTTTGGTGCCGCGAAGCTCCTTTGGGTTTAATCCTATAAAACACGAAATAATTATGTAACTTGAACCATATTACTATTAAAAAATCTTAAACGTAATTTATTGTATTATTATATTAAAAAAAATTGTACACGGAAAGACTCCTGAAAAGTTCGAAAATATTCCCTATTCCCCTGGGGTTTGTGCTACAGTCATGAGTATTTATATTTATAATATGTAATTATGTATTTAAAGTCATTGTATATACGTACTAATCGTAATTATATACGAGTATTTTTACTATAGGTACATACTATCTGGTGTCCATAATACAATAAGGGGCTGCAGCACATAAATCTGTAAGAACTATCAATATGTCAATAAACTTTTTTATTTTTTTATATAATTTAGCACCGGGACCTGCCATCAAATACATTCATAAAGAAAATTCACGAATTCAGCTGTGAGTTACTTAAAAGCCCTTAACCTAAAAAATAACTACTGACGTGCCACGTATGCTTTTCAACGCTTTCATATGCTCATGTTTAGAAAGTCTCAAACACTGTGCTTATTTTAGGTTTTCGTAATTATGTTATATTTATTATATACATGTTTAAATAAATGTTATCTTTGCGGACTATCTTTTCGGATTTTGTCACGGATATTTTGATTTTTAATTCTCTAGTGTCTAGACCATAAGGAAACCAAAAAAGAGGAAATCAAAACTAGTGAAATAAAGTAACTTTTATATGAATTTACCTTAAAAATAGATCTTTTATTGTAAAATCAACAGACAACCTTACTATCTTATGAAATATATTATATTGGTTAACTTAATACCGTTTCGCAAATCTTATATTAGAAATCATTACAGTGTTTATTACTAATTAATTAATTATTATCCACCTACATCGATCTTCGAAATTTAATATAGTAATAATTAGGTATATCTATAGATACACCAATATAACAACCTTACACATCGATGAAGCTGGTAATCTCATTTAGCATTATGCTATTTTTATGGTGTCTGTAGCAATACATAATATATATACATAAAGAGATAACAAAAATGACAGCAATTTAATTAATGTGTATAAAATTATAAGTACTTTTTTAAGAAAAAAACTCAGTTTTTGTCTGTCTGTTTAATCTGCGAAAAACCTGAAGGGATTATGACGGAACTTAACAAGCAGACGGGCGTAACTGCGACAACTTTCATTTTTGAAAAAGAAAAATTATAGAGTTTTGCTCAAATCAATTCAAAATTTAAGCCTACATCAGGCATGAAACCGAATGACTCGAGGGTAAGTGAAATAAGTAAGGTTAGCTACACAAGCTACACAAGATTTTCGACCTTCGTTGAAATTGAGTTTGAAGTCAGAGTTGAAGATATTTAAAGTCCGAAAACAAAGTTGTCACTTTCTACTTAAAAAAACATTAGATACATAATATAAGGCGCACCTTATTTGCATAGACACATATAAAAATATTTTAAATTATTAATAAAATTGTTTTTTTTAACTTTGATAATTGTTAGCTATACTTAAATAAAATCCTACCAATTTCATATTTGCTGATGAATAGTCTAGTACGAGAACACAGTGACATTTCTCGGTTGGACGAATTTCATCGATAGCCATCTATTATCAGTTATGTCACAACGTTTCACGATGAATTCTATTCAGAACTATCGGCCAACTGTTTTAAATAGCTGGCATATTGAAAATTTAAAATCAGCCCTAAAATTTGTGATTAATTTTTCCTATTTTTATTTTTAGAGCTTTAAATAGTATACTTACATAAAAAACGGACAACATTATTAATATTTAACAAAAATATTATTGTAATTCAACTATAGGTACCTATGTGAGAGTTTGTGAGTTTGGATATTTGTTACACTTTCACGTCAGAGCGGCTGAACGCATCTGGATGAAATTTGGCACTGGGATAGATTATAGCTCATAGGTTACTGTTTTACCCTATTCCTGTAGGATTTTGATATAGCCTTTTACTAAGGACCAAGCAAATCGTGGTTGATTCACTAGTATTACCTAAATAAATAACAACTTAAACGTAAATCAGTTACGCCTACGTTAAGTTCATAATGTAAAGGAGACAACGAGAGGTGAACATCAAATGAATCAGCTTAGAATCGAGTGAAACGGTCAAAGACAATATTGAGTTATAATAATTACTGACTGAACAAAAGTTTTAATGGATTTCAAGATAAGAGCACTTGTTCAATAAAGATTGTCAAGACGCGTTTTGCTCAAAAGGAACTCAAAATGAAGCAAAGTTTGTTCTAAAGTAAATTGTTAAAACGAACATTAAGTTTCAAATTAATTTGTTATCTAGCCAAACGTTTAACTATAGAATGTACAATATACTTACGCATAAATAGATATTTTATAAATACGTGTTTAGGCGCTTCGATTGATCTTATACCTAACTAGCATTTCCCGCGGCTTCGCAAGCTTTCTAAAGACCGGAAACAAAATACTTTCTGAATCGCGCGTACCTCGCAAAACTAACCCCCACCCTTTCCGTTTTTGCAACATTTTGCATTGATGCTCTGCTCCTATTTGTCGTAGCGTAATGTAATATAGCCTATAGCCTTCCTTAATAAACGAACTATCCAACACAAAATAGATTTTTTCAATTCAGACCAATAGTTTCTGAGATTAGCGCGTTCAACCAACCGAACAAATAAACAAACTCTTCAGCTTTATAATATTAGTATAGATAATAATTGTGTTTTAAGTTAATTAACTGTGACGCTAAACTTTCTGAGAACTTCTGTAAAGAAAACGTTACGAGGAAACTTGTAAGTCTGAAGAACTTGGCAAGTTTTCGAAAGAAAACTATAGTCCGCTAACCCACACTTGGGTAGCGGTCCGTGCCAAGGAGTGGGATGTTAAAAAAGGGGATGACTACAATATATATTTTATATATTATTTATATTACATTATTTATTATTAGCCGTTAAAACGTAGACGAGTGAACCCCAGCGAAGTAAGGCTGAGTCGCACACATAATATAAAGTACACCTAATTTATATAGACAGGTATAAAAATATAAATCACTACATAGTATAAAACAAAGTCGCTTCCCGCTGTCTGTCTGTCCCTATTTATGCTTAAATCTTTTAAACTACGCAACGGATTTTGATGCGGATTTTTTAATAGATAGAATGATTCAAGAGGAATGTTTATATGTATAACAAGCGGAACCAGCGGCTTTGCTCGCGCTAAATCTAGGGACAAGCTCGAGCGAAGCATGGGCGAGTGGCTAGTTAATAATAAATTGTTTATTATTATTAGTTAAGTAACTATAACTCTAAACTTTCTGAGAACTTTCATAGTTTATTATGCGAAGGTCATCTCTTCATTAGTAAACAATAATCGATAAGGTAGAAACAAAGTAATAAATACTTTAGGATATTACTAAAAGAACCATCTAGTTCTACTACTACGCATAATATAATTTAAATTTAAATAAAACACCTACAGTACAAATTCGTGAATGAATGCCCCAACGGGACTCGAACCCGCGATCACTGGCACAGCAATTAGGCTCCTCATTCATCTATAAAGTTTTTTGCACCTTCGACAATTAGCTAAAAGGAAAAACAATGTAGTTAAAAGTTCAGAATTGACGTCTCCAATGACCAAGACGAATTTAATCTAAGACCGCCGAATTTTCGGATCAAATAAATTGATCTCATTACTGGGGTTGGGAGCGGTATTCTTAGGTACTTTAGGCTTCTTTTACACCGTATAAATACCTGTTTATTAATTTAGTGACTAAATTAAAGTGTAAATATACCAAAATAAAGAACTTTCTTGTATTTTTTACATATTTTTTTTTTATTATTTAAGAAATAAATATAATAAGACATTATTACTATGGATGTAGCGAAACAAGCCGCAAAATGGGCATAGTTTAAAAAGATATATCAAGTGATATTAAATATGACATGCATTTTAATCTTTGCATACGATTTTTTTATACGTATTTGTGGGCGTGTGTCGTAAATACAAAATCAAGGAATTGAAATATCAAAATTCGCATATCTAAAATAGTGTTATTTGTATTTTGTTAAGTTATTTTAGTATCCTTTAATAAGTTTAATTTTAAAAACATGGTGTAACATAAGGACTTATGTAGCAAAGCAATTCGACTTTTACTGGGCGGTTACACAAAACATTTCGAGGTTCTAGGTGACTTATTTGCCTGAGGTACTTCTTACTTATTGTTTCGTTACACTGTTGAGAATAATATTTAAACTTATTGCCATCGAATTTGTAATTTAAAATATTTGATACTTAATGCTATTTTCGCTTATTAATAATTTATTATGATATTTACGTCTTTGTATTGTGTATTTAGGACTTAATATTGAAGCATGAATTTTAAACCCTTACAAAGTGGGCTTATTGTAAATTGGCCACTGTAAATGGTCGATAAACTACCTATTTTTAAAATCAAGTCGTATATGGCAATATCAAATATTATATATATATACATACTTATTGATTATTAACTGCCTCGGTGGTAGCATGTACAGTCGCACACCGAGAGACCCAGGACGGGTTCGAGTCCCGGGTTGGGCCAAGTTTAGTTATTGAGTCTTTCTGTTTCGTAAGCCTCAGAGTTGGCAAGTTGGCGGTGTGTGACCCCTTGTCTCGGAGAGCACGTAAAGCCGTCGGTCCTGCGCCTTAACTCTCACTATAATATTTTTTTATAGTCGAGTCGAGCAGTCGTCTTACCGTAATATGACAGTGATAAGGAATAGAGAGTGCACATGTGTCTGCGCATATACTTGTGCACTATAATATCTCTCGCGCAGGTCACAGGTGGCTAGTCTTAATGTGATTGGACGCCGTGGCCGTAATCGGGCGGGAGGACATTAATTATTCTACTTCGGGAGAGACTAAGGTATTTGATGTCTCAGGGGTTTAAATACTTGTTACAGAGTACAGACAGTGCATGCCTACAATTTACTGTTTAAAACCAAATTTTTTAGCAGTAATAAATTAAATATTTAGTGCGTTAAAAGAGGTATATTCTCACCAGCATCAATTACAGCTTCATAAGCTTTTTCTAAGAGGATTCTGCACATTGGGTCCATTGTATGTGCCTGCTTGAAATGCACACCGAAAAATGAAGCGTCGAATTTGTTGACATTATTAATTTTTCCTGTTCGTTGAGGGATCTCAGGATGAGCCAACTTCCAACGACGATCGTCCCCTGATATCAGATCCACCTGAATTCAAAATTATTATTAAAAAAAAGAATTTGTTGATTTTCAAAAACCACTCGTTCGTTTTCGTTAAATTTAAATAGGAGGTCCTATCCCTAGGAAATATACCCTTTGAAACAAAAAAAGTAATTAAACAATAAAAATAATTTGAGGTTCAGGTGTTTTCGAGTAATCGGTCAAAATGCATAAAAAATTTGGACAAATCGAGAACTTCCTTCTTCTCTTTTTAAGTTGGTCTACAATGTAAATAAAGTTTGTCAAAAAGAATGCCTAACAACAATTTCTATACGAAATTTTTAATAACTTTTCTGACTACTTATCAATTTATATAGCAGTCTTGTACTTATTCGTTTATGAAAATATGGACTATATTTTCATAAACGAATAAGTACAAAGTGAAATTGGGCGTGAACTAACATAACTACTTAGTTATTTTTAAAGTATATATTTTGTAATGTTTTGCGTTACATTACCTTGTTAAAGAGGTTTTCTTGCAAGTGGATGACAGAGTTCGAGTCAGGAAAGTAACCAGAAATACCCGTGATGAGTACTTCATCGCCAGGCGGTGGATGCGACAGCCGGTGTCCCGACGTTAGTCTATCTTCTGATATGGCTGTTGGTGCCATCTGAAAATATCATAATAATTTTTGAGAAATATCTCAAAAATCTTTTTTTTCTTCTTATATTGCCTTTTTTTTATTTTCTTTTTTTATTTTCTTCTTATATAATTAAAAGTGTGAGTGGAAGATCTTCTATTCTAATCATATATTTTTCACTGTAAGCTGATGCGTAAAAGGACTTCTATTTCGGATCTTACACTTTTATAAAAAAGTGTTTTATTCCAAGTAATTAATTATTACGTTTTCAAATAGTGCAATGTTATATAATATGTAAAGGCCTGGTGATTTATTAAAGTTTCATTATTGATCATGATGTTGTTATAAGAAGAGTATGAAGTTTTGAAATAAATATCGCAAAAGTTATATTATTAAATGAGTTTTGATACTAAAGAACAAAATATGATAATATGAATATTAATTAGTGTATTCCAACAATACTAGGTGTGAACACCATATATTTTAAATTAATCTCATAGAGTGAAGTGGAAAAAGAACGAGGCGAGGAAAATGAAAAAAAAGCATGTGTGCAATTCACACGTGGCAGAACCTTCAAAAATTTTGGCTTCAAGATAATAAGACGAATGTAAAATTTCGGGAGGAGGATAATTGTAGTCTTTTAGTAATGATCATTCTATCTCATTTTCTCACTCGTTAAATCTTATGAATTATGTGTCTGTCTTTTTATACGGTCACTTTTTCGTTTCATCGACTTTCAAATCATAACGATGCTAAAGAAGTGTTCACTTCAAAAATACCATCTTAGAAAAATTATAGCTCTAATCTCTATATTGCTTGTAGGGTTCAATAAGAGACACCTCAGAAGACTGACTTTCATGATAGTGGTTGTCAGGTAAATCAGGTTGTCATGTTGCGAAATTCAGAAAAACTGAAAGTGCTCTTTCCTATATATTTTGTACAAACTTTAAGTTAAGTCATAAATCAAATAAGAATTTATAAAGAATTATTCCGTTTAAAATAATTTACGCCATTTCAAACATCAAAAGTCAAATGTTTATGAACTTACTACTAGTTCGCTAGTTTGAATAAAATGGCTCTTACACATGATTATACAGTAACAAGGTATTTGTTGTGTTGACCTTTGATTATTAGCATATGCAACGATTTATAATATGCAAATGTTTGAATATGATCAATAATATTCCATTGTACTGCGACAGGAAGTACGACGGTGGAAAAAAAATTTTGAATTTTGATCCCCCTTGAAATATTAAATCTAAATGAGTTTAATAAGTACTGTAATATTATTATTGTAATAAATATTATTATTTATTTACAATAACAGTAAAGTAACAAATACTTATTAATAAAAGAATTTATATTATATTATATTCGCGCATAACTTTGCTTGTTGCAATTATTTTTTTATTCATTATTGTCAGGACAAGGTTTGTAAAAGAAAAATTTTTTTTTTCAATCTTACAATATGAAAAGTGAGTGAGTGAATGAGACAGAAGACTGTGATAGAACTTTAATATATTGACGAAACATTGACAGATTGACGTTCAGTCTGTGTGTCTGTCGGTGAGCGCCAGAAAAAAAACCACCGGAAGATTTTGATGAAATTTGTTTGTATTTATATATAGGATACTTTTTACTGCCGATCATTTCTGAGAATTTCATACTAATAAACCAATAACTATAACTTTCTGATCGTATCGTAGGGACGAACTCGAACGAAGCGAGGGTGAGTCGTTAGTATTTATAGTAAATAATTATAAATCTTATAAGTAAAGTAATAACCTTAAAAGTTTATTTACAGTTCAATAAGTAGAGTATACAAAACCTTATTTAATCGAATTTAAAAGATGATTATTGATATTAATCAGTTGTTATAGAACTTTTCAATATGAATAAATAAACAGAACATTGTTTCGTTAACCTTACGTAACCCTTATAAGGGCACTATGAATTTTAAATATGTAAATCTAAACTTTCATAATTTCTAACAACAATATAAGCCTACTATAACATTACTGATAAAACTACTAGATTATATTAAACTTTCGTCGTTTCGTCTCAAAAGTTTCGACATGAAACAAAAAATAACGATACGTTTTTAACGGTTAGTATAATACGTGCCACGAAAAATGAGACTTGACGAGGAGCGTCGTAAAGTCGTGTTAGGAATAGTTATGTATAAGTAATTTTTAATATCTATTTAGGGATGTTTCGATGACCTTCAAAATGAGGTGTATAGCACTGTTATATTAAAATTATTGCCTATTAATCGTCTTCTACGCAAGTTATACTACGAGGTTTGTCAAGTCTCATCTTTCGTGGCACGGACTATATAAGTAGATTTTTATCAGAGGTGTCACATTTTTCTGCAATGAAAAGTATCTATTATATTGACTCGGATAACCAGCTAACATACCTAATTACATTATTTATCCAGTGGTTTTCTCGTCATACGTTCCCAAAAAGACAGACCGACAGATAGAAAAAAAAATAGATATTATTAGTATCGATTATATCATTACTGTATCGATTATATGAACGATTATTTCAAGACGAATTTCCAGAAAAAAATGATGTCCAGATTTGACTCAGAAGTTAATTTTATTAGATTCTTCTGAAAGATCGTAGACGCTGTGTAAGTATGTTTGTAACCACAGAGCAGATGAATATAGATAATTCCGTGTTTGTAACGATATGGCTCAAAATAAAGATTTTTAAAAATTCTTTCACCATTGGAATGCTACATTATCACTAATTAATATAGGCTATTTTAAAAGCAAGAAAAAAGCTGGAGTAATTTTTGAGGTATTTTTCAACCCAGCGAGTGATCGAATGAAGTTTAGTAGCGATTAAAAAAATGAACTAGTAAGATATAAAAGTGTTTTTACTTTTACTCTCTTATTTACTTATTATAACTTCAATAAAATACCGATATGTAATTTAATTGTATTATCTAATTGCACTGAAGTATTCTCAAAGGTAAAAGAGTCTATGGATTTTATGAATACAATAGAAACAGGACAATCGAGTATACAAAACGTTTAATTACAGAATTGAGTTAATTAAGTACGAAACCAATAATATAATATTTACTTTGATTTCATAAACATCTAAATCTAACTATTTACTAATTTATTAAATTTTCCAATGTCTTAACAAAAGTTGTTACAGCATATCGTATCGAATGAATTTTATTTTAAATCCATTTAAAATAAGTGTATTATTTATTATATATAATTTAAATTCAAATGTAACACATCTACGAACAGATTTTTTATTTGTGAGTATTTAAAACTTGAATATAATTAATTTAATTTACCTACTAACTATTTAATTTAGGTAATTTGACAACTATTTAACCATTTAATGAGCTTAGAATTAAAAGTTACTTATTACAAATAAAACGTTTTTTAATTAAATTGAAATAGCTTTGAATAGTATTGAAAAATATTTCAGTTAACTAAAACATAATGTAATATTAAATATAATATGTCACCGACAGAATTTTCATTAATGGTAACCTTTTCTCTTATACAAAAATAACGTCCTATTTAAAATATGAAAATTAAATCTGTATACTTTACATATATAACAAAAAGCACTTACTTTGTTTTATCCAAATATGACGATATTTTAACACTAAAATTCCTTTATTGAACCTGCTACCTGCTCCGGACACCGGCTACTACACGTCTGGTTACCAGAAAGTAACGTACCACGTTTTAAACATGTATTATTTAAAAATTATATACGGGGTGAATTGCATTATGTCACGTGGTAATAGTTTAGTATGAATTGTTATTAACAAGCAACTGCCCGCGATTTTGTTTTGAAATTATTAGAATTAATTTTTTGTTATTTTTGTCTGTGTGTTCGTGTGTTACATACTTGTATCTAATGGTTGTTTAATTTGAACATTTACTTTGATTAACTAGTGATGCGAAAAGGCGCCAGCTTCTTTTAAAATAGGCATTAATTGCGAAATAAAAACACAAATATTTGTAGAAGTCATATTTAGCTCATGTTTAAAATGTGTGTCCTAAAAAACAATCGACTTTTTCTATAGTTGCTACGTAAATACATACGTCATTCACTTACATATATGTCATTGGGAATAAATAAATAATTACATGCTACATAAATAAAATATCGATCAATATTTCACAAGTAAGCTTCATTTAATACAATAAAAGTCTACAATTTTAAAACATAATATTAGCAAACACAATATTAGCATTAAAAAAAGTGTTTGCCAAAAATCAAACCCGTATCCTACGTGAGCAGCACAAAATTCAACCACCACTGAATCATAACGCCTATACGAGTAAGCTATAGGCAATCTATTAAAGTATCGACACACTGTTTACCGTCCCGTCGTTTTTCAATCAAAAACAGACGTGAATTTATTTATAAGCCCACGACACGAAATTCCATTTTTCTTGTTTGCTTCATGTTACTTTGAAAGGTAAACAAAAAAGTTTACTTAAAATATGAATCACAAATAGCAATTATTTAATCTTATTTTTCTTTAATTTACGCTGTTTTCTATACTTCTACGTTCTTAACTGTATATTTATTGTATGTAGGTTTATGAATAAAACAAGATATTATTTATATAAAAAGATATGCATTTACGTATCTATATGGTTATGTAGGATTAGCCGGCTCCAGAAAATCAGTACTAACCACTTAAACCTAATAATTGCTCTCTTATCTTGATAAAGCTACGAATCCCCGACGATAGGTCTGCCGAAACAGACCACACAGCCGAGGGATTACTTCACAGCGGGTACACTCTGCTATTAGAGAAATACTAAGAGCTACCTGCATAGCACACCGAAACCGAGATTTCTTGTGAAGTCTTATCTCAGTCATGCATGTTTCCTTGCGACGTTTTCCTTCACCGTAAGACAAGTGGTAATCATGTTGAAAATGATTCACACATAAAAATATCAGAAGTGCGAGACCCGGATTTGAACCTGCATCACTCTGCTATCCAAGCGAGCGCATTACCACTGCTACCATTATAAAAAAAATATTTATTAGAAAAGTCGTATCGCTCTCGCCTCCATAGTCGTAAATAACTATCCGTCTGTGCGTAATCCGTAAAGTTTTCTGAAAACTGACACATTGACGTTTGACTACAGTGTTTACATTCAAGTTGCGAACTTCGTAAACCCAACCATGGATACACAATCACGTTTGTTGGTCCTGAAGCTAAAAGTAGTTGAATAGGGGTAACTCAGAAGTTATAATTAATTAGCGATCACTTATCCAAGGGTATGAGTGATGCATGAGAGGTCTAAATTTATACTTCGGCTGAGAGGTTAAACTAGATTTGATTCCCGCCTGTGACAGACTAGAATACATCATCTTCATCTCTCATCTTCAGCCCTTTTTAACGTCTTACTGCTGGGCATGAGCCTCCCTCAGTATGAGGGGGATCAGTCCACCGCACTGGCCTAGTGCGTGTCACAGTAGCAGACTTCGCATGTCTTTCGAAAACTATGAGAGGTGCGAGACTCGGATTTGAACCCGCATCACTCGATTATCTAAGCGAGCGCGTTACCGCTGGACTACCACTACATATGGAATTACCCTCACTATCTCTAGGTGCGTTACCTATATATTAATCCACTACATAGTCTAGTATAGTGCATTTTGTACTAAACAGTAAAATTCACACACACACACACAGACACACACACACAGACACACACACACACACAGACACACACACACAGACACACACACAATAAATGTTATCTTTTTATTTTTAACTTTTTTATATAAAAGGGGAAGTCACTGACTCCTGCAATACTGTTTTTACTAGCGCAGGGGCTCAGGGGTTTCAATAGAATGTACTTGTAAAATATGTCAATAAACTTTTTTTAATTTTTTTATAATATATGTAGTAGGCATTGTCGTATATGTACAATATTAGTAGTAGGTAAGTATAATTTTAGTTTTAGTTATTCTATTATATATAGAAAATTATTTTAATTATTTTGATCCACCTGTATACAAAACAAAACATAATGTTACTACAACGTTGCGTTAAATATAATAATTGGGTAAAATATAAAAGGTCTAATTGCAAACTTATATTATATACTTTGTAGTTATTCATATAAGACTTAATATTATTATGGCAAAATATTACATAATATTAAAAATTCAGCATCTCATAAAACCTTTTTTACCACCAAGCAATATGACCATTATTATTCATCTTTTTACTTATTCACCTTGTCACATCACATTAGGAACTTAAGTTAATAAGCTAGGCAATCAGAGTCGCAGGAAAAGCAAAAAATACCATTTTGCATAAATCTGTGCATTTTACTTTTTAAAACAACGCTACATAGTAATTATAATAGTTTTTAAACTTTATTATGACACTAAATGTATATAATGTCTAATTTCCTAATCGAATAGCAACACTAGGGCCGGTACATTGTTTGCTAATGAGTGTTTTCTGTACATTTTGATCAAGCCCCATGACCCCGCCGCGGTCGACTATATTAGCCTGATATAGTATTGGTTTCATATCAATGCAAAGGAATATAGGAATAAATGTATTATTTCTAATCTTTCGTAGCGTATAATTATATTTTTTTTAATATTTAGAATAAGTGTATACATGTCAAGCAACTCCGTTCAGCAGTAGCCCGATAGTTCGCTATTTGAGTCCTGGTTCGGCCAAATATATTTGGAGTGATCAAGAAATTCCCTAAGCAATCTGGACTTGATTAACGAGTGGTATTAAATCCTCATATTGTTAAATGGTCATTTGATAACACGTTTAGCTCATTTTGTAGAGACTCGAATCCGCGACCGCAGGCCCACTGGTTCGAGTCCCGCAGGCATTCATGTGTGTGATGTGCAGGAATTTTTTTTAAATTATAAACATACATACCTAAGTGTAGTGTATCAAATAACCGTAACACAAGCCTCGTTGCTTACCATGGAATAAGATTGCAGTTGGTGTTAATGCCCTACGTGTATCAATTTATTTATTATTTATTTATATGAAATTTGCTTGTTCCCTTCTTCGGCAGTAGCTCAAAAAACAAACTTGCGAAAGCCCTTAGACTCTTTAATCTGGCACTGTCGCAAAATTCTTGGCGGAATTCTATAAACTATCTCACTGCCAAATTTCATTTTCATAGGTCAAGCGGTTTTCGATATTTCATGATAATTGAGTGAGTGATTGTTCGCTTTTATACCTATATTTAGATCAAAAAAAGTAAATTTGTGTTGTGTTTGTGCACTTGTCAGTTATTTCATGTACTCATAAGATGAGGTCGCCGACCGAATACGTTCTGAAGGACTTTATTAAGCAATAGATATTTGAAAAACAACTTAGTAATCCCAGCGTATTTTAAGTACGTACAATTAACGTTGTATGTAAATCATGCTGATCTCTGTTCTGAACTAAGTTTAAGTCTTTTCCTATTTTTTATTTCCATTAAAAATAATTTTATTAGTAATACTAGCGAATCGCCCTCGCTTCGCTCGGGCTTGTCCCTTGATCTAACGCGGACAAGGCCGCGGGTTCCGTAAGTTATACATATAAACCTTCCTCTTGAACTACTCTATTTATGAAAAAAACCGCATCAAAATCCGTTGCGCAGTTTTAATGATTTAAGCATACATATACAGACAGACAGCGGCAACAGTGATGATGATGATGATGTTAGTGATTATGGTGATGATGATGAAAAGAACAAGGCCTTAACCAAATTTACTTTACTGCTTCTGTAATTGATGTAGAGCGATACATCATCTGTTTCTTCGTTGATGTTGGTATCTTCTTTACTTTCCTGTAAATTTTTCAGCTTGTTGTGAATTCATGTAAAGGTACTCTATTATTAAGGTTAATTTGACCGAGCTATATAGAACTTAATGTATGCTTAAGTTAATGATTTTCTAAAATCTATTGAGTACATTATAGTAGAAGCTAGTAGGTATAGTAGAAGCTGTTGAAAATTAAGTAGGTACCTAATAATCTTTTCAGGCGTTCCAAATTAACCTACAGAATAAGAGTGACAATTGAATGGCTATTTAAGTAATAGATACTGTTCAACTAACACATATTATGTGTTCTTATCCATTTTTGAGGAAACTTTTATGAGGGAACTTTAGCAGTTTTCAGACATGTGAAGTTTTACAATAGGCCTGTACCAGCAGTCCCAGCAGTGGGGAAAGGAATATTCATAATATTTATGGTAGATTTAGACATTATTAAACAAGTGTAATTAACCAAAGTTATATAGCAGTTTGACATATTATTTACATTGGAGCTTCACAACACCCTACTGGAATTGGAATTATATTAATAATAAAATTATGAATTAAAATAAAAAAGTGACCCAAATCTACATTAGTTATATAGGTACTAGGTAGGTATATATATTTTTTTGTTTTAATGTTCTTATGCCTTTTGCTTTTTTTTAATTTTTCTTTTTGGCGTTTTACAGTTTTTAAACTTAAAACTAGCGATACATGCATTAACTTACATACTATGACGTGGTCCGACACTTTTATTTGATATTATGTGTTTTACATATTTATACTAACATTATTTGCTATTACAATTTTTTGATACACTTATATTATGCTTACTAACTATTACATTTGTTACATTTGTTTTATTTTACATTTCTACACATACAAAATATGTGTAAAGAAAGAGTGTTCAAGATAAACGCCCAGACCATTCACTGATGCTAGTCAACTGAGACTTAACAAGACAAGAGAACAAGACCCAAGTCCATTCTCTTCTTCTATGACTTCCTACTCCTCTGACACTCGTACCCCAGCGAAATGATAAATAGATACGAGTGGTAACAGTCAAACGAAAGTGAATTACATCGCAACTTCCCAACTCTAGGCTCCAACCGGACCGGATCTGCAAGCGCTTATGCTAGCCATTAGGCAAGCGTGAAGGATTAACAGTTCATTGTAGACCAACATTGTAACACAGGATTTATCTTTATTAAGATTAGGATAATAGCCTTCAACAATAAACTGGCTATCTAAAGTTAAGATTTCCTAAGTAGTTCCGCGCGTAGATTAGCGCGTTCAAACTAACAAATTTTACCTCTATTATATTAGGAATAGATAAGTATGTGAGCCTACAGCAGTAGGTACAAGTTATAATGGAAATAGACTAATAATGATAGAATAATTTCTAGAACCACAGAAATCCAGTCTTATATAAAATAGATGCCTTAACTGCAGCCAAATTCCCTAACCTGAATAAAATAGCCCATTCATAAAATACAAAAGCTTGTACTCAGAGCTCGGCCTGATAGTTTATTCAGCTGCAGTGGGAAGCGTGAAAGTTAGACCTGTTCCACACTGAAACTAATAAAGTTGTGGAATAAAATCATCCTATCAAATCCTATGGTGCATTATACTTTCTTAGGTTTACGCGAATATTTGACATTATAAATGAAACTATCTTTTCGGATTTTGTCGCGTATTTTAAGACATGATTGCTGTAAAGCATTCGAAACGTCGGGAACCAAAAACAAAATAAATTCGCGACAAAATCCGAAAAGATAGTTTCATTTTAATACTATGGTGCATATACATATACCATGTATCTATACATATAATAAAATTGTGAGTCAAATCTGTAACTTTAAATATTTTCTAGAAAATCTTATTGAAATATATTATCACCTATAACGATATCAGTTTTTTGAATTTTGGTCTGTGTTTTTCTGAGAACGCATCAAAAGAAAACTGTTGGACAGATTTTGATTGAAATTTATTATGATGATAGCTTATATCTGGGACAACATATAGTGTACCTTTTACTGGAGAAAACTATGCAAAGGAGCGCAAAAAATAATGTCTTTCACTTTTCATATATGATCTTAATGTTTTACCAAATCCATGTCACCTATAATACTGGATTACAATATTTTATTTTGAATTTTATCATTATTTTGTACAGATATGTATATTGTATATACATCATATATACATATATACATCTAAATATATACATAAAATTGAAATGTCTGTTTTTAATTTCAAATTAATATCTCCTTACTAAATGCATATGAAACTATATAGGATACCAACATCAAAAAATCATTTTTTTATTTTCGCTGTCTGTCTGTTTGTGCCAGCTAATCTCTGAAACGGCTGGACCGATTTTGACGGGACTTTCACTTGTAGATAGCTACTGTTATAAGGCGTTTATAAGGCTACTTTAACCGATTTCAAAAAAAGAAGAAGGTTATATTTTTGAAATTATATTTCTTTTAACTAGCGGAACCCATGGCTTCGCTGATGCTTAACCAGGACGAAACGAGGGTGAGTGCTAGTATTATTTAATATTAATGCTAAGTACATACAAAATATGCTAGGCAAACATTACGTCATACAAAGTAAAATATTTTAATATCTACGTATATTGAACATTTTTTGTAACTGAAGCAATTGAATAATGAACATAATAAATATTTTACGTATTACAATGCTATGACGTTGAAACAATGATATTAAAATAAAATGTAGGTACTTGAATTGCATGAAATATGCATGTTTTTACACGCTTTTTATTAGCTTCACCTGTATGTATGTTTGTATGTTTGTTTGTAACCGACTTCTTTGGGCGCGATTTTGACCCACTTTAAACGGCCAGATTTCGTTCAAACTTTGTAGATTTATTGAGGACCGATGACAATACACTAATTTGATAAAATTATTCCATTTTTCAATTTGCAAAATATGATTTTTGCTAGAAAAAGTAGAAAATAAATAATAGTTTAAAAAATGCATGGTGTCATTATCATTTCGATAATATCTTAAAAAGCACCCCACGCTTTTTTTTTAAATAAAATTTTATTTTCTATTTTTTAGTTCGGTTTTCTATAAAAAGCGTGTTTTTTAGTTTTTTTAAACTATTATTTTTTATTTTAAAACTATTGGTTACATCGCGTCGTTAGAATTAGAAGTGAGAGTAATAACGATTTCAAGTGTGATTCTTATTTTTTAGGTTTTCTCTGGTTCTAGTCTCAGGGCAAGTCCAGTCCAGGCTAGTCTGGCATGCTTACATTTCGGCAAATATAATTTACTTTAAAAATGCTAAAACAACATTAGCTGTATAATTGATAATTTGAAATATTAAACATAACGCTAATGATGATCCAAAATTTCAACACGAGAAAATGTTGACCATCACATCAGACCAGAGTTGGATAATCGGTAGACTACGTTGTCGTGACACGAATAGCATGTAGTTTCGGTATTACAGAAGTCTTTTTCGGTTAGATCTTTATAGTTAAAATAATGAGAAAAAGAATGAAGTAGAGAAGAAGAAAGTACCTACTTATGATTGCGAAGAAGATACTTTTACGCAATACCTATATAGGCTAGTCAAAGTGCGAATGGCCGCCGAGGCCGAAACCAGGAGAACATTAATTTCTAAAGCGTTATATATGCGTTTTATTTTTCATTTATTTCAAGTTCATTCGCATTAGATATGAGCTATTGAAATATTTACATAAATTACAGTATTATACGTGTACCTACCACTTGAACACTCGATTAGTTATAAGAAAACTTTAAATGATAATGAAATGTTGTGTTTCTTTCTATTTTTAATAATATTTGATAGTGTAAAAGAAAAAACATGCGCTTTAATATACTTAATTAAAAATGAATATTCGTGCGCGCTTATAAAGGCTGGAAACCAAATACCTCTGGTTTTGCATCATTTTTCATGAATACTCCGCACCTATTGGTCGTAGCGTGATGTATTGTAGCCTATAGCCTTCCTCGGTAAACGGACTATCCAACACAAAAAGAAATTTTCAATTCGGACCGGTCGTTCCTGAGATTAGCGCGTTCAACCAAAAAAACTCTTCAACTTTATAATATTAGTAGAGATGCCTTTTTTATAGTACCACTGCTGGGCACTGGCCTCCCTATAAGACGAAGATATCTAGATAAATAAAAGAAAATAATATGCCTTTCTAAAAATTCTAATCAAATAAATAGCAATTTGTCTAAGTGGTTATATTTTATTATATTTATTTTATTATTATAAATGGGATATTGTGTCTTACGTTTTTCAGTCATTCTATACGTCATAACGTATCTTCTCTTCTTCGTGATATTGGCGAAGTAAAATGTGCCCAAATGGCACCCTTAGGAGCCATTGAATAGTTGAACTTTAATAGGCAGGAATTACATCATACGAGTAAGTACAGTAACGGATGAAACGGTCAAAATATGGTTTACTCAATTATAAAATAACAAATTAGATTATATAAAAAATCATTCTTTTATTTCTTTGATACATAAAAATAATTTTAAAAAGTTTTTACCTAACCTATTAGCTTAAGTAGCTTAGTAGCTTAACCTATTAGTTTAAATTAAAAATATACAAAGAAAATCATCATTATCATCAGCATTTATTAACGTCCCACTGTGGGGCACGGGCCTCCATGAGTACGAGGGGATCAGGCCATAGTGCTGCCGCCACCGCGCTGGCCTAGTGCGTGTGGGCGGACTTCACATACCTTTCGAAAAACTTGTTAGGTTTTTCTAAGACACGCAGGTTTCCTCACGATGTTTTCCTTCACCGTAAGACAAGTGGTAATCACGATAGAAAAAGATTGTCACATGAAAATATCAGAGGTACGAGACCCGGATTTGAACCCGCATCACTCGGTTATTCAAGCGAGCGCGTTACCGCTGGGCTACCACTGCCTCACAAAAAAAAATCTTATAAATTGCTTTATTGTTATAACAGTATTGTATGAAGATACTCTACCTGGCGAATAATTTATAAGAACCGAGTGAATTGGCGGTATCATTTTGTATGTCCAATATAAATGCAAGCTAAAATATATTAAGAATAAAACTAACAGAAGTACATTTCTATTTCAATTTACAATATATCTCAGTTTTCTTTTGTAAAGCAATAGTGGGTTGTTTTAATGTTTACTAGAAGGTGTTTACTAGAACCTGGCTAGCTAGACTAGCTTCGATTTGCTATATGTAAAACTTCATCTATACAAAATTTGATTAAAATAGTTACGGCCATTTCTAAGATTCTTGAAATAGAATTGTACGTTTAACATAATAAACTAAGTTTAAATAAAGGGAGGTTAAATTATATACAGTACTAACATTGTTAACTTGTCCATGAAACCCAATAAATCATAGAATTGCCAAATATCCTGGAGGCATATTCAAATATAACATCAAAAGGCCGATATAAATTTATAACACTGTACTGTTACAGCTCAATGCTTACAAATTATTCTCTTACTTTATTCGCTTACAAATTGTTCTTACACTACCTATCCTATTATATGTATATTATACTATAAGATTGTCATTTAAATATGGTACCGAATTCGAAATTAAATTAATATGGTATTCGGTATACCTAGGTATACTAATAGTAAATGAAAATCTTCGTTCAGTATTCTTTACCAAGTAAATGCTATGGTTAGGTTATTTATTTTATAAGTTAACTAGCGACTCGCCCTCGCTTCGCTTGGGCTTTTTCCTAGATTTAGCACAGGCAAAGCCGCGGGATCCACTAGCTATGCATATAAACCTTCCTCTTGAATCACTCTATCTATTAAAAAAACCGCATCAAAATCCGTTGCGTAGTTTTAAAGATTTAAGCGTACAAAGGGATATAGGGACAGAAAAAGCGACTTTGTTTTATACTATGTATTATATTTCTTTGTCACGTTCTTTAAATATCGTTATTTTAGTCATAATGAGTGACTGCGGAAATTAAAATTGCAAATTGTTGACGCCACTTATACCTATATAAAAAAATTCTGAAAGTCACTAAAATGTAATTTTATATTTTATTATTGCAGTAGCCTTTGTGATACTTTAAATCATAGTCCGGATTAAATTTTATTTAAATACGCCTATTCCTTATACAGCGTAAGAATAATAAACAAACAAACAAAGAAACAAACAAAATTTTGCATCTATCGTAGTAATGTATCTTCTATTCCGAAGTTAAGGTTCAATTTAATCCAGTTACCTACCTACAAACTTTTAAAAATAAATGAAAAAATTGGTGATAAACAGTGTTGTCTAAACTAATGATTAACGAGCGGTTTCATAACGAAATTACTCGACTAATAGGGAAGACGTCGGTACTGTTATTTTAGTTAACCAGAGATGCTCCACCACAAAACTGATTATTATTATCGACTGTTTATTTATAGGAAAGTGTTGTGTTGTGTAGGAAACGTAACGAACTGAACTAATCCATAAAATATTTAGACGTGTGTCTGATTGACTTGATACAGCAATATTTATATGACTACTAGCAATTCCCACGGCTTTGCACGCGTTCTAAAGACCGAAAATTATTTCTGAGTCGCGCGGTATGGTATCTCGCAGAACTAATGCCCGCCCTTTCCGTTTTCGCAACATTTTTCATTCATGCTCCGCTCCTAGTGGTCATAACGTGATGTAATATAGCCTATAGCCTTCCTCGATAAACGGACTATCCAACACAGAATTTTTCAATTCAGGTCAGTAGTTTCTGAGATTAGCGCGTTCAACCAAACAAACAAACAAACAAACAAACAAACAAACAAACAAACAAACAAACAACCAACCAAGCAAACAAACAAACAAACTTATTAAAAGATATTATGTATAATGTAATATAAAGATATGATATATGAATCATTCTTAAAGGAATCAGCTGTTATTCTTAATACACAAAACTCTTCCTCTTAAGAGAATCCGTCATTTATTTGTAACACATTAACACATTTTAACAACTTTTTAAGGCATTTACAAAAGCTTCCATCACTCAATAAAAAATTCTTTTTCATTTTTTTGCATAATTTTATTACACAGTGTAAAAATGGCCTATTTAAGTCGCAGATAAGCATTACGTAAAGATGCTTATGGAGGTCTAATATGCTATGCTATATTACGAGGGCTTAACGCGCAATACTATATAATGATTGGGTTGATATCTCGGTGTAATCAAAGATCCTAAGAATTCATTTCTAAACAAGATCTTGATATTTGATCTCTTATTAAATCTGCTATATGCATTGCTACTTAAGCCATTATAGACCTTAATGATATAACCGATACTATATTATTTTCTTCTCGTTATTAAATATTACCGAAATCATTAAGTCCATTAAATACCAGTATAGAAATAAACTTTAGATCTCAAAGTAAAACTAATGAAGAAAATTAAGCGGTCAATTGTTTTATTATTTTCTTTACCAGTTAAGCCAAAAATAAGCCAATACGAAAAAATTAAAAAGGGAAGTTAAGTAATAGATAATATAACAAGTACACGTGAAAATGATGGCAATTATAATAAGCCGATCAAATTAACATATAGAAAAATATTTCTTTAAACTAAAACTTGTTTTAATATAATTGTTTAATGTAAATGGGTTTTATTTGAAGACATTTTCAATGTCTTAGTTATTTATTGGTATTCGTCTCAGCAAATCCTTTCATTTCATGATCAGATCATGAGCGTACAAAAAAGTATAGTCCGCCATCTTTGGGAGTTCGCTATGTTGAAATCTCATCCTCATCACACTCGCACTTTTAATCTTAGCGTATAAGCAAAATGGCAGCTAACATTCAAATATACAAACATTCTAAATAAAATATTAGAAGCTCTAAATAAAATGCTAAAAATATTAGAAGTTAAAAACTACCGATACTTTAAGATTCATTTCTGAAATAAGGTATACCTAACGCTAATCTTACATCTGATGATGGGAAGAAAACGCCTGATCAGATCGATTAGCAACTTTTATCCTTGGACGGTGCTACACAAATGTACACTACACCTCTTGAAAAATTAAAGCTATTATCCTTTGGCATCCACTAATGAATGATTCTATGTAAATAATAGTTGTTTCAATATACACCTTAACACCTAGAAAATAAGGTTCACAACGTAATACAAAAAGACTGGTTAAATTTCTAATTTTTCTTTAAGAAGCTTGGTAATTGACTTCTCGACAGATAATTTCCACACAAATGAAGTAAGGGAATAAAGAAAAATGATTAAATTGATATCTCGATGTCATTAAGGATTCAAAGAAAGCGTTTTAAAAATTGATTATCAAGATAGGATTATTATGAAAGAATATTTATGAGAATATTTAAATATTTTCTTTTTTGAAATAACACTAGCAAACTAATATTATAAATGTTTGTTACTGTTGAGTGTATGTTTGTTACTCTTGCACACTGAAACGGCTGGACAGATGAAAAAATTTTGCATACTAGTTATACTTAATTCTTATACTTATAGTTGTAATAGTTCTTATAATTATATAGTGTTGGAGAGGTAATAAATAAAACCAAGCAAGATTTTCGTAGGTGTAATTCACCAATATATTTCAATGAAAGAAGACAGCCCTGAGTGTGGAGGAAATAAATTAGATTCATCAATTCGTAATCATTCGCAGTACAAAGGAATTTCTTAAGAGAATTAGTAGGCTTTAACGTTATTTGTAAGCTGTAAGACGTTAATGCGGGAATGGCATTCAGTGTAATATATAGTATCTATCTATAATCGATAAGGTTTTACAAGGTACTAGTAGCCCGTTTCCAGGCGATACCCATATTTTGACAAATGACACTCCTTTTAATGTTTTCATTGTAGGCATTTTCTTAGATTTTCGCGAATATTCCTCATTTTAAATAAAACTATCTTGGATCATCTTTTCGGATTTCTATTTTGATTTTTTGTTCACGCACTTTTAGAATGCTTTACAGCAATTACATCACGGGACACTTATAGAAAGGCCAACCTTAATTTTCCCCATACTTACAAACTTTTTATGCGAACCTCTTTCATCTTACTTTGCTACCCCAAAAGCTTTCACTTCAAAAAGTACGTTTGAGTTAATTTTTACCATTAGCAGAACCTGTGATCCTAATGGGTTCCGGCCAATGAATCGTATGATGAAAATTGGACGTCTTAAAGACTTATAGATTAGTATACGCACTATAGTAACCAAACTAACATTGCTTTGAACGTAATCTGCTGAGTCTTAGCAATTTCATATGGGCCAGTAAATACTAATAACCGTGACAGAGGCATGAATTCCGGTGGCTTATATACATGATATATGGGAGAAGTAAGAGAAATTGTATATAACTACAAGCCATTATAAAGCTTATGTTTATAAATTAGTTACTATTATTCTATAACACTTAAACATGTATTTGTGTACATTATTGATTTTCTCGTGTCCTCATCGTTTCAATACCTCGTTAGTGTTCATCTGTTCTGGAGAATCAGAGTCCCGGATTCAAGTCCCGGATCGAGTGAAAAAATTTACTGTTATCTATGGAATAATCAGTAGCACCCCAGAGTTGAGCTTGAGAAGCGGTGCTACGGAATGTGTAACAAAGAGAACACCATGTCAGGGCCGTCTTTACCCGGGGGGGCATGGGGTGCTGTGCACCCGGGCGCAGAGGGCCCGGGGGCGCCTGCTGAAGGTGAACGATCCTTTTCAAAATTAAAATTAATAAAAAAATTATCTTCGGTCAACCATGACCCAAGACAGACTGACAAACTTAGCTATTATAAGTAATGAATCCAAAATTGATATAAAAATAAATGATTTAATTAAAATCGAGGGCGCAGTCTGAGCCCCGCACCCCGGCGCCGAATAGACTTAAGACAGCACTGCACCATGTGACACCGAATATAGAGATGCGGCTCAGGCCTGATATTCATTATATTTCATTATAATATTACTCCTACGAAAACCATTTATAGACCTTAATTTCCGAGGGCGTTTTATCAGACCATCACCAGATTTTTCCAACGAGGTGGTCACACCTAATCCAAATATTATTGAATTATTAAAATTAAAAAAAAAATAAAGGCGATTGTGCCTTCATTGAACTCACGTTACCTAATTAGTATGGAATACATATATGATAAAGTCCCGAGACATATCTGTACATTATTTTTTTTTAATTTCATTAAAATAGACATTATTATCGAAACAGACCAAATATATGACTTTAAGATTTTTGTCTGTCAGTCTGTCTGTCTGAAAACGCATCACGGGAAAACCAATAAACAGACTGTGATAAATTTGTAATGATAGCTGGTTGTCCGAATCGATATACAGGATACTTTTAGCTCTCTCTCGCTCGGGAAAATATCTTATTTATACTAACCGTTAAAAAGTAACTAAGGAAAAAATCAAGATCTATATAAAAGATACAAACTTTCGCTGGCAATTGAGCTCATGCGCTACATTGATTACAAAACTTAAGAAAGAATTGAAAAATAATTATTCTGTATCATCACATACTGCATCATAACGTATTCAAAGACACAAAAACAACGGGCACAAAAGGGTTTAATTAGAGTATTTCTTAAACAGTTTTTAGTTTAGTTCGTGTTAAAAGAATCCTATTGTGTTTTATAATTAAAAACATTAAAAGTTTTACTTTGTTGCGCAAAATTTTGATGAAATCAGTCCAGTTTACGACTATTGCGAGGGCTTTTCATTTAACGTCATGGGATTAATGGTTCAGAAAAGGTCGGGATGACCACCATTCCTCAGGGTATTTAAAACAACGAATTCCTCGCATCCACCATGACTAAGGGCGTGTAAGGGCAAACTGTTAACATAACTCAACCCTTGCCTTTATTTTAATAGTAAATAGTCAAAATACAATTATTGTGTCATGAAAGAAGTAATAAGGATACTATAAGCGTAATTATTATTGAAAATTTAGAATTTTGTGTGCAACAGTGTACAAGTGCAACCTTTGGACAATACCTTATGCAAAAATCGATGAAATACTCGTACATACCTACCTTAAAGAGATAAATATCTTGTCTTCATACTGTTCATAAACGCGATAGCCAGTATATACCTAGGTATATAAATTGTGATAAAATTTTACTGATTATTCTATTTTTTTTTTGTTTCTGTCATGTAAATTTTGGGGCATAAGGTTGTGTGAATATCTAAACTAATATCATAGACTGCTAATATTATAAAGTAGAAGAGTTTGTTTATTTGTTTGGTTGAACGCGCTAATCTCAGTAACTACTGGTTTGATTTGAAAAATTATTTTTGTGTTGGATAGTCTGTTTATCGAGGAAGGCTATAAGATATAATATCATGCTACGACCAATAGGTGCGGAGCATCAATGAAAAATGTTGCAAAAACGGGAAGGGCGGGCCTTAGTTTTGCGAGGTATCATATCGCGCGACTCAGAAAGAAATTGGTTTCCGGTCTTTAGAAATCGTGCGAAGCCACGGTAAATGCTAGTAGTAAGTAAGGTAAAAATATACCGAGCTCAGACAATTTTCGGCGAGTTGTCAAGCACAGATCTGTTTTGGGAGAAACACAATACCTTCTGAACACGTTGTTTCTGAAAGTTTTGTTCAAATACGGTATTAACTTTATATAGTCGAATACTACTTTCTGTGACAGCGGTCGCAGGTTCGAATCGCGCTGGGGGCATTTGCTTGCGTTCTATGAGCTACGCTTACGTCCAGTTATGGTCGGCAATAAGCTGAAATAAAGTCATTTAAATTAATTTCCATATAATGAAAATGTCTACTTTAGTTTTAATAATAGGTATAGGTATGTATAAGTACATTTCGAAATTGTTATCGATTCGATTGTTCGGTCGCGGATTCGAGTCCCGCTGGAGGCATAGTATATCAACTGTCTGGAATCCGTAACACAAGCCTCGTAGCTTAACACGGAACTAGATGGCGCTGTGTGTAATAATGTCATATACGAATAGGAGATGTAACAATATCTTTTCACAATGCGTACTGTATAAAAGCAATTCGAATTTAGTATCTCCCTAGTGTCTTCTCACGTATACAAGTAATAACCCATGGGACCTACTAGTAGCATGATAAAAACTCTACAGCACTCTCGAGCCAATAAAGTATCAACTATTTTCACGCAAAATATACGACACTATACGTCAATATGTCGTTTCGTTGCTATGCAAAGACGATTACGGTAAACGAAATATATGTACTTTCAAATTTAATATATAAAATGAAGCATCTATAAATGAATAATTGATTATACTAGTGGTCGGAATTAGATAATAATATATATTGGAAATTTGACGGAACAATCATTTCTTTATTTATTTATTTATTTATTTGGATTACCAACAGAAATTACAATAATTTTCATGACAGTAATAATTTACATAATAAATTATAAGTATAATTGTATTTCTTTTTATAGGTAATCACAGCATGCAATATTATTTTAAAAATTGAGGGATAAAAAGATTTAAAAGTTGATTTTATTTACATAATATTAGTAAATTGATATTAATCATCATCACTACATAGTATAAAACAAAGTCGTTTCCCGCTGTCTGTCTATCCCTATGTATGCTTAGATCTTTAAAACTACGCAACGGATTTTGATGCGGTTTTTTTCGAAAGAGTGCTTCAAGAGGACGGTTTTGGTATATATTTTTGTCAAGTTTCTGTATACATAGGCGACAATTTTGACGATACCTGTGGCGCAGTTTGTAGTGACCCTACTTGCTGCGCCAGCGGTCCCGGGTTCGAGTCCCGCTGGGGGCATATATTTGTTGAGCACGAATGTTTGTACTCCAGTCATTGGTGTTTATATTAATTATAATATGTATGTATTTAAACTTATATATGTGTAGTATATCAACCATCAAGTATCCATAACACAAGGCTCGTACCTTACCATGGAACTAGATAGTGCTGTGTGTAAATGTCCAAACATATTTATTTATTTATTTATAGTGATTATCAATTATCTAATGGTGGAGGAAATTATCGTGAGAAAATCGGCTTGTCTGTGAAAATCTAATAAGTTTTCGAAGGTCATGTAAAGTCCACCAATCTGTGTTTGGCCAGAGAAGTGGATTATCGCCGGATGCTCCTCACCTTAAAGGGAGGCCCGTGTCATTTCATGTACATAAAATACTGGTAAAAACCTTTAAAAATGTGATGAGATTAATAAACTTTCCGCACCTAAGTATATATTTTTTGGTTGCTATGGGATTTCCGAAACAGGCTTTGTCAACTCGTTTGTGATATTGCGCTTATTTCATCATGCTAATATAATTATTTATTAGAATATCTAGCTTACGGCTATGATTCACCTTAACTTATGTCTAAAAATTGGTGGTGGTTATAGTTTATTATCGTCTTAAGGTTTGTATTGCCTGCCATGAATAAGTTAAATCTATGTAGTACGTAAAATTTTGTCCTAATAATAATAAAAAGAATAGCGCTAAGAGAAGGCTGCACTATCTATGTCTCCAGAGGAAGAGGGGAATTCACAATGATTTGTTAATCTCATTTATTACTAACTTCGCGTTACTGGCATATGCCGCTTAATTCACCTGGTAACTACTTAAATCAGCGCGACTCGTGGGAGTTCCTGGAAGTAGGTCCAAGAATTTTTGCAATCGGATTTCTTATGTGAAAATTTAAGGGGTTACGACTTTAGATACCTTATCTATATTCTTCATATTACAACTTCTAGTCACCCAGGACTCAGCAAGTTAGCAGAAATTAACTTACAATTAGTATTTAGCTTTTATTGAGTATTGCTTAGAAATAATAAATAATTACTTATTATAAATTAATTAATATCTATTATATTTTTCATTATTATTTTTTTAATTTCATTTCCGGTTTTGATAACCGGTTAGAAACCGAAGTCCTTTAAGTCTACAAGTCTTAAACAGGTGATTCTAAAACAGTTATTTCTATAATTATTTTGAATATAGAATTTATTAATTTAGAAAATTCAATCAAAATTGTAATTAGAACTTTTTAAGCAAGCAAAAAATTGGAAATGGCGAATAGGTATTTCCATATATTTCACAGGTTACGATTACGAAAAAGCTTTTACTATTACAGTTAATCTACACTAATATTATAAAACTGAAGAGTTAGTTTGTTTGTTTGGTTGGTTGAACGCGCTAATCTCAGGAACTACTGATCTGAATTGAAAAATTCTTTTTGTGTTGGACAGTTCATCTATCGAGGAAGGCTATAGGCTATTACATCACGCTTCGACTAATAGAAGCGGAGCATCAATGAAAAAATATATTCCAAAAACGGGAAGGGCGAAGTATCATACCACGTAACTCAAAAAAAATTTGGTTTCCGGTCTTTAGAACGCGTGCGAAATATATACCTAAAAATAGTACAGCCAACTTTATCATAGGAAAAGCGAAATACGCAAACAGCGGTCCATATTTACCTGCAAGTAATAAAAAGTTTTCCCCAAACTGTCAGCAACATTCGAACCATTCTCTGACGCTTTAAACTCAACGAAACATAAATTGTGTACGCCTATCTATATAGTAACTGAAGCTCGAATTTATTAACTTTTTATGAAAAAGACTAGCGATATGCCCTTGATTCAGTCGGGTGTGTTCCAAGATAACAAATTAACACACAAACAAACTTCAACTACTTATAATTATAGTAGTCTGAATCGCGACTTCTGTATTTTTATTCTAAACAAGACCTTCGTCGTAACATTTTTAAGATTTAAGCTCAGGAACTTCGATGTAAAGGATGTGACTGACATGGATTATCCTATTATATTTTTATGTTTTAGTTTTCCACCAGATATTAATTAGTAAGCTGTAAGAAACCATTAAAATAGCTCAAAATATACTAATACCTAAGTTATAGTCTTGAATATACTGCTATATTTAAAACATGGTCATGTTTTTCTGTTTATAATTTAAATTTAACGACGAACGAACAACGAAGTCGCAAACACAAACTAGTACAATTATGTAATTTAATCTATTTATGGTTACCCATTAGTACAGACCCTCTGTAATTCGCTATTACCACACTACTTTATTATGCAGAGCTCCACAAACCTTTGCATAACGTCGGTTGAAATCGCCGCCGTAAATTACAGCCTGATTCCATTTCGCGAATACCTGTCATGTTTGTATTAATCTTTGTATACTAATTTTTGACCACGTCTCCACTCACATAATTTATCTTTAGAGTTGTTATTTATTAATAGCAAGAGCAACTCACCCTTTTTTCGCTCGTGTTTTTGCGATGCGATCGCAGATAGCCAAAAATTTTAAAATTATAAACATCTGCATCGACAATAATGACTATTTTAATAAGATTTTCCAAAAAAATAAATGTACAGATGACTGACAATGTATATATATATATATATATATATATATATATATATAGACATTGCCAGTCATCTGTCCATACGCGCTTGATAAAATAAGTAATAAATATGTAATGAATTATAATAAAATATATAGTAATTTATTAATATATAAAGTAATAAAGCAGCAATAAGAATATTTCCTCTTAATATTAAAGTATTAGAGAGTAGTTTAAAGCTTTTGTTATTTCTATAATTTCCAAATTTCTATCACGCGCTTAAAAAAATTGCTCGTTAATTTTGTTCTACGTATATTATAATGTATATTAAAAGATATACTGAAGTAAATTAAAAAAAAAATCTTTGGTTTGACTATAAAGTAAACTATATTACTACCGTGACGTAGGAAATAGTAAAAAAAAACTGTAGTTGTGATTGTTAATACTCGTACTTGATGTACCTACTCGTATTTTTAGTTTAATTAATTTTATTTAACGTCGTCAATTACATTTCGGTACATATAACGACATCTATTGACATATGTTCGAACTATATCTACCCTAATGATATCGCCTTGAACTATGACCTACCCAGGGTTCGTCTTTTACTTCCTCCATCTTAATTAAGGTTTTGGTGGATTTATTTAAATTTTTGATTCCCAACGACCAACATTTTATCACCAAAATATATTAAAAAAACATTAAAATTGTAAAATATGTTCTCTACTATTTTTCTCGTTTCTCAAGAATGAATGCTACTTTATGTAAGTATATGTAGGTATGTAAGTTGTCGTTAGGCTTCGTAATAATTTTTGGGACTTTGGTAATGTTAGTCTCTCCCTCCTGTAACCTGTAAACAAAAATCAAAACAAAACCGTGAAAATATCCAAAAGAACAGTCTCACTCAAAATACCAAATATCCGCGTGAATCTAAAAACGTAGGTATTATATGAACCAATAGACACATTTTACAATAAACTTTATTAAAAACTCAAGAATATATCAAAATTATTAAAAAAAAACAAAAACAAATCTATACCGCAGGACGCGGCCATTTTTCATTTCAATGTAGGTAGGTATAATCTATCTCTCTGACTTTCATCCTTTCATTTCATTCTGGCGTGTTTGAATAATAAACTATATATACTAATAATAAAATGGTTGGATAACCATCTTTACAAACTTTCATATTTATAATATTAGTAGGATTTCATAATTAGGTACCTAATAGTAGTAATAATGTTAGGTACATTAACAATTTCGTAATACTTTTGATAACTTGGAACCCTCCGTATTTTGCGGTCGCTTGTTAAATTAAAGTCATAATAATTAAAAACTAGTCTCTTCGTTAACAAAACTAGTCAGAGTTACTCAAAATAGATGGATCTTCTTTACATTTCAAAATAATAATAACTTAAATGTTAGCTTCATTGGCTGTACTAGTGCATGCTTCGCACTCAACATCCTAAGAAACTTTAAATTAAAAAAAATTTTTAGATGCAACTTTAAACTATAAAATATGAAAGGCTTTTGTACAACTGGTTTCCACAGACTTTTACTATCAGTAAACTTGTAAACTAGCCCTGAACCTCTTAATAAGTCAGTTATTTTATATTAAATAACAAACAATTATAATTTGTTTATTTGAAAGCTTATTAACACACGGATGTTTCTTATAGGTGGTAGGTATGAAAGAATTTCCAGAATTATCTAATAAGAAAAAAATACTTCTGTCTCCGCATAACTTAATGCATTAATCGTTTTGATCATCAATGCTAACCAGTTTGCGTGTTAACCTCAAGTTAAGAGGAATTCAGAAAATTATATTCATCTCTTTCTTTAATATGATAATTAACCCTCTATCTCACTCAGATAGCTATCATAAACTTGACCTTAAGAACAATATTTCTATATTTTGCGTTATTTAGTAAGAACCAAGCGCGTAGGGCGCGTGTGTTATTATTTGTGTAATTAAATAAGTTAGTTTGCAATTTATGACCAACAAAAATGGTAAGAAATCAAGTAGAAAGTGCAAAAAGTGCTTAGTGATAGTATAATAATTATAAAAGTGTAAAGGAATTTTTTGGTGAAGTGAACAACCGGTTTCCATACGTGGATGCAAACTGACATTTCAAAGTTTAAGGAAAACTTCTGATAAAGCAGGATATCGATCATTGAATATTATATTTAATAATTAATATTAATAGTGTGTCCGTCATGCAATGTCAGGTTATCGCATACGTAACATTAGAAGTTGAGGGTCAGATTTCCGGGATGTATGGATTAACGTCGTCTAGATATTATTGAGAAAAAGGCTTGTAACGGTCTTTGTTTTAACTTACGTACATATATTTTCAAAGTTTATATGAGTAATTCAGTTCTTCAGACAGTAGCAATATTCAAAAATATTTTTATATACGCTTTTCAAATGGCACGTTAAGAGTCCATAAAACTAAATAAAAGCACTAGATATTATTAGGTACCTATATAAAAAAAATATATTGACAACCTAACTTCATAGAAAGACAAGTTATCTTTTGTTGTTGTTGTGACGTGTTGTTGATTGCTTCCGTGGCTAGCATATACTAATAATACCTAATATTCTAAGATTATTATTATCTAAATAATAAACATAAATGAATACACAAACATATTTATCTCAACTGTTTTATTATTTTAAGCAAAGGTCTAACTATGATTTAATTAAAGAATTATTAAATATAATCTCAACAGAAAAAAAGTTAATTAGAGTTTTTCCTCATTTGTAAAAACGCCGATATCTCAATACCTTGCGTAATAAATAAGTTTACGTAAAGTAATGACTGATGTAATATAAATAGTACCTAGTTCGGGATCTTATCAGGAACAAAGAAAAATTTGTTCAAAGAAATGTCAATAGATGGCGTTAAGTATATATAGAATTGTTATTTAGGCTTGTGTAGAATCATCAAATTAATAAAATAAATCTATCCATAATTAAAATACTTAGTTAGTAAATATTGCGAAATATTGGTCTCATAAATATTTATCGTATAATACTAGATAATAGTTTGACGACACGTTTTGGCTTAGTTTGTACTTGCTGCGCTAGCGGTCTGGGGATCGAGACCCGCTGGGGCCATTTATTTGTTGAGCACAAATGTTTGTACTGCAGTCATGCATGAGTGTTTATATTTATAATATGTACGTATTTAAAGTTATATTTGTAGTATATCAACTATCTGGTATCCGTAACATAAGCCTCTTAGCTTAACACGAAACTACATAGCGCTGCGTGTAATAATGTCCCAAAATATTTAGTTGTAAATAAGTATTTAAAAGTCAGTTTAACAAAATTAAAGGCAGATTTTTCTTCATTATACATATTTTACCATACATAAATTATTAATATTTGTAAAGTTACATTGAAAGTTTACAGTTCAACGCCATCTATCGTTTATTTAAGCCAACATAATCCTTATCTGAAAGTAGCCCTATTAGTTCCGTCCATTCCCATCTGTGGCATCAGGCATGTGTAGTTACAACGTAGCACTAGCAAGTACTACATGTACTAATGATATGAACTTCGTACATAACTCAATGGAGATTTTAGTGACAATGGCATTTCCCATTAAGATAAAGGAAATTATTGAATCTGCTATCGTTTTAGATACACTTTATAGTTTATAACGTTAATAATTAGGTAAAAGACTCAATGAGAAGAGAGAAATAGAAGTACATATTAAATACAGATATTTGTTTTAAACTTACGATTACCTGCGGTTTTTACGCTAACCTATGTATTTATATTTTGTCCATAACTACTAACATTATGTAACTTAACTTAAATTCATGGTGTAACTGAAATATAATATTATTGTTTATATTTGTCAAGTCTCTTTCGCCAGTTCTTCTCAGGTCAAAGGTTTCTTTTTGCTGAAGTGGTGGTAGAATCATGACGTTCAGTAAGAAATTATAACAATTTTATGCTAAATAAAATATTTTGATTTGATTTGACATACATATCTGATAACGCCTACCGAATTCTAAAATCTGATGTTATGGCAACACCAGCTTTTATCTGTAAACCCCAAAATTATAATGAAATAAGTAATCTTAAGAAAACATTAATTACAAAATATATAATGTCCTCCCGACCGATTCCGGCCACGGCGGCCAATCACATTGAGACTAGCCAGATGTAGTGCATAAGTGTACGCACAGACACAAGTGCAATCTCTATTCCTTATCGCTCTCTATATATGAATAGACTAGCGACTAACCATCACTCCGCTTGAGTTCGTCCCTTGATACCGTATATTTCTAAGGGATGTGATATTTTCCTGCTGTAAAAATTATTTTAACGTTGACCCGAAGAACCAGCTATCATCATACCTAATTTCATTAAAATCTGTTTAATGGTTTTCTCGTGATATAGTTGGATAGACAGACAGAAAGAGTTCTAAAAACTATTGGTTTATATTTCGATAGCAATAACTATTCCAATAAGATATTGAAAAAAATTGTTTATTTTATCTCGACTCACAATTTAATATACCTACTCATATTATGTATAATTTTAATTATTACAAATGCGAAGTATATTTTTACGTATCGCATATTTAAATATTCTTCGTCTGGTCATCGAAATACCTAAATGTTAGTCTCCATAAACTAAATAAAAACCAGTCCGTTCTTGGCATTTGAATGTTCAATTTTAAAAAAACAAAGACGCGATTTCAATTTTTTCTCACAAATTATGTTTTGCTAATGATTTTGAATGCATTCACCTGTAAAGTAAAAACCCAGAAACGCGTACGTAAAAGATTTAGTTTTCCATCTCTGCTTACTATTTAATAATATATTTATAACAACTTATAATAATTTAATCATTTCCAACTCTATGTCTCTATCTCTCTTACACTAAACATTCATATCAATATTTGGCAAATTAAGTAAGTACGTTTTAATTTAAAATAAAAGAACGACATAAAATACTCCTAATAACATCAACTGTTTGGCAGTGAAAATCCTATCAAAATGGATCCAGCCTTTTCGGAGATTAGCCGGGACAAACAAACAGAGAGAAAAAAGAATTAAAAAAATGCTTTTTCATACGAAAACACCTGTTGTGTTGACATCAGAAACAGATATATCAATAATTTATTTAACTGTAGTCTGTACGAAGTAGAAATACAATGACAGGATCCCAGGAAACTTTGAAATAGCTTATATTGTCTAATCAGTAAAATGTTAACTTAGTCGTAACTATTTTTTTTTTTCAAACATAATGCACTAACTCATTATTTTATCCTTACATAGAAACATACACGAAAAAATATGTGAAAAGAAGAAAGTTTATATTAAGTTAAACTTGTGCACTTTTTATCACATGTTTATAACAGTATTCGTTTAAAATTGGAATTCATATTTTGTAGAAGACTTTATTAATAATAATCGTTAAATCGACCTCAGTATCGAACAACTAATAACAAGTTATTGTTAACCGCATACATTTCGCAATGGAAAAGGCCGACATAACCACAGCTTAGAAAACTGGTAATTTATTAATTAAAATAATGTATTTATATCTATCACTAGCATTTTCCTACAGTTTTAAATATACTTATACAGACCTAATAAATTAAGTTAAGAACTAAGAAATTCCCAGCGGTGGGACGTTAAAATGGACTGAATACTATAAATTCTATTCTATACGTGGGAAACATACGTAATAATGATTATGGTCGATATGAATTTTGACCACTGGACTCGCACTAGTGCTAAATTATAAATATTATTAACTAGCGACTCGCCCTCGCTTCGCTTCGCTCGGTACCGTCCCTAAACTTTCCGCGGGATCGTCTAGTAAATGTATACATTAACTTGACAAATTATATACTTAAACATTCCTCCTGAATCCCTCTATCTATTAAAAAACTGCATCAAAATCCGTTACGTAGTTTCAAAGATCTAAGCATACATAGGAACACCGGGAGGTGACTTTGTTTTATAGGTACTACCTATACAGTGAAGTACACAACCCCCACATCAGTCCTTACAAAACTTCTCATTTATAATAAAAAATAATGACGTAGGTATACAGTGTCTTCTAAAACTACATAATATTATATCCGCATTATTTTAAATTATACATTAGCGAAAATTTTAATTAGTCAAATTGTTGCAGTATTAGCTTAGCATATTTGAATCTGTTTTACTATATTAAAAAAATATGTATATTGAAAATCTACAAAATTGACATAAATCACTTCGTCTGCCACAACCAGGCTATAGTACATTTTAAAGCGATTTTAAATAACATTAAAAAAACGATACCGAATTTGTCGCTATTTTAGGAAGAACTTGTATTCAGCCTTTTTTAACGTCCACCCTTCAATACGACGGGATATTAAAATAACACCGCGATGACTCAATGCTTATCTAGTAACTAGCGACTCGCCCTCGCTTCGCTCGGGCCCTTCCCTAGATTTAGCACAGGCAAAGCCGCGGGATCCGGTAGTTATGCATATAAACCTTCCTCTTGAATCACTCTATATATTAAAAAAAACCGCATCAAAATCCGTTGCGTAGTTTTAAAGATTTAAACATACATAGGGACATAGGGACAGAGAAAGCGACTTTGTTTTATACTATGTAGTGATAGTGATGTAGTGATTAATAAAAATGAATGTTGCCAAATGCAAAACTCGAGAATGGCTGAAGGTAGTCATAGGACTACCTTTCATAGATTAATTATAAACACATTCATGCAGGTGCCAATGCAAGACAATGGTCTGTATACATACTATTATAAAATTGTACGTAACAGGGTCAAAGTTGCACATTGAATATTGAATAAATGGACGTAATATAAGCTAAGCCAACATTTTTGTATTTTTATCAATCCGTCTGTTACGATTAGGTAGGTATACTTGGTAAGGGCTAAAATCAAAATTATTAAAACTATACTAATATTAAGCTAGCTATCTTTATGATAGGTCACATATAAGATATAAATACTCTTATAAGTTTCTCTCGTACCCGTTTTCCCTATAAATAAATAAATTAATAAAAATAATGTTGGGACATTACTACACACAGCGCCATTCAGTTCCGTGGAAAGCTACGAGTCTTGAATTACGGATACCAGATAGTTGATATATTAATAACATATATATTATAAATATAAACACCCATGACTGGAGTACAAATATTCGTGCCTAACAAATGAATGTCCCCAGCGGGACTCGAATCCGCAACAGCTGGCACAAAATGTAGGTTATTACGTTATTACAAAACCAAACGTGTCTAATAAAGAAAATATGTTAATGTATTAAAAAAACTATAAATTAGTTTTAATTTGGTAAAGCAATAATATTTAATGTTTTGATATATTATAGATATTGATTCAATTTGTTTCATTAACATTTTAAAAATATATTTTCTCATCATTTTTAAAAGGACACTTGTCTCCACAGCAAATAGTCATAACCGATAATATTTAAAATATCGTTTAATAAATATTTTAAAATAGAATTTAAAATGTTATATAAAAGGTCATATTTGGAATATCAAATATTAAACCTTAAAGATTGATATTTAACCTACACTTTAAAGTCATATAAATAAATAATTAAATAAATATGTATGGACATTATAACACACAGCGCTATCTAGTTCCGCGGTAAGCTACGACACTTGTGTTACGGATATATAACTTTTAAATACATACATATTATAAATAAAAACACCAATTACTGGAGTACAAACATTCGAGCTAAACGAATGAATGCCACAGCGGGACTCGAACCCGCGACCGCTGGCACAGAATGTGGAGTTATTACAAACAGTGCCAAACGTGTCGTCGAATTATAACACTTGGAAATCCTAGCTGCCTCACTACTTGTAAAATAAAAATACATTTACGAACAAATCTTTAAATGCAACGTCGTTACAACATAAACTAAAACATACTACGCTACGCCAGCAGTTAAATTGTACTCAGAATAATGTTTCAATTAGATAATATAAATAATTGGCCTGGAAAATTGCTGACATGTTTGTAGACCACGGTTTGATGAGAAACGTTTGAACTGATTTTATACTACCTATTTGTATAATGCTATTGATATTAAATTTATTATGAAATATATAGATAATACATAGGTGACTTTTATAATTTTTATTACTTGACTTGGGGGGAAAAGGTTACACACTAAAGGTGATTTATTATCAAAATTACCCTATGTCCTTTACAAGATCTCAACCTATCTGCATTCTTAATTTTATGCAGCGGACCAAGAGTGAAAAAGTTACAAACAAAAAAAGTTCCTTTCCTATTTTTAATCTATGTACATATAAATAAAAGCTGGCTCAAATCTGTAAACCCATTTTTGTTTAATGGAAGATCTTTAAAATAATAAATAAAATTGATATTAATTGTCGAATAAATATGACCGTTTTAAAAATACGTCAGAACACACCCGACCGGAACGAGCGTGAATCGCTTGTAAAAAATAAAAATATATAATGTTCACCTCCTAGTAATGACTATTAATAAACATATAACGTTTACCTACTAAGAATGTTAACCACGTTTTTGTAAAAGATTTGACAATTTACTTATTAACAACAATCAACCTCTATAAATAGATAGTTAATACATTTAATGTTTCGAAGTGACAAATTGGCTCAATTCTTTGGTCAAAACTTATTTTACCTTTACCTTTAATATAAAATTAATTTCACACTTTTTTGCCATCATACCAAGTTGCACGTGTTAACAGACAAAAAACTGTTATTAAAAACTTTGTTTTATTCACGTCACAAGTAACTAAGAAGCTAAAAATATTACTTTGGTTTGGTGTAAAGCTACTTAATACTTAGAAATGTATGTTAGTATTTTTTATACGTAAAGAAAAGACTATTTCTTCATTCGTAGAAAACTACGCAAACGTAGCATATATATTATCATAGAAAAATATATTTTATAATGGTTTTACCCAATACGCGCGACATAGGTACAATATCTTCCTTTAGCGGAACTCTTTATCTCCCTCTCTCTCTCTCTCCCTCTCTCTCCCCCTCTCTTCCTCTAACTCTCTCCCTCTCTCTATCTCCCTCTTTCGCTCCCTCTTTGGAAAGTCATAAAACAGAAAAATAAAATAAATTTTCTGTAAACCTAATTAATGAAGACCACTATAACTCACATTAATTACTCATTATATATAAACTTTCTTAAAACAAAATCAAAAATATTTGTATTTTACTCATAAAGACTAAATACTCAAAGATGTCGGTATATAAAATACTAATTTAATGTTATTAATTTATTATTTCAAATTTTCAATTTAAATTTGATTTACTTGACCTTTCCTCGTCGCGATTGCTGTTTTGTTATTATTTCTTATAAGAATATATTAATTTACAAAAATTTTAAATGTTGTATGTGTAAACGTTGTATACAGGTAGCGTAATTGTGTTCCCTGTGCTCTATTTTAAAAGAATAGTTTCATTTTTTATTGTTTACACTAAAACTCGAATTGAAAATCACTACGGCTACTGGCTAGCCACTACACGAATATGAGAACCACAGAAGTTGGATTCATTATTCAAAGTCTCCCCAAGAATTTTTTTCAAGTTCATTCCACCCTTACAATGATATTCGCACAAACAGGCGCACATCCATGAAATATTTATTTTTATTTTATTATAATGATTTTTTATTTAAATATTTATTATTTATATGCCTGTTTTATCTCATATGAACAAAATGGAAAAATATTACATTTACGTACTCGACATCACTAGTATTTAGTACTTTACCTTTTAAAAATCAGTGGCGTGATTTTTTCTATATCTATGTAGCTCATGTTTTTAGTAATGTGAACTACAAATACGTAAGTGCTTTTTAAATGTCATTCGTGTAAAAAAGCCTATAATTTAAATGAACCTTTTAAGCTTCGCCGTCGGGTAATCAACATTTACATAGAGGAAAAATTACTTTTTTTTCTAACATTTAATTATATTAAAACATATACGATAAATTATTTTATTTTTTATTTTGTATTACTTACAACAAACTATTAAATTATAAAATATAGGTGAAATAAAATAAAAGTATATCTGTAGTCAATTAATGATGTTCGCAAAAACATATAAAAAGGGTGTTTTTTGTCTTTATTTATTATATAATAATTCTAAACAATGTTAACTTTTTTTTTTTATAGTATACATATATTTTATTCATTAATTATTAATTACTACAATTTTATTTACAATAAAGGAAATTAAAAGTAAACTTAACTATATGTACAAAGCAAATATACACTTAATTATTACTGTACAAGTCGTGTCCGCGCGGAATAGTGGCAAGAATGCTGGCCGCATTCCCCCGCTGAATGGCAATGCCGATTCTTTGGGCGAAAAATGAGCCAGCTCTCCTGTCACCAGTAGAGGTGATAAGACGAGGTGTTATGTCTTTTAAAAAATGCTTAGCACTTTGACTCCATGGCCCAAGGGTTTCTACAGCAAAAGGTATAAAAATATAATTTTGACTAAGGGAGGCATATTTACGTAACTTGAGAAGCTCAGCCTTCTCCGCCGCGGCCCCCACTTTAGACGCCGTCTCCCTGATGTACTGTAATTTTACATACACAATATGTATTGTAGTTCATCTATACATATAATAAACTATCAACTAACCCTCGCCTTTCTCGGGTTCGTCACTAGATTTAGCGAGAGTGATCAGTGAAGTCGCGGATTCCACTAGTATATTATTATAAATTATAGTCTAGGTGATATTCTGATGTGTAAGCTATATTACTGTAAAGTTTCATTAAAATCCATTCAGTAGTTTTTACATGAAAGAGTAATAAACATACATTCGTTCGTTTATAATATTAGTAGGGATACTAACGAGTCTGTCTGTCTCTTTCTTTACCTGTTTTTAAAAACAGGATATTCTATAATGTTACACAACATAAGATCAAATCTGACCATACGTTTTAAAAAATCAGTGCACATACAAAAAGACAATCGCGATGAACCATATTAGATTTTATATTTGTAATTTATAGTAATCATCATCATCATCAGCCCTTATTAACGTCCCACTGCTGGGCACGGGCCTCCCTCAGTACGAGGGGGATCAGGCCATAGTCCAATTTATAGTAATACTTGTTATAAAATCTAAAAAAAATATAAAGTAAAAATGTACAAACTTAATTATATGGAATCGTTTTATCAACTTGTAACAGAATTACGCATTTTGATTCTACTTTGTATAAACGCTCAGTGACGAGAGCTGTCGTTAAAAATTGTGAAATTACCTAAATATCATAATTTTAATAAATATTTCTATTTATTTTTAAAATAGGTTACTTTAAGGGTCTGTATACAGAATAATTATAGACCTTGCCTGGCGCAATACAAGTAACGACTCTAATACGTAGGTTACTCGTTCAAATACTACTCGATGAAAGTGTTTTAGGCCATGTCGATTGATTCTTGCAAAATCTTTCATAGCCGTGGGGCAAGTGTTTTGTTCACCTGTTACTTAAAACGGTACTGATCTCTTTTTATAATATACATATTAGCATAATACGTATATCTTCAGGAAGATAGTATTTACTCAATGAAGAAATGGAACTGGTTGTTCATTTTCATAATTGTACCTATTTGAACAATAATGGACTAGCTAGACATAATTGGTTTTATATATTTCAACGTCGATGGACTAGAAGCTATGAATTTATATTTTGTATACATTTTATAAACTACCGAAACTCTTTTCTTGTTCATTTCGAAGACTTTACAATTTTGTTACAGATTGGAGCGTTAATTCTAGTCATAGCCCTATTCGCACCTACCCATGAACAAAGCACGCCATTATCGCCATGCCCCAACGTGTTTATGTACGAACCAGCGGGCAACGAGCCAGGACGATGGTACGGGGTTGTCAACCTATCAACAGATAGCACTTTACATTCGTTATGGCTGAACATAGTGTTAGACAGCAAGGCAGATATTTTAGGAGTGAGTTTCTATATTATTCTGTCCCAATTATAGTATCATTTGATTCTATTCTGAGTACTTTATTCACAATGTTTTTGTTTACTTTCGCAGAACTGGGTTGGTGATGTCACTACTACTAATAATATTGACTTTAAAATAGAAAACACGAAAATGAAAATCCATCCAGGACCGGCAGTGGCTGTACGATTTTTCGTTCAGTACAACCAACTCAATAAAGTACCACGTGTTCAAGAAATCAGACTGAATGGAAGAGAAATTTGCAATGCGAAATTACCGCAACCAGCAGCTGATGTTGATAATATTAGACCAGATCCAACATCAATCAAACCTAGACCTGATACAAAACCTGTAAGACGTCCAGATCAGTCGTCCGCATCGGTTGATCGACCTATTGATAGACCAAATGATAGACCTACAGATATTAGGCCTGTCGAAAGCAGACCAGAGACTAGGCCTGGGCAATACAACAAACCGACCATTAGACCAGAAGACAGGCCTGAAACAAAACCAGTATTTGGTAGACCAGCAGGTGAAGGACCTGTGTATGTACCAAGTTCTAATCCATCAAATCAACCAAGCAATGTTAATCCTTACAGCATGTAAGTGTCTAACTGAGTTCACGTAAACATCATAAAATATGCACTATACTTAAATAATAAACTATTCGTATTATTTTTTTTCCTATTTTTGAAGCTAATTTGTCTGTCGAACAGAACTTTGCATGACCTAATACAGTATTCTTCAATTCTTTTAAATATTGTGCATTTTTTTCTATTAAACAGCTTTAAGATATTTGCATGTAGCAACTTATAGATCTTTCACTTGGGTCATTTCCAAGTTCTTCCATGTCTGTTCTATGTAGAAATTGTAGCTAACGCGTTACATCGCGCTCGTTAACAGTGGTGGTGGCACTGTCCCAGAACAGAGCGTAACAGAGCGAAGACCGTATCAGGTGACTGCATTGCCCTATCAACCCCCCTCTCCGTCTGATGATGATACAGATGATAGGTATGAAGCTTACAAAGTATATAATATATAATACATCATAGGAGACCGAAGAGCTGGCAGCTACCTCGGACAAAGAATTAGTCTAGCTATCCAAAGGGGGAACGCTGCCAGTATCTTCGGAACCTTGCCTAAAGGGACTCCTTTTAATAATATATTTTAGTTATTATATTATATTTTTTAAGGTTTTTAGTTTTAGTTACAATTTTAACAGTAATAGTTAAGTGTATATTTTCTTTGTGTATATAGTTAAGTTTACTTTTAATTTCCTTTATTTAGATAATTATTGGAATCTATTAAATATGATACACTTATAAAAAAATATATATTATAATAATATTTACGAAACATATTGACATGTTTGGCTCAGATTGCTGTGCCAATGGTCGCGGGTTCGAATCCCACTGGAGTAATTCATTTGCGTGATGAACAAAATAGTTTGTAATCCAGTCACGGGAGCTTATATATTTTGTAATATGTATGTATTTGAAGTAATAGATGTGTAGTGTTTCAATTATCTGGTATGTATAACACAAGGCTCGTACTTTATTATGGAACTAGATGGTGTTGTGTGTGGCACAATATTTTTTTTTAAATTAAACCGGTGTATAACCCACGACGTATTTCTCCAGCGGTATATATGAAACTGCGCTGCCTGTTAACTTCCGGTGGGGAAACCGTGACGGGTTCCCCAGCATCATCAAAAATTATTACGTTATTAACGAATATTATACTAGTTTGTCTTATTGAATAAAACATCAGAAAGTATTAATTTTCAGTTTATGTAAAACGAGCATGTATTAAAAATCTTAACAACGATGATTTGTTTAAATAATACTTTCTATACAGTAAAGCGGATCCAGCAGAATACTTCAATGGTGGGGTGCTTTTGGTAACTCCAGACACAGTTGGAGGCGCTATAGGAGGCAAGCCGAAAAATGTAAGTCATTTTTTAAATGTAATTATTACTCACGTTCCCTTGCTTTACTCGGGTACGATCCGAGGTTCTTATATCATTCGTTGCTTATCTGAAGGCATACGCACTTTATTTATTTTGCAAAGTATTGATTATTTATTAACATCTCGTAGTCGTATAATACCTAATGATTGATAGATATTAGAAAACTGTTTCGGTGTGCTAATGCTATAGGATCTTGAAGATCTTGGTTCAAGTCCAAGGTTCGAGTTGGGCTATAACAACAACGCAGTTATCACTTCTTATTGCTTACTTCATAGTAAAAAATATACGTAACTGGTGGTTTCGATAAACGATGCTTTTGTTTGTCCATACAAGGATATCACACATCGAACTAATATACTTATTAATTATTTAATTTAGAATTAAAAACTTTTACTAAGAAATATGAGTTCGTATTAATCATGGGCACTTTACTATCTATTAATATACCACAATAATAATTAGCTATACAAGTATAAAGTAATTCCCCGTTTTGATGACATTTAAATTACAAAAAATCTTGTTTATGCGACCGGTTATTAGTTAATAACCGGAATGAAAACGACGACTTTTTTCTTGTATCATAAAATAATACTAGACATATTGCTTATCTTCAAGATTCTGGTTCACTGTTTTATATTTTTATTTATACATGATGTACTATGATGACACTACGACATAAGAATTTTATTATTAACGCGAGTTAAAGACTTTGACCTTCATCTTTTATATTAATAAAGTCATCTTACCCTATTCCAATCTTAAAAAGATTGGCCTTCCATGCAGGAGATTTAGAGCACAAGATGAACAGCTTTACTTACCCTCTGAGATAAGGAATGTTTTTTTTAATATTATATTAATGCAAAGACCCCGTTTGGTTCAGTTTGTAGTGACCCTACTTGCTGTGCCATTGGTCACGGGCTCGAATCTTGCTGACCATTTATTTGTCAGATGGGCACAAATATTTGTAATCCAGTGGTTATATGGATTATAAATATATGTGGGAACATTATTACACACAGCGCCATCTAGTTCCGCGGCAAATCTGTGTTATGAATACCAAATAGGTGACACACTGCACAAAAATAACTTTAAATACATATTATAAATATAAACACCCGTGATGAATACATTTATATACATTTATACACATTATAGTGTGATGTATCAACAAGCTGGAATCCATTAGCAGAAACTTTGGAACTAGATGGTGCGAAATTAACACGCAATATATTCTTATTCATACTCGAGTTAACTAATTATGAGTAACTCCATGGTTTGTTAAAAATACAACAGCCAATAAATAAAGTGACTGATAGAAAAAAGGTTGTTACGAGAATACACGAAGTAATACGTAATTAAGTAAATCATGTAGCATAAAATGTCTTCAAATGGCACGCATATGGTTTAGTTGATTCCGTGTTTATTTCACATTATCTGATACTAGTATTGACTAAACAACCGATGTTTTTATATATTATGACATCATATTATTTTATTGATTGTACTTCAGGGTATGCGTAAATTATACTACAATTATTAAAATTATGGAAGTTTGTACGTAGAATATGTATTACAAGTTTATGTGTGTATGTTTCTTACTGCTTCGAATTGAAACGGCTCTAGTCTCTACAAAGATTATATAATAATGAATAGATATTGTTTATGGGCTAAAGTACTCTCTGGACATAACTCTCTACATTAAGGGGTTCTTTTTAGATTTTTGCCTGTTTTTATAAAAACTTAGGGGTGAATCTAAGCGAAATGAAAGCTTACTGGTGACAATATACTTTCATAATACTTATTCAAAATTAGAGAAAATTATATGATCATATATATCTTTTCTATATTTAATATATAATAGCTATATAGCTAGGTATATACTTGTAACTGTTAAATAGCCACTTACGTCTATTCGATATATTCAATCATGATAATTTGTATCATTCACACAAAACTCTAGTAAATACCTACCTATATTTTAGTATGTCTAGAGTAGATACATAGTTGAATAATTAATTATTATACCTAAGCCACATCCATTTAAACTGAAATTTGTAAACTTATTACGAGTATAAGTGAAAATTTGAAAGTTATCATTCTTTTTAAAGCAAATATTCTACTTACAAATATTGTTCGTGTTTTTATAAGTGCATTAATAAAATAATTTGGAAATAATAATCAGAAGCACTATTAACCAGTTAATTTTAGTATTATTATGTTATTTATGTTATATACGTCATAGATTAATAAATGTTAAAGTCCAATGGAAGATTTAAGAGAATTAAAAATATAACGCGTTCGTTAACCTTCATGCGTTCTTTCAAGTTCGAATTTTCGAATACAAGTTTGCACGGATACGATATCGGCACACTACACTAGTCGCACTATATCGATTTTCACTAAATGACTATGGAGTCATATTATTTTATTTTACATAAAAATCCGTTTCCAAGATATATAGATATTTAGTGCAATTTCATTTGTTATACTATATTATTGTATTCATTTACAATAAATTACAATTACATTATTTATTTACAATTTTTTTTATTATTAATTTATATTTATTTATACTTAATTTATTCATATTTAAAACTTACGCAATTAGAAAAAAAAGTTGGCATTTTCGAAGTTAAAAAAACTAGAATATAAGTACTTAAAATTTAGAAATCATGACGAAAATACAACTTTAAACGCGTTGTATAATTTATATTTTATTCATACTTATCGGACATTAACTTGCATTTTAAAAACAATAAGGGTCAGCTTACGTGATTAATGGAATAACCAAGTAAATTATAATTTAAATAGTAAAAGTTATTAATAATAAATATACTTAAACTTATGAAAATTAAACAAAAAGAAATCCTTTTCCAGAACATTCTTAATGATATAAATGCGAATAACAGCTATAGATCACTAGTAGGTTTAATACTTTTATAAGTATTAAAAAATAAAAATATACCTACCGTCTTTTTCAACCGACTTCGAAAAGGAGGAGGTTCTCAATTCGTTTATATTTTTAGGGTTCCGTACCTCAAAAGGTAAAAACGGAACCCTTATAGGATCACTTTGTTGTCCGTCTGTCTGTCTGTCTGTCTGTCTGTCAAGACCTTTTTTCTCAGGAACGCGTGGAGGTATCAAGCTGAAATTCATATCAAATACTCAAGTCTATGGTCTCTTGGAGCTGTGAAAAAATCAAACTTCTAAGTCAACGCGATCAAAAGATACTCCCGTTTATGCCGCAAATTTTCGACACTCGCAAGGGAATCAAAACCTACAGGGTACTTCCCGTGAACTCAGAATCTTGAAATTTGGTACGAAGCAACGTCTTATAACACAGATAAAGGAAAAATTGCGAAAAGCATAAATTTTTAGTTACATCATATAATAAAAATATTTTTAATAATTTTAAACTTATTACCCCTTTACTCATACACCGTTCCGTACAGGTTTGTACGGAACCCTCGGTGCGCGAGTCTGACTCGCACTTGGCCGAATTTTTTTTTCCTAAAGCACTTTTCAGCTCTATGACTATTTTTCAAAAACACTATAATTTGTGATACAATTTTGTTTAAATAAATGTTTAATTTATTTCGTATCTATACATTTTTGAACCTAGAATATACTCTCTACCTCTTTCAATGCGCGAACAAATTGCCACTGCTCTTAGTATACAAATATTTCTGATAAAATCTTCTACATCTTTATGACAGCCTAGTAGCCGATGTTTTGGTTAAAACGTGACCTAATAGAATTTTTTAACATATTGTGTAACAAGGATTTCCTCATTATATTTTTTTTCTTATTGTGAAATACAATCGGATAGGTAGATTACTACCACGTCGTCTTACGAACTTTGTTTGGTAGGAAAGTGGCTACTGCTGTTTATTAATATTATTAATAAAAATTTCACACATAGTCACATGTTATATTGATGTATGCATATCACAAGTGGTTATGTGAGAATTATTGGCTAGAAAAACCAGTACTACCCACTAAAATCCAACAGATTTCGCCCGTCTTAATGGGGCGTCGCAGAACCACCAATGGGTTGCTTTACAGTCCACTCTACTATCAGAGTAGTACCAGGAGTCAGGAGCAACCCGCATAGCATACCGCCCACTGAAGTCGGCCACCTCCATGTGCATCTCTAACATCGCGCCTCCTAAAAACTTAATTTTATTATTATTTTTTTCCAAAATGTTGACATTACAAACATTTTATATAAATTATCATTTAATGTCGTAGTCACACGATGCTAAAAGCTTAAAACGTTTTATAAAAAAATTTTTATAAACGTACAGACGTATTTAAAAAAAATTAATATGAGTACTTATTGACTTTTAATACTAGAAAGTGGCAGTTATTCAAGGGAGTCTTATGAAAAATATAGTGTATCCTTTATTAGGTAATGGTTTTCATATGATGAAACGAGATAGGTATAGTTTTCGAGGGATGAAACTCTACTTGACCCAACCTACATTAAATGGAATGAGGTAGGGTGGTTAGTATCTTCAACGTGTGCATGAGAGCCTGGTATCTCATATTTTGAGAAAAACGTGACTGAAGGGAGACATATAGTGATAAACAAACACACATAGACAAATTGTAGGTAGGTTCTCGTGCCAGTGAATAACTCCTACGTATCTATGAGAGCCTAGTACCTCATGTTTTGAGTAAAACGTGACGTGCTAATCTAACCTTAGTGTCATTTTCAGTCATGAATGAATGAAAATTCCTAAAAAATCTTTAAAACTTAAATCAATTCGGATTTTACAGTGTTATGTTTTCTATACTGAAACATATTATTTATAAAAAAAAATAAAATAATTATTTTTATGAAACTCCCTTTATTAATATTCAGTGTTATTTTGTGTATATCTGTATGTTAGTCATAGCGTAGCCCTCTTATGTACCTACCTACGTACCCTTATCAAGATTTTCATTTTTTAAAATTATTTAATAACTTATAATTTTGTTCCTTATGTGGGACAACGCAGCCTAAGGCCTAATTAGTTCATTAGGAGAAAAATTATTAAAAATATTTCCAAAATATGGATGTTGATTTTCTCTAGATTTGAACCTTGATACTCGCTCAATTCGTTCGCTATCCAAAAACCTTTAATAAGATCTCCTCTCTTTTCATGAGAGCCTAGTCGTCGATGTTTTGGTTTAAACGTGACCTGGTAGACATTTTTAACATGTTGTGTGAGAAGGATTTTCTTATTACATATATATTATTACCTATTATGAAATCCTGATTTGCTCGGAATGTACTAAGAAAAGTTGCATATTAAAAAGAGCGCAACCAAGAAACAATAGCTGTGATTTTTAACGAAAAAAACAACAAAAATTCATTTTAACTTCCTTAGAGTTTTCGTTTTCCAAAAATACTAGGTGCGTTTTTTAACAATATTATCGGGCCGAGTACGAAATACAAAATGCCAGTGATTGTTAATGAAAATACAAAAATATTAAGAACTATAATGTATAGATTATTTTTATTATCAATTATAACTCTTATTAGTTTATAAATTTTTTTATATTTAATTAGTTTTTCAATAAATGGGTTATAAAAAATAACCCTTAATACACATGAATTTTGACATTACAACAGTTTCCTCATATTTATTATTTTATAGGTCACAGGATAGTACAAGCGCTTACAACATTTCATAAAAAATATTCTATACACAAACAGATATATTTCAAATATTTCAGTATTAGTAAGTACTTATTGACTTTTAATACTGTGTCTGTGTGTGTATTTCAAGGTGAATTATAAAAAATATACAGCCTTCTTTAATGTGTACAAATTTTCATATGTGGGTAAGAGATGGGTATAGTTTTTGAGGGATGAAAAAATACGTGATACAACTTAGGGCCTGTCCACCATGCGATATTTCACCGCGCGATTTTTAGTCCTGCGTATTATATTACAGTGTACACCACTGAGGAAGCGCCCGAATTTTATTTTGCAGTGTGTCTATAACCATAACTACTTTACACTGTACAAAATATTCGCTTGATGCTGTACGTAATAGGTAAATCACCGAATCGCGATTTTTCAATCAAGATTTTTCCCCATTAATTTTAAACCGTCATTGCGGCTACTTAAATAAGACTCGAGGTGCGAGAAAAAAAACGTGCGTTGAAATATCGCAGTGTGGACAAGGCTTTACATTGAATGGAGGGATCGTTATTGGCGCAGACATACGTAAACAACCTATGTGTGTGGTAACAAAATGCTCTTGATAGTGAATACCTCCTACGTATGTATGACAGCCTGGTACCTCGTGTTTTGAGTTAAACGTGACGCGCTAACTTAACGTTAGCGTAACAAGGACGAAAAAATGTTTAATAGTGTAGTATTATTAACTATGTTTGGTTTAATGATTGATATTCTAGTAGATACAGAATTAAAACTTATTTAACAGTTTAAAGCTTATTTTTGTAATCAGCCCTTTTTAAAGTCCTGAAGCTTAGACCACCATGTTGGCATAGTACGGGTTGGCGGACTACACACGTCATTCGAAAACTTCCTAAGTAAGAGTAAATCTTCGCCCTTAAAATTATCAGAGATTCGGGACTCCGGATTTAAACCCGCGTCACTCGGTTTTCCGAGCGAGCGCGTCACTAATGAATTACAAATGCTTTAAAATGTTTTTCCCTTACACACGTAATTAATATTCAGTGTTAATTTGCCGTTACCTGTATATAAGCATAAGTCATAGCGTAGCTCTTTTCTCTTATTTCGGTACCTACGTATCTGTATCAAGATATTTTGAAAAAATAAACAAGTTGAATAAAAAATAACTTTGGAGACCTTTCTTAAGGTTTAATGGAAAGAATTAGTAAAACTCTTACCAAAATATGTATGGACAGGCAACTCTAGAGTTGAGCCTTAATTACTCGTTTACTACGCGGTTGACCGAGTTTGGCACAAATAGTCCTATAAAATCTCCTACGTCTTCATGAAAGCCTAGTACCCGATGTTTTGGTTTAACGTGTCTTGGTTGACGTTTTTAACATGTTGTGTTAGAAGGATTTACTTATTTACATTTTTCCTTATTAAAAACTAAACCGAACAAAAAAACACTGTACAAGTACAGTATACTGTAAAAATACAGCCAGATTACCCAAAGCTTTGGCTATGATGCTCAATCCATTCAGGTGACCTTTTGCTACAAAAACAACATCAAAATCGGTCAACCCGTTTAGAAGGCGAATAAGTAGATACGCACGCCGGCGTTATGGTTGTAAAATATCTTTTAGTTAGGCATTACCTAGATACATATTGTTTTCAAAACTACTACTAATATTAAGGATTCGTACTGGTGGCTCACTTCGTAACCGTTTTAACGGTTTATATACAGAAAAATAAACAGTAAATAAAGTAACAAAAGGTTTAAAATACATTTGAACCTTGGATACTCATTTAATGCGTGAACAAGTAGCCACTGCCCTAGCCATCCAAATAAACTTATTAAAATCTCCTACCACTTCATGTGAGTCTAGTACTCGATGTTTTGGTTTAAGCGTGACCTGGTAGGAATTTTTAACATGTTGTGTGACAAGGATTTTCTTGTCTATATTTTTCTTTACAAGGCCCAGTCAACAACATACTGCAACAATTAATGAAATGAATGAATAATAAAAAATTTAAGGATGTTAACAACCAATAAAAGCTATAATTTTTAACAAAAAAGAACATCAAAATCAATCCGTTTAGACTTGAGGAGGTAAAAAATTTGGCTAAAATTTCAGTTTTAAAAATTGTTTAATTGAATGAAACATTACGTATTTTAATATGGTACATATTTTTACCGCACTCTATTACACTGTTCTTCATTAATTATGATTATGAAAGATACTCTCGCTTTGGAGAAATCTAAAAACTATGTTAATAAATTGTACCGCTAAATTATGATTTTATCCAAAGGTTCTTCATTAGGAAAATTTGCTAAAATTAGCGTTTTTTTAAAAAAACATCACTTAAATATTTCATACACGGACAGATATATTTTAATATTTGAGCATGAGTGGACTGTATTTTAATGGTGTCTAATAAATTATCACTGTACAATTGTAACATTATCCTGATATCTTATCTTCATTTGAGAGCAAAAATATACATGCAATTTTAGTTTCAGAGACTTGGTTGAAACCATGTCTACAGTCTTGTAGTTACTCTCTACCAGGGTTTCAGTTGATACGTAATGATCGAATTGGCCGAACTGGTGGTGGCGTTGGTATCTTTCTACGTTCCCACATACCTTTCACTATAGTCGACCTCTCGCAAGAACAATCCGATGAGGGTGAACATCTTTTTATCGAGATTACATTTGCTCACACCAAGGTTCTTCTTGGTGTTTATTACAGCCCATCTCTGACGATCAATTACTTCAACTCTTTTGAAACACTATTAGAGCGACTTACACCTTCTTATAAACACACAATAATCATGGGTGATTTCAACACCTGCCTCTTAAAAAATGATCATCGCGCATCACGCTTAAGATCAATAGTCAATAGTGTCAACTTGCATATCCTCCCCCTTACTGCTACACATGCTTTTCCGAATAGCTTACCGTCCCTTCTTGATCTCGCTCTAGTGTCTTCTATCGAGCATGTAGAAACACATGGGCAATGTTCTGCTGTAGCTTTTTCCTATCACGATCTTCTTTATTTATCCTACAAAATCAAGCCTCCAAAAGCAAAATCAAGAATTCTTCTGCAACGCAATTTTGCAGGAATGGATTTAGATCGTTTGCGTGATGATGCCAGGAAGATTGACTGGTCTGAAATTTATTGCAGTGACTCAATAGATCGACAAGTAGCAATCTTGAACTCGCATTTAACACATTTGTATGACAAACATGCGCCAATACGACTAGTTCGAATAAAACATCTCCCTGCACCGTGGCTTACGCCAGAAATAAAAAAATTACAACAAATAAAGTATGCTGCTAAAATGAAATATAGAGTCAATCCTAATGAGAAAACCCGTCTTAAATATATTAAGGCTCGCAATCACTGCAACAGAGTGTGTAGAGACAACCAACGACGCCATATCCATTCATCTGTGGTTGAGGAACATGACTCATCCAAAGTCTGGACTTTTCTAAAATCATTGGGAGTGGGAAAAGCACGACAATGCGTAAATCCTAATAATCTTAATTTTAATGAGCTTAACAAGCATTTCTCTACTTCAAGTACCATGGACAGTACTATTAAGCAACTGACCCTTAATCAATTTTCAGCTTTATCCTCCCCTAATATTCCACAATTATTTTTTAGTGACTTTACTGAAAGTGATGTTAAGAGAAACATTCTTACAATAACATCTGATGCGGTAGGTGCTGATAGCATTAGTCGTAAGATGATCATACCCATCCTTGATATTTTATGTCCTATAATAACGTATATATTTAATTACTCTATTACTTCCTGTGAATTTCCTTCGTCCTGGAAAGATGCTCAAATTGTACCATTACCTAAAAAATCCAACCCCGTTCATTATAAAGACTATCGTCCTATTTCAATCCTTCCGTTTCTATCGAAAGTACTTGAGCGTTTAGTTCTCCACCAGCTGAATCACTTCCTTTCTACTCACCATCTCCTCAGTCCACTACAATCCGGTTTCCGTCCTGGGCATAGTACGACTACTGCTTTAGTCAATATCACTGATGATATTCGCAATGGTATGGATAATCAGGAAGTCACAGTACTTACCTTGTTGGATTTCAGTAATGCCTTTAATACTGTTGATTTTGATATCTTACTTGCTACATTAAGTTCTCTTAGCATATCTCCTAAAGTAGTCAACTGGTTTCATTGTTACCTGCGTGGACGCCGACAGCGTATACGGATTCATGATTCGTGTTCCGACTGGTATTCAGTCAAGTCAGGTGTTCCGCAGGGTGGCGTGTTGTCTCCTCTTCTTTTTTCGGTATTTATTAATACATTATGTCACCACATCTCTTCTCACTACCACCTGTATGCAGATGATTTACAAATTTATGTTCACGCCAAAGTTACTGAACTACCGGGAGCTATTAGTAAAATGAATGAGGATTTAAAAAGTATAGCCTCATGGAGTAGATCCTTTGGACTCCAACTTAACCCAGAAAAAACCCAAACTATAATTATTGGTAGCTCTAAACTTATTGCCAGGATCGCGTCATCGTCATTACCACCTATTTTATTAAATGGCACAATTATACCATATAGCGACACTGTCAAGAATTTAGGTATCATTATGGACCAGAATATGTCTTGGAATCAGCATGTAAGTGAGATGAGCAGGAAAATGTTTGCATCAGTAGCCTCACTTCGTCGGTTACGCAACTTTCTCCCCATTCCTACTAAAATTGCGCTAGCACAATCTCTCTTGCTACCTGTTCTTGATTATGCTGATTCATGTTATCTAGACCTAAGAGAGGAGCAATTGAATAAACTTGAGCGGCTTCAAAATTTTTGTATCCGGTTTATATTTGGCTTACGAAAATATGACCATATTTCTGATTTTCGCAAAAAGCTCAAGTGGCTCCCTATTCGCCTTCGCAGGAATACTCATGTTCTTCATCTTCTTTACCGTGTTCTGTTTGATCCATCAACTCCTTCCTATTTAAAAGCGCGATTCCATTTTCTGGGGCTTTCTCATTCGAGAAATCTACGCTCCTGTCAAAATTTTATTTTAAAAATACCTCCTCATTCAACTTCTTTTAACGACAAATCATTTACTGTGAAAGCCGCACGACTATGGAACTCTCTTCCATTGAGCGTAAGAGATGCTAAATCCTATAATACTTTTAAAAAACGTTTAAAACTGCATTTTCACTCTTTTTAACTTAATCTTCTTGCCATCTATTAGTATATATTTATTTATTTATATATTTATTTATATTCTTCATTTATTTATTTATTTATTTATTTATTTATTTATTTGTTCTATAATATATTCGTGTTATGTATGTATATATATATAATCGTTTTTATATTGTTCTAGTTTATGTATATTTAATAATCTTTAAATCATAACTATTATTTTATTATTATTAATTTGTGATTTATATTGTTCACACCCCTTCCATTACAGTTTGCAAGTTCCAACACCTTAAGGTTGCCTGGAAGAGATCGCTGTTTAGCGATAAGGCCGCCTAGTGTACACATTCCTTGTGTAAATTTTTCTTATAATTGTTTTTCTTTGTGTGTACAATAAAGAGTATTTATTATTATTATTAAACAATCGTATGTCTTTGTCATATGTTGAAAAGAGATGGGTATAGTTTTAGAGAGATGAAAATGTATTGACCCCTCACCCAACCTACGAATACATTGAAGGGAGTGAGGTAGGGTGGTGAATACCTCCTACGTGTGCATGACAGCCTGGTACCTCGTGTTATGAGTAAAACGTGACGTGATATCTTTTGAACTTGGCGGCATTTTTTAAAAATAAAAATAAAATTACTAAGAAAACTTTTATTTCAGTTTTTAGCTTTTTAGTATTTATCTTTAGTCTGTATCAGTCATAGCGTAGCTCTCTTCTCCACGTACCTACTTACTTATATCGAGCTTTGCTCGGGTTTGTCCCTAATTTAGCGCGAGCAAAGCCGAGGGTCCCGCTAATTAAAATAAATAAAATTTCTATCAGAATAGTAGCCTCAGTTATTCGTTCGTTCTTCGTTATATCATTAGCTATCTGCGAGTTAAAGTCCCGTCGAAATCGGTCAAGCCACCAGAATTCAATCCAGAACACCCGATTCAGAGATAAGCCGGAACAAACAGACAAACAAATAGACAATTTTAAAAATTGATTTTTAGATGTATGTACCGTATATACTTTCATATGCATGTAGTTAAAAGCTGTAATTTAAAATTAAAAACAGATACCTACTTCAATTTTATTCATACGTAAGTATAGATATGTTCAAACCAATCATTAGATAGACTTCAAAATTCATGTATACGCTTTATTTATGGATTACATAAACTGGACCATGTAAGCGATTTCCGTCTTCGTTTGAAGTGGCTCCCCATTCGCCTTCGTCGGAATATGCGCATACTCACGACCCTATACACAATTTTATATAATTCGTCCCCCACGTATTTACGAGAGCGCTTTCAGCTGGCGATCCCCAGAACCAGACCTGCGCGGTCATGCGTTAGGCTAAAAAAGCTTAACATACCACCATTTAACACTACTTTCTATGAGAATTCATTCACAGTTCAAGCAGCAAGACTCTGGAACTCTCTACCCGATGTGATTATTGATGATAATCCATCGCTAAAAGTCTTTAAAACTCGCTTGAAAGAGTTTTATCTGAACCAAACAACATAATTTTCTTATTTTATTTTGGATATACCTATGCATGTATGTAGGCACGTATGTATGTATTTATGTATTTATGTATGTTATGTGTATGTATGTATGTATGTATGCGTATGTATGTATATATGTATGTATGTACGTTTGTAATTTGCACTGCACCTTTTTCTTGATAACTATGTCCTTCTCACGCTCAAGGGTTTCTGGAAGAAATCTCTTAAAGAGATAAGTCACCCGTTGTACACAATGTCTCCGCTTCATTTATGTATTTTTCTTTTTCTTTTGTGTGGTACATAAAATAAATAAAAATAAATAAATAATAACTTCTAATGAATATTACGATGTACTCGTAAATCTACTTTGGACCTTCCTTCATGTTTTTATCCACTCGATATTTTAAGTGATTACATATATTAATTAAACAGAATTTAAAGCCTATATAATTCATCAAGAGAAGAAATATTGAAAATCTGTAGAAGTATCTTATTTACACAAAAATTGAAAATTTCAATAAATAAACAGTCATACTCTCTAGATTTGAACCATGAATACTCTTTAAATACGCTAACAATTTGCCTTTACTACACAAATATCCCTGATAAAATCTCCTACCACTTCATGAGAGCCTAGTAGTCGATGTTTTGGTTTAAACGTGACCTGGTAGAAAATAAAACATGTTGTGTAACAAGAATTTTCATTATACATTTTTTCTTATTATGAAAAAACCGGGCCAAAACAAATTTAATCTAAATAGGTATATAAAAATACAGTGTTTGTTATCGAACTCCTCCGAAACGGCTTGACAGATTTTTGTTTTTGTTTTTTTCGTCGATTATTTTGTCGATCTGAGAATAGTTCGTAAGCTATTTTTTTATTCCGATAGGTGATAAGCGAGTCACTCTTCAGATTTTTATTATTTATTTTTGGACCAAATTTTTATCTTTTTTATCCTTATAGAATTAAATCTTGATTATAAGTTTCTTGTTACAACAGTGTTTTTCCTTTTCTTATTTCTGGACTGCACATTGTCTTTCAGTCAGCCGATGTTAAAAAAATACCTAATGACTGAATATAAATACCTTATTGTATTATTATTGAATAATTATGACAAATAACATAGTTTTTTTTAAATCAAAGGACTCTTCTTTAACATTTAATCGCTTTTTCCAATGAATACAATAAACATGCATAAAAGTTATTATTTTTAATATTTTATACACGTACAGATGGTTTTTAAATTTTTGAGTATGTACTTAGATACTTATTGACTTTTTTGAATGGGACTTTATACCGAAAGTGTAGAATGAAAAATATAGTGCATTCTTTATAAGATACAAGTTTTCATGTGTTAAAAAGAGATAGCTATAGTTTTCAAAGGATGAAAATTTGTTGAAGTAACTTTCATTGACGGGAGTGATATAGTCACATAGATATAGACATCTATGTGTGTGGTAATAATTCTCTTGAGAGTGAATATCTCCTACGTACCTATCTATGCCAGCCTGGTACATCGTGTTTTGAGTAAAACGTGACTTTCATATCGTCTATTCTTATCGCAGAACAAAAATTAGCCAACAAAAATACAATATTAATCAAAGTGCCAAAGTTGAAATTATCTATAGTATTATTAATGATTAACTAGTTCTCATCCTGTCTCCGCTCGGGTTTCTGAGGTACCTACGTTTTAACAATTAGTAAGTAGTAGGTATATTGTATTTCTCAGAGATCTGATTCCCGTAGTTAAATATATTTTTTGCTGACCCGGATCAGCTAAAAATCAGCCATACCGAATTTCATCTCGCGGTGTGCTCCAGACAGATAGGCGGACAAAAATTTATTTACTTAATTATTTATTTATTTGAATTTTTAAAGGAAACATACAGAACAATTAATGAATATAAAATAAAACATATTGAATGTCTAATATCTAAAAATATGTCTAATACATATCTATAAATTTGGTTTGTGTGATAATGATAACTACTTATTTAATTAAGATTTTTTTTAAATATTCAATTCATTCGACTCAAGATATTATTATATGTGTAAATGTATTTATAAATCTGAATCTTTAGGTACTCTTTATAATATAGCTATCTGCGAGTGAAAGTCCCGTCAAAGTCTGTCCAGCCGTTTCAGAGATTAACCGAATCAAACAGACAAACAGACAAAATTTTAAAAATAGTTTTTTCGATGTAAGTACCGTATACACTTTCATATGCATTTAGTGAAAAGCTGCTAATTTGAAATTAAAAAGAGACTGCTGCGGTTTTTCTTTTCTTTCAGTTTTTCTTTTTAAAAGCTTATCTTCTGTAAGTGCATTTTTTCTGAAGTATCCGTTAGAACTAGGAATTGCAATCCGGAAAACCGGATCCGGTAATCCGGCGGATCCGGCATCATTTCACGGTCACCGGATCCGGTACTTATATACCGGATCCGGCGACCGGATCCGGTGTTACTAATTTTTAGCAAAATAATAGAGCTTTTGCATTGGTTGGTACTTTAAATGCGTAGTGCGTGGTGTTCATGCGTGCGAGTTGATGTCTGACATAAATATAAGACTTGTTTGTTAGCATTATCGTATACTTTAATAATTATAATGTTGAGACCATCAGTAAAGTAAGGTAATTATATTAGATTTTATAAAGTTACTTTATAAATAAAAAATAATTGATCTATCTGTGAAAGTGACATCTATAGGAACACTGAGCTACTCGTTACAACGTTTAAATTATACCTAGTTGCCTACACTAGCCACGGCTACATTTTAATTGTTTGCTTGTTGCCTACTTTTAACAATGTGTTAGAAAATGCTCCATCCTGAATGACTGATGAATCAACGCTCAGCCTAAACTGCTAATCGTAGAGACCTGAAACTTTTAGGGTGTGACCTTGTAGTTTATGACGTAGTTATTGGATTAGAAAGGAATTTTCGAAATTTTATATAAGGGAGTGAAAAACGGGAGCAATGTCTGTATGGTGTGATTCCAATCTACTTCAAATTTTGCATAAAGATACTTTAACAGAATTGATGGAAAACGTCTTTCGTATTTTATTGAAACCCATTGCCTTACGGGGTTAAAAAGGGGTAAACAGTAATTTGGGGGTAACTTACATCAAAGATGAAATCAATACTTCTTAGTGCTTTTGATTTAAGTAACAGTTTATTTTTGCACATGTTTGAAAACGTAATACTTTTCTCATCAAAGTCAACAAAAAGTTTGTAATAGTAGGCATAGCTCTATCTACTATGTACTACAACTACGCAAAGAAAACCGAATAATTGGTTTAAAGAGTAGTCCTCATAACAAAAGGGATGAAATGGTAAATGGGGAATCAATTTTTGGTATATTATAAGTAAAAGCGTGTAGCCAAACATATTTTTTGTACTTTTAGTTAGCGAAGCCGCGAGTTCCGCTAGTTTTTTATAAACTACTTACCTATATTAAGTTCAATGATACTTGAATAACTTATTAACAGTTCATTTTGAATCAAAAAGTTGCGAAAATTATATCTATCTGGTCAGTCCGGCCGGATCCGGTCGGATCCGGCCGGATTGATGGAAATTCAGCCGGATCCGGCCGGATTGAAAATGACGCCGGATTGCAATCCCTAGTTAGAACAGCTGTGCTTAACGTCGTGTATTAATCCAATTAATCGGGTAGGTGATTTAGGTAATTATCTAATTAACTTTGGAGAAGAAGATGCCGTTATTCATATCTTTTGTATGAAACAAAATTTCCGCAAACTTTACGTACAAAAATATTTCATTTCATTAGCCCTTTTTATTCCGAAATGCAGATTTTACAAATTTACTTAAAACTTTACAATTATTTTCCTATTTACAAAAGAATATCTCGCAATTCGGTGTGCCTCTTGGCATAGGCCTCCTGTAACATCTTCCATTGAGTTAAGTCACGAGCAACCCTTCTCCAATGATGCCCAGCTGTAAGTTTTATATCATCCTCCCATCTAATATGTTGGCGTCCTCGTTTGCGTTTTCCGTCTCTGGGGTACCAATCAGAAACAATTTTTCTCCATTTTTCCTCGGGATTATATTACAAAAATATTACTAATTATTATTAATAATATTTTCACACAAAAATGTACAAAAAAAATAAAGTAATATTAGATATAAATTTCGTTTTTTGCAGGATCAATGTGGCAAAGTACTAATAAACAACCCAAATCCTCTCGTAGTTTTGGGTAAGCCGACTTATGAGGGACAGTGGCCATGGCAAATTGCTTTATATCAAACACAGGTACGTAAATGTTACAATAATACTGTATTAAAAGTAAGGTTGATATATATTTTTGTTATATAAGTGTCATATACCTACTTAGATCAATAGTTTTTATATAATAATAGCAAGTAATAGTTTTTATATTACACTAGCAAGTAGCAACTATTTTATATTAAACTAGAAACTAACCCTCACTCCGCTCCAGTTTGTCCGTCGTCGTTTTGATGGTTATTTTTATTATATATTTTTCTCACTTTATGTTGGACTCAGATCAAAATCTATCCAGCGAGCGGTTTTCTTATGACGCGGTCACAGACAAAAAGACAGATAGACAAAAACCTAAAAAGTATAGATTCCACCTCTGTTTTGATAATAGTGACTATTATTATTAATATTTAAAAATATACTAATTAATATAGAGATTAGACTCACATATCAAAAGCGATCCTTGTATTTTAAAAAACAGCATATAAAAAACAAACCAGTTCTTGCTCTGTTTCTGAGATAAAATTAAACCTATTTTATACTGTAGGTGAATCAACAAGATGAAATTCTTGTTGCAGAATCATAATTTGTAATTTCTCATAATTTATACCGATTTATACTTTTAATTTCCATTCGTGAATTATTGTAGAAATTATTTGTAGAATTGTAGAATTATTGTAGTGTATACGTTCAGTGTAATTGTAGAATAGTTAATTGCTGTAGTAGGTACCTGCATTTTCGTCTAACTCTAACTCCAACATGAAGAATGGGTTTCAATGAAACTTTTAATATTGTACAAGTACGTAATTGTCTTATTTAGATTTATATTTTAGATCATTATTATTCACATCGATTGAATAGTTCTAAAAGCAAACTAAAGTTTTTATCTACAGGAGTCATATTTAATAAGCAAATAGAAATAGATAAAGAGGCGGAACCATCCTATATGACCAGTAAAAGTACCATTAAAAGAAATTTTATTTTTCAGTCAGTAGACAGCAAGTACATATGCGGCGGCACGCTTGTGACGCACAAACACGTGATCACTGCCGCACACTGTGTCACCCGCAAGGGGTCCACGAAAACAGTAAACAAGAACACCCTCACTATATATCTGGGGAAACATAATTTGAGGACTTCTGTGGAGGGTGTGGAAATTCGTCTGGTATGTATAGCACTTCCTATTTATATTAGATATGTTCGTCTTTTCCTTATCTGACATTTGGAACTTACACTGGCTTGCTTTGCTACCTTAATTCAAATCAAATCAAAATATTTTATTCAGCATAAGAATCGTTACAATTTCTTACTGAACGTCATGAGTCTACCACCAGTTCGGAAAGAAGAAACCTCTGACCTGAGAAGAACTGGCGAAAGAAACTCAGCGGAACTAATATTTTTTTATCTTTATCTCACTCTTTTTTTATTTAAATTGTAAATTAACAATAATTCTATATGTTAAATAGCCTGGCACATCATTCCGAAGGCGTAGTGTCTTCTAAAAAATCGTTAATTTTAAAAAGTAGTCTATTTGTGTACAAAGTTTGGTCAAAATTCGTTTAGCCATTTCAGCGTGATAAAATAACAAATATTGACACACACATTCACATACAAGCTTTCGTCAGATTATGACGATATTGACAGCAAGCTCCATAACTTATTATCTCAGCTTTTTTTCCCTTTACTCCTTTACCTTTTACACAATTAAAGATAGTAGGTATATAATATATAACATGTGAAATAAAAATATATTAAATAGTACATAATTGCAGGTGGCAGAAATAATTGTTCACCCACTATACAACGCTACTTCCTTCAGCCGAGATGCCAGTATCTTGAAGATGCGTCAATCTGTAGATTACACTGAATATGTCCGTCCCGCCTGCCTGTGGCCTGAGAACCAAATTGACCTAACCAACGTCATTGGGAAGAGAGGTTCGGTAAGTTAAAACGTATAGCTTAATATTATTTATCTGATTTTGCACGGTTATTGCAACATTATGGGTTAAATATATTTCTAATATCTTATTTAACCTAAATACGTAAGTTAACGTGTAATTTTAAAAAACTTAAACTTTCATTTTATCTTTCTAATAATAAGTTTGTAACACGCCACTTGTTTCTTGGTTAGCGGAAGCTATATAAATAAAAATACAACGTTATGCTCCTTAACAAGAACAACTTCAACTAGGTACATATACTTAAAATGCTTACATATATAGTAGAAAAATTAATTTGTCTTCAAGTTAAAATCCGGATATACCATTAAAATAAACTATTAAGTAAGTGAAAGATTCATTAACAAAAGTAAGTAAAATAGAATACTTTCTTCTCACAGCTATACTTACACATATTCGATTTAGAATCGAACTAATATTCTAAACAAATCTCTACGAGTTATGATTGAAATATGAATAATTGAATAACTAATTTGATATATCAAAACAATACAAATAACAAAATAATTCTCGCGTACAAATAACTGTTTGAATTATGAACAAATTGCGCAATACCCGCCGTAATGGCATAACGATATAATGACGAATATCTGCAATATTGACGCAACCTGTACTATTTGGATAAATTGGAAATAGAGTCATTTTTTTCAAGTACTAACATTTCCCGCAGCTTCGCACGCGTTCTAAAGACCTTAAACCAAATTCTTTCTGAGTGGCGCGGTATGGTACCTCGAAGAACTAAAGCTCGCCCTTTCCGTTTTTGCAACATTTTTCATTAATGCTTCGCTCCTATTGGTCGCAGCGTATTATATCACGCCTACTATAGCCATCCTCGATAAACGGACTATCCAACACAAATAGAATTTTTCAAATCGGACCAATAGTTAATGAGATTAGCGCGTTCAACCAAACAAACAAACAAACTCTTCAGCTTTATAATATTAGTATAGATTATTTACAAAAAATGGATATCGCAGCATGGTAGCGTTTCGCTTAGGGGTCGTGGGTTCTAAGGTCCATAGGGTAAATCGGCTACTTGTCAAGATTACATTGTATTTATAATTAAAAGAGAATCTGTTTTATTGCAATATTTTTTCAGGTGGTAGGTTGGGGTTTTGACGAGACGGGAGTGCCGAATGAAGAACTTGCATTAGTTGAAATGCCGGTAGTGGATACTGAAACATGCATCAGATCCTTCAGCGATTTCTTCGTCAGGTTTACTTCGGAATACACATATTGCGCCGGATACCGAGACGGTATGTATAATACCTATAATAAAAGTATTATAGTAATTTGAAAATCAGCTGCTGCTTTTTCTTTCTATTAGATCATTTTAGTTCTTTTTTATAATTATTTATGTAATTTATTGTACTTTTAATTTGGAAAATATTATGTAATATAGTAGATAATAGGCATATCACGCTATTTTAAAAAAATCTCCATCTTCAAAAGAAGTTACCAAATTATTTGTACGGGTATCGGTTATATATCAATTAGAAACTTTTATCTCTTGCTCAGACCAAAATTGTTGTGGGGCATTCATTTATCAATGCAAAATATTTATCTGTCAAAAATGTCAAATGACAGACTAAATCATTCAATCATACATTCGTCACGGTTTTTGGATATATTTATTTACTAATCCAACGTTAATTAAATCTATAAATATAAATAAAGTTGTGATTCATATCCATACATTGAATATTATTTGGAAAATCGTATTGAAAATTTATACGGAGGCCGAATCGTATGGCTTAGAATTTTTTTCTGTCTGTTAGTCTGGGAACGCATCACGTGAAGAAACGTCAACATTTAGGATACTTTTTAATTTGGGAAAATATCTAATTCTAACCGTTAATACGTACTGTCGTAATATTGTGATGAAAACTATAAAAAAATACATACCAACTTCTATCAGAAGCGATAAATAAGATAATGTAACCACATATTAATTCAAAAGGCATTAAAACGTTAATGACAGCGCAACTAACCAACCAATTAGATAACTTTCCATATTTATTCCAGATTCGCCCAACCCACGAACCGGCGTTAGGAAAAGTATGTTGCAAATAGAATTACTTGGCTTCCTTATGGGAATAATTAAATAGCTTTCCTTTTGGAACTTTCTTTACTGGCGCTTGTCACTCTCACCATTACCCAATTCCATTTCCACTAATATTCTTTAAAGCTTATGCTTCAATATATTTCAGTAATTATTATATATAAGCCTGATGATAACTCTATAACATTAATATGTGTTCTTTTAACTTTTCTTACGTGCTTATCTATAAACTTCATAACTATGTATACTTTTATAGAACTGATCTACTATTTCGATTAATTTTGTTTCAAAATGTGAATATAATCTGTGCATACTATTTATTTTAGGTAACTTTAACTTGTAAGTTCTAAAGTAATATTTTTCACGGTTTCTACCATCATAATTGTCCGGACTTGTCAGTCTTATCATAAAAAAAATAATTTATAAAATAGCCAAAATGGCTCTTTAGTGTTGCAACTGAAGTTAGCGACACGTTACGAGAACGTAGCAAAGTGAACTGTGCTGTTTTTCATAAAAACGGCTGAAAATATTAAAAGCATATATTTATTAGTGTATGTAAGCTTTTACAGTATACAGCCTATGTCGTTGATTTTGTAAACTCTATGTGCTTTGGATAAGCTTAAGTGAAACCTTTCTCCATTTAACTAAAATAATATTTCTATAAAAATATGAAAAACAATGCATGATAATGATTATTATTATATTCACATATATTACTTACTTTTAACAACATAACAAAAATAATATGAGTAGTTTAAATATATTAAATTAAACATTTATTTTACAGGTACATCTGTGTGTAATGGTGACAGCGGTGGCGGCATGGTGTTTAATATGGGAGACACTTGGTATTTAAGAGGTCTTGTGTCTCTTTCGGTTGCGAGACAGAATGAATACAGATGTGACCCCACTCACTATGTAGTATTTACTGATCTCGCTAAATTCATGCCTTGGATCAAACAAAATATCAATAACTATTAATATTTTTTTTAATCCTCATAGTGTTTACGGGCTTTTTTAATCTGTTGAAAGCCGTTTAGTCGGCCATTTTGTGAAACAATCATTACAATAATGGCGGTTGACATAATATCCGTCCAATTTTGATTAAAATAATTTTTATTCGATAGTTTTATATATATATTTTTCTAGTTTCTGTTTGAAATATTATAACTTTGAATTATTTAGACTGATTTGTAAATAGTGCCGCATCACATTGCATCTTCATGAAAAGATTTTAAAACAAACATCTAAATACTATTTTAAAGTTCATACTATTTTAAACTATTACGACGAATGTGATACGGCAGTATAGATAAGTTAACAAATATTGAAAATAAAAATCATTAGAATATTATAGATTTTTAATTAAAAAAAAACAACTTGTTTTTGTTTCCTATATAATACAAACAACTTATACAACAAAAACAAAAAAGCCTTAAATAGAGAAACGTTGGACCATTAGCCAAATAAAAAAACGATCTAACGCACACATAATAATAAAAAAATGATCAATTTATAATCTAAATTGTATAGCTAATAGGTAGACGCAAATTTTTTATATGCGTTTTTATTATGGAGTGTAGACCTAAGGAGAACTATCTTAAAAGTGTCTATCTATAAGCGGCAAATAACGGTTCAAAACCCCACCAGAATGGCGCCAGCTAGAGGGTATGATAATGAAATTAGCAGTTATAAGCAGAATGAAGTATGAAAAATTTTAGATTTTTTGAATTGAAAAATTTTATATATTTAGACTACTCGAGAAGTTACTAAAACTATTTATGCTGTCTAAAATAATGAAGTATACTCGTAAAAAAATGTGGTCAATAAACGTAGAATGTTTTTTTTAAGTTTAATAATATTTTTGTTACTTTCTTGAAAATGTACCCATTAGCTACCGAGATGCCATTTCAGTTTATTGCTTTTCGAACGACACTTTTTCGTTGCACAGATAGTTCTCCTTCGCTCCAACCTCCTCTTATTACAGGCCCATTTTTTGTGCTGTCCGCCATTAATCAAATCAAATCAAATCAAAATATTCTTTATTCAAATAGACTTTTACAAGCTCTTTTGAATCGTCATTTTTACATTATCAAAATTAAAAGTCAGTCTGTAAGTCTGTGAGTAAACTACCACCGGCTCGGAAAGCTGTTCTGCTGAGAAGAACCGGCGAGAAACTCAACAGTTGCTCTTTTCAAAAAAATATTTGGTAACAATATTTTATTACAATTTATCTATTTATCCTACGTGAGACACAACAAGTCACTAATCCCACACATTTACATCTACCAGGTATTCCACTATAGTGTAATAAGCTTTATTCAATAACGTATTTTTAATTTTTGATTTAAATTGCCTCAAAGGCAAGTTCAATATGGACTGTGGAATTTTATTATACATGCGTACACCTTGCCCCATAAACGATCTGTTTACCTTTTGTAGGCGAAAACTGGGTGTTACAAGTTTATCCTTATTTCTAGTATTTATACTGTGTTTGTCGCTGTGCTTTGAATAGCAATTAATATTTTGCCGAACAAACATAATGTTACAATATATATATTGCGAAGCAACCGTAAGAATTCCTATTTCTTTAAAAAGTCCGCGGAGAGTATCACGAGCGCTTATGTTATAAATAGCCCGAATGGCCCTTTTTTGTAGAATAAATATCGATTTAATGTCCGCTGCATTACCCCACAACAAAATACCATAAGATAAAATGCTATGGAAATAACTGAAGTAAACAAGTCTGGCAGTATCAATGTCCGTTAGCTGCTTGACTTTTCTAACAGCGAAAACAGCTGAGCTCAGTCTACTCGCAAGAGACGAGAGATGGGGACCCCATTGCAGACCCGAATCTAATGTCAATCCCAAGAAGACCGTGGAATCTACCGTATTTAATGTGTCGTTATTGAGATACAAATTCAAATTCTGTCTTTTTACATTCGGTAATAAAAACTGCATATATTTTGTCTTCTTGGCATTTAAAGCCAGATTATTAATGTTAAACCAGTGAAGTATATGCGATAATGCACTGTTTACCTCGTCGTAATTATTTGACTTTCTATCAACTTTAAAAATTAAGGAGGTATCATCCGCAAAGAGTACAATATCACACAACTTATCGGCATAAAACGGGAGATCATTAATATAAACTAAAAACAAAAATGGACCTAGGATAGATCCTTGCGGAACACCCATTCTAAGAGGAGAACCAGAAGAGTTGACGTTATTTACTGCGACCTTCTGAACTCTATCAGTAAGATAAGAAGCAAGTAGATCGAGAGCAATACCACGAACACCGTAATGAGCAAATTTAAGCAAAAGAGTTTCATGTTTCACACAATCAAAAGCTTTAGACAAATCACAGAAAACTCCAATTGCATTCTGTGATTTTTCCCAAGCGTCATAAATATGTTTAAGAAGCGCAATCCCCGCATCGGCTGTAGATCTGCCTTTAGTAAAACCATACTGTTCACTATGGAAAATATTATTTGCGTTAAAATGAGTCAGAAGTTGACTTAAAATAAGTTTCTCAAAGATTTTACTCATACATGGCAATATAGAAATAGGTCTATAATTGCCAGGGTCATTTTTTTCACCATCTTTAAAAAGAGGTATTATTTTACTAATTTTCATAAGATCAGGGAATATTCCAGTATCTATGCATTTATTGAATATAAGAGATAATTGTGGTGCAATGTTTGTTATTATTGTATTAAGTAATTTAACAGACATGCCCCATAAATCACCAGTTTTTTTAAGATTAATAGTTTTAAATATTTTAATTATTTCATTCGCATCTACATATGAAAATTTAAATTGGTGATCACAGTGAGGAGTATGACTTTTCAAAGAAATTATTGCATCTGAAGTAGAGGATTTTAAAGAAGATGTGACCTTTTCAGGGATTTTCGAAAAATAACTTACAAATGAATTTGCAACATCTTCATTGGAACTCACTGTAGCATTATTAATTAACAATTGGATAGGTTCACTAACGGGCTTAGATCTGCCAGTCGTACGAGTAATCACGTCCCAAGTGGCTTTAATTTTATTGTCAGAATTTAAAATTTTATTTCTAATATATATAGACTTAGCCTGCTGACAAACTTTTTTAAAAATTTTTGAATAAGCTCTTACCCGAGTATAGAACGTTGGGTCATGATTCCACTGCTTCATACTATATAGTTTATACAAATTGTCTCTACTACGGTATATGCCGACTGTCGCCCAGTCGCTAAATTTCATTTTAGGGTTCTTAATTACAGTGCGCTCTTTGAATACGTTATTGAACGAGTCTAACAGTATATTAAATACTTTATTATAATAAGAGTTGGGACTATCTACTGCCATGTCCACTTGAAGTAATAAAAGTACAAATACATAAAACTAAACAAATTCATTTACTGAATAAAATATTTAAAAAAAACTAAATACAGGAAGTATTATTATGAAAACGAAATCCTTACATATAATGAAACGAAAAGTAAATAACACAACTAAAATGCAAATTTAAATAAATACCACAACTATTCTGCAAAAATAAGCAAATTAACATGAACATTGAACAACCTCTTTAAATGAAATTATTAAATAATAATTCATTTTAGAAAAAAAATATTTTAAATTTAATCTGGCTCATATCCAGTTGACATTTGAAAACGCCATTGTATGGATTTAAAAAAAATCGGTCGGGCTAGAGAATTTTATTTTGTAGTACTGGCTTTTCTACCTGGTGACAATAATCCCACATAACAATGTATACACGTGGTATAAATTCATTTTACCAACAGAAAAAAGACGTATGCGCCACGAAAGTTGACCAAATATGGCGTAGTTGCTATTTAGGTACTCGAGCATATTTATTTAAAGCTTATATATGATAACAAAATTATTTTTCTTATTAAAGATAAATATTAAAAAACAGGGACAGTATTTGTCTTAGAATATTATATATATTTTTTAGTATTAAGAGTATTATGAACAAACATAAAAGCAGATTCGAGGACGAAAACTCAGTAGCAAAAGGGTTACTACTTATATCCCAGATTATAAATGAGGAAGTTTGTACGAATGGGTGTTATTTTCTCCTTTGCGCCAGGAAGAATGAACGAATCTGAAAGGATATTTGCCACAGAGATAGGTTATAGATTGCAATAGGACATAGTTTACTTTATATCCCGAAATAATGGCAACTTCCATACATGACAACTTAAACGCTCAACGTATGTTTACGTACCACAAAAAAATCAAGTTACGTGACGCATACTATTTTTTATTTCTGTACTTTTCCTTATAAATTCTTTGTATGGATCTAATTAGTTTTTTTTAATATTTCATTGGACTATTGGACTCATTAAAACAAAATTCAGATTTATAAGTCATAAATTAAAACATTCCTTACTTTACGCATACGTATAACAATAAAAAAGTTATTGCCAATGCAAATTGTCTTTTAATACACTTCTTTATGTAAAAAATACATATACCTCTTTTGGTATTTTAAAGTACCAATCCCAAAGCAACCTTAAAATTAAAGTGAAATCTGATAAAAAAAACAAACAGCCCGCCAACCCTTCATTATCTCACTGAGTTTCACTATAAAAATACAGTTCATTCATTCCCTCATTCATCTTTTTCAAAGCAAAGTCTTGAACAATAATCCATTAACTTTATACTCGTACCTTCACGTATTTACAACTTCAAATTAAACTATTCACCAATACGGCCCTGAGCCATTTCTGCATCGCTGCCCTTTTAACCTTTCATCACCTCCAAACCCTTGACTCCATGGAAAATTCCTGCCTCGACCACCTCTAGCAGTACTTTTGGGGTAATTAGGTTGGTAACCCATCCTGTTATTAACGCAAACCCCTGGCCTGCACCCATTTCTTGGAGTATTTGGATTACTTCCCGGTACTGGGGGAGCGGTGAAACCGTCCCAGGAATCAGGCATCATACAGTTACCGCAGGCAAATGGCATATCTCCTGGAAATTTAAAATTGAATAAGTTTCACATTATTTAAAAATTTAAATTTTGATTTTTATTCAAAGAAAAACATAAGAAAATGTGATAGTTTTTGTACAAAGATCAATTATTATTAAAAAATTAAAAACAAATAAATTCAATTCAATTCTCTTGTTAACGATAATGGCTTCAAAGTGTGTCATTTGAGCACAGATTACTTCGCCAAAGTCACGTAGAATGTAGAAGACACAAAACAGATTGGTCGGTAAAAAAAACAAACGGGATAAAAAAATTGACATGCCACAGATTAACAATAAAAACACAACCATGTTTAATAATATTTATTTTTACAAGTCTACCATTTGGCCAAACTTTGGAAGAATACTTTTACAATTTTCGTTCCCACATCACATCGTCGTTCTGTTTACAAAATCACAAAGAATAGCTACCATTGATACAACTAAGTGCACGGACAAAAATTTAAGGATATTTTTATATTGACTATTAAAATTATAATTAGAAGAATGGGGTATCTTATAGCAAATTGAAATGACGTATTGACGAATTTATAATACTACTATATTGTTAGTATATCATTTACTGAATTGCTCAGTTGTTACCTCTAACTTTCTTCGAATCTCTGCAGCAGCAGGGCTTCGAAGAAAATTAGAGGGCATTAAAACACAACACATTCTAGTACTATGGTATGTTACCAGGCTTGCGTTTTTAGCCACTTTTATTTATTCACATATCGTAAACAAATTGTCATTTTTGTAAAACATTACTGAATTGCTTGGTATTTAATTATGACACTCTCATAGAAAAGTGTGCTGCTCACTCATCTTGGGGAGGTACTAGCTATATAGTAGTATAAAGTATTTCATTTATGATCAAAGACAATCCCTGTCAACAATTAATTAGCTAAGTAGACTGGAATTGTGTGTGGTATGTATACGAGCTAAAAATTATTTTAATAGGTGTTTCTAAGCTAATACATATTTTGGGAACTCATAAATATGGTATGAAACATTAACATTTAGTTTTTATATGATACCCCATTTCAACTTGCCACTGGCATACATATGCTTAAACAGTAAAACATAGATGGCGCTAGCAACTAAGAAAAAACTTAACTAAGACTTTATTTAAAAGAAACACTAAAGTGTTTAACTATTTTGGACAGTTTTGCTACTTAACATATTTCGATTGAGATATATTTTGGGGCAAAATTGTAGTAGGAGACTACGGAGTATCGAAAAGATTATCATCTAGGATTATTGATTTTTAAGAAAATAATTAGATATTATATTTAAGAAAATAATTTGAAAAATATTAAAAAAATATATTGCATATTGTGGAGATTAATGAAAACGTTTAATAATTCTAACTATAAGATATAATGCTAATAAACTACACAGGGATTACATTAAAATAGAATCGTTGACTTTCTTAAAGTAATATTTAACTTGAAGGTTGTAAAATACTTATTAAAAAAAAAAGATATTCTTATGTTCTAAAAATCTAGATCATTCTTCTAATTGACTATTGTAACCGTGACATTTTAAACACAAATATTTCGTTGTAGAAATTTTATTGTTATCAAGAAATCTAATTGCGTCTCGCATTTGTCAATCTATCCCATTTTAATGCAATTAAATATATTTATAATAGTTTTCTTTTATTAAAACATACGTTTCTTAATGTATTAAAATTCCAAGAACATACATTAAATACTTCAAAAATATCCTTACCATTACATATACCTACTATCAATTCTTGAATATTTTAGAAGTTTGATCGGCCTTTAAGTATTCGATTTCAACGATTTCATAAGTTCAACCTCTAGAGACAATAACATAGATTGATACTAAAATCTGCTAATTTAAAAAGAAATAATAATATTCTAATATATAAAAAGAAGTTAGTAGAAAACGTATTAATTTTGAAAAATTTAATTTGAAGTAGTGCTGTAACGGATAAATACACATATATATGTATATATGTATGTACGTATGTAAATATAGAACCCGTCTAAATAATCACAAGGCCAATTATATCGTAAAGCTATGACAGAATTTTTCAAAGCTAGTAACAATAACTAGACATAAGTTTTCGTATTAACCGGTCTAATCGATTTCCGATTCTCGATTTCGTATCGATTAAACATTATATTGTTAAATTACAAATAAACTATTCTATAAGAAAATTATAATATGTATGTATATATTAAGTTATAATCATACGATACATTTTAATAACATGATATACAATGGATTTGGCCTACTAAATATTACTGCAACAGAATAAATATCAATACAGATTTTGACGGTAATGTGGCCATTTTAACTCTCAAAAATCGAGCACAAAATGCCAATTTGATAAATTAATTTATTTTACTCAATGGCTCCTTACAGTGCTATTTAGGTACCATTTCCTCCGCCATTATTAAGTAGAACGGAGAAGTAGCCACTATTACATATAGAAATCGATCATATCGTTGTACTATCAGACAACACAACATAATATATGTAAGAACACTGTAAAAGAAAAAAAACATCAACTTTCTAATAAACAGTGTCGACGTAAAGACGCTTTAAGGATACATGTTAACACTAAGCCCATTTCCCGACTACCATTATAAAGTAAGTATGTAAGTCGGGTAAATTTTACCCACATATCTCAGGCAAAATATAGGCAATAAATATATCAAGATCTAAGCATCCCTAAATTATTAATATTATTGATTTTAAAACCTATATAATGTTGACAAATTCATTGTATATCACGTTATATAAAACTAAAACTAATATTTAGTAACAATGAGCATCGAAGGTATACACTTAGAAAATACGCATTATTAGGCACAATTCACTTTTATAAACTATATCTAGCATACTATAGTACCTACATTCCGCTGAATAGTGCGAAAAACATTTCAAATAACATATTTATATACAAATACTAGCAAACCCGGCCCGCTTCGCTGGGCGTAAGTTAAAATAAATTAAACGGTTTTTATATATATTTAATAAAATAAAAATACTATTCCTTACTACATTTTGGCCACGCGCTATCTATAATCTAGAAATAGAAATACGGCGCCATCTAAAGGATATCTGTGCAACTTAGATGCCAAACCGCCATCTATTAGGATTTTATAGAACTAACCGATAAATACACACTAAAGTCGTATAATAAACATTTAATTTGAAATAAAATAATATTACGGCTATAAATTAAAATTTAAGTTATCCTATCTTTCAAGTTGGATCAAATTGCACACGGTGTGCAAATTTTATTAAAATCGGTTAAGTAGTTTAGGAGTCCATCGCGAACAAACAACGTGACACGTGATTTATATATATTAGATGATTTATATATATTAGATGTAGGCAAATACATCTATACATATAATTAAATATTTTTTGGAAATTATTATTTAAATAGTCATTATTATCAATACAGAGGCCGAATATATAGGTTTTAGTATTTTAGTCTGTCTGTCTGTCTTTCAATGACCGCATCACGAGAAAACTACACATTTTGATAAAATTTGGTTTGAAGATAGTTGATTGTCCGGGTCAACAAATATGACACTTTTTTACTGCGGAAAAATATCTCATTTCTGAGAAATTGATATTAACCGTTAATACTATTTATATAAATACTCTTCATTTATATAAATGTACAATAGATATAAGAAATAGTATTTCGCACTAAACAATCATTACAGGTACGTATCTACTTCCTCGTTAGTTAGTATATTAAGACTTTTTAATTTATCAACTAATATAAGGTAAGGCGTTTGTACTGGGTGCCAGAATCGAAAATAAAAAAAAGCAAACAAAACCTCTTTATAAAATACAGGTAAATTATATTTAACTTTTTTTCTGGTACCCACCACAGATGCAGAAGGAAGTTAAAGTTAGGAACAATCGAGAATAACACTTATAGACTCCGAAATAACTACTGAACATTCGAATCACCGTTGCATATTGTCAATGTAACGACTCGAATCGGGAAGAACAATGCTATGATAAATTGACATAAGTTACTATAACTAAGTACATGCAAACTAAATATTATATCGCATTCATTTTATTGTGAACGAAGAAAAGAGACAAATATATATTTACATTCAGAAAAATCATAGACTATGTAAGTAGAGTACAGCACATTGTTCCCAATGACTCGAGCCTCTCAATTATATAGCAAACCTAACACCAACAAAACTAAAAATCGCTACTAAAAATACGTTAAGACCTTTAAAACGCTAAATATATTGTAAATATTATTCGATGATGTCAACACAATAATAATTATACTCCATATTGCTAATGCTATTCATAGTTGTATATTTAAAAAAAAACACACAACACGAATGAAGTAATAACAATTGAATCAAACCAAGCCTATAAAATTTACTTATAAATTAATTCAAAATATTTTATAGCATTTTCAACGTACAGCTTAAAAAATAAGAAACTATAACCTTATAATAACATGTCAACAGTTTAAAAAAATAAAATTCGTCCGGCGTAACTATCCATACAAATTATATGGCAACAAATTTCCGCAAAACTGAAATTGCGAAAGTGTTGCCAACATTCAATGTTTATTAATAATCTATTGTTATTATTAATACACAAACAAACGACGAAGCGAGCTTGAATATAATAACTTTTAACTTCTGTTTAACAGACTATTAGGTACGATCTATTGAGCACATCATGTGGTTCATAAGCCATTATATGGCAACACCGTTGGCCAATTATATTGTAAAAAACTAAAAGTGTGACGATTTAAACAATCCTAGCCCATTAACTATCTATGTCTGTATTATTAAACAAAATGGCCGACGGTATTGCACAGAATCAATAAATTGACATACGAACAAATTATTTTTATAACTAAGAATTTTCATAGCTATTTTACTGTTTATATATTACATACATATATTTGCTACCTAAGCAACAGTACAAGAAGAATAAGATCCTTGTTCATAACATACAATCAAAGAATATATATAAAATAGAAGCGCTAATATGATTAAATTATATAATATTATTTTAATCTACATACATTAAAATACCAGAGGTGAGATTTATTCCAGACCATTCTAAACATTTCACTGCCAATCTGAATTGCCTAAACAAAAAATTGTAGGAAATAATATTTTTAAAGAAATATCGAATTTTGTGCTGAGTTAAGGTCCCTTAGTTTTATTTTTATATAAATCAAAAACATAAATTGATCAAACAATCAATCCGCTGCTTTAATTTAAAAAAATAAATTAAAAAAAAATACTCAGCATTAAATTTTTATATGGCAACCGATACACAAATATAATTAAAGAAAATACTATTTATACATACGTGAATGACACTTCCCTATAACATTTAACATTATATATTAGAATAAGCTTAGGATTATAACAATGGTAGGGGATCTACAGCAAAAGAATTTTAACACTTATCACACTTCGCGTTGTGGGTAGAGCTCCACTATATTTCAATGCTTAAATCTAAAAAATCTGTTAATTTATACTAATAAAGGTCTAACAAAATCAAACGTTAATACTATTAGACAATCTAAATAAATTTTTTTTTTACATTTTTAAATAAATAACTAAAAATTAAAAATTACAAAAATCAATTACAATGTAATACTGACAAACCTAGTGAACTATTATTAATCAGAAGTATGAAACGCTATTTCTTGACTAAAATGACTACATTGAAAATTGCACCTAATTTCTGAAATTAACTCTTTAAATAATCATACCTAAAACTAATAACCACTATATCAGATCTACAACAAAACCGAAGACTTCAACCTTTAACCGAACGACCCTTGAAGCACAAAAAAAAAGAAAAAAGGAACCACTATATAAAACATAACAGAGCACCCACAACACAATCAGTCAATGTCAAAAGTTCACGCCTATATCCTGGAATCGGTTAGGCGGAACTTTTTACAGTATAGCCCTTTTCAAAATGGACGATGGTGCGTCATATATGCTGGTTGGTAGTCACGTCGGTACCGAGTGGGAACGCTTTGGTGCATATAATAGTCGTGGCGGTGCAACATGTCCAGTTGGTCGAGGCTGTGGTGCCTTTGCGGTACCATTTGCGGTACTATCCGAGCAGCGTGAAAGGGTATATAATATTAGTTTGGTACCAAAATGTACCAAGTCATAAAATTATGGGATTTAACATATTATTTGTATGATACAAGAATTTTGTTCAGTAATCAATTATCATTTAGTTATTTTTTGTTCATATACCTATATTAATAAAATAGCATAAAATCATAAAAAACTTTCCAGGTTTTCGCTATAACTTCTAATTTGGTGATATAAAACAATATTCAATTGTAATCCTTATCTAAATCACACAACTACCAGAAAATGTTACTATAACTTGTTGTCTAACAATTGCCAACATGAGTTAAGATAAGTGTTATTTAATTATAACACATTAAAAAAATGTGCATGTTAGTAACAGAATTAATTAGCAAAAATCTAAAATTAAAAAATATTTTCATAAACAATAGAATACATAAAAATATATTATTTTAATTTTTTTATACTAAAAAAATATTATAAATTCCTTACCCCTATTGTGATGGAAGCCAGCCGCCCAACCGGCATAATACGCAGCTTTCTGTTTTCCATGCTCTTCTGCTACCTAATTGAATAGAAACCGCTTTTAACATCTCTGATCGAAAGTAAAAGTTAGTTATGTAGAGATTTAATAAAAATTTGGAAAAGTAAGAAAATTTTATTGAAAAAAATCATCAGTGTTATTATTAAGCGACCACAATATGATACAGCGAAAAAATATAGAAAAAATTACAAAAAAAATTGTAAAGTAGATAGATATAGTAATTGATAATTATTATCTCGTAGAATTCTAAAACAGTCTACCGTTTCTCTTTCTTTTTAATTAATTGGCAGAAATATATCAAGAAAAATTCACTACCATATACATACAGCATACCATTAACCAGGAATCGCAGATTCGATTCTAGCGTTGGACAAAATTTCTATAAACGAGTACAATATGTGTATAAATATTTAGTTAAATAGGAAGGCACAAAGCAAAAGCACATTTTAAAGAAGTAACCTAAAAAACCAAGATAAAAAAGATAGAAAGTGAAGACTTGTAATTATCCCATCCCACAATATTAATATTTTTTTTTATTAGGTGTGGGTGGATACTAAACTATAAAAATTAGCGAAACGCTTGAAATAAGCCTTAAAGCAAATATTAATAAGAATTAAAAATGATCGAGTACATTTTTGTATAAATCAAATATTTCTTGTTATTTTTTTTCTGTTAGTGGTTATTAATTATTTAGAAAAACAGTAATATTTAAACTAATTATTTAAAGACAGAGATAAGAAAAAAATAAAGCCTTCTTATTTCCTCATTCTACTAATACACGAAAGTTTGTATGAATGTATGGATGTATGTTTGTTACTCTTTGAATGGATTTTAATAAAACTTTACAATAATATAGCTTACACATCAAAATAACACATTGACCATATTATATTTATAAAGATACTAGCGGAACCCGCGGCTTTGCTCGCGCTAAATTTAGCACGCTAGTAAAAAAATCTATTTCATAAACCTAACGCAAGAGAACGCAATGAAATGAAATGACGGATTAGAAATTTGTTGTTATAAAATCTAATCCGCAAAAAAATCCGAAAAGATAGTTTTATTAAGTGTCAAATATTCGCGTAAATCTAAGAAAGTATCAAGCAATTTAATCCATCACAATTCGCCCTGAGACTACTTCAATCAATTTTCGCATTCCTTATACATATAAAAATACATATTTAGACCACACACACCTAAAAAAAATCTTCTATTTCCTTTCTATACCCTGCTAATAATACCTTTAGGGGCTAGGGCCTATGCACATCAAATTTAACAAAAACGCTTCGACGACACGCTTAACGTGTACTTATCATGTAGTATATCTGCGCATATTAAGAGCTGATATGTAAAAAAACGCACATCACTCGGATTGCGACAAACGCTCGACAAACGCGCGACAAACACTCGACAAACGCGGGTCGACGGCGCGTTAAAAATCACAGTGTGTATAGGCCCTTACATTCAAACTTATATGTTTATCTCGCACCGTAGTATCGCTGAGCAGGCGTCGCCGCGTGCTCCCGTATGTAGTGACCGCACCAGTCTAATTTAGACCCCCCCACCAATAGGTAGCATGCACAGAGACAAGATCATTTTATAGTGGATTCAAGTATTAATAGTTCTACAAGTAACAGAAGTAGTAAAGCAAAAGCATTGAAGGGATTTAACATCGAATGAAATGTTTGTTTTAATTTACCATTATTTGAATAGTAAAGAAAATTGCAAATATAGGCCGAGAGACGACTGTTCATTTACTTACTTTTACAAATTAATTAAAAAGACATATTTTTTGAATTATTGTAGAGATAACCGCAGTAATCAAACAATTATCTCTCAACAACAAGGCAACATTAATAGCAACAGTCAAAAAGGGAATAGTAACACTGAAGAAAACACGAAATGGAAAATTTTACAAACATAGAAACAATTTTTTTATCTATGTATAAATAATAATTGCAAACCTTAACACTTAGTGGTTCCGTTCCTCCTTCAGGTATGACATTATTTAGAGCTGCTATAGCCTCTTGAGCCTCTTCTCGCTTATCGAATCTATGGAAAAACAGACAAAATTTTATGTAAACCCTAGTGAAAATGAAAAACAAATCTATCCCACGAGACCCATACGCTTTTCGAGGGAAAAAATAGATTTTTCGCTGATAGCTAAGGCCTCCCTTTATTACAAGGGGATTAAGCCACAACAATGCGTTTCAAGTGGTTGGCAAACTTCACATATCTTTCGAAATTTGAAAATTGCTAAAATTATTTAAACATCAAGTTTTCTTATGATGGTTCCTTCACCGTAAGACAAGTGGTAATAATGTCAGATTTGATAATTCGAATTTAAAACTAATAACGGATTTAAACCGTAGAAAACTGTTTATGTGGGGCTTACCGGCAAGCCAGTACTATCCACTAAAACCCAATTTTAATGGGGCATCGCAGGATCGCTTACGCATTCAACCACTCTACCCTAATGGCCTCAAGATCTGCCGAAGCAGACCTCATAGCCACGAGGGTTGCTCCAAAGTCCACTCTGCTGCTCATAGAAGTACAGGTACCAGGAGCAACTCTCATAACACACCGCTCACTGAAGGGAGGGCGTGGCTCATTTCTTGGTTTCACGTCTGGCCGGATTTGCCGGACGCTATTGAGTCTCCTTACCACGACAAGGTGAACGCACGTTTTTAACATACTTGTCTTTAGCCCCTTTTTTTTTAACGTCCCACTGCTGGGCACGGGCCTCTCTCAGTACGAGGGGGATTAGGCCATAGTCCTCCGCGCTTGCCTAGTGCGTGTTGGCGGACTTCACATGTCTTTCGAAAACTTGCTAGGTTTTTTTCAGACATGCAGGTTTCCTCACGATGTTTTCCTTCACCGTAAGACATGTGGTTATTATGGTAGAAACGATTCGCACATGAAAATATCAGAGGTGCGAAACCCGGATTCGAACCCGCATCACTCGGTTATGCAAGCGAGCGCGTTACCGCTGGGCTACCACTGCCTGTACTATACAAGTTACCATACTTAACTTGCATAAATTAACGACGAAATATTTACCTAACAAAAGCCACTCCTCGCGGTATGCCATTACTCTTATCCCTCAGGATATGTTTCTGCACTATCCGCCCATATTTGCCGAATATCGTCTCCAACTGGTCCTCGGTGATGGCACGGGGCAAGTTCGTTACGTATAGGTTAGTTTCTTTTATGTCGTCACCGGAAGGACGGGCGTATGAAACCTGAAATACAAAGAAACGGTCAAGTGTGAATCGGATTCACACACGAAGGGTTCCTTACAATAGTACAAGATACCATATTTGTAAAATAATAAATTTAATAATTATTAATGTTATTAGACTGCCGACCAATGCCAGCATATTCGATATTTTTTTAAATTTGCATATTGGCCATTTTGAAATTCGCCATTTTTATTTTTTATTATATAATATTATCAAGTTTTAAATCTATGCCTATTACGCAAACAGACGAACTACAAAATTAAAAGTTACAATAACTTCTCTCTACCGATTACGCCCACAACGACGTATGTATAATGCATAATATAATGCACAAGTGTACGCACATACAGACTGTATATGACTTATACAGTCAACTCTCTGTTCCTGTCCCTCTCATACTCTGGTGGGACTCTACTCGACATAACCAGTGAGAGATAATTATATATAAACAATGTACTAATATCACTAGTTTATTTACCTTTAACCGTTTATTTCTAAGTTGGTAGCCATTGAATGTATCAATCGCTCTCGCGGCGTCCTCTTCCCTTGTAAAATTAACAAATCCAAAACCATAGCTATAACCAGTCTGAAAAAATAAATTTAAACTTTAAAAATGAAAAAAAAATTACCGTCTATTTTTTTGCAGCAAAAAATCAACTTTTTAGATCTTCTCTTTTTGAAAAATCACCAACAAACCTTAAAATCTTTCATAACACGACAGCTTTCGATAGGTCCTATTGTCATGAACATGGCGTATAGATCCTTCTCCGTCATAGTTTGCGGCAGGTAGTTGACTATCAAGTTCGTCCTAGCTGTGTCCCCACCCGCGGAAGATATACCTCCTCCTTCCGACATACTGCCCCAACACCTTACGCCGGCTCCTACACGACCTCTATACTGTTGCTGAATTTGCTAGAAATTGAAAAATGTATGTGCTACATATTAATCATTAAATTTTAACGAAGGGACCATCAGAAGTGAAATTTTGATTTATATATTTATACCTATCTATTAGACAGAAATAAGAAACAACCTCGTGCCATCTTTGTAGTAAAAACGGCATTTCAAGTCATTACATCAATAGGTATAAAATGTACCTACTACTGTAATAAATACCATAATATGATGAAAATATTGAAAGATAAGTTACTTCGTAACTCTTGTTTTTCTGTTCTAAACAAAGTTTTTATAATCTGAGACACGGCACAGGTAAAATTAGTTATGGATGTTTCCGCCATTTATCTATACTATCTATACTTCTATACTATTAATTAATTAATTAATTAATTAATATTATAAAGAAGTAAAGTTTGTTTATTTGTTAAATTGTAAGGGGTAATCTCGGGATCTACTGAACCGATTTTAAAAATTCTTTCACCAATAGAAAGCCACATTATTGCTGAGTGTCATAGTTTATATAAAAAACCGAAAAATAAAAAGGCTTTTACGTGGTAGTCCGTTTTGCAAAGTGAATCGGAGAAAAAACGGTCGAATGAAAGCGTTTCTTACGAACGCTGCCTTAACTATGAAAGATATATTTTTGAGTTCTAGAGAAAAGATGTGGAGCTTGAAAATACCTACAAAAAGTCAACGACAGCATATGTCTAACTTTTATATTTAAGTTACAAAAAGTGGTTTTTTCAATATTAGTATAGATAATTTAATTTTTAATATTAATAAAATAATTTAAATTATTTAAACACTCTGTACTAAAAAGGATTATTAACATTATGCCCAACGAAGTGGGCACGGGTCAGCTAGTAAATTTATAAAAATGATGATAATATATGTATCGATAGATTTATAGTTTCAAACAACCTAGATGTAAAATGTATCATTAGTACGTAAATCGAATAGTATTGAATACACAACCAAACTTATTTGACTTTTTAAGGCACGGGTACGAGAAGGCGCTCGTTAAAACCACTTCAACCGAAAATTTAAATGTAACATTTCCTCACTCTGAATAAAACTTTCTTTGTACGCTTGATTAAAAAAAATACAGTTTCTTATCTGTTTCGACACAAAGACCTCTCGTAATAAGATATTCAAATAAACTTGCTTTCAATTTGATACTTCTTTTGATATACTGTAGAAAATAATACTTGAATATTTTCAACTTCATTTTTGTAATGAGTTGAATCTTGAAATAGAAGAACCTTTTTTATTTTGCCGCTTGTCAATGAGGAATCAAGTAGTATTGCGAATCTATGCTCAACTGGCACGCTTTGAAGATATCACCAAGTATAAAAATATAATTTGAATGAAATTTTATATTTAGATTAGATTCTATCGATACAGACTCGATCGATGTTTATTAAACCTGTCTCAGTCAACTTTTCAAGACGCGTCGTTTATCAATAATATTTAACCAACTTCACAAAAGAGGTTATTTTAAATAATGTAATGTATTGTTTACCAAACTCGTAATTCATATTATGTAGCATGTAGGTTATTTTATACGGTACCTACTTATAAAATAAACTCAATTTTTAACATTTTTGTGTCTGTCTGTTTGTTCCTGCCACTGTCTGAAACGGTTGGACAGATTTTGACAGGACCTGGTATCTGTTGTTATAAGGAGTAAATAAGCCTACTTTTATTAAAAGAAAAGAATTATGGCTGGGCCCAAAAAAGTTAAAACGTACCTAGAAAGTAGGTACCGTAAGTCGCTAGTTCTAACATAAAATATAACAAAATTTATAAGTATACATCAATTTACACATATTATATCATTCAACTATATATAGAAAAAGAAAGCAAAAAAACATTGAAGCAAAAACAACATATAAACAAAAAAGAAGAAAAAAAAGAAAGCAAATTGTTAAACTCTTAAACCTCTTCACAGTTACATAAAAACACAAAAAACACAAAGGGGCCTTCAAAGGCAAATTCAGCGAGACCTTCGCAAACTCGCAACGAAATTCCGCATTACCGCATAACATGTCAATACCAAAGTAAGTCGAAAACATTACAATCGTACGAAAAACTGGAGCGAGACCGTGACCTATAATAGTTTTAGTACTATTTTATGCAACTCACTCGATTCTCAAAGTGTCTGCTAAGAGTTGTAGGTGCTCTTAGCGAGCTCTTGAGAAAGCTGATAGAATGATCGCTATTGTTTCCAAAACAAAAGGGCGAGTCTCACTGCGGGATCAGAAAAAGGATTAAACTTCTTTCTGAGGCCTTGATTGTGTGTAAAGTGGTGTCAAAAGTTCAGTAAACATACCGAGTTGAACCGAAAATCAATTGTTTTTTTGCAAAATCTGATTGAAATATTTAGCTGAATCTATAGGTTTTAGAATTTTTGTTAACAAAGTGAGTATATCACTAGATAGATTTAGATGAAACTTGGTATTATGATAGCTGGTTACCTTTATGAACATATAAGATTCTTTTTGCTGCGAGAAAATATAGCATCTCTGAATTTCGATATTAATAAATGTCTTAATTTTGATGGAAGATTTAAGAGACGGGGAAAGCATTACAAATAAACGACTATTAAAAAGAACGAACAAATCATTAAAAAGAAGTGTATTTCTTATGGAATATACAATACTATACACTACGTACGTTATTATATAACAATTAAATATAAACACCTATTCTTCACTTCCAAAACTTTCATCATATCGCGTAATAATTTCGAAGGAAATCTTGGATTGCCTACATTCAACGGCCCGTTACCCGTATGCTTTTGGCAAGTTTCCTCGTCGCCGTTCTGACGCCGAAACAATATACATTTCAACATAAAGCAGTCAAATAAAAAGAAAGTGCAAATAAGGCATAAATTACAAAATTTCCTAAAAGAAAACTAAGTTTTCTTATCTTTCGATTAACTTTTGTTGACTTATCAAATGTTCCATTTTGATATCAAATATCCAGAGCTAGCGTCAAAGCTAAAAAGAATATTATTAATATTATAAAGCCGAGTATTTTTCTTTGTTTGTTTCTCTCTGTGTTTCTGTTTTATCAATTTACATAAATATGTATATTATTACCAACTAACATTACAAACTTCAATTATTTATAGTACCTTCATAAGAAGTAGCTATAAAGGTGGGTATTTTGATTTGATTTGGAATCCAGCCCCTTAATGTGGTAATAAAAAGGGGTAGCAATTGAAAATATCATTTCTGATTAAAAATCACAATTCTAAATCAAAGTTTTGGCAATAAGTACCTACAACCTCGGAGGGTGTAAAATGGGGGATGATGTGAAACACAGTACAACAGGTAAATAATTAGTATATAAATAAAATACGCATATAACAGTGTAAAGTTGGAAAAGAACAGCATTGAAACTTTTTTGTTGTTGGGGTGAAAATCTAAATTAAAAACGTATCAAAGTTTCATGTAAATTGTTTGAATAAATTAAAATAAGTATAAGCTTCGCTGACAATGTTTGATCTTCTTATTCTTAGCGATACAAAACAAATCCAAGTCATGTTAAGATTCAGAAATACACAAGCAGGCATTTCCTTATGAAATATTCAAAATAAAACTTTGTTTTTGAGTTTTTCGCATTATTTTACACTGATATTTGGTTCCCGACATATCGAATAAGTATTTTACATCAATAATGTATGTCGATACACAGGAGAGACTTAAATATAGACGTCTAGAGAGGTTATAATTCAAAGTATGAAATAGTGAATCTAAGAAAGTAGGTACTTTTTAAACAATCTTTTATTGCTTATGCGCGAATGTTTTCTATCATGATTACCACTTGTCTTACGGTGAAGGAAAACATCGTGAGGAAACCTTTATGCCTGAGAGAACCTAACAAGTTTTCAAAAGACATGTGAAGTCCACCAACATTAACTAGGCCCGCGAGGTGGACAATGGCCTGGGAGCGTTAAAAAGGCCTGAATACCTTAAAAAACATATTTTGATATTTGGGTATATTCGATTTACGCGAGTATTTTATATTTAATTATATAATTTTATTTTTGGTTCCGGACATGGAGGATCATGGAAAAATCAATCCTAGAGAGACCTAAAGTTGTAAACGTGTCAAAGATTAATTTAATTATGTACTAGTTACTGACAATTTTAAAAATGTTTTAACGCCAAATTTGGAATTATAGATACTTATTACAAAAACTACAATGGATAAGAACTGGTCCACCACACACAATAATTACTTATTACAAAAATACATCTTTCATATCTCAAATTATGGTTTGTATTATTATTCTCTAACTTATATAATATGTAGTGTATTAACTAACTAGTATACATTACACAAGCTGTGTAACTCGCCATGGAATTGATATTGTTTTGTTAATGTCCATACATATTTATTTGTGTTAATGCCTATAATAATAACTAGCTGGCCCGTGCCCATTTCGTTGGGCATAATGTTAATAATCCTTTTTTAGTACACAGTGTCTAAATAATTTAAATTATTTTATTAATATTAAAAATTAAAATCTATACTAATATTAAAAAACCTACTTTTTGTCACTTAAATATAAAAGTTACACATATGCTGTCGTTGACTTTTTTGTAGGCATTTTTAAGCTCCACATCTTTTCTCTAGAACTCAAAAATATATCTTTCATAGTTAAGGCAGCGTTCGTAAGAAACGCTTTCATTCGACCGTTTTTTCTCCGATTCACTTTGCAAAACGGACTACCACGTAAAAGCCTTTTTATTTTTCGGTTTTTTATATAGCCTATGACACTCAGCAATAATGTGGCTTTCTATTGGTGAAAGAATTTTTAAAATCGGTTCAGTAGATCCCGAGATTACCCCTTACAATTTAACAAATAAACAAACTTTACTTCTTTATTATATTAGTATAGATTAATATGTATAGATGTATGTAAGAAAGTATTAGGTATATAATATGTGAATCCTAATATTATAGAGTAAGCTAATTTATTTTATTACATAACAGTCTTTAGCCGCGACTACGCTCACGTATTTCGTCGCACAGTTACCTACTAACTTTAACCAACTGTAACATTATTCATTTACAGTTTAGTTAACACAGCCTACTATATCTAACATCAGGCTATTGATACATATATAGTGTACTAATTGAGAACTACGCTCTGACTCTACATATTTATAACTAGAATATCACGCGTCTTCACCCGCATTCTAGAAACCGTAAACAAAGTTCATATATTTTACATAATATACTAAAACCTTCACCGAAACACGCTGAATCCTATGAAATAAGTTCCATGCCTATCCGTCCTGCAGTTTTTGTAGTTAGAGCAAACATAAAAACCGTCTTACCATTTATTAGAGTAGAGAATTAGTATAAAGAGATAGAAAGGATATATATAAATAATATAACTTTATAATTTAACCTGCGCTAAATATTTTAAAATGAAGGTACGTATTAAATAAAAATTGCCGTATCTACGATTTATCACCCCCGTGGTGGCTACACGTTCTTGCGGGCGGACAGCGACAAGAGCCTCTGGCGCGAGTCCAATGTAAATGGGGTTTCTTTATAAACTTACTAATACATTTGTCACTTTTCACTAATGCATTTGTTTCTTTTGTAATGTCAAAAAGATTTTTGTCCTAAACATCCATACATATTTTTATAATTTTTAAATCATTTAACTGTTTCCTCTCAGCATGAGCATCTATTATTTAATTAGCTATATTTTTATGAATACCATTTTAGTATCATATTTTCCTATCATCATATTAAGGTAACTCTCCTTTCTTTACTATACCACAAACTACAAAGTCTATAGTTATGTTCTCCTGTCTCCAGACAATTTTCAAACACGACAGCCTATCTCAATGAGACTAGGCATGTACAAAAGAAATACATATTATGGTGTACCAGTATGCATAACTGCACTCTCAATAACTTTCACTTAAAAATTCCAAAGAAGGGCAGCAGCCTCTAATAAAATATACTATACCTAATACAAAATAGCAATCTATTACATACCAGCAGCAGCTTAAATATCAGTTAAGTAATATTTAAATTACAGCCTAATTCAAAAAACACACCACATTAAAAGAATTGAAAAAAATATAAAATCACAATCAAACAAATAACAAAATCTATTTTTTTTAGAGACCTACTAGATTTTGCCTAAATAATGAATATGCCTGTATTTTTTAAAGTACTAAATACATTACACTTAAATAAAAAAATATTTAAGAGTAATTACAAATTACAATCTGTAAATTGGTACATATACTTATATAATTCACATAATAATGTTAATATGAAAAGTTGAAAACTCTTTAAAAGACTACTCAGAAAACCTTTTTAGGTTTTCTCTTAAAATATTATATCAACAAATAATAGTTTTAAATTTTTTTTTAATATCATTTTACTAGAACATATTTATATAGATTAAAAAACTGAACTTAAGCCATAAAAATGCATGCAAAAGCATCAAGATATCCATAAATCATACATTGAATATCACAAAAAGCATTAACAATTAATAATAAATATTGATAGATGATAAAAATCAATTGTTTAAGTTGTTTATTTAGTAATCAGATGGTAATATTCAATTGAATTGAAGAATTTATTAAAACTTTCAGAATGTAGGATTATTTTTTTATTGATGTGAATCTAATATAAAATCTAAAATCTAATTTTGTTCATGGATGTGAATTTTGTATTGTAATTTTTATGATATGTAAGCATAACTTTCTGAAACTGGAAGTAAAAAAACTAACTGTGCATAATCATCTGAATCACATATTATGTAAGTACATATTGTGGTCTTTATTATCATTATAACTCATTTTTTTATATATAAACAATGTATGTAAAACCCATTGCCCATTACATAATAAAAATTGAATAAAATTTTAATATTACTTGGTTTGACTTTGAAATTGATTATCCGGATTTTCGATTACATGAAATATGCCTTGTTTTAATTAATCCAGATAATAGGGTTTCTATTGTATATCAGCTTTTTTTAGGATTAAAATGTTAGAGAGTAGACTCATCCTAATAATATGACAGAGTTTTAATATATAGAACAATTTAAAAAGCAACAATGTTAGTACTCACATTTTCTAATGGATTAAAGCTTCTGTCCCAACTGCTGACCGGAGTCCCTCCGAACAGGTAACCTGGGTAGCGGTCACACATTTATCAAACTTTACTAACTGCTGTTCCCAAAATCTGCTGATTTGCTAAGCTACAATAACTATTTTATTATAACTCCATTGTTGATATCATTGCAATCTCCTCTTATGTATTCTCTTTTGCCTACTTATATTATTTAATATATTATTTATCTGAAATAAAAAAACTCACCAATAGTTACTTCTGTGGAATGTTAACTCAATGCCAAGCAATTTTTTAGAAGTTAGAATCAGGTAAGCCATGACAAATTGGTTAATGACCTTTATTAAAAGTAAGAATCAAAATGTAAACATCAACAAATATTATATTTTTATATAGATAACTATACCTAATTTCAGAAATTAGCATATTAGCGCAACATAACATTTTGCGATTATTTAACAATGAAAGAAAAAATATTGATTAATCTAATTATGAATCCTAATAAGATTTTTAAATATTGTAAAACACATTAGCTACCTACATTATGAATTTGTTTTAATAATTTACTTTCAAGTCTGTGATTCAACTATGTTTTTTAAAGAATAATGAAAATATTTAGGTAAACTAAATTATTTACTGAGAGCAGTTTATTACAAATGTGTGATACTTTTACGCACAAAAATGCACCTGAAGTATAAATAAAACGTTATTTATTTAGTAATTATTCACTTACTCGTTAAATTTGTAAGTATATCAATTATTTATTAATTTTGAAAGGCTTTTGGCGAATTACAAGTACAACAGCGCTAACAATTCTGAAATGTCAATTACTTTTTTAAATTTCTGTTGCACTGGCCCTGAATCCAGTTATTTCTACACTCAACACCATAGATTATACACTTATCTCAACACTGTCCGCCAAAGATTAAAAAAATATTTTAGAAACATCGATTAGTAATCGAATTGAATAGTTCAATTGCACAAGTAGATAATTTTCCTTGGTCATCGTGTTTCTATATAACTGTGGAAGTTGCAGGTAAATCATGTAACGGTCTTGCCACCTTGATTTTTAGGCTTTACATTTACTTGTATATTTTTAATACACAAATAGTATGAAAATGTTAAGTACATTCGAAAATAAAAGGAATAAAAATGGAATATCATGTACTCTGCCATAATTATACTATAAAGCATACTTAATAAAGATAATTTATTAACTTAAAGTTAATAAATTTTATATTATAAAAGTTTTTTAAAGTACTTTTCTATTATTGGCTATGTTCGCGGCCCTCTTCTAACTAAGTGAAGATTTTCTTCACTTTGATAGAAGAGCATGCGCACGACGTCCGTTTAATATGCGCGGAAATGAGACATGCACATTAGTTTCTTGTACATACACAATTAGTTTTTTGAATGTGATTTTTCTAACTAAAAAGTTATACTTAATAATATTTACTAGTATAAAAAGTATTTCAACTGTTGTAAAAATATTTTAAATATGAATAATTAATAATATTATTAAAAATGAGTAACTGTGAGCCACAAGAAATTGAGAATGTGGAAGCATTCAAGCAAGCAGAGAAAAAATTTTGTTCATGTTCATGTTCTTTATTCTGTGGCTCTTAGGCGTGCCATTTGGGCACAAATTACTTCGCCAATGTCGAGTAGAATGGAAAAGCCATAGTGAAGATTAAGAATTGCTCGGTTTAAAAAGAGATATTCACAAAAATTTTGTTAATAAGATTCGAAAATTTAATGTCTTTTATTAACCATAAAAATTAACAAAATGTTGACAATTATTTTCTGCATACATACCTATTGTTGCTATAATTTGAAGACTCTTCTTTAAACAAAAAAGTGAATTTTATTGTTGACTTCAATTAGTTTTTATTAAATTATTTTTTATTATATTTATATGAGAGGTAATAAACAAAATTTTTTTATTACATTTATTAATTATTATTATTTATTTATTTTTATACCGCTGGTCACATAAAAAACTAATGCGCATGTCTCATTTCCGCGCATATTAAACATACGTCGTGCGCATGCTCCTCTATCAAAGTGAAAAAAATCTTCACTTAGAAGAGGGCCGCGAACATAGTCATTATTTACATAGACATAGACAATGAACTAATTTTTGATATTTAGCTGTTGCCTTTTGGCATTTGGCAACACTTAAATAACCACGTTGATTTCGATTTGCTTGAGGCTTAATGCACGCAGACATGCGCTAAACAGTGCTTTATGAAGTAATGAAATATGGCATTACAATACGCACCGAGTAATATCACATCACTTCATTACTCGAAACATTACTTGCCATGCGTGATGCGAAGAAGTAATATTACCCGCGTACTGTCATAATAGTATTACTGATCTATCTCATGTAATAATATGATGAATATCACACACGTTTTTATTGATTTTAATTTAAAACTAAAATGATAACTTTTTATGAGTAAGATTATTGTTATATTTTTATTACTTTTTATATTTAAATATTGTATTTAAAATTTTACCGTCATAACCCAATTTACTTAAATTATTTTTATATAGCTATGTTTACAATAATGTATGCAGCAAAAAGTAACAGCGTATACTAGCAGTACCCGCGGCTCCGTCCACATTCTGTCACACGTCACACTGTATTATATCTGCTTTATAAAGTAAATTTTATGTAATTTTAATAATCTTTTATCTTAGCCATATAGCGTACACAGGATAAGTGAGTCGACTAGTATCAAAGGTGGCAATGTGACTTTAAGACAAATGTTGATTAATTCAAAAAAACTGATTGTTTGGTTTGTATCTCCTTTGTAGTTACAAAACTCATTTAAATAAGATCTTAGGTAAATAGCAGGATGAATTAATGCTATATTACCCTAATAATCATTCTATATCAGTTTTAAATACTATTTCAATTTTGAAGATTTCCGGCTTTGATGCTATTTTTTTAGGAATGCCGTATTTGAAATTGAGTAAGGCACAGATAACCGTTTTTGATACTATAGATGTTATTCCAGAATTAGGGTTGTCATACAAGCATGGAACGACTCTTTATTTTTTGGCATAGTATATTGTAATTAAAAAATAATGCATTTGGCAGTTACAAAAAATCTTTATAATTAACTTATGAACTAAAAAATTAAGTAACTCTAAAAAGTTTTTTGAGTTTTTTTAAACTAAATTTAAAATTATATGCGCATGTCATGTCATGAGCCATTGTTAAAGTAGCACATTTTAGTGCTTTCGAATTATGACTGCACACTCTATCGAGTAATGATTTCGCCGAGTTTCTAAAATAAAAGAAATAATAATACTACAATATTATACCCTTTTACATGACAAGAATTGACAACCCTACGGGTAAACTTACTTCAATTCCTTATCCCTGTTTCTTGTCCAATTTTCTGGATTCCTCTTGCGTTTCCGTGTAAAACTATTTATTACTAAAGGGGGGTGGCTTTCCATAATACTTCTTCCACTGCTTTATATTAGTTTAAGTCACAAAAACACGTAGAAAACATTAAAATTCACAGAACGAAATGTTCCTGCGGCCGTTACGAAACGCAAATGAACTCTCGCTTCTGATTGGTTGACAGCGTAAGATTGCCGGGTTTGATTTCAAAATTTTATAGATTGCCGGCTTTGATGCTGATGTCAGTTTTTGACCTGTTTTTACTATGGTTTATTCCAAGTTCTGAACCGTATACTCCAGGGGAAACGTTTTTAATCAAATCAATCTTAGTCGCCATATCATTAACTACTTTTTGTCAAAATGCTCAGATTGCCGCCTTTGATACTAGTCGACTCAAGTATAACATTGACCGCAGAGTGCAAGAGTTATACTAAATTACTAATTAGTAAATATTAAAAGTAAACAAAAGTCGAACAGTCGATGCTTTCTATCTTCTATATATATGCTTATATTGCAATTTTGCATTTTGTCGTACTCAAATAATTATTTTAAACTTGCGGCATTTGTACGTAAATAGCGATATACCTTTTATGACTTGGTTTTGTTCTTTAGGATAGGGTTTTACAAACACCAGTAGCGAATTTTTTGAGCATCTTGCAAAATAATTAATAAGTAAAACAAAATAAAAAAAGTTTAGCTAAAGGTTGTAAATATGAATGACCCTTTGTGATCAATATTAACAATAACAAAAAGTTGATTTGCCTTCATACTTATAGTGTTACGGGATATCTAGATCGAAATAAAATTAAAGACCAGACGCAGCTTAGGATCTTATAGTAATGAAATCCTTATATCGTTGGCCTAACTTATAATATTGGCGTATTTAAAAATCATTTTTCTAACAACTATAACTTTTTTTGCTTATAACTATTTGTATTTTTATTAAAAATATATTTTGTGTTAATTATTGTTTTTTAAAATATATACATTACGATACCTTAATTCGCAAATCGGCTAACTCCGTTAACGTGAACTTTTTAAGGGGCCACTTAAATCGTTATCATTTCAATAGTAAGTGTTACAAACTCGTACAACATGATTTTTTTAGATTAATTAAGAATATTACGTTAATTATAAACAAAATATTGTTCCGAATTTATAATAAGTATTATTGTATTTCTTGATTTTGGTAGCCTTTGAAAAAAATATTGAAAAGAAGTTAACCGATTTGCGAACTAAGGTATCGATTTCGAATTGCTTTGCTATTTCAAAATTCGTAAAACGGAGTGATGCCAAGTTAAGCTCGATGATATAGCACACTCGCGTCATGTTTGAAATAATACGTAATGTTTGGTTCGGTCGAGTAATGAGTGATGCTACAGTACTCACTCGGGTAATATTACGCGTAATGCATTACTCGCATTACTTACACATGTCTAATGCATGGCTTTATGCTTGTCGTCAATGGTTGCAAATTGCAATTTACACGGCAAATGCCGTGTTATACGATATGTGGGGGCCATTAGCAAAAAACACGGTACACGGCAGAACAATCGTTGCCGTGTCCTAAAACACGGCAATAAGAGCACACGCGCATAAGCTGCGGGCAACAGCTACAGTCCATAACGAAATTTAATACATATTACATATAATCTTTTTGTGTTTAGTCGATTATTGATTTCATATCACTAGTATAGGAAGTCAAACTAATTTTTAACCAACCAAACAAATATTAGATTACATAAAAGATAGCTTAAAATACGATTTAAAGAAAAAGTAAAAGAAATAATTATTAGTGATATCAGACAGTTATATTATAATGATAATTGTAACCAAAGTTGTTCAAATAAAATTTAGTTTGTAAATCGGAAATATTTTTATGGATTATGTAAAGAACCCTGCTTTTAAGCCACTAAAACTATGAGAACAATATACAATTAGGTAGGTACAAAAGTCTACATTATGATTACATTTGTATGAGACACTGCAATTTTTTAAGTTGCAATCTGAATTCTGACATCGGAAACACGCAAAAGCAACTATTTTTTTTATGGCAACACTATAAATGACGTGCGGCGGTGCGGTCAGCGGTGTTCTTTTCGTTCGTCCATCATTGAATTTTCGCTATCGTTGCCGCCATTTTGTGGAAGCTATTTATTACAAAACTAAAATAATGATATCATTACGTGAAAATTATAACTAAATGTGAATTTTGTGTTCTATAATGTCTTATGTATTATAAAAACACTAATATAGTTAAAGTTTTGGCAAATTTGTAGGTAAGTCGTGTGTTAAAATTATTAGTGCTACAAAATTTTAAAAGTGTTACCTATTGAAAATTCTTGTGTTAACTGCATCGGAGGAAACCTGAACATAGTCTGCTTACAAACTTAAACTTGTTCATCTAAGTAAAGTTTTTGATATTTTTGATATTAGTACTATAAAATATCTTAGAGCTTCAGTCCAAGGGACATTAAAATTTTTAAGCCACGCACATTTTTTATGTAGGTATCAAAGCCACGCACGGAAACTAAGTGTCAGTCATTGTATATTATGACTAATAATTAATTTTTTGCTAGTATTTAGATGTCTGAATTTTATAAGTTATTGGTGACTGTTGATGTTAAAAATCTTTAATTATTTAGCATTCAAGCAACAACAACATTATAATATATACTTTAAAATATCTATCGACTATATCGCATTTAACCATAATACAATCAAAGTATTTGTGGGCAAGAAACATTCTCAGAAACTGAGTATTTTTACAAATTCAACAAATGGAAAGGTTTCCTCTGCTTCTAGGTATAATTCAACATGAGTGTCATCATTAGACTGCAGAATCTGCCCTGGTCGGCTAATGCTCTCGACATTAGGAATTTCTTTCGGGGACTTTCTATACCCGAAGGAGGTGTTCACATCGTAGGCGGCGAGCTTGGAGATGCGTTCATTGCGTTCAGGTAGCTATATGTAAACAGATAATAAAATATTTAAGCAACTCTATTGATCTCATACTTAGATATTATAATTAGTTTATTATTCATTAAATTAAATAAAACAACATTCACTGTGTATGTAATATACACAAAACTTTTTTATAATATATTTAAGTATATTAATGTATTAAAATTAAACTGGATCGGAAAAAATAAAAATAAAAAATAATCAACTAAAATGTTATGAACTATGATTAAGTTGTCCAAGTTAGTATTTGGTATTTATAAATATTTGCAAACTTTTCACACTTTAAAACAAACTACACCCTTCATAATAATTACAAAACCATACATAGTATCCAATCAATGGGATAAAAAGATGACGATGATAGTATTACTATTCAAAAAAGGTGTATTTTTAAAGAATGTTAAGATAATAATAAACTTACTTCGTTATGAAACAAATGATAATAAAACTTTTTACTTATGGTAGTAGATGAAGTTAATTTCAATAATTGTGATAGGAATAAACAGTTAGTAGTAAAAAGAACAAGTTAGTAGTACTAATAAAATAAAATAAAAACTTGCTAGCATCGGACCTTTAAGACCAATTCTAAGACTTATTGATACTTACAACATGTATACACTAAAGTATGACATCGATTAGGAGAAGTTCAATAATCTCTATTAGAAAATCTTGACAGTCCTGAAATCTTAGTTTTATTTAGGCTATTATTATTTTTTTGATTGCGTTGTTGGAACAATGTTTAAATGGTAAGTATTCAAATTTAGAATGTTTGGAATAATCTTAAAAAAATAAATGGAAAAACATTTTCATATGTAGATAAAATAAGCATTATTATATTTAGGATTTTTTGCTTAGGATATATTTTTACAATACTAATAATCTTGAACAAATTAAATGGAAAAACATGTAAAAATGTGTTGATAAAATAAGCATTATTGTAATTAGGACTTGCTGCTTAGGATACATTTTTACAATACTTTGACTTTTAAAAACATTCCTTCTACATACAAAAAGATCATATTCTTAAAAAAAGCTGTAGTGCATAATTTTTTTACCCACGACGGAACAGAGACGGTATATGAGTTTGGGGTGAGAGGAAGTGTGTTTGTTATACATTTTAATAATACTACATACACATAAATAATTTGAAGTATTTTTAGTTACTTTATTTCTGAATTGTATTTTCATATTATGGGAAATCTTAGTGTTCTATAAACGAATCCTCATTATATTATTTACAAAACTATAAATAACTTATTATTCTTAGCTTATTGTTTAAAAAAGAAACTATGGCAACTTTATCTACTGAGGATATTCTTTGTATATTTAAATATTAATAAATAAATACCTAATGGATACCGATAATTATATATTCAACTATACTAATGACATGTAAATGTAATTTAAGTAACACTAGGATTTGCTTATTACAGAACTTCAGTTTATCGCAACTCATGATCAAAAATTGGAGTTTCTACATACTTGTTAGTGACTGACTATATAAATATAAGTACTACATGCTTAGCAAGTCAACAAATTTATGTTTTTATTGTCATTTATATTATCTGTTTATAACCTTTAATTATCTTGAGCTGAAAACATTTCTAGCTTCTAGTTGATGATTTTCAGGGATGCAATCTACTCTTCGGGTCCACTATGTTTTCTTTTTTCTTTTAATTCAAATTTGAACTAGATACATTCATTATTCTTCTTTTATTAAAATGAAATAACAATAATTTAAGTTAGAGCTGAGAGAAAATGCAAATTTGATGCACTTCCAGAATGATAGAACATACTAATAAATAAGAACATAATAATATAGATAGAATTATAAGGCATATTTTTGTACATGATTTGACTAATTCTTATAGGTCTGAAAGTATTCAAAGTCGGGTGAATATTTCATTTATATTCTAAGGGGGGTGGAAAGGAATGAATATATAGATTCTGATACTTTGCATTTTAAAATAGTTGTAGTATAAGTCGTAGTATATAAAATTCGTCAAAATTAAGCGATATCGATGTTCTAATCCTAGTTATGATACATTGAAAGGGATACAGCTTAAGTTACCGTATTTTTTTCAGTAAATATAATCTTCATATAAATATGAATAGCTGCTTCCATAGGCTATCTTCTATTTTACGTTTTCTGTTCTAAAATAAGCAAAGCCAGAACTCTAGGAGTTCCTGTGTGTACGCGGCCGCTGACCTACCGCGAATGGGCGACGTCCGAGTCTTCTGGCAGAACAATTGCAAAGTATCAGTTGTATAAATTAAAACCTGATTAGGGTCTGAAAACTAACTAGCGTTTTCAGAAGTACTGAAAATAATGTATACTAGACATCATTACTTTTGTACTTTAGAAGACCCTAAAAAGGAATAGGGCCTGTGCATATGACACGATTTTGACGCACGTTTACCTAGCAGTGAACACTCACGAAACTCGATGGGAACACGTGTATATTACAGATCTCGTAAGCAAGATACTTACGTTTTTATCTACGTAAAATATGACTAAATACATTAATGATTTGCGTTCTTTTGAAAGATGGCTCTTAGGCTTACCACACAACACAATACGCGCAGCTAATGTGCGTTGTCGGCGCGTTTATAGTACGTGGTGTGCATAGGCCCTTATGTGTAGAGATAGAATATCTAGCAGTCATCACAGGTTACTCAGCAAACGGATACAGCGTGAGATATATTGCTGATTAATTTTATACCAGTTCTAGGATATATTGTCATTTACGATAATTGTATGTTCTATTAAAATTCAACATTTAATAGGGTCTTTAGAGATTTCTGCTATTCTTCTCAATATGATGGATTTTCTTTTGTATAATGTTTAATAAAAACGTCTTTTCTAGTACAATCCCACGCCGCAGCCAGGACAGTCCAAAAAAACCATTTCTATTTTTGACATTCAGTTTGAAAATATTTGCGTAAAAAATATTATTTATTGCTACTTAGTGGTAAATTTATTTTATTCTCACCATAGCACACCTGGAAATATGTGTGATTGATAAAATACCTACCGAAGCTGTACTAACTCCAACCGATATTATCGCTATAAGAGTATGCATAATGACTATGTTTTAGGTCGATACAGTAACAAAAACTGCTAGGATTTTCATCCACCAAGGAACTATTTCTTATAGAGGATTGCTATAAGCTTTAGGAATATTTGGGATGTAATATGCACATGAGCTTTGCAATTTAGTTAGATACTCTCAATGCTTATCAGTTATCAGTAACCATTATACCTACCCTAGTCTTCTATGTACTTATTATCTAATATTTTTTATTCACAACTTTAGTTTTTGTCAGAATTAAAAATCTGTATTCTAATTCAAAATGCTACCTCAAATTTGCCATTTTGACTCTTACTGCTGTCTATTTACATGATATCTGACACTCGCGTTATCACGACGGATCTTCGATGTATGGAACATGAAAATCCGTTAAGCCATTTAGTAAATGCGACGGGAATACAGGGTCGAACATACAGGTCAAACACACTCTCCTTTGGATTTCGCCGCAGCTGCCGCAATTTTTATTCATAAATCTATTAAATTTTCTAGAGCTTAGATATCTACTAACATCATGTGAAGTATGATGCATCATCGTCAAATAATATAGAGAACAAACAAAATTCAACTTTATTATAACTTTCTCGTATCATCAGATCGGCGAGTCCGAATTTTGTAGCACTTCTTTTTGTTTAAATTGGTATGAATTAATTTCTTGTGAACAGCAAAGAGAAGGAACGTTTATGTACTAAATGCTATTAATCGATTAACGATTTTTTAGAAGACAGTTCGCCTTGGTAATCATGTGATCGCCGCCAGGCTATTTCAACATATAGAATTATTGTTAATTTACAATTTAATTTAAAAAATAGTAAGATTAAAATATAAAAAAAATATCAGTCCCGCTGAGTTTCTTTTGCCAGTTCTTGTTACGTCAGAGGTTTCTTCTTTCCGAACTGGTGGTAGACACATGACGTTCAGTAAGAAATTGTAACAATTTTTATGCTGAATAAAATAATTTGATTTGAAATAGGGTTAGGTCGATGACCATAGATAGTATCTTACTGAGTTGGAGAAACATTTTTGGTAAACTTGTAGTAGGGGAAAAGAAGACAAAACGGACCACTTAACAATAAAACAAGTTTTTCATTACGGTAAATAGTAACAGTTCAAATTGCCTGGATCCGTTTTGTCTTTTTGCTATAAAAAGATAGGTTATAAATTGATATATAGTCAGTTATCAGTACATACTATCAACCAAAACAAAATGCAAATTTTACATCAAAAGAAAAAAAAAACTTTCTAAATAAGTGCACACGGTGGGATTAAGTCCACTGACTAAGAGCGGAGAAATGGCAACCAACATTTTGAAATAACAAATTCATAGATAGCGTTACATTGTTTCAAAATTATCTAGATTGACCGTTTTGCCTTCCTTTCCCCTATAGCGCTAGTCTAACTTGGTAGGAGTAAGGTTTGGTGCGGACTGCGAACTACCTTCGCCTTGAAACATGAATGAAAAGGATCTAGAACTACAACAAACTTGTATGACACTGTAAACAGTTTAAAATAAAACTACGAAATGAAAGAAGTTCCTAAGTTGACATGGATATTAAAAAAAGTTACTAGCCTTAATTATGAAATTACTCTTTCTCTAAGGAGATGATAAGCAGTGCTGAGCTTTAAATTGAAATTATTGATTTAAATTAAAATTGTAGGTCATCGGTTTTTCCTCTTCCTTTATTTAAATTTATTTTGATTTTTTTTTGAAAAATTAGGAAATAAAAATGCAAAGTTGTCGAGGTAGCAGCACATTGCGGACTAAGGATAACAATAAAGTATAACGTGTACGATACTTCCGTTTAATTCGTATTTTCTTTCCAATACAAATATAGATATGTTTAAAGCGTCTTAGGCAGCAGTGGAATTATAATTTTTTTGAAATTTGTAAAACGACCTAATACAATTATTTCCAAATAAAAAATAATATTTTCCATACATTTTGTTGGCAAGCGCTATTTATCAAGGACAATATTAATTAATAATATTAGACTCCTCTGCTTTTTGGTAAGTTAGTTTTTCGCTCTTACTTTTTTGTACGTTGGGAATTGCATTTAATCTTACCACCAGTTGGTTATGTGGGACTCATCGGTTTAAATGAAGCCGTATTACCTACTAAAACTCAACAAAACCTCTCCCGTCCTAATGAGGCACAGTATCGCTTACGCTTTTATCCACGTCGCCCCGACAACAGGTCTACCGAAGCAGACCAAGGGGTCTACAGTCACTTAGCTATCAGAAAAGTACCTGGAGTAACCCGCATGGCACACCGTCAACCGAAATAGGTCACCTCCGTGTACGTTTCTAAGCTACGCGACCGGCTGGCTTGCCGGACTACTGAGCTCCCACCATGAAAAGGTGTGCGCACATAGGATGTGATTCTTACCTACTTTATCTATTAACTTCGGAAAATTTAATATAATAAAAATAGTATGAATGCGGTAAAATAAGAACGAAAATATCGCAACATCTTTTTAACACAAAATGTTAAGGACGTCATGACCATTCGACATGTTTATGTAAAGTGGTCCAAGCAATTGAACTTTTTTAACATTACGGAATTATTAAATCGTTTTAATGATTTATTTAGTATTTACGCTTTTTCTAACACCTAGTATCAAAAGACACTGCTTACTCTACAAGTATTGCAATCTTTTTGCGTCATTTATAGTTCTCTAGCCCATAAGTAAAAAACTAGCATAATTTAGTCATGTCATCTCGGGAGAGCAATTTTAAGGACTTTGAGGTTGGTACCGATATGATCGGCAGGTTGATTACGTACTGAGCAATCCATCCGCGATATTGAAAATCTTATAATAATTGCTGTACAATCGTAATAAACTTAACAGTATTTAACTTCATGTTAATGTTCTTTATTCTGTGGCTTTTAGGCGTGCCATTTGGGCACAAATTACTTCGCCAATGTCGAGTAGAATGGAAAAGACACAGTGAAGCACTTAATCGTATTTAACTTTTTAAATTTAACGATTTTTGCTATCGCGGGTGAATTGCTCTATGGCAATTCTTAGTTTCATATAGATAGAGATGAAATAAATAATTGTATCCACTTAATATAGTGCATCTTTTAAGTCTCAGGAGCATCTTTGAAACTAAGATAGATGTTTCTTAGGCATCTTAATATTCTTCCTAGGTGATAAACTTTTTTTCTATCGATAAATAAAATATTACATCGTCGTTGCGAATTACTGCCGCAATATTGAAAGAGATGCCGTCTAAAAACATGCTTGGCAATTTGAAGATATTCTCCTGCTTATTTTACGATGACAATAGTTATAAAATATTTAAACTAGAGAGGAATCGCAAAAGATGAAGTTAAAGATCAAGAAAAATACCTATAAAATAAATTCTGGTTTTGGGGGTACGATTGTAGGAAAATGCTATCGAAATTCGTCTCACGGAGTCACGATGCAGTATTTGTATACCTTCCCACTACGGTATCCCATCATGACACAGGATTTCACGAAATTCGTAATGGATCTCTTTTTAGTTAATACTTTCGTAGGGCATGGGTAGGAAATGTTTTACATTGTTTGGTCAACGAAAAATGGCTTCTTTGCTATCTTACAGTTAAAGATCATTTCAAAAGAACTAATCAACTTTAACTAAACCGATTTATCAATAGATATACACGCTCTCATTACATCGGATGGAGAATGCTCTTCGAGTCTTCATACGAAGATGTCGAAGGTTTATCTTACAATTTGTCATACAAAATTTGTATTCCAAACGTTTTCTGTTTTACAAAGTGTAAAAGGCTTTTTGAATATTAAATTGAAAAATCTAACTTATAAATGGATGGATTAAGGATAAAATAAGAATGATACCTAAGATAAGGCTAAAATAATAGCTATTGAGACTTACTTTCCCAACTGGCAGTAGAGACTGTCTTGATACTGAGTAGTGTAAAACACTACTCAGTAACAACACAGTCTCTAATCAAAAATATATGAAAATTAAATTACATGCAAAGAGCTTATTAGCTTTAAATGTAATTTTAATAGAATCTGATTCTGTCAGACTTTTGACTCTAGGAATATATTAGCATAAGGGCCCCGGACTCACGAGGGGCCATTTCATCAAAATACTTTTATATTCATGGGACGCAGAAAAGCTCAAATGTTTTAGTCAATAATACATTGGAATATTTTTTTATTCAATCTTTTTTGCTCCAAATGTCCTTAAATTCTTGTATGCCCAGGCTCTATTTATTCATTTTATACAAAAATAAACAAAAAAAATATGAATGACCGTTTTTCTGACAAAAGACTTCTGCAAAATACGCGCATTTCAAGAAAAGTATTATATAGATTATAGCCGATCTATATTATGCATCTTCTCAAATGTAATTTGCAAAAGACCTATATAAAATATTGTTGCCGCTTTCGGTGTCATTGTGCTAGTCGGCAGGACATTTCCTTGTGCCTTTACATGACTTACAGTCTACACCATGTTATCACTGATATGTGATAAGAGAAATATTTAAATTAAAGTTTCTGAATATCCAACAAAGTTCACCACAACCGCCAACTTCACTGCCTGATGATGATGAAGATCATGAAGCTTTGAGACGATGTTATTTTTTATCGTAAGACATGTCCAAACAAGGTTAATAACTCAAAAAAAATACTTTTGTATTATTAAAATATCAACTGAATGATGACTGACTTCGAAACTAAATCAAAAGTGTTCATAGCTTAAAAAATATTTGAAAATTTATTAATTTAATTAGGTATAGGTATAGCCATTTGACTTACATATATGGCGGCGTTAGTCTCAAATCAAATCAAATCAAAATATTTTATTCAGCATAAAAATTGTTACAATTTCTTACTGACCGTCATGACTCTACCACCACTCAAGCACCAGGCTTGCGATTTAACTCCAGAAGATGCGTCCAGGTCTTTGTCGCGCGTTAAACGATACAGAATATGGGACAGCTATTCGTAATTACAACACTATGACAAACAATAAACAAAAAAGATACGTCACGTTACTAATGTTGATAAGTATTTTATTTCTACTAGGTACTTTCATAGTCACTGGTGAAAATCAAACTATACTACTACTATACTTAATTTCAATTGTCTTCAACCTATTTTGATATCCCAGTGCTGGGCACGGGTCTCTTTTCGATACGAGGGTGCAAGCCTTACTTAGTCCATCACGCAAGCAACGTGCGGGTTGGTGGACTGCACGAGACTTTCGAAATCTTACTATGTTCTGTCAGATATGCAGATGGTACTACTAACTACCTACTAGGTATCTACAGCCTCTCGCCAGCGCCGCCCGTTTTTCAGTTAGCTTGCGTTTTAAATCAGATAAAATAGTAATTCCGATTATACCTTAGGAGATGCCTATATACTGTACACGCTCAATATTTTGTTGACGTATCTCTTGCTTAGCCAACGTTACTCAAATATTCAAATGTATGTTTTAGTAGGTATAACTAAAACCTTGGTAACTACAATTGCAAGCAATACAAGTTCACAAAGTTTTATCGCAATCAGATCGGATGTGGCAGCGCGAATAATAAAACTTGTAGTAGGTATTTTTACTTATACAAAGTTATACCTACGTACCTTTAACTCAACTGCTTAATTTTGATATGTAAATATTAATTTATTTTCATAAAACATTTAAATATTTATTTATGTAAGAACACTAACAATAGTATACATATAAAACATTACTGATAATCTCATTTAAGTACACACGCAATAAAATTCTGAGTCAACTCTGTATATTAAAAACTAGCAAACAAAAGCGAAGCGTCGCTGGGCGTAAATTACAATAAATTAAAGGTTTTTATAATTTTCTAATAAAATAAAAGTAGTCTTAAGTTACTCCTTATAACATTAGTTATCTGAAAGTCCCGTCAAAATCGGTCTAGCCGTTTCAGAGATTTGTCAGAACAAACGACAAAAAAAATTAAAACACATTTTTTATGTTAGTACCGTATATATACTCATATGCATTTAGTGAAAAGCTAATAATTTGAAATAACAAACATACATTTCAAATATATACTGTTTTTCTGGAAAATCTTATTGAAATCTTTTTTTAAATTTTTGTCTGTCTGCATGAACTCGACAGATCGTCATGAAATTCAGTATTATGATAGCTGGTTATATGGATAAACATATAGAATAATTAAAGTGATATTTATATCTACTACAAGTCCATATCATAGAGCGCAACAACCAGTGGATAGCGCGTGTGGGGGCTACCGCGCTCACTAAACACAATGTGCTAAATCAAGCTTACGCGATGGAATTTTAGTCAATCGTTGACCTTACCTCTCCCCCGCCGTTAATGAGTTTGTGCTAATACAAAAACGTGCCGATGCTTTCTCCACTGGTTGTTGTGCTCCATGGTCCATATCGTTTACTGTGGACAATGCTTGAAGAGTAATAATAAACTTAATTAAAAATCTCTTATAATAGAAATGTGAATCACGTATTTTATTGTTGAAGCACTCTAACTATACGTTACGTCTGATTTGTATGTTAACCGCGAGGGTGAGGGTGTAGTCCATCTACAAGGCTATAGTCCTATCTAAGTATATCCTTCATGTTAAACTGCCTCGCCCAACAGTTAGACGTTAAAAAAGCCGATTAAATTAAACAATGTATTGCGTAGGCCATAACTTTGCCAACAGCCTTATGAGGACATCAGAAAAGACATTACAGGACTCGATACAATTACATTCGTAGGTACTCATCTCGACTACTAAACTAGCAAATTTAGTGCTTGTAACGTCAGCTCTCAACTAGCATTTTTAGCAACTTTAATTTTAACAAAAAACTATTTACATCAATTTCAAATTACTCTAGATTTCGCAATAGATTATGGAGCTCGTATTGAGAATTTCTTACTGAACGCATGAGTCTACTACCAGTTCGGAAAGATATCTTTATTTTAATTAAAGTCAGATGCTAACATAGAATATAAGTATAGTAAAAGAAAGTTAACAATAATTTTCAAAAAAAATGTTTAAAAAAGCAGGGAACACCATGGGATGAACCCAAGCGAAGCGAGAGTGAGTCACTAGTTTTATAATAAAATTCTTAGTCGGAACTGTGGATTAAATATTTTTTGGCAAATCCTATTGAAGTAGTAATTATTATCAATACAGATTACGGCTTTATGGCTTTTACAAATTCTGTCTGTCTGTTTGTGACTACATCACGATAAAAACACTAGACAGATTTTTATGAATTATATGACATTAGCTGGTTATCGGGGTCAACAGGTAAGATACTTTTTACTGCAGGAAAAATCACATCTCTGACAAATCTATAGGTATTAACCATAAAACACATAGGGAACAACGAACCCTATCCTATAGGTATAGCGGAGCGAAGTGATATAATATATTTAAACTTAAACTTTTTCATTAGTAGGTACTGGAGTATCAAAAGCTATTTTGCGTTTTGACCTTATTTTCTTTGAACTAAATTTGTTATCTAAGTATATCTAATAAGGATTTTTTTAATATTAAAAAATATTGGGATATATTTGGAAGTTACGCCAAGGCCCAAGTCGTATGTACCTAAATTTTACACACGATACATCTAATGTCCATGATCGCATCTTATTCAGCCACAGGACAACGATAGCGAAGCAACTCCAAAAATCAAAAATAAAACTAAAAAACAAATTTTAGCGCCATTTTTTATTTAAAAGTATTACCGCAATTAGGGTATTTTGTAAGTTACAATTTACCATATTTAGAGTACTGCATTGTATTTAAGTAAAAATAAATATAATGAATGACGTTTAAGCTGTTCTTGCACTGACGCGGACGGTCTGAACTCTAAAATATTAATGTATAAACTTATTATAAACAGCTTAGCGACTATTTGACTTTTATTACAAATTTTATTGTTAAATTTAAACTCAGTTTTAAATCAAAGTCAAAAATATTGTGATTTGTGACAGTAGACACAATTTAATTGAAAAAAAAATGTCCCATAGCATTTAGCAGTTATATATTATCATATACTTATGTAGCTTCTTACATGCAACATGTCTATTTCCTAGTGAGCAGTGAAACTTGATAAAACAGGCTTTCAGACGCACGAATGGAACACAACTTTAGTCCGCATGTTACTTAGACTTTTTTGACAGAATCACCAAATATCTCAACATCGGCTCCGAACCCAGGACTTCAACCGCAGATTCTGCAGCGGTGGACTAGGCACACTAGTGCATAGTCCACTGATGACTTAGGCATTAAATTATACTTTGTAAATTAAAGCTTTTTACGTTTTAACTGCTCAATGAATTTATGTTCAATTTTAATAGACTGATAGATCAATACTGAACAGCGCCGCCGTTTGACTTAATTTAATAGAAAAGTCTAATATAACACTCAATTAACTAACAAAATAGACTAGAGTAGGTAATCATTTGACAAAAATATATGAAATATTTATACTATTAGAATAGTAGGTACCTATTAGAAAAAATAAATAAATGGTGTCGTAGGACACCAGGTAGGAACGAAGTTCCTTCGGCTGATGTAGAGTCGACACAATTTGCAAAAAAAAATCGTGCTCAATTTTATGTAGGTTTTCTTGATTTTTCTCTTAAGTTTTGCTGATTAGTTTTTATTTAAGTACAGGAAAGTATTTAGGAAATTCAGTATTTTAGGAAATAATAAATTACGTAAAATAAAAAAAATCGTAATTCATTTTTTTTTATTTTTGTTTGACTGAATTTCTCTTTATTTTTGTTTGACAACATAAAATTACATAGAAATAGAAATAATTACAAAAAAAGGTTATTATTATTATTATAATAAGTAATAGAGAGAGAAGGGATGAGAGAACGAAAAGAAAGTGGGAGAAAGAGAAAGGTATTATACACTACTCGCTTGTGTATACGACTGTCGCGCCTGCGCACGTCTCATTTAACGGTTTTATTCCATGGACTTTTTCTTACGGTTTTACTATTACATTTTTTTCAGTTCGGTCACGCAGCAAAATCCCTATCTCCTCCAAGCCTGCCGTAAGGAACTTCGTTCCAAAAGCTGCTTTAGAAACCTAATTTACTTTACTACGCCATAGTAGACAACTAGTTCAACGTTATCGATGAAAATTATTTGTCTAATAGCTAACTGTTAGGTTGATGGGTAAATATCATTCAGGCCACTTGTTGAACGGCGTCTTTTAGTTCTTGACTAGGCCAGGCCGCTAGTTAAATGTTAAAGTAAAAGTAGTTATAGAAGAAGTTCGGCTAAGCCTTTTTTGTTTGGGCTTAAGTTGTCTTAGAAAAAGGAAAGGAAAACTTACAGCTAGCGAAATAAATATGCATTGTTGAAATATGAGTAGGTATATCATATTACATAATATGTGTGTTTCTGTAAACTAAGCTATTTTCTTTTTCATAACAAGTCTAGGCCATTTATTTATTTTCTTTAAAAAGTTATGAAGGAAAAAAATACGAGTAGGTATCTCAACAGTTAGTGATAGATATTTAATATTGAGTTAATGAAATGAAATTGAAAATGTTGAGTTTTTTCTAAAAGAAGTCCGTGTAATAAAAAACTAAGCAATCCGACTGCGTTTATGTGTAATTTGGAAATGAAAAACCCATAAAATATGTTGTGTTCTGAATTCTGATTCAAAATTTATACCGAATCTAGCGACAACTTTGAAGCTAATATATATCGAGCCGTTTAGACCGCAGTGAGTGTCAAACATTTGAATTTGATGCCAAATATTTTTTTTTATTTTGATATACCCTGCAGTGTCACTCTCACAGCACCTAAATATGAATCTAACGACCCCTCGCAAGCTAAAATCCATCGAGTCGTTCGGGCCGCAGAGCGTGCCAAAGCCAAACAATTATAAATGTAGGTATGTACAAAATATATATACTCTCGAAAAACATAACCCTCCTTCTGGCGCAGTTGGGTAAAAAGATTATACAGGTTAGATTACGATTTATAAATAATCTAAGATCCAGGTTGGAGTTAGGGATATTTTTTTCCCTCATAAGAAAGATGAAAGAGGAAATTCCTTATAATCTTGCAATATATTTTGCTTTATAGTTTCCTTTGTTTTTTAGCAAGTTTGGGGTTTCATTTTTCGTCGTAAAATTTAAGAGGTTTGTTGTACAGGACTTTAGTGTACCTATCTAATATAACAAAATAATTGATTCTAAATATAAAGATATATGTAATTATTTTCATTATAATGTTTGTGTTATTGATCGATAAAAAGCGACATTTGTGACATATCAAGAGACTACTTTTTAAGTAGTTCGGAAGCTTTTTTAATGCAATGAAATTAATTTGTAATATGTATATTTTGCATTGTGTATTAAATAGTATGATTGTTATATTGTATGTGGTATCTGAGACAGGGACCCCAGTATATAGAGAAACACTCGCATATACGTATCTTATTTGCAAACATTTAAAAATAAGTTAGCTTAATAAGCATGATATTATAAATAATTTTGACTTCAATTCTGCTTTTATGTCTCGGTACATCGTACCTACCAGCAGAAAAAATATTGTGACGAAAGAAATATTTAGATAGAAGGAATAAGTAGTTGGGTAATCATTATGAGAAATGAACGTCTAGTAACGTGTAAAGTTGCAGCCAGTTTCGTCTTTTTTCATTCGTTTAGCAGGTGTTGAAGACGGCGATGATCTGTTACTGTCGGAAGAAGATTCGTCGTAAGAGTTTTTTATATAATCTATCATGATTTTCTGTCGGGCTTTTCTAGTTTCAAGAACTCATAAATAGTGACTTGAACCTTGGGTCTTACACCGCGGCAATATTCAAATCCGACTGATCGCGTCATGTAACGCGACAAAGGGCCGAATATCTGGTAGGATATCCGGCGCTCAGGCCTCATAGTTTGCCGAATATTCGGTATTCAGACATACCACTAGACATATTTTAATGAAATAATATCTGATTATCAGGATTAAACATATATGATATTTTCTACTGCAGTAAGATGTCATGAAAATCATACTACATATATTAGTTAAAACGTATTCAATAATACCTTCTAAATAACCTTATAATAATCGCAAATACGTAAGGAATTATACTTAAATCTATCTACTTATATCTGAATTTTTAGTAGGATCTGTACATTTTCTTCGAAATATCTTACTAAAAAAATATTATTATCGATACAGAGGTCAAATCCATATGGTCCGGGAGGTAGCGTTGCATTTTTCATGGTGATTTCAGGCTGATTAATTTCAGATTTTATTGGTAGTTTAGATGAAGATAATTATCGAATAATGGTTTAGAAGGCGCACCTAAGGCTGGAATAATTGACAGCCAAATATTATATTTGATTGCCTTTTACTGAGATTGAATGGCTACGTACTTAGCAGCTTTTACCCCCCTGCTGACAACCTTACCCCCACCGAATAGTTCGCTGACATTTTTTTAATTAATTAATGAAAAGATTGTTTTGTATTAGTTTAATTCGACCTGAAATGAATTAAAAGTTTTTTTTAAATCAGGTGTATATCGGCTGCTGACGTGTAATCCACCGTTATCTATGCTGCTGACTTGTTGTATTTTTGTATTGTTTCTATTAAGCAAACAATTGCTCAAAAAATTATTAAGCGACATGAACACATTTTTGGATTTTTTAGTTTTAACATAATCGAAATGTTTCATCCCGTCCGTCCACCCGTTTTGAGCCTGCTGGAAGTCAGCAAGTAACACTATATGACTGCTATTACATTTGATTTCAATGTGAATTAATCGACCAGAAATAGTTATAAGTTATGTGATTTGCAACGCTACCTCCTGGACGAAGTTTTTTGGTATTTTTGTCTGTCTGTCTACCTTGTCTCTTACCGCATCACGTTACTATACTGATTAAAACATATTATGTAGTACGAGCGGAGCGGGAGTAATCAATATGATCGAAATATTTAATTTGCAGTAATAAGTGAATGGTCAAATTAATAAAAAAAATACTCGAGATATTTTTTTCGGTGTTTACCTAATATCTACTAAATAAATAGTATTTATATACTTTCTAATTCAAATTAGGTATGGTAAATACATAAACGTCTAAAAACGTACGTAAAGTACATATATTTAGCGGCCGAATCTAAAGAATATTTGCCTGTCTGTCTGTGACTGCTTCGCGAAAATTACTGGCCTGATTTTGAATAAATTTGATTTGATGATAGTTAACATAGGTCCCCCCAATGTGCGTTCACCATGTGGTGCGGGGCTTAATAGCGTCTGGAAGCCGACCGGACGCAAAGCCAAGAAATGCGCAGGAGGGGTCCACTTCGGTGGGTGGTGTGTCAGGTGGGTTGCTCCTGGTACTTCTCTGAATAGCAGAGTGGACTGTGGAGCAACCCTTTTGGCTGTGTGGTGTCCTTCAGCAGACATGGCGGACTGTCGGGGCGTTGTAGTTGCATGCGCAAGCGATATTACGACGGGTAAGGGGAGTTGGGTTTTAGTGGGTAGTACTGGCTTTAGGCCAGTGAGTCCCACATAACCACCTGTTTCCTACAAGTGGTATGCGTTAATGCATTTCCGAACTATAAAAAAGCCAACATAGGTAGGATGTTTTTTTACTGCTGCTCTTAAATCTTTACTAACCGTTATTCAAACTTTCTATATTTTTAATCGTCTATACCGCACTCGTTAATTCGGGTCGGATTCGGATTGAGTATTGTTTAATAGTGTAAACTTTATTTCATATTTAATAAGCAATATTTACTTAAACAAAAAACTTGGATAATTTAGTCATATATAGCAGAATAGAAAATAAAAATACAATATTCATTGCTAAATATTATTGCAAAGATATATCATTATTTATATTATTATTGTTTCAGTACGGACGAAGATGCGCGCCAAGCGATGATGTTAGATGGGGGAAAGATAAAAGAAATCCAAGTAAAATTGTATCTGAGCTCTCGCTCAGAAATGCACAAAGTTATAGAAGCCGCGCGACAAAGTGTACCGATTTTATCACTCGCCCCAACCCCCGTACCCGCCCCGGTGGCCCCGCCGCAGGTGCCCACCCCTCCTCAACAAACACTCCCCGTTCCTGCTCCTATTACTCCTTTTTCTGCTGCTCTCGGCGCTAACCATCTATCTGGCTTCGGAATACCAGGACTGGGTAATCCTCAGGAGATTCCTCAGCCAGCTGTCATTGAACCTCCAGCCCCTCTCATTAGTCCTCCGTTAAAATCCCCTGTCGAGGAAGAAAGAGAAGAAGAAAAAGTATTAAGGAAGCGTAGTAAGGAAAAAGACAGGCGACGCACGCGATCCCGATCTAGATCAAGAGACAGAGATAGGAAAGATAGAAAAAGAGATCGCAGAGATAGATCCCGGTCTAGGGAGAGAAGAAGACGAGATAGAAGTCGCAGTAGAGAGAGACGCGATCGTAAAAGGGACAGAAAGGATCGCAGTCGCTCTCGCGAAAGATCTCCACGTCGGCCCCGAGATAAGCGCGGTGATCGGAGGTCTCCCCACAACTCTCAGGAACGGTCTCTCGATGGTAATGAAAGCTCAGGTGGACTTGCTGCATCACTATATGGTACCAATTCTAATGGACCGCAATTGTCGATGATGCAAAACAGTCCCCAGCAAAATGGGCCAGTAAACTTTAACGATCCATCCTTAACTGACGCATTTAACAAATTACAAGAACTAGGTAAAAAACGTAATCCAAACGCCTTCCAAGGTGACCAGCAGAATGGCAATAGATTCCAAGGCGGGCGAGGAAGCAATAATTCACCGCGCGGAGGAGCCTCATTCCGCAGAGATGGAAGGCCATCAAGGTTCGAAGAACAACAAAAAGATTGCTGTGTCGCTATTAGAAATGCGCCAAATCATACGAGCTATGGTGATGTGCGCCGGTTTTTCCCCTTCATGATTGATAAGCATGGCATCAAAATGATAAATGATAACATGGGACGACGTACAGGTAATATCTTCGTCAGATTCTGCGACCCCCGCTCAAAACAGCTCGCGTTGCAACGGAAGAGCAATGAATTGAAAGGTGCACAAGTGGTAGTAGAGTCGTTGGATGACGACGCCTACGAGTCTGCCGTAGACTCGTTCCTACCGTATCGCGAAGATAATGACGAAGAAGATGCGAGTCTAGTCATCGCAGACGGAGATGACAATTTAACCAAAAAGTTTTGCGCGTTGAAGCTAAGTGATTTACCTTATTTCGTCAAAGAACATGATATAATGAAAGCGTTCAGTGATTTTTCCCTTCTCTCAATTCTTTTGAACGATTGTCGTGTCAGTCGTACTAAGATCGCCTTCGTCCAGTTTGTCAAACCTGACGATGCTAAGTCAGCTTTCGATCGAAGGGAGACGTATTTATTCGGTAGACGTCAAGCCGTTATTACTCCGATATCCGATGAAGAATTTGCAAAGGAGAAAATAAATCATGACAAAACCGAACAACCAATTTTTAAAGAAAAGATTACGGAAAACGATCAGGTGCCAGATGCGGTAGTTCCTCGTGATCCTCGACAACGGCGTCAAATGGATAACGGACCGAGTTCACAAGGCTCACCGACAGTGCAGGCACCGATGCAGGCACCGATACAGCCGAACTTCTTTCCCAACCAACAATTCCCTCAAAACTTCGGTGCGCCATTTCAAAGTCCTCAATTTAATCCCACATTCCCAGGGCAAGGCAACATGGAGCCCCGAGCGTCTCCCACCACTTGGGGTACTCGTATGAACTTTCCTAAACAACCAGATCAGAGAATGCCAGCAATGAATATCCCGCAGGTGCAGGTCCCACCTGGTCCTAAGCAGCAAGCTGAAGTTAACATGGATGACGAAGTACTAGACTGTGTTCTAATGAAGGGCCTCCCTCGGGACGCTACCGACCGGACTATCGTGAACTTTTTAGCGGATACCGGTGCGGTTCCAGCTAGAATACATCTCATGTTAGATTCTAATGGTTTACCTTCCGGAGATTGCTTTTGCGAATTCCGATCGGGACAGGAAGCGAGAAAAGCAGCAACTAAACATGGACAAATGTTGGACGGCTGCCGTGTAACAGTTGATTTGGTTATGCGAAGTGTCGTGGAGGAAGCTTTGGAAGGTCCAAAAATGGATGGACAGCAGCAAACCCATCAACAACAAGGACTACTCGGAAATATTCCACCTCCCTATATGAACGTTTCTCGCGGGGGTTTTATGAGCCGAGGAGGTCAGTTCAGAGGGAGAGGAGGTTTCGACAGGGGCGGCTTTAACCGTGGTGGTTTTGATCAGAGAGGAGGTGGTTTCGATCAGAGAGGGGGTGGTTTCAGAGGTCGCGGATGGATAGACCGTGGTCGAGGGTTCGATCGAGGCAGAGGTCGCGGGTTCCCACGGGGTCGAGGCGGATTTGATAACGGTCAGATTCACATGCGCTCTGAAGAGGATCAGGACCCAGCTCTCGAGAATTTCGGTGCACCCGGCTGTGTAGTGTCTATGGAAAATGTACCATTCAGAGCGACTGTGGACGACATCATGACATTTTTCGGGGAGTTCGAACTAACTCAAGATGATATTATAAGGAGGTATAACGAGCGAGGGCAGCCGACCGGCGACGCGCGGGTCGCTTTCAGAACGCCTTTTGACGCGCAACGCGCGGTGAAAACCCGCAACATGAACTCCATTTACGATAGACGAGTCAGTTTAAACATTCTCTAACATCAAGCCTTATACGTGGACGATTTAGAAGTCGCCTACGATGTAGACACGGATACTGCTTACCCACCGCGGTATGAATGAAGCTTTTCTAGCGCTACAAATGGTAGCAACACTAAACTTCATGTAATATATAATTATAATGGATAGGTTTAATTAATAAAATACATTTTTGATAATTTAAATCATTGCATTTTATTTCAAATCCAGCACAACCTGAACAATACTGCCGCAGGGAAAGAGCTCGCTTGTGATGATCTAGAGTTCGCAACGCTTATTGGCACCAACATAGGATTTAGTTTAGTACAAGCATTGATATATAAAAACAGATTTCGTGAAAAATATATTTCAAAAGTGAAAAATATATTTTACTTCAAAAGTGGCGACGATGTGAAACGTTAAGTCAAACCAAAGAAAAGTTCTAATTGTCTAAACACAAATTCGAACTAAGGACTGCAATAGAAAGTACTTTTAAAAAAATACCTTATTCGTTTTAATTTTGCAAAATAAATTGGATATAAAAACACTGCGTTTTTGACGACACTTTTGTGACGCTACTTGTATATCTTAACTTTTATATATCAATGAATGTAAGCTACTGATTATACACTTATATAACTGCAAAGTTCTTAATTTACAATAAATACATTAATTAATATTCCAAGTCTGTTAAAGCACAAAATATACAAAATGATATTTAACATTGAATCGGTATTCTGTTAATCCACCTACAATATCTTAGTTAATGCAAAATTCATAATAATCATTTTACTTAACTAGGAGATTAAAAAATCGATGTTATTGTGACAAAACAAAATTATAAGAATATTTTATAATGAAAACCCTTTTTATTTACTAAAATATGATAAGTGGATATAAGAATGCCATAGTCCCTGCGACGTCTCGTCGTAGAGAGCTCGCGATATTGAGCAATATCTAACACTCAGGTCTTATTCTAGCTTTGAACACGAAACAACAATATTTAGGTGCAACTTCCTTTAGTACAGTCGGTTTTAATACTTGTTCAATACAATGACTTTACGTAACAATGAAAAATTGAGATTTAAATTCAATTTTAACACTAATTTTTTTGTTATTTTCTATAGAATTTACTTTTAAAATTAAATTACAGTTTATTTAAGCACATTTATAAAACCGACAGCAACCATACAGCAGCGAAACACCCTTATGTTATACACAACAAAGAAAATACACACATCTCATATGTGATACAGTTGTATAAAAATTAACCGCAGAATGTACAAAAAGATGCAAAAAAATTGTTATTTCAAAACGAAGTGTTATCAAAGTGTATAAAAAGTCACATTCGCGGCTAATTTCGTAGATTCTTACAAATAACAAACATCAATATTATATAAATTCATTGACTACTTTAAAAATTTAGTACAAATCAATATCAAGTGCATTACATTGAAACGAATGACGATGTCGAAAACCACATGATGAAGAAAACTTTCTTTTTCTAATTACAATATCGTAATTAAAATACAAAATATTTAAAAAAAAAGTTCTATTTTAAATCAATAATCAAATCATATTTTTTATATTTCAAGGTTAACTTTATTTTGACAGGACAGATTATACAGTGTGTAAAAAAATCATAGGAGAACCTCTTTTAAGCATTAACGAGGTTAAGTTATACATATATTTAATGCTTTCCACCGTCATAGAAACCACTAACGTAATATCTTTCACTCAATACTGTTTGTTAGCGAAATTACACTTAAATTCGATTAAATTAGAGAAATTCATATGCACTTGAATTAAATTGATTAAATAGTTCATTTGGTAGGCCACTTTGGACACAAATCATCGTTATAAATACACTAGCATTAACATCGTAACAAAAAAATTACAAATATGTAGTGAAATACATTTTCACTTAAAACAATATTTGAAACATAATTTAATACAGCATTATTATCATACGATAACAAAATAATAATATTAAAAAAAATGTTTATGTAAAAATTATTTAAACAATATTTCAATATTTTTTACTCACAATACAAAACAGTTAAAAAAAACATAAAAATCCTCATTATTGAAGCAAAACATGTTTAAAAAAATCTTCGTTTATTTTTTAAGCGATATTTAATAAATGAAAAAATCTATTACAATTATTGTTAAGTCAAATATTATGTACTAAGAGTCGGCGATACAGTATTGCCGTGTCGGTTTAGACATCCATAGCATTCTAAGTCTTGACGAATTTAACCATCTACCAAAAAGACCCTCATATTCTTTGGACATGGACCCAAGCATAGTCTAGAGAAACTGATTATCTTAGGACAAATCGAAGGTAAACGCGCACGAGGAAGGGCCTATGTGATGGTCAAACGCGATAAAGAACTCTGTGGGTGTAACATATTTATATTATGTATTTAAAAAATTATATGTGTAGTATATCAACTATCTGGTATCCGTAACACAAGCCTTGTAGCTTACCACGGAACTAGATGGCGCTGTTGTTGGTCGAGGAAGAAGCATTCTAAGTAAAAACATACTTCACTTAATATCCCAATACATTCAATGAAAATATCTAGAAGAAATACAGATAAGTACCAATAAATATAGTATACATCATAATACACATTCCGCCATCTTTATTACAACTGTCAAACTTATCAGCCAACTGATCCAGTAAATTGTTGATAAAAAATGGAAAGTTTCATACTAATATAAAATATAGTGGAGATCAGTCGAACAATAAATCTGGTTTAATATTGAGAGATATATTTTTTAATTTTTCTTACAAACCATTTAAGGAAGGCGGTTATTTCATAGCATTTTATTATTATATATCTTATAATATATCCTACATAAATACAATAAACAACATGACATTCGAGACTTAGTTTCTATATATCCATACAAAGATAGGTAGAGTGGTTCAAAATATAGTGTATATAATATTTAAAATAAATGGAATTTTACTCATATGAGTGTAAGTATATAATAAGATTTACAGTTTTTTATTGAACATTAAAACCAGTAATTTATTATAGGTTTGTCCAGAAATTATAATTGTTCAATGAAAAAAATTATTTTATTTAAAAGTTCTATTTCAACATTAATTATTAAATTATAATATACTTTGAAGCATTTGTATTAAATCCCTAACATGAACCAAATCAGTAAATATTTCATAAAAAATAATAAATACAAAATGTTTACAGATTAAAAATATATTTGACTATTATTCGACATATTATATAGTATAAATGCCTTTACCCTTATGTATAAATGGAATATATAATTTCAACAAATGCATACTTTATATTTGCTATCTAACTTTATATGTATCTAGTATATAGTAGAAGCATCAGGAATTATTGTTTTTATAGATAATGTCCATGTTTATATTTATATGAAATCTTTATTAATGGTGTTGCTATTTAAAAAAAGTAAAATAATAAAAATAGGTTCAATAAAGACACCTGATTTATGTTCTTTTTCCATATAAATATAAAGCACAGACGTCGAAGAATATAAATACTTATAAGAGTGTAAAATCCAACTACGTGGTCCCCCGCAGTGTACACCCACCATTATAACCTACTATAAGATCTACCACACAGTAGCCATTAACATATTATAAGAATTACAAAATAAGTATATTTTTTAATTTATTTATAGATTAATAATATTGTACAAACTTTCATATTCATTTTAATGTAACATTTTAAAAGAAGAAAATTAAATGGCCGACTGACAGTACTTCAATCAAATGTCAGTGGGCGACAGATATAAACATTTTCTATGGCGTACAAATCAAATCATAAAAATCACCTTTACTCTTCCCATAAACTTAAGCTATAAAAACACAACAAAACTCCATTTATTTATTATTTAAAGCATATAATCTACATTAGCATGTCCAAATTATTATTTTACTGCGTTTAGTGATATTTAGCAAAATTCAAGTATAAAAATGGCATAGGATGTAACTTTCTCCTGACTAATTTTGTTTTTTAAATGTACATATTTCGAAAGACGTGTTAAGTCCACAAACCCTCACTAGGCCAGCGTAGTGGACTATAGCCTGATCCCCATCATATTAACGGGAGGCCCCATGCCCAGTAGTGGGACGATAAAAAACATAACACTTCTTTTTTTGGGCAGTTGTGTAAAAAGGGATGAATACAGTGATAGTTAATATAAATTCTTTTCATGTTAGTGACTCCGCAAATAAATCTTATAACAATCTAGTATATTCCGCCATGTTATTGTAGAATACTAATATAATTTGTATTGTAACAGCCATTCCGAGAATAGTATCAAAGTCATTATGTATCTATTCTTTGTTTTGGATCAGTAAAGTTATTAATATTATTATACACAAACACATGTACACATAGAAAATGTTCTTACAACATGGCTACTTTTGAATTCAACTTAGATAGACTTTTTTCCAGATAACTATAGTTGTCACAGAGTAGAAGTAAGGTGTGTGTAGATAATCAATAGTAGATACCCGATATCTCGTAACTAGCTTTTAGTTTTTCAACATTTTTATTCTGTTTAGCCCCTTATGTGTTTCTGAAAGAAAAAAAATAGAAATAAAAAAAAACTATATTTTTTGTAAGTTAATTCATAATATTGATCTTTTTAAGGCTATATTATAATTTTTTAAATATTTTCTTTTTGATTGAGAAAATAATTGTTAGTACAAATAAATAATGTTTAAGCAAAAGTCTTAATTTTTAATGGCAAAATCTCAAAATTGGCAACACTGGTTCTGTTACGATATACTTTATCGTCCACATTAAGGATCCATATCTCTTAGATATTAAAAACAAAATATACTAAATAACAGTTCTTTATTTAATTATTTTTGAATTAAAAAATAATAACTCATGTATATTTTTAAAATGTAACGTCTAAATGTAACATAGCAAAGATAATTACTTCTTTTTATTATTCCGTGACGGCGAGCTGTGGTTAGAGTGGTTCGGGCTGTCGCTTAGCTCAGAGCTAGAACTTCTAATGTCGCCATCCATCTGGAACAATTTCTTTTTTAAAATATTACTGTCAATATACTTATTTCTAACAATAGATCAAATTCAGTGTTTTAATACACATAGCTTGCTTGCCAACAGCGTCGAACTATGAGCTAAAATAACAATCAGTTCAATCCGGGGGTAGAACCCAGGACTTTCGATATGCAGCCGATCATACCACAACTAGATCTATGTATAAACTAATATGTTTCCTACTAATATAATAAATGCAAAAGTTTGTAAGTATGGATGGATGGATGTTTATTACTCTTTCACGTAAAAACTACTGAATGGATTTTAAAGAAACTTTACAATAATATAGCTTATACATCAGAATAACAATTAGGCTACAATTTATAGATATATTAGCGGAACCCGCGGCTTCGCTCGCGCTAAATCTAGGTACGAACCGGAGCGAAGCGAGGGTGAGCCGCTAGTCTATTCTAATATTATAAAGAGGAAAGGTTTGTATGTAAGTATGTTTGTAAGGAATTGGCTCAAAAAGTACTGGACCGATTTTAAAAATTCTTTCACCATTTGAATGCTACATTATCACTGATTAATATAGGTTATTTTAATTGAAAGAAAAATATAAGGACCCCTACTAAAACTACAATAATAGGAGAGGGAGGAGTGCACGCCGCACATAATATATGAAATAGGTAGCCGCGGCTCAGGAGTATATTAAAGCTGGAGTAATTTTGGAGAATTTTCAACCAAGCGAGTGATCGAATGAAGTTTAGTAGCGAATAAAAAAATGAACGCGGACAAAGCCGCGCGTATTGCTAGTAGATTATATAAGTACCTGTCCAGCCTGTATAGCTTTATATGCAATTTGCAGTATAAGGCAAGTCCACACTATGTGCAACACCAGCAGCAGGCAGAGCAGGGAGTTGAAGATGTAGTACGCTGGGAACATTGGTACTAGCATGGGCGCTCGGATTGATGTACTGAAAACAATTTCAAATAAATAGTTAAATAAGTAAATTTGACGACATTTTGCTGTTTGTAGTGATCTTATCTTCTGTGCCAGCGGGTGCGAGTTCGAGTCTCGTTGGAGACATTTATTTGTTGAGCTGTTTGTACTCCGGTTGGTGTTTTGTTTATAATATGTATTTATTTAAAAATATCACCGATTTTCATGCTGTCTTCACCAATGGATAGAGTGGTTTAGTATATAATTAGTAAGTTTTTGTAAATTTACTAGTGACGAGCGAGCCCGACGAAAGGATTGACTTCACTTATGTAGATTTTTATATTGTTTTATTAGAGTAAATGTTTAGTGAAGTCTTTTAGGACATAAATACAATGAGTTTCTCTGAGACTGTATTCAGAGAAGTAATATAAATCAAACAAAAATTGACTGGCAAAAACATATGTATAATAATTAACTTGTTACATTCTTCTTGCTCATTAAGAAATAACGGATTCGATTATCGTGCAGCACAATCTCATGACACACTTATCTATTTCTATACATACATATATGTTCCCACTATAAGACAAATACAGCTAATTCAATTAAATAATAGAAATCTTACCTCCATATAATGTAAAACGGGAAAATGCCAACTCTGGTGGAAATCCACGTGATGATGAGCCCGAGGAACAGCGAGTCACATAGTTTCTGATATCTAGCATATTTCGCAGCCTTCACCGACTGAAATGTTTTGAATTTAATTATCTTGCATGTTGGGACATTATTACACACAGCGCCATCTAGTTTCATGGTAAGGTAGGCAGCTTGTGTTATGGTTACCAGATAGTTGGTACACTACACAATTTAGGGTGGTTCATATTTTTCTTCTAATACTAAAAAGTCAACCCTTGTACCTTAAAAATAAACAAATCAAATATCTACATAATATCTTAATTAATAACAATAACAATGATTTCGTAATATTTTGTAAGACCTGGGTATAAAAATAAAAAATTCTAACAAATACAGATTTTGAGTTTTTATTAAAAATTCAAACCTTGGTAGCAACCTCTAAATGTCATTTAAAAATTTAAAAAAAAAACACTGAAATACTTTCTTATAACCAAATTACGTGGTGCCCCGCGAAATTAAAGAAATAAACATATTTTTTTTAAGAATAAGGCCCACCTACTACACATATTTATAACTTTAAATACATATTATAAATATAAAAACAGGAAGGGGATTGGTAAGATAGATGATTAAATTTTAATGTGTAAAGGAGGAAAAACCCCTTATAAACCTAGACTGTAATGATCAATCACGTTTGACACAAAATTGATTGAAGGATTAATTAATAATAATATAATTATAGATTTATCTAAATCGTATAATATTTTTAATCAAGATTAAAGAGGGTTTAATCTATGTTAAGTTTTTGTTGACATTATGATTTAACGACAATTTAAGAGTCAAAAACAAAAATTCCCAGAATTTTAGTAAGAAGCAAAGTGTTGGGTTAGGTTAGTTAGGAATCCAAATACATTTACGATTTGGAATTTCCTATATTTCAATATAAGAGTAAAATTTGAACATTGCCAATATAATAATAATTATCCACTTTTAAAATATCTTTATTGGGCATATGATTGCTTTCAACTAAAACTCCCTAGATCAAGTCTATTCAGGACTTATTGGCTAAAAAAGCCAGTATTACCCATTTATAGAAACCAGAAACTTCCCTGGCTTATTTAGGCTTTACAGGATCGCTTCTGCACTCAACTACGATGCTTTGACGACTACCAATCCATCATACCAAAGAAGACCACAGAACCAAGTGGTTACTTTCACGGTACACTGATACTCTACTAATTCTTATGTAAGTGTAAGGAATATCGTAACTAGTCTGTAACATTCCCACTATTCACATAAATGTCACCTGTCCTTCAACCTCCTTGAGACTAGCCACCTGTGCAGGAGAAATTGTAGTGCACAAGTATACACGCAGACAAGTGTACTCTCTATTCCTGTCACTTTCATAATCTCATTTTCCGGTGGGCACATTGTGATGCTGTCAACTGAACCCTGTTTCTTGAGGATTACTAAACAGAAAGAGTCAGGACTTGAACCCAGAACCTGATATGCAATCGTACATGCTAGCCATTACACTAATCAATTATATCAACATACCAACCAAACAAAACAAAAGTACCAACCTCAACAAATATATCGGCACAGTCGTGAAGCAAGAGCACGAGCGTGCCGATGCGGTGCAGGTTGCAGACCCAGCTGAAGGAGAGCAGCGCGATGGTGGCGAGGTGGTGCACGAACATCTGCCAGAAGTCCTTGCGCCGCACGTCCCAGAACTGCGACAGCGTCAGCGACCAGTAGAACGCCGCGCTGATCATGTAGTACCACCAGATATCACTCGTCAATCCCTAAACGGTAAAGTATATCTATACTAATATTATAAAGCTGAACAGTTTGTTTGTTTGGTTGAAGGCGCTTATCACAGGAACTACTGGTCCGAATTAAAAAATACCACCTAGTATAGTACCACCACACGTCTGATGTCAGACCCTGCAATTGAGAGGGCGAGGATTTATGTACAATCTCTATACTAATGAACGACGATACGTTTTTTATCCTTGGGGAATATATACACCACCTGTAGAAAACAGATGGTTATTTTGGGCTCACCAGCAAGCCAGAGACCAGCCAAAAAAATACGGTGAAGGAAAACATCGCTAGGAAATATGCATGTCTGAGAAACCCTAGTATTTTTCCGAGAGAAATGTTAAGTCCACCAACCCACACTTGGCCAGCATGGTAGACTGACTGATACCCCCCCCCCCCTTATTGAAAGGAGGCCTGTCCCCAGCAGTGGAACATTGAAAAGGGCCGAATACAAAAAGTAGTTATTTTGACATTACAGACAGACACTTCAATTCTATTTATCTTTATGTGTGTAAATATTATGTATAGACTAGCCTTTACCGCGGCTTCACCCGCGTTCTAAAGGCTGCAAACCAAATTCTTTCAATCGTGCTAGCCTCAATAAACGGACTATATAACACAAAAAGAATTTTTCAATCGAACACGAATTTTTTCAAATAAACAAACAAACTCTTCAGCTTTATAAAATTACTATAACTATATATTTTTATACATATACCTATCTATACAAATGTACATTGGATAATGTAGTCGCACAACAAAAGATCTCACTGTATAAAGATTCATCTATACCTTACTTTGTTTACTTTATTGGTTACGAATAAAACGCGCGATGGGAATCTAATAAATTACTGTTTGTTTATCTGACTAGGGAACAAAAATATACCAGTTGGTCAAGAACTAATTATAAAACAACTTTGTAAGATTTTTTCAGTTATACACGTACCTACTATGTTAAAACTATAGAAGATTGTTTTGTTAGAACGCACAGTGGGGCAGTTCCGGGAATTAGGCGGCCAAAATTATTTTTTCTCATATACTTGTTGTAAATAGGTTAAATTATATTTTTAAGTATTTTGGAAACTAATTTTTTAAAACTAACTGATGCTCGCGGCCCCGCTTACGTTTATTTTGGTTTTAAACCCTGTTTGTCAAAATTCAGATTTAAATCATGTGGAAACCATGTATTTTCTGAGATAAAAAGTTACTTATGTGCCAACCCAGGGCATAATCTATATTCATTCAAAATTTCAGCCAAATCGGTTCAGTAGTTTTACCGCGAAGAAGAAACAAACGTACCCACATTTTTTGACGCAAAAAATAACTCCATAAAATGCCAAAACAGATTTTATTTTTTTTATTAAATAAAAAAGTTTTAATATTTGTTAAATTTTACATAAAGCATAGTAGAAAACACTAAAACTATAATAGTTAATTAAAATTGTGACTATTTAAATTAAGAAAATATAAAAATCTAATGCAAAGATGCAATGGTAAATAAAAAAATAATTGATATAGGTGATGATTATTATAACGATAGTGATTGATATTTCGTTTGTTCCTTTTAACCATTCATTATTCTTTTGAATGAAAATATGGGCTTTATATGTGACTCGATCCATTTTTTCTTAAATTGTGACTTTAGACGTGAGAAATTATGTTTAATTTCCTTCTTTTGTTCTTCACAATATTCATCTTGTGATAAATATATCTCTCAAGATAAATCAATTTTGCATCAAAATCAGGCAAGTCTTGTTCTTGCATTTTTGTAAAAAGAAATCCACGTGTTACGGTCCGGGTTCCTGAAGTGCCTTCCGAATCTGGAAACAAATAAAAACCGGTTCAAACCGAAAAAAAGAAATATATGAAATACGGCGATTTTCCGCTATGTAATTCATAGCCTTCAAAAATATATATTTCAACGGGAGATAACGGCTAATCTGAATGTATTCAACTAGGGACACTAGTCAGTTCTTATTTACAACGAATAAAACCGATGGGCCTCGGTGGGAAGTTAAAGTAAAACCTTTTTGAGTATCTAAAAGATGATTTTTCGACCGAAACAGAAGCATTATTTTGTAATTGCCATAAAATATCTATTTTATCATTATTCAAACATTTTTTTATAAATATATATGGGCACTTACCTGTTATAATCGAATCCATTACATTTATTTTCAAAAATAACTCACTAACATATAAAAAGAACTATTTAAAAGTCATTTTAATTGAATGTCTTAACGTAATACGAACACCTAGAGTGACGCTCAGGTTCAGACTGACACAAAATGGTGAACACCCCTAATTAGAGGATTGGAGGGGTGGCATGTTGTTCGGTATCTACTTAATTACCTCAGATAGTAAGTTTTGTTTGTCAATGACCATTTTTGAGAAATCGATTTATGGCCACCTAATTCTCGAAATTGCCCCACAGTGGAACGTTCAAATCACTGAAATTATTAGTCGAATTTGAGATTTGGCATTTCCTAGGACCTAACTCCTAAAAGCTCACAATATTAAGGAATTATAAATGAAACTATCTTTTCGGATTTTGTCGGGAGAGATACTCCCGTGATCATGATTGCTGTAAAGCATTCGAAACGTCGGGACCCAAAAATCCAAATAAATCCGCGACAAAATGCGAAAAAATAGTTTCATTTATAATGTCAAATGTTCGCGTAAACCTAAGAAAGTATTAATATTAAGTAAGTTTATCTATACTAATAAAATTTTGAGTTGAATCTGCACAAATAAATATTTTTAGAAAAATTTATTGAAATCGTAGTATCGATGATAGATTATAGTTTTTATATTTTCGTCTGTCCTAATTTTATCAAAATCTATTCAGTGATATTATCACAGACAGACACATGTCTGTTTTAAATAGATAAATTGTAACACAATATTGTTACCAAATATTTTTTTGAAAAGAGCAACTGTTGAGTTTCTCGCCGGTTCTTCTCAGCAGAACAGCTTTCCGAGCCGGTGGTAGTTTACTCACAGACTTACAGACTGACTTTTAATTTTGATAATGTAAAAATGACGATTCAAGAGCTTGTAAAAGTCTATTTGAATAAAGAATATTTTGATTTGATTTGATTTGACACAAGCCTCAGCGTGCTTCACCTAATTTCCGAAAAGACTGGAAAGATTTCGACGGAACTTTAACTGGCTTACGGCTGACAATAGTAACTTGTGATACTTTTGTAATAGACAAAATAATATTTTCTTGTTTCGTTAAAATAACGTACCTGAGCGAAGCGAGAGTAAATTGCTAGTAATACATGAAAAGGCAAAACATAGTGGTTAATATTAATATTATACATATTAAAAATAATTATTGTTTTTTTATTTCGATACTTAAGATATAGCGGTGCAAATAAACATAGGCATAATAACATGTTTACTTGTAACAGTGGCAAAGGTCAAAACAAATGAAAAAGCTAGTCAGATACTCATTTTTATGATTCAACTACCTACATGTTTATTGTATATATACATTACTAGCGACTTGCCCTCGCTTCGCTCGGGCTCTTCCCTAGATTTAGCGCAGGCAAAGCCGCTGAATCTGTTAGTTATGCATATAAACCTTCCTCTTGAATCACTCTTTCTATTACAAAAAACCGCATCAAAATCCGTCGCGTAGTTTTGAAGATTTAAGCATACACAGGGAAAGCGACTTTGTTTTATACTATGTAGTGATACTCGTATATAATATTATAAAAAAAATAACTTCTTTTCGTCAGTAAGCAAGATCAGTTATTGGCTACACAAATTTGTTAACCGACTTCAAAAAAGAGGAGGTTATATTCTAATTTTGTTATTTGCTTAGTGTTCATAATAAGAAAAACTGCCAGGAAAATTGTAATACTCTGAAAAAGCCTGAAATACTTCGACTCATTTGGCTGTTAGTTTTTAATATCCAACCACTGGGCACGGGCATTCCTTTAATACGACGGGGATCAGGCCATAAGCTATAAACTTGCTAGGTTTTCTCAGACATGCAAGTTTCTTTTTCACGATATTTTTCTTCATCGTAAGGCAAGTGGTAATCATTTCGTATATGAATCGCAATTGAAAATTTAAAATAACAAACGTGCGTGACCCGGGAACTCATTATCATTACCTCTGGGCAACCACTGCCACATTTGTATAATGTTTACATCTAAAAAAAGATTTTTCATGGCGATATTACAACGAGATAACAATATCTTTAGATTTTGACTTTACATGTATCGGTTCACTTAATACAAATAAATGTAAAATGTATATATTGCATTTACAATGTACGCTGTTATTAATGAAAACTTCGAAGTATTATTCATAGCGGTCATAAGCCTTGCAGATAATATGAGTATTCATAACTTGTAAATATCACTATATTTATACGCGGGCAAAATAAACTAAACGAAACAATAGTATACTAAAATAGTAATAGAGAATTATCGTGACATTCAAATGTACTTGACACAGATTTGACACAAACATAATATGTACAGTTCAGACATATTTTTTCTTTGATTATAATCGAAAAACATCTTGAAAAAAATGACCTTAGCTACGCGATAGTGATTTTAAGCAAATATTTTTTTGCATCATGCGGCATAGTTTCCATAATTACTCTGTTAGCTACAGTACTACATTATACATATGGTAATAAAGAGTATTTTTGATATCCCACTGCTGGGCCCAAAGGCCACATACCCTCAACGCGAAAGGAAATACGAGAATATACATACTAACAAGTAACAACATACTAACTGCCTGTACAGATTTTACAAGTCATTCAATAACTTGATACTGTCAAATATGCAAGTCTCCTCATGATTAAAACAATACGCACATGAATCTCTACTACATTATACATATTATGTAAATAATATCCATATTTAATCAATGTTAACATACTTAAAATCTAGTAACGGCTAAGCTATGCTAACCAATATTGCCCTAATGACGTAATCTATCAAACTTCACAGAAGTTATTAAACATTAAAAAATAAAAAAATGACCAACAGGCAGTTTATTTTTAAATATGTTGGGACATTATTACACACAGCGCCATCTAGCTCCGCGGTAAGCTAGGAAGTAAGCTTGTGTTACGGATACCAGATAGTTGATATCTATACTAATATTATAAACGCGAAAGTTTGTATGTATGGATGGATGGATGTTTGTTACTCTTTCACGTAAAATCTACATAATGGATTTTAATGAAACTTTACAATATAGCTTACACATAAGAACATCACAGGCTATAATTTATAAAGATATACTTGCGGAACCCGCACCTTCGCTTCGCTCGAGCTAAACCCAGGGACGACCCGAGCGAAGCGAGGGTGACTCGCTAGTACTACATAATATATAAATTTAAATACATGCATATTATAAATATTATATATAAGTTTAATTTTATAATATTAGTATTTCACACTATACCTGATGAGGATATCCAACATAGCACTGATCGATATCCCACAACCAGTCCTTATCCCATAATATGTAGAGTCCGAAAAAGAAATTGCAGAGGTAGAATGTGAATTTGAAGGCGTTTTCGCAGAACTTGACTAGTGTTGAGGGCTTGTTCTGACACCTTCGCCGCCGCAACCATCGCTCCACTTGACGCTCCGACATATCTAACTGCTTTGCTAAGGCGCATAGTTGCTAAAACAATAAAATAAATATATTTAATGACGATATATTATAGCACATATTTTAAATCAAAAATATGTATAATAAAATAGAAAGAAAGCGAAGTCTGTACTTGATTTTTTTTACAAATAACTAGTAACTGAATAACGAATTAGACTCCTAAAATATCTTCTCCTTGAATCATTCCATCTATTGGTGAAAACCGCATGAAAATCCATTCACAAGTTTTTGAGTTTTATAATGTTGAATAATATAATGTTGTTAAAAATTGATGTTTTATAATCACAGTTGTCAATTCCGTGTTTATAATATACTAGCGACTCGCATTCGCTTCGCTCGAGTTCGTCCGTAGATTTAGCGCGAGTGAAGCCGTTAAAATAAATAAAATTTATAAAATAAAAGTAGCTCAAGTTACTCTTTATAACATTAGCTATCTGCGAGTGAAAGTCCCGTCAAAATCAGTCCAGCCGTTTCAGAGATTAGCCGGACAAATAAAAATTTAATTTAATTAATTACGGGACCTATTTTTGTGCTACAAACTTTCATTTTGGCAGGGAGCACCTAGGAAGCACCCCGAGCGAAGCGAGGGTGAATCGCTAGTAATCAATACATTTATTATTTTATATGTAACATTGATGTATTGAGTTTTTGTATCCTTAACCTTGCATAGTGTATAAGAAAAGGAAAACTTAACACTCGTATCTACTCTGGGTTTTAAGAAGAAATAAATGTTTTTCTGATAATTCCATCAACAACGAGTTTTACCGACTAGCATAGTTACGAGGTAACAATATGGTCATAGCTTTCGCTTATGAAAGTTACAAAATATTTCATGTAGATTTTTTTAAGTTACTGTTTTTAAAAACATTTTTTAAATACAGTTATTTCTGTAACGTATTGTGTATTGAATATTAGCCCTCGAAACAATAGTTATTAAAATTTTTGTCTGCTTGTATGTTATCGTTTAATACAAAAAGTACTGGACCAATTTTAACCAAATTATCTGTTGTGATAACTCGAGTCAATATTTAGGATACCCTTTACTACAGGAAAATATTTTATTCTCACATATATTGCATCGATTTGTGTCGTTACGTCGTAATTATGTATGACTAGCATTTCCCGCGGCTTCGCACGCGTTCTAAAGATCGATAACAAATTTTTTTCTGAGTCGCGCTGTATAAGAACTAACGTCCGCCTTTCCCGTTTTTGCAACATTTTCCGTAGATACTCCTATTGGTCGTAGCGTGATGAAATATAGCCAAAAGCCTTTCTCGATAAACGTACTATCCAACACAAAAAGAATTTATCAAATCAAAGCAGTAGTTTCTGAGATTAGCGCGTTCAACCAAACAAACAAACTCTTCAGGTTTATAATATATTAGTATAGATTTTAATATCGTATTCATTGACATCTATGATTAATTATGTCGAGACTGTCGCAGGTCCACTACTAAGATATTATCAATACCTTTAATTACTGAAAAGTACAAACCGAAAATTACATGAAAAATGTTATCTGATTTTGTTACGTTTAACTTCAGTGATTAATATGATGATAATTACATAAGTGTCATAACCAAATGAAAAATATAGTATATTATATTATAATATTAATTATTATTACACATAAAGTATATAAAAAATATTTTTGGCTTATTACTAACAATGTACCAACGATTGATTCCCCATTTAGTTTAGTTTAATTCCATCCCTTTTTTATGAGAACTACTCTATAGCTATAGAACCAGTTACTGTGTGAATTTGTCGTGGTTTTCATAATTTTACTTAGGGACGCGAGATAAGGTATAATAGCGTTCATAATATTCGCTCTGTGCGCGACTTCAGCGCCATGGTACGTTTGAACTACAGGGGGCTATTGTAATATATTTTACTAAGTATTGAATGGCTGTCAGTAATAATAATATCGAATGATAAATAAAAACATGCTTTTTTAATTAAAGGGAATATTTATAATAAATATTTGTTAATGTAAAGTGTTCTTGTGCATTAAAAAATAAAATGTAAGTATAGTTAATACCGAAAAAGTAGCATAGAAGTTAGCACACATAAAGGTAGGTTAACTGAAATCAGACTGAAATCAAATAAAAAGAAAATAGAAAAAGTTTTTTTTAAAATTAAAATTATAAGAAAACTTGAATAAACATTCAATTATTTTTTTTTAATAGCAAATTTAGATTAAACGAAATTACCAAAATATTTTATGTTTCAAAATTCTACAAATTAAAAGTGCTGATTGTTTTTGAGTACAAAAAAAATAGATTATGTTTGCTAACTAAAATTAACATATTACAATTCAATAATAAAGCTGGGAAAAATTGTTAATCGATAAAATTTATCATTTTTATTTTTAGATTTTAATATTTAATATTTAAAATTTATGATCATTGGTATGGATAATCTTTTTGTTTAATATAATAAGTGGCAAAGAGTAAATGAATCTTAAATAATTAATGAAAAGTTTATAATAAAAAAATTCAATCTTATTTTTTAATATATAATTATGCTAAATTTAAAAATGTTTAAAAAAAATTTTTAGTGTCCGACCGAATATTCGGTTTCGGTTTCGGTTTCGGTCGAGTTTCGGCAAAAAAACGAGTTTCGGTTATGTTTCGGTTTCGGCAGCAAACCTGCCGAAACTACGACCGAAACCGAAACTGCATTCGGGAGATTCCGCGCTGTGCTCGGGTGTGTTCGGCGCGGTAAATGACATCCAAGCGACGATGATAATTGGCCGCGTCCACGTGTGTAATCATGTCGTAACCTGTTTATTTGCAGTTCAAATAATATAAGAGTACCTCGAAAAGTAATTTAATATAACAAAGGAGTAGGTACCTAGATTATAGCAGAATCAAGTTTACCATAAAAAATTAAAAATCTCATTCATGTTGAAAATTAGGTAGCTTTGATATTATACTGTATTATAGATTAAATAAATAATGCTAAAAGTGGGAACTTATGGTTTGGTCTGACAAAGAAAAAAAGTTAGCTGGTTTTACCTGTGAATATTTATTGAGTTTCAAGAAATATTAACAAAAAGTAGAAAGAGTAAATGCACAATCTGTATGCTAATGACTTATTTTAATCACATTACTAGAATTTCCCGCGGCTCCACCCGCGTTTTAAAGACCCTAAACTAATTTTTCAGATTTCACATACCGCGTGACGTTTTACAGTAGGTCTTTAACAGTTACTCGAGATTTATCAGAAATGAGATATTTTTCAGCGGTAAAAAGTATCCTATGTATTAGCCCGGGTAAACAGCTATCATCATACCAAATTTCATGCAATACCGTCCAGTGGGTTTCTCGTGATTCGGATGCGGACAGACAGGTAGACAGACAGACAAAAATTATAAAAACAATATATTTGGCCTCTATATCGATAAAACATACATACTCTCGAAAAAATAACCCTCCTTCTGGCGCAGTCGGGTAAAAATGTCTATTTCAATTTTTTACAGGAAACATTTATTTAGGTAAATTATTAGTAATGTCGTTTATGATATTTTAGCAGTAGAGTATTGAACGATTTGTTGTATACACTAAGCCGATTCTACCAGTTTATAGAGTTTGAAAAGATGAGAATTTTCACGTATTTAACTCATTTTTTCAAAAAACGTAGTTTAGCAGGTTTTCGTAGTAAACCCTCGATATGTAAACAAACATTAGTTAGGTACATGGTATTTAGTGCATTAGTGGTGATAATATTAAGGATTTAGAGTTTCGCGTTCAATTTAATAATTATTAAGTAGGTAATAATATAATAATTGTTTTTTTTTTACAAATTAACACTTATAATTATTATAAAAACCTACCGTATAAAATTAACACTTATATTTATTTTACTAATTAAAACTGATCTGATTATAATACATTTTCTTCATTTTTCTCTGAAAACATGATCCTTATAAGAAAGTTTCGGTTTCGGTTTCGGTTTCGGCCGAAACTGAGACCGTCGCCGAAATTCGGTTTCGGTTTCGGTTTCGGTCGTAAAAACCAGTTTCGGTCGGACACTAAAAATTTTTTTTTTAATTAATAATAATATTTCCTAGCATTTTCTAAACTTACTATTTTTTTAAGTTTTACTCCTTTCAAGATTTTTATTATTACGGATAGTAAGGTTATGATTCTACTTACTTTTGTCTCCTAACAGCGGCTATCCATTTTTTCCTCTGATTTATTTTCCAACTTGCTGTTGGAAATTTATAAAAATGACAAGCACTTTTTCTACCTGTATTCTTACAACTTACAACACAACAACTTTTGTGACTCATTTTATGTTATTTTATTTAAATAAATTTTAAATAACAATTCACTTGTATATTTAGCTAACTCGAAACATAAAAACAGCCCCCCGTAGTATCGGATATAGCCACGGGTAGCGCTGACGGTAAATCAGTTTCTCCCCACCACCGGCTTCGCACAGAGCGAATACATGATACTATCTGGGCCTCAAGTCTGCTAGTGTAAAGGTGTCACAGTTGTCTATCAATGACATCGTAATTTCTACTTTTCGCAATTTTGGTACTCTACTTATATAATGGTTTTCCGATGTGTGTCACTGACACTCCAATGACTTAAAATTTATCTTTTTGGCTTTTTATGATCATTTTACAAATACATAGTCTTTAAAACTTAAACAAATAAATAATAATGGCAATACCTTTTAAATGACAAAATGACAAGACCATTGATCGACCATTGTATATTTAGTAGACTAGAAAATTTTGGACCAAAGGTAATTGAATTAAAATTGCATTGTTCCATATTGAAAATTCATGTAAAATAGCAGGCTTGAGGCACTGGTGCATCGACTGTGTCCAGGCGCGGTCCGAAGGGGGGGGTCACAGGGGACATGACCCCCCCCAAAATCTAAGGTCAAATTGAAAAATCTCAAAAATTTGCCAAATAATAAAAGGAAATTTCTAGCTATCCCCTAACAGCGATAAATTTATAGTTTGCTGACATCTAGTGGTGTTTTTATGAACATGATGTAACATGTTAGAAGAGCGATTAACAGGTTTAGCTCTTCTAAACATTCACCCGGAAATGGTACTAGAATAGACGTCTCAAATATTATCACCCGATTCGCAAAAACAAAAAGACGACTTCCATTTGTTTTATAAGTAATGTATAAAACCGACTTTAAAACGTTACAAATCAAAACTTAAAACAGAAAAAATAATTTTAATTACTTAGTTATTGTTGAAGTCGGTGCCAGCCAAGAAGGACAGTTTTATCCTGCCTTTGCAATGAACTTTCGATCAGATATTTTGATTACGTTTACAAATTGATACATTAATTAAATTGTATTAAGATTATTTTGATTTGGCTGGCACCGACTCCAACAATAACTAAGTAATTAAAATTATTTTTTTCTGTTTTTAGTTTCAATTTGTAACGTTTTGAAGTCGGTTTTCATTTTTGTTAAAAAATAATTTATTTTTAATTTTTTTGTGGAAATTAGATATTTTGTTTAAATATAATATTGGTAGGCTAACTAAACTACTGCTCCAATAAGTCAGCGAAGTTTTGGAGTGTACGACAATAGTCAATCGAGATTTGTCCACGTCTATTTTTCCAAGTAACTCCTAGACGTTAATAGGATTTACCTTCTATTATCAGATCAACCTAATATCTTGAAGGAATACGACTATCGGTTCATAAATACGTATAATATTAAAAGAATTTTCTTTTAACTTCCTAACTGTTGAGGAGATATACCTTACATCATCACAAATTCTTGAACAGCTTTAGAAAATATATGAAAAACGTAATAAATGCCTATAAAATTTGAGAGTTGCCCTGGATTTCCCTAGGATCCCATCATCAGATCCTGACTTTGTGATAATGTGAATATCTTGGAAGTTTACCCTACCGAACAAAAAAAATTGTAATCGGCCAACATTTGACGCAGAAATTAATGAACAAACATAAAAAGAACCGTTGAGGAATTGTATTTTCCATCATCAGCTCATCCACATGAAATAATGATTTTCAGACACAAATGGTTGAACATCTTTAGAAAATATATCAAAAACTTAATAGGTGCTTATAAAATTTGAGAGTTGCCCTCGATTTCCCTGGGATCCCATCATCAGAACCTGACTTGGTGACAATGGGATCCCCTCGAAGCTATACCTTAACAAACAAAAGAAAAATTTTTAAAATCGGCCCACAGACGGCGGAGAAATCAGTGAACATACATAAAAAATATATACAATGGAACATATAACCTCCTTCTTTTTTGAAGTCGGTTAAAAAAGAATTGTGTCTTGTGCAATAATGTTTATTATATTCCACCTATTCTTTATTAGTGTATTGAGTGACCCCCTCCAAAATTTCAGGCTGCGACCGCGCCTGACTGTGTCTCGTGAAATATTTACATTATGATTTTGTTAAATAGTCAGCTCATATTTAAAATTATAAATGTTTATAAATAATTTTAAATATGAAACGAGGTTATAACTTGTTCTATTGTATAAGTATAAAATGTCGAAAATATGCATAACTATAGTAGAATAATTATTATATCTATTTAAAGAAAAACTAAGCTTTCAAGGTAAATAGTAACTTTATTCACATAATATATTCTGTACGACAATGTGTCAGTAAGAACGAGAGTTAATTACAGTTAGTTATTTGACAAATTGAGGAAGGTCATCTTTACTAATATTATAAAGAGGAAAGATTTGTATTTTTGTATGTAACGAATAAACTCAAAAACTACTGGACCGATTTCAAAAATCCTATTGCCTACATTATCACTGAGTAACATAGGCATATATTTAATATTTATTACTAGTGGAGCGGCTTCGCTCGCGCTATATCTAGGGACGAACCCGAGCGAAGCGATGGTGATTCGCTAGTATTACATACTTACATTTTCAGACATTACCTTTCATATTGTAACCTCATACAAGCACTCAACATTGAAGTAATAACGCAACAGCTTCTTTTGAAGGATAATATCTCTATTCTCTACATACATATAAAAAATTCTAACCGAGAGTGTGAGACACCATTAAAAATAATATGAGAACGTACCAGCCAAATTTATAAATATCACAAAATAATAGGATTATAAGTAATTGAAAGACCGTTACTAAAGCTGGCAACATAGCAGCGTAACAAGCGAAAGATTAAAATTCCAATCAATTAAGGCTTCACTAAAACAGCACGGCATGCTTGTATAAATTAATACTTTCCGTTTCATAATTACTATGTAAACGGACCATTAGCAACTAAACAGCTGATAAACCGTATAAACTCTTATCTATACGCAAATATAAATTCACTTCAATATAAAATTAGATTTTTATAATCCTTATAATAAATTTTATGACTTTCTCTCTTGTCTAATCGACTTCAAAATAAGAGGACTGAATTCGCCTGCATCGCGTGTGTGTGTGTGCTATAACCTTCCTCGAGAACCACTCTATTTATTGGTGAAAACAGCATGAAAATAGGTGCAGTAGTTTTTGAATTTAGACAGACGCGGCGGAGGACTTTATCTTATAATATGTAGTGATGTATATACTACGTTGACTATACATTTCTTATGTATCCTAATTCCTAGGACGGTCATACAAATTCCAATATGAACTAAAATGTAATCATTGAACAATTACCTACGTATTTGTAATATTTATAATATATTTAGTACTTACACAGCATTGATTAAATATATTATTAGATTCTTTTGTTCTCGTGAAACGAAGCAACGCAATCTCTGCGTAGAAATTCCCATGAGACGTGGGATATTAGTGATGTATAAACATCTAAAGGCGTCTGAGCAGGGCCAAGCCTTACACGTATCTAAAGACAGATTTACTGTGAAAGTATACTTTAAACTACCTAGTACTATAATGCTACCTAGTACCTATCTTTATTAATAACATTAAGTTGAAGAGGTTTTGTGTTTGATTTCTGGAAATGTCAAGTTCAAATTTTATTCGCGTTTTATAGACAAACTAGCGACATACCCTCGCTTCGCTCGGTTTGGACCCTATAATATAATACGTTTTAATTTTTAAATTAGATTTCCAAGAAATTACATAAGTATTTATCATTTCAATGAGATTTTTCCAAAAATATTCACTGTATAGACGCGACTCAGTTAGAACTTTATTACATATAGATTTATAATGAAATACCAAAAGCAAGGCGGCGGGCAATCTATCAAAATAGTAAATAATATGACATATAAAACGTATATATCTATATAAATAATGTATAAGGTTTGCTTCTAAAGTGTCAAAGGTCAAGACAAATGGTGGTAACGCTAAGCGTATAACATAAGCTAACCAAATACTACTTTATATTATAGTCATTTACATATTGTGATAATTATTTAAAATAGCTAAAAAAATAAGGAAGTCAAAGTGGTCTTCTACATAATATAATATTATAATATTCGTAAATACTAAATTATATTTAGGTAGACATCGACTCGTTTTAAAAAACCTATTGAATTAATTAATAATAACAGCGACATTAATGTATAATTAAAAATAATTTTATGAAATGCTCTCTCGTAGTAATGGTGATGAGGAGAATTCTGTTTACATGTTATATGTTTCATTTCGTTGAGAATTATAAGAGTAGGTGTATCTAACATCGCGCTACAAACACGTAGAGCCGTGGGCAAAAGCTAGTCGCATATTGATTGCGCTACAGAAACTTATTATAGATAAATGGTGGCTAATAAATTCTTTTGTTATTTAAAAACATTAGTTCTTTCTCTATATACCTTTTTGAATTTGGGAATTTACCGTAGAGAATTTGAGAGAGAACAATGTGCTTTTTAAACATATTATGAAAGATATTTTAATTGATATAAAAATAATATAAAATCCTCTCTTATCTTGGTAGTTATGACCTTAAAAGTTAATATTTTGTTACACATGTTTTATTACACTATAGAAACAGCTTTAAAAATCAATAGACTTTATCGATTGATAGATCTACATTTTTCTTGATAAGTGTTCATACTTAAGTGGTACTTAACCGTTAATATTCAGAGGATTATCTTGATGTGTTTTAAACAATGCTATTTGAGAGAACAGAATGACAATTGGAAAATAACAAGCGTTCCCGTTTCTAGCTGGGCACTGGGGATTTGCATGGACAATTTGTAATATAAGGCCCTCACACACTGTAGACATTGAATAAAATTGAAAAACAGTTTTATGTAAAATTACGATTATGCAAAACTTATGTCAGAGGAAGTCAACGCAGTCGCCTGAGAGAGACAGCTTCTAGCGAGATAGCGATTGCGAATTTGTTTTTAAGTTACTAAAATAAAATGTTTAATAAATAATAATAATACAATTATTATTATAAACAATAATACCGATAGAAAGACGGATACCAATCGAGAGAAAGTCCGTGTGTGGGGGGATACTTAGTGACCGCTCGCAATTCCGCCCGCATCGGATGTGCCCACATACTAACAGTATTAAAGCTTCTGTGCAAGTTCAATTAATGATTATTGAATTTAAACCATTTTAATAATGTTTTGTTATGTATGGCGGATTGCATTAGTCTTTTAAAAACTTGCTAGGTACGCAGGTCCTTCACCAAGACATGATGTAAAAATCTTAGAAATTATTTATTAGAAACCCGGATTTGAACTCGCTTTACTTAGTTTCCTAGCTCAAAAACTACTGCACCCATTTTCATGCTTTTTTAACCAATGGATAGTAGTTCTTGAGGAAGATTTTAGTATATAACTAGCGGAACCTGCGGTTTTGCTCGCGCTAAATCTGTGTATGTGTATAATATATAAAGTCCCACACCTCGATTGTCCGTCTGTTCGCGATAAATCTAGTGACTACTGGGCGGATTTTCATGCAGTTTTCATCAATATATCAATAGTGATTCAGGAGAAAGGTTTTAGTGTATAATTATAAATAGATCTCTTTATTAACATGTGACTATGTACTAAGTCACTAGTTATAGTATAATATAAAAGTTTTAAAGGGAATTAGTCATGACTCATGTAAAACATTAATTTGCAATATCCACTTGAGATTTAATCATCTTACAATTGCTTATTATTAATTAAATCAATTATCTTATTAATGTTTTATAATAATGATATCATTAATTAAATTTATATATATAATAGCTTAATTTATTGTATATTTTTAGACTAATAACCAACTACCAGTAAGTAGCCTTTTCAATGCATTGTACATTTTATATAGTGTTAATGTGCATTAAATCTCACTCATGAAGCCACGAAATTGCAATATTCTCATCATCAGCCCTTATTAACGTCCCACAGCTGGACACGGGCCTCCCTCAGTACGAGGGGGATCAGGCCATAGTCCGCCGCGATGGCTTAGTGCTAGTTGGCGGACTTCACATGTCTTTCGAAAACTTGTTAGGTTTTCTCAGACATGCAAGTTTCCTCATGATGTTTCCCTTCACCGTAAGACAAGTGGTAATCATATAAATGATTCGCACATGAAAATATCATAGGTACGAGACCCGTATTTGAACCCGCATCACTCTGATATCCAAGAGACCGCGTTACCGCTAGGCTACCACTGTCTTTAATAAATGATAATGTGTTATTTAATTTATATCATGGTGACTTAGCAACTTATTTTGCTTTCCTCCCTATACTTGAAACAACTATGACTAATACTTAAGAAATAAAAGTATAAATAAGTTTTTACCTGTTTGGTTGTATGAGATGATTTATTATATGCCTCTTCCAGTTTTGGGTTTGGTAGTGGTTTTCTAGGATTTGTTCCTTTGATTCCTAAGTACCGACCAAAAGGAGCATACAGATATCTAAAACAAAGAAAAAAGAAATAGCATCAGACTTAGATTTAATAACTACATGTGTTATACACATAGTGCTCACTGAACTATGCTAATGTTTGTGCTTGTGTTGTCTCGTCAATAAATAATTTGCATTAATATGAAATAATATAGCTTTAAGTGAAGTAACTTTTAAAATTTATTTAGTTAAAATTCCACCACCACCACCATTCAGTTCAACTTATGAGAATATATAAAATATTCAGATAAGAGTATTAAAGTCTCAAATTTATCTACTCAGACACCATTAATTTCATAGACATCTTATAGTAGAGCCAAAAAATTGGTGAAATTATTATTTTTTCAAAAGGATTCACTGTTAACATGCACAGCCAAGTTCCCTAATTTGCTACAATAAGTTTAATAAGTTTTTATACTAAATTTTCAATAAAAATTAATACATTTACAATATAAAGATAAGTGCACATGCTGAGTGATTATAATATCAGTGATATTTGTCATAATTATATTATAATAATTAGTTATAATAAAATTAAGTTCTCCAGAAGTGTTGTTCTCTGCACCTACATACATACTTATACATTAAAAATGAAAGATTCTTTAAAAATTTGACTTGAAAAGGTATAAATAAAATAAAGAATATATGATTTCATATTCCTAATTATCAATTATCAAATGGACTTTTACAAATATAAGAAAATTTAATGTCAAGTAGCAGTGAGGACATGATATCTTAAATCCATAATATAGTATAATTCACTTCCTACTATGCTTAGTAGTTAATTCCGCTAATGTTTAAATCTGCTGATAATGTTATCTTATTTTATAATAGTTTCATCACCTTTAGAGCTTTAAAATTAGCAATTTTAAATTGCAAATAATTTTAAAATATTCCTCGATAATAATTTCTTAAGTAAAAGTAAATACCTGAAGCATAGTCTAAAGCATTGAACTTTAAATGAATACAAGGTTATAAATAAATTTTATTACTATATTTAACTAAAGATTAGGCCCAATGTGTCAAGATAACAACATAATATATTATGACAGTTTATTATGCATGATAAGATATTTAAATTACTATCTATGTAAGAGCCAAAGCATGTTTCACAGGGAAAAATATGCAATGTTTACACGATAGCACTGTGTTATATTGTAACGAATGAAATAGTATTGTTTATTGTTAAGGTTATAATAAAAATAATAAGAAAATCTTGATCGTGAAAAATAAGTTATGAGTCAATGTACCGTTTACGCCCCCGAAAACTAAATGCGTGACGATGTCCTAATTGTTCATAGGTTAAATTCTTACCTCTCTAATATATAACGTAGAGATATGAAAACCAACGCTAACGGTATAGGGAAGAAGACATGCCGATGATCGGTATACACTACTGCCTTATCGGGCCCGGGCGCGAGGTCCGACCAGGTAGTATTAGGCGGTAACCACACATCTTCATTCCAAAATGCATCCACAAACGGCCGAATCATAATATATTTTTTACAAATATCACACAGGCACTCTGAATCTAGTAATTAAATACTAGAATTTTATTTTTACAACTATATCCATCAACTGCTACTAATTTGATTTAATGACGGACGGAGCGCGCACCGCGGACCGCGGAGGTGCCGTGAATGTCACAGATAATGTAATAAGTAATTTGTAAAAAAGCTTTATGTCAAAGAGCATAGCATACAGTTTCGTTTTTCAATTTAATTTTTTTTAATATAACATGAAAAAAAATATTGGTATAAAATATGATATTGTAAATGTTCATAATATTTTTAATTACATTTGCTTCATACATATATGAATATATTAACTTTCTAAGCGTGGTGCGCAGTGTGCAGGTCCATTCGATAGCAACGCCGTATCAGCGGTGTTGACGCGAAGCTTGGAAGCTTGTCATGTAAATCGAACAAAGTATATATATTATATATATATTGTAGTCTTTGTTACTACTGATACTGAGCTTGTTGCTAGACCTGTTTTACATATAGAAAAATTATATTACATATTTTATAAAAAAACCTTTTTTATTCTGAAGTTCGTTCTATAGAAAAAGATGTCTTGTATAAATATAAACAGCTGGCAATACTTAACCGATTACCTTCCTTCTCCCCGAAATCTTCCCAGTCAACTTTCAGCAATGTCCTTTTTTACGCATATTAATTTATTACAAATAATACAATCAATCAAATATTATTCTGAATTTCACATACTAAATTTTTTACACTCAAGAGTCAACTCTTTTTTACGTTTAGGTTAAAAATAAAACTCGTCAGTAATATTGTAATGCTTTTTTAATTTTTATATTACCTTTCACCATTTTGGTCGCATACAAAAACTATACATTGATTGTGCATAACAAAGCTCACCCATCCCTTACTCATACATTGCACAGCATATTCACAACACAAGACATCATTTAATACAAAAAACATAAGAAATGATATTAAATAAACAAAATTGTTGAGCATCTTTGCTCGTATAAACCCATCGAATAAAAAAATGTGCAAATAAAATACAATTTAAATTTTAATCAAATAAATACATATTTTTAAAATAAAATCAATAAAAAATGAATTCACTGTTTGTTATCAAAATCCCATTACTATTTCCAAACAGATCTGACATTCCGCATTTTTTTAATATTCACCATACTTTTATTAATCTCAATTATATTAGGTATTAGGTTCATAATAAAAAAAGACACCAGTCATTCATTTAAGCATTTTCGCTTCGCAAAATTGACAAGTAATAAAAATTACTTTTACATAATAATTAAAAAAATATAATTTAGTGATGAACCTAAATCCTATTTGCTTATTCTAGTTATAATCGCAATAACCTGATTTTTAAAAGGCACAAAAATTACGCGCATCGACAACAATAATTGTACTGATGACTTGATACAAGTTTCACAGCAATCCTTTTTTTTTTTTATATTTCCTCTCTCCATTAGAATTAACATTTTCTTAAGCCTTTTTATGTATAATTTAAAAATTTTACAATTGAAAAAACAGGTTTAAATAAGAACCAAATATTGTAATATAAATGTACTTTGTTAACAAAAACAGTAAGTATCAGAACAAACGGATATGAAACAGATTTGTAAAATGTTAAATTTATAGTTCTAAACCTAAAAATTTGGTAACAATAATAAGTGACAGTAAATATTAAATTAAAACAGCCTAATTTTTTGGAATTTTCGTTTAAAAACAAATTACATAAAATACATAAAAAATGGAATTTCTATATTTTTTTTTATTAAATGAAAAAAAAACTATTACAACAAACAAATTAAACATAAGTACGTTAGCATTAACGTATTTTGTTTAAACAACCTTTAGAAAGAGCTAGCAATACACCTTTATATTCTTTTTAAAATGAAAATAAGATGTTGCCATAACAATTGTTACATTTTTTAATCTAAATATCTACGGTTTTCTTAAATATAAAACCATTATAATTATCATTAACTAATAAAAGCGTCTTTGGGTGTTCGCATAACATATAACCTACATATAAACCAACTTAGTGCAATTTTTACAATATGTCAAATGATATGGATCTTTTGCGTATTTTCTAAATATATCTACCATTTTTATTCGACATCGGACTTCAAATGAATACAACTATTCGTGTATTCAATAAAAAAACAATGATTATAATATTTAAGGAAAACATTTTCATATTTAATATGAATATAATTATTTTTTTCGAACGAAATAAATTATATTTAGTAATTAAATCTCAGTGCATATATATATATATATTTTTAAATGTATATACATATAGAATAAATAACAACAATCCGATGTCAGTCGCCATACCGAACAACACTATTGCATACCTATAACACTCCCGTGACAAGACCAGTTCAATTAGATGCAATAAAAGAAAAAAAAACATAAAGTAGAAAAAAAAAATCACCTTTTGCAGTTAAAAAACGGTTGTTTTTTTAATCTATATAGAGACGATATGTAGAAAGAATTATACTATATCTTAATATTAGACAGACTTAATTTTTTTACATTAGTTTTCTTTAACATGTTAATGTAATATTCAAATACTTTTAATATTGAAAAAAAAACAAAAAGTTATTTTCATAACCAAAACTAAAATATAGGAACTTTTCGATTTTAATATTAAAAAAAGGAACTTAAAGACTGTTTCATTGACATTTATGTAAGTTTATTTTGAAGATAGTTTAACCGTTCGTCATTACCACGCTAGTGTTAAAAGGTTAATACTTAATAAATATTATCATTAGCCTATCTAATAAATGTATAACAATTAAAATATTTTTATTGGCTAAATTTATTGGGGAGAAAGATGTCAAATTCGAAGAAGGAATTATGATGCCAATTGCCATACATATTAAAAAAAAATCCGAATTTCCAAGTTATAATAAAATCTGCAAAAAAATAAAAAAAAGCAATGTTATTTTTACTAATAGCAAATAAGGCTCAATCTGTACGATAAATGTAAATTTCAGTCCACATAATATATAATGAAAAATACATACTTTTTTTATAGTATGTGTAAAATCGTTTGTAGTAAGCCTAAAACTTTTTTAGAATTATTAGTTTATCATAATTCTATTTTTGAATTTGACACCACAACCTCAAAACCTTTGGAGAAGGTAACTAGAATGTTTTCAACTACAAACTTTATAAGTAAATAAGTTTAGATTACTGAAACCTACATGCTTGCTAAGACAATATAAATAGAATTATTCTATTAGAAATAAAATTTTAATATGGAAGATACATTTTCATTATAAATAAGGTACAATTTGTTCTGTGCGATACGCTTAATGCTTACATATTTAATAAGTTAGTGTCATAAGAAATCTCACAAAGTAAATATAAGGCGGCGTTTATAAGGAAATCTACCAAAATGGTATAAAAATACTACCAAAATTAATGTTTATTGCGAATTACTTAACAACCTAATAGTCTAAGATCTCGATGTATGTGATGGACTCATCTTTTTTCGAGTTAAAATATATTTTTAAACCATAAAACATTAACAATGATTATTTTAAATAAAAAAAACTCTGTTTTAATAATTAAGTTTGTAATATTAACATTATCTAGATTTTGATACTTGATTAGTTTCCTAAAAAAATACGAGCACCTACTTCAATTTACTAATAGTTTAAAAATATTTCACTATACTTTCTATTGATCCTAAGTCATAACAAAAAAATTCTTGTATTAAAAAAAAGTTGCAAATTACAAAGTGCTCTTGTATTAAATAAATATATTTTAAGGTATAAAAATAAGATTAAAAATTTAAAAGGTGTAAGGTTTAAAAACATATTTCGTCTGAAACAAGAGACGGGAGTCCTCCAAATATACCACAAAGCCCTACTCATAAAGTATGGTCCCAAATCGCTTTCAACGAAATGTTGACCACAAAAAAATAAATGGACTACACTAAGGAATAATTTTCTATCTAAAATGACGTTTAATCACTTTGGAACAATTTTTTTGGTATAATTTCAATAAGATAAGTGTAAATTTTTTGTAATATAATCTATATATATGTACATTTTGGGACTAATTTCTTAAATGTAAAATTTTAATATGGTTTTACCACTTTGGTTGGGAAAGTTTGGCTGATTTGAAGCAGCCGTGTTATAAACTAGAAGAAATTGAATGATTATTTTAATTATTAAATGATGAAAAAAAATATTTAGACTTAAGTATTATTACAGAGTTATTAGTTCCAGTTGTGAAAATAATATTTTTATATAGAAAGCCCAGGCCAAAACTTTAAGTATTGGAAAAAAGTATAAATATCGCTATATTATTATTTTAGTTTCTAAGCCAAAGACTAGAAGTACATATGCCTTAAGCTCATGACGTAAGCAACAAAATGGCGGATTTCGCGCCTAAAAAAATAATAAGAAATTAAGTATTAAAAAAATGAGCCTTACAAAAATAATCGCAAAACGTAATACTTAGCATGAAAATATTATAGTTAGCGTATATTGTAGACTTCAGTTTTTTTTACATAAAAGTCTACATAAAAACGACAAATAGTCTGTAGTGTACGCCAGCTTAACAATAATACCAGGTGACTTAAATTTCTATAAAGATTAACTTTCACCAACTGCCATTAGCAAACAAGGGTCAGAGTATCCGTATATATTTTTGTATATAATAATTCAATTTAGCGATAGCCGCCATGTCAAGTAACACTTGACAAACAGCTGCTGACCCCTATGTGTCTCTGAAAAATAAAAAATATTTATTATAAATTCTTGCTCCCGGTGGGGCTTGAACCGGCGACCGCCGATATAGCAAATAGGTCACTAAAACTAAGCTAAACGTATCGTCAACAATAATATTTAATCAAGTCAAAGTAGATTTTTAAAGATGTCTAAAACTATAAGAAAAGTTGCTACGAGACCCATTATAATGAAAATTATATACATCCATCCACATACACACACACACATACATCATTACATAAATCTCTGTGATATAAAGACATTATTTTACAAAAGTAAATATAAAACATTTTTTTCAACGTTCAATGTCACATCACATGCAAGAACAATGCCTGACCCGACTTTAAAGGGTATTAATTAGCTCTTTTTATATTTTGTAACACCAAGGTTTGGTGACTACATTAAAGTAACATACACAAAATATTCAATCAAATCAATTCATTTTTATTTTTGCATAGATGTAGATTGTAGGTGTTAATGGGTGTATAAACAGATTTTAACTTATTTATAACTATTATAATTCTGTTCAAGCCATTTGACAGCCATTTTTATTTCTGTGCCAAATTACATGCATTCAAACATTACACAAACGTACATGCAAACAATTTTTGAACACAATTTTTTAGAAAATACAATTGTGCTATAAAATCACCTTCATTCATTCGTTGTCTTGAATTAAAAATTTTAATATTCAATCTTCAGTTTTGTATTTTTAATGTTTATTTTTGTATTTTTAATGTGTATTTTTTGTGTTTAATGTTTATTTTTATATGAACACTGGTAATTGATTACTAACTTTTTATTATTGAGTCTGTTGGGTGTGCTGTGGTTGGAGTTGTGAGAGCTGTCGCTTATTTCTGAGCTAGAACTTCTGATATCGCCTTCCATCTGAAATAAAATAAGTATCATCATCAGCCCTTTTTAACGTCCCACTGCTGGGCACGGGCCTCCCTCAGTACGAGGGGATCAGGCCATAGTCCACCGCGCTGACCTGGTGCGAGTTGGCAGACTTCACAAGTCTTTCGAAAACTTGCTAGGTTTTCTCAGACATGCAGGTTTCCTCACGATGTTTTCCTTCACCGTAAGACAAGTGGTAATCATGATATAAATGATTCGCACTTGAAAATATCAGAGGTGCGAGACCCGGATTTGAACCCGCATCATTCGGTTATCCAAGCAAGCGCGTCACCGCTGGGCTACCACTGTCTATAGTATAATTATATTAAAACACAAAAAATATATGTTAAAGAACCTTTTATCAATACCGAATATGCGCTAATTTTTGTTTTCATACAATAACTTACATCATTATACAATTAGAACAAACAAACCTTTCCAGCATTAATGGCTTTATACGCCACTTGCAGTATGAGCCAAGTCCACACCATGTGCAGGCCCAGCAGTAGGCAGAGCAGCGAGTTGAAGATGTAGTACGCCGCGAACATCGGCAACAACATGGGCGCTCGGATTGACGTGCTGAAATATATTATAATGTATTGGTACTGGCTAGCATGTATGGCCACATCGAGAGGTCCTGGGTTCGAGTCCCGGGTAGCACCAAATTTAGTTATTGAGTGTGTCTGTTTAGTAAGTAACAAGTAACAGCCCGGAGTTGGGAAGTTGGCGGTGTGACATCCCCGTGCCTCGGAGAGCACGTAAAGTCGTCGATCCAGCGCTTAAGCTCTCACCGGAGTGTGAGAGTGACAAGAACAGAGAGTGCACTTGTGTCTGCATTATAATATCTCCTGCGCATAATACTTTCTAAGGTTTACGCGAATATTTGACAATTGACATTATAAGTGAAACTATCTTTTTGGATTTTGTCGCGGATTTATTTGGATTTTTGACTGAATGTAAAGCATTCGAAACATCGGGAACCAAAAATCCAAATAAATCCGCGACAAAATCCGAAAAGATAGTTTCATTTATAATCTCCTGCACAGTTGGCTAGTCTCAATGAGATTGGTCGCTTTAGCCGGAATCGGTCAGAGAACATTATATGTATCGCTAATTCCAATATTACTATTATTTTGAAGCAACCCCATTGCTGTGTGGTCTGCTTCGGCAAACCTGCCGTCGGGGCGTAATGGTTGCGGGTCCCATTGAGATAGAAGGTTTGGTTGGATTTTAGTGGGTATTACTGGCTTTGTCGGTGATTCCCATATAACCACCTGTTCGTATGCAGGTATGCCTAAACTTTCTTCTTCTTCCCAATTCTAAAGAATAAGATAGTCGACTTTCCCTAATATTTAACCACGTTAGCAACTCTAGTTGGTACACAAACGTACGGCTCGCCCTCGTTTCGTCCCCAGATTTGCGAGAGCGAAGCCGCGGATTCCGCTAGTATCTTTATAAATTATAGCCTATATGATATTATGATGTATAAACTATATTATTGTAAAGTTTCATTAAAATCTATTCAGTAGTTTTTACGTGAAAGAGTAATAAAAATCCATCCATCCATCCATAAATACTTACAAACTATCGCGTTTATAATATTAGTAAGATAATTATTCATAAGTTACTATCATTCTACAGAAAAAAAGAAATCTACGCTTAATCACTCACCTCCAAATAATATAGAAAGGATATATTCCTAATCTCGTAATAATCCATAGTATTGTGAAGACTGTGAAAATGGCGTCACATAGTTTTTGATAGTTCGCGTACTTCGCCGCTTTGGCAGCCTAAAATAAATTAAGAAGATTATTTAAATTCAATGCAAAACATTTGAATAAAAAAAAATTAAAATATAAGTATTAATTTATTTATAGCTGTGAAAAAACACTTATTATATATTACAACCTAATTAAGAACCTCTTCCTTATTGAAGTCGGTAAAAAAATTATTTGAAAAACATCGGATCGCAGTTTTATTTTATAAAATATTTTTTGTTTGAGACATTCAAATGCTTTATACTGGATCGTTACGGAGGCTAAGGTTTAAGACTTTTATGTCTCAAATTAGCCCGGTCAAATTAGACATCCAAGGTTACAAAAATTCCGACTAGGCTGAAAATTCGTTATATCTCAAAAACGGTGGCTCTTAGGAAAAAAACTATTAAGACATTTTTTATAGATAATTATCTGATCTACAATTTTTGTCTGAGCTAATATTAATATTATGATAAAACTTACCGTTTTGTTGAAAATCGCGAAAAACCCATTTTTGTGATCTTTAACCGTGAGTAAATTTTTTGCACGTGTCGGATCGATGAGGACTTTTCACATTACCTTTATAGTAGTGTATTGAACAATCCTACCAATTTTCAGCCTAGTCGGAATTTTTGTAACCTCACCCCTATTTTTTAGTCTAATTTGACCAAATCAAATCAAAATCAATTCAAAATATTCTTTATTCAAATAGACTTTTACAAGCTCTTTTGAATCGTCATTTTTACATTAATAAAATTAAATGTCAGTCTGTAAGTCTGTGAGTAAGCTACCACCGGCTCGGAAAGCTGTTCTGCTGAGAAGAACCGGCGAGAAACTCAACAGTTGCTCTTTTCAAATATTTGGTAACAATATGGTATTACAATTTATCTATTTATCCTACGTGAGACACAACCAGTCACTCCCACACATTTACATCTACTAGGTATTCCGTGATGGTGTAATAAGCCTTATTCAGTAGCGTATTTTTAATTTTAGATTTAAATTGCTTCAAAGGCAAGCTCAGTATTGACTGTGGAATTTTATTATACATGCGTACACCTTGCCCCATAAATGACCTATTTACTTTTTGTAGGCGAAAACTGGGTGTTACAAGTTTATTCTTATTTCTTGTATTTAAACCGTGTTTGTCGCAGTGCCTTGAGTAGCTATTAACGTTTTGACGAACAAACATGATGTTACAATATATATATTGCGCAGCAACCGTAAGTATACTTATTTCTTTAAAAAGTTCGCGGAGAGTATCCCGAGCGCTCATGTTATAAATAGCCCGAATGGCCCTTTTTTGAATTATAAATATTGATTTAATATCCGCTGCATTACCCCACAACAAAATACCGTACGATAAAATGCTATGGAAATAGCTAAAGTAAACAAGTCTGGCAGTATCAACGTCCGTTAGCTGCCTGACTTTTCTAACAGCGAAAACAGCTGAGCTCAGTTTACTCGCAAGAGACGAGAGATGGGGACCCCATTGCAGACCCGAATCTAAAGTCAATCCCAAGAAGACCGTGGAATCTACCGTATTTAACATGTCGTTATTAAGATACAAATTGAAATTCTGCCTTTTTACATTAGGTAATAAAAACTGCATATATTTTGTCTTCTTGGCATTTAAAGCCACATTATTGATGTTAAACCAGTGAAGTATACGCGATAATGCACTATTTACTTCGTCGTAATTATTTAACTTTCTATCAACTTTAAAAATTAAGGAGGTATCATCCGCAAAGAGTACAGTATCACACAATTTATCGGCATAAAACGGAAGATCATTAATATAAACTAAAAACAAAAACGGACCCAGGATAGATCCCTGCGGAACACCCATTCTAAGACGAGAACCAGAAGAATTGACGTTATTTACCGCGACCTTCTGAACCCTATCAGTAAGATAAGAAGCAAGTAGATCGAGAGCAATACCACGAACACCGTAATGTGCAAATTTAAGTAAAAGAGTTTCATGTTCCACACAATCAAAAGCTTTAGATAAATCACAGAAAACTCCAATTGCGTTCTGTGATTTTTCCCAAGCGTCATAAATATGTCTAAGAAGCGCAATCCCCGCATCAGCTGTAGACTTGCCTTTAGTGAAACCATACTGTTTACTATGTAAAATATTATTTGTGTTAAAATGAATTATAAGTTGACTTAAAATAAGTTTTTCAAAGATTTTACTCATACATGGCAATATAGAAATAGGTCTATAGTTGCCAGGATCATTTTTTTCCCCATTTTTGAAAAGAGGTATTATTTTACTAATTTTCATTAGATCAGGGAATATTCCAGTATCTATGCATTTATTGAAAATAAGAGACAATTGTGGTGCAATGTTTGTTATTATTGTATTAAGTAATTTAACAGACATGCCCCATATATCACCAGTTTTTTTAAGATTGATAGTTTTAAATATTTTAATTATTTCATCCGCATCTACATAAGAAAATTTAAATTGGTGATCACAGTGAGGAGTATGATTTTTCAAAGAAATTAATGCATCTGTAGGAGAAGATTTTAAAGAAGATGTGACCTTTTCAGGGATTTTCGTAAAATAACTTTCAAATGAACTTGCAACATCTTCATTGGAACTCACTGTAGCATTATTAATTAACAGTTGGACAGGTTCACTAGCGGGCTTTGATCTTCCAGTCGTACGAGTAATCACGTCCCAAGTGGCTTTAATTTTATTATCAGAATTTAAAATTTTATTTCTTATGTATATAGACTTAGCCTGCTGACAAACATTTTTAAAAATTTTAGAGTAAGCTCTTACCCGACTATGGAAACTTGGGTCATGATTCCACTGCTTCATACTATATAATTCATACAATTTATCTCTACTTCGGTATATACCTACTGTCGCCCAGTCGCTAAATTTCATTTTAGGGTTCTTAATTACAGTGCGCTCTTTAAATACGTCATTGAATGACTCTAAAAGTATATAAAATATTTTATTATAATAAGAATTAGGACTATCAACTGCCATGTCCATTTGTAGTAATTGCTGCGTAACTTTATCTTTAAAAAAATTAATTTTATAATGATTCATCGGTCTATATTTTATTTTTTGTTGAGTATTAATAGCATTGCTTGATATTGAAATTTTTTGACCCAAGTGGTCTGAGCTTAAATTTCCTATTATTAATTTATCGAGAACTTCTCCATGATAGAACACATTATCAATACACGTGGAGGAAGAATTTGTTACTCGAGTTGGTTCGCAGAAAACGTTACTTAAGTCGTACGAACTGAATAGACTTAAAAGGCGATTACTGTGCTGCGTTACTTGTAGTATATCGACCGAACTAAATAGTTATTATATAAAGTAAAACCGCGATAAATAACACATTCAATACACACTTTTATTTAAAAAAAAGCATAACATTATAATTTGGTGCTATATCTTGTGCATCACTCCATCACGTACTGTGCTAGACTCTTCAACACAAAACGCATTTTTATGAAGTATTTTCATTGCCTCAATAATGTAAAGAATGCCTACATTTCAGTCTCATTGTGCTCCGGTTTGTTACCTTCCATGTTATTAGAAGATGATAGGTAAAATTGAAAATCGTACATGAAATAAGCTGTAATTGGGTTCCTTCGTGATATCGGTCATACGTGTCATAGTCATAGACGTCTCAATGGCTGAAAATCAAAAATATCATTCCTTAGTACTTCTTCCAGTTATTTTTAATGGTTTTCCAGACATGACAAGCTTATACGACTCATACTTTTACTATGGGGCTTATATCTACATGGGGCACAGCGTGCCTAATGAAAGATGGGGGCTAAATAAAGTTGAGCGGACCAAAATCAAAATAGTCTGATTAATTCAAACGACAGTTTATAAACAATATAATAAAAACAAAAAGTAATAAAATATTTTATGAATATGAATTTATGTATTTATGTATTCATATATTTCAAATAGAAAAATAATGTATACTTCCCAAGGGTATTAATTATAAATTTTTTTTTCGGCTTTATCGCATTGTTTGTTTTTTTTTTTGTTTTTCCTCTTTATTATTCTTAATTTAATTTTAAACCGACGGATACTAATTGGCCTTCATAATTTGTATAAAACTTTTTATAACTGTTTTTGTGCTGTATAACATCTCTTGTAAATAAATAAATACCCAAAAGTTTCCTAATACATATATAGAAAAAACAATACTGAAAAAAGGTCTGAAGTTTTGTTGCATCATGTACCTAAAGAAAACTGGAGAAAGCTTAACGATGTTTTTTGACTTTCGGGGATTAGTATTACAATTGATTTCTTCCTGTATTAAAAACAATTACATTTAAATACATAAATGTCTTCACATTCTATTAGGGGTGTGCGAATAATTTGAACTTACGAATTATTCGTTCCGAATCGAACATTAATATTCCGAAGATATAATGAATGAATATTCCGAATTTCGAATACTATATTCCGATTAAGTTTCCGAATAATTTGAAAATTTCGAATAATTCGATTTTTTTCCGAATTATTCGTAAAATATCATGTTACTAGCGAATTTTCGAGTATTTTGAATTCAGGGTATCTTATTTTCAGTATTCAAATAGAAATTTAACAGTCAATATACATTTTATTCAAACCATGAAATATAGTTACACAAATATAACAATTAGTATAGTGTTTTTTTGAAAGAGAATGATATAACAGAAATTACATAGTAGCTACCAAATACAGTATTATAAAAAATAAGACATTTGAAAATTTGTTACAAATTTTTGTTCAAAAATAATAAATACGATACTGAATCGGGTGATAATGAATTTCGATACACGATTTAAAGGAATTTAAATGGAAACAATTGAAAATCCAGGGATATATTATTAATTCGCGAATTATTCGAAAAAATTTGAATAATTCGAAAATTCATACATCATCATCCCATACAAGATATTCTACTGTTATCCTGCAATTTCATCACTCACCTCTAAAAATATATCGGAACAGTCGTGAAGCAAGAGCACGAGCGTGCCGATGCGGTGCAGGTTGCAGACCCAGCTGAAGGAGAGCAGCGCGATGGTGGCGAGGTGGTGCACGAACATCTGCCAGAAGTCCTTGCGCCGCACGTCCCAGAACTGCGACAGCGTCAGCGACCAGTAGAACGCCGCGCTGATCATGTAGTACCACCAGATATCACTCGTCAATCCCTAAACGGTAAAGTATATCTATACTAATATTATAAAGCTGAAGAGCTTGTTTGTTTGGTTGAACGCGCTAATCAAAGGAACTACTGGTCCGAATTAATTTTTTTTTTTTGTGTTGTATAGTTCGTTTATTGAGGAAGGCTACGATCAATAGGAGCGGAGCATTAATGAAAAATGTTGCAAAAACGGAAGAAAAATATTTCTTTTAACTTTCAACCTTTAGAACGCGAGAAAGGATAGAAGCCGCGTGAAAGGCTAGTATTATATATGATATGGACCAAGTGATATGGATCATAATTTATCATTTGGTCTAATTATAACAGGTTAATTTTAAATACAGTTAGTTGTACATATTAAATAAGAAAAAATTGTTCAGCGTTTGATATAATAAACTCTTCCTTCTTCCCAGTTTTGACCATAATTTTTAACTGTATTTTAAAAAAAAACTTTTCTCAACGTTTGAATGTTACCCATTTGGACTATTATATTATGGCAATTTAAATTAAGACTACAATATTTCAATTTAACTAATGTAATACGGATGTGTGTCTGGTCTGATATATTTACACTTGGTAAGTACATGAATAAAAATGATAAGTTCATCCAGTATCCGGGTTGCGTTAAATTCATTTATAAATCTAAGAAATTGTTCACTCAAAAATTTCCGTATGTGATTCTACATACCTGATGAGGATATCCGAGATAGCACTGATCTATATCCCAGAGCCATTCTTTATCCCATAATATGAACATCCCATACGAGAAGCTATACAGGTAGAAGGTACACCGCCACGCGTTTTCGCAAAACTTGACAAGTGTGGACGGTTTGTCTTGACTTCTCCTGAGCCGCCACCATCTCTCCACTTGGCGCTCCGACATATCCAGCTGCTTCGCTAGAGCACATATCTGAAATTAACATACTTTTTCTTAATTATCCTTTACTTTGAAAGAAAGCTTCAGTGTAATATATTGTGTTTAAAGATTTACTATACCACATGGCAAGCTGACTGAGTGCAAGAATAATAAAGCAACTACAGTTAATAGTACCAAATACAAAGTTACGTTATAGCCAGGAACTCAACAAGTAAGTTATCACTTTAGATAAAATAAGTAAAATAACCACTAAACTCAAAAAAATTGTGTCGAACTATTTCATACTACATGTATAAGTATATAACAACAAACAAACAAAAACCAACAGTATTTTTAGTTTTTTTTCAATTTCCAATTTTTTGTAACAAAAGCTTGTCTATAGAATTATAAAACAATCCATGAACAAAAAAAAATATATTTCAATTTTAGACTCGTCGCATAAGCTATTTATTATATTCGAAGTGGTTGATCCGTTTTGTAATAAAATCACGTATTTAGGTTAATTGTAGGTACCTACATAAAGTATACGACATCCACTTGAAACGATTTGAAGATCAAAAGAAGGTTTATGAGCACCAATTCAGGAGCTACTAATGAAAACGCTATTAATTAATTGTAATGCTCATGTCATGTTCGTACATACATAAATATAAAAAAACCTATTATTGTGTATATCGTATAGTAACTTTTGCGCTAAAGTGCATAGTTTCCGAGATATCAACCAAAAACTTTTTTTCAAGATGGCGCTTGAAGCTCCATCGTATCTGTCAGCATTTTGTAAGTGTATACTCAGTAAGCGACCCTAAATTTTATAAATAAAAAAAATTGGATCGAAAATTCAGTGCAAGGTTAAATTCTATTTTTACTGGCCTATATTATATTAATAGGCCAGTAAAAATAGAATTACATAAACGAAATTGAACTTGAAACTACCAATATGTCATAGAAAAATTAAGCCTAACATGTAAATAACTAAAGAAAATAATAATATAATAGATATTAATATATAAATAAAATACTTATATGAAATCAGAAATGACATAAGTAGATTGATATCTTTTCCTGCATATTCCCATTGAATCATCATCGTATAACGTAGTAAACACTAAACAGTGCTATCTCAAAAGCATTAATTATATGAGGCGCTTCTTATCGTTTTGAACAATGTTTTTTTCTTAGTAAACACAAAGTATACCTACACCTACTAAAGGACTGGATCACGACCCTCGTATAATAAAGTATAATGACATAAAGGAACTGATATTTCTCTCTACAGATTTATATAGCACACTAGAGGACCCGACAGACGTTGTCCTGTACACATAGAATTTTTTTTATAAACTTGCTCCCGGTGAAATGTTTTAGTATGCATGCGCAAAACAACGTTGCCTAGCAACGACTTATTAATAATTGAATATGTCATTTATTGTGCAAATGTATAAATTACTAATAAAATTAAAAAATACATTTTGTAGTGGACCGAATTGTGAATCGAAACCATTCTCGAATACACTCGAACACACACAAAAGATTTCATCAAAATCGGTCCAGCCGTTTAGGAGGAGTTCAGTGACATACACACTCACAGAAGAATTATATATATATATATAAAGATATGAATTTCTTTGACCTTAGGCATATGAAATATTTAAATTATATTTATAATATTTATTATTAACTTTTACAAAAACATTTTTTATATTTCTGTCAGTCTGCCTGTTCAAAATCTCCGTTTCTCTGAAACGTCTTGACCGATTCTGAAGGGACTTTCACTAGCACTACTAATACTTTAATTTTAAAAAAGGAATTAGGGTTCCGCTCAAAAAAATGTAGAAAACTATAACATGACTGATCACAAGAGAAAAATTGCAATAAAAAAAAGTCATATAAATTTCTACATCCTACATTCTAATTTTACATTAATTAAAGGCAAACCAACTGTATTACGATACCTTTCATCATTTTCAGAAAACGACTCATTTTTCCATACTTAAAATACATACTTGAGAGATTTAAAAGAAAAAGATTTCATAAAGCTTTCCAACTTTCGTACACTTATAAGTTTCTACTGTAAAAGATTTTATTAAAAATGATTATTTAGAAGGAAAACGTCGGCCATGACGTACCTATTAGATTTTACACCGTGTAGAATAAATACATTTGTTAAAACTTGTTGATTTGAAGTGTACATTTAAATATGATCTATTAATATTAGAATTTAGAAACTTAAGAGCTAGTCATCAAAAAATAATTCAAAGTTAATTATATCTAATTTTAGCAGAAAGCGCAGCTAAAGTTTCTTTTGAGACAATACCTACATGAGAATAGAACCCATATCTATGTAAATAAATAAAATATCGTACGCTCGCTATATAGGTAACAATTAGACTTTAGAGTCGCGGGCGGCGTGGCGCCACTATGTCAGACGTGATAGTCCCTATTAGATAAAAAAATAATATGTATCGACATATATAAATTAAAAAAAAAAATAATAATAAATCACTGAACTGATTTATCGATCGCTTTATCTTTTTAACGTCGTGGAATGCAATTTCGTGTTATACTTGTACAACAGGTAGTATTTTATGTGGTGATTTGTACCTATTCAGCACTTTCATCCTACCACTACTGGGCGGCTTCAGATGTGTTAGTTACTTAAACTTGCTAGTTTTTCTCAGACATGTAAGTTTCCTCAGGATGTTTCCTGTCACTTGAAGACAACCTGTATTCATGTTGATATTAAATCGCACATAAGAGTGTCGATGTTGCGAGACTTGGGATTTGAACCCGCTTCACTGATTCCCAAGCGAGCGCGCCGCCACTGCCTACGTTACCACTGGGCTACTACCGCCTGCAAGTCAGTACATACTACCCTATAGCCCAACGGAAAGTTGTCTTAATGGGACGTGAATGAGCGCTTAAGTGACCCCTTGTCACAAAGGCACTTGTTCAAGACGCCCAGACGGCTAGAGTCTAGCGGCTAGACTATCAACGTACTTCTTCTCTTATTTTATACGATAACATTTTAGTATTTTCAGGCGAAAGATTTGTTGTATTAGTCAGTTATTAAAACTGTATTGTATCAGGCCGAGTCTGGTAAGGTTGGTAGTTTACTATAATTTTGATAACATTTGATAACTTATCAACAATTAATTGTTCAGGATACTATATTAAGCAGGTGGCTTGAAGCATCCAATTATTAGATATTATTACTAACCATTATCAAATCCTTATCAAAAGTATGCAATGCATCATTTGATATGCATTAAAGCTCTTATGAATATGGTTATATTATAATACAATAAAATTCTAAAGTTTGGCAAATACACACAAAGTGTGATAAAATATACAGAATTACACATAATTTAAGGGTAAATAAGCTTTTAATTGTAGCTACACATTATTTTTTTTTATATTATTAATTATTATTTATTTATTCTACTCCAGGGCCGGTAGATTTTTTTGAATATGATGCTAGTTTTCAAAATGCCGCCCCTATGTGTATTCTTTATTAGGGTTCCATAGAGAAAATTCAAAATCAAAAACCATATCGTCCGGCCCGTCCGCGTCTGTCCGCACGTTACAGTAATATTATTCTAAGAATAAATTAAAGTTAAAATAAAATATTTGTAAAACGTGGTAAAACTAAAATTTGTTTACAAAACCGTATTCATTAAAATGCCAACTTCATACTTAATACTTTAAGTATCATTGAGGCAACAATATAACTAATTTAAAATTTTCCTACTTCAAATAGAAATAACCATAAAGTTCATTAGCAGAAACCCAAAGCGTTGAAATTGCAGGTGCTTATGAAACTGGGTCGCAACTCAAGGCCCGTTTTAGTGTTGTTCGTAGGCGATAATTGGATGTTCAATGGACGCTCATTGTTCTAAACTGTTGCCTACTGAGGGATCCATACATATAAATAAAATTGAAGTGTCGGTCTGTGATTGGCTTCGTAATTGTTTCGACGTTCCAAGTTCGTTGTTAGAAACACTTGACTTTTCTTAGAGATATAAGATATAATAAAGAACAAAGCTCTATGTAAATTGTACAAATTGTACTAGACAAAGTTTAAGATTTTTTTTTATTTATAGTTCTGGAGTACCTAGTATTAGTTCTGGACTACATAATGTTACGATTTAACTAATCGCAATAGCTAGTTCAGAACTACATTTTGTTATTAGTTTTTACCCGATTGCGATGAAGCCCAGAAAGTAAATAATTTAATGTAATCAGCCTTTTTTTGCTGGGCACGGGCTTCCCTTCAATACAAGGAGGATCAGGCCATAGTCCACTGCGCTGGCCTAGTGCGTGTTGGCGGACTTTACATGTCTTTCGAATTTGTTAGGTTCTTTCAGTTATGCAGGTTTCCTCACGATGTTTTCCTTCACCGTAAAAGAAGAAAGGTTATGTATTTGGTCTTAACTTTGTACTTGGTCAAGTATAATGCTGTCGGAGACATACTTATGACATATCCTGGTCGTCAGCTTCTCTTAGGTAGCGCCATTTATTTCTATCCAGGGTTCTACTCATCCAGCCCTATTCCTATTGCAGGGCGTCCCAGTTCTCACTGTTATTGTCTAAAGATGGATTTCACTACAAAAATAATGGCCTATATCGATTGCTCGTCTCAGATACTATCCCTAGGGGAGATCCCGTGCAAAGCCCTTTTAATAGCATCCCTACCTAATTTTTTTAAATCAACCCCTTCGTGTAGTGTCATTTTACCGAACCATTATAACCAGTCAACCTTGAATCTATTTATTTTGAACTATTCAATCGAGAAACAATTGATTCGTTTGAATCCCGTTCGCAACTGGCGTAGACCTCACGTCACATGTCTACCAAAAATAGCCCAAAAAAAGACAAAAACAGATTAAAATTATTATATTATAAGTATTTTAAAATTCTGCGTTTTTTTATCATAATATTAAGGACTAGCATCTTATCCTGGCTTCGCTTTACTCTTTTTGCCATACATTTTATTGCTTTACTTCAAATTGCAGAGAACACTTTACACTAGCAAAGCAAGTAAACAGTCAGTTTTTTTACTATAATCATTACTATTATGATTTCTGGCAATAAACAAACTGGCAACAGTTCTTTATAAGTTTACGCTTTCTTTATAAGTTACACTCTTTAAAGGCTATCAAAATTCGGTAAAGTTTGGTTATAAAATATCGTTTAATTGCTTAGATATTGTAATGAGATACTATAAGTTTTAATTACATAACTTTATAACAGTTAGGTACAACTTATCACCTTTGATAATGCTATCTCTAATACAAATAATAATTATCGAACAGTATAGTATTATACTTTTCTTGTTTAATTAAGAAATATATTTTAAAGAGAAATATATATTAAAAATAAGGATTTAAGCTACATTTTTTTGACTGATCGATCTGAGTTGATTAATTTTGTGATTATTCATCGTCGGTTTTTATATTTTTTTGAGGATAATCATGTTTAAAATACCTACCTACTACGCGGAAAACACTGTATGTACAATATTCCTTAAAATGTAACGACAAAGCGTGAGCGTACCAACATCAGAAACAATGTGTAATGTAATAAAATTGGCCGATTGCAGACAATGTACTAAGAATTATCTAACATAACCAACATAAATAAATTTGAGAAGTTTTATTTTCGAACCTACTACTAAAATATGAATATTTCTCCCCATAAAACACCATATAATACAAAGTGAAGTATGGCGTGGTTAATACTTCCTAAAGGTAAAGGTACCTTAAACTTTAAACACAAATCCCCAAAGAAAGTGATACGAAACCGGTCCGCAGTATTACCGCACTGCGGTTTCAGGATTACGCACATGTCCGTCCTTAGAACTTCTATTACAAAAAAATCATTTATATTTTAGTTCCTAAAACACGTAAAACTAAATAAGAAAAAAAATATTTCATTGAAAGTCTACATTTTTGTTTGTTGACATTAATTAATATTATCTATAAATTTTCAAAATTGTAATAAATTGATAGTAACAATCTATGTGTTTATTAGTACCAAAGTGTAAGTATATAAATTGATATTAATGTCTGCGTTCCCTCTGGGCTCCAAAGCGGCTGTGGCGATTTTGACGAAATTTTTAGACAATTTCAGCCACAAACCAGCTTTCATCGTACCAAACAACAGAATCTGTCCAATTTTTATGTGATTTCACAGACAGGCAAAAATTCTAAACATTATAGATTTATAGATAATAATGACTAATAAAGTACATTAAATATTTTCTAGGTCAATTTTATTATGTCATATCACATATGTTGTAGATTACTATTATTTGCTGAAACTAGAGTCTACACTGAATGATGAAAGCAGCTTCACACTATTCTTTTGATAAGTGTATCTGCAACTGAAATTCAAAACCGACGATGAAATGAAATCGATCAGTGCCAACTTTATCTATTACATGTTTAGTATTCCATTCACTCGTAACGTTCTTAATTTAACGCATAGCCGACCACTGCCTAGCGGTAGATTGTCTAGTTAGAGCATGTGCTTTATGTGCAATGTAAACTATAATTATAGGGTGTAAGTCGGGCAGTTTATGCTTTAAAGTTTTTTTTCATAATCATAATTTCTCTGAATTTTCAGGAAATATAATAAAATGAACGGAATCGCGGGCAAAAGATCGTATAATGTAAGTAAGAAAGTAGAATGTAATTTATTGTATAAATTTGTCTACTAAATACCTAATTGAAACCTCTTTACAATCGTTACTTTCTCATGCACCTACTACATACAATATTTTTTCATTCATCCTATTTTCTACATATGTTTAATGTATTTTGAAATAGTACCAATTAACTTATGTGGTATGCCACATCTTTCGAATCTCTCAGTATAATTGGACCAATCACATTCAATGACTTTAATGGCGTCTGTTGAAAACAATTGACTTTTCAACTTATAAAGCCATTGAATTTCTATGGCCACATCTATTTTGTGTATTAAATGTAGACATGAGTCATGGACACGATGTTTCTTCTTTCAATAATATAAGTAATAATTAATAATTATACTGAGTACATATCCATATCATATTTATTAAAGGTCTTGAATTCACTGTTGGAAGTATAGAATTCAGTATCGGTAAGTTATTGGTTTAAAATATTATACTTGTATATTACAAAGGACATGGTCACATCATCAAATGGTCACTTTTCGTGGGCTTCAAGCAAGGAGCACATAACTTAACCAATCCTGATGATGTTAGCATGATCAAGTGCACAGCCCAAAGTCCAATGTTCGAGCTCCGAGTCGATCCAAGTTTAGTTTTTGAGTCTTTTTGTTTAAAATCTCACTATAAGAGTTCGAAGTTCGGAAGTTGACTATGTCTCACTCTCGTACTTCAATTCATCGAGATGCTCTCGATGAATTGAAGTACGAGAAGTACGTACAAAGTACATTGTCCAGTCGCTTATCTTGCATCTAATCTTACATCGGTCGTCCCACGGTAGAGTAAGTGTGAAAGAAATAGAGTGGACTGGTGACAGCGCGTACACTTGTGTACTATAATATCTCCTGCTCAGATGGTTTTTTTCGGTGAGAACGATCGCCGTGTTCGAAATCGGTTAGGACCAATTATAATTATTCTCTCAGCCTCAGTGAGTAGTCGTGCGCCGTGTCAATCAGGGTTTCATATATTATAATAACTAAACAAAATGAGCTAATTCTTCAGAAAATAGCCATAAAAAATTACCTATACCTACTGTAGCTACGGTATAGGTAAATATTAGCCACATATTTGTAGATTATTACGTATATTTCAAAGTACTGCATAGTTACGTAGGAGAGTTAAACAGACTTATTACATTAGCACAAAACTGGCTTATACTTAATAGAATGAAATAGCATTTATGATATCTAACGGATTCAACAATGGCTGCCAATTGCCATAGTAAAAAACCATTTCAGAACATATTATACTACAAATGAAGTAATTTATTATTTAGTGCGTCTTATGTTCTTCTATTACATTTTGACGTCTTGCTTGTTGCTGGTGTAGATATTAATGTGAATAAATACAATGCAATGCCCAATTGGCATAAAATTTAAAAGCCATAAGATGAAGACATAACAAACAATTTCGAAATTTGTTTACATTTTGTATTTTATACAAGACTAGCATTTCCCGCGGCTTAGCTCGCGTTCTTAAGGCTGAAAATCAAAAGAAATATTTTTCTCCGGTTTCTTCAACATTTTTCATTGATGCTCCTCTCCTATTGGTCATAGCGTGATGAAATATAGCCTATAGTCTTCCTCGATAAACGGATCCAACACAAAAAGAATTTCTTTCAATTCGGACCAGTAGTTCCTGAGATTAGCGCGTTCAACCAAACAAACAAACAAAATCTTCAGCTTTATAATATTAGTATAGATGACAATTATTTTAAGACCTTTTATATGACCTTCTTATTCAAAAATCACATCGCAATACTCTCACACAGGAGTGCTTAGTTTTTAATTACGCAAAAATCATACTTATCCTTTATCTCTATAACTTATCTAAGTCGATGAAATTTTAGGCAAATACAGATAAGATACGAATTAAGCACGAACTGCGTACCTATATCGTCAAAATGATTAAAAAATAAAAATACTTCGAAAGTACAAGGTATTTTTGATCTTTGATCGTGTAGAGTCACGGCCATCGTTTATGGACCTATTAACGAATATTATTAGTAAATATACATATGTTATAGCCGATAATATCATGAGGAAATCTGAGTCTGAGAGAACTTAGCAGGTTTTCGAAAGGCATGTATTGTCCAACTCGCACTTGGCCAGCGTAGTGGTCTATGGCCTACATCTCCTTGTATTTGAAGAAGGCATATGCCCAGCAGTGGAACGTCACATCAAATCAAATCAAAATATTTTAGTCAGCATAAAAATTGTTACAATTTCTTACTGAAAGTCATGAGTCTACCACCAGTTCGGAAAGAAGAAACCTCTGACCTGAGAAGAACTAGCGAAAGAAGCTCAGCGGGACTAATATATAATTTATTTTTCAAAACGTAATGAACATAACTTGCAGCAATATTTAAGGCTTAAATAATTTTATTAATATCAATTATTATCTATCAACAGTTTCTATTTTGTAAAGTAATTAATTTATTTTATAATTAATATTTGTGTGATAACCTATAACTAAAAAAAACCATTTTCCTCATTGTTAGATGATAAGTACAATATAATATTCTATGCACGTACGTCTAGTTATCCATAAAGAATTAAATGATTAAATAAAGAGTTATTTCGATTATATTATATAGACAAGATAAAGCGTTAAGAAAGTTAAATATACACCGAGTAGGTATAGTCGTTTATAATTGCTTCACGAACGTCGGATCCTTAGACGAATAATCCTTGTTTTTATTTTAAGGAACAGTAAATAGAGTGCGGGCGATAGACGCCATTTTTTATGTTGGGAAATGCATTTTGCATGTGTTAATGGGAGACTCAATCCAACAAAACCTCCCTTCGTCTCGATGGGACCTCTAGGATCTCACGCACTTAACCACTACACCTCGAAGGCAGATCCGCCGAAGCAGACCACACAGATAAGAGGTTCCTCCACAGTCCTAACTTCGATCAGAGAAGTACCTGGAGCAACCCGCATGAATTATCATGCGGGTTGCTCCAGGTCCAGTTGCTCTACTGAATCTAAGTCAAGGTACGAGTCATCTAATAAGGGGTCTGGCTATTGTACATACAACGCAGAATCGAGTTTTTTCAGCGTTGGAAGATCTATTAAAGAGTGGAAATGTTAGAGATAGTTAGTATAGGTAAACACAATACATATTGCTTGCCTTAAATAAAAAGAAATATTGAAAAAAAAGAAATCTTTAAAAATTTCAAAGTTAATCTGCTTTTACAACAAAACAATTAAAACGAGTAAGCCTTACAGTCGTTAACGTTATTTATCATAAACACTTCTATTAGACACGTCTTAATATCAACTGTAAATGCATTGATTAATGTAGTTTTCACGAATAAATTACTTCTTGTTAACAGCGAACTTTATAAATAACACGGTTGGTTAAGTGCACGCCTGAAGCGCTCTCCGTCTCTATTTCTGTTTCCTCTGTAAAAAACTGAGCTTCTTCCTGTTACTCACTTCCGTCCCTTTTCGCAAAATCACTCCCACAGATAGCAGGAAAGCGTGAGGTAAGATGTTACACATCATTAACAATTATTAATAGCCGCAAGTTGTTACAGTTATTTATTACTGTTAATATTGTATGAGCTGTAAACGTAGTGATAAAAACTAAAGTCAAGTGCATTTCTTGGTGCGTGTGCCTCATTCGTGCCCAACTCGGTTAGTGTACACACAGCATTAGGGAACACGTGTAGATTACTACACGTGTAGTAATGCTCTGATAAACTAATCTAATATGTAAAATCTGTGCCTAACTTATCATACTTTAATAAAAAAGATAACTTAAAGTTGAAGCTTAAAATAAATATATCGTATATAGATAAAAAATGTATCGCACATGATAATAAATGTATCGCAAATTACAAGATTTACTCATCAATGTAAATTTTAACCTAAAGACTAGGTTTTATGGCTTTTTTTCATTATTTTTTTACTATAAATACTATAAATAAAATTTAATTTTTATATATTACGAATTAATTTTTTTTGGTTTCGGGAATGATTTAAGTTAAATAATAACACAAGATCAGCAAAAAATAAAATGTTGAATTGTCGAATAAAATAAAATACATATTATATACAAAAATGATGTCTTACAGATATCTTTTCTATCTATACTACCTAATACATATTATAGAGCTGAAGAGTTTGTTTGTTTGGTTGAACGCGCTAATCTCAGAAACTACTGGTTCGATTTGAAAAATTCTTTTCGTGTTGGATAGTCCGTTTATCGAGGAATATTACATCACACTACGACCAATAGGAGCGGGGCATCAATGAAAAATGTTACAAAACACGGGGAGGACGCGCGTTAGTTCTGCAAGATACCATACCGCGCGACTCAGTAAGAATTAGGTTTCCGGTCCTTAGAACGCGTGCGAAGCCGCGGGAAATGCTAGTATACTTATAAAGATAAAAAAGTTCTCACGATACAGATGATAAGATGCTGTATAAAATGTGTTGCATACTGAAATTATTATGTTCATTTTTATAATGAATTTAAATGAATTTATTTATAGGGATTGTCGTGAAAACAATGCTCTTTTTAAGGATATAGATATTTTGTATTACTCGATACCAAATTTTAAAAATAAAATAAAAGATGTACTTTTACAAATAGATATGTAATTTGGCAAAAAATTTTATGTGTATATATGTTTATTTTAGTATTAGTTAATACTTGTATGAAAATTAAATGTCTTTTCCATAGTTTTATCTAGTGTCTACTCTTATACTATATGAATTGCCTGTTTGTAGAAACTTTATTGGTGTATGTATTATTTTATTGTTTATCTGTCTGTTTTATATCACTGTTTATTTCTCTAATAAATAAATAAATAAATAAATCATTTGTAACAATATATATTTAAATAACTCGTATCTCAGGATATAATCAAAATCACAATAAATAGAATTTGTAGACAAAAATTTGCTTAGAACGCAGGCAGCATATTTACGTTCTGATTGCTAAGCATATAAAAAGTATTGAATAAAATAAATAATAATAATGTCCTCTTGACTGTTACCACCTACGGCCATCTGTGCAGGAGATATTATAGTGCACAAGTGTACACGCAGACACAGGTGCACTCTCTATTCCTGTACATAGTGGGACGACACGACCAGTGAGAGCTAAGGCACAGGACCGTCGCTTTTACGTGCACTTCGAAGCACGGGTATGATACATCGCTAACTTCTTCCCAACTCAGTAACAAGCTGTTACTGAGTCTTACTAATAGAAAGACGCAAAAACAAAACTATGCTCGACGCAGTTTAAACCTATATGCTAGCCACTACACCACTGGAGTAGTTAAGTGTATATAGCTATCTATATACATATATTATAGTATAGTGTAGGTGAAAAATTAAGCATAAAACATATTGTGCATAGATTTAAAGCATATTACCTACTTTATCTATGTAATACAGTGCAACATTTACCTGTTCCTTGCTCAAATACAACTGAAAAAAAGGAAGCACTGTTAGAGGATTAACTAGCTTCAAGCATACACTTAAATCTTAATACTTATTTAGCATACATTAATTAGTTATTAATCAAGTTAGCACTGAACTTGAAAATGTTAATGAACATTTTAATTTTTTTACATTTCATTCAAAAATAAACCTTTCAAATGAAATCAAATGAAATACATAATATTTCGTTTTCATTTTAATAATATATAGAACGTCATTGAACGACCAGTAGTGATAATAGCTGCAGTGTGTACATATAACACAGACTTCTTATATAATAATAGCCAAAATTTACAAAACTAAACAATAAAGTTAACGGGTTAAGGCATATAATACATATATTTTCCACAAGAATACATCTAACAGCTTCAAAATACAGACACATTCACATATATCATGCATATTCATTCAACAGTTCGTATATTTCAATTATAAGTGTACATACTTACACAATTTGGAAATGTTAATTAAAAAATATGAAATTAAAGATATTAATTTCATTTCTTTCTTAGGTTAACACAAATATTTGACATTATGAATGAAACTATCTTTTCAGATTTTGTCGCGGATTTTGTTGACGACGTTTCGAATGCTTTACAGCAATCAACAGTCTCCCCCATGACCATGATTAGAAAAGATACTTTCATTTATAAAAGTTATTAAATACTAATTACTATTTATGTTTTTTAGTTGTTATTATTTCATATCCTATATTTAACTTAAATTTATTTGTGGCTTTTTTCAATATTTTAATAATTTTCATCCATTTTTATTTTATACTAAGCTGATTGATGATTCAATAATTATTTTGACTACGAAGTATAGATATAGATTAATTATATTATATTGATTATTTAATAGGTAATCTATAAATTTAACATTCATCTAAAAATCTATTTATTATTAAATTCTTACCTGCTTATGTTTAATTTTAGGGCTCTCTATATAAGCTGCTTCTAACTTAGGATTACTGGGTGCTTTCTTCGGTCTTGTATTCTTAATTCCTAACGATTTTCCAAAGGGTGCAAACCAGTATCTAAAATAAACTCATATTATATTTTATGTGTAATATATAATATGACTATATAAATTATTCATAAAAGGCTAAGTTGCTATCAGAAGTAGGCCACTTAATTATCTTTTTTCTTTATGTAATACTAGATACAGACTCACTCCATTTAGGTTTGGATGCAAAATGGAAATCCAAAAATCCAGTTGTTTTTGTGTTGCAGTCACACAGAAGACCAAATATCTAAAAACTATAGATTCAGCCTCTACTATAATATTTTGATAATAATGAATACTTCAATAAGAATGTTCAAAAAAAATTAATGTATAGATTATTATATTAATTAAAGTTATATTTATAAATTATATTATAAATCTTCAAAATAAAAATTATTCCATTTCCATATAATACATGACCATACATCTGTATAGACTTATTGTAACAAAAAAAAAACAATTCATCATAGTTAAAGTTAATTATTTTTTGTTCAAAATTATTACTTTAATTCTGAATGTAAAAACTTCAACCAATATATAAAATAGCAATAAAAACTGACTAATTATTTAGTGGAATAATAACTGACTAATTAATAAGATAGTGGTTATCATTTAAATCACTGATAAATTGTAAGTCACAGTGCGTTACTATATAGGTGAAAATCGGCATAGTGACCTACATACTCAAGAACTTTGTAAATATATTTACTTACTTTTCTAACATATGCCTGAAAGCAATAAGCACGAAGGCTAAAGGTATTGGAAATAGAAGGTGCCTGTAGTCAGCGTAAACCACTGCTTTGTCAGGACCAGGTGTTATATCTTCCCAAGTAGTGTTTGGAGGTAGCCAAACGTCTTCATCCCAGAATTTATTTAACAATTCGCGCAACATTGTCCTCACTCCTCACTAAATTAATAGCACTTCACAATTTTATATTTTGTCACTTATTAGTACAGTAATAAAATTATAACTAAGTAAAAGTAAATCACTCCATAAATATACCCAATCAAGATCAGAGTCAAATGTTATGTCTGAAGCGGACACTGACTTCGACAGTCGTAGAGATTTGTATTATTTCAAAACGCGCGTTTAATATTAACCCTCGCGAATAAGTCACGGTCCACAGATTCAAAATAATTATGGTTTTTTGTACGTTATGAAATTTATTAATTTTGTGTGCATAATTTACTTTAAAAGATATTGCGAAATTACAAAATAATAAAATAAAATTTTTCTTTAACTTATATTTAAATAAGCTTTTTATAATGCGTATGAAGCAGTATAATTATAATAGTATAAAAATACAACGGTCGATCTGATAATAAATTATATTTATAACAAGCATTCAAAGAGTAAATTATATACTAGGAAACAAGCATTCTTGGTTTTTATTTTCATTTTAGTTAGAGCAACAGTCGAATACTTTGCAAAGTTATTATTAAAAAACGCCAAGTAAAAATATGTATTTAATGATGAAAAATTTTAAATTGGTCAATATTTTTATCTTATAAAATAATATTCATTATGTAATTAGAATTTAAAATATATTTTATCCACGAAACATTGTGTCGCATTTATCTTATAACCATGTATATTATATAAATAATAAACTTATAGCCTATAGGCTTAGGTATTCTCATAGAGAAATATTTGGTATTCTAGTTTGGTAACATTATTATTAGTTGTCAACGTCACACCGGCCACAAACAACATGGTCGAGTAAAACAGGTCTAGCAACAGGCTCGAGTAGTAAGAGATTTGTACGATTTATGTGACAAGTTTCCAAGCTTCGCGTCAACTTCGCTGTACAGCGTTGTTATCGACTGGAGCTGTGTAGTGCGCGAATAATATACGTCGTTTGCTGTCATGAGATGAACATTTTTTGCAGTTTTATTGTAACGTGAATAAATAGATATTTTTTGCTTAAACCCTTAATGGGTATGCCGTGTCCTTGCTGTGGGGACTTTTAGAAGTAGATGATAATACTTATTTTTAAATTTACAATAAAATTTAAAATAATGATAGCAGCCACCGCGCCGCCGCGCCGCGACGCGATGGAAATTATTATCTCGCGTTAAATTTATTTTTTAAATCTGGGGGTTTTAAAATTATTTTATTCTTTTTCAATTACTTTTTAATTACTTATTAACCTTCGTGGGTTTTTTCAAAATTTTTAACATTGCTTTTTATTTCTAACTTTTTAGAGAGCGTAGATATTATATGTACATAAAGCACAACATCAAAATTGGACAAATAGTTTTGGTTTAGCACGAAAAAATGTTTGCTGTAGTACTCCCTGGTTATTTGTCACATCTATCTAAGAACATGCAGTAATCTAACCCGAACCTATAACTGAAAACTACATCAAAATCAAACTAGTAATTTTAGAGAAAAATAGCAACATTGATTTACACAAGCAAACAAACATACTCTCCCTAATGCATATACCGTCTCCGCCGTCCCGGTGTGGGTAAAAAAGAGATATTCTGTCCTAGTTGCACAGCACCCCAGTCTATCGCCACGCCACGGCCGTAAATAGAAACTTTTCTCACGATAAGCCGACGTACCCTACTACTCTTGATGCTAGACCTTTTTTCTAGAATCTAGATTCTAGACTGTGGTCACACAACTCACAAGGCCACTGTCAAGTGTCAAGTCAAATCAAAAATGTCAAAAGCACATTTTTGTTGCTCATTAAATTGAATTAATTTGTTTAGTATTTGGCAAATGATGAATAGTTTCGTGTAATATGTTCCTAAGTTACAGATATAAAACTGAGTAAAAGTGTTCTGTGTATAAAATTGGTCATTTATTCAAACACGCTAAATTGCATGGATAATGTCAACTTTAATAATTGTTCCTTAAGTTAATAATGTTATTTTGTCCAACGTGTGCTAATATATTGATAGTTGAAGAAGGCGTAGAGTCTTTATTACGATATGCTTGTAATACCTGCCCATATATATATAATATTAAAAAAAAAGTATCATCGCGGACATTCCCTAAGTTAAAGGTACAATTTGCATTGGTAATGATATTGCATCATATAGTATAGTATCATACGATTTTTCTAGTAACGAATAAATAATACCGTTGAAGTCACACAACATTAGTGTTTAATTATTGCAACATAACATCATTGTCATTTTTTAATTCATTTTTACGTGGTTTCAGGAACTTGATTATATTATGGGTGGTGCTGCCGCATGGGAGAATGTAGATTCAACTGATGCTGTGTGTCCTAAATGTGGTCATGGTAGAGCTTTCTTCATGCAACTTCAAACTCGCTCTGCTGATGAGCCCATGACAACTTTCTACAGATGCTGCAATCATAAATGTGCACATAACTGGCGTGATTAAATTTAAGAATATATGTTGGTTTAAAACAACATTCAAACTTTTGATTATGAACTTATTTCGAAATTTTTATTATAATAGTTTAATAGTTCCTAAGAAAAGTATATCAACAAAAATGAAGATTGACAAAATGGCATCAATAATTCCATGTAAAGAAGATAATTCTTATTGCAAAGCTGTGGATTTCTTGTCAACTGGTCATGTAATAGCTGTACCAACTGACACAATATATGGGTTGGCTTGTAGTGCTAATTGTCCAGAAGCAATAAAAAAATTGTATTCTATTAAAGGCAGGGATGCTGCAAAACCTGTTGCTATTTGTGTTAGTTATATATCAGATGTTAGAAAATGGGGTGAGGCATCACATTTAAGTGACAACTTACTTGAGAATCTACTCCCTGGTCCTGTTACTGTAGTACTTCAAAAAACCAAATATTTAAATAATCCATATTTAAATCCCCATACCACTAAAATAGGTATTCGCATCCCAAATCATGATTTTATTAATAAAATGACAAAAGTATTTAATAATCCTATAGCATTAACTAGTGCCAATTTTAGTAATGAACCATCTACATTAAAAATAAAGGAATTTGAACATCTGTATAGTCACTTGGGTGCAGTATTTGATGGTGGAGTGATCAGTCAGGGATTAGATCACAACAGAACTGGTTCAACAGTTATTGATTTATCTAAAGCAGGGACTTATAATATAATAAGGAAAGGCATTTTGTATGAAAAAATTGTTGATATTTTACATTTTCATGGTTTAACAAGTATTGATAAATAAATTTTTGTAGTACTATTTATGTATTAACAATTCATGTACCTCCACCTACCTGATTTGCACCTCGGCCCACGTCTATAGACGGGGTATGGTATACGATGGGTTAATTAGAAAAATAAAAATTGAACTAAATTTATATGGTACTTTTTGTTACAATTAAAAAAATGAAAACCAATTCATGTTATATCACTCTGTAATTGCTGCTTCTATCTGTTCATATGAACTCAACAAAATTAAAATTCAATTTAACTCACTCATTTATTCTATTTACATAAATTAAATATATTTACAAAAAAAACTAGTAAGCTAAACTGTGAGGTTTTCTGTTTTCTGGTAGTTTGGCCTCCAAACTTTGCCATCTCTCTGGAGGCCAAACTATACAAACAGCTTTTGCATTGATCAAACCAACAGAAACAGGTCCAAATGTATTGCTATCCAGAGTATGGCCTGTATGGTCACCCTCAACCCAACAGTGTCCTTCTGGAATTTTAACATACTGATTTTTATATCCGAGTGTACTCACGACATCACCTTCCAATGCTACAACTCGTTTAATTATCTTTTGATTAGGATCTTTTGGAGAAATTAAAGAAATAATGTCCCCTCGATTTACTCGGAAATCTCTTACTGACCATCTTGAGAGGAAAACATAGTCAGTATTTTTTGACTCTGGATTGAGCACCGGCTGCATAGAAATGCCTTCAACTCTTGCGACATATCCCACCGAGTCCAAAAACGTTACTCCAATTGGTACACCGAAAAGGAAGGATTTAAATAAACTCCGTAGCCACATCAATAAGCCGGTATACGTTTTAGGTAATGGAATATTACCGACATAATCGGTAAATATTAATAATTTACACCAATAATTTATGGAACATATTCAACAAATTTTCTATTTTTAGGGTATTTTTTACAGAAACAGAATATGAATAATGAAAAACTGCAAAATGTCAGGCAAAGGATATTTGACAATTGACATTTGTATTTTGGCAGGTTGAGTTTGACTTTTAAATATAGCCTAATAAAATAATCTGCAATTTTTTTGTGAGGTTATGTTTTCATTATTATATTTAAGATAAAGTTAAATAAAAATAGCATAAATAAGTGCATTATTTCGTATCATTAAGACTATATTATATTATAAATAAAAGTAATAATATTTGTTGAATTGCTGTCACGTCACAATTTACTTTTACGAATGAATGACCATAGATTATAGAATTTTGATTCGGTCTTTATTACAAATACTCAAAAAAGTGTTGATGCTTTCTGTAGTAAATCACAACCACAACCAACCAAACAGAAATTTTAGACCTTTTATTTGTGTGTATCCAGCAGAGTATCAATTAAAATTAAGTTAATAAACTAAAGTTTCTATAAATTGTGACCGTACAAACTTTTAGAAAGGACTGTATACAGATGGATGTGTTCCGTGGTCAAGAAAAACTTACAACCTGCATAATCAGCTGTCAGTGAGATAGATCATCTGTCCCTGTAAATATAAAAGCTAAAACGATAATAATACTATTTTGTTTCGTGTGTGTAAATAATGAAGTGACCAATAATTTTAAGATGTGACCACCACGCTGCGCTCGGTAGGCCCCGACTTGGAGACAGATATGGGATAATAACCTATCAAAAAGCGAGTCGTTCGCTATGGCAGGAGCCCCGTGAGGTCACGAGGAGGGTTTCTCTTTTGAAAGGTCAGTTAATGCCAAAACATGTCTGGCGACTTTCCTTTTGCGGCAAAAATAGTAAGCCCCCTTAAGTGCAATGAGAAGCCCTGGGATATATGGATTGGTGAGATCGGACATCAGTCACCGCGTCGTGACGAAGATGCGTCGGGTTTTACGATACCGCCGGCTGTGGACGGTAAGAGTAGTGCGTCCGCTCGACGTCTGCAGGACTCTCATCCATACAAAGCGGCGGAAAGGTCTAACACTCGGTACCGTCGAGCAGGTGTGAATCGTCTCCGGTACGACAGCATGAGCATCCATGGACTATTACCACAAATGGACAATTTAAATGCCGCAGTGTGTCACATGTGTGGTGTTATTGTGAAGTGCAGTGCAGCATATAGACATTTACTTGAGTCTCACACAGGTGCGGAGCCTATACTCCCGCCACCTCCTCCTACTGTAAAGCTCAAATCTAATCCAAGTAGAAGTCGACATAAAAAGGAACCTCCACCACCAGTCCCCATAGACTTAAATCTACCGAAGTTGGAAAAGTCTCCTGTTCACACTGCTCCTGCTCCTGTTGCAAGGATAGCAATGCCTCAACAAGACATGCAGTATGTAGAGGAAGCAAGCACCTCTGCTCTTGCGGAGGTTCAAGTCAGTGTAGCGAGTGGAGAGTTACCAGTAGTTAGTATACAAGACACAGAGGAATTACCCCTCGGTGAAAACATAACAGATGATATTTTTGAAATTATGACCTCAGAAGGCATACAAAGTGCAGATGACATCACAAATGCAGCAGATTGGAAGAATATAATTAGAGATATAGGTAATATGCAAGAAATTAACTTTTCATCTGCCACCGATAGTGTACAATCACAAGACTTATACCCAGCAGTAGATACATCACTAACAGGTTACACAATACCTGACCCAGACTTATCTAGCTTACAATTTGCCCCTAACACATCTCCTATGTTGTCGACTGTGATAGAAAATAATGTACTCAATGCTCAAGCTTTAAAACCTGTACCGACTACGCCGAAATCATCATCGCGCAAATCGAAGACGAAATTTAATTTACGAGAATACGATCCGAACAAACACTGTGGAGTGGTGACCGCTGAGAATCCCAAACCATGCACGAGATCTCTGACTTGTAAGGCACACGCTCTGTCCTTGCGGCGGACAGTGGAGGGCCGATCGAAGCCTTTCGATACTCTACTGGCGGAGCATAGGGCCTCGAAAGACGCCGCAGCCTCTGGGGGCACCCCCGCCCCAGTCGTACATTACACGCCAGCGCCCCCTCCTGCCACTCCAGTTAATGTCCCACCGCTCCTAGTCAATACGCCTCTTCATATCCCATTCAACAGTCTAACGGCTGAGCAGCAAGTTAACGACATATACGCGAGCTTGCTGAGCGTGGAGGATCCCGTCCTGCCCGACACATCCAGCATCACATCACTTCTAAGTCAACCACTGCCATCAGATGCCTTCATGCTGCCTGACGACGCAGACATACCTGCAGACGTGCCACTACTGAGTATAGCGCCAGCCCAGCCGACGCCGCCCATACGTGACGAGAAGCCTGAGGGACCACCTACGCTCGTCCCCAGCGACGTGTGCTGGTACGGCTCCTGCCCGCGACCCCTCGCGCTCTGCACCTTCAACGCATCACACGCTGGAGGTGCCATAACGTTAGGGAAAAAGTTCGCGACGGTTCGGAGTAACATCAAGTCGTCCCTGACGCGATCGACCAAGCCCGGCAGCGGGAACAACTACTATCAGGGCCTATCGTTATCAAAGACTTTACATATGAACAATGCTAATAAAACGAACAAACCCGAAGTGCGAAAGTTAATAGTGACGTGTAGTGCGACGAGTGGGGGTGGGAAAGAGGTGCAACAGACGTTGAGTGAGTTGTTCGGGGGGGAGATGCGGCATACGTTGAACGGACACGCGGGGCACGTAGGGCACGTGGGGCACGTAGGGCACGTGGGGCACGTAGGGCACGTGGGGCACACGGGGCACGTGGGCGAGCGCAAGGCGCGCGCGGGGCTCAAGAGCGCCAAGCGCGCGAGCGCCGCCGCGCTGGACCTGGGCTTCGCGCTCGACCCACTCCTCGCAGACGAGAAGTACTGAACAATAAGCAATCACCGGTTGTGTAGTCATATATTTGTATATTTATTTTTATGTACAGAATCGAAGCGGACTCGCATTGTAAATAATATTACGAATTTGTCCCTGAAGGAATTTAAACGTTACGATAATGTTAAAATCTCATTTTTTTTGTCGAAAAACGAACTAATGTTTGTATTATTTTGTATATTATTTATAAGATTTTTTTAAATCGCCGACGTGAATGTCGGTCAGATGGAGAATTAATAGAATTATGCAGAATGGTTGTATTTTTTCGAATGACATAACATTGTTGATACTGAAATGAATTACTGCGAAATGGCCTAGGATTAATGTTTATTGTGATGAAAATTTCCATGTAAAAATATAAATACTATTAAACTAAGTCTATCCGTAATAGTAAATCGCCTCCTTTTAAAAATACCTCAATAACTAAATTAACGTGTTTTAATTTACTCAAACACCTCTAGAAACTGGTTTTTGTACGAAATATTCCCACTGTGGTGAAAGTGGCGGAAGCGATTCAACTGAAGCAATATGGGTTGATATTAATTGTTTACATTAAATTATCATTTTTACTGAAAATTATCTTTTAGTTTATATAAAAATTGAATTTAGGTGCTCTTATTTTTATTTCATGAAAACGTGCCTTATAGCTTATACCTTATAGCTAAGTAATATCAGTTGATTTTTAAATTGGATACAATTTCATAGGTATAAATTATCTTTTTCATTGAGGTTCCTATATCAAAAATTCATATTTACCTTTTTCCAAGACATTCTAAGTGCCTACTGTATCGATTTTGATTAGACTTTTTGTTTTGAATAAACCACTGGAAGGTATTTAGTTTTAGCGTCTGATGTATTGAAAACACGTCAAAATAATCTACACATATCTCTTTAAATCTTGACTTATCTTTTCCCTTAGATTTTTTGTAAACACAATAGTAATACGAGTATGCATAGCAATTTATTTATTGACGTTTACGAGAATTTATTTATTGACTATATAAAAACTTCAAGGTTCTGTACAAAAAAAATAATGAGAACATTATGTTGTCTGTTCGTCCAGTCGTTTCTTTCTCATTAACTTATTAATATACCGTAGGTTAAAAGTTAAGTTTCCTTAATACAAAATTATATACAACTTTATTGGCCAATAAATATCAAAATATATTCCGTGATTGAATTGAACCCATAATTATATCGTTAATTCAATTGAACTAATATTAAAAATGCGAAAGTTGATACCTCAGTCTTCGTACATTTGTTACGCTGAAAGTACTGGACGGATTTTGATGTAATTTCTATACATGACCTAAAGTTTATTATAATATACTAGCTAACCCGTGCCCACTTCGTTGGGCATAATGTTAATAATCCTTTTTTAGTACAGAGTGTTTAAATAATTTAAATTATTTTATTAATATTAAAAATTAAAAATTAAATTATCTTAAAAAAACTACTTTTTGTCACTTAAATATAAAAGTTAGACATGTGCTGTCTTTGACTTTTTTGTAGGCATTTTTAAGCTCCACATCTTTTCTCTAGAACTCAAAAATATATCTTTCATAGTTAAGGCAGCGTTCGTAAGAAACGCTTTCATTTGACCGTTTTTTCTCCGATTCACTTTGCAAAACGGACTACCACGTAAAAGCCTTTTTATTTTTCGTTTTTTTATATAACCTATGACACTCAGCAATAATGTGGCTTTCTATTGGTGAAAGAATTTTTATAATCGGTTCAGTAGATCTCGAGATTACCCCTTACAATTTAACAAATAAACAAACTTTACTTCTTTATAATATTAGTATAGATATAGTATGTATGTTATTTTTTACCACCTAAAGACACATCCGAGTAAAGCTAGGGTCAGGGTCTAATTACTTTTAAATACGTAACTTCTTGGAGGTTTGAGACGATCAACACTAAGCAATTAATAACTTTTCAACACTTCTACCTTATCAAGTTACGATAAAAATAGAAAGATAATATTTTGTGTACATCACAAATAAATATAACAAAAATGGATATCATTCTATTCAGCCTTAGGGCGTATAAGTAATTCTATGAAATTGTTAGCGGTGTATACATATTCTAAATACATACATCAATACATATTTAAATGTATTGAGGATAAAAATATATATTAATAATTAAATGAATATCATCATCAGTCCTTATTAACGTCCCACTGCTGGGTACGGGCCTCTCCCAGTTGGCGGACTTCACATGTCTTTCGAAAACTTGTTAGGTTTTCTCAGTCATGCAGGTTTCCTCACGATGTTTTCCTTCACTGCTAGACAAGTGGTAATCATGATAGAAATGATTCGCACATAAAGAAATATCAGAGGTGCGAGACCCGGATTTGAACCCGCATCACTCGGATATCCAAGAGATCGCGTTAGCGCTGGGCTACCACTGTCAATAAATGAATATGCTGTGACATAATTACACAGCGCCATCTAGTTACGTAGAAAGCGACGAAGCTTGTGTTACGGATACCAGATAGTTGATATACATACTACATATATAAGTTTAAATAAATACATATTATAAATATTAGAATCAGTTATAAGTTTTTTATGATGCCAAATCACAAAAAATAAAAATTTGGTCTAATAAAAATAAAAAAATGTGGACAGGGCCACTCTCACTACCTAGCAGAATAAAAAATAGCTTACGACCTATTCTCAGATCTATCAAATGTACACACAAAAAATCACAAAAATTCGGTCAAGCCGTTTCGGAGGAGTTGGATAACAAACACTGTGACACGAGATTTCTATATAATATTAGATTAATTACATGCTTTTAGCAGTAGCTTAAAATTACTGTCAAATCTTTAGCCACGCCTGTCTATTGGAAGCATATTCCAAAGATGTGCATATTTTACTGCGATTGAAATGCGACTGGATAGAAAAGGAACTATTTTAAATAATTATGTTTCACTAAAGTGAAGTAAAAAACCAAATCGCTGTTTAAGGTAGAAATAAAAGAAGGGTAAAGCCAGTAACATATTTTGCGAAATTCAGAAATATGGCATTATATTAAGCACTCGAGTTTACTTATTAGGGGCCATTCATTTATTACATAAGACAATGTATGGGGGGAGGGGGTCGAACATGTCTTATGTTTTCTTACAAGGGGGTAGGAGGGAGTCTCGATAGTTCTTCCGTAAGATCAAAAAAAGCGCAAAGTTAAAATTATACTTTTTATTACATTACATTAAACAGGGGGTCGGCCTATTCTTATTTTTTCTTATAATAGGGGGGAGGGGGTCAAAACCTAGCGAAAATAGTCTTACGTGATAAATGAATGGCCCCTAAGACTAAAAAAATTTTTTTGCCTTTCAAAGTTTTGCCGCCCTAAAAAATTTGCCGCCCTGGGCACTCGCCCCGACTGCCCCTAGTGTAAATCCAGGCCTGTTGACATGATTATAAATTATAATACAAACAAGACGACAACTAAGACAAATAATGTGGATTGGCCAAGTGTGAGCCGAACATAAACATCATAGAAAAGGTTTAACGACCATAAATGTTAGAAACGCGATTCGGCTGAATTGATTTGGATGAAATTTAGTACACATATAAGCAAAAAACTTGAAAGTTACATTATTGTTAAGACACCTAAGCTCCCTATAGCTGTATCTGAATTCTGAAATTTTAATTTATTCGAATATGTACCTACATAAAGTATTGTTTGGAAAATCTTATTGAAATAATTATAATTATTAATTATCGATACAGTAAGAGGCCATTTCTTTATTTTTTCGAATTTTTGTCTGGTTGCCTGTGTGTCTGTGACCGGATGAAGAGAAAACGACTTGACCGATTTTCATGAAATTTGGTGTGATGATAAATGTTTACCCGGTTCAAGTAAGTCGGTAGTCTAAAATAAAATTTAGGTTATACGGAACCCCCTGAGCAAGATCAATATCAACTTTGTTATTATTTATATTTCTAAATTTTTATGAATAGTGGCGAAAGTGCGTATCGATATCGTGGCTTGCATAATAGACATACTTGCGATACAAGTGCCTATGTATAGGTGTTTACCATGAATCTCAAATCACTAAATGAATAACACATTTATCACAAGAATAAAAAAAAATACGAATTAATATAATTTAATTATACGAACTTAATGATGTCAAAACAAAAAAGCTCAACCTAATAAAAAAACACGTTTTTGCTCACGCAATTAATCATACACATTAAAAGCTCATTTCAGCCTACTGTTGAAATATTTATAAATGTTTTTAATTTCGATTGCTTCCTAATTATTCAAAATGAATAATAACTTATTATTAATTATTATTTATTTTAGATGCCGACGTTACAGTTATAATATACCTACTGTTAGTAATATTAGATAATATAGCCTCCATCGCTATAAGTTAAACCACTTGTAGACACTTTGATGTCGAAGATGCAGTGGTAACGCGCTCGCTTGGATAACCGAGTGATGCGGGTTCAAATCCGGGTCTCGCACCGTCTAATAGTTTCATGTGCGAATCATTTATATCATGATTACCACTTGACTTACAGTGACGGAAAACATCGCGAGGAAACCTGCCTTCAGGTCTTTAACAGTTTGCTATAAAAATATTAATTGTTTCCAAATGTAATTTAATACATATTTATGTCAAAAAACGATATTTTATTAAAATTTTCGTATATATCGATCTCGTTTCGCTCAGGCTCGACTCTTACTACTGCCCTCGCAAAACTTTTTGCATTTCATACAAACAATAACTTGAATCTTGATGTAAATTGTAAAGTGATACCTAGTTTGTTACTTTCAACACGTATACTGTATCAGCTGTAGGCCTTACTTGTCCATCCGCAAGCCTGTACCGTTGGCTAGTGAAATAAATCAAAACAAACTTTCACATTTTAACAAGGACTATAGTCAGGCGCGGTCCGAAGGGGGGGGTCAAAGGGGACATGACCCCCCCCAAAATCAAAGGTCAAATTGAAAAATCTCAAAAATTTGCCAAATAATAAAAGGAAATTTCTAGCTATCGCCTAACAGCGATAAATTTATAGTTTGCTGACATCTAGTGGTGTTTTTATGAACATGATGAAACATGTTAGAAGAGCGATTAACAGGTTTAGCTCTTCTAAACATTCACCCGGAAATAGTACTAGAATAGACGTCTCAAATATTATCACCCGATTTGCAAATACAAAAAGACGACTTCCATTTGTTTTATAAGTAATGGATAAAACCGACTTCAAAACGTTACAAATCGAAACTAAAAACAGAAAAAATAATTTTAATGACTTAGTTATTGTTGGAGTCGGTGCCAGCCAAGAAGGACAGTTTTATCCTGCCTTTGCAATGAACTTTCGAACAGATATTTTGATTATATTTACAAATTGATACATTCATTAAATTGTATTAAGATTATTTTGATTTGGCTTTGGCAGGCACCGACTCCAACAATGACTAAGTAATTAAAATTATTTTTCTGTTTTTAGTTTCGATTTGTAACGTTTTGTTAAAAAATAATTTATTTTTTATTTTTTTGTTTAAATATAATATTGGAAGGCTAACTAAACTACTGCTCCAATAAGTCAGCAAAGTTTTGAAGTGTACGACAATAGTTAATCGAGATTTGTCGTCTATTTTTCCACGTAACTCCTAGACGTTAATAAGAGGTATCTTCTATTATCAGATCAACCTAATATCTTAAAGGAATGCGACTATCGGTTCATAAGTACGTATAATATTAAAAGAATTTTCTTTCAACTCCTAACCGTTGAGGAGATATACCTTACATCATCACAAATTCTTGAACAGCTTAGAAAATATTTGAAAAACGTAATAAATTCCTATAAAATTTGAGAGTTGCCCTGGATTTTCTTAGGATCCCATCATCAGGTCCTCACTTGGTGATAATGCGAATATCTTGGAAGTATACCCTACCGAACAAAAAAAATTGTAATCGGCCAACATTTGACGCAGAAATTAATGAACAAACATAAAAAGAACCGTCGAGGAATTTTACCTTCCATCATCAGCTCATCCACATGAAATAATGATTTTCAGACACAAATGCTTGAACATCTTTAGAAAATATATCAAAAACTTAATAGGTGCCTATAAAATTTGAGAGTTGCCCTCGATTTCCCTGGGATCCCATCATCAGAATCTGACTTGGTGACAATGGGACCCCCTTGGAGTTATACTCTACCGAACAAAAGAAAAATTTTTGAAATCGGCCCACAGACGGCGGAGAAATCGGTGAACATACATAAAAAAAATATATACCTACAATGGAACATATAACTCCTTCTTTTTTGAAGTCGGTTAAAAAAAATTTTGTCTTGTACAATAATGTGTATTGAGTGACCCCCTCCAAAATTTCAGGCTGCGACCGCGCCTGACTATAGTATCAATAAATATGTCAGGGACAGATATATCATACTACTCTTTCGTATATACGGTATATACATTTCCTTTTTTACCAATTCCAACTGAACTTGAATCTAGAACTACAAATGGAAAGAAAGTATAATAGGATTCGAACCCACGAGCTTTGGCATTGTAGGCAATGTTTCACTGAGGCATTTTAACATCTACACGTTTGAATAAATAAATAAACAAAATTGAATAGTATATAAAAAACTTACGTGAACATAGGCAATTTGTAATACAAAAAATTAGGCCTCAATCATAGAGTATATCGCTACATATAATTATATAGCCTCAATCAAATATTTTTTGTACCTACCGTTAAGTCGTAAAGAAAGTGGCTGCCATATTTTAATAATTTAGTAACAACATTGTTTTGGGTTTTTTTCACAGTATTATTGTGAAAGTTTGCTTGTATGTTTGTTACTTACTCTTATTACTCATGAACACTGAAAAAACTAGAATAATTTAACAAGTAGTGACAGTGATAGGTTACTGCTTATAATAAAAATATCTCAGAAGTAAGAAGGCAACGATGCGAGTTCATCCTTTCCTATAGAGAAACTAATGTTTATAATTCGACGAAAGTGGGTACCTAACCTAACCTAACCCTATTTTTACATGGCTCGTATAAGACAAGTGTCGTAGAATGCCATAATATACTGTTTTTTAAAAAGTAACTTAACGTAGGTAACGTAAGTTAACTTATAGTAGTGGCACAGATCACATAGTAATACTAGTAGTGGCTTACCCCCACTTTGCGTGTGTTCGTTTTAACGATTATAGTATCTATAGGGTCCTTAGAGATGTGACATTTTCCCGTTGTAAAAATATCTTTAACTAGTGACTCACTTTCGCTTCGCTCGGTTTCGTCCCTAGGTATAAGTTTTACCCCCTTTTGTATAAGTTTTTACAAACTTTGTTTTTTTTATTATAAAAACATTCCATGGGCCTTAAGGAGCATACAATTCAAATATTAGCCGAAATGGTCGAGCCATTTTCGAGTTATGCGCTTACCAACATTCATTTTTATTTATATAGATGTTGACTCGTATAACCATCATACAACATCAAAATCTATCCAGTGGTTTCATCGTGAAGCGTTCCAAGACAGATATACAAACAAAAATTCTATAATACTTTGATTGGGCCTTTATGAATCCTCACACGACAATAATGAAAATTTCAATAAGATATTCCAAGAAAAAATGTACGGATTTGACTCGGAATTTTATTATAAACAAATATTCGTACTCGTAGATTAGTTCATTCTGTTTTCTAGGATAAAAATGAACTATCAAAAAAAGGAGTAAAATTTGACAAAAAAAACCTTTTTGATTTTTTAACCGACTTCAAAAAAGGAGGAGGTTATATGTTCCGATGTATGTATTTTTTTTTTTTTTTATGTATGTTCACCGATTACTCCGCCGTCTGTGGGCCGATTTCAAAAATTTTTCTTTTGATTGGTAGGGTATAGTTCCGAGGTGGTCCCATTGTCACCAAGTCAGGATCTGATGATGGGATCCCAGGGAAATCGAAGGCAACTCTCAAAATTTACAGGCCTTAAATTAATCTATTATGTTTTTGATATATTTTCTAAACCCGATAAAGCTTTTACGTATGAAAATCATCATCTCATGTGGATGAGCTGATGATGGAAGGTAAAACTCCTCAACAGTTGTTTTTTATGTGTTTTCACCGATTTCTCCGTGAATTGTGGGCCGATTTTAAAAATTTCTTTTTTGTTCGGTAGGGTATATACATTCAAGATGTTCTCATTGTCACCAAGTCAGCATCTGATGATGGGATCCTAGAGAAATCGAGGGCAACCCTTAAATTTTATCGGCACTGATTACCTTTTTCATATATTTTCTAAAGCTGTTCAAGAATTTGTGATGATGAAAGGTATATATCCTCAACGGTTAGGAGTTGAAAGAAAATTCTTTTAATATTATACGTACTTATGAACTGATAGTCGTATTCCTTCAGGATATTAGGTGGATTGATAATAGAAGGTAAATCTTATTAACGTCTACGAGTTACGTGGAAAAATAGACGTGGACAAATCTCGACTGACTATTGTCGTTCATTTCAAAACTTCGCTGACTTATTGGAGCAGTAGTTTAGTTAGCCTTCCAATATTTTATTTAAACATAATAATTTCCACAAAAAAATTTATGTATTTATTTATTTATTTAATCAGGTTTGCTAGTGGTTATTACATTAATACATAATTTAAAATAAGTTACTACAAAAAAAAATACAATAATGCATAACCGTTTGAAAGCAAACACAACATACACAATATTTTGTCCGTTTAAAATAAATTCAATTATAATATATACAATATGAAGTAGCTTTTAAGAATATAGATTGGCCGTTCTATTTATAAGTCAGAGCCTTGCGCAATCCGGGGTGCGAGCTACCTACGAGCTATCCAGCTTAATGCCTTATTTCTTAACCTTGGAAATGCCCGGGACTGACGATGTAAACATTTCCAAGAACATTATTTATCATAAAAAAACAATATTATGTAAAATATTGCCCAAATTTTGTCAGACTCATGTTTGTATTTTTCTGGACAACTTTCTGAGATTGACGCGAATGTTCGACATTTCACAATATTAATGTTTTTCAACTTTTTGAATGTTTCCAGCAAGACCTTTTCTCTTTGCCAATGACCATAATTTAAAATAATGATAATTAAAAGTAGTAAGCAACCAAAGTAGTACACAGTGGTAACTCAGCGGTAACGCGCTCGCTTGGATAACCGTGTTGCGGGTTCAAATCCGGGTCTCGCACCTCTGATATTTTCATGTGCGAATCATTTCTATCATTAATTCCACTTGTCTTACGGTGAAAGAAAACTCGTGAGGAAACCTGTATGTCTGAGAAAACCTAGCAAGTTTTCGAAAGGCATGTAAAGTCCGCGAACACGCACTAGGCCAGCGCGGTGAATATGGCCTGAGCAGGGGGACGTTAAAGAGGGCTGAAGAAGATGATGATTAGCAGAAAATAAAAAAATCATGCTTATTTTTAACAACGTTTAATCATTTTGCGATGCAACATATTGCTAATATCGCTAAAACTCAGTCGCTACATTTAAAGTATATTATTTAAACACTTTCCGACTAATAAATACATATTGTGTAAGATCTTTGAGTAACAAATACAAACAAAAGCTAAAAAAGTTTTCGGATCACAATATATTTATATATAATTTATATCTGATATTGTCAAGCATTATTCTCACTTTTTTTTAAATATTCAATTGAATTGAAACGAATAAAACCAACCAATCAAAATCCAAACGGCAGCCCAGTGATAATGCGGCCTCTAAAGAAACCGAGTGAAGCGGTTTCAAATTCTGTATCTCACACTTCTGATATTTTCATGTGCGAATCATTTCTAACATCATTACCACTTATCTTACGATGAAGGTAAACATCGTGAGGAAACCTGCATGTCTGAGAGAACCTAGCAAGTTGTCGAAAGACATGTTAACTTAGCTGCTTTAACTATGGCCTAATTTAATCCTCAAAGTTTTGAACCCACACCCAGCAGTGGGACGTTAAATAAGCCTATTACAAATACATATATACAGTTCTCGAGGCGTAAGCTCAGCTTTGCATTAGTGTGAGTGATAGCTAAAAGCCAATAGCCGCGCATCAAAAACCAGTTAAAACGGGTTTAAACCAATCACGCAACGTCTATCCATATCGTCGTGCCTATCCGTACATTGCACGCACACAAATGCAAAGCTGACCTTATGCCTTGAGAACTGTACATACATATAAATCGTAATCAAGTTTAGTTATTTTCTTCTATAATAAATGAAATCAAAGTCATTCCTATAGTTTAAAACAATCACATTTTATTTTTCCTCCCAACTCTGACACCTTTTGTTTTTGATTTTACAATACCCTTGAATTGCTTCGTTGTAATCGCCTTTTTCCTGCAAAGTGTAACAATAAATTAGATTTCTAACACTTTTTAAGTTTAAACGTTAACTGAATACACAAAAGCACAGAAAAACTATTTTTTTTAATATCAATTTATTATAAAATATTTATCTCTATACTAATAAATGGCAAGACGATTTTTTTGTTCGCTCTAACTGCAAAAACTACAAAAAGAATAGACATGGAACTTATTTCATAGGATGCAGCGTGTTTCGGTGAAGGTTTTAGTATATTTTGTAAATATAATATGTACGTATCAACTATCTGTTATCCGTAACACAAGCCTCGTATCTTACTACGGAAGTAGATGGCGCTGTGTGTAGATATTAAGTTGTAATAAAATATATTATTATAGTACCTTTTATTAAGATTCTTCCTGGACAGGGGTAGGTAAGCGTAGGGGTCCGGTTTGCCTTGCTTTTTGATATCTCCCTTTGCCTTCTTCGACCTAAATTCGGCGCCCATTGACGAAGCCACCGACGCGTTCGAGTTAAGCGGTCTAGAACATAAACACCATTTAAATATCTTACGCAATATAAACCCATATAGATACATATAATAAAAATAAAACGATTAAAAACTAATATTAAAAAATACTAATATTAAAAAATTTAAACTAACAAAAAGGCCGATTCTATAGTTTTAAAAATTAATGTCTGTCTGTGATCACGTCACGAGAAAACTGGACAGATTTCTATGACATTTCTATAGATGGTCATCCGGGACAACATAATATAAGATTCTTTATACTGCGGGAAAACATATGAAATACATTTAATAAAATGCTGTTATTTTAATACAACAAACGGACCCTTCTGTTTTATTTCTCATTTTATAATAATCGAATCAAATAAAAATATTTATTACAATTTCTTACTGAATGTCATGAATCTACAACCAGTTCGGAAAGAAGAAACCTCTGACCTGAGGAGAACTGGCGAAAGAAACACAGCGGGACTAATATTATTATGAATTATATTAATAACTAGCATTTCCCGCGGCTTCGCACGCGTTCTGAAGACCGGAAATCAATTCTTTCTGAGTCGTAGTCATAGAATTAAACTAAATCCGCCCTTCCCGTATTCGACATTTTTTATTGACGCTCCGCTCCTATTGGTCGAAGCGTGATTTAATACAGCGTATTCTTAATATATATAAATTACATGTCACGTTGTTTGTTCGCGATGGACTCCTAAACTACTTAACCGATTTTAATCAAATTTGCACACCGTGTGCAGTTTGATCCAACTTGAAAGATAGGATAGCTTACATCTTAATTTATAGTCGCAATGTTATTTTATTTCAAATCAAATGTTTATTATACGACTTTAGTGTGTATTTATCAGTTAGTTCTATAAAATCCTAAAAGACGGCCGTTTGGCATCTAAGTTGCACAGATATCCGGTAGATGGCGCCGTATTTCTATTTCTAGATTATAGACGGCGCGTGGCCAAAATGTAGTAAGGAGTAGTTTTTTATTTTATTAAAATATATATAAAAACTGTTTAATTTATTTTAACTTACTTACTTACTTAGTTTGATAGTATAAGTATAGATTACTATTCATACCTATGTATACCCTTTCCACCAGCTTTATATTTGGAGGCCACAGTGAGTGTTGAGGCGCGGCTGCGGCTACTGCGACCGCTTTTAATACTGAGGATGTCGTCGTACTTGCGTTTGGCGCCTGGTTTTAGTAATTTCGACGGTTTCGAGTCTCCTCCTTCGTTATCTGTGGATTGATTGTTATAAAATAATGGTTTGTAGAAAAAAAAGTTTTTCCGAGTCGTGATGTAGTTATAACAATGATCGAAGATCAGTCAATTGCGAGTCTTACACATATATAATATGTTCCCTACACTATATTTAATGAAGCATGTATGCTAAAATTAATGATTTGATATAAAACTATAAGTGTAATGACTATAATGTAAAATATCGTTTTGAGATATTACAGAAAAAAAGAACACGGCATCTTACTGTTCTGTTGTGTAAATATTATTAATAATAAAAAGATAAGAATATAACAATCTAATATTATAATTAATATAGCTTTTGTCAAACAATAACAGTAGATACTATGGTAATTTTTTTTAATTCGGTCCAGTAGTTCCTGAGATCAGCGCGTTCAACCAAACAAACAAACAAACATACTCTTAATAACATACTCTCTTAGTATAGATGCCTTGCATTAGCTAGCGATATGAAAATGAAATTTTACCTTCATGCGTTTAAAAGAGTTCAGTTCAAACCAAATCTTAAGAGATTTGAATAAAAATAATAACCATACCTGTATCATCTGTATCCGTATCTATATCCCCACTGGGTTGGGGCTCATCATCTCCATCATCATCGAACGCTTCGTCAGAGATGATCAGTCTACCGTCGGGAGCTGTTCTGAAGCCACCATCTTTCCTTTTCTTCTTCTCTTCTGCCACACGCTTCTTTTGATTTGGATCCGTCGCTGAAATAATTATATTATGTACTAGCTGATACCCGCGACTTCGTCCGCGTTGCTTGAAATATTAACAAAGTTTTCTTATGTACGAAGGAAAAAACATCAAAAAGATCGCAAGCAAAAATATACTTTGTTCTACTCCGCGAGAAGGAAACGCAGTGCATATACAAATCGTTGTTTCTTAAAACTTTAATAACTTTTTATTATCTGTAGTATCCATTTGTCTATATGTGTGCATTTGTAATAAATATTACTGAGCCGATTTTAGTTAAATTTCTTTAAAAGCTCTACAGAAAAGTCTTAATATTATTCATTATAAGCTTATAGAGACCCGAGCAAAGCGAGGTTAAGTCACTAGTTAATAATTAAAAAGCACGTAAATTCATTATTTGTATTAAGTATTTAATTATGTAGCTATATATCTATAGTAATTATAGATGAACAAGGGTCCCCATAATACCTGTTATTTTCCTAGCTGATGACACATCAGCAAGATCTACAATATTCTCTGGATCATCCTGAATCCATGCCTGGTTCCTGCCTTTGGTCTTCTTAGCCTTAGCCTTGGTTCGGGGACGTTCATCATCATCCATATACTCCATATCTGAGTCACTGTCCCTGAGGATATCTTCAAGGGTTTTGGATGTGCCCTTCACTTCAAACTCCGAAGATGAATCATTGTCTTGTTCTCTGGAATATTATATTATATATACACAGACAATACATATAGGTTATATGTTTCCTTATAAATGACATGATGAATGAAAAACTATCTTTTCGAATTTTGTCGCCGATTTATTTCGATTTTGATTGCCGAAGTTTCGAATTCTTTACAACAATCATGGTCACGGGAAAGACTAAGGAATTTGACGTCTCATAGGTTTTTATACTTGTTACAGTCAGTGCCTACCCACAATTTACAAAATATTTTTAAATGGCACTACTTATGTGCCTTATTTTATTTCAATACTCTTAAGATAGAAGATCTATAACGAATTTTCAATACCATCAAGTAACGGCAAAATCAGCACAAAAATTCAGGGTACTTTTGCATCTCACACTTGAAAGAGGAGCTGAAGATAACATCACTTACCTCTGTCCATCTCTCATTCTCTTCTTCCTATTGTCAATTTTCCGGATATTCCGTAACCTTTTCAGCATAACTTCATCTTCTTGAGGTATTAGTTTCTCTATTAATTCCGCGCCGAATTTCCTCGTCATTCTGGATAGGAAATAACCTATTTCTAGCCGAGAATGTCGCTTGCAGTCATCGGCCATTGCAGACAGCGTTTTAAATATTAAAGGTAAACTACCGGCTAATACGTCTGTTGGAAGTACTTTGGTGTACACCTGAAATAATTGTTTAATATTGACTGTTGCTTCTCAATACGTGTACGAAAATGTTATGTATGTTCATAAAAATATACACGAATTTCCCAAGAATTGCGACATGCATAGCATTAATACTAGGAGCAAACATAAACTTGTAATGCCTGTAACTCGCTTACGCCGAGTTAGTAATTCTTTTTATGGACTATGTATACGCCTATACAACAGGATCCCAGAAAACGTTCAAAAAGCTTCTATTGCCAAATTTAAAAAAATTGTGAAGGAACGTTTGTGTACTAAGGGTTATTATACGATTAACGATTTTTTAGAAGACAGTACGCCTTGGGAATGATGTGATCGCCGCCAGGCTATTTCAACATATAGAATTATTGTAAATATGCAATTTAATTTAAAAAAAAAAAAGAATGAGATTAAGATAAAAAAAACATTAGTCCCGCTGAGTTTCTTTCGCCAGTTCTTCTCAGGTCAGAGGTTTCTTCTTTCCGAACTGGTGGTAGACTCATGACGTTCAGTAAGAAATTGTAACAATTTTTATGCTGAATAAAATATTTTGATTTGATTTGATTTGATTTGAATAGGTTATTTTTGTTGTATATGAATAAGCAGTTACATTCATTATAATTATTTACATTCATTATTATAGTCGCCGAATCATTAGTTTTAAGAATTTACGTATGTCAGTCTGTCAGTCAACATATTATAGGATTCTTTTTACTTTCAAATCAAATCAAAATATTTTATTCAGTTATTATTTCAATTTATTACTGAACGTCATGAGTCTACCACCAGTTCGGAAAGAAACCTCTGACCTGAGTAGAACTGGCGAAAGAAACTCGGCGGGACTAATATTTTTTTTTAATATTAATCTCACTCTTTTTTAAATTAAATTGTAAATTAACAATAATTTTATATGTTGAAGTAGCCTGGCGGCGATCACATCATTCCCAAGGCGAACTATTTTCTAAAATGGAAAAAATATGCTGGGAAATATCTCATTTCTGAGAAACCTCAACCAACCCTTACAAACCTGCTACATCTAATATGTATACATATACGAATAATAAACCCAAGTGGAAAACTAAACAATAACTTTTTATTTATTAATAAATAAATAAATAAATTAGCCATTGACTAAACAGAATCAAAGCGACCATTTGAAATCATAAATAAATAAACTTAAATTACTCCTATAAAACATAAGTAAAAATGACTAAAAACTTCCAAATAAAACCGGCTCACCTTCAAAAAGCTCATGCTAGCTGACACAATCTCCCTGTTATTGCTCTTCATGTGGTCAGCCACCTTCTCCAGCAGACCCTGGACCGTCTCCAGGCCCATCTCCTCGCTGAAGGTGAAGAGTGCGGAGGCCACGGCGCGCAGGGAGCAGCTTACCACGCGCGGCTCGGGCGCGGACAGACCGGACAGCAGGAGGCCGATGTAGGCTTGCATGCCTTGGGACAACGTTCATTTATAAGAAAATTTGTAAGAAAGCGACTCACTCTCGCTTCGATCTAGTTCGTCTCTAGATTCAGCTCGAGCGAAACCGAAGCGAAGCGGGTTTCAAAAATTTTTTGTCTATCTGTCTGTTCGCTCCGAATTTTAAAAATTGATGGATAGCAGGAGACTGATGTAGGCTTGCATGCCATGAAACAACGTTCATTTATAAGAAACTAGCGACTTACTCTCGCTTCGCTCTAGTTCGTACCTAGATTTAGTGCGAGCGAAGCCGCGGGTTCCAAAAATTTTTTGTGTCTTTTTGCTCAGAATTAAAAAAAATGTTTTTTTATGTAAGTACCGTATATACTTCCATATACATTTAGTGAAAAGCCGTTAATTAAATTAAAAACACTCATCAATTTTATTTATATGTATGTATGGTTATAATATGTATGTATAAGATATGTGTAATGTATCAAATATCGTATCTTACCGAGGAGCTAGATGGCGCTGTGTGTAATAATATCCAACAAATTTATTTATATTTTATGTAAGTTACGTAGAGCTAGTATAGGAAGATCGCTGGCAGCCACTAAGCAATTGCAAAATAACCGAATCTGGGGTAAGGCTGATGCAATATTACGTCAGCTGAGGATGCCTAAGTAACTTAATCGCGAAGATAGTCTTAAGTAGTCATAAGTTTAATTGTAAAGTTATAATTTAAGTAAATTAATTTTAAGTAAAGCTCTTTTTTTCGAACCTTTCGCTGCGGGTTACTACATTTGTAAATGTATAAAAAACTTACCGCCATCTTGATTCTTCAAAACATTTCCAATAGTATTTATCACGCTGAAGGCCCACTGGCGGCATTTAGAGTTAAGATCTTTAGTGCATATGACTGATTCTGCGATGGCGCCCCTTATCAACTTGCTCTCAGCGTTCAGATATGGCGTCACGTTAATTAAATGTTCTATACACCTGCACAGAAGATAAAGATAACTATTAAAAATAATTGTTATAAATTCATTTTTTAACCCCAAACGCAAAACGAGAGCTCGGGGGATATCAGAACGTGTGTGTCTGTACGTCTGTCTGTGGCATCGTAACGCCCAAACAGATGGTAGGATTTTCCTATATTTTTGTTAAAGAGAAAGAAAGCCCACTCAGTCAAGTAAATCAAGTCATCAGCTAAAATGTTATGTACTTATTATGTTGAATATTTTTTTAATTTAAAATTTAAAAACAAACTTGTATTGTCATCCAATTTATATGTAGATAAATATAAACGTTTAAAATTTTATTACATACTTAGATCCAAGTTAATAATATAAAAAAACAAAAAAAAAACGTTATAAAAGTCCATATATTTGGTACATACCTTAATCTGGCTGCTTTACTACTGTCTGCAACTTTATTCAATGACGTCATCAATAACTTCTTGATCTTCTTGTAATTGCTCGAGATAAACTCTTTGCAACTCTGATTGTCGCTCTTGAAAATTTCTTCTAATATACGATACGCCTTTTTGTGCTCCATTTCCAATAATCTGGCTTTTTCTTTGTATTTAAGTGGTTTTTTATCTGTGGACTTCGTTTCTTGGACTTCCGTTTCCATTTTGTCTTTTTTGGACTTTTTGAACTTCTTAGGATCCTCCATAACCGTTTCGCAGAGTGGAAACACCCATTTAGTGAAGAGATTTGTTATATTTTCGCAATTTTGGTAAAGCACGAGTGAACGAATTATATCAAGGATGGCTTCTCTTTGGAAATGATTGTCGACAGTCACGTCTAGTTGTTGGAGGGAGTTGTTGAACAGTTCTTCTTTTAACGTTTGATCGCTTATTGTTAGGTAAACCTGTATTATATATTAATATGTATTAATATGCCTAGTAGTAACGCGCTCGCTTGGATAACCGAGTGATGCGGGTTCAAATCCGGGTCTTGCACCAGAATCCGAATCATTTCTATCATGATTATCACTTGTCTGAAGGAAAACATCGTGAGGAAACCTGCATGTCTGAGATAACCTGGCAAGTTTTCGAAAGACATGTGAAGTCCGCCAACGAGAGAATACAATGAAATGTAGATTATAATTTATATGCCCATTACATTTAAAAAAAGTATCTTAAAGAAAGTCTGCCCCAAATATTATTTAATATAAAAAAAATTAAGAAAGAGAACAGATAACAAATAAAGTCAACACACCTGTATAGTTTCTAAAGCAGCCAACCTCTGTCCCTCCGCTACACTACCTTTGACAGGAGTCATGTAAATATTCAATAAAATTGGCAAATAATTCTTTGCAAATCTTGCCAATTCCGCTTTATCATCCTCATTTTCAGAACAAGTTATGAGTTTTCTGAGAGCTTGCATAATGGAATGCCTGAACTCAGGGTTATCCTTCAGAACGTTTCCCAGAACTCTGGCCATCATTTTGAAGCTTTCCTTGACATCTTTGGGGTGGTTACAGAAACTGGGCAATAATGACCAAAATTGATTACACAACAAGTCGTACGTATGTGACGCCGCCATGTTTTTTTCCTCGGCCAATTCACGGGACTTTTTCCTGCAGAATGTTGCCATTTCCAAAATTTCTGTTGCAAAGAATTTCAAGTTTGAATTTGTTATTCTTTCTTTCATGACTGGCAATAGCCAACTTCTATCCAGGTTAATGTTATCGCCATTTCTTAATGGGATAATTTTCAATACAAATTCCGGTCCTAAAGCTTTTATTGCACATCCTGTAGCGTATTCCGCCTCTTTTTCATTGTGGAAGTTATGACTCTCGCGACGCTCGTTTAGTTTTCTGAGAAGAGGCGCTATTGCGTATTCAATTTTTTCATTGGCTATCTGTTTTTTTGGAATAACAGAAAATAAATTATGGCCTTACGAAATATTCTTATGAAGTTATTTTAGGAATGTTTGTTATCAACTATCATATTACCAGATGTGTGTTTAATGTAAATTATATTTAGCTTTTAATATTGAAAACAAAACTACATAATTATAAATAAAACAATATTTTCGGACTTTGTCGCGGATTTATTTTAATGGACACGGGAGACCATGATTGTTGTAAAGCATTCGAAACATCGGGAACCAAAAATCAAAATAAGTCCGCAACAAAATCCGAATAAATAGTTTCATTTATAATGTCAAATATTCGCGTAAATCTAAGAAAGTATTCCATAAATAACTAACATAATTAATGTTTTCAGTCATCGAAAACGAGTTGGGATTGATATTACACTCATTAGTTATGTTTTCTATTATAATCCAAATATGCAATGTCTAAAGTAGCAAAATATGATAGTTTAGCATTAAATTAAAGTGAAAGAATTAATTTACTTATATTTTTTTCTTTTACTAGATTAGTTTTTCTTGTTTAAGCCATTTGTCATTCACATCAAACAAATATTGTGTTTTATTGTTGTCAAATAAAAATAGGCCTTAAATGGTATATAATAGAGTACTCACTTCAAAACACACAGCAAGAGTCAGTATGACATGTTTGATCGCCTGGTTGAAGGGGTTATCGAGCCCTGTGCCTATGGTTTTGAATATAGCGTCGATATGGGATTTGTGTTTTAGAAGACTCTCGTTTGACTCTATTGCTGGCTTTACACAGTCTATGAGCATGGCCTGGGTGGAACATGTTGAAAATTATAAAATAAACATGTTATGTTAAAATTCACGAAATAGAAAAAACGGTGGAATTGCCAAGTAGGCGTGGTACGCTCGCCACTACTATGCGGTGTTACGCATACCTAATCTCAGATGCGTTTTGACAA